>CM045765.1:90802757-92167065 GCA_025200525.1 Camellia lanceoleosa
AGTAGGAAGAAGAGTCTCCCTAGTTTTCTTAATGATGGAACCTCTTGTGCATGAGCTTTGCCTCCAAGAATGGCTTCTTCTAAACCTATTCTCTCTAAGCTTGAGTATTCACCTGCTCTTGTTTTCCAGGAGATTCAATGGGTTTTGGCCATATCTTTGATTGTATCTTTCATAATTAGTTTTATTTAGCTTTATATCGATTAACTGCCCTCCTGTTGCTTCACTAATCATCATTTAAATACCCTTGGGATGTTTGATGATTTGTGAAGCAAATCTACTCTCTCCTTGAGAATCTCATGACAAGAGGGAGTAGGAAGGATAAACATCCTTTGGAAACCCTCTGTTTTGCTCTATTTCAGTTCTGTCGTAGCAGGTATTTCCCCAGAACTAGTGGCCGGCCAGCCATTACTTTGTACGGCCGACCACCCTTTTTGTACGGCATTGATGATTTTTCCAGGAAGATAGAGCAGATCCTGAGGCCTAAAACAGAGTAATTTTTAGACTGTGAACATAGTAGCTTCTGGTAGTAAGCAATGAGGGTTTTCGAAGGATGTTCTTGCTCGTGCGCATGTGATTCCCCGCCTCTCACTCAAGTCCATTAGATTAGTAGTTTTGATATTTGTATTTTGTAATAATTAGTTAATTCAAACATTCATTTGGACCCACTTGTGCGAGGATAAATTTGTAATATGCGATGTATGTTTTCCAACCCCTTTTTCTTTCTCCCTTTTATTTACATGCTTGTCGTGGTTGCATATAGTATCATGTTTTCTTTGCATATCATTGACATGCTTTGTATCCATTTTTGCATACACAAGGGCTTCAAGTTAATCCATTTGACATGTTAATAAGCCGAACCTAATAAGTTACATTCTTGTATGTGTTGCATTAGTCATGCGTATTCTTAGGGTCATGCATTTTTCTAATTACTTTTGTTTTCTTTGGTTTACCTCGAAGTACTAGGTAAGCATTTTTGCTTTAGCATATTACATATGTGTTTGTGTTGCCATGTCAAGCATACTACCATGAGCCAACGTGCTTATTTGAAACACTTCTTTGAATGCCTACGGATGAAGGCTATTTCGCTTAAAGTTGGAATGACTTTGATTGGTATACATGTGAGCTTACTTTTCCTTCAAGTGGCACGTATTTCTTTTCAAACAAACATGAAATCAAAGCATTTTAAAGTAAGTGACGTAATCTACACTTGTGTGCCTTACATAGCAAGTTAGCATAATAAAATCAGAACATGAGCATATAATGTCCATAAAATTCACATCATGATTAGCAGAGGCTGATTTTTGATCGGGTGAGTGGGGTGCTCAATTCATGACTTTCCACTCTTATACCTAAGTTCCTGAGCTGAGACACTTTGGTTATGACGGACAAGTGGCCTTTGGCATGAGTTACGAGTTTCCTAAATTTTCCAAATATATTTAGGTGGCGACTTTGAAATCTGGCAGTGCAGTCCATTTTTGGCATCTCTGATGATTAATGGATTTTCTAAGATTTGCCAGATTTGGACTCTCATTCATTTTTCTGTTTCACATTGCACTTGTGAAACCAGATTCAGAACCATGGGAGTCCGAACTGTAGGGCAATCGCATTCGAAGAGACTAAACCCCTCCGAGAAGCCTGAAAAACCAGCTACAGTAGCAAAGTGTAATGAAGTGCCTTGGACGACATGCCTATTAGGCGGCATGGGAAGAAACGACGCGACTTGATAGCCCGCGCTTGGTACGGGCCAGTAAGAATGGGACACGTAGAAGAAACGGTTGAAATGACAGTTCATGATTGCTCATGCGTAGTTGAAAACTCTAGAAATTCTTGAAATAATGAAGCAATAACCTCGGCTAGAGGAGCAATCTCGATGAGATGCTTAAAGAACTTGGTCCTTGATTATTGATAAAGTGGGCGATTGAGCCCTGGTTACTTGAAGCCGATGATTTATGATCTTAGTCGGAGTAGTATTTGCGTATTGAGCCAACATGTTGGGTGGACAAACTATGTAGGTTTCATCACCTCAGGTTGCCGAGGTAATAGAATCTAGAGGCAGTTGTGGGAAAGTATTTTGCGAATGACGCCACGTGGCCAAGATAGCCTTAAGATGTTAGCTAAGGTGCCACGTGGATGAGTCATGTTGCTGAGGTGATCACGACACTACTGAGATGTTTTGTGATAATGCCAGAATCCCGAGATATTCAGATAAGGGACAAGAGTCCTAGAACAGAGGCTCTCAGTTTGGATAAGGATAAGGCTTATGAGGAGTTTATCTCTATCTAGTCGAGAGTCCAGGATGAGCATTGAGCTTGAGTCCAATGAAGTGAGGCTTCTAGAGGACTAGGTCACTACTACTTATAAAAGTGAGGCACCCTTGTGGGCCGAAGGGAAGTTTTGGACTAGTGAGTTTAAGTATTGTTTTGATATCTGTGAGAGATAAGAATTAATGACTTGATCATCAGAGTGCCACTAGGTGAATGAACCACAACGGTATTCTCATTTTCTTGTTGGCAGGTTGTTAGTTCAATCTATTCTGTTGGTGCTCTATAGCTAAGTTCCCTGTTTGGTTGTGTGGTCAGAAATCAACACTCACACAACCAATAAAGTGGAGGTGAGTTATAAGTAGGTACCACGTTCTTTCTGGCTAGCAATCGGTAAAATGGGGTTGTGCTATTGTCATGCCCCAAATTTTATTACTCGGAAATATTACCAAAACCTTTAATTCAAGTCCATTTTATTAAATACATTTATTATTACAAATAACCATTACATTAAGTAATAATAATATTGTTCTCTCTCGAATGAATACAACCATAATACATGTCAACATTCACATTGAATTACACATAAATCTCTCATTTACACTATGACTTGTAAAAGAAAATAAACTCTTCAAATCCTTAATCTGGCGTTCTAGACTTTGTTCTTGAAAATGATTAAATTAGATAGGATGAACATGAAATCCAGTATGAATCTTCCCTAATTCTAAACAATAAGTCCCTAGAGACATGCAATTATGAATGCTAACAAGTGATACATATATACTTAAGATGCTCTGTCATACTCGAAAATACAATATATATATATATATAGGAATACCATTTTCCTAAAGAAATCCACGAACCACTTTTCAAAAAAATGATTTTCTTTTGTTTATGTATGATTCTAGTATAATTTTCAAAAGTTTTATACGAAAATCCCTTGTTGACATTAGCAAGAAGTGTAATTATAGAAAAGAATCATTCTAATATAAGTCATAACAAACCATTATCCATTATAACCACGTTAGATGAATCTACACAATCCCACATATTCAACTGTACACCATTATGATTATTTACTTCTCATTATCACAATCACATATATAGATCTTGTTATAATCGTTTCACATAAACCAAAAACAAACTAGCTCTAGTACCAAGCCACATCATCACACTACCACTCTTTACTAGTCACGAGCCGAAAGAAATGTGGAACCTCACACTTTACTGATCACAAGCCGGAAGAAACGCAGAACTTCACGCTTTACCGGGCGCTACTCCGGAAGAAAGGAGGAGCCTTTATTAAGCACCACACTTTGCCGGCTCAAATACGGCGAGAAACAGACCCCAAAGCAACATCCCAGTCCATCAATTCCTCAAGTCATTCCCCATTATGATTTGTGGTCAAAGCCAACACATCGTTCATTATATCCGTTACATATTAGCTCAATTACACATCCACCATATGATAAGGATTCATTCACAAAACAAGTACTCATTATGTTGCACCACATTCTCTATTATTTATCAAGTCATTCATTATTACAACTCCAACAAAGAAAAACAATAACAACATTCATTGTTTTTATCACAAAATATTCTTATATTACATTCAGCAAAAATATAAAGGCTCATCTTTAGAAGTATTCACACTTCTTGTGTTCCAATTATGTCTTTACTTTTCCTCATTATCATCAAGTCTTCATACTAAATTTCCCAATACAATAATCATCATAAATTATCCAAGATTAATTGATTTAATTACCAATCTTAATTTCTTTAACCTAACCCATATATACAATGATCATTTTCCAACCATTAATTGTCATTATTTATACTCATCTCAAAAAAACTTAAACTTAATTTTATGAATCTAATGTCAGTTTAAGCATTCTTCGTTTTCAAAATAAATTCTACAACTAGGGTTAAACATAAATTAGGGCTTTTTACTATTCAACAGAAAATCTTAATCCCATAACCCAAATATTCCATATTTCACTTAAATCATCAATTCAACTTCCAAAATTTAAAAACCCCAGCTTCCTTTACATGCTATTTTAAAATTTTCCTCAAAATGAAGGTTTTATGCAATAGAAATTACCAACCATCTATCCACAAGATAATATTGAAGAGAAGTAAGGAAAATCCCAACCTGAAGCAAGAAGAGAGAGAAACCCAAAATTTTGACTTCAACGAAAACACGATCTGCTTGGATAGATAGAAAGCCTTTGGCGTGCTTTTCATTTTTATATAAGGAACATGGGGTAGAAAATGAGGGAAAAAAAAGATGAAAACCAATCTTAAAAGCTTGAAACATTCAACAATGGAGGAAAAAGGGGAGAAGAGAGAGAAAGACCAAAAAGTGACTTTTAAACATGCTGAGTTTGAACACTTCACTTGAGCAAAGAAAAGAAGCTCCCAGAATCTTTGAAATTTGCACAGTTCGCTTGAGCGCAACTTTCTTCGCTCGAGCGAACTTACTTTCAACACAAATACACAAAGTTCAAATGAGCATAACTTTCTCGCCCGAACTCCGTTTTGGGTCGCTCTTATATCAAATCAAAGCCCTAGAAATAAGATTTTCAATGGCTCTAACCTCACATCCAAATTCAAAGTGTAGAAAAAGAAAAGGGCAAACGAGTGATGAATATTTGTAAGACAATTATCTGAATCAAAGTTTTTGGTTCAATCTTATTTTATCATTATGATACCACCTCAATCAATATCCCAAAATGAAGCCAAGAGGCTCCAAGTATACAAATATAAGTGTTCAGAGCAATCCCATTAATCCAAGAAGTATGAAGTGTCACAACTATATAGAGGTATCGTGTTCCTTCTGGTTAGCAACCAGTAAAGTGGGGTTGTTTATGAGGGGCTTGGCGAGACCATGGATGTGTGCAAGTGTTTGGGATTCATTGTTGTAATGAATATATGTGTAGGCTAAATTATTTTGCGAGTTATGAATTGTAGGGGGGAAATTTTTATGAATCACGTAAGTGATTGGAAGTTATTAGGTTTGAGTAGACTTGTGTTGAATAATATGAATATAAGTTTGAGATGAAATGAATGAGTTATGGAAATATTTGAGTGTCTTGGACACAAATGATAAATGCCATATTATATATGTATAATATGGAGCATCATGATCATATATATGTATAGAATTACATTAATTGAAATTAAAGATTTTGTCTATTGGACTATATATTCATTCCACGTGGTTAAAATCTTTTTAGGTATCAGCAGTGCACCACGACCAAGAGTTGGCGTGGAAGATGAGACGAGCTAGAAGGGCTCTTTTAATTGTGGTCATGAGGCCTTTATTTGTAGGCGGAATGCCATATGTATTTTAAAGGGTTACACTATTTTTTTTATTTTTTTGGGTTGATGTAAGCCTAAAGGCATTTTAATTCCCGTTAACAGTTATTGTTTTGTACTTCGTATTGCACTTAAAGATCAATGTATCGAATGATTATTATATCTATACATTTATACAAGGGAGACTTCAGTTTATCATGCTTATTATTGTCTCGTTAATGTTATTCAAATTTATTTATTACGAGATCGACCGTAGATTTTGGGGGCATTACACCACCACATGGTTGATGTTGCAGATCCAAAAGCTAGAATTCTCTTTTTGTTGTTTTGTGTGTAAAGGCCTAGGGCCATTGATGTAATTATGTTGTAAATAACCGAGAACTTTATTTGATAGAGATGATGCCCTCTTTAACTTGTGTAAGCTTTAAGGCAATTATGTTTATTTTGTGAAAATGGTGAACTTGTGCACATGCCATATATTCATATCATGTTGAATTGTGAATATAGGTCACATGTGGGTATCTCGTAGAACTGTGCTTGTATGAAATGAATATATATATATATATTCGTAGGGTGAGTTATTTATCATATTGACGTTGTTATCCATAAGCTTGATTGCACTATTCTTCCTTCGATCCAATCTTGTTATTCCTTCCTTGCTATGAGTTCAAGTGTATACATTTGGGGGCGTGACATGTTGTCGTAGCTAGTTACTTCTCCCTTGAACTTCAACTCATTCCCAACTCAATTTTAACAATTTGAAAATCTAAGAACATGAAATTTCACAATATAAAACCTTCCAAAATCACATGGAAATTGTGAATCTCAAACTCCTATTCAAAACTTTAGATTTTACTTATCAAAATCATGAACTTTTTACTAATTCAATTCCAACTTTTTACCAATTCAATTCCTTTAACCTAGTTTCCTTTATTCCATTTCATTCTTTCTTTCAAATTCACTTTCAACATATGTTTAACCATTTAAGAGAGTTACAACATGAAATACGAGAAGAATTCTTACCATTGAATTAACTAAAAGAGGTTTTATGTCAAGAATTAGGTCTCCTTTCTTCTTCCTCTCCTCTTCCTTTATTCTCCCTCTTTTTATTTATTTTTTCTCCTTTCATCTTGCTTCTTTGCTCTAACAAAATTTTCTCTCCAAAATGATATTTTTCTTTTGGGTAAAAACACACCCCCTGAGGTTTTTTTTTAAATTATGAATTACTCCATGTAGTTCTAGAAATTACAATATGCCCCATAAGATTTCTAATTTCATAACAAATAAGTCTTTTTATTAATAAATTATCAAGTTAATTAACAGTTTTTAATGATGTTAAAATTTTATTTCAATTAACAATTCAGATGAATTTATTATTGTATAGGAGAATAGTTAGAAATTTTATTTTTTCAGTTAATTCTGTTAAATAAAAAATTCTGATAGTGAGGTATTTGTAATTTTTCAAATTACAGGATACAATTCGTATTTTAAGCAAATCTCAGGAGGTATATTTGTAATTTACCCTTTTCTTTTTTATAATTTGAGAGAGACACTTGTCTCTCCTAGGTATAGCCCCTTCCCTCCAAATAGCAGGTGTCCTATATCTAGGGAGGTGTGTGTCGCAAATCATTACTAATTTTGATTAAGACTTTACACAATGCATGAAATCCTACTTAATTATTACAAATTTGAGATCCCACTTAATTATTACAGTTCCGATTTGTAGCTCGAAATTCGGAGGCTCGAATTTGACTCGACACCAAAAATTTTGGTGTCTTTTTTTGTTTTTTGTTTTGTTTTTTTTTTTTTTTTTGAAGATGAAGGTGAAGAAGAAGCTGCAAAAGAAGAAAAGAGGCGAGGGAAAAAAAAATTCAGAAAAAAATTTGTTTTCGGAAAATCTGCAGACCCAGATCTTGTTCATTTTATTTTTTTTTTTTCCCCTTGTTTTCGGAACATCTTGAAGATGTTCAGAACTTGACACAAATTTTTCCCTTTCTTGTTGATGTTGAACTTGACACGGAATTTGCAGACTTGTGGGAAGATGAAAGTGAAGAAGGGGAAGAAGAGGAAGAGAAATGGAAGCTGGAGCTGGAGTTAGACAATTTCATCAACATCAACAAATTTTTTTTTTTTCCATCATTCAGATCGGTGATACAATATTCTTATAATTAAAGAGAAAAAAAAGAGAGATCTGGAAAGGGGACTGCAGTATTTATAAAACATAAGTATTCTTACAATCCACATCTTCATCCTTTAGGAACAACCCATATCTAGGGACTGCAGTACATCTTCACAACATCAAAAAAAAAAAAAAAAAAAAAAAAGAAAGAAAGAAAGAAAACAGAGAGATCGGTGATACCCACATCTTCATCATCTTCATCAAATCCAGATCTACTGGAAAGGGGATCACCGGCATCAACATCTTCATCAACAAATATTTTTTTTTTTTTTTCCCTTCATCTTCAATCCAGATCAACATCTTCATTAACAATTTTTTTTTTTTTCCTTCATCAACAATCCAGATTTTTTTGAACATCATCATCGTCTTCATCATCTTCAACATCATCATCATCTTCATCAAATCTAGATTTACTGGAAAGGGGACATCATTGACTGCCATCACCGACCACCCCTCTCTCTCTCTCTCTCTCTCTCTCCTCCTCCTCTCTTCCTCTTTTCTTCTTCTCTCTCTCTTTTCTGTTTCAAGCCAAATTCGGGCTCCGAATTTTGAGCTACCGATCATTTTTCTAATTATTATTAATTCCAATCAAGATTTTACACAATGCATGAAAATACCAAGCACATTAGTTCAAAGTCATTAAGCAACTTGATTAGGGTTTTAAAACAACATTAATAATACATCCCCACCCCACCCCAATTTTAGACCTCTAATGACATGGCAAACACTTATTTTAGACCTCTAATGACATGACAAACACTTATTGGAAAATATTTACGTTTTAGTGGGGTTTTTAAGTGATGTGACTTATGACACATCACTTAGGGTTGGTTTGGGGGTTCAAAATTAGAGGTCCAAAACATTTTCCCTAAAACAACTTGTAGCATCTCAAATTCAAGATAAAACCATCTCCTAACTCTTAACACAAAATAATGAGGTTCACACACTTACAGGTTAACTACAACATGCATTTCTTTGTTTCCATCTAAATAAATCAGATCACAAAACTACTATGCCATGCAAGGCCATCAAACAAGGACAAATGTATGCTCATGTCATGTAAGAATGTCTTAGTTACAACTTGCAAAGGAGAGGTTAGGAGTTGAACGCTCTTGAAGAGCTATTCTAACAATTAATAATTGATTTTCATTGATAATAAAATAAAATAATAAAATAACTCTATAAATTTGAGGGGTACTTTAGGAGACCATGTAAGAGAATTAATTCACAAAAGCCAAGATAATATCCAAGTGCTAATCGGGAAACAAAGAAGAGGAGCTAACATGAGAAAGAAGAGTCTGTTAGCCTAGCCAAGGTGACTGTCTGGAAACCAAACAAGGGTTCCAATATCAATCGAATCAAAATGAAAGAACCCTCAATTTGGCATTAGACAATTCATCCTTGGCTATCAAACGTATGACTCTTAATCTTCATGTAAGACCTCTCTTCTTCTCTCAAACAAGTAATTGTCAACTCAACACACAAATGTTTGGTTTTCCATGTCTCTACTTATAGCCCCCAGCCCCTTAGAGAGTATATAGCTCAGATTCGGATAGAGTTTAACATTTTCAATATGTAATGTATGTATGTAGGCCAATTTGGTTCTTTCACTAGTAAGAAGTGTCTTCTTCTCTCCTTGCATATGCATGAATGAATGCCTCCCCATAATTAATGGAATATATTCTATTCGAAATCAAAGGAGAGGAACCAATTTGTCAACGCTCAGATCTTGCATTTCCTTCCCTGCTAGTTGATGGAGATTTGGGAATTTCAACGCCTTACAAAAGTAGTGCTTCAAAGACTTGTTCCTATGGCTGTGCTCAGAGGTCAATGGTCACCTTGCATGTAAATTGACAGGCCAACTTGCAATGAATCAAACTATACATGGAAAACGCCACAGGTGTACACGGTATACACTTTATAACAATATTATAAAACTTAGTAACTTTCATTATATAAAATGACATAATTTTTCTTACACAAAGTAAATTTTTTTCATCACCACACACACACACACAAAAAATAAAATAAATGTAACTTTTACCACTAAATAATATAACTTCAACATTCATAATTTTAAAATACACACCATAAATTCGTAATAATAACTTTCACCATAAAGTGCCAAATATGTTTAGTAACCATAAATTCGTTAATGCTATATATTTGTTTCCAAAAATTTTTGAAAGCAAAAAGAGATAAAATTGTTGGTAAGTACTTTGTTAGAAGCGCTAATTGTTAAAATAAAAGTAAAAAAAAGGATTTTTTTTAACATCCTTAGTAAATTTTTTTAGAAAAGACAAAGATAATACAATTTTTTTTATAGGATAAATTACCAATAAGCCCTAATAGTTGGACTTAGGGGTTGTTTGGGATGACCTAAATTAGTGTACTTTTTGTCTTTTTATAAAAAAAATATGCAGAAAAGTAGAGAAGTGATGTGATGAAAAAAAGATAAAAAAATAAAAAGATGGATTATTTTGAAATTCCCAAACTTGGCCTTAATTCTTATCAAGTCCTATTGAAAATAAGTCTTGATAAATTTGTCACTCAAAAATAATTTTTTGTGACAATTTTTTATATATGTCGCTAAAAATTGAAAATTAGTGATTTTTTTTGGTCATAATTTTTATAAATTGTCGCTAAAATTTATAATTAGTGACATTTTTTTATGATAATTTTTTTTCACAGGACCTATTAGACAATAAGTTCACTTTTTAAGACTTACACGTAAGTATCCCTTTTTCATATTAGTATAAGTCCTCAAAAACACATAATAACAAAAATACCCCCAATACAGCGTTTCAGGTAACACCTATTACTTTTTGAAGTCATTTGAAAATTTGAAAAATTTATGACTTTCTTTATCTAGATCTCTATTTTTTCTTTTTTTTAAAAAAAAAAAAAAAAAAATTGAATCATTTCATCAAGATTTGTATAACAAGATTCATGATCGAATTTGAATACAAAATTCCAAAAACAAAGTAAACGAAATTTTGCTTTTTGGTGACTATCATTGATTCTTTTTCCAATGACTTTTCAGAAATGAAATTTCAGTGATTTCACTTTACTTACTTATCAAAATTTCCATTGTTTGCAAACCTAACAAATTTATATTAAACCTTTAAGCCTAGTTAAAAACACAGAGAAATTCACGAAATTCCACTAACCTATAATCTCGGAGAAATTGACGAAATTTCACTGACCTGCAATCTCTCTCTACAATCATCCATCCTCTTCAAACATTGAGCCAACTCATAGCAAAATGGAAATGGAACAGCCAAGTATGTTGTTAGACACAAGTAATTTTTACAAAATTTTCAAATTTGGACTGAAATTTAATGGCTAAAAATCAACGCAATTTCTTTAACTTTAATTCAAAGACAAAGAAATTTGAAATTTACCTGATGTCATCACAAGCAACCAGTAAAAAAAATAAAATAAAATAAAAATTCAATTCGAAGTTTATAATTATTTCAAGAGAGTCTTCAAATTTAAACCTAATAGCCACGTGGCAAAATTTTTGTATTGCACAGGACACATGGACTTATAAACTAAAAGAAGCCTTTTGCTTTTGTTTAGTATTGAATTAGATTGTAACAATTATTTTCATACTAGAAATTGAAACAGATTCTACCTTGTCACTCCCTTCCCCATAAGTAAATGGATCATCTAGATAACACACATTCACCAACTTATTGGAGATGATTCTAAATCTCCATAAGAATTCAAGCTGCTCTACTGGTAGTGTCGGGAAGTATTTTGAGAATGATGTCACGCGGCTAAGGTGCCTTCGAGATGTCGGCCGAGGTGCCACGTGGGCGGGTCATGTTTGCCGAGGTGATTGCGGGTTGCTGAGGTTCGGTGCAGTAATACCGGAGTCTGAGATATTTGGATAGAGAACAAGAGTCCCTAGATAAGGGGAGGCTCTTAGTTTGAATAAGGATAAGGCTCTTAAGGAGTTTATCCCTATCTAACTGAGAGTCCGAGATAAGTATTGTGCTTGAGTCTTATGAAGTGAGACTTTTAAGGGGCAAGGTCATGGCTGGCTATAAAAGTGAGGCACCCTCATGGGTCTAAGGTAGGTTTTATTTGGTGAATTAAGTACTTGTTCGATATCTTTGAGATAAGTTTACTGATTTGATCGTCGAAGTGCCCTCGGGCGAACGAGCCACCGCAGTATTCTCATCTTCTTGTTGACAGTTGTTTGGCTTAATCTATTCTACCGTATGCTCTCTAGCTAAGTTCTCTGTTTGGTTGTGTGGTCGGAAATCAACACCTACAATTTGACATCGTCTGTGGGAACTTAGTATAGAATAGATGGCCAACAACGGATAGGAAGTGAGAATCGGGAATGACATTTACAGTAAGAAAGAGGAACACATGGGTCCTAATACTGGAGGAGGTAACAATAAGGAAGAAGTACAGGAGGTCAAACTTGAGGCAAACAATGTCACTCTGGGCCAAAACGGGAACAAGAAGGGTAGTCGAGATGAGTATTACCAAAAAGCGATCTCTAGGTATGGAAGGATAGATGCCTGAGAAAGGATGTAGAACTGAAGAATGTGGCAAACAAGTTGACAAACTTGCAGACAGTGGTCAACTTCATGATGCAGAACAACGTGATACAACCGGTGTTTCCCTTGTAGGACACACCGGCACCAGTAGCCAAGGCCGATGTCCAAAAGGGAGGACAGAAGGTAATACCAACTGTCCCACAGCATGCTAAGGGATAGGAAAATTCATATCGGCAATCATGAGATGTCGGGAGGACAAAGTCAGTGTGAGGGGAGTCACAGAGGACACCACAGACCAATGGGACCTATGTTAGGGGATCTTGGCAGATCCAAGGGCAAGGCCTCTATTTTGATGATGCAATGAACGTGGAGATATCTAAAAGAACGCACCCTGACATTGCAAGTAGCGCACCGAAAAGGCTGAAATCGACTGACAGCCGAGCTCCTGGACGAACGAAGAAAGACCTGAGAGATTACCTCCAAAGGAAGAGGCATGATGTTGAGATCACATCCAACATCTAGCCAAAGACATCGTTCTCAGTGGAGTTGAATACATTCGAAGCGCCAAAAAGATTCAACATGTTAAGGTTTCAGATCTATAATGGTAAGTCTGATCCAAACTTTCATGTCGGTTTATACTTAAATTCAATGGCTTTGTAGAGTGGAAACACACAACTACTATGTAAGGTGTTCCTATCGTCATTCAAGGAAATAGCAACAGGTTGGTTCCACAACTCCCGAAAGGATGTGTAAAGAGTTGGGAAGGCCTGACTGAGATATTTGTGGCCAGTTTTGCTACAAACAAATTGCAGCCACTGAGGGTAGACTCCCTATTGGCTTTAAAAATCAGCGAAACAAGATAAGAGAAACGGTGTTGACACTCTCGAAGAACATGGAGGAATTAATGGCGCGAATCGAAAAATATGCCAAGGCAGAGGAAGATAAGAAAACAAAAAATATGAGTACAACGAAGCAAGAGGAGAGAAACTGTTCGCCAAAGCAAGGCCGAGGAAATAACGGTGTTAACAGGCCGGAGTTAGGATTGAGATCCATGCAGACAGTGAGTATAGTTTTCAAGATCCCCATCTATAAGATCTTGGAGAGAATTAGGAATCAGCCATACTACAGGGCATCATAGAAGGTCCCAGGAGAATACATAGATAGGAGCCTTGCGAAGTGTTGTGCCTACCATGAGGAAAATGAACACATAACCCAAGTATGATACCCCTGTTCCGTAATATGCTAAATTGGTCCTTAATTTGAATATGATTATGTGTTTAGCATGATTTTATGTGCCATTATGTAAATATATGTGATTTTGAAGTTTTATCTATTCACTGTAGGCATATCTGTTTGAATAATCTGCTTTGGAATTAAATTGAGAGCCTTATCAACCACAGAACCCGAAATTGATTACGCCATTGTGACTTGCATAATTTTTAGAGCCTACGGTGAAATTTAACTGAAAATTGATTCGGGTTAGATTAAATCGATTAAATTGATGAATTAGAGCCCAACTACTTTATTATTATAATACTGGCCTTAGTGGGTTTTGTTGTCAAGGCTTTAAACACTCAATCTCTCTCTCCCTAGCCTCATTTTTGACTGATAATAAACTTAAAGAAGAGAAGAGAGGGTCAGTTGGAAGAAGAGAGGATAGGAGATTGAGGGTTTGGCTTGAAGCTTGGAAATTTTGGAGGTTAAGCTCAAGAATTGCCATAAATTGTGAAGATTAAACTCCTTGGTGAGTAATTCATGCATTTTTAGTCATTATCTTGTGAATTCAAGTTTGATAGATGGCCAAGGGCATGAATTAGTTTGAATGTGAGGGGATTGAGTTGTATATGTTGGATTTCAAGCTAATAGAAGCATGCATGTAAAGAATTTTTATAGATTTCCATGTTTGAGCTTAATTTGTGTAATCTATGTTGAAGTTTGAATGAAATCCATGTGGATGACCACTTCTTCACCAAATAAGTTGTGAATAATGTGTATTTCTTACATGCAAGAGTAGATCATGAAAGAGCAAGCTTTGCATGTTGAAATTTGATGTGTTGGTGATGAATTTGGATTAATTTGAGGCATGTATGTAAATGATGTAAGAAATTGAGCTTCCTAATGTTGTAATTTTGTATTGGTAGCATGTTAGCATGAGTAAATGTGAATTTTGAGCCATAACATGCATAAATTATGGGTTGAAAGTCGAGATGAAGCTCAAGAACTCAATCTGGAATTCCCAGATTTTTGATGCCCGCTCGAGCGGGGGAACTGCCGCTCGAGCAGGAAAATCGAGCTCCCAGCATTTTTTTTTGCAGACATGGATCCCGCTCTAGCGGGGAAGTTGGCGCTCGAGCGGGGAGCTATGTAGACAGACGGTCTGCTCGAGCGGCTGAGTTCACGCTCGAGTGTGAATTTGAGGTAACCAGTACTTTTGCAGTCTTAAGGGTCCTCTCGAGCGAGGAAGTTGATGCTCGAGCGGGGACCCTGTTTCCTGAAATTCTGTTTTTGCATTCTGAGTTCTGTTTTCTGTTCTCTTTCACTGGTAAGCACTCTTAGGCATATGTTAAGCATTGTAAATGAGTTAATGAGATAAGAATAAAGCCTAAAGAGGAATATGTGAATCAAAGAACGGATCGAACTGTTAGTGACCCCTTTTGTGTTCATGGAATGTGTAGGGTCAAGCTCCAGGGCGAATCCACAAGCCGATCACTGTGAGTAATATCGATGTTTGAATGCTTGTAAATATCCAATTGTTTATTCCCTTATAAGCTCTATGAGTTGCTAATTGGGATTGTGGACAAAAGTCTGACATGAATAAATGAATGGACCAAAGGTTGTTTTGATAAACATAAATGGACCAAAGGTCGTTTTGATAAACCTAAACGGACCAAAGGTCGTTTTGATAGAATTGAATAGACTGAAGGTCGTTTTGATAGAAATGAACGGGCCAAAGGTCGTTTTGACATAAATGAGTGGGCCAAAGGCCGTTTTGACATAAATGAGTGGGCCAAAGGCTGTTTTGACATGAATGAGTGGGCTGAAGGCTATTTTGACATAAATGATAGGGCCGAAGGCCGTTTTGACATAAATGAGTGGGCCGAAGGCCGTTTTGACATGAACGGAAATTTGAACGGGCCAAAGGCCAGAATGTTGAAACTACAAGTCACTTGATTTGAAATTCGTATAGTTATATATCTGTTAAATAGAAATATGAATTGGGCCCAAGGTCGTTTGGAACATGTTGTTCTACATTGTTATGTAACTTCTGTATTTGATATTATTCACTGGGCTATCGCTCACGCTCATTCATGTGTTTGTAGGTGAGCCAAGAGAAGTTCAAACCCAGCCCCAGTGAAGTCTGCTATGAACAACACGAGTTTTGGAGAGTTAACCTTGTGTCTCACGCAGGAGACCCATCCTTGCCATTTTGTTATGCATTTACGTTTCGTCTTGTTGGCAAGGACTTTGTGTATATTTGTATATAGTCTGTTATGGGTTGGCTCAGTTTAGATGATCCTGTCTGTAAAGAAGTTTATGCTACTGTACTTTTGATGTAGGTTATTAACGTATATGAGTATGGTTTATTTGATGTACATATAAGCACGGCTCTATGGACAAAGTTTTAAATTTTTACTTCCGTTTGGCCCTTTTACTCTGACGAGTTATGTCCGTTTTGGTCTGAGGCCGTAGGTAATCATAGGATTACCGGCCGGTTATGTCCTTAACCCATGGAGGCGGGTTCAGGCCATGACACCAGGGATGCTGGACTTTGAAGTCGCACACCTAGAAGATTTGGTCAGACAGGGACACTTGAGAGACCTAATTGATAAAACAAAAACAAGAGATTCACTTGAAGGTCCCATTACGGCAAGCAAAGGGACCACAGATAATTAACGTAATTCACTCAAAGGTCAACGATAATGAAGTTCGAGGAGAGACACAAAGGATAAGGCATCTGCACCATGTTTACTAGATCCAACACAAAAAGCCCAAGACATATGGATGTTGGGGCCGACGATATCTTTCACTAAAGAGGACCTAGATATGGCACAACATCCGCATAACGATGCTTTGGTGGTGACATTGAAAGTTGGTAACTGTCAAGTAAGGCGCATCCTAATTGACGAAGACAACTTTTTTGACATCATGTTTGTCAGATGTTACAAGAGTTCGGCCTCCATAAGGATGATCTAGAGCAATCTGAAAGCCCTATGGTTGGATTCAATGGCACACCGACATAGCCGCTAGGAACCATGAGTCTGGAGGTATAGACAGGGACTAAGAAGGTAACTATAGAGTTTATCGTGATAGATACCCGTCCCCATACAACATCATTCTAGGAAGACCTTGGCTGCATGCAATGAGGGTTGTTCTCTCAGCGCTACACCAACTGTTGTGATTCCCAATTGAACAAGGGATTGAAGAAGTGAGGAGAGACCAAGTACAGGCAAAAAATTGCTGCATGGCAGCAATGAAGTACACTTGCAATGTAAAGGAACCAGAGACAATAGAGATTGAAAGCGAAGACCGAGAGGTCTTGGATGATGTCGGCAAAGAACCTACCGACAAGAACGAAAAACCCTTGAAAAAGGTTCTTGTACAAGAAGGCGATGATGAGCGATTCTTCCTCCTCGGCTTTGGCTTAGATGAGGAAGAAGAAAGCAAACTGGAGACTTTTTTTGAGAAAAAACATAGAAGTGTTTGCTTGGACACCCTATGAGATGCCGGGGATCAATCCCAAGGTCACCTGCCACAGACTTAATATGGACAGGTCAGCCAAGCCTGTGATTCAGAGAACAAGAAGACCAACTTTGGTTTATGTGCAGGCAGTAGAAGAAGAAGTGGAAATGTTATTAAAGGCAAACAATCCGAGAGGTGAACTACCCCACCTGGTTGTCCAATATGATGGTGATAAAGAAGAAGAATGGCAAGTGGAGGGTCTATGTAGACTTCACTAGTCTGAACAAAGCATGTCCGAAGGACTACTTTTCCATACCTAAGATTAATCAGCTTGTTAACTCCACATCGGGGCATGGAAGGATGAGCTTTCTAGATGCATACAAGGGATACTACCAGATAGCAATGTATGCTCCAGATGAAGAGAAGACAACATTTATCACCCCCAGGGGACTTTACTGTTATAGGGTAATTCCCTTTGGGCTGAAGAATGTAAGAGTAACGTACTAGAGGTTGGTTACCAAGATGTTTAAGCACCTAATTGGGAAGACTGTGGAAGTCTACATTGACGACATGCTTGTCAAGAGTAAGGAACCAAGAGACCATCTGGTTGACGTTAAGGAAGTTTTTGACATATTCAAGGCATACCGGCTTCGGCTGAATGCCTCGAAATGCAAATTTTGGATATGATCTAGTAAGTTTTTGGGGTACTTGGTAACCAGGAGAGGAATTTAAGCAAGCCCAAATCAGATCAAGGCCATCCTTGATCTGAAAAGCCCGACAACAGCTAAAGAAATCTTGATTTTGACTAGCAAGGCATCAGCCCTGAACAGATTCATCAACTGGAGTTTAGATAAATGTAAGCCATTTTTTCAGTTGTTAAAGAAGACCACAGACTTTCTGTGGACAAAAGAATGCAAAGTTGCCCAGGTCGACTTGAAAATGTATTTGACAACAGCACCAGTATTGTCAAACCCAGGAACAGAAGAAAAGTTGTTCTCATGTTTGGCAGTTTCAGACCACATTGTTAGTGCCATGGTAATCAAAGAGGAAGGAGAGCAGAAGGTAGTGTGCTATGTTAGTAAGACCGTGGACAATGCAGAAACTAAGTACCTGCCCTTGGAAAAGTTGACACTTGCTCTGGTAATGGCTTCAAAGAAACTGAACCATTATTTTTAAGCCCACAGGATTATGGTACTAACAGAGCATCCATTAAAGTCTGCCACAAGATGGAGACTTGACAGGCAGAGTAGCGCGATGGACTGTAGTTCTAGGTCAGTATGACTTAGAATTTAGGCCAATGATAGCAATAAAAGGTTAGGTTTTGGCCAACTTCGTTGTAGAATTAACACCAGGTACTTATCCAAGACCAACACCAGTGAACCTCGGCCTAGGGTGCCCAGGACAGCCTGAAGAAACTCAGTTGGGACCATGGAATCCCATGGTAACTAGACCAAAAAAGGGCAAAGAGAAGTTAAAGCCCTGTGATATTTACATCAGCAATTCCTTCTGTCTTTTTGTTGATGGTAGTTCAAACCGACAAAGAGCGGGGGTAAGAGTGGTTTTGGTTTTGTTTCACCAGATGAACGAATTATAAAATAGTCCATCCGTTGGGGATTTAAGGCCTCAAACAACAAAGCAGAATACGAAGCACTAATTGTTGGCTTAAAACTTTCAGTAGCAGTGGAAGCCGAGGAGGTGGTAGTCTTTTGTGACTACCAGCTTATTGTAAATCAAGCGACATGTGAATATATAACCCGAAATGAAAAGATGGTGGCCTACGCCAAGGAGGTCATCTAGTTACTTACACAATTCCAAAGTTGTCGGCTGTAGACACCCCATTTTTGACCGACCTTAAGACTCAGACGTTGTCGATTGAGCGCTCGGTGATGATGCATATTGTGCTCGTTCTGAGGTTGCAGAGTCTCGGCTGAGAGCCTTGTCTTCGGACTTCGGGACTCTTTTGTGCTTTGCCTCGGTTTGTGAACCAGGTCCTATTTTCTCTGTTTTCTCTTCCTGAAGGGAGGGAGAGGTCTCGAAGACCATCTTTCAGTGGCCGTAGGCTACGTTTCATGGTCGTAGGCCATTTTTCCCATTTGGAGACCAGTTTTCGATTTTCGGAGCCGTCGGCCGTGTGCCTCGGTTCGGGACCGCTTAACTACCTCCGTTTGCTCTGGTTTTTGGCACACACCTTGTTTCCTCTCTCTAGAGGGACACTGTGGCCCGGGAGACCACCTTTGTGGTCATACACCACCTCCGGTGCCTAACAACCTGTTTTCGGGGCCCCCGGCTGCGCGTTTTGGCCCCCGAACCCTCGTTTTGCATCGATGTGGGTTCATTTTTGGCATGGACCGTAGTTTCATTGTTAGAAAGGTGGTAGTAGGGTGGGAGACCACCTTTTCTTCTTGGAGACCACCTTTCCCCGGTCGGCCGATTTTTCTTGGCAGGTAGGTGGTCTCCCTCACTTTTGAGCCACAATTTTGGGTCTCCCATACCACCACTGAGCTGCATTCATCTGGGAGGCCACCAATCTGGTATGGCCGACCACCTTTTCTTCTTGAATCTTTTGACCCCTTGGTCTCCTTCACTTTTGAGCCACAATTTCGGGTCTCCCATACCACCATTGTTCTGCATTCACCTGGGAGACCACCAATCTGGTATGGCCGACCACCTTTTTTGCTTGAACCTTTTGACCCCTGGTCGGCTGACCAGGGGGAGTGGCTGGCTGACCACCTTAACTGGTCGGCTTGCTTTCTACTTTTTTGTCTCTTTGAGCTGAAGCCAGCTATGCCAGCTGGAAGCCTCAGAATGGATCCTCCATACATGTTTAAGCTTGGTTTTAAGCTTCTTTGGGAAGCTTTGGCCTCTCTTCTCTATAAAGAGAGGCCTCCTCTTCCATTGCAAGGGTTGAAGAATTAGTCTAGGGCATACACTTATATCTCTCTATATCCATACACTTTGAGCCTTAAAAAGTGAGTGATTCTTGACCCTTTTGCATACACCTCTTAGCCTAACCTCTCCATCATCCATCCAAGCACCTTGGAGCTCATTTTCAGAGGTCGAAGACTTGCTATCTTGGTCCAGAGCTTGCTGTCTTGCTGTGCTACAAGGGTAAGTCTTCATTTCCCCTTTTGTAGCATTGTTTTGCTTCATAGTTTAGCCTTATTTGCAATTATATTTAGGCTTTGTCATAAACTGAATTTTTTTTTTTTGAACTCCTCTTCAAGTTTGTTTAAGGTCATTTTTCTATTGGGGGTCGTCTACCCCCTTTCACGCTTCATTTCCTCATGTTTTGGGCTATGCATTATAGCATTTGTGTTGGCCTTGGTTTGGCCTTTTAGCCACTGAAATAAAGTGGATTTTCAGTGGCTAACATGTGTTTTTGAGCCTCAAAATCAGAGAGGGGTGACCCTCTTACCCCTTGTTCTCTTTACTAGCCTTGTTGGCCTTACAAAGGAGATCCTATTTTCATGTTTCGAAGCCATGTTTCAGGCCATTATTTGTGAGTTTTATGACCTGAATAAGCTCCGTCCAGAGCCCTTTTGGCCATTTTGAATGTCTATTATGCATGTGTAGAGCAATCCTATTCAAGGCCTTTCAAAGGAGCTTTTACTTGCATGCTTCCTAGCTTCATTTCAGACCATTTTTGATGAGTTTTAGGGCCCTCATAACCTCTTTCCAGAGGTGGTTTTGCCATTTTGCATGTGTAGAACAACCATCTTATTGGCCTCTCAAAGGAGCACCTCAGTTTAACATGTGTTGACTGAGTTTTAGTCGGTTTTTGGGCATATTTTGGCTTGGCATACTTCTGTTTTTGGCTGGTTTGGTGAGCTCTCATAGGCTTCATATAGTTGTAGTACAACTCATGGTTCACTAGCTTTCTTTGCATGCTTTGTTGACCCTTGATTTTAGCACTTTTTGGCCATGCCTTAAACTGATTTTGTGCATATTTTGGACTGCCCTAACTCTATTTTTGGGTCTCATGGTTGAATGATGCTTGTTTTGCATGCTTGTAGTTCAATACACTTGCCTAGCTTTGAGATTTGAGGTCTATCGCATGCATATACTGAGGTGTTTTCATGCTTTGGGGTCATTTTGCATCATATTTCAGAGCTTATGTGAATGTCATATCCCTATGTTTTCTCCTCTTTAAGTGTGCTTGAAAGTTGTGCATGAATGCCTTGTTTTCGGACCATTGAATGAGCTCCATTTCTTTGCATTCCGAGCCATCATTTTAGGTCATTTCCCCACTATTTCAGACCTGCCTAGGGTCTGTTTGGGGTTGGTTTTGCCATTCGTGCATTGCTTTGTGTACCTCTAGTGTAACCCGCTTTACTAGTTTCGGTATTCGGGCCATCTAGCTTGCATTGTGTGACATACTTGCATGTTTCGGGACCATCTTTTATGCCATTTCAGAGCTGTATCATATGCCATCCTATGCCACATTTCATTCCTTGCCATGCCTTGTTAGAGTTGCATGTTGTGCCTTAGGATCGGTCCATTGCATTCGTGCATGCTTGCATGTATTTCGGTTGTCTCATTTTCATCATATGGCCATTGATGTGAGTGTGGCTGAGGTCCACTCATATTGGTGTAAGTCCATCTTGCATTGTGTATGCCATTTTAGTCTATAGCATTGCGTATGCTAGGTTGCATGTTAGTGCATTGTGCATGCCATGCTGTGTCACTTGCATTGTGTATGCCATTTTTGTCCATAGCATTGCGTATGCTAGGTTGCATGTTAGTGCATTGTGGATGCCATGTTGTGTCACGTGCATTGTGTATGCCATTTTAGTCCATAGCAATGCGCATGCTAGGTTGCATGTTAGTCGCATTGTATACGCCATCTCATTGCATTGTGTTTGGGATAGGAGTTAGCCTAGACATGGGAAACGAGGGACATTTCGTACCCGAAGTGATGGAACGTGCCTCAATTCCCAGTCGCCGACACTCCGGATTACCCGTGATGGATTTTAGGCCTTGTTGTGTTTATATGTGCATTCATTTCACATCGAGTCGTGCAATTCGACTCCTCGGCCATCATGCATCGAGATGCGTGATTAGTGGCATGAGGATCGAGGTGTGCATACATATGTGAAAATACTTTGCCATGCCCCTTTCTTGCTCTCTGTTACAGCAAACCAAAAATCAGCAGCCTTCTAGAGCTTTATACAGTATTCCGAGATTAATTGCAAACAGAGACAAATCGGGGCATCGCGAGAAATTTTCCAACAAAGCGACCCAAGCACGCATGCATCTTTCATCATTCGGAACAAGAGCTGAGGCAGTCCATTTGATAGCTTGCATGCTAATTTATCCGCTTTCCTAGTTAACTTATTAATTAATTAGGGTTTTGTAATATTTAATTATTTATTCGGACTGTATTATTTATTCGGACCCTCCGAACGAGGGCAATGTTGTAATAAGTGTGCATCTGTGTGATGTATGTCTTCCAACCCCACGTCTTTCTCCCTTTTATTTACCAGCTTATGATGGTTTGTTTAGGGCATGTTTCAATTAGCATACTTATGCTCGCATGTTTGCATTCATCTGTCTTGCATGCACTGGGCTTGGTGCATCATACTAACTGCATTGTATTTCAATTTCGAGATGAATACGTGTTAGCTGTAGCATCTCATATGCCATTCTTAGAATAGCCGAGCCTATTATAGTTGCATTTTTGCATGTGTTGCATTAGGCATTTCTGTATAGTTAGGATCATGCATTGATTTCTAACATAGCTTCTATTTTGGCTTGGAGTACTCGGTAAGTGTTTATGCTTTAGCATCCTTGCATGCGTGTGAGTGACTGCCATGATAGCATGTTTACTATGAGGCTAACTGCTTATGTGATATCCTGCCTGAATGCCTGTGGGTGAAGGTTGGATTATCTGAATTGGAATAATGCATTGACTGTGAGTTTTAAGCCCACTTGAGAGTGGCAAATCATCTTGTTTTCTAAGCCCACCTGAGGGTGCCAAATTCGCATTTTAGCCTACTTGCAAGTAGCAAACCATTTTCAAAACAAAAATGAGATGTTTCGTTCTAGTTCAGGCGATCCAGTCTATACTTGTATGCTGTGCGCATCACATAATGTTTTCAAAACTCGATAGCATGGTTAGTAGAGGCCGATCTTTGATCGGGCGAGTAGGGGTGCTCACGAAGTGACCTTCCCCAATCGTAACCAAGTTCCCGAGCCGATGCAACTTTGGTGATGACGGACACATGACTTTAGGCAACGAGTCAGGGTTTCCTAAATTCTCCCAAAATAAATATTTAGGCGGCGACTCTGTATCTGGCAAAGCAGTCCATGTTTGGCACTTCTTTCTAAAATATGTTTTTCAAAACGATTTGCCGGATTTGGGCTCTTTGATGATTCATCGGTCTTGCATTGCACTCTGCGAGATTCGATACATGACCGTGACATTGAGTCCTGAACTGTAGTGAGCCCAATGAACAAAACGAGGAATTTCCCTCCCGGGACGTTCGGGGACGTCTACAGTTTCTGGCAACTCTGTTGGGGAGTTAGAGACCTTGACTCGAACTCATGATATCTGGTTTTGACTGCACTTATGTGTTTCTTTGCATGGCATTTGTATTGGTGCGCCTAGGACACCGTGTTTGCCGTATGCTATTCCTGAACGGTTTGCCGAAGGCTTGCTTTGCGAAGCGTGCCATAAGGCTGACCGGTTGCGGGCTCTGCCACGACGGGAACACAAACCCCGATTTTACCGGGGCACCCTCTTTGACCATTCGACCTAGTGCATATTTGGAATCCATAGTGACCATTCTAAGCTAGGACAAGTTGCTTACCCGATTATAGGAAATGAAGGTTTTAACGGCGTTTACAAAACGCCGCTATAGGTTCCAAAAACGCCATTAAATCCTTTTGCGACGTTTAATACCAAAGCCGAAGATGCGGCCGTCGCTATAACTTTATGACGCTTTAGAAGCGTTGCTATATGACTATAGGCGGCGTTTTCAAAAACGCCGCTAAAAGTTCTACTAACGGTAATATGACATCACCATACTATTTAGCGACGTTTTTAAAACGCCGTTGTATCTTTTTTCAAAAAAATTCAACTGTTGGTATAATAATGTTTAGCAACATTTTTAGAAACGCCGTGATAGCCTCTCTTCTTTTTTTTTTTTTTAAATTGTGCTAATTTTATGTTATTGAACAAAAAAATACCTGCAATTAAATTGGAAAATAGCACTAATATGAAATAATAACTCCCATTCAAAATGCAACATTAATTCACTTTCCCATTCAATTTAATATCCAATCACCATTAATTACAAAATAACATATCCAAAAATCATGTTTTAACAAAGACATTAGTAGATAAAGAAATGTTGAGCTATAATGATGGATCCAACTATACAAGAGATGGAAAATTACTATCAAAAAAATTATCCCCAACTCAAAAATATATTCCTACTTATAACATAAATTTCATAAATTTCAAGTTGGATGAGTTAAATTCAAATTGATGAGAGAGTTCATTGTTGGTCTTCACTTGTCTACATGCTTGCATCAAAACATAAAGTGTAATCAAATTTACCAAAATAAACATAAATTGAAAATTTTGTACCCAATACTTATGCATAGTAGACGTCCTGTTTAACCTTTTTTTTCCATGACAACCACCTGTTAGATTTGTACCAAAATAAACATATATATATATATATATTTAAATATAATGAACAAGAAACAAAGCATGAACTGATAACATACATAATTTTCACTTATTAGTGGATAACATCTATAGGAACACAATGGATCCCATGATATGTAAGTACCAAAGCTACATACCTCAGATGGAGTGAACAGAGGACACACTTGATCAGTTATATTCAATAAGGATGCTTCCTGCCAAATTGAAAATTTGAATGAACAATTACAAAGAAATTGCAATCAGATAGACTGTTTAGAATTCTCAGAGAAAGAAAATGAAAGAGAAGAAAGGAAAGGAAAGAAACAATCACCTGTTTGTACAAAAACCAGAGAGAAGATATATCTTGTCTTGTAAAATTCAGATTATAACGCCCCACTAATGCATGGGTAATTTCATCCAAGGCAGGTTCCTTAAGCTTAAGAACACTAGGCTCCTGACTTGTTCTATAGGCCTGCATTCAGAGATATACACAATAAAACCAAAGAAGTATCATGTGTTGTAAAATTCAGCTCATAATGCCTCACTAATGCATAAAATTTCATCCAAGATAGGTTCCTTAAGCTTATTATCCAGCAGTATAAAGTTTAATTTCAATTTCCTAGTTGATCAGAATTGAGCAGGAACAAGCTGGCAATGCTTTACAATCAATTGAATAACATACGGAACACAATGCTTTTTTAGATATCAAGATAACAAATTTCCTATATTTATTTATTTATTGGGAAGTAAACTAATGCTTGTGTTTCTGGAAAGCAAACTAAAAATCCCCCAAGGCAATGTAGGCGAAGAAACATGAATCAAGACCCCCTCTCCCAAAAAAAAAAAAAAAAATCAAATGTCTATAAATTTTTAAGGAATGGAAAGGGTGATGTAGTAAAAAATTGTCGTCCTCTCAAACTCAAAGGCATGCCAATGAACAAGGCATTTGTATATGACACAAGCAGCCACTGGTTTACTATCTTTAAAACCCAAATCCTCTTTAATACAGCTTGAAAGAAATTCATAATTCTCCTGTATAACAATATTACTTTTAAAACCCTATTTAGTGCTATAGAGAACTCATCAAGTAATTTACTCTGAGCAAGCAAAGTGGGTTAGAAATAAGAAGCTGTAATATTGTAAACAATAGGAGAAGAAAACCTGTTGTCTTTCAGTGGTTAACTTTGTCCTACGAGAATCAGATAAACCTTGTGAAAGGGGTGCTATAAGTTTTGTGGGTGTAGACGATTCCTGCATCAAAGGTAATATATGAGAACAACAACGCAAAATTAGATTTTCTAGTTATGCAAAACAATGACTGATAGGGACAAATCTTACAAATACAGGCTTCTGATCAGCATAAGGAAGAGCAAGTGCAGCAGAGTACTTCTGTTTTATCAGAAAAGAGGAACTAATCACAAAACCATAGTTCCCACTTTCCAAGTACAAAGTCAACCAAACCATCCTATACAGAGTAGAGCTGGAATTTTCTTTCTATTTTCTTTCTTTTTCTTCTCATTTGTACTTTTTTTTTTTTTTTTTTCCATTTTCTTACTGAAGGGATAACTGAATATGCATCAAATTATAAACCATTTGCTATAGGTCATAACATAACAAAAATTAAAAAGGTGGAAAATCTACACATCTAGAATTTTCTTTCTATTTTCCTGCTTTTTCTTCTTATTTGTCCTCTCTTTTTTTCCTTTTCTTTTCATATTCTTATTGAAGGGATAGCTGAACATGCATCAAATTGTAAACCGTTTGCTATAGGTCATAACACTAAAAAAAAGGTTAAAAAGGAGCAAAATTTACATAGACACGCCGACACCGATGCACATACGTGGTTGCACAAACATACTACATATGCTATATGCATGTGCACATGAATGTGGATGTAAAGTAATGACTGAATCAAATCTTACCTCCAAAAATGGCTTGACAAAACCAGACGGCCGCCTTCGGAGAACTCAATGCTTTTTGACGCAGTACATGATTCTCATCCTCTAAATTGCAGAGCTTTCCTCCAAACTTGTATTCACAAAACATCTCTTTCAAATCAGGAAGAGATCAAAAGGAGGCATAACAATTTAAAAACATATTTGAGAAGAAAAAGGAATGCAAAGCATCTTTTTGACAAGCAAGATGATAGAGACATGAGCATAGTAGTCAAGTACATGAATTATTTGTTATTGGGAAAAAAAAAAGATAGCTATTACAAAGATAAATCTTTCAAGTAGTTATAGAACACCTTTTCCAAATTCTGTTGCAACTGTGAACATGTTTTATCAACTTCCCTCAACTTTTTATAGAACACCTTCCTTCCTAACAAACGGTCCAAAGAACCTCAAGGTCAAAAGAAAAGTGAAAGAAATCTGTCTACAAATGAACAGAGGACACAACAACCTGTTGTTTCTTATTAATCTTTAGGAGGTAGGCACAGAAACTATTCTGCAAACCTTATACAGAAACAACATACCCTAATCATTATTTGCCATCTACTCCACTTGGAATGTTCCAATAAGTCAATATTTCAAATTTTTAAACACCATATTGCCATTGGGGTTCTTATATTTTTTTAAAATAATAATAATAATAATAATAATAAATAATTGCATAATAAAAAAGGTTCAATAAGCAAAGCCCATATATTTTTGTCTATTGTTTATTGTAGAGATTGTCATGCTAAATTGAGTTTCAAATGTGAAAGGTCTTTGATTGATAAGATTCTCGCATAGGTCAGAACATATTTAGACCAATTCCAACTACCAAAGCATTCCTTCTTCTATAATTTATCATTCTTCTTTCAATTATGAGTCCCACCATAGAACTGACTATTATTAAAGAAGAAGAAAGATAGGGAAACAATAACTTTTTATTTTATAATTACCTATGCTTCATAGAATCTTCTTCATATATATATATATATATATAATTAAAAAAATAAAAATAAAAAAAATACTAGTTGATGCAGTCATGCTGCAAAGTATAATTCCTTACTATATTATTCCTTTCTCACTCTTTTTGCGAAAGCAATGAATGATCTTCCCTCATAGTCTTTGCTTCTCCTAGTCAAGGTTAGGAAAGACCACTTACTTCATATTAGAATTCTAAGAAATGAAATGAGCATGCTAGAGAGAGAGAGAGAGAGAGAGAGAGAGAGAGAGAGAGAGAGAGAGAGAGAGAGATTATGGGTAGAGTTAAGTTGTAGTTTTCATAGTTCAAATGAATAGGTGCAAAGTATTGAATTGTGATAGAGAAATATGAAACAAAAGCTTTCAAAGGAAGACTAGATGAACAACTACCAAGAGTCAAGTGAAAGTCCAGCAGGATATGTACATGACAGCATGGGGTCCCTTTAAACAGAGGATTGCTGGCCGCAGAAGAAAACTGGCATGACAATTATGAAAGGTGTTATTTACAACAAAACTAGGTACATAAAATTCATTCACAAAAATATATGAATAAAATCTGTCAACTACACAGTTATTTTCTTAATATTTTTATGTGAACAAATCTTTTTTGGGTCATAAATCATTGAAAGTGAAAGAATTCTAAAAAGCCAAAAGCCAAAAGTAAATAACTATCAACTACACAATTATGAATGATTAATGACCCAAAAAAGATTTGTTCACATAAAAATATTAAGAAAAAAACTGTGTAGTTGATAGATTTTATTCATATATTTTTGTGAATGAATTTTATGTACCTAGTTTTGTTGTAAATACCACCTTTCATAATTGTCATGCTTTTTTTATTGTAAAAAATATTTTGGTTCCTTATTACTACACAATCAACAAATATATAGATTGCTGGCAGCAGAAGAAAACTGCTTACTTGTGTACGTGAAATACGCTTGTGCACCTCAATTTGTTTCTCACCCATTCCTTTCACCCTGCCTCCGGCTTGACGCTCAAGGTGACTCCACATTTTTGTAAGTCGAGGTAACTGATTCCATTTGTGCTAATGCAACCTAAGAAAACTGCAGTCTTGTTAGTGTAAATGGACAACATAAACTCAGAAAACTATCTCACAGAAAAATGATAAATTTGCCTGTAAAGCTGCTTCATGTGTTGCTACCCTCTGGTTGAATATATCCAGGATGAGAGTAGTGCGGTCACAAACTCTAACATCTCCTCCAAAAGCCTTTTCTAAATTACGTAATTGCCTGCAAATTAGCATTATAAACATTCCTTTGTAGCTGATAAAATCAAGACATGAACAAAAACTGAGAACATTCATAAGATGCAAAAGGTAGCACAAACTGAGAAAACAAGAGAAACTTTTATATGGTGTGTGGGTTGTGTCCAACAAATATGATGATAAAAAAATTCGTAAGGATGACAGATTCTATTCCAACTACAGAAGCCAGAAACATAAGAAAAAAAGGGCGCATAAGACAGGCCATGGCAACAAGAAAATAACTAATCGCCTGTAATTTAATAGAGAGTGCCACTAGATAGGACCATAGGAAGAAAATTAGCAAATGGAATCAAATTCCCAGTTCTGTTATTTTTTTACATAAGTAAAATTTCACTTAAACTACAGAGATCATTGGTGCAATTTATCCTTAAAAACATTAAGCACACCAAGATAGTAATTCACAAATTTTCGTTCAAATTTTATTATTTGTTTTGGTGTCCAGTGGCAGCCGGTAGTGGCAGGGGAAAAGGGTAGCACAACACAGAAAGAAGTTACAGGACATAAAGTTCCAACACAACCAAATTACTTTAGAACACCAAACATAGATGATTATATATTGACATTTTCTTAACATCTACCTATTTATTAGTGGCAGCCTCATGGGGAGAGCTCATCAAGGCAGCGGTCCATGATCAGTGACACAGATTCAAGGTATGCTGTTGCGCTTGTTCCGGGAGCACCTGACCTCTTGTGCTTCTTGAACAATGCTCAATCACTGATTCCTTCTTCAAGGTTTCTGTACATGATGCTTCCAATGGCAAAGGGAGTGAGTCCTCTCTGCACCTTTCTTGAAGCATAGTGGAAATGCTGGCGTCGCGTGCACACTCAAGTGGTAGGTCCCACCCATAAAATTTCAAGAGTTCAATATCTCGATCAAGATCGAGTGATCTTATGTAGTCGATGGTGTCCGGTGAATAAAATTTGGTGTGCTTGAGGCCAATACTGACCAAATAATGTACAATCTTCAAACTGCATTGAGATCAAAAAAATGAGAATATAATTAATCTGAAAATATACATGGCCTGCCAATCAATTCAATCACACTAGTAAAGGATTTCATTTTACAATGATGAAATCAATCTAAAGCAAAAGTCAATGATTTGACAACTGACAAGCCAAGTTATCCTCATTTCCACAAGGAAATTTGTGTATTCGAAGTTTTTTTTTTTTTTTGGTTGGGTGTGTATTCGAAGTTTACTAAAAGACCATGTGACAAATGTTCTGAAACAGAAGAAATATGTTTCCTCTGAATTGATCCAAGCCTTCCAATTATAGTTCAAAGAAGCATAAACATAAAAATATCATATTCAATACGCTTCCTTTGAATAGATTCAAGCCTTCCTAGTTTAGTTTGAAGCATAAACATAAAAATATCATATTCGATACGCTTCCTTTAAATTCAAGCCTTCCTAGTTTAAATTGAAGCATAAACATAAAAATATCATATTCAATAAGCTTCCTTTGAATTTATTCAAGCCTTCCAAGTTTAGTTTGACGCATTAACACAAAATTATCATATTCAATATGCTTCCTTTGAATTTATTCAAGCCTTCCTAGTTTAGTTTGAAGCATAGAACTAGGAACTTCCAATCAACATTACACAAAGCTTCACGAGCATCAAATGAATTATGTCCCAACACAGAATTTCACAAATATACATTATATACTACATTATAGTTATGTATCTAATTAAGCATATAATTGTCATTACAATGTGATTAAATTGGCCTTCCACTTGAGACATTTAGGTTATCTAGTACTCAAAATGAAATAAGCAGTCAAATAGAATAGCTTCATAAACAATAGTATATCAACTAAACATAGTTTAAAAAAACCCATAACTAGTGGTTGTAAGAGCAATGTTTTGTGTATTTTCGTACTAAACATATATTTAATGTCAACATATATGACCTCTTTGTCTCCGCTAAGAGAGCAGCAACAAACTATCAGCTTTGCTTCTAGGCACCTTGATAGGATTTCCACATCAATGCAGCATCTTTATCTGAAAAAAAAATTAAAAAATTAAAAATAAATAAATAAATAAACAACTTAAAAAGACAATGGATTCAATTGCATAAAATCAAAGTGGTATTCAGTCTACATATGATTCTAACTACATTTTTGAACAAAGCGGGGGAATAATAATAATAATAATAATAATAATAATAATAATAATAATAATAATAATAATAATAATAATAATTGTGAGTATTTTTTAATAAAAAGTGGTACAGAATGATAACAACAATAATGGAAAGGCTTTCACCGTTTGAACTAGCTCCGATCTGTAACTTTTTTAAGAAATCCATCTCTCTTTTCTTTTCACTCTGCATTACCCACTACAACTTTGCAAATATTCCAATGCTGCAGAATTGGATCTTCATTAATTATCTCTCATTTGTTAACATTCCAGCTCATAAGAAGAAGACCATTCAACTTCTCCATGTGAACGCATTGCCGAGCTTGTCAAGGAAAGCGGCTTGTCGGTTGGCAAGCCGCAAAGGTGGACGGATTACCACCGAAAGGAGATTGGCAAGAGATTGGCAAGCTGGCTTCACCTACCATTTCTGTATATATATATATATGGAGAGGCTGAGAGGAGAAACATATAGCAGTGTAGAGCAAACACAGAGAGAATTGAGAGAGTGAGAGTGTATGTGAGAAAGAGTTCTGTAATCTTTTTTCTCCGGATAATACATTACTCTCCGTAGATGTAGGCAATTGCCGAACCATATAAATATTGTCGTGTTATTGCGTGTTATTGATTTTTGGTGTCCGATAGTCCTAACAAGTGGTATCAGAGCCATTTTGGCTGCGTTTCGGAACAAAAACAGAGTGTTCTTCGAAACTGTCTAGAAATCAAGTTGCTTGAAATCTAGTTTTGAGCATACCAGGAGGAAGATCTCGAGGAGAGGAGTTCAGAACAGCAAAGCATAGCTCTAGAGGAGCTCACACGCAACCACACGCGCCAACCAAAGAGAGCGCATCAGGACCACGCGCCGTCACGCGCCATTCGCAGGAAAAAGACGACTGCGTGGTAGCTACGTCGCCACGCTATCGCCATCGCCATGTCGCCGCTGACACCAAAGACCACGCCGCTGACATGTGGCGAGCAAGCAGACAGACGTGGCGCACATCGTCATACACGTGTCGAGTTGACCGAGCCGCTGCTGATCGAAGGCCGCCGCTGACCAAGCCGTCACGCCGCCGTTGACCAAGCCGCCGTGCCGCCGCTGACTAAGCCGCCTACGCCGTTGACCAGGGAAATCATCCAGTGCTTCATAGGCGTACCTGATTCCGCAGATCTAAATCGTCGAAACTGTTTTGGCCCGATCTGAGCCATTCTGAGTCTGTTGTTGATGATCCAATAGTGTTTTTCGACTATTTGGAGTATTCCGGACACATCTGTATGGTTAGATTTTGCATTTGAAATTTTCTGTAAAAAGACAGAATACGATGGAGGCTTCTACATCAACTTCAGAATCTATGTTCATGTTAACACCTTCCAATTATGCAATTTGGAGGTCACGGATGGAAGACATCTTGTTTTTAAAAGACTGCATGACCCCATTTTTATAAAGGGGGTTAAACCTGAAGGAGTGAAAGATGATGACTGGATAAAGATGAACCGCAAGACTATCGCTTGTATTAGACAGTGTGTTCCATCATGTTGCCGAAGAGACAGATGCCTATGTTCTTTGGACAATGTTAAACGACATGTACCAGTCAAAGACCGCCCGAAACAAAGCCTTGGTGATGAGAAGGCTAGTAAATCTAAAATTGAAGAATGGTGTGTCTATTGCTGAGCACACCAGTGAATTCAAAAATCTGGTGAATCAGCTTGCAACCGTCAAGATGCGATTGGACGATGAAATGCAAGCCGTACTACTGCTCAGTTTTTTAGCAGATAGCTGGGAGACATTGGTGGTTTCTCTCAGCACCTTTGCACCAGAAGGGAAACTGACCATGGGTATGGTCACAGACGCCATGTACAATGAAGAGACAAGAAGGAAAGACATGGGAGGTAATCAGTCCCATGCTCCTGTCACAGAAGATAGAGGTAGAGACAGAGGTAAAGGAAGAGGTAGAGGAAGAAGCAAGAGTAGAGGCAGCTGGAATAGCAGGAGTAAATCCAGAGACAATAAAGGTCGAGGTAACTCTAGCTTCACTTGCTATCACTGTAGCCAGGAGGGTCACATAAAGAGAAACTGCCCAAGCCGGAAAGAGAAAGGCCAAAGTAGTAAGTCAAAAGGAGATGAGAACACAACAGCCACAACAACTGATGACATCCTTCTTGCAGTTGGTGAAGAGGAAGATTGCCTTCACGTGGTTGACCATAGCTACACAAAATGGGTGATAGACACAGCTGCATCCTATCACGCCACTTCCCACAGAGAACTATTCAGCTTGTACAACGCTGGAGATTTTGGCACTGTTCAAATGGGGAATTCTAGCTATTCGAAGATTGTGGGTATTGGAGACATTAGTATTCAAACTAATGTCGGGAACAAGCTGGTTCTCAAAGATGTGAGGCATGTTCCAGATTTGTGCCTCAATCTTATCTCTGGAAGCGCCCTGGACCGACCGGGCTATACAAGTACATTCGGAAATGGCTGTTGGAAGCTGACAAGAGGAGCTTTGACAATCGCCAAAGGAGAGATGTCTTCAACATTGTATAAGACTCAAACGAAGATCTGTCTGGAAAGTCTTAATGCAACAGAAGACAAGGAGTCACCGGACTTATGGCACAGAAGACTGGCTCATATGAGTGAGAAAGGATTGCATTTATTGGCAAAGCAATCCAGGATACCCTTATCCAAAGGGAGTGTCTTGAAGCCCTGTGATCATTGCCTTTATGGCAAGCAACATCGAGTATCAGTCAGTTCAACGAGCAAGAGAAAAACAGAAGTGCTCAATATGGTATACTCGGATGTTTGTGGCCCAATCGACGTGGAGTCATATGGCGGCCGCAAGTATTTTCTGACTTTCATTGATGATGCATTAAGGAGGTTGTGGGTGTATTTCCTGAAGACAAAGGATGAGGTATTTCAGCACTTTCAGGAGTTCCATGCAATGGTGGAAAGAGAGACCGGGAAGAAGTTGAAGTGTCTTCGCACAGACAATGGAGGCGAGTACACTTCCAATGCTTTTGCAGCATATTGTGCTAGCAGAGGTATCTAGCACGAGACAATAGTTCCCGGCACCCCACAACACAATGGTGTGGCAGAAAGGATGAACCGCACTATTATGGAAAGAGTCAGATGTATGCTCAAAATGACAAAGTTGCCAAAGTCATTTTGCCAAGCCAAGATGACTGTTACCTCATCAACAGGTCGCCTTCAGTCCCGTTGAATTTTGCGATACCTCAGGAAGTCTGGTCCAGAAGAAAGGTATCATATTCTCACTTGAGAGTCTTCGGGTGTAAGGCCTTTGCACACATCTCCAAGGAAAACAGACAGAAGCTTGATGACAAGTCCACTCCATGCATATTTGTGGGCTATTCAGATGCAGCATTTGGGTACAAGATGTGGGACCTAGTGAACAAGAAGATATTCAGGAGCAGAGATGTTGTGTTCCAAGAAGACCAGACAATAGTAGATTTTGAGAAATCTGCAAAGTCCAGAGATGTCATCACTCCAGACTTGTTTCCATCTCCCAAGCCATCACAAAATGCTAGATGTGATGATGTGCAACAAGAAGTGCCAGAGTTGCAAGATCTTATGCCAAAAATTGAGGATCAGGAGGAAAGAGATGAAGACCCGGATGAAGAGGGTATTGAGCAGGGGGAGCAACCCCCTCAAACAGAGGCAACTGGGTCTCAATTGCGGAGATCTAGAAGAGCTGCCGTGCCATCAACCAAATATCCCGCTTCCCAGTATATTTTGATTACTGATGAGGGGGAGCCCGAGAGTTTTTCGGAAGCCAAGAGTCATACAGAGAAAGACTGTTGGATGCAAGCCATGAAGGAGGAGATGAGTTCTTTGCAGAAGAACCACATTTATGAGCTTGTTCCACTTCCAAGAGACAAGAGAGCCTTGAAGAACAAATGGGTGTATAAGTTGAAGAAAGATGGAAACGGTAAACTATTGCAACATAAAGCTCGTTTGGTGGTCAAAGGCTTTGGGCAGAAGAAAGGAATTGATTTTGATGAGATCTTCTCCCTAGTTGTGAAGATGACTTCTATTCGAGTAGCTCTAGGATTAGCAGCTCGCTTGAATCTGGAAGTAGAACAAATGGATGTCAAGACTGCCTTTCTCCATGGTGAGTTGGAGAAAGAGATCTACATGGAGCAACCAGAAGGATTTGAAGTTAAAGGAAAACAGAATCTAGTCTGCAAACTGAAGAAGAGTCTCTACGGCCTGAAACAGGCGCCGAGACAATGGTACAAGAAGTTTGATTCATTTATGGTGGATCACGAGTACACAAGAACGGTGGCAGACCAATGTGTATATTTCCGCAGGTTTTCGGATGGAAACTTCATTATCCTACTGTTGTATGTCGATGATATGCTGATCATCGGACATGATACTACTATGATCAACAAGTTGAAAAAGGACTTGTCGCAGTATTTTGATATGAAGAATTTAGGCCCAGCACAGCAAATTTTGGGCATGAAGATTGTTCGTGACAGGAAAGCCAAGAAGATATGGCTGTCATAGGAGAAATATGTTGAACGGGTAATTGAAAGATTCAACATGAAAGATGCCAAGCCAATCAGCACACCACTGGCCAACCATTTCAATGTGTCAAAGCGTTTGTGTCCCACAACCAGCTCTGAAAGGAAAGAAATTGAGGCAATCCCTTATTCTTCCGCAGTAGGAAGTTTGATGTATGCAATGGTGTATACCCGGCCACATATAGCTCACGCAGTTGGAGTTGTGAGCAAATTCCTCGCCAATCCAGGAAAGGAGCATTGGGAGGCGGTCAAATGGATTCTTCGGTACTTGAAGAGAACTTCAAGGATGTGTTTATGTTTCGGGGGAGCTAAACCAATTTTGGAGGGTTTTACAATGCTGATATGGCAGGTGATCTTGATGGTAGAAAGTCTACATCAAGATTTCTATTCACCTTTGCAGGGGGAGCTGTTTCATGGCAGTCCAAACTACAAAAGTGTGTTGCTTTATCTACAACAGAGGCAGAGTATATTGCTGCCGCCGATGCTGGAAAGGAAATGTTGTGGTTAAAGCGGTTTCTCCAAGAATTGGGACTACAGCAAGCAGATTGCAAGGTACATTGTGATAGTCAAAGTGCAATTCACTTGAGCAAGAATTCCATGTACCATTCACGTACAAAACACATTGATGTCCGGTATCATTGGATACGAGAAGTGATGGAAAAGCAGCTGATGAAGCTAGTGAAGATTCACACAGACAAGAATCCCTCTGACATGATGACCAAGGGTGTCACCAGAGACAAACTGAAAGTTTGCAAGAATCTGACCGTGATGGACTTCAAGTGAGAAGTCAGTTATCCTTATAAGCGTGGAGAGGGAGAATTGCTAACAATCCAGCTTATAAGAAGAAGACCATTCAACTTCCCCATGTGAATGCATTGCCGAGCTTCTCAAGGAAAGCGGCTTGTCGGTTGGCAAGCCGCAAAGGTGGACGGATTACCACCGAAAGAAGATTGGCAAGAGATTGGCAAGCTAGCTTCACCTACCATTTCTGTATATATATATATGGAGAGGCTGAGAGGAGAAACATATAGCAGTGTAGAGCAAACACAGAGAGAATTGAGAGAGTGAGAGTGTATGTGAGAAAGAGTTCTGTAATCTTGTTTCTCCGGATAATACATTACTCTCCGTGGACGTAGGCAATTGCCGAACCACGTAAATATTGTCGTGTTATTGCTTGCAATTGATTTCTGGTGTCCAATAGTCCTAACATCATTACCCCAGTACTCCATGTAGCACTTTGAAAATCAATGCCTCCCCAGACAACTATTAGGGCTTTTTTTAAAGATATGAATCAAGAAAATAGTTAAAGATATGAATCAAGAAAATACCTTTCTTTGGCTCTCTGCACAAGTAATCAATAACAGGACCACCCATGTGTAGCAGCTTGAAAAAGAAGGAAACTCAGAGAACATACCAAGATGTAAGTTTATCAATTTACATGGGAACTACACCGAAATGATTACTAGGAGAGTTAGAAAGCAAGAAATGCCAAAATGAGATTCCAAAAAAAGGCAAAATAATGGACTAGAGAGAGACAAAGCAGATCTGATATTACCATGTTAGCAGATCAGAGAGAGAGAGAGAGAGAGAGAGAGAGAACAGATCTGATCGAAGAGAGCAGATCTGCATCTCTTCATCGTTGAACTTCTACTCATTGTTTCCAACGATCCACATCCAACGCCACCTGCTTGTCCCGCATGATCAGAGACATTAACACCGCACTCGAAACCCTAGATAAATCGATTCACCATTGCTGCTGCTCAATCTGATGAAAGAGAAAGAGTAAAGGAACAAAATCGAAAGGAGAAAACATAAAACAAAAGCAAAAAAAGCTGGAAATCAACTAAATCGAGAGAAAACAATTTCAAATCGGTAGTTTTGGCCATGAAATTTTATAGATCTTGTGTGAATGTAGCAAATCTATATCAGAAAACCCTAACCTTGAGCCCTAGATCGATTTAGATCAAAGGGATTCGAACAATCAGGAAGATATACACTCAAATCACAAGTAGAACAAGATTTTTTAGATCAAACAACCAAAGAATTGATGGAGATCGAAGATCCGATGCCTCTAAAGATCCAACGCCTCGATTTCTCTCTCTTCTTGAAGTCACGTCCCTTAAGATCCAATAGCGTTGAGCTGAGCCACTGTTTTAAAGAAATAACTGGCCCACAAAACGAGATGATTTAGTTTTATTTTTTTAGAATTTGAAAAATCTGGGCAGATTTCACGACGTTTTTAAAAAACGTCATTAAAAAAAACGTCACTGTATGCCTTTTTTCTTGTAGTGTCTACTGGTAGTGTGGGGAAGTATTTTGAGAATGATGTCACATGGCTAAGGTGCCTTCGAGATGTCAGCCGAGGTGCCACGTAGGCGGGTCATGTTTGCCGAGGTGATTGCGGGTTGCCGGGGTTCGGTGCAGTAATACCGGAGTTTGAGATATTTGGATAGAGAACAAGATTCCCTAGATAAGGGGAGGCTCTTAGTTTGAATAAGGATAAGGCTCTTAAGGAGTTTATCCGTATCTAACTGAAAGTCCGAGATAAGTATTGTGCTTGAGTCTTATGAAGTGAGACTTCTAGGGGGCTAGGTCATGGCTGGCTATAAAAGTGAGGCACCCTCATGGGTCTAAGGTAGGTTTTATTTGGTGAATTAAGTACTTGTTCGATATCTTTGAGATAAGTTTACTGATTTGATCATCGAAGTCCCCTCGGGCGAACGAGCCACTGCAGTATTCTCATCTTCTTGTTGACAGGTGGTTGGCTTAATCTATTCTGCCGTATGCTCTCTAGCTAAGTTCTCTGTTTGGTTGTGTGGTCGGAAATCAAAACCTACAATTTGACAATACATTACTTTCCGTGGACGTAGGCAATTGCCGAACCACGTAAATATTGTCGTGTTATTGCGTGCTATTGATTTCTGGTGTCTGATAGTCCTAACATCATTACCCCAGTCCTCTATGTAGCACTTTGAAAATCAATGCCTCCCCAGATAGATATTAGGGCTATTTTTAAAGATATGAATCAAGAAAATAATAAAAGATATGAATCAAGAAAATAGCTTTCTTTGGCTCTCTGCACAAGTAATCAATAACAGGACCACCCATGTGTAGCAGCTTGAAAAAGAAGGAAACTCAGAGAACATACCAAGATGTAAGTTTATCAATTTACATGGGAACTACACCGAAATGATTACTAGGAGAGTTAGAAAGCAAGAAATGCCAAAATGAGATTCCAAAAAAAGGCAAAATAATGGACTAGAGAGAGACAAAGCAGATTTGATATTACCATGTTAGCAGATCAGAGAGAGAGAGAGAGAGAGAGAGAGAGAGAGAGAACATATTTGATCGAAGAGAGCAAATCTACATCTCTTCATCGTTGAGCTTCTATTCATTGTTTCCAACGATCCACATCCAACGCCACCTGCTTGTCCCGCATGATCAAAGACATTAACACCGCACTCGAAACCCTAGATAAATCGATTCACCATTGCTGCTGCTCAATCTGATGAAAGAGAAAGAGTAAAGGAACAAAATCGAAAGGAGAAAACATAAAAAAAAAAAAGCAAAAAAAGCTGGAAATCAACTAAATCGAGAGAAAACAATTTCAAATCGTTAGTTTTGGCCATGAAATTTTATAGATCTTGTGTGAATGTAGCAAATCTATATTAGAAAACCCTAACCTTGAGCCCTAGATCGATTTAGATCATAGGGATTCGAACAATCAGGAAGATATACACTCAAATCACAAGTAGAACAAGATTTTTCAGATCAAACAACCGAAGAATTGATGGAGATCGAAGATCCGATGCCTCTGAAGATCCAACGCCTCGATTTCTCTCTCTTCCTGAAGTCACGCCCCTGAAGATCCAATAGCGTTGAGTTGAGCCACTGTTTTAAAGAAATAACTGGCCCACAAAACGAGATGATTTAGTTTTATTTTTTTAGAATTTGAAAAATCTGGGCAGATTGCACGACGTTTTTAAAAATCGTCATTAAAAAAAACGTCATTGTATGCCTTTTTTCTTGTAGTGTCTACTGGTAGTGTGGGGAAGTATTTTGAGAATGATGTCACGTGGCTAATGTGCCTTCTAGATGTCAGCCGAGGTGCCACGTGGGCGGGTCATGTTTGCCGAGGTGATTGCGGGTTGCCGAGGTTCGGTGCAGTAATACCGGAGTTTGAGATATTTGGATAGAGAACAAGAGACCCTAGATAAGGGGAGGCTCTTAGTTTGAATAAGGATAAGGCTCTTAAGGAGTTTATCCGTATCTAACTGAGAGTCCGAGATAAGTATTGTGCTTGAGTCCTATGAAGTGAGACTTCTATGGGGCTAGGTCATGGCTGGCTATAAAAGTGAGGCACCCTCATGGGTCTAAGGTAGGTTTTATTTGGTGAATTAAGTACTTGTTCGATATCTTTGAGATAAGTTTACTGATTTGATCGTCGAAGTCCCCCCGGGCGAACGAGCCACCGCAATATTCTCATATTCTTGTTGACAGGTGGTTGGCTTAATCTATTCTACCGTATGCTCTCTAGCTAAGTTCTCTGTTTGGTTGTGTGGTCGGAAATCAACACCTACAATTTGACAGTACATTACTTTCCGTGGACGTAGGCAATTGCCGAACCACGTAAATATTGTCGTGTTATTGCGTGCTATTGATTTCTGGTGTCCGATAGTCCTAACATCATTACCCCAGTCCTCCATGTAGCACTTTGAAAATCAATGCCTCCCTAGACAGATATTACGGCTATTTTTAAAGATATGAATCAAGAAAATAGTTAAAGATATGAATCAGGAAAATACCTTTCTTTGGCTCTCTGCACAATTAATCAATAACAGGACCACCCATGTGTAGCAGCTTGAAAAAGAAGGAAACTCAGAGAACATACCAAGATGTAAGTTTATCAATCTACATGGGAACTACACCGAAATGATTATTAGGAGAGTTAGAAAGCAAGAAATGCCAAAATGAGATGCCAAAAAAAGGCAAAATAATGGACTAGAGAAAGACAAAGCAGATCTGATATTACCATGTTAGCAGATCAGAGAAAGAGAGAGAGAGAGAACATATCTGATCGAAGAGAGCAGATCTGCATCTCTTCATCGTTGAGCTTCTACTCATTGTTTCCAACGATCCACATCCAATGCCACCTGCTTGTCCCGCATGATCAGAGACATTAACACCGCACTCGAAACCCTAGATAAATCGATTCACCATTGCTGCTGCTCAATCTGATGAAATAGAAAGAGTAAATGAACAAAATCGAAAGGAGAAAACATAAAACAAAAGAAAAAAAAGCTGGAAATCAACTAAATCGAGAGAAAACAATTCCAAATCGTTAGTTTTGGCCATGAAATTTTATAGATCTTGTGTGAATGTAGCAAATCTATATCAGAAAACCCTAACCTTGAGCCCTAGGTCGATTTAGATCATAGGGATTCGAACAATCAAGAAGATATACACTCAAATCACAAGTAGAACAAGATTTTTCAGATCAAACAACCGAAGAATTGATGGAGATCGAAGATCCGATGCCTCTGAAGATCCAACGCCCCGATTTCTCTCTCTTCTTGAAGTCACGCCCCTGAAGATCCAATAGCGTTGAGTTGAGCCACTGTTTTAAAGAAATAACTGGCCCACAAAACGAGATGATTTAGTTTTATTTTTTTAGAATTTGTAAAATGCAAGATTTCCGACGCTTTTAAAATCACATTAAAAAAAGTCCTCAGATGCCTTTTTTCTTGTAGTGTCTACTAGTAGTGTGGGGAAGTATTTTGAGAATGATGTCACGTGGCTAAGGTGCCTTCGAGATATCAGTCGAGGTGCCACGTGGGCGGGTCATGTTTGCCGAGGTGATTGCGGGTTGTCGAGGTTTGGTGCAGTAATACCGGAGTCTGAGATATTTGGATAGAGAACAAGAGTCCCTAGATAAGGGGAGGCTCTTAGTTTGAATAAGGATAAGGCTCTTAAGAAGTTTATCCCTATCTAACTGAGAGTCCGAGATAAGTATTGTGCTTGAGTCTTATGAAGTGAGACTTCTAGGGGGCTAGGTCATGGCTGGCTATAAAAGTGAGGCACCCTCATGGGTCTAAGGTAGGTTTTATTTGGTGAATTAAGTACTTGTTCGATATCTTTGAGATAAGTTTACTGATTTGATCGTCGAAGTGCCCCTGGGCGAACGAGCCACCGAAGTATTCTTATCTTCTTGTTGACAGGTGGTTGGCTTAATCTATTCTGCCGTATGCTCTCTAGCTAAGTTCTCTGTTTGGTTGTGTGGTCGGAAATCAACACCTACAATTTGACATCATCTGTGGAAACTTAGTATAGAATAGATAGCCAACAACGGACAGGAAGTGAGAATCGGGAATGACATTTATAGTAAGAAAGAGGAACACATGGGTCCTAATACTGGAGGAGGTAACAATAAGGAAGAAGTACAGGAGGTCAAACTTGAGGCAAACAATTTCACTCTGGGCCAAAACGGGAACAAGAAGGGTAGTCGAGATGAGTACTACCAAAAAGCGATCTCTAGGTATGGAAGGATAGATGCCTGAGAAGGGATGCAGAACTGAAGAATGTGGCGAACAAGTTGACAAACTTGCAGACAGTGGTCAACTTCATGATACAGAACAACGTGATACAACCAGTGTTTCCCTTGTAGGACACACCGGCACCAGCAGCCAAGGCCGATGTCCAAAAGGGAGGACAAAAGGCAATACCAACTGTCCCACAACATGCCAAGGGATAGGAAAATTCATATCGGCAATCATGAGATGTCGGGAGGACAAAGTTAGTGTGAGGGGAGTCACAGAGGACACCACAGACCAATGGGACCTATGTTAGGGGATCTTGGCAGATCCAAGGGCAAGGCCTCTATTTTGATGATGCAATGAACGTGGAGATGTCTAAAAGAACGCACCCTGACATCGCAAGCAGCGCGCCGAAAAGGCTGAAATCGACTGACAGCCGAGCTCCTGGACGAACGAAGAAAGACCTGAGAGATTACCTCCAAAGGAAGAGGCATGATGCTGAGATCACATCCAACATCTAGCCAAAGACATCGTTCTCAGGGGAGTTGGATGCATTCGAAGCGCCGAAAAGATTCAACATGCTAAGGTTTCAGATCTATAATGGTAAGTCTGATCCAAACTTTCATGTCGGTTTATACTTAAATTCAATGGCTTTGTGGAGTGGAAACATACAGCTATTATGTAAGGTGTTCCTATCGTCATTCAAGGAAATAGCATCAGGTTGGTTCCACAACTCCCGAAAGGATGTGTAAAGAGTTGGGAAGGCCTGACTGAGATATTTGTGGCCAGTTTTGTTACAAACAAATTGAAGCCACTGAGGGTCGACTCCCTATTGGCTTTAAAAATCAGCGAAACAAGATAAGAGAAACGGTGTTGACACTCTCGAAGAACATGGAGGAATTAATGGCGTGAATCGAAAAATATGCCAAGGTAGAGGAAGATAAGAAAACAAAAAATATGAGTACAACGAAGCAAGAGAAGAGAAACCGTTCGCCAAAGTAAGGGCGAGGAAATAACGGTGATGACAGGCCGGAGTTAGGATTGAGATCCATGTAGACAGTGAGTATAGTTTTCAAGATCCCCATCTATAAGATCTTGGAGAGAATTAGGAATCAGCCATACTACAGGGCATCGTAGAAGGTCCCAGGAGAATACATAGATAGGAGCCTTGAAAAGTGTTGTGCCTACCATGAGGAAAACGAACACATAACCCAAGTGTGATACCCCCGTTCCGTAATATGCTAAATTGGTCCTTAATTTGAATATGATTATGTGTTTAGCATGATTTTATGGTCCATTATGTGAATATATCTGATTTTGAAGTTTTATCTATTCACCGTAGGCATATCTGTTTGAATAATCTGCTTTGGAATTAAATTGAGGGCCTTATCAGCCACAGAACCCGAAATTGATTACGCCATTGTGACTTGCATAATTTTTAGAGCACACGGTGAAATTTAATTGAAAATCGATTCGGTTTAGATTAAATCGATTAAATTGATGAATTAGAGCCCAACTACTTTATTATTATAATACTGGCCTTAATGGGTTTTGTTGTCAAGGCTTTAAACACTCAATCTCTCTCTCCCTAGCCTCGTTTTTGACTGATAATAAACTCAAAGAAGAGAAGAGAGGGTCGGTTGGAAGAAGAGAGGATAGGAGATTGAGGGTTTGGCTTGAAGCTTGGAAATTTTGGAGGTTAAGCTCAAGAATTGCCATAGATTGTGAAGATTAAACTCCTTGGTGACTAATTCAAGCATTTTTAGTCATTATCTTGTGAATTCAAGTTTGATAGATGGCCAAGGGCATGAATTAGTTTGAATGTGAGGGGATTGAGTTGTATATGTTGGATTTCAAGCTAATAGAAGCATGCATGTAAAGAATTTTTATAGATTTCCATGTTTGAGCTTAATTTTTGTAATCTATGTTGAAGTTTGAATGAAATCCATGTGGATGACCACTTCTTCACCAAATAAGTTGTGAATAATGTGTATTTCTTACATGCAAGAGTAGATCATGAAAGAGCAAGCTTTGCATGTTGAAATTTGATGTGTTGGTGATGAATTTGGATTAATTTGAGGCATGCATGTAAATGATGTAAGAAATTGAGCTTCCTAATGTTGTAATTTTGTATTGGTAGCATGTTAGCATGAGTAAATGTGAATTTTGAGCCATAACATGCATAAATTATTGGTTGAAAGTCGAGATGAAGCTCAAGAACTCAATCTGGAATTTCCAAATTTTTTATGCCCGCTCGAGCAGGGGAACTGCCGCTCGAGCAGGAAAATCGAGCTCCCAGCATTTTTTTTTTTTGCAGACATGGATCCCGCTCGAGCGGGGAAGTTGGCGCTCGAGTGGGGAGCTATGTAGACAGGTGGTCCGCTCAAGCGGCTGAGTTCACGCTCGAGTGTGAATTTGAGGTAACCAGTACTTTTGCAGTCTTAAGGGTCCGCCGAAAGGAAGTTGACGCCGAAAGGACCCTATTTCCTAAAATTCTGTTTTTGCATTCTGAGTTCTGTTTTCCGTTCTCTTTCACTGGTAAGCACTCTTAGGCATATGTTAAGCATTGTAAATGAGTTAATGAGATAAGAATAAAGCCTAAAGAGGAATATGTGAATCAAAGAACGGATCGAACTGTTAGTGACCCCTTTGTGTTCATGAAATGTGTAGGGTCAAGCTCCAGGGCGAATCCACAAGCCGATCACTGTGAGTAATATCGATGTTTGAATGCTTGTAAATGTCCAATTGTTTATTACCTTATAAGCTCTATGAGTTGCTAATTGGGATTGTGGACAAAAGTCTGACATGAATAAATGAATGGACCAAAGGTCGTTTTGATAAACATACAGGGACCAAAGGTCGTTTTGATAAACATAAATGGACCAAAGGTCATTTTGATAAACATAAATGGACCAAAGGTCATTTTGATAAACATAAATGGACCAAAGGTCGTTTCGATAAACCTAAACGGACCAAAGGTCGTTTTGATAGAATTGAATAGACCGAACGTCGTTTTGATTGAAATGAACGGGCCGAAGGTCGTTTTGACATAAATGAGTGGGCCAAAGGCCGTTTTGACATAAATGAGTGGGCCAAAGGCCGTTTTGACATGAATGAGTGGGCTGAAGGCCGTTTTGACATAAATGATCGGGTTGAAGGCCGTTTTGACATAAATGAGTGGGTCGAAGGCCGTTTTGACATGAATGGAAATCTGAACGGGCCAAAGGCCAGAATGTTGAAACTACAAGTCACTTGATTTGAAATTCGTATAGTTATATATCTGTTAAATAGAAATATGAATTGGGTCCAAGGCCGTTTGGAACATGTTGCTTTACATTGTTATGTAACTTATGTATTTGATATTATTCACTGGGCTATCGCTCACGCTCATTCATGTGTTTGTAGGTGAGCCAAGAGAAGTCCAAATCCAGCCCCAGTGAAGTCTGCCATGAACAACGCGAGTTTTGGAGAGTTAACCTTGTGTCTCACGCACGAGACCCATCCTTGCCATTTTGTTATGCATTTACGTTTCGTCTTGTTGGCAAGGACTTTGTGTATATTTGTATATAGTCTGTTATGGGTTGGCTTAGTTTAGATGATCCTGTCTGTAAAGAAGTTTATGCTACTGTACTTTTGATGTGGGTTATTAACGTATATGAGTATGGTTTATTTGATGTGCATATAAGCACGGCTCTATAGACAAAGTTTTAAAGTTTTGCTTCCGTTTGGCCCCTTTACTCTGACGAGTTATGTCCATTTTAGTCTGAGGCCGTAGGTAATCACAGGATTACCGGCCGGTTATGTCCTTAACCCATAGGGGCGGGTTCGGGCCATGACACCAGGGATGCTGGACTTTGAAGTCGCACCTGGAAGATTTGGTCAGACAGGGACGCCTGAGAGACCTAATTGACGAAACAAAAACAAGAGATTCACTTGAAGGTCCCATCACGGCAAGCAAAAGGACCACGGATAATCAACGTAATTCACTCAAAGGTCAACGAGAATGAAGTTCGAGGAGAGACACAAAGGATAAGGCATCTGCACTATGTTTACTAGATCCAACACAAAAAGCCCAAGACATATGGATGTTGGGGCCGACGATATCTTTCACTAAAGAGGGCCTAGATATGGTACAACATCCGCATAACGATGCTTTGGTGGTGACATTGAAAGTTGGTAACTGTCAAGTAAGGCGCATCCTAATTGATCAAGATAACTTTTTTGACATCATGTATGTCAGATGTTACAAGGAGTTCGGCCTCCATAAGGATGATCTAGAGCAATCTGATAGCCCTATGGTCGGATTCAATGGCACACCGACATAGCCACTAGGAACCATGAGTCTGGAGGTGTAGGCAAGGACTAAGAAGGTAACTATAGAGTTTATCGTGATAGATACCCGTCCCCATGCAACATCATTCTGGGAAGACCTTGGCTGCATGCAATGAGGGTTGTTCTCTCAGCGCTACACCAACTGTTGTGATTCCCAACTGAACAAGGGATTGAAGAAGTGAGGAGAGACCAAGTACAGGCAAAAAATTGCTGCATGGCAGCAATGAAGTACACTTGCAATGTAAAGGAAGCACAGACAATAGAGATTGAAAGCGAAGACCGGGAGGTCTTGGATGATGTCGGCAAAGAACCTACCGACAAGAACGAAAAACCCTTGAAAATGGTTCTTGTACAAGAAGGCGATGATAAGCGATTCTTCCTCCTCGGCTTTGGCTTAGACGATGAAGAAGAAAGCAAACTGGAGACTTTTTTTGAGAAAAAACATAGAAGTGTTCGCTTGGACACCCTATGAGATGTCGGGGATCAATCCCAAGGTCACCTGCCACAGACTTAATATGGACAGGTCAGCCAAGCCTGTGATCCAGAGAAGAAGAAGACCAACTTTGGTTCATGTGCAGGCAGTAGAAGAAGAAGTGGAAATGTTATTAAAGGCACAAGCAATCCGAGAGGTGAACTACCCCACTTGGTTGTCCAATATGATGGTGATAAAGAAGAAGAATGGCAAGTGGAGGGTCCATGTAGACTTCACTAGTTTGAACAAAGCATGCCCGAAGGACTACTTTTCCCTACCTAAGATTGATCAGCTTGTTAACTCCACATCGGGGCATGGAAGGATGAGCTTTCTAGATGCATACAAGGGATACTACCTGTAGACGTCCCCGAACGCCCCGGGAGGGATGAGTCCCCCGTTCCGTTCATTTTGGGCTCACTATAGTTTAGGACTCGATGTCACGGTTCTTAATCTGAACCAAAGAGTCCAAATCCGGCAAATCGTTTTGAGAAAACAGATTTTTTTTTGAAAGAAGTACCAAACGTGGACTACTTTGCTAGATACAGAGTCGCCACCTAAATATTTTATTTTTGGAAAATTTAGGAAACCCTAACTCGCACCTAAGGCCACGTGTCCGTCATCACCAAAGTTGCCTCGGCTCGAGAACTTGGATATGATTGGGGAAGGTCACTTCGTGAGCACCCCCGCTTGCCCGATCAAAGATCGGCCTCTACTAACCATGATATCTAGTTTTGAAAACATTATGCATTTTTATTCTAGTTATTAGCCTAGATTTACTATGTGATGCGCACAGCATACAAGTATAGACTGGATCGCCTGAATTGGAACATAACATTTCATGTTTGTTTTTGAAAGATGGTTTGCTACTCGCAAGTAGGCTTAAAATGCAGATTTTGTCACCCTCGGGTGGGCTTAGAAAAGATGGTTTTGCCACTATCTAGTGGGCTTAAAACTCACAATCGATGATTTGTTCCAATCCAAATAACCCAACCTTCACCCACAAGCACTTAGGCAGTTATATCACGTAATCACATAACCTCATAGTAAGCATGCTATCATGGCAACACTCACATGCAAGAATGCTAAAGCGTAAACACTCACCGAGTACTCCAAGCCAAAACAGAAACTAGTTAGAAATCAATGCATGATCCTAACTATACAGAAATGCCTAATGCAACACACGTAGGAATGCAACTACAATAGCAGGCTCGGCTATTCTAAACATGGCATATGGAATGCTACAGCTAACAAGTATTCAACTTGGAATTGAAATAAAATGCAGTGAGTTATGATGCGCCGAGCCCGGTGCATGTAAAACAGATGAATGAATGCAAACATGCTATCATACTGTATGCTAATTGAAACATGCCCTAAACTAACCATCATAAGCTAGTAAATAAAAGGAAGAAAGACGTGGGGTTGGGAGACATACATCACACACACACGCACACTTATTACAACATTGCCCTCGCTCGGAGGGTTCGAATAAATAATAAATATACAGTCCCAAATGAATAATTACAGTCCGAATAAATACAAAATCTTAATTAATTACCAAATTAATCTAGGAAAGCAGTAAATTAGCATGCAACCTAGGGACTGCCTCGACTCTGCTCTGGATAATATATGATGCATGTTCGGGTTGCCTTGCGCGGAAATCCACTGCGATGCCCCAATTAGCCTCTGTTTACAATTAACACCGGAATGCTGTGCAAGGCTTTTGAAAGCTACTGATTTCTGATTTGCTGCAACAGAGAGCAGAAAAGGGGCATGGCAATGTATTTTCACATATGTATGCTTGACTACTCTTCAGGGAGTGTAGTCCTCGATTCTCGTGCCACCAATCACGCATATCGATGCATGATGGCCGAGAAGTCGGTTTGCATGACTCAATGTGAAATGAATGCACGTATAAACACAACAAAGCCTAGACTCCATCATGGATAATCCGGAGTGTCGGCGACTGGGAATTGAGACACGTTCCGTCACTCGAAGTACAAAACGCCCCTCGTTTCCCGTGCTCGGGCTAACTCCTATCCCAAGCACAATGTAATATGCATGATATGCATGAATGCAATCCTAATAGGCAACCTAGCATACACAATGCTATGAAATGGCATACACAATGCTCGATGTAACATGGCATACACAGTGCTCTAACATACAACCTAGCATACACAATGCTATGAATTGAAATGGCGTACACAATGCATAATAGACTTACACCAACATGAGTGGACCTCAGCCACACTCACATCAGTAGCCATAAGATGAAAATGAGACACTCGAAGTGCGTGCACGCATGCACGCAAACCGAGGACCGAACCTAAGGCACAGAATGCCACTCTAACAAGGCATGGTAAGGCATGAAGTATGGCATACAAACATGCAAGTTCTAGCACTGAAATGTGATGCAAAATGATCCCGAAACATGACAACATGGCACCCGATGCATGGAATGGCCCCGAAACACAAAACTAGGCATATGCATTGACCTATAGCTATACAAAACATGCATTATTTGGTCATGAAGCATGAAGACAGAACCAAGACAATCCCAAAAAATGAACATTTCTAGTTCAAAGCATGGCCAAAAGATGCTAGCAAGATGGCCTAACATAGCATGCAATTTTGACTAGCAAACATGGTTTACATAGCAAGTATATGAAGCATATGGAATCTCACCAAACCAGCCAAAATCAGTGAACAAAACATGCCAAAACGTGCCAAAATAACCACTGAAATGAAGTCAACACATGCAAAAATGATGAGCTCCTTTAGAGGGCTATGCAAGGGATTATTAAGCACATACAAGATGGACACTTAGCATGGTACAAAAAACTCTAAAAATAAAATATGGTAGTTCCAAAACTCACCAAATTGACCCTGAAATGTGACTTCAAAGCATGCAAGATAGGGTCTCTTTGGAAGGCCAAAATGACCACCAAACAAGTCAAGGTGAGAGGGGGTCACCCCCATCTGATTTGGAGGCTCAAAACAGTGTGCTAGCCACTGAAAATCCATTGGATTTCAGCAGCTAGAAGGCCAAACAAAGCATGCAACAAGAGCTTAGGTGTAAGGCTCAAAATAAGAGGGAATCAAGCATACAAGGAAGCATGTGACCTCAAATAAGAAAATACCCTCAATCAAACATGAAGATGATGTCAAAAAAAGACCTTTTCCAGTTTATAATAAGTCTCAACAATGAACACAAGTGAGGCTAAATCAACATGCAAAAATGGCCCTAAAAGAGAGATTAGAGACAAGGAACAGCAGCTGGCCCCAAATAGCAAAGAGCCCTTCAAAAACGTTGAAGAGGGGCTCAAAAAAAGGCACTTTACAGTTTACATAAAGTCTCAAAAATGAACACAAGTGAGGCTAAATCAACATGCAAGAAAAAGGCCTAAAAGAGGGATAAAGAGACAAGTGGTAGGAACTGACCTCAAACAGAGGAGAGCCCTTCAACAAAGTTGAAGAGGGGCTCAAAAAAAGACATTTTATAGTTTATAGCCAAGTCCAAAACAGCTCAAAAGTAAGACTAAAATACCATGCAAAAATAAGCCTAAAAGAGAGTTTAAACACAAAGGGTGAGGAGAAAACCTCAAACAGAGAAAGGCCCTTGATCAAACATGGATATGAGCTCAAAATATGACTATTTACAGTTTGGGTCGGAGCCCAAAAATGCTAGCAACAAAAGCTAAAATAGCATGCAAAATATGGCAAGAAAAGAGGGAGAAGAGACTCACCCTTGTAGCACAAGTCTTCAACAGCTTTTGGTCCAAGAAATGGTGCTCCTAACCTTTAAAAAACAGCCTCAAGTTGTTGGAATAGAGTATGGAGGTGTTGTGCTATGGGTTGTAGTGTAAATGGTGCAAGGCTTTTAGGGTTTAGAGGGTTGAAGTAGAGAGAGAGAGGGAGATTTAATGCAAGAGCTCCAAACCAATTTTTGTAACCCTCTAAAATGGAGCTGGGGGGTCTGGTTTTATAGAGGGGGGAGTGGAGGAAAGGGGGGGGGGAAATCAAATTCAAATTTCCCCCCCAAAAGGGCAGATCCCCGGGCAGGGGTTTGGGCCAAAACAGAGGGTACAACTGTAAGGAATTAGGTGTAAGGAACATGGCCGGCCAGGTTCAGAGGGTTCAGGTGGCCGGCTGGCCACCTCCCCTGGCCGGCCGACCAGGCTCAAAAGGTTCAATCACAATTAGTGGCCGGCCACCCTAGAAAAGTGGCCTCCCATGTGTGCACAACACATCTATGTGGAGAAAAACTAGGAAATGTAACCCAGGAGAGAGAAAAACCAACTTTTTAGAGGGTTTCAAAAGGGTTAGGAAGGGTTAATGGCCGGCCAACCCATATTGGTGGTCTCCCAAGTGTGTACAACACAATGGTGTGGTGGAAAGTCAGAAAAAGTGTCCCGGGGATGGAAAAAGTCAGTCTTCTAGTGAAGAAAACGGGTAATGAAGAACGATAAAGGAATAAAGCTGGTCTTTAGAACAATTTCTGGCCTCCCATCCTTCTACAGCCTTCCTAACAATGAAAATATGGTCTCCACCAAAAATGAACTGAAACCGATGCAAAACGAAGGTTCGGGGGCCAAAACATGCAGCCCGGGGCCCCGAAAACTGACCTTTAAGTACTGGAGGTGGCGTTCGACCACGAAGTTGGTCTCTCGAGCCACAGTGTCCCTCAAAAGGGAGTAAATAAGATGTATACCAAAAACCGGAGCAAACGGAGGTGGTCAAGCGGTCCCGAACCGAGGCACACGGCCGACAGCTCCGAAACGGAAAAAATGGCCTACGACCACTAAACGTAGCCTACGGCCACTAAGAGATGATCTATGAGACCTCTCCCTCCCTTCAGAAAGAGAAGACGGGGAAAACGGGACCTGGTTCGCAAATCGAGGCAGAGCACAAAAGAGTCCGAAAGTCCGGAGGCAAGGCTCGCAGCCGAGACTCCGCAACCTCAGAACGAGCACAATATGCAACATCACCAAGCGCTCAATTGGTGACGTCTGAGTCTTAAGGTCGGTCAAAAATGGGGTGTCTACACTACCAGATAGCAATGTATGCTCCAGATGAAGAGAAGACAACATTTATCACCCCCAGGGGACTTCACTGTTATAGGGTAATTCCCTTTGGACTGAAGAATGCAAGAGTAATGTACCAGAGGTTGGTTACCAAGATGTTTAAGCACCTAATTGGGAAAGATTGTGGAAGTCTACATTGACAACATGCTTGTCAAGAGTAAGGCACCAAGAGACCATCTGGTTGACGTTAAGGAAGTTTTTGACATATTCAAGGCATACCGGCTTCGACTGAATGCCTCGAAATGCGGATTTTGGATAGGATCTAGTAAGTTTTGGGGTACTTGGTAACCAGGAGAGGAATTTAAGCAAGCCCAAATCACATCAAGGCCATCCTTGATCTGAAAAGCCCAACAATAGCAAAAGAAATCTAGATTTTGACTAGCAAGGCATCAGCCCTGAACAGATTCATCAACTGGAGTTTAGATAAATGTAAGCCATTTTTTCTGTTGTTAAAGAAGGCCACAGACTTTCTGTGGACAAAAGAATGCAAAGTCACCCTGGTCGGCTTGAAAATGTATTTGACAACAGCACCAGTATTGTCAAACCCAGTAACAGAAGAAAAGTTGTTCTCATGTTTGGCAGTTTCAGACCACATTGTTAGTGCCATGGTAATCAGAGAGGAAGGAGAGTAGAATGTAGTGTACTATGTTAGCAAGACCGTGGACAGTGCAGAAACTAAGTACCTGCCCTTGGAAAAGTTGACACTTGCTCTGGTAATGGCTTCAAAGAAACTGAACCATTATTTTTAAGCCCACAGGATTGTGGTTCTAATAGAGCATCCATTAAAGTCTGTCACAACATGGAGACTTGACAGGCAGAGTAGCGCGATGGGCTGTAGTTCTAGGTCAGTATGACTTAGAATTCAGGCCAATGATAGAAATAAAAGGTTAGGTTTTGGCCAACTTCGTTGTAGAAATAACACCAGGTACTTATCCAAGACCAACACCAGTGAACCTCGACCTAGGGTGCCCAGGACAGCCTGAAGAAACTCAGTTAGGACCACGGAATCCCATGGTAACTAGACAAAAAAAGGGCAAAGAGAAGTTAAAGCCCTGTGATATTTACATCAGCAATTCCTTCTGTCTTTTTGTTGATGGTAGTTCAAACCGACAAAGAGCGGGGGTAGGAGTGGTTTTGGTTTTGTTTCACCAGATGAACGAATGATAAAATAGTCCATCCGTTGGGGATTCAAGGCCTCAAACAACAAAGCAGAATACGAAGCACTAATTGTTGGCTTAAAACTTGCAGTAGCAGTGGAAGCCAAGGAGGTGGTGGTCTTTTGTGACTACCAGCTTATTGTAAATCAACCGATAGGTGAATATATAACCCGAAATGAAAAGATGGTGGCCTACGTCAAGGAGGTCATCAAGTTACTTACACAATTCCAAAGCTGCCGGCCGTAGACACCCCATTTTTGACCAACCTTAAGACTCAGACGTCGTCGATTGAGCGCTCGGTGATGATGCATACTGTGCTCGTTCTGAGGTTGCAGAGTCTCGGCTGAGAGCCTTACCTTCAGACTTTGGGACTCCTTTGTGCTTTGCCTTGGTTTGTGAACCAGGTCCTATTTTCTCTGTTTTCTATTCCCGAAGGGAGGGAGAGGTCTCGAAGACCATCTCTCAGTGGCCGTAGGCTACGTTTTATGGTCGTAGGCCATTTTTCCCATTTGGAGACCAGTTTTCGGTTTTCAGAGCCGTCGGTCGTGTGCCTCGGTTCGGGACCGCTTAACTACCTCTGTTTGCTCCGGTTTTTGGCACACACCTTGTTTCCTCTCTCTAGAGGGACACTATGGCCCGGGAGACCTCCTTTGTGGTCATACACCACCTCCGGTGCCTAACAGCCTGTTTTCGAGGCCCCCAGCTGCGCATTTTGGCCCCCGAACCCTCGTTTTGCATCGGTGTGGGTTCATTTTTGGCATGGACCCTAGTTTCATTGTTAGAAAGGTGGTAGTAAGGTGGGAGACCACCTTTTCTTCTTGGAGACCACCTTTCCCCGGTCGGCCAGTTTTTCTTGGCAGGTAGGTGGTCTCCCTCACTTTTGAGCCACAATTTTGGGTCTCCCATACCACCACTGAGCTGCATTCATCTGGGAGGCCACCAATCTGGTATGGCCGACCACCTTTTCTTCTTGAACCTTTTGACTCCTTGGTCTCCTTCACTTTTGAGCCACAATTTCGGGTCTTCCATACCACCATTGTTCTGCATTGACCTGGGAGACCACCAATCTGGTATGGACGACCACCTTTTTTGCTTGAACCGTTTGACCCCTAGTCGGTCGACCAGGGGGAGCGGCCAGCCGACCACCTTAACTGGTTGGCTTGCTTTCTCTCTTTGAGCTGAAGCCTGTTGTGCCAGTTGGAAGCCTCAGAATGCATCCTCCATACACGTGTATAGAGGATGTTTAAGCTTGGTTTTAAGCTTCTTTGAGAAGCCTTGGCCTCTCTTCTCTATAAAGAGAGGCCTCCTCTTCCATTGCAAGGGTTGAAGAATTAGTCTAGGGCATACACTTATATCTCTCTATATCCATACACTTTGAGCCTTAAAAAGTGAGTGATTCTTGACCCTTTTGCATACACCTCTTAGCCTAACCTCTCCATCATCCATCCAAGCACCTTGGAGCTCATTTTCAGAGGTCGAAGACTTGCTATCTTGGTCCAGAGCTTGCTGTCTTGCTGCGCTACAAGGGTAAGTCTTCATTTCCCTTTTTGTAGCATTGTTTTGCTTCATAGTTTAGCCTTATTTGCAATTATATTTAGGCTTTGTCATAAACTAAATTTTTTTTTTTGAACTCCTCTTCAAGTTTGTTTAAGGTCATTTTTCTATTGGGGGTCGTCTACCCCCTTTCACGCTTCATTTCCTCATGTTTTGGGCTATGCATTATAGCATTTGTGTTGGCCTTGGTTTGGCCTTTTAGCCACTGAAATAAAGTGGATTTTCAGTGGCTAACATGTGTTTTTGAGCCTCAAAATCAGAGAGGGGTGACCCACTTACCCCTTGTTCTCTTTACTAGCCTTGTTGGCCTTAAAAAGGAGCTCCTATTTTCATGTTTCGAAGCCATGTTTCAGGCCATTATTTGTGAGTTTTATGACCTGAACAAGCTTTGTCCAGAGCCCTTTTGGCCATTTTGAATGTCTATTATGCATGTGTAGAGCAATCCTATTCAAGGCCATTCAAAGGAGCTTTTACTTGCATGCTTCCTAGCTTCATTTTAGGCCATTTTTGATGAGTTTTGGGGCCCTCATAACCTCTTTCCAGAGATGGTTTTACCATTTTACGTGTCTATCTTGCATGTGTAGAACAACCCTCTTATTGGCCTCTCAAAGGAGCACCTCATTCTAACATGTGTTGACTAAGTTTCAGTGGGTTTTTGGGCATATTTTGGCTTCGCATACTTCTGTTTTTGGCTGGTTTGGTGAGCTCTCATAGGCTTCATATAGTTGTAGTACAACTCATGGTTCACTAGCTTTCTTTGCATGCTTTGTTGACCCTTGATTTTAGCACTTTTTGGCCATGCCTTAAACTGATTTTGTGCATATTTTGGACTTCCCTAGCTCTTTTTTTGGGTCTCATGGTCGAATGATGCTTGTTTTGCATGCTTGTAGTTCAATACACTTGCCTAGCTTTGAGATTTGAGGTTTATCGCATGCATATACTGAGGTGTTTTCATGCTTTGGGCTCATTTTGCATCATATTTCAAAGCTTATGTGAATGCCATATCCTCATGTTTTCTCCTCTTTAAGTGTGCTTGAGAGTTGTGCATGAATGCCTTGTTTTTGGACCATTGAATGAGCTCTATTTCTTTGCATTCCGAGCCATCATTTTAGGCCATTTCCCCACTATTTCAGACCTTCCTAGGGTCTTTTTGGGGTTGGTTTTGCCATTCGTGCATTGCTTTGTGTACCTCTAGTGTAACCCGCTTCACTAGTTTCGGTATTCGGGCCATCTAGCTTGCATTGTGTGACATACTTGCATGTTTCAGGACCATCTTTTATGCCATTTCAGAGCTGTATCATACGCCATCCTATGCCATATTTCATTCCTTGCCATGCCCCGTCAGAGTTGCATGTTGTGCCTTAGGATCGGTCCATTGCATTCGTGCATGCTTGCATGTATTTCGGTTGTCTCATTTTCATCATATGGCCATTGATGTGAGTGTGGCTGAGGTCCACTCATATTGGTATAAGTCCATCTTGCATTGTGTATGCCATTTTAGTCCATAGCATTGCCTATAATAGGTTGCATGTTAGTGCATTGTGCATGCCATGTTGTGTCACTTGCATTGTGTATGCCATTTTTGTCCCTAGCATTGCGTATGCTAGGTTGCATGTTAGTGCATTGTGGATGCCATGTTGTGTCACGTGCATTGTGTATGCCATTTTAGTCCATAGCATTGCGTATGCTAGGTTGCATGTTAGTCGCATTGTATACGCCATCTCATTGCATTGTGTTTGGGATAGGAGTTAGCCCAAACACGGGAAACGAGGGACATTTCGTTCCCGAAGTGACGGAACGTGCCTCAATTCCCGATCGCCGACACGCCGGATTACCCATGATGGAGTTTAGGCCTTGTTGTGTTTATATGTGCATTCATTTCACATCGAGTCGTGCAATTCGACTCCTCGGCCATCATGCATCAAGATGCGTGATTAGTGGCACAAGGATCGAGGTGTGCATACATATGTGAAAATACTTTGATATGCCCCTTTCTTGCTCTCTGTTACAGCAAACCAGAAATCAGCAGCCTTCTAGAGCTTTGCACAGTATTCCGGGATTAATTACAAACAGAGACAAATCGGGGCATCGCGAGGAATTTTCTGACAAAGCGACCCGAGCACGCATGCATCTTTCATCATTCGGAACAAGAGCTGAGGCAGTCCATTTGATAGCTTGCATGCTAATTTATTCGCTTTCCTAGTTAATTTAGTAATTAATTAGGGTTTTGTAATATTTAATTATTTATTCGGACTATATTATTTATTCGGACCCTCCGAGCGAGGGCAATGTTGTAATAAGTGTGCGTGTGTGTGATGTATGTCTTCCAACCCCACGTCTTTCTCCCTTTTATTTACCAGCTTATGATGGTTAGTTTAGGGCATGTTTCAATTAGCATACTTATGCTCGCATGTTTGCATTCATCTGTCTTGCATGCATCGGGCTTGGCGCATCATACTAACTGCATTGTATTTCAATTCCGAGTTGAATACGTGTTAGCTGTAGCATCTCATATGCCATTCTTAGAATAGCCGAGCCTATTATAGTTGCATTTTTGCATGTGTTGCATTAGGCATTTCTGTATAGTTAAGATCATGCATTGATTTCTAACATAGCTTCTATTTTGGCTTGGAGTACTCAGTAAGTGTTTATGCTTTAGCATCCTTGTATGCGTGTGAGTGACAGCCATGATAGCATGTTTACCATGAGGCTAACTGCTTATGTGATATACCTGCTTGAATGCTTGTGGGTGAAGGTTGGATTATCTGAATTGGAATAATGCATTGACTGTGAGTTTTAAGCCCACTTGAGAGTGGCAAATCATCTTGTTTTCTAAGCCCACCTGAGGGTGGCAACTTCGTATTTTAGCCTACTTGCGAGTAGCAAACTGTTTTCAAAACAAACATGAGATGTTTCATTCCAGTTCAGGCGATCCAGTCTATACTTGTATGCTGTGCGCATCACATAGTAGTTCTAGGCTAATAACAGAAATAAGAGCACATAATGTTTTCAAAACTCGATATCATGGTTAGTAGAGGCCGATCTTTGATCGGGCGAGCAGGGGTGCTCATAAAGTGACCTTCCCCAATCGTACCCAAGTTCCCGAGCCAAGGCAACTTTGGTGATGACGGACACGTGGCTTTAAGCAACGAGTCAGGGTTTCCTAAATTCTCCCAAAATAAATATTTAGGTGGCGACTCTGTATCTGGCAAAGCAGTCCATATTTGGCACTTCTTTCTAAAATCTGTTTTTCAAAACGATTTGTCAGATTTGAAATCTTTGATGATTCATCGGTCTTGCATTGCACTCTGCGAGATTCGATACATGACCATGACATTGAGTCCTGAACTGTAGTGAGCCCAATGAACAAAACGGGGGATTTCCCTCCCGGGACGTTCGGGCACGTCTACAGTTTCTGGCGACTCTGTTGGGAAGTTAGAGACCTTGACTCGAACTCATGGTATCTGGTTTTGACTGCCCTTATGTGTTTCTTTACATGGCATTTGCATTGGTGCGCCTAGGACACCGTGTTTGCCGTATGCTATTCCTGAACGGTTTGCCGAAGGCTTGCTTTGCAAAGCGTGCCATAAGGCTGACCGGTTGCAGGCTCTGCCACGACGGGAACACGAACCCCAGTTTTACCGGGGCACCCTCTTTGACCATTCGACCTAGTGCATATTCGGAATCCATAGTGACCATTCCAAGCTAGGACAGGTTGCTTACTCGATTATAGGTTGTTTGAAACCGCTGTGTGCGTAGTGAAACCCTAGCTCCTGACAAAATAGGACAGGGAAACCCTACCTCAACATGGGAGTGTTTCGGCTCTCACTTGTTCGCTATGTGCTTTTAGAGTGCGTCTCTACAGGAATGCATGTATCAGTTTACTGGTTTGGGTATCAGGCTGGCGGGCACCAGTTCAGTATTTTGGGAATCAGTTATCTACGGGTATCAGATTCAGCTTCGGGGACAGTGATTTAGGAACAATGATCAGTCTTTGAGAACAGTGTATTTCAGCTTATCAACTATGTGTTGTGATGCCCAACTGTGTGTTGTGTGTTTATTTTAAACCGTTATGCTGTCTGTTTGTCTAGTTGTTTATTTCCTTATTATTGCTTTATTTATCTTTTTGCTAGGTAGTTTAGCACAATTGCTTCAGACCAAGCAGATATTCCCCAAGCACTATGGACAAGAGGTTGTTGACTCAATCGATCTGAGGATCTGGTCGACGGACAACCAGTGTATCATTCTCTACCCCTGGTTGTGAGACGAAGGTCGAGAAGACGCAGTGTATCCAAGCAGAGGTTGCCAGAGCAGTGGTTTACCCCATCAGTGGACAGTCGGGCTGAGGTCTCAATTGTTGCCATAGAGATAGACCTACCGGTAGTTGAGTTCGATAGATCGAGCGATGACAGAATGACAGAGTCAGGAAATGATGCGTCAGATGCAGGAGACCATGAGAGCCATGCAACAGGACGCTGTTAGTCGAGATGAATTTGCCAAACAATAGGCCAAGATCATGGCCCAGCAAGCAGAGTTAATTGCCAGGCTGCAACAACAAACCGGGGCATCTGCTTCCCACCAAGCTCCTCCCCCACTAGGAGTTCCAATGCCCGGGGAGGCACCAAATGTCCAGGGAGATACGGATATTCTGACAGGACCGGCTCCGCCCCCGATTCTACCTCAACTATCTAAGGCACCTACGCCTGTCAATCTACTGGACTCTCCCTTTGAGTTCGAGGTGGACCATACAACGCTAAAGTTGAGCAAGCTTGAGAAGTTGTTCAAGAAATCCCAGGGGGTAAAGTCCATCCCAGACATTGAGGATGGATATACTGACGTGGCTGTGACGCTGCCAGATAGGTTCAAAATGCCACAAATCGACCGCTTTGACGGATTTGGGGATCCCATGGTGCATCTCTGGTTATTCTCAGATATACTACGGTCGATGGGCCTCACCAGGCCGCAGAAGCTTTCATTATTCGGCCAGACCTTGTCGGGTGTGGCCGCTATCTGGTACGCAAAATTAGAAGACGATGATAAGCGAAACTGGGATGAGATGGCTGAGGCTTTCATTGCAAAGTACACCTATAACACTCAAATTGAGATTACAACCCGTGATCTTGAGACAACCAGGCAGGAGCCTAAGGAGAGCTTTTCGGATTTTGTAGCCCGGTGGAGGGCCAAGGCCTTAACAATGACCCTAAGGCCCACTGATAAAGATCAAATTCGGATGATTGTGCACAATCTCCAACCCAAACTGATGCAGAAAATGATCGTGCTCCCCTTCCCTACCTTTTCAGATTTGCACGAGATGGGGGTACAAATTGAGGATGCTATGAAACAAGGTCTGATTGACCAAGACAGAGAGCAACCCAGAAAAACCTTCAACCACAATAACAATACAGGCACCAGCAATGCCACAAATGTTAGAGCTTCAGAAGTAAGCATGGTCACCACCATTCCCCCTCCATGACCCATGGCAACTACACCTTTCTCTGGCGCGTCTGAAAGCAACACACAAACCACCAAACACCAGCCTCGAGGCCAGAGAACCTTCACGCCTTTATATATGCCCCTGTCTAAGGCTCTGGGGGTATTAATCAGGAAAGGGCACTTAAAGCCCCTCGAGCCGAGGCCATTGCCAAATCCACTCCCTCTCTCTCATAACCCAGTAAAATACTGCACATATCACCAACAACACGGTCATGACACTGACCAGTGTTTTAGATTGCGTCATGAGATTCAAGATCTCATTGACAAGCAGGTAATTGTGCCTCCAAAAAAACCCAATGTCACAACAAACCCTCTCTTACCGCACAACCAAGCTCCACCCCCCCAAATGTATGAACTTTATCCAGACTGGGGTCATGTCTTACGATCCTAGCATATATATCACCCCGTCCCACCTACCCAAGCCAGAGGTGCTCCTTCCTGACTGCACTGACTTGTGCATGTTGGACATCTCCAGAACCCAACCCGAACCAATGGAGGTGACTGTCGAAGACAAAACAGGGGAGATTTCAGGGGGGAATGGGATTGTTGAGTCAGAATCTGAGGAATCTGGGAGTTTGCTGAGGAGGTATATAGTCCAAGTGACTACATTCTATCAGTAGGCCAGGTTGGGCCAAATGTGGAATTGCCGGCAGGGGTAGAGCTTTGTGTAATATAGGGGGATGAATCTGGTCAGAAGACTTGGCAGCTGTGGAAGGGGACTTTGCTAACCTCCAATTTTCAATGAACAAGATCCAGAGGGCATGGTAGTCAACTGGTCAGATTTTGAAGAGTCAGTAGAGGTCACCAGGTGGCTTGATGACCTACTAGATGTTGTCAACGAAACTCAGTTGGAACGGGGCCCAGTAGGGGCAAGGACATCAGTTGTGGCCGGAAGGGCCAGAAATCATAATGCATGGCTGGAGAGCGCCGATGCTAAGAATTTCGCTCAGGACTTGGGCATTGTGAATACGGGAGGTGTTGAACAGCCAGCTGTACTGACGCAGTTGGAACAAGAAAGGTTCGGGGATTCTGAGAGAATCAGGAAAGCTAAGGCCCCTAAGGGGACTGAAAGTGCTGTGAGCACGAGGATAGAGAATGCTGCGAGCATGTGGGCAGAAAGTACTGCGAGTATAATTGTACCAGAGCCGGACAAGTGTCTGTTGGCTGCCGACGGAATGTGGTGGGAAGACGATGATCTATGTCTTGCCCATACGGATGAGGATTGGGGAAGCAACCAGCCAGACGATACCTGGTACATCGGCGAAGTCGATCATATGACTAGAAGCAGGCGATATTTCAAGCCCCCGCATCTAGATCAGCTAGTGGCGTCTGGAAAAGATAAGGAGGCAGAGAAACAGAAAGAGAAGCAACTCGAAGAAGAGGTTGTACTGAAGCAGTTGAAAGAGATACAGGCAGAGATACAGGCAGACATCTCTATCTGGGGACTGCTTATGGCATCGCGAGTGCATCGACAAGCTGTCTTATCGGCCATGGACAAGGCCAAGCTCTCAATAAACACCACGCCCGAACAGCTGGTGGGCTTAGTTTTTCTGAGAGGGGCTACCCTGATGTTGACTTTCTCCGACAAAGAATTGCCACCTGAGGGTGCGAACCATAACAAACCACTTTACATCTCTGTGGAGTGCAGAAACAAATGGATACCCATGGTGCTTGTCGACACAGGGTCCGCCATTAATGTGTGTCTGGCAAGGACTACATATGCAATCGGTTTAAAGACTGCGGACTTTGTGCCGACGACCCAGGTGATTCGGGCATATGATAACACAAGCAGAGAAGTAATGGGGACAGTGAAAATTCAGACCAAGGTTGGTCCGGGACAGCATGAGGTAGACTTTCACGTCTTAGAAGTTCCTGCGACCTTCAATCTACTTTTGGGGCGGCCGTGGTTGCACCAAGTAAAAGCAGTTTCGTCCACCTTGCATCAGATGGTGAAATACCCCCATGGGAAGGGAGTATCCATCATTTTTGGAAATTCGTCGATCCATCTACCGCTAGAAGTATCTATGCCAGTTTTGGAAATTGAGCACGGTATGGAGGATGTGTTCATGTCAGGTTTTACCCTGGCTAAGGCCCGGGTCGTGCAGAATATCTTAGCTATTAATGAGGGGGTGTATGTCAGCGCACAATCAGTATACCTCATGAACAAGCTTGAACACTTCCCCGGGATGGGATTAGGAAAGAGCGGCTGGAAGGGCGTTGCAGTGTTGGCCGAAGTGCCACACAACCCACACACCTTTGGTTTGGGTTATCTGCCCACCAAAGAGGATTGGATAAGGAAAGGTAAGGAGATAGTTGGGAGAGCCAGAGCAAAGAAGGCGGGGAAGCCTTTTGAGTTAATGCACCGACCCATCCAGGGTACCCTAAACGGACGCTTCGTCTGCGAGGGGGAGGACTTTCCATTTTGTGGCTTCCTAGAGTTGTGGATAAACAGAGAGAAGTGTCGTGTGCTAGGGTTTGAGATTTTCTTTGACCTATAGTTATCCGGGGATGACATTGCCGAAGAGCAGACGGGCCCATTAGCTGAGGCTGAGTAGAGCAAGAAAGTGGAGTCTGAGGACGCCGAAAGTGAAATGGGAGTAGCGCTGGCGTGTCTACTTTCAGATCCTCTGATCGAACAGAAGTGCTTGTGGGATAACTTCTCGGTATGCGTGATCGGGAATGAAATGGCTGCGAGCCCACCGTCAAACATTTTGGATGCATCTATCGCACCCTCTCTCATTTGGCAATATGAAGAGGGATTTTTGTCAAGCAGCACCGAGTCAGGTAGTGAGCCGGAATCTGATTCCACCGAATCTGTTGAGTCGGAATCAGGTTCCAGCTCGACTGAGTCTGAGTCTGGTATTCCAGGGGGTGATAACCTGGATGTCACAGTCCTGTCTAGGTCATCTTTTTCTTTCTCTTTTGAGTCTGTTGTAACTGAAGAATTGGATGATTTGGATGTGCTTAATGAGAATGATGTAGCTGTGGTTTCTAAGTATTTTTCTGTGCCCTTGATTTATTGCATTAACTCAGACTTTCAAAATTTTGATGAAAACGACGAGGAAGAAATTCCTCCGGTTTTGCAATGCTTAATTAAACAAGAGCAGGAAAGATTTGTTAAACCCTTAATGGATAAAATCACTACCGTGAATATTGGTATTGAGGAGGACTCGCGGCTGGTCCAGATCGGGTCCACGTTGTCTTCGGAGGAACACGAGTGCTTAGTCGCTTTATTAAAAGATTTCAAAGATGTTTTCGTGTGGTCCTACGAAGACATGCCTGGGATCGATCCTGAGATTGTACAGCACCGGATCCCTCTTGACCCCGAGGCCTGACCCATTAAACAGAAACTTAGAAGGATCCGCCCGGACTAGGCCCTCAAGATTAAGGAAGAGGTCACCAAGCAAATTGATGCAGGGTTCCTGCTGGTATCTGAATACCCGACTTGGTTGGCCAACATTGTTCTAGTGCCAAAGAAGGATGGCAGGATCCAAGTGTGCATGGATTTCAGGGATTTGAACAGAGCCAGTCCGAAGGACGACTTTCTCTTGCCGCATATTGATGAGTTAGTGGACTTCACAGCGGGGCATGCTTTGCTTTCATTCATGGATGGCTTCTCGGGCTATAATCAGATTGTAATGGCACCCGAGGATCGGGAGAAGACTGCTTTCACTACCTCGTGGGGGACCTACTGTTCTAGAGTGATGCCATTTGGGTTGAAGAATGCTGGAGCCACATATCAATGGGCCGCGACCACGATATTGCATGACATGATCCACAAAGAGGTTGAGGTGTACGTGGACGACATGATTGTCAAGTCCAAAGAAAGAGAGGGCCACTACACCGCCTTGCAAAAGTTCTTTCAAAGGATCAAAGAATTTCGGTTGTGGCTAAATCCTTAGAAGTGTACGTTTGGTGTTACAGCAGGGAAAATGCTAGGGTTTCTGATTACACAGAGAGGTATCGAAGTCGACCCTTTCAAAATCAAAGCCATCTTAGAAATGCCACCACCAAGGACTAAAAAGGAGGTGCGAGGCTTTCTGGGTAAAGTGCAATTCATAAGACGGTTTATCTCAAAATTAACCTTGACTTGTGAACCACTTTTTGGCCTCCTGAAGAAAGGAAAGAAATTTCAATGGCACGGCCGATGCCAAGTTGCTTTTGAACAGATCAAGGAATACTTACAGAACCTGCCCGTGTTGTCACCGCTAGAGCCGGGGAGGCCGTTGATTTTGTATCTTTCAGTAACTGAGACTACAATGAGATGCATGCTCACGCAAGAATCAGAGGACAAAGTGTAGAGAGCCATCTACTACCTGAGCAAGAAGATGCTGGAGTATAAGACTCGCTACACACCGTTGGAAAAGGCTTGCTTAGCCTTGGTATGGGCTACCAGGAAGCTGCGACACTACCTGGTAGCTCACTCTGTAATGTTGGTTTCGAGATTAGATCCCATCAAATATCTCTTCGAGAAACCAGCGCTTACGGGTAGGCTAGCTCGTTGGTTGCTGTTGCTTTTCGAATTCGATCTAAAATATGTGACGCGCAAGTCAGTCAAGGGAAGAGCAGTAGCAGAGTTCTTAGCTGATCATCCAGTGGAAGGAGGTGAAGCAGTTGAGTACTTATTCCCAGATGAGGCCATTCTTCATATCGACGACGAGTTTTGGACGATGTACTTTGACGGAGCATCAAACCAGCACGGGTATGGGATAGGAGTGTTGCTGATAGCACCCGACAACTCCCATATCCCTCTAGCATTCAAACTCCTGTTCAAAGTCTTGAACAACGAAGCAGAATATAAGGCATGCATTGCCAGTCTAGAAGTAGCCTTGGAATTAGGGGCAAAACGATTGGACGTTATCGGGGACTCAAACCTTATTGTATCTCAAGTGAAAGGAGATTGGAAAGTCAAAGAAGAAAAGATGATTATGTATCACCAGACCTTGGACTTGTTAATTCCACGGTTTGAGAAGTTAAACTTTGCTCATCTGTTAAGAGAGAACAACAGGTTCGCAGATTCACTAGCAACTCTATCTTCCATGATAGACATCCCGTTTGGAGTCCAGATGCGTCCAGTCATTATCGATCAGAAATTTGTGCCGACTTACGAGTCGATTGTTGCTATAGATGAGGTTCAAGATGAGAACCCCTGGTATTACGATATTTGGAATTTCTTGAAGAATGAAGCATATCCATTAGGGGTAAATGCCAAGGATAAAAGGGCAATCAGAAGAATGGCCGTTCAGTTCATCATTTGCGGAGGTAAATTGTATAAGAGAGGTCATCTAGGAATGCATAAGCTGTGTGTTGAAGCTGAAGAATCAAAACGCCTGATGGAGGCCATCCATGGAGGGGAATGCGGTGCACATATGAACGGGATAATGCTAGAGTGGAAGATCCTCAGACAAGGTTATTATTGGTCCACCATGGAGGAGGATTGTATCGGCTTTGTTCGGCGATGCCACAAGTGTCAGATCCATGCAAACCGCATGAACATTCCGCCTTCGAAGCTATACAATATGACTTCGCCATGGCCATTTTTAGTTTGGGGAATCGATGTGATCGGGGCTGTCACTCCAAAGGGGTCTAATGGGCATGAGTTCATGCTGGTCGCGATAGAGTATTTACAAAGTGGGTTGAGGCCCAATCCTATGCGGTGTTGAAGGCTTCACATGTTGCGAAGTTCATCAGAAACAATATTATCTGTCGCTACGGGGTCCTAAACGAGGTCATTTCAGATAATGGTTCCCACTTCAAGAAGGAAGTGATTGACTTGTTGGAGAAATACAACATGGCTTTTCATAAGTCATCCACCTATCGGCCGCAGACCAATGGAGCAGTCGAGGCCGCCAACAAGAATATCAAACACATATTGCAGAAGATGGTGGAAACCTACCGGGATTGGCCAGATAAGCTGCCGTTTGCTCTGTGGGGCTACCGGACCTCAATTCGGACTTCTACTGGGGCGATGCCGTATTCATTAGTTTATGGGATGGAGGCCGTTCTACCTATCGAGATTGAAGTTCCGTCTTTGAGAGTCTTTGGTGAGTGTCGATAGTCAATTGGCAAAGAAAGACCATGATTTGAAGAACTCATGCTCTTTGATGAGAGAAGACTGAAGGCACTGTACCATGTTCAAGGTTATCAGCGCAGAATTGCCAGGGCTTTCAACAAGAAAGTTAAGTCTAGGAATCTGAAGGAAGGAGATTTGGTGCTCAAGGACAGCCGAGTTCCCATCCACAACCCTAGGGGCAAGTTCAGACCCAATTGGACTGGTCCCTACATCATTAAGTCTATTTGGTCAGGTGGAGCTGTGGTTCTGATAGACCTAGATGGCGTAGAGTTCTCAGAGCCGATCAACATGGACAAGTTAAAGAAATATTACCCTCGAGAGGCTCGCTAGGCCGAAAACCCGAAAGGGCGACCCAGGCAAAAGTTAGAGCACAATTTTTTTTTTGAAATGATAAAAACTGAGCTCGCAAGGTTGAAAACCCGCAAAGGGCGGCCTCGGCAAAAGTTAGAGCGTAAAAGGAGAGTGAAAATACTCAAGTGAACCCGAGCCTGAACTACGTAAGGCTTGATTCCCATCTTTGGGATACGTAGGCAACTTGATCCTGAAGTTCAGCCATAAACCTTTCCCTGATCAACTTTGTCCATTTGATCATCTCGGCCATCTTTGTCTATTCAGCATTCAAGAGTTCGGTTATGATCTCTGGTGCAGTGCTTTTCAGACTAGGGGCAACTTTCCAGTTGCTGGGGATCCGGGGTTGTGCATCTCAGTGACAGATCTTAGGTGTGTCCAGTTCTAATCCATATCGAAAATGGTTTTGAAAAGTTTTATTAAAAGTTGACTTTGTTCAAAATTAATCTTTTTACAACTTAGACCATTTTTGGACCAAAGTGAAAAATTTTCAGTACCCACAACCTTCAATTTCATTGATTTCAATACAGAGTTCTCCTGCTCTTGCATACAAATTTAAGTTGCTTTTGGCTACAATCATAAAGAAAACTTGAAAGTACTAATAAAGCAATAAACCCGGGGCATAGCTAAGTCAGGTGTTCCTGCGCCCCCTCCCAGAGCTGGTCGAAGCCTCTGATGCCAAAGTGGGCCCTTCCTGTGCCTCTTCATTGAGCCAATCCAAGCACTCATCAAACAAAGTGCAACTGAAAGTGGGAGCGGGGACCAAGAGCTCTCTAGTCCTCCATCTTGGGCATAAGTCAGGCTTGTGTGCCTCAGCCGAATGCAAAGCAGGTACTCTATCCTCTGGCGAGCCAGTCTGATCATGTCTGAACTGGCGCCGGAACCGGAATGGAAAATAGAAGACACAGTGTGTCATGCCAATCAATTGAATCCCAGGTTGACGGGTCATGTTGTAACTCATTGCCGGCAGATTGAGCCAAGGACAGCGCCAAGCGATGCGGTTTGCAGACAAACTGCACATCTAGTTGTACCACCACCCCTCATCCAGGGCATCGACCAGGCGTTATCGGAAAAAGTAGCCGCGAGCTGAGTATGTTGGGCAAGACTCCACAATCTGTAACTTGTCCATCAACCACACCTGGGGAGGGATGAAAAATGAGAGAATAAAGAATAGAGAGATGTACGATGAGAGAAAAGTAAGAAAAGGGTTTTGTGAGAAAAATCGAGCCTGAGGGCCGAGTGATATGAGCAATACATATGTGAGATTTGGTAGGAAACATTACCTGCAATAGTAGTGGGCTCCCTGTAAGCCTAGCCGTCTCCCAGCGATGAAAAGCGTCTAAGCCCATCAATGTCTCAGCCAATGTCATGGCAATGCAGCTCTTGCCCTCCTTCAAACCTTGAGCAACCTCGATCAACCGGACACTGAATCCATCGGAGCCCGGGGCAAGCAAGAAATGAGATAGCAAGCATAGGCAAAGCGCGTGTCGCCAATAGCCCTGCCAATGATGGTCGCCGCGGTCACCAGCATTAGAAAACTGGCAAACCAAGCTTGGGATGTCCAGCTCCCCGTCATGAATCAATGATTGAGCGTCATACAAAGTGAGGCTGCACATTTGTCCTAAGGCTTGGACGTGGCCAAATCGGAGTTGAGGCAAGATTTCCTCATTACGCTCGGATTCCATCAAAGCTTGGAAATCCTCGAAAGTAGGACACATCTCTTGCCTGCTAAAGCTAAAGACGTGTGTTACCGGATTCCAAAACCTTGTTGCGGCATGGAGGAAAGGAAGATGCAACGGAGTACGGCCCAACATGAATAGTGCATTCAAGCTGAAGCCCCGGAAGTTCAACTTTTCCGAGCCATCTAGAGAAGCAATCCAAGTTGTGAGATTTTGGGTAAGAAATGCTTCCATTTTGATGCAAAGCTAAGATGAAATGAAAGAACCATGAAGTTAGGACTTTTATAGAGGACAAGGTACTGTTCGGGGGACACGTGTCAACAATTTGGTGGTTGCCAAGCCAGGTGGTCGGCTGACCACCTTTTCTGGTAGGCCGACCACCCCTTTGGTCTCTAATGGAAATAGTTGGTCGGCCAGCTCCCTCTGATGGTCGGCCATAGAGAGAAGTATGGTTTTGGTCTTGTTCTAGCATCTAGAAGAAAGTTCCTAGCATTTCCATGCATTGGGAGTGTTGAAGGTGCGAGTTTTTCTCTGTTTCGGATGCGTTCTGTCACTCCAATCATCCGAGATACGTCTGTTTATCGAGTTATTGTTAAATTTTGTTTATTGAGTTGTTGTTGAGTTTTGTTTATCGAGTTGTTGTTGAGTTTCGCTTATCAAGTCGAGTTGTTAAGTTTCATCGAGTTGTCGAGTTTTGTCTGTTGAAATTGTTGTTCTTTGTTTATCAACATTTCCGGGATTTGCTTATCAAGTTGTAAGCTTGCTATGGCCTCGTTGTTTCTTAGTAAGATAAGTTGTTTAGTTTGTTGTGACGGTTCACTACTTGACTTGGCAAATTTTCGATGCTCAATTTTCATTCAATCTCATTTTTGAGCAAAATGATGCGATGCGATGCTAAGAACATAAAATACAACACTTTTTGAACAAAAGCTGTTTCATTCCATTATGCTTCCTTTGTTACAACATTTTACAACAAGGATACAAGTTTTACAAAAAATAAAACTGCCTAAGAATGTACGATGTGCTACAACTACTAGTAAAAAAGGCAAATAAAGCAGGAACATCTGCATCAGTGCTCTCAAGTGCAAGAATAAGAGGCCCTCTTCGTCCTCTTCAGTTGAGAACTCCCTGCACCATCTCCACCAACACCACCATCTGAATCGGAGCTGCTGTCCTCGGAACCCTGCTCGACATCACCTCTGCCCTCAAAACTGGACTCAGAGTCATTCTCTCTGGCTGCAGATGTCTCTGACTGAGGATGCGCAGACTCCTCCTCCTCGCTGGACTCCTCCTCTATGATAGGTGCTCTGCGCCTGCCTCGTCTGTGAGACGAGTTCCCTCTCCCAGCTCCCCGAGAAGGCCTAGATGGCCCGGCCTGTGGCCCAGTATGTAGCGGAGGCATTTGAAAAGGAAGAGGACAATTTGAGTACATCAGCCAAAGTTTGTATATCAGATGCAGATGCAAGAAAACTACATAGAAAGGGTATATGCAGATACAGTACATAAATGTGGTGTGTGTCAGATGTGCTCTACACATACAGTCAATCAATGCAGTGAAATGTTCAAGATCAGCATGTCATCAGAAGTATGATAAATGCAAGAAAACTAAAGAGTACCGGGACACCGACGATGGACAACTGCGTCTCTCTCCGCAGTACCATGCTCTCGAGTGAGGCCACCAACCCGAGCAACCCCTCAGTATACTCCGTGGTAGGCTGTAGATGCAAGTGCAAGTCATCAGTAAATGAATGGATGTCCAAGTATCTGAGTGATAAATCAAAGCTGTAAGGCATACCGGTGGTGAGTTAGGGTCTCTGACGTATGGGTGACCAGGCATAGGAGGCTCTATCGGAATCGGGTAGGAAGTCCCGTATCGCCATCCTGTCAACTCAGTCAGAATATCTGGCCATCCAGGGTGATGATAAGTTGGGGGAATCAGGGGGACCAGTCCAGCCCCACCTCTCGATGTGCCGACCCTGCTAGTAGAAGGGGCACCTGCAGCCCGAGCTCGACTCGACGATGGCATGCCAGCAAACCTCCTCGTGGGAGTACGAACACCTGTCAATGGAGGCATCAAGTATGTATGACGGTAAGTCGCGTACTCCCCCTCCTCCAAATGTAGAAATACATTGGTACCCAACATGGCGCTGTCGACATCCTGGGGAGTGAGCCCCTCAGTGGATCGCATATCGTCTGGAGGTGCTGCGGGTACACTGTACTCGGGGAAGCCCATAGTCTGGCGCATGAAGCGGTCCCCCAGAAACCAAGCCTTAGCAGCTGGCCCCTCAAACAGGATCCTATACCGAAAAGCGGCCCATCCTCCAGCAAACTGATATCGGGTATCCCTACCCAAGGGCGCCCAGGGCTGCCATGTGATTTGCGGATAACCAATGCATAAGCCGATTAGAAATCGTAAATGTGCAAGATGAATCAAAGATGAAAACATGAAGAACTGAGAGTTCTGAATTACCTCGGTCGGCCGCACTGTATCGAAAAACTGCCGCAGGTAGGGCAGAGTCTCCCAAGCTCTCGGCCGGTGCTGGCCCTAAAAAACGAGTGAGTAAGGAATCATGAGAGGCACCTCTACCTCAAGCTCCGGGGCTAGCGTCGGAAAGTACGCGAAAACCCATAGCTGTGGAAAATAGGGCAAAAGCCATCAGAATACAGAATGCTGAGTGCAGAATGTGAATACGAAATGTACAGAGAATGCAGAATGCTGAGAGCGGAATGCAAAGTACAGAATGTAAAGTGTGCCGTGTGACACCCCATATTTTTAGTGTCTTTTCATAATCCAACTAGTGACTTGTCTATTCATATCCAAATAGTAGGCTTTTATGACAAACTTATTCATTTAATATCCTTATTAGTGATTCATTTACTATCCTTATTAGTGGTTCATTCATATTCAAACTTGTCCTTTCAAATTCCAACTAGTAGACTTTAATTTCAAGTAAATCCTAATGTGTCTTTTCATATTCCAACTAGTATGTTACACCAAGTTGCCTATAAATTGAGCTCACCTCTCAATTTCTTTCTATGGTTTTTCCATATCTCTTTCCATTTGTTATATAGATTTAGAGTTTAGATTAAGAATGTTTAAAGTGACAGTAAGCATTTTCATAAAGGAGGAGAGTTGTAGATTTTGTGAAACCTTACATACCTTATGGCTTAGAATTTGGAGATTCATGGAGAAAGATCGAGATTCTAGTGTTGGAGACGGAGGAGATTGATTTGAGGTAATTCGGGTGGTATACAATATGCTTCCCAAATTCTCTTTGCAAAGAGTTTATTTTTAATTCTCATAAATTTGTACTTCTCTTGATTATTCTGATCGTTTGATAAATTCTATGGAATTATTCGTTGTTTATTCATTTGATTACTCTAATCATTTGATGAACTCTGTGTAGTTATTCTGTGTTGGAAATGTTGATTTGTCTGGCTAAATGACATGGAAATGCTCCGTACATGGATCGAGTGGACTTTGCCAATATACTCTGTACCAATAGCCCGGATAAGCGGTTGTGCTTGGGTGAGGGGGGTGAGGCCAGTCACTGGTCATGTATCGAGTAGGACCGGGTATTTGGTTCTGGATAAATTATCATATGTCGAGTTGACTTGTTTGTGCAATTTGGTAAATTACTTGTTTATCGAATCTAATCGGTTGTGTAATTGCTGGATCTCTGTTAATTTATTTTCTGTCTGAACCTTGCTATTCCTGTTGTATTGTATACTTCCCGAATTAATTTATTTTTCAGGCATGGAGCAAATTTAGTGGCGGTGGGAGTTGAAGCATCTAAAGAGATTATTTCAGTTGGAGATTCTTTTAGTCCACAACTATATATTATTTTTGGAGATTTGTATAATTAATATTTTGGAGACATTTGAGTTAATTATTTGTGGAGATGATTTGTATATTTACGATTATAAATTTGAGGTTGATTTGATTTATTAACGATCCGGAAGTCGGGGCGTTACATGCCATATGTGCAATGTACAGATAATGAAAAGCAGAAATGTAAACCAAGAGGGCAGAAAGTACCTTCCAGGCTCTCCAATAGCCACCAACTATGTTTTCCCGTCTGCGGGAGGTCGCACTCATGTAGCAGTAGAGGGTAGCCAAGCCGGCGCCACCCCAGTCATACTGGCTGACCTGTGATAGGTCTACCAGAGCACTCAGCAAATATAGCCCAATTGTGTTTCCCCTATTGGAGAACAGAGTGGTCCTAAGGAGGAACATCAAAAACCCTCGAGTGTACTGCTCTATCTCCTCGAGAGTCTCGGGCACAGTCTCCCTGAAATGTGCAGAAAACCAAGTGTACCGGACTCTGCTCGAAGATCTGTCAATCGGTGGGCGAGCTCCCAACAGATAAATCCAGGCAGCCTCCCACTCGCTCATGTCCTCATCGTAGGAGATCGGCCAGCCTCCCATGTCAAGGCCTGTCAACACGGCAAAATCGAATGGGGTCACAGTCATGTCCCCGGTAGTTGAGAAATGGAAGGAGTTGGTGGTGTCCCACTATCTCTCTACAAGGGCACCCATCAGGGTCCTGCTTACTGGATAATGTGATATCCCCGTGCAGAAGAGTCCGAACCCTTCCTGGTCAACCAGACCACGAACGGCCTCGGGAAGCTCCGCGTACCACTCCTTGGCAATGATCGATCTGTATCCTCGTGTAATACGGGAAGATACCTGCATTCAAAATGAACACATGTATTCAATTTCAAAATAAAGTATATGAGCTATGTGCAAATTAAATCAGATACAGTGTGTGAGCTGCGTGTTCAACATAAAGTATATGAGCTGTGTGTTCAGAATTGAAGTATGTGAGCTGCGTGTTCAACATAAAGCATATGGGCTATGTGTCCATCTCAAAGTTCGAGCTGTGTGTTCACCTCAAAATTTGGGCTGCGTGTTCAGAAATTCAACAGTTTGGGCTGCGTGTTCAACTCTCAACCAGTGTGTGCTGTGTGTAAAATTCGGGCTGCGTGTTGAGACTTCAAAGACAGTGAGCTGTGTGTTCAACATCAAAGTTCAGGCTGCGTGTTCGGGCTTCAAAAACAGTGGGCTGTGTGTTCATCATCAAAGTGTGAGCTGTGTGTTCAACATCAAAGTTCGGGCTACGTGTTCAACTTTCAAAAACAGTGGGCTGCGTGTTCATAATCAACAAGTTTGGGCTGTGTGTTCAGATTTCTGAAATGGTGTGTCCCGCATGTTCACAATCAAAATATGGGCTGTGTGTTTAGAAATTCAAAGTTTGGGCTGTGTGTTCAACTCTCAACAAGTGTGTGCTGCGTGTTCACAATCAAATATGGGCTGCGTGTTCAGAAATTCAAAGTTTGGGCTGTGTGTTTAACTCTCAACAAGTGTGTGTTGCGTGTTCACAATCAAATATGGGCTGCGGGTTCAGAAATTCAAGTGATTGAGCTGTGTGTTCAAGAGACAAACAGAATACTGTGTTATAGACTAAATATTCAAAACAAGCTATGTGCTAGAATGAGCAGAAGTATGGTGTGCAAGTGTGTTCAGAACGAGCAGATAAGCATGCATAGCGAAAGCATGAAATGCACGGAAAATGCAGAATACATTGCAGAAAATGTAAAAGTGAAGTACATGCCTCTCATGCCTGATGAGAGAGGTGGGACTTTGGCTCCCGCAGTAATAGATCTACAGGTGCTCGCTCGTCAAAGTCGGTAAAGTGGTAGAAAACGGCCCGAGGAAAGATGTGCGCCAGAGGGTCATACCTCTCGGGAACAAATGGCCAAATCCTCAGAGGCAAAGACATAATGTCTGGCTCACCTCCGGCACCTGGACGAACTCCGCCCTGAGGAAAATGACCTGCCATTTTGAGAAATCTGCAAAAAGGAGCGAAAATGAGCCAAAATTGAAAAAAGTCAACAAAAGTCAACTCTCCGGAAATGAAAAAGTCAACAAAAGTCAACTCTCCGAAAATGAAAAAGTCAACAAAAGTCAACTCCTAAGAAATTGTTCCAAATATTGAGACAAACTTACCTCAAGTGGTGAAAATGGGAAAAGAAGCTCCGAAATCAAATTTTAATCGGTCCAAAGTGAAGAAAACTGAAGGATTTCGCGAAACAACTTTGAGTAAGGCGTTGGAAAACGCGTATAGAGTGCAGATCTGAGAGGGAAAATGGTCTAGGAAGGGAGGAGAGCTGATTTCGGACTTGAAGTTATGAGGAAAAGTGTTTTGGCCGAATGTATTTAAAGATTCGGGTTCAAAAGGACTAAACTGCCCCTGTTTTTGGCTAGGTGGTCGGCCGACCACCTTTTCTGGTAGGCCGACCACCCCCCTTCACCAAACTTGGTCGGTGGCCTCCTTACCTGGTCGATGGCCCTCCTGAGTGGTCTCCCATGCCTCTTTGAGCTCCCTGCAAGTTTTGGTGATGATCGGAGTCCCCGGCACTCGAGAAAGTACAAGGAAAGTGCACTTTCCAGCGCGAAATCCCTTCGCGGGAACTTCAACTCCAACTTTCGATGCGTGTTTCATCGTCACTCGCTGAGAGCGAGGTGTATCCTTTTTGAATACATTGTGACCCTTCTGGGAGGTAAACCGGAGGTCGCGATTTGAGTTGTCCTCATCGAAGCTTGCATTTCTTTGCTCAATATTTTGTTTTAAACATGCTCGTAAAGTTGCACTTATCTTGCATTGTTGTGCATGCCATTCGCATTGTTATGAATATCGCTTGCATTGTTGTACATGTTTCACCGGTATTGTCATACCTCCATGCTTAACTTGCGTTGTCACGCGTGCTCCTCTCGTATTGCGATGCACTCTCCCATCGACACCATGTTTGTCTGCATTCGATGTAGTGTTGAACATGTGTTGCTAACTATGTTGTGCTTGTTAAGTTTCTCTCTTTTGCAGGCATGATATTGTATGTACGGTTCATTTGAAGCTGGTGCGACCAGACGAATCGCGTAGGTATCGTATCTTCTCCGTGTGAGACATGCCAAGAATTGAATAATTCTCCGCATTCTTACTGCATGAAATGTAGTTGTTGCTTTGCATTCTTGCTTAAAACTGTTGCATCTATTGTGAATACTTGCTTCATTGCAGCTTGCTGCTTTGCATAATCATGAGTTACGTTTGACTTGGTGCATATCGTTTTGCATTTTTCCCCCGCCTGTGGGCACATCTCTTTGTTTATCTTGCCTGTTTGTCTAAGTCTTCGGCCTTGTCAAAAATGGGTCGTCTCTGGGCTTTGACATTCACTCCCATCAATCACGACTTCCAAGTTATGTCAAAGAGGGGCAACTGTAGACAACCCATTTTTGACCGACCTTAAGACTCAGACGTCGCCGATTGAGCGCTCGGTGATGATGCATATTGTGCTCGTTCTGAGGTTGCAGAGTCTCGGTTGAGAGCCTTGTCTCCAAACTTCAAAGCTCTTTTGTGCTTTGCCTCGATTTGCGAACTGTAGACACCCCATTTTTGACCGTCCTCAAGACTTGGACGTCACTGTTGGAACACTCGGTGATTATCTATGTTTGTGTTCGTTTGGAGTTCCCGGAGTTCTCGGCTACGCGCCCTGCCTCAGGACCTCCGAACTTGACCGTTTTGTGTCTGGTTTTGCACCAAACACTTGTTCTTTGCCTTTGAGGGGCAGGGAATGCCTTCTAAGGTATCCCCACATACCACCGGCTGTGGCTAGAGGCCACCGGCTGGCTGTAGTTGCCACCGACACTATATTGTGCCGGTCGGCACTACTTTTGGCAAAATGACCATTTTGCTCACTTCTGTTGCTTTTACGAGATATTTTTAGACAATTTGTTTAGCTCTTGTTTCCCCTCCATACACGTGTATGGAGGGATGAACCCTTGAATGACTTAGTTTGTAAGTCTTTGTTGCCTATAAAGAGAAGGCTCTTCTCTTGGCTCAAGGGTTAGCAAAATTTTAGGGTTAGAAAGAAAAAAAGAGAGAAGAACCTCTGGTTTAGGGTTTGATCTTTGTATCTATTGTATCTCTCTTCTTACCTCTCATTTTGTACACTAGGTGCTTTAGTCCACACTATTGCACACAAGCACCTAGTGTTTCACCTTCTCTAAGCAACTGAGGTTCTAAGGGTTGGTTCTTGGTGTTTTTGGTTGGATTGGAGCTCAAGGAAGCAACAACAACAACTTTTGTGAAGATAGTCATCAAGGGTAAGAAACTAACTTTATTTACCCCATTTTTGCATTCCATTTTTGTCTAGTTTAAAACAGTTTTTTGTGCTTAGTCTATAACATATAAAAGTTCTGTTTTTAGGCCCTCTTCATTGTTCATTAAGAGTGTTTTGCACTTTGGGGAGGTTTGACCACCTTTAGGCCTTAAAAGGCCCCATTTTGGGCCATTTTGTGAGAGATCCGAGACTTGTGTGCTTGGGCCTCTCCACCACTGAAATCTTGAGGGATTTCAGTGGTGGAGATGGTGCCTTAAAGTCTCTAAGAGGAGGGGTCACCCCCTCTCCTTGATGTCCTTGAAAAGGGCAAGTTTTGCTTCCTTATGGAGTTTCATGCTTGAGTGTGTATTGAGCATGTTTGACTTGTTTTTCATGCTTATATTGCCATGTTATAACATGTTTCTAAGTTGGTTTTGGTCTCTTATGCATGCTTAGCATAGTTATCATGTAATGCCTCTTATTGCCTTAACATGCCTAGGTTGTGTGCCTTTATTTCTAGCATGTTTTAGACCTAGATTCATGAAGCTTGTATGCTTATTTTGTCATGTTTTAGCTCTGTCCAAAGTTGTTTTGGTCGATCTTAGCTTGCATCTCATAGCTCCTTTGTATTTGACTTGTTGGCCTTAAGAGCATGAATGTGTAGTATGCCATGCTTGCACTATTTTCAATGGTTTGAAACCATCTAACATGCCATTTCAGACCTTATGATGTGCTTGTTTGATCATCTTGCATGCCTCTTTAATGCTTTAAAAGCATGTGTTGAATGCTCCATGTATTGGTCATGTTGCATGCCTTTGTGCTTGAGCCTCTTAGATGCCATCTAGGTGCCCCCTTAGGCCTTGTTTAGGTCTGCTTGTGACCTGTTTTGAGTCCCCCTAGCCTTGTGAGACTTGTTGGACTTGGCCTTGGTTTAAGCCTTCATGGCTTGTTTCAAGACTTGGGCCATTTGTTGCATATTTGGTTTGTTCTGTCGCATGATTTGGCATCATGTTTTTGTGTGATTTTCAGAGCTTCTTATGCATGCTAGTAATCCATGCTTAACTTATTTCAAGTGTGCTTGAATGTTGTTTGTTATGCCTAAGTGTTAATGCCTTAACATGTGTATGTGTGCATGTGTGTTTGGCCCTCACATTTTAGCAATTTGGCCACTGTTTTAGGCTTGTTCGAGGCTGCCTAATCTAGTTTAAGTCCATTCCTCCATGTGTTGTAGCATGCTTACTTTGTATGTTGTCACATACTTGGTCCCATTTGCATGATGTTGCATGCTATGCATTGTTCTCAACATGTTGCTCTTTGCATGCTTGATATGTTTGCATGCTTGTTCCATGCCTTGCATGATTGTTTGTCTTGGTTGCATGCCTAATATACAATGTTTACTTGCATTGCCATGTTGCATACCTAGCCTCGCATGCTTAGGATTGCATTGCATGAGCATGCATGCTTAGCCTCTTGAAGTGAGTGTGATAGAGGTTAAGTCCCCTTTATTGGGTCATTTGCATTGCATGCATTTGAAATGGAAGTTGCATACTTGGTTCTTTGGGCCATCATGCATGGAAATGCGTGATTGGTGGTCCGAAGATCGAGGCACATCCTCCCTTGAGTCATTAACATGATAGGGAGTGTGTTTGGTGCATAAATACCTTGAATTACATTGCCATGCAAGTTTTTCCCTCTGCTGCTGTGAGTTGCAGGTTCTGCAGGAACATATCGCCGGCCGGCAGTATTTAGTGCCGACCGGCAGTCAATTGATAGCCGATAGCTTCATTTTGTGCCGGTGGCCACCTCCTTCAGCCAGTGGTGTTCTATCCCAGCCGGTGGTGACCCCCAATGTCCATAGAAGTATTCCTGAAGCTTTGGCAGTCTTCTGAGGTGCAAAGCAGGGAAAACAGAGGCAAGCTAGGCATGGCAGTGCGATTCCGAGCCAGTCCTGAGCGCATGCTGCATCGGACCCTCATCCCGAGGCCATTTACTGCTTAATTAAATTAATTAATTTATTTAATTAATTCAGTTGATTTGTAATATTTAATTAGCTAGAACAGTTAATTATTTATTTGGACTGTATTATTATTTTGGGTCCCTCCGAGCGAGGGCAAAAATGTAATAAGTGTGCGTGAGTGGGTGTATGTCTTCCAACCCCCATTTCTTTCTTCCCTTTTATTTACCCGCTTTCGATGGTAGATTAGGGCATGTCTATTTTAGCATACCTTATGCAATGCATGTGTGCATTCATGCATTTGTTTACATGCACCGGGCTCGGTACATCATACAAACTGCATAGCAATTTTCAATTTCGAATTGAATACGTGCTACTCGCGCATTTCACATGCCATGTTTAGGGTTAGCCGAGCCTACTCTAGATTACATTTATTCCGTATGCGATGCATTAGTCACTTAACATAAACTAGGTCATGCATGTTTTGCTAACTGGTTTCTTGTTTTGGCACGGAGTACGATGTAAGTTTTATGCTTTAGCATGTCGCATGCGTGTGAATGTTATCATGACAAGATACGCCATGCTAAGTGCTTATGTGATAAACTGCTTGAATGCCTGTGGGTGGAGGTTGGATTACTTGAGTTGGGAATACTCATTGAAATCCGTGTTTTAGCCTACTCGCGAGTAGCAATTTCAAACTGTTTTCCAAACAAGACGGATATGCAATGCTTATTTCCAAATTAGGCGATCTAGTCTATACTTGTTTGCTGTGCGCACAACATAGTAATTCTAGGCTAATAACCGGAATAAGAACGCATAAAGTTTTCAAAATTGGATATCACGGTTAGTAGAGGCCGGTCTTCGGACCGGGTGAAAGGGGGTGCTCATAGCTGACCTTCCCCGATCGTACCCAAGCTCCCGAGCCAAGACCACTTTGGTGATGACGGACATGTGGCCTTCGGCACCGAGTCAGGGTTTCCTAAATTTCCCATTTTAAAAATATTTAGGTGGCGACTCTGTAATCTGGCAAAGCAGTCCATGTTTGGCACTACTTTTCAAAAATCTGTTTTCTCAAACGATTTGCCAGAGTTGGACTCTTTGGTTCAGATTTAGAACCGCAACAAACAAAAATCGAGTCCGAACTGTAGCGCGAGGTCCCCCGCGGACGTGCTACACGAACCAGGTCCTATTTTCTCTGTTTTCTCTTCCCGAAGGAAGGGAGAGGTCTCGAAGACCATCTCTCAGTGGCCGTAGGCTACGTTTCGTGGTCATAGGCCATTTTTCCCGTTTGGAGACCAGTTTCTGGTTTTCGGAGCCGTTGGCCGTGTGCCTCGGTTCGGGACGGCTTAACTACCTCCGTTTGCTCCGGTTTTGGCACACACCTTGTTTCCTCTCTCTAGAGGGACACTGTGGCTTGGGAGACCACCTTTGTGGTCATACGCTACCTCCGGTGCCTAACAGCTTGTTTTCAGGGCCCCCGGCTGCGCGTTTTGGCTCCCGAACCCTCATTTTGCATCGGTGTGGGTTCATTTTTGGCATGGACCCTAGTTTCATTGTTAGGAAGGTGGTAGTAGGGTGGGAGACCACCTTTTCTTCTTGGAGACCACCTTTCCCCGGTCGGTCGATTTTTCTTGGCAAGTAGGTGGTCTCCTTCACTTTTGAGCCATAATTTTGGGTCTTCCATACTACCATTGAGCTGCATTCATCTGGGAGGCCACCAATCTGGTATGGCCGACCACCTTTTCTTCTTAAACCTTTTGACCCCTTGGTCTCCCTCACTTTTGAGCCACAATTTCGGGTCTTCCATACCACCATTGTGCTGCATTCACCTGGGAGACCACCAATCTGGTATGGTCGACCACCTTTTTTGCTTGAACCTTTTGATCCCTGGTCGGCCAACCAGGGGGAGTGGCCGGCCGACCACCTTAACTTGTCGGCCTACTTTCTGCTTTTTTGTTTCCTTGAGCTGAAGCCAGATGTGCCAGCTGGAAGCCGTAGAATGCATCCTCCGTACACGTGTATGGAGGATGTTTAAGCTTGGTTTTAAGCTTCTTTGAGAAGCTTTGGCCTCTCTTCTCTGTAAAGGGAGGTGTAGACACCCCATTTTTGACCGTCCTCAAGACTTGGACATCACCGTTTGAATACTCGGTGGTTATCCATGTTTGTGTTCGTCTCGAGTTTGGTTTTGGCACCAAACACTTGTGTTTTTGCCTTGAAAGGCAGGGAATGGCTTTCTGGCCATCCCCACACCCCACCGGCCCTCCCCTACCATCACCAGCCGCATATGTGTACCACCGGCACTGTTTTCTTAAAAAAACATGGCCGGTCGGCACTATATGTTGCCGACCGGCACCTTTTTTGGCCGGTGACCTTTTTGGCTGGCCGGTGTGACCTCTTTGCACCCTACAAGCCTGGTGCATGCCAGCTGTGCCAGCTGGAATGCACCATCACATTCCCCCGTGCATAAGTGTGACCACTTTGCACCTTTGAACCCTCTAAGCTTCTAGAAGCTTGAACCTTTGGCCAAGCTTCTTGGAGAAGCTTGGCCAACTGTCTTAGCTTCTCCAAGAAGCCTAGACTCTTTTGCCCCCCTTGAACCTTTCTCTTTGCTTAGCCATTAAGTTATTTGGCTTTGTCTTGGCCTATATAAGCACCCCTCCTCTCCCATTGAAAGGGGTTTGCCATTTTTGATCAAAAACCAGAGCTTCTATATCTATATATCTGTGTTATACTCTCTCTCTCTCTATATCTCTCTCTCATCCTTTTGTGTGTGTTTTAAGCCTAAATAGTGTGTTTTTACCTCACTTTTGCACTAATACACACACCATTACACCTTAGTTCGAGATTGAGGGACTTGGAGGGTTGTTTGTTGAGATTTTGGACTGATTTTGATCATTAGAAAATTTGAACCACCTGTTCTTCAAGAGTTCTTCAAGGGTAACTACTTTACTTTAGTTTCCCCAATCTTGCATTGACTTTTGACCTATTTTTCTTTGTGTTTTGAGCTTTGTGTATAACTAAAAAAAGTCTTATTTTTCCTTGCTCTAGAACTTTCATTAAGGTCACTTTGTGGTTTGAGTGCAAACTCACCCTCTTAGGCCTTATTTTGGCCTCTTTGGTGCCTTTTCGGTAAGGCTTTGTTTGCTTGTGTGTTTGGATCTTTTCATCACTGAAATCCAGTGGATTTTCAGTGGTGAGAAGGTGGTTTGAAGTCTTGTATGGGGGAGGGACACCCCTTTCCCCTTTGTCCCTTTTTGACCTTTACTTTTGGTTCAATGTGATAGCATGTATGAGAACTTGCATTTGGCTCCATTTCAGAGTTTTTTTTGGATGTTTTGGAGCATGTTTAACCTCTGTCTAATGTGGGTTCATTAGCTCTTAGCATGAGTCTCATACTTGCTTTGTAATGCTCTACTTTGCCTAGAAATGTGCCATGTATTTAGCCTAGCATATCCTCATGTTTTAGCTTAGTTTATTGAGGCTTTTGGTCATGATTTATCATGCTTTAGGTCTGTTGGCCACTGATTTTGTCATGTTTGGCATAATTAGTATAGTTGCTTTGTATTTTGGCTTGTAAGCCTTGGTTGTATCGGCCTCTAGCATGCTTAGCTTAGGCCATCCTCTTGATTTGGCATCATTTAGGATCCTATTTCAGTCCATAAATCATGTGTGTATGCTTGCATATGTGACCTCTCTCATGCTTTGAAGGTGTCTCCTTTTATGCCTTGAAATAGGCCTTGTGCATGCTTGTATGTTTAAGGTATTTTGGGGCTGCCATATCAAAGGGTTTGGGTGTATTTTTGCATGCTAAAATTCTGTTTTTGCTTATCTAATACATGCAATGAATGGTCATCTTAGTGGGTAGTGGAATGATCCACTTTGTGCCTTAGACTTGGACCCTTTTGGTTTGCATGTTAGCACGAATCATTGTCCACCTTTTTGAGTACTTTTTGCCACTGTTTTGGGGAGGTTTGAGGTCTGCCCCTCATGGCTTGAGTCCACCATTGTGTGATTGTCTCATACTTGTTGCATGGTTGATCCATAATATGTTGTTACATGCTAGTTCTATTGCATGATTTGTCCATGTTTGCCATGTATTTGCATTTTGCATGCTCTAGCACTTTGCATTTCCATATCTAGTTTACATCACATTTGGCATGTTTGCATCATAGCTTCTTATTGAACTTTTGAGCCATGTTTGCATAACATGCATTGCATTACTTGGTTTGGGGTGTCAAACCAAATGTGAGAGATGAGAGGTGTTTGTACTTTAAGTGACAAAACACATCTCAATTCTCATGTCATCAAGGCTCTTGACCTAGACATGATAGGGCCTTGATCTTCATTTGTATGTTGCATGCATTGCCATTGAATTGCAATCTTGGTCTCTTAGGCCATCATGCATCAAAATGCATAATTGATGGCCTAAGGACCAAGGGCCATGCTCTTTTGAGTCTAACACATGATAGGAAACATGGCCATGCTTACATATGCCCAAAATTCCATGCCATGCATTGTCTGTCCTTGTTGCTGTCAAAAATTGTCTTCTGCAGGAATTTTCTGCCGACCGGCAGTATATAGTGCCGACCGGCCATTTACGTGTGGCCGATGAACTCATGAGCAGCCGATGGACATTCTACATGGCCGGTGGCCATTTCATCTAGACGATGATGACCCTCAGTGTGCAGGGAACATTTCTTGAGACTTTGGAAGTTTTCCAGAGAAGCGGGACAGTAAAAAACAGAGGCAACAGTGGCATGGTACGGGTTTCCCAGGCGAGTCGGATCCGAGCATGCATCATTCGCGCATCCTGAGGCGAGGGCTGTGGCCTCCTTTCTTTTTGCATTTATTTACTAAGTAATTAGAAATTTTGTAATAATTTATTTATTCATTATTTGGGACTGTATATTCTTTTAGTCCCTCCGAGCGAGGGCGAATTTGTAATAAGTGTGCGTGAGTGTGTGTATGTCTTCCAACCCCCATTTCTTTCTTCCCTTTTATTTACCTGCTTACGATGGTAGATTAGGGCATATTTAAATTAGCATACAGTATGATAGCATGCGTGCATCCACACATTTGTCCTACATGCACCGGGCTCGGTACATCATGCTAACTGCATTGTATTTCAATTTCCAAATTGAATACTTGTTACTTGTAGCATTTCACATGCCATGCTTAGGATAGCCGAGCCTGTCTAGATTACACCATTGCTTGTGTTGCATTAGATACTTAACGTGAACTAGGATCATGCATATGATTACTAACTGGTTTCTGTTTTGGCTTGGAGTACTAGGTGAGTTTTTACGCTTTAGCATCTCGCATACGTGTGAATGTTAACATGACAGTATGCTTACCATGCGGCTAGCTGCTTATGTGATATAACTGTTTGAATGCCTGTGGATGGAGGTCAAATTGCTTAAATTGGGATAATGCATTAAAACTGAGAGTTTTAAGCCCACTAGATAGTGGCAAAACTGTCTTTTCTAAAGCCCACTTGAGGGTGGCAAAACCTGCATTTTAGCCTACTTGCGAGTAGTAAAACCTTTTCAAAACAAACATAAAATGTTTTATTCCAATTCAAGCAATTGGGTCTATACTTGTTTGCTGTGCGCATAACATAGTAATTCTAGGCTAATAACCGGAATAAGAACATGTAATGTTTTCAAAATCGAATATCACGGTTAGTAGAGGCCGGTCTTCGGACCGGGCGAAAGGAGGTGCTCATAGCTGACCTTTCCCGATCGTACCCAAGCTCCCGAGCCAAGACAACTTTGGTGATGACGGACACGTGGCCTTTGGCACCGAGTCAGGGTTTTCCTAAATTTCCCCATTTTAAAAATATTTAGGTGGCGACTCTGTATCTGGCAAAGCAGTCCATGTATGGCACTTCTTTCAAAAAAAAAAATCTGTTTCCAAAACGATTTGCCAGATTTGGACTCTTTGGTTCAGATTAAGAACCGTGACATTTGAGTCCTTTGAACTGTAGTGACCCAATAGCGAATCAGAACCGGGGGGGGGGGGGACTCGCACTCCTCCCCGGGATGCGTTCGGGGACGTCTACAGGAGGCCTCATCTTCCATTGCAAGGGTTGAAGAATTAGTCTAGGGCATACACTTATATCTCTCTATATCCATACACTTTGAGCCTTAAAAAGTGAGTGATTCTTGACCCTTTTGCATACACCTCTTAGCCTAACCTCTCCATCATCCATCCAAGCACCTTGGAGCTCATTTTCAGAGGTTGAAGACTTGCTATCTTGGTCCAGAGCTTGCTGTCTTACTGTGCTACAAGGGTAAGTCTTTATTCCCCTCTTTGTAGCATTGTTTTGCTTTATAGATTAGCCTTATTTGCAAGCATATTTAGGCTTTGTCATAAACTGAAAAAAGTTTTTTTTTTTTTTGAACTCCTCTTCAAGTTTGTTTAAGGTCATGTTTCAGTTGGGGGTCATCTACCCCCTTGCATGCTTCATTTCCTCATGTTTTGGGCTATGCATTAGAGCATTTGTGTTGGTCTTGGTTTGGCCTTTTAGCCACTGAAATAAAGTGGATTTTCAGTGGCTAACATGTATTTTTGAGCCTCAAAATCAGAGAGGGGTGACCCTCTTACCCCTTGTTCTCTTTACAAGCTTTGTTGGCCTGATAAAGGAACCCCTATTCTCATGTTTTGAAGTCATGTTTCAGGCCATTATTTGTGAGTTTTATGACCTGCATAAGCTCTGTCCAGAGCCTTTTTGGCCATTTGAATGTCTATTATGCATGTGTAGAGCAATCCTATTCAAGGCCTTTCAAAGGAGCTTTTACTTGCATGCTTCCTAGCTTCATTTCAGGCCATTTTTGATGAGTTTTAGGGCCCTCATAACCTCTATCCAGAGGTGGTTTTGCCATTTTGCATGTCTATCTTGCATGTGTAGAACAACCCTCTTATTGGCCTCTCAAAGGAGCACCTCATTCTAACATGTGTTGACTGAGTTTCAGTGGGTTTTTGGGCATATTTTGGCTTGGCATACTTCTGTTTTCAGCTGGTTTGGTGAGCTCTCATATGCTTCATATAGTTGTAGTACAACTCATGGTTTACTAGCTTTCTTTGCATGCTTTGTTGACCCTTGATTTTAGCACTTTTTGGCCATGCCTTAAACTGATTTTGTACATATTTTGGACTGCCCTAGCTCTATCTTTAGGTCTCATGGTCGAATGATGCTTGTTTTGCATGCTTGTAGTTCAATACACTTGCCTAGCTTTGAGATTTGAGGTCTATCGCATGCATATACTGAGGTGTTTTCATGCTTTGGAGTCATTTTGCATCATATTTCAGAGCTTATGTGAATGCCATATCCTCATGTTTTCTCCTCTTTAAGTGTGGTTGAAAGTTGTGCATGAATGCCTTGTTTTTGGACCATTGAATGAGCTCCATTTCTTTGCATTCCGAGCCATCATTTTAGGCCATTTCCCCACTATTTTAGACCTGCCTAGGGTCTGTTTGGGGTTGGTTTTTCCATTCATGCATTGCTTTGTGTACCTCTAGTGTAACCCGCTTCACTAGTTTCGGTATTCGGGCCATCTAGCTTGCATTGTGTGACATACTTGCATGTTTCAGGACCATCTTTTATGCCATTTCAGAGCTGTATCATACGCCACCCTATGCCACATTTCATTTCTTGCCATGCCTTGTTAGAGTTGCATGTTGTGCCTTAGGACGGTCCATTGCATTCGTGCATGCTTGCATGTATTTCGGTTGTCTCATTTTCATCATATGGCCATTGATGTGAGTGTGGCTGAGGTCCACTCATATTGGTGTAAGTCCATCTTGCATTGTGTATGTCATTTTAGTCTATAGCATTGCGTATGCTAGGTTGCATGTTAGTGCATTGTGCATGCCATGTTGTGTCACTTGCATTGTGTATGCCATTTTTGTCCATAGCATTGCGTATGCTAGGTGACATGTTAGTGCATTGTGGATGCCATGTTGTGTCACGTGCATTGTGTATGCCATTTTAGTCCATAGCATTGCGTATGCTAGGTTGCATGTTAGTCGCATTGTATACGCCATCTCATTGCATTGTGTTTGGGATAGAAGTTAGCCCAAACACGGGAAACGAGGGACGTTTCGTACCCGAAGTGAAGGAACGTGCCTCAATTCCCAGTCACCGGCACTCCAGATTACCCATGATGGAGTTTAGGCCTTGTTGTGTTTATATGTGCATTCATTTCACATCGAGTCGTGCAATTCGACTCCTCGGCCATCATGCATCAAGATGCGTGATTAATGGCACAGGGATCGAGGTGTGCATACATATGTGAAAATTTTGACATGTCCCTTTCTTGCTCTCTGTTACAGCAAACCAGAAATCAGCAGCCTTCTAGAGCTTTGTACAGTATTCTGGGATTAATTGCAAACAGAGACAAATCGGGGCAACACGAGGAATTTTTCGACAAAGCGACTCGAGCACGCATGCATCTTTCATCATTCGGAACAAGAGCTGAGGCAGTCCATTTAATAGCTTGCATGCTAATTTATCCGCTTTCCTAGTTAATTTATTAATTAATTTGGGTTTTGTAATATTTAATTATTTATTTGGACTATATTATTTATTCGGACCCTCCAAGCGAGGGCAATATTGTAATAAGTGTGCGTGTGTGTGATGTATGTCTTCCAACCCTACGTCTTTTTCCCTTTTATTTACCAGCTTATGATGGTTAGTTTAGGGCATGTTTCAATTAGCATACTTATGCTCGCATGTTTGCATTCATCTGTCTTGCATGCACCGGGCTTGGTGCATCATACTAACTGCATTGTATTTTAATTTCGAGTTGAATACGTGTTAGCTGTAGCATCTCATATGCCATTCTTAGAATAGCCGAGCCTATTATAGTTGCATTTTTGCATGTGTCGCATTAGGCATTTCTGTATAGTTAAGATCATGCATTGATTTCTAACATAGCTTCTATTTTGGCTTGGAGTACTCAGTAAGTGTTTATGCTTTAGCATCCTTGCATGCATGTGAGTGACTGCCATGATAGCATGTTTACCATGAGGCTAACTGCTTATGTGATATACCTGCCTGAATGTCTGTGGGTGAAGGTTGGATTATCTGAATTGGAATAATGCATTGACTGTGAGTTTTAAGCCCACTTGAGAGTGGCAAATCATCTTGTTTTCTAAGCCCACCTGAGGGTGGCAAATTCGCATTTTAGCCTACTTGCGAGTAGCAAACCGTTTTCAAAACAAACATGAGATGTTTCATTCTAGTTCAGGCGATCCAGTCTATAATTGTATGCTATGCGCATCACATAGTAGTTCTAGGCTAATAACCGGAATAAGAGCACATAATGTTTTCAAAACTCGACATCATGGTTAGTAGAGGCCGATTTTTGATCGGGCGAGCAGGGGTGCTCACGAAGTGACCTTCCCCAATCGTACCCAAGTTCCCGAGCCGAGACAACTTTGGTGATGATGGACACGTGGCTTTAGGCAACGAGTTAGGGTTTCCTAAATTCCCCCAAAGTAAATATTCAGGTGGCGACTCTGTATTTGGCAAAGCAGTCCATGTTTGGCACTTCTTTCTAAAATCTGTTTTTCAAAACGATTTGCCAGATTTGGACTCTTTGATGATTCATCGGTCTTGCATTGCACTCTGCGAGATTAGATATAGGACCGTGACATTGAGTCCTGAACTGTAGTGAGCCCAATGAACAAAACGGGGGATTTCCTTCTCGGGACGTTCAGGGACGTCTACACCGGCTGCAGTAGGTCAGCCAAGATGACAATAGTCATGCTGACACCCTAGCAAACCTGGCTAGTGCTATAAAGTCAGGTGAGCTAAGAATAATTATGGTGGATTACCTGTCAAGTCCAACTATTGAACCTCTGATAACAGAGTATGAAGCAATGTGTGTGGAGTTGGGTCCAAGTTGGATGGACACCATAGTTATGTTCCTTAGAGGTGGCAAGTTGCTAGACGACAAAAGGAAAGTTCACAAGATCAAAGTGAAGTCAGCCAGGTTTTGCCTATCAGCAGAAGGCCATCTGTACAGGAGATCTTTTACTGGACTTCTACTGCGATGTGTACACCCATTCCAAATAGAGGAATTTTTCTACAAGATTCATGAAGAAGTATGCGGAAGCCATTGAGGGGGCAAATCACTTGTTCACAGAGCTATATCACAGGGATACTGGTGGCCCTATATATAGAAAGATGTGGAAACCTATGTAAGAAAGTGTGAAAAGTATCAAAGGTTTGCATCTTTGATACACCAGCCAACTGGAGATTTGAACCTGGGGCATGGATCTTATTAGGCAATTGCCTAAGGCAATTGGACAAAGGAAGTTCCTACTCATGGCCATAGATTACTTTACAAAATGGGTAGAGCCTGAACCTCTATCCAAAATTCGAGATATAAATATAAAAAACTTCATCTGTAAGAATATAATAACCATGTTTAGGATCTCCAGAGCCATTGTGGCAGACAATGGCATGTAGTTTGACAACCAGATGATCAAAAAATTTTGTGCAAAGTACAAGTTTAAGAACTACTATTCAACTCCCAGTTTTCCCTAGAGCAATGGTCAAGCCGAAACGTCAAACAAGACCATCTTGGATGGAATCAAGAAAATGCTTGAAGCTGCTAAGAGCAAGTGGGTGTTGGAATTGCCCCATGTTCTATGAGCGTATCGAACGACACCGAGAAGATCTATTGGGGAATCTCCTTTTGACATGGCTTATGGTACTGAAACAGCCATTCCACTTGAGATCGACATTCCTGGAATTAGAACCTAAGGAGTGGAGAATAGAGAAAATGAGGCATTTCTTGCCCGAGATCTGGACCTAATTGAAGATAGAAGAGAAAGAGTAGCAATTCGGCTGGGGGCATACTAACAATAACTTGACAGGGCATACAATAAAACGATCAATCCTAAAGAGTTTTAGATTGGAGACCTCATCCTCAAGAAGGTCGTCGGCAACAAAAAGGATCCCAAGGAGGGCAAGCTTGGCCCAAACTACGAAGGACCATATCGCATTATCCCGGTCATTGGAAATAGTGCATATCGGTTTGAAAACATGGATAACAAGGAATTGCCAAGACCTTAAAATACCAGTAATCTGAAATTTTTCTAGCACTAATTTTTTTATTTTTCCCTATGTAATTTGAATTGCCTTTTAGCTGAAGTATTAATAAAATACTAGTATTGATTTTGTTTTCTATGATATGTTGTTGAAATTTATGATTGTGAGATACGACTGAGAAAGTATAAGGCGATATTCCCGTGATGAACAAGGCGATAACTTAGACTTGCCATGATACAAGGCGATGTTTCAATATGAAACAAGGCGATGTTCCCATGGTGAACAAGGCAATTAACTTAGACTTGCCATATTGGTAGAGTTGAACTAAGTATAAGGCGATGTTTCAAAGTGAAACAAGGAAAAACTGGCCATGTTTTGGTCGGTTTGTGCGAAAAGCCGAGGTAGCTAGTACTCTCGGTACACTAAGGTCAAGCCTTAAGTGTTTAGTTTGGACGAGCCAAACGCGATGACCTCGGTCATGGATGTCTAAATTAGACATAGGCAAGAACCAGGCGATGCATTCTTACTATGAACATAAGTGATACTTAGGTTCACATTAGGGGGCATGAAGCATAAGTGAGTATAACACTCGTGAAAATTTTTAAAATTGTGAAAATTTTTAGAACAATTTTTCAAGTTGAAGTTATCCAAGATAAATGATAGAGATACTATCCGAGATGATTGATCAATTCTAATACGAGATAATGTATCCAAGGTATTTTGATCTAAGGTAAGCAACCAAGTTGTCAAACTTGGAAAGATAAGAAAAAATCTAAATGTGGAAACATATAAGACATAGAAGATTGCAAGCATACACAAAGCAGTTATAAAAGGCAAACATCCAACACTTAGAAGAAAGAAAAAAAAGATTTGCATTCAAAAAGTAAGGAAAAAACAAGAATTGTTTAACAGACAAAGAAGAAAAGGAAAAAAGTACAACTAAAAGTCCTAAGTATTGGGTTGACTTATCAGCGTCAATGTCTAAAGAGTCTGGTCTAAGCTCTTTGCAGTAGTAGAAATTTCAGCTTCAGAGGTGTCAGCCTTCTTAGGCGAGGTGCTTTTGGACACCTCGTTCTCGTTCTCTTTAGTTAAGTCTAGGACATGATCATTAGGAGTTAGGGACTTGGCCCAACAACGACGTCAACTTCAGCTTCATTCTCAGCGTTTTCCTCTTCTTTTTCAGCCTCATTGTCACATTTGTTAGGCGAGGAGGGAAAAGGTACACTGAGTCGGCTGATATCATGGAGAGGCAAGTCCTTGGGGATGGACAACTCCTTTAGGGCCGCCATCTAGCCAAGGTAATAGCCTTTGTTGCAAGCTAGATTGACTTGTTTTTACTGGTCCCGAACATCGGCCTGCCTCTCTGCATATGCCTTCTTATCGGCTTCTTTAAGCTCGGCCTCTTTGGTATCCAGCGCTTCTTTGAGTGTCTCCTCGACTTCTGCCACTTTGATCTTAGCAGCATAGGCCTCGGCCTTGCTTTGAGCATTTTGGGTGGCCTTGGTTTTGTCCATCAAGCTCCAAATGCTAGTCTTGGCTTTGTTGAGTGAAGTAAGGAGACCTGCAGCTTCTTATGTCTTCTTTGTGAGGTTCTTCTTCACCAACTCGGCCTTGACCACATGGGAGTGAGCATGTTGGATGGCCTGCAAGAGGAAAAAGCAAGTTAGGAAAATTTTACTAAGTACAAGCGACTTAAATAAAAGTTGAATGGAAAGACAGAAGGTCAGAAACTTACCAACAAGGAGTGTCTCATCATCATGACAAAGTTTTCATATTGGTTAAAGTTAGCAAGCTAGTTCATGTCTGCTGGAAGAAGAACGGCCGTGAATAGGGTGGTGCCGACCTCGAGGCTCTCTATGTCACCATCGTCGACTTTGAGAGGTTAGTTACTAACCAAGACCATGGGCTGGGGAGATGGCATAGACTACAAGGACACTACATCAGGCAGACTAGCCAATAAGTCCTCGACGATTGCTAATTTGCGACTATCTCCTCGGCAGTGGCAATGACGGTTACTCCGGTGCTGAGTTTAAATGCCAGAAGGGCTAGTGGAGAATTCGCTGGATCATAACTTGGCATGTTCGAACCTTGGCACTTTCGGTTATGCGTTCTGCCGGCAGGAGCGTTCGGAGGTTGGCAACAGCGTTGATGTTGCAATGGAGGAATTTGTTAAGATATAGCCAATATGGCTGGCTCTTTGGTTAGATTAGACGTTGATGCCTGATTTGGCCTTGGCAAAGAAATGGTTGGTTGAGTTGATGTTGATGGTGGTGTCTTACTCCTTCTGGGAATGTCGGGTAATGGGCTGCGATATGTTAGCACGTAATTTAGAAGGATTGAGGCCTTGCAGGCTTCGATGGGTAAATTCAGAAGACGGATGAGATCTCTGCTGGGGATGTAAGACTGACGGAAATTCTTCGGAGGCTGAGGCCATGCTGTAAAGGACAACAAGAAAACATTAGAACATCAAAGAGAAATGAGGTCATAAGCGTTAAAAAGAAAGAGGACTTTAGGATGACTAAGTTCTTATCCTCATTCTCTCTAAAAACTCCTCGACGTAGAGGGTAGAGATGAAGATCATCATCAGGTGTGAATTCCCAATTGTAGAGACAATCAGGTAATCATCTCCAACGCCTTTGTTGGAGTCAGGAAGGTCAACTATCAATTTGTATTTGGTAGATCTAGGTTTGAGGTAGTATGAGTAGCTGCTGGTGGATTTAAGGCCACACATAGTATAGTAGTATTGCATGTCGGATAAGGTGATCCTAGCTTTTTGCCGACGTGCCAACTCAGCAATACCGTTGATGACCCTAAAGGTGTTTATGGCCAATTACATGGGCTTGAGCTTGTAGAAGTGGATCACTTCCCTAAAAAAGATGGAAAGGGGGAATCTGATTCCACCCTCAATGATAGACATTACAAGGAATGGCATATAAATCTCTCCGGGTATCATTGAGTCCTTTTTTCCAACCAACCTAAGTTCAACGTTTGCTGAAATGTTGAGCGTTTGCTGGAATGTTGAACTTCTGGCGGAAATACTCTAACTTATTGGCGAGTCTACCCTCCATTTAAACATATCCATGACCTTGGCTAGGGAGAATTTGATAAGGTTCACTGTTGGAAAAGTGGATTGTATGGGTTAAACGACCTCGGCGAAGCATTGGTAAGTGCAAAGACAAGGGTTTCATAGATCTAGGGAGTGTTTTGTTTAAGTTTTCCTAAGGATGTGATTTCTAAGCAAATCTCAAACCTAAAATCTATGTGAATGGACAAGAATCGGAAGCAAGAATTTGGAAACAAGCAAGAAAAACAGAAAAAACAAGATTCAAAATCAAATCATTGATAGATTGAACACAGGTACAAGGGCAGTCATTCAAGAACATGAAAGCACTATTCAAACTCACTGACAGACTCAAAATGTTTATATCAGTGCCAGAATGCCAAAGTGAAAAAAAAAATGTGCAAGAAACATGAACAAACACAGCAGACATGAAAATAAGCATGAAGAATAGCAAACAAATCAGGGAATTAGGAGAGGATTTTTATAGCTACAATGTGTGCAACAACTCGAAAAAGAAATTTGTTCAAGAACAACGAATTGTGATTGAACTAGAAGAAATTAAAGACTTACAGAGTGGAGCCGAAAAGTGGACACCGAATTCGTGTTCGCCGGAGTCAAATGATGATCTCGATCGAAACGGAACAGTTGGACGCTCACCAGCAGTAGAGAACGAAGCAGTTGTAGAGGGCTTCAATGGCTGTTTTAGAGAGAAATTTTAGAGAGAGAGAAAGTTTGAGAGGGAATTGAAGATGAAAACTGAAAAGACGGAGGAGAGAGGAGAGAGTTTGTTAAAATGAGAAAAGGTGGCAAAACATGATGAAACCACCAAGGGCGAAGTGCCTATGCTGACGTTAGGCGACGTGGCAAAATTGATGTGACTTGGTTATGCGTGATAGGTACAGACCGGTGAGGCGGTGACACGTGGGAGAAACAGTTTGGGTAATGAAACGTGATAGCTCATACGCAGTGGGGGCCATTGAAATTCTTGAGCTAGTGGGATAATGACCTCAGCTAGCGTAGCGATCTCATTAGAGATGTTGAAAGAGCTTGACTCTTGGTTCTTAATTCTTGATGAGTGGACACTTGAGTCCTTGTTTTTGGGCACCTCTGAGTCTTGATCTCGGTCGGAGAAATACATTTATCTGGTCGACGTGGTTAGAAATCAAACGACATAGCTTCCATCACCTTAGGTTGCTGAGGTAATAGAATCTAGGGGCAGTTTTGGGGAAGTATTTTGAAAATGATGCCACGTGGCCAAGGTGCCTTTGAGATGTCGGCCGAGGTGCCACATAGGTGGGTCATGTTTACCTAAGTGATTGTGGCGTTGCAGAGGTTCAGTGCGGTAATGCCGAAGTCCGAGATATTTGGATAGAGTACAGAAGTCCTAGATAAGGGGAGGCTCTTAGTCTGGATAAGGATAAGGCTCTTTAGGAGTTTATCCCTATCTAACTGAGAGTCTGAGATCAGCATTGTACTTGAGTCCTACAAAGTGAGACTTCTAGGGAGCTAGGTCTGGCTATAAAAGTGGGGCACCCTCATGGGTCTAAGATAGGCTTTATTTGATGAATTAAGTTTCAATATCTTTGAAATAAGTTTACTGACTTAATCATCGGAGTGCCTCCGGGTAGACGGGCTACCGCGGTATTCTTATCTTTTTGTTGATAAGTGGTTGGCTTAATTTATTCTGCCACGTGCTCTCTAGCTAAGTTACTTGTTTTGTTGTGTGGTTAGAAATCAACACTCACATGTAGCAATTTCAATTTCCACACTCAAGGCAGTGACTCTTCATAGTCGCCACTTTCTTCTCGTTCTTTGTCCTACTCAGTTTGACAATATAAGGATAAATAGGGCACAAAATAACACAAAAACACTAGAATTAGACCTAAATGTCTGAAGTTTTAAAAGTCAAGGACCTTAACCATTCGTATACAAACTTGTAGAGGAATGTCTCTTTAATTTAAAAAACTTAAAAAAGTAAATTAACAAACTATCCAAAATAAATTTTTTATATAGAAAGTAAATTAACAAAAAAATAATGTATTTTCATTTTTTATTTTTTATGCCTCTCCCTCTTCCTCCGCCAACAAACCCTTTCGGCCAGGGCTGACTTACCCATTAAGCTACTAAAGCCATTACTTTAGGCCCCAAATTTTACGAGGTCACCAATTTTCAAAAAGCATAATTAGCGCCCATATAATTCTGTACTATTTTTGGGCGAAAAAATGCCTCACCCATTAAAAAAGAAGGTCTATAATTATTATTTCAAATGAGTAATGCAAACAAATAATTTTTATAAATTTCTTTTGACCTACTGATGTGACATCTATAATATGAGAAATACAATTAATAAATTTTTATAAATTTTTTTTACTTGTTGATGTGGCATTTCTCTTACAAACTTTATAGCATTTTCTCAAAATTTTATTACTTAATAATAAATCAGTCAATAAAAAAAAGTTTGCAAAAATTAATAGTTTGTAGCATTTCTCATTCCAATTATGTTGTTGCGTGTAGAGGTGAGCATAGTTTTAATTGGTTTTGTTTAGGAGTAAATCAAAAACCGAATTATTACATACGATTCTATGAAATTTGAAATAAAACTATATTATGAAAATTTTGAAACCAATCTAGACAAAATCAGTAAAATGTGGTTTGGTACGGTTTCAAATCACGACTTTAATAAATATTTTTATTATTTACAATATGATTACAAAATATTATTCATAACTTCAAGAATTATTTAGACAATTGTTCAGAGTTAGTTGTACATCTATACAAAGACACACTTACAAAAGTAGACGGTTAAAACTTATGTATATATAATAAGATATTTGAATATTTATGGTAAGTGACAAAATATGTGTGTGTGTGAAAATGGTCTGATTCAGTTCTAAATCGGATTCATAACTATAAACCAAATCACGAAATATGATTTCATTATTTTAATAATCAAAACCGAATCATGTATTGAAAAAACTAAACCAAACTGTGCAGTTTAGTCTAGATCGGATTAGTTTAAAATCTTTTTCTTTTTTTTACTCAATTCTAATTATGCGCAACAATAGAAAATATTATATTTTTTTTGTCTTATTATTTTCAGATTGATGAGAAAGTTGATAATAGGACAATACAATCCACTTGAGAACTTTTCAAGTTAAATGACATATTAAATTATGACAAATATTTGGTAGTTCGAATTTGTGTGGCTCAAATGGCTCGAATATATCAAAATGACGTCGTTTTGATACATTCGAGCCATGAAAATTCGGACTACCAAGCATTGTTGCAAAATTATATGAGAAAGAAATTAGGTTTCTTTTGAAATGCATATATTTTTAACAAAATATTATTTGTTAGATTTTAACTTATTGTCTACTCTCAAGTTGACTTGGTTTTTGATATTTTCAATTCCATTTTAGTTTAGATTCATAGAAAACTTTATTTGATTTGATTGTGAATTTCCTAAAGCGTTGGTTTTTAATTTCCTGACACTGTATTTATACTATAAAGTAGATATTTAAAAAGAAAAAGAAAAAAAAGCAAAGACAATGCGAATGAAATAAAAGATAATTTTTTTCACCATTTCCTTTTCTTTATCTAAACTCCTAATCCAAAACAATTGTTTTATGTGTATTTCTTATTAATTCTGGATTAGATTGAGAAAAATCAATTTAACTTTTGATTTAATGAGTATTTATGCAAGAGAACCACCAAATTAGCAATAAGTAAAGATGGCATGTTGTTGTGCTTTGGACATGTCTCTATTGGGAGAAGGTTGAACACTAACACCTACCAGCAATCAATAATGTCCTCAGAGTGCATTGTTGATCATAATATTTAGGAATAATTATACTTTTCACCTTTTGATTCAAAATTTATTTTAACTTTTATATTTTTAAATTAAACAATTTAATTCATACACTATAAATTCAGTTTTAATTTAGTTCTTATGTTCAAATTTTAGTTTAAAATTAACAATTTTGAGATACTTGTCAATTTTCTAAAATGACACAAATAATAATAATAATAATAATAATAATAATAATAATAATAATAATAATGGAAAAATCAAATTGAAATTAGGTTTAAAGTGTAATGATCAAATTATTCAATTTAAAACTGTAGCAATTAAAATAAAATTTAGATCAAACTATAAGGATGAAAAGTTGATTAATAACATTAGGGTGCATGTGTAGTGATTAGTGAGTCTTATACATTGAGAGTAGAAGCATTATTGAGCTACAGTGTTATTTCTAATGACCCACGTAATTAATTCCCTTGCATATGAATTACCTTACAGTTGTTACCTGTTCCTTAAAGCCAGTGAGTGTTTCTTCAAAACAATGTAAAATTTCAAGATATTACTGCCAAGTGATTTGTTTCCAAACAATCCAGCTTTTTTCATACTACTTGTGCCAATTTGTGAATAACTTTATCCAAAAACGTCGCAGTACATCGACAAATCAAACAGAACACTGACTGATTCTGAACACATTAATTAGCAGAAGGTGAACGGAACGTTCCACAATTCTAAACACATTAGGTCATCAAAGTATCATTTAAAATGGCTAAATGCAACATCCCAAGGGTGACCTAAAACAACATATGAGTTCCACATTTCAGTCAATCCCGATTCTTCAGAGCGAACTGATCAACAACTGAAATTACAGGTTTCCTCTGCTCATGGGAAACAGCTTTAACCAACTGAAAGTTTTTCATGCATCTGTTTGACATTTTATATTCCTAAGTGTGGTTCACTTCTTCAAAAGCTAAAAACAAATTTGAAGCCATAAAAGATCCAATCCAGCTGACAGACAATACAGAAACGCAAGGACAAACATCAGTGTTTCTTTCAATCTCATGATGTTCATTAATGTGTATTCATTTTTAATCAATTTTATGAATTTACATTTGATTTATATGGAGTTGCAATGCTTGTTTAAACAAATAACAGATGTACTTGAGGTTCCAACATCCAACAACATATAACATCCAAAAATTGGAGGTTCTGTTTACTAGCCCTTCTTTCTTATAATAAACAATGTATTGCCTGGATGGATAGAACACCACTGCATCCACACAAAAAGCTCCAACTTCTATTTTCCCAGTTACTTTTTCTACTTATGTTACAAGAATCTCTTTCGCAAAAGATGTGATCCCTACAGCTTCAATTTTCTACACCAGAAACAAACAACTCTCCATAAACAAATTTCAAGTAGTTACATCCATCCAGTGCATTTTGAAAGTCATCTGTGGAATCAATGGACATATCATTAATTGACATGAAACTAATACGATGTACACAACTGGTAATCAAAATAATATATAATAACATAGTTGAAAACTGGGTATTTCAGGGGTGTTTCAGTGACAACAGTTATATTAGCAACAGCATAATTGTGCATAAGAAAATGAGCATTTGATGTTCGTGCCATTCTTTGCTATAAGTTTGACAAAAATGAAGTGCACTAACTCACTAAAACAAAGTAAGCACACTAAACATACAACTCAGATCCACAAAACAAACTCCAAAAAATCAATTCTGGTTATTTCATTGTTGTGCAGGAGGATAGTTGGGATTTTCATTTTTTCTGTCAACTCTGTTAAATGACAAGGGGCATTTGTAATTCCAAAACCATAAGGGGCAATATGTATTTTAAGCAAACTTCAGGGGATGAATTTGTAATTTATCCTAATTTATATATTTATTATACGTCATATATTTGAATATTTCATTCGAATATAATACAAAAAAAAAATTAAAAATAAAAATGGTGCTTGGGCCATAGGTCCAGATTTTGGACTTTTGGGGCAATCTATCTATCTTCTAAACATTTAAAGCCACAAGGACAAATTAATTATGTGAGACAACAATGCCCCTGCATGTATTTTGTATTAAAAGCTTTAAAATCTCGCAACTTGAATTCAGAGTTTAGGTACCTTCAGCCAAGCCAAAAATGGTGCTCGGGCCGTAGTTCCAGATTTTGGACTTTTGGGGCAATCTATCTATGCCCTAAACATTTAAAGCCATAAGGACAAATTAATTATGTCAGACAACAATGCCCCTGCATGTATTTTGTATTAAAAGCTTTAAAATCTCACAACTTGAATTCAGAGTTTGGGTTCCTTCAGCCAGGCCAACCCTTCTTTGGGCAAACTTGTCCCATGCTCAGATGGGCACTGTATTCGCTCTGAAGGACTCCAATCCTGAGGCAGAGAAGATGTTGAGTGCCAATGATAAGGGGCTCATCCACCAAGAACACCTTTGGGGGGTGGATAAGGTATCGATACGGTGATTGAAGTGGTGCCAAGTTGGATAGGCCCTGAGAAGAAGTGGAGGGCTTTTGGACTTAATAGTCCTTATCATTTGCTTGCATTTCTTGACTTATAGCTTTCAAGGTATATTTTTGTGGGTCCTACCTAGGATGGTATTGACAACTCTTTATTTGATATTAGGGCCATTCTTCCTTCGGGGAACTTGGTTGCACTGGGAGCCCTCTTCCTTGGGAAGATGAGCTCTCCTCCATACTTCATCTCTCGATACCCCTCCATACTTCACTTGTGGGTCTCAACCCAAACAAATACAAATGATCTGAACCGCCTATCTCATAGGCCTTGCAATAAAGGTTTTCTATGCAAGAAAATTAGCTTCATCGAATAACTATAAACACAGGAACAAATCACATTTTGTTATATAAAATTGATTATTTATGTAGCGTCCCAGATCTAAAACCTGACTTGAACCCATTTGTATGGATGCCATTCACACTTTCGGGCTTATGAAGGGATGGACTATGTTGTTGTTTAGATTGCTTACTTTGTTTTCCATTTCACTTGGTTGGGACTCCATTTTTTTACTTGGAATTGGCCCAGGAAAACTAGAACTAGCAGTTTCTACAGGAGTGGTTGCACTTGCAACCATCACCATTGAGGCTGCGATGAATGTAAATCGCGCCTGCGATATGCTAGTGATGAGCCTGCGACCAAAAACACCATCTAGTATATTTCCTGTGGAAAAAGGTGGCACCCAAGAGAGTGGTCTGCGATCTTCTCGGGCGCACCCATGAAGAGGACAGTAGTGCTTGTGTATGTGCCATTCACACCCGCGATGTCCTGGCCAATAAAATGAACTTCAGTGCCAGAAAAAGCTATTTTTGAACTTTATCTTCTCTCACCCTATTGTTACACTTTCTACCATAGTTCCGTGACATCAACCTTAATTTTGGAGCATCGAGAGTTAGGTTTGATCTTCGACCCAAACACAGTTATTGTAGAGCTCGACGAGAGCTTTGACATCACCAAACCAAAAAGTTGATCCGGACTTTCGAAGTGGTTTTACCTTCTCCTCTTCTCTTCAAGAGGTAAGGTTTTATTTCATTAACTCAATATGAGTTCATTAGTGTATTTGTAGTATTTTGATACAAAAGAATCACGTTGGTGTTGTTGATTTTGGAAAACATTATAGAAGGGTTAGGGTCTGGTGATTTGGGTGTGGTTTCTCTATTATCTTCTCATCAAACCTATTTTCCATATATCAAAATTGCATGAGAAGGCTTTAATTTGAGAATACCCCAAATTGTGGAAAAACCCTAGAACGTGAGATTTTGGGTTTGGAGAAATTGATGTGTAAATATTGAAATTGATGAGGTGGTATTGAAATTTGTGATGTTAAATTGAAATTTGAAATGCTAGATTGAATTTGGAAATTTGGAATATAATTTGAGGAATTATATGATGTTGTATAGAAATAATTGTTGGGTTATCTACGGAAATTGATTCAATGAGTCCTTTATTGAGAATGAAAACCCGTTGTTAAATGAAGGTGCATGGAGCACGTTTTTGCAAGAATTGAACACTTCAAGAATGTTATACATACATAAAATCATGATCATCTATATATGTGGAAACATATTGATTTCTGAAATGCTACCCTACCGAACTAAGATTTCACCCTACGTGGCTGAAATCTTTTTTCAGGTATTGATGGCATGCCCCGACCTTGATGCGAGGCACCGGGATATGTGTATGAGCTAGGAGAGCTCTTTTTGATTTTCAAGCCTTGGGCTTTTTTTAATGTAGGCCGAATGCCATTTTTGTAAAGGGTGACACCCTTGTTTTGTAAGCCTAAGGACATTTTATTTTTGTGCATCTGTTGATATCACTTTTGCTTTACATATTGTATATTCACTCCACGTAGATGTTGAATATAGGATGTATGTAATTGAACTATTTCATAATGACATTGATACACACATATATGAGAGAGAATTCTTTTAATTATGTTAATGTTGCCCTTTCTTTGATTATTTATTTATTTATTCTCATGGGTCGGATCTTGGAAATCCCGGGATGTGACAGTTTTAAATTTACAATCCTGGATAGTTCATTTTATAAAACAAAATGAGATCTGTTCTTGTGTTTATAGTTGTCCGATGAAGCTGATTTTTTGCATGGATAACTTTTACTGTGAAGCCTATGAGATAGATAGTTCAGATCATCTGTGTATGTCTGGGTTGAGGCCCACAAAAGGGGTATGAAGCGATGAGGTATGGAGGGGAGTTTATCCCTTACTTGGGAAGTTATTCAAGCATCTAGACATGTATCAGAATGTTGCCAACTGATCTTAGGGTAGGTATGATGTTACATATTGTACACTCCCTTCCTCCAGATGTTCTTCTATAAGTGAGTTTCTCAACTCACTTCCAAGCAAACGATATTGGTGGTTGAGCCAAGGATGTCGATCTACTCGATGGTTTGGAGTGAACATCATGAGTAGCTTGGTGGAGTTGATTGATCAAGAAGAGGAGTTCATGGTTCGTCCATATACCATGGGCTTTGCTAGAGTAACCCATTTTTAGATGTACTACAGCCAGAGGTCGACCTTGATGATAAGAGCAGCCTGACTAATTCAGACTCTTTCATGATGTGTAAGTATTACAGCTGGTTTGTTCCATTCACTGTGGAGGGGGTTTATGGCCTAAATTCAGACTACCCAATGAGGTTTCCTAGGTTGTGTTTGGTTCATGAATTTTGGGAAGGATTTGGAAGGTGAAAGGGAAAAGGTGGTGAAACTAGGTGAAATGTAAGTGTATTTTATTTACATTTCGCTATCCTTTTACCTTTCCCTTACCAAATTCCTTCCCAAATCCTTGAACCAAACACCCTAGGGAATTTAGGTTTGATCAAGAAGTGTCAAGACACCCTCCTACTTCAGTGTCTGTGGTTGAAGCCTTGAAAGGTTCATGCATCGAACCAACATGGACGAATTGAGGCATTAATGGATGATTGTTCTGTCTAGAGACACTCAGTTTGGCCAAGGTACTACTCCGTGGAGCCAACAATGGAAGAGAAACTTGGCCTCCTTTCAGTCTTTCTTGGATAATGATCAAGGGATACTAGAACACAATCCTCCGGATGAGGACGAGTTATGCATGCCAAGGGGGAAAGACACATTGACAGCCGTTTGAGCCAAGTGTAGGCATATCTGTATTCTTTTTTTTTTATGTTTTGTCATATTGCTGTATATATACCGTATTGTAATAGTATTCCATATCAGTATCCATGCTTCATAGTCAATATTGTATGAAGTCTTAATGTCCATCAGCCAGTAATATTTTTTATTCAATGTTTTGCTTGCATTGACAATGAATTGGACAATAAGCCAATATTCTAGGCATGGTATGAAATGATATTCAAATACTGACCACCTAGAGAGGTACACCATAAGCGATATACTGGCCAAAATGCCACTTACAGTCAAAACTAAACTTTTCACACCCTTTCTTATTAAAGTTTACAGTTACCTCACAGGTTTAATTTAATGTCATTGGGATGTAAAGGAATCTTTTAAAGTAACTAAGTGTTGAAGTTCAAACATCACCTTCAGCTAGAAATGCCTTTCCAGTTCCAAGATAAATAAGTTGTGTCCCCGTAAGGCCTGTAGACAAACAAAATTCAAAAGATACACTACACATTAACATTTGGACAACTGATTGAAAAAATTTAGTCTCAGGTGGCAAATTGGTGTACTAAGATGTTGCATAAATAAATCTTTAATTACTAGGTAGCTAGAGCAACAAAAATTACAGAAACATCTAATTACAGAGGTGTTAAAATATTTCAACAACAGACCTATGCATCCTTAACATGCTCTAATCGAAAAGAGAAAGCAACCTAAAATAGCAATAATATTAACACATACATCACAACTCTTCAAGCTCTCATCCCAGTTACTTGTGGTTGGCAACATGGATCCGTTTTTCCTGCTTGGCTCTATTCAAAGCCATATTATTGGTTAATTCAAGGCCAAGTTTGCCTTGGCCTTGCTCTCCTGAAATAAATTCCTTCTGAAACTCCTTAAACCTAAAAATGACTGAGCTAAAATAGTGAAATGAAATGCAATAAAATATATTGGCAAACTACCTTTCTGTTGACTGATTTGGTGGCAATGAAAAGATCTGCCACTAAAAAGTGCTTTGGAGGAATAATTTGTTTCCGGCCAGCCCTAGATTGCAAACTTCGTATTCCTTTCTATTTTTAAACTGGGAAGGAATCCCCTTCCTCCCAATATACATTTTGCTTTTCTATCTATTAATTTACTCATATGACTGCTTGCCAAAACCCCCGACAAAATGAAATAAGATAATGAATACCATGCCAATACAACTATTAAATAAAGGTATATATATTCAGTGAGAAAATGCCTTGGTAATCTAAATTTTATGTTGAAAACATAAAATGTCAAAAAAAAAAAAAAAAGCTTAAACAAAAAATACTTCATAAAAGGAATGCGATCAAGACATAAAGATTTATTAACAGCATTTAGCTCCACTTAAAACATTCAAGTTATTCAGAAATTTGACACAGCATCAATGAACATGCAGAGACATCAAGCAGTTATCTGTGGATGCTTGGAATTTTTACCTTGGATTTTTCACATGAAGCAACAGAAAGACAAGGGAGATTAATATAGAAGAAGAACCGACAGAAAGGTAGGCCATCCCCAGAAAGTGATTCTTTCCCCCCAACCAGCTTGATGTTGAAAGAACAAGCTTCTTCTTCCCACCAAAACTATAAGTGTTGTAGTTATTCAAAAGGTTTACGACTACAACATCATCCACATCCAAATCCTCTTCAATTTTTCCATACAACTTCCGGAAGCTAGGGAGTGCAGCAGTACGCATCCACACAATAAGATCCTCTTGGTCACTTAGCTAATTGATGTAATGCATCCCAAAACCAACCAAAACAGGAAAAAATAAGAAAAACTGTTAGAACTCATGGTTTGGCCAAGCAAATATTAAAATGTTCCCAGGAGAAGCGTCCTTTGTGAATACCGGAGATGCAGGAAATGAAAGCCACGTGAGATTTTTCAATGATATGTGAAACATAACATGAAAGACAAGGCTAGGGCATTGATCTAGGTTCCAGGTAAGAAGTTACAATTTGGCCAAGAATGTATTAAAATGTTTCCAGGAGAAGCCATCCTTGCCTCCTCTGTGAATGCTGGAGATGCAGGAAAAGAAAACCACAGGAGATTTTTCCATGATATGTGAAACATAACATGACAGACAAGGCTAGGGCATTGATCTAGGTTCCAGGTGAGACATGCACCTAATAGCTCTAAAAACTATAATTTATGTATGTCACATGGTCTTAGGTACCGGTGTCGGGTGCGAGTGTCAAGAAGGTGTGGGTGCATATCTAGAAGTCGGACCCATCAAACCTCAAATTTAATGATATGCAGACAAGGAAAAAAAGGGTCATAACTTCATATTATATCTATTATGTGAGATAAAATGATATTATATGTAATCTACAATGTCAAAAATGCATTTTATTCAAATGTTTTATAGCAGTTATACAACAATATGTACATATGACGATAGTGTCAAATACAAATATATAAGAGTGTCCCATGGAAAGTATCTGACACATCTTGCACCTTTTTCCAAGAGACGGGTGTCCGACATGAGTATCTGATTTATTTGGAAGAGTCCATGTAACATAGGTATTACTTCATGTGCATTTCAAATTGGGGGAACAATAAGTAGCCCCTCAACTAGTCAATTGCAACACCAATTATTACTGCACCTATCAACGTGTAACTAGGTTTTTGTCCACAAATATACACCAAAGTTCAACATACTACATGCTTAGAGAAACAAGTTCGGTGTTCAGAGAAGCAAAGGCTGTTCAGTAAATTAACAAAAAAGGTTTTTCAATAATAATCTTAGCAAGTGAAGTCAGAATACCAGTTTGGAACAAATTAGGGCTTTAAATATGACACATAAGAAGGGTGATCACAGAAAGGTACTCTAAAAAAAAGAAAAAAAAAAGAAGAAAAAAAGTAGGCACATATTCAAGAATATAAGTATTTTTCCATAAGGAGGATACGAAGAAGATATAAGCACTCAGAAAGAAGAGACTAATTAATTTGTTCTCTGTAAAAGCTTACAGGAATATTTGGGTCCAGATTTCCACCACCAATCAAGGTCCCATTCTGAAAATTGAAGGGATAGACTTGCTTCCCAAATTTGTGATCTCGGTCACTCTTCCAGGCAATGTTCTTCCTGTTGACCTTCAACTCCTCTGTCCCACGAGAAAAGCTATACGTATCATTGAACAAACTCCATGCAATTAAACCACAAGGGACAATTGGGAGACCACTGTTGGACTCTTCCGGTTTACAGGAACCTGTATCATTGTACTTTAATCCATATAAGAGCTGACGATCACTTCTACTTTTGACATACCTGGAACGAAAGCATGAAGCTGAATTATTATTTATTAGTGCTAAAGCTTGGGTTTCTACATAAACCAAGAAGGAACCAAAAGGGAAAGTACCAATGTAAACATGTGAAACCCTGAGATAAGACAGTGACTAACATGATACCATTTTACCATTGATTATTGCAACAAATAGATACCATGACAGTTACGAGAAATGAATGCAAAGAAGCACCAATTATCATCAAGAGCATTAACTATAGGAGGATGCCAATAATACTAGATAAATGGAAGGAAAGATAATGGACACATATATATAATATAAGCATACCAAAAAAAAAAAAAAAAATATAGAAATACATTTGATGAAAGAAGCAAGGTAATTTAAGTAAATGAATGAACTTGTCACAGGCAAGAGAAGAAATACTCTCACCGTCGGTGGTTCTGGTAGTAGTTATCGAGCTGGTAGTAGATGTAAATTGGGGCCTTCATGTATTTGGGAACCTGAAAATCAAGTTGTAAATGTCAATACACAAATCTAAAGAACAATGATGAAGAATTTGAGGAACAGATCTTAAATTTACACCAAATTCAAATTATATAATAAAACAACTGACAGTCTCATGTAGAAAATTAACCAATTATGCATATAAAGATCAAATAGTGCAAGTTTCACCCATAGGGATATGCTAGTTAACCAATGAGCATCACAGATTTTGGGTATTTTAAATGACAAACAATATCAGAAACCACGTGCCTCCAAATATTAGGATATCCTGAGTGCCATATATGCCTCTTTGGGCATGATAGAAAAAATCTCTACAAAGTGTAGTGTTTGAAGGTGACCAGGTCACACATCTAAAAGAAGGGAAAGCCTGGAAAGGATGGTTTCAATATCCATAAAAGTTTGTACAATACCACATTAATTCCACTTCTAAAAAAAGTAAAGTTCAATATTGTAGGCACATGGGCCCAAATGTCCACGTGGCATGCCAGCACCATCTCCATGTCATCTCCTTCATCATCTCTAGTACCGTACGTACACAAAGCCTTAACCTCAATCCAAGACATTTAGAAGGCAATCCCCAAGGAACTTCCTAGGTATGTATGATCTTCCCTCCCTTGCTTGAGTGATCTCTCCAATCGAGCGTGCCCATTACCACTCATCCCAATAAATTGGGTCCTCCCCTCAGCCTGGCCAAGAGAATTATCCATTCAAGTACAAATGGCTCTCTAAAGGCACTTTGATCCTCTAAAATCAGCCTAGGTCAAGAACAAAGCCTAGGAACCCCTCAAGATTGGTGTGGTATTTATGGGACACCAGAGTGATTCCAGAACCCTCGTACGAGATCATTGGGGTCTTGTGAGAAAGAGATCTCCACAAGTAAAAATTCTCAAACCATGACAAACACACATGGCATCCTTCATACATAAGGAGCACATCTAGCGATTGTTGTAGTTATTGAGGCATTTGTAAATTTCAAAGCCACTACTATGGTTGTTGCCTCTAGTTTGTTAGGCCAAGCAAAGGTTGTCCCATGTCCTCATGCTCCTACTTTGGCACGTGACAAGGTCCTTCATGGCCCAACCCTCCTCTCTCCCCAAATGACCTAATGCCATCTCAACAACTATCATACTAAAGGCTCTAATATTCTTCTCAGCAAATCACAATATGAAATTTATTAAATGGACTCTTCTGAAGGCATCAAGTATACATGTTCAATAGGATACAATTCATACCAAAAAAAAAAAGTACACCCGTTTAGTCTCTATTAGATGGGGTCTAGGAGGGGTAGATTGGGCACAAACCTAACCTTTGGCATAATTTCAAGGTTAGTAGGCTGAATTTCAATGCCACTCAAATTAGACATATATCAAGCTCATCTATCCAACAAAGGAAATGACAAACAGATTTCCCAAAAGATTCTTAGTTGACAGTCTATTATTGAGCTATGTTATTTCCAAAGAAAACACTTTGATGGAAGTGGTGTGTGATGTATAGGCACGCATGGGCCAAACTCCATCATGGAACAATTTGACTTTCTAACTTCTAATCAAGTTCTTTTTTCCACTTGGTGCAAGACTTCCTACCTTCCTAAATGCAACAAAACTTAAAAATGAAAGTAAAAAGAAGAGAATTAACCAACCTTAATTAACATTCTCATAATCCCAAGATACATCAACGAGGATAATAGGATTTGGGTAGAACCCTTCAGTAACATTCTCACAATTCCACAATACATCCATGAGGGTAATAAAATTAGGGTAAAATAAAGGCAAATGGAAAGAAAGAAACACCAGCAATGAAACAAAATAACAAGAAATGAACAGTTTAAAACAATGAAAACAAACTACAACTATTGAATAAGATTGAACAAGAGCTTCGGTTTTCTTTGAAGTTTTAGTTGTGGTCACATACTTTCGTCAATGCCTCTATTTATTTATACAACTTTTGACCGTTGAAATAGATGAGACTTTCATGAGCCACTTTCCTAGTTCTTCTCCCATATTCCTCCAAATTGATTATAGAAAATCCATGTTATGCGCCCTTTTTATTTTCTCAAATTATATATTTTTAATATGGATTTAGAGGTGTTCTGCAAGGTCCAAACTTTCCTTCCTTTTTTTGGGAACATGTAACCAACTATACCATTTAACCCTTTTCAGCCTTTGATTTTACCCTCTGGACAAAAAGTGTAAACCCAAACTTGAAGCCAAGGTTTTGAAAAGTGGTTGTGGTTGCGGCCGCCGTAACGGTTGCGGTAATGCAGTAGTGGTTGTGGTGACACGGTAGCGGTTGCGGGATGTAAAGGTTGTAGCGTAATGGTTGTAGTAATCGGAACCATGATTTTTTTTATTTTTCACACAATTTGAAGAAAACATACCAATACGCATATATATATATATTTTTTTTCATAATCGCATTTATTGGGATTTAAAATAAATTTTTATTAATTTTTGTTAATTTTTAAGTATGATCAAATATATTTCATATTTTCAAATCACTATAAAAGGAGCTTTTTACATTTTATTTCAATAGTTAATGATTTTAAGAATAATTGATTATAAATGTCTACAAATTATTTTTTACCAACACTTGAACTAATTGAATAAAAAATATTCACAATTATTAAATAAAAGGATTATAAAATAAAATTTGTGCCATAAATTAAAAATAAAAATTATAGAGAAAAAAATTCATATAAGATTTTTTCTTTGGACTTAGATCGCTTGAGTATTTGTTCTTTTTTTGTAAACTTTTATTTTCTTTTTGGGGAAAAGGAAACTATTCAGAATATTGTAAAAGGGTGTAACAGTGTTTAACGGACCGTTAGGGTCGTTATAGTACCGCTACGGCCATTATGTAATATCAAAATGGCCGTTATACATGTGAATTTCCGTCATACAGCTATAGCGGCTGTAACGGGTGGCGATAACCACTACAACCATTACGTAATGGCGTTACATAACGATTGCGGCCATTTTTGAAAACCTTGGCTGAAGCTTAAACCATGTGGATATAACATCACAAATATAGAAAGAGAAATTTATTGTATTGACAAAAGATGAATTGCTATTTCTATAACATCTTTGAGAAGTCCGGTTCGCTCGAATGTTGGAATCACCGCTCAAGCGGTGATTCGAGTCATCTAGTAATTTGTCCTGCAGTCTGAGATGCTGAGCGTTCAAATTCTATGCTCGAGTGATCTTATGTCTCTAACGCCTGAGTGCTTGTTTCGCCACTCGAGCGGTCTATTCAGGTTAAGTCAATTAAAAGTCGACTTTTGCTCTTCTTTCTCTCTCTCTCTCTCTCTCCCATTTCTGAATAACCCTAACCTGAAACCTTAGATTTCACCAATTTTTACTAAGAATCCACCCTTGATCGTTTACTAAAAGTGAAGAACAAGTGTATATCAACATCTTGATCGATTAGTTTGCACTCTCCTCGAAGTTTCTTGTTAGGTCTTCATCTTCTAGCTTCCATCCTTGAGGTAGGAGTATTATTAACTTAGTATGTCCATGATTTGAGATGTATATGCGGTAATTTCTTAGTTATATTTATGTATGAGATGAATGTATGGTGTTAGTTGAGTGTTGAAGCACAAAAAGGGATTTTCTCAAGTTTTTTGTAAGATTTTGGATAACTCTTGATGATAATGGTAATTGATGATGATTATTTTCTTTTAAAATGCCATGAGGGGAAAAGCCCTAATTTTACCCAAAACCCTAGTTTTGAGCTTGAATCTAAAGATAAAGTTTTGTTCATTTGGGCCTTGAACCATGAAATTGGGTTGATCTATGGTAAAAATGTGTATGGATATTAAACTTCTAGTTGTTTTGGAAATCATATTTTGATGGAGAAACTTCAATTAATGTTGTTGAACTCATGGAATTAAGATCCTTTAGAATATGTGACGTATTGTTTATCCTCCGTATATGGAATTGAACCTAAGGCAACTTGAAATATTTATAAATTCATGCATATCATCACATTCATGGCTTTACATCTTGTTGACACACTTTGTTGATTGTTAAGAAATGGTAAAAAGGAGGTAAATAGCGTGCAAGTCCAAGTAGTAGGGTTAGGTTTTGGAAACAAGTTGTGATTGGTATTGGTACCCACGCGGGGAGTCAAGGTGCCCAATTGCCCTATCTTGAATTTATCACTAGACAAATGTGAGAAAAATATTTTTGGGTGTCCACTGGCCCCGCCGTATTATGAGCCGACACATGTGGAAGGGAATTGTGTTTTAGGTGCCCACCGCCCTGCCATATTTAAGAGCTGGCGAATGTGGGGATATTTTCAATATATGAATCTATCTATATATATATCTATGGTTTGACTCTTACTTGGGACTTCATTGCTTATTTATTGCCCCACTGTAAATGTTGAGATTTTTGAATGGCAATTGTGCATTGAACACCATTTATTTAAAAGAGAACAAAACATAGATTTTATCACAGCATGTGCAAAGCATAATCATATTCATTTCAAGCATTTATATACTCTATTAATTGTATTCCTACTGGGCAATCTTGCTCCACCTAAGTGAGGAATTGATGGTGATGCTTTTTTGATGGAGCACTAAAGCTTGATTGTTATGTCATGTGCTTAAACTTCGGAGCTTTGATGTTTTGGGATTGAAATTCCACTTTAGTGTAATCAAGACACTTATCTTGATTCCCCCCCCCCCCCCCCTCCCCCAAAAAAAAAAAAACAAAAACAAAAAAAAAACACTTGTCTTGAAATGTGTAAGCCATTAGGGCATTTATTTTAAATTCTCCAACTTCTCGAACTATGAACAACTGGTTATCTATATTAATGGACATAAACTTGTAATGTTTGGCTATAGTTCAATGAGAAAGAGAATCATTTTGGGTAAGAGACATTATTTTCCATTGTTTTAAATCATGAGAATCTGTTTGGGATGATATTGTTTTAGTAAGTGCTTAAAGGATTTTAATTATAAAAGGATATAAAATTTTAGGGGCATTGCAATTTCTCTTAATATTTGACATAAAATGATCAAAGATGAAGCTCTCGATAGACCAGTACTTTTCATGACCATTTGTACGTCCCATTATTCAAATTTTTACGACCATTGGAGATAATGGCGACATTTCCTGCAATAACACCATCCACTACGCTGGAGTTGAAGCTAATCTAAATCTTACTTCCAAATATCTTCTCCTTTAATATTGCCACCTCATTTTCTTTACTGACAATTCCAGCAGCTCTTTTCATCTCAGCTCCAATGTATTTTATGCACTAGTACTGCAAAGCATGTCCACTGACAATGCTCGCACAAACCCAGTAGCACTTAGTTCCCTGATTCCATTATTATTGCATAATAAACAAAACAAATCTGTGCTGTTGGAAAGTGAAAAGTAGAAATCCTACCCATTTCAGGAAGTTGGCAGTTCTATCAGCAAAATGAAAAGTTGAAGACATGCAATGATGATATACATATTTGGTCCACGTCAAAACTAAGACAGCCATCCATTGAAGAATTACCAAGAAAAAAAAAGGTTCATTCTCTTGAGAATGAAAAAGAAAAAAAGAAAAAAAGTTCTATCAGCAAAATGAAAAGTTGAAGACATACAATGAAGATATACATATTTGGTCCACGTCAAAACTAAGACAGCCATCCATTGAAGAATTACCAAGAAAAAAAAAGGTTCATTCTCTTGAGAATGAAAAAGAAAAAAAAAAAAGAAAGGAAAAAGAAACACACACACACACCCCAAGATAGACTCACCTTCAAGAACCGAGAACAATTTTTTGGCATTGAGCTATCTTTAATATATGCCACCTTATTGCTTGTAAATGGCTCTGGTACACAATCAGTATCATATCTGTCCACAATTTCCACAACCTGCACACAAAATGTCAAATAGTTTGTTACACCAAACTTTTAGTTGCACGCTTTGGAAGCAAAATGAAAAACCTATAGCTGGCTGCTGCATTACAATAAAACATAATAGCAAACAAGCAGAGTGGAAATTTACACTGTGTGAAGCGTGAAGAGAAACAAGACCAACAGGAATAAAAATGACACCCATCAAAAAAAATGTTGTAATGACCTGGAATGATAAAGTTAGCATGAAGTTTATGAATAATTACGAAAATAGAATTTAAGTTTTAATGCATTCTTCAGTGCATGCACTTACCCATGCTGGAGTCAGGACAGGTTTACAAGCTGGGAGACTTTGTTGGGTAAATTGATATAGAGCTGCAGAAGTACCACAAACAATATCAATAATAAATGAGGAAAGACAATTAGGCCAATTTTTATTTATAATTGGAAATTAATATCACATCAATAAAAAGGAAAACTAGAAACTTGAATTATGTTAGATGTGCAAGAGATATGATCAAAAGGTCAGGTGAAGTACAAACTAAGGAGAAATCAAAAAGGGAAACTTGATCATCATAAACAACCAATAGCAAATTACATGGACCACGAACAAAAAATTGTTAAGAATTTCTACAACATAGTATCCAAACTGAGGCGTCCCTAACTCAATGAGAGTAGCAGCATAACCTCCCTAGAATTATACTCTCAGTAACGCTGTGTTTGGTTGGGGGATTCGGAAAGGGATTTGGAAAGAAAAACGAAAAAGGAAAAAGGTAGGTGAAATCACATTTCACCTAGTTCACACACCTTTTCTTTTTCCTTTTCTATTTCCAAATCCCTCCCAAATCTCCCAACCAACCAAACACAGCAAAAGACACTGGGTGAGGAATGGAAGGGAAAGGTGTTCTTCTCCTTTTCTTCAGTAAGTGGGCAAGTATCAAAACAAATATATATATATATATATATATGATGATAAGAAACAATCAAGAGCAAGTTAGATGAATCGTGATCTTATGGCATGTCTTCTATTAAGCCTGTGCATTTAAATATATCAAGTGATTACCTTATCTTCTTCTCATGATATATATATAAAAAATCTTCATCACAAATAAAAAAAACAGAAAAACCAAATATGTATATGGAATTGAACGAGCAAGAAAGTTCAAAAACCGTTTGATCGACGAGCAGGAATTGAATGAGCTTCCATGCGAACTGCTGAGCTACTTCCTCCATCCATATCTATAAAATTCAAGTCTTGGACACACAATCCTTCAGTACCAACACCAATCACACAACAATCTGCACCAGAAATAAACCTTAATTGGCACACACAACACAAGCCCAGTCAAATCCAAATTAAATCATACAGGTTTCCAATTAATAATTTCCTTTTAATAAAGCATATCAATGAGATCATGACCAACAACATAGAGTGTCGAATTTTGCTATGAACGCATAGGGATTGATGAGAAGTGATGAATTTCACCTTGGAATGGAAGAGATAGCGTGGAAAATGGAATGCTTAGGGTTTCTGATTCGCGAACACGTGAGAAATTACTTCCATGGGAGGGAAAGAGATCAACATGTTACTTGTAGAGAGAGAGATTGCGTCGTCGGATGTGTTAGGTACAGGGTAACAGGGTTAACGGAAACGTTTTGTGCGCACCGCTGCGCATTGTACACACTAATACTTGTATGGTGCAACTCGTGATTTTTGGTTTATGGGTTGATTTTTTGGTTTTAAAGTTATTTTAGTGTGGAATTAGAAAGTTTTGACTGATTTTTTTTTTTCATATATATATATATATTTTTAATTTTTGTAAGAAAAAAATAAATTAATTATATTTTGAATGTGATATTTTTTAGTTTGAACCTAAAAAAATCTATTCAATCTTTTTATAATTATTTTAGCTCGAATCCACCTCAACTCAACTTCTCAAATCAGTGTAGAGAAGTTGTTCAAATTATGCGAGAATTGTCTTAGACCTGTCTTGATTAAGCTAAGCACAAATTAGTTGAGGCACTCATAAATTTGAGGGGTTTTTTTTTTAAAATGCAGCTAAATGAATTAATTTATTAAAACTATAGTCAATTACATTTTCTAATAAAATTACTAATAATATTAAAATAAATAATTTTTATAATGTGAAAGAATTGAAGAATCAATATATTGCTACAGTGTTATTTATAATTGAGAAAAAAAATTGTGAAGTTTTGTATTGTGAAAGTTATATATTAATGTATAATATATAGAATATATATTAATATAATGTAACAATTTAAATTATTTTAACATCATCTAATGACTACTAACTTATATGCATATTTAATATTTATATATATAATGAGGTTTTGGGTCGCTCAAATTGCTTAGGGGGATTCTATTTACATTCAAAAAAATGTTTAAGTAAGATATTTACTCTTTTTTTTTTTATTTAAAATAAAGTAAGATTTTTATGTCAAAAGGTGTTGAATACTCCATTTGAACATGAAAAGGGGTGGAAACACCCTTATTTCATTGAATAGGAGAGGAGTTATTAAAGTCCTTTGATGAACCTCTTACTTTGAAGTAAAGCTTCCACTAAGAAATGATTTGCATTAATCTACGCTCTCTATTTAATAGCATGGATTTAGGTATTAATTTGCCCTTATTCACAGAGAGAAAATGTAGGTTATTATCCATTTTTTAGGCTTGAATTTATTTTGATTTTGATCTATTTAATTGTTGATTTATTACAAAATATTTGTTCTATATATTTGTTTATATCATTGTTGAGGGTTAGAGCCCATTGGTCTCTTGCCTAAGTGATCCCTGTGAGCAGAGAAGGAAAGAGGGGTGAACACCCCTCAAAAACTATCTTATGGCTTCTGTTTTGGAAATTCTACACTGAGCTAAATCTCAGCCGAAAGATTAATTCGGCCGACCCTTTTCCCTATTCGGCCTGTGTATAGTCGGCTAACTTCTCCAAGAACAAAGCAGGTAGTTTCTGGGGAGTGTTCCCCTAGGTGGTTCTGGAACTGCTGATACATATTTTATACGATTTGTTAGACTCAGTAAATTCATTGTTTTAATAAATTCTTCAACCCCCCTTCTTTTCTTTTCTTTTCTTTTTATTTATTGTTATTCATTCAAAATGTTGTAAAAATCTCTCTCTCCCCCCCATCCTTTCTTATTCGAATTGTTGTAATAACTTCTAACCCCACGTCTTTCTATCCCTTTTATTTATGCACTTTCTGTATAGCATCATGTCTTATTAATTGTATCTATGCATTGCACCCATCTTTCATGCATTGAGATACAGCTAATTTGCATCTGTGGGTTTCATTAATTCTTATGTGCCTTTGTGCGCAAACTCATGCCTTGAGATGATACACATATCATATATTTAGTAGTAGAATCCTTAGTTGCATTTTGTGTATGTATTGCATTAGTTATTTGTATATAGGATCATATATATATAGTATATTATTTTTTTGGCTTGCCACAGAGGAGTAATAGATAAGCATTTTTAACTTTAACATCCCGGTTGTGTATGTAACTTTACCATATTTAGCATCCGACCATGCGGCTAAGTGCTTAAATGACATGCCTCCTTGAATGTCAGTGGATGAAGGTTATGTTGCTTAGGTTAGAATGATGTTTGTAAAGACCCTAATTTTTGATAATTACAATTAAAACTCTAAGCCTTAGGTTAATTGCATTTTAATCTCTAATTTCATAAAATTTTACAAAATGGTCCAATAAAGAATAATTTTTATGTATTTTATTTTGTATTATAATTAAATCCTAGAATGCCATTTTTATACTTGAAAATACCCCTAACACTTTGTTTTTATTTATTTTAACCCCTAGTCTCTAAATTAATTCATACATTTTATTCTTTTCTTTTATTTATTATTTATTGGAAAATGAGTATTTACATAGGTATTTATACATATTATTTTGGGAAAAACTTGGTTGTGGAATCACCTAGAAGATTTGAGAATAATATCAAGATAATTATTAGTTTTCTATTTTCCTTAGTCATTAAGATAATTTTCTTAGCCATTAAGGAACAATAATTGATTAAGGGTAAAATTGTCTTTTCAACCTAAATCCCTTGCCTATAAATTGAGAATATTTTTCCCAGACACATATTTTCAACAGCCAAGGAGAGGGTGAGAGGAGGAGATTGTGAACTACAAGGAAGTGAAGAAGAAGAAGGAAGGAAAGTTGTTTTCTTGAGTTAATGTAAGAACCACATCTCTCTCTTGTCTTCTCCAATTCTTTTTACCCATCTCATTCTATTGTCAAGTATGCTCTCTTGTGTTATATATTAATGGTAAATAGGGTTTTTCGTGTGTATGAAAGTGTGGATGTTCTAAATAAGTGTATTTTTTGACTTTTTATGAAATATGGGTTAGGTTTGAAGTGAAGTGCTAGAGAGGTGATGTGACTTAAATAGGATGATGTAACTTAAATAGGATAGTGATTTTTTAGCTTTTTGGCTTTTTTAGGGAATGCCAAACCTAGCCTTTGTCTTGCAATTTTGTCAAACTATGCACTGCTGCAACTTCTCTCATTTAAAAGAAATATCAAATTTATTTATTTTTCAAATATGAATTTAATTTAGGATATTTGGTGTGTTTAGAGCTTGTGATAATTTTATTAGCCCCTCATTGTGTGTTTTTAGGGCTTGGATATTTTGTTTAAAAATTTGGTCCTGAGTCTCTAAAAAATAGTCTACTTCTTGCAACTTTATAAAATTTTAGAAAAATCATCTCATATTGGTTCTTCTGTCAAAATTTAAAATTCTGAGTTCTCTTTCCAACAGAATTTATTTGGGTGAAAATCTTCGGGTAGATTGAGAGGAAAGCTAGTTTTCTCAAAATGTGACAAATCTAGACAGGTTTTCGAACGTAGCTTGTGGGATGAATTTCTGGATGCGCTGTGCAAATTCTGAAAATTGGAACTGAAAATAAATATGTTGTTTAGTGTTTCTATGCAATTTTAGCCCCTAATATGACCTGAAAGTATTTTTACCAAAGCATTCTTTTGTTATGAAAAGTGGTGAAAATTGTGCCTTATTTGGTTATTTGTTTTTAAGTATTTCAAAGCATGCCTAATGTTGTTTGCTTTCCTTACCATACTTATTTATGAATATCATGAGCTATATTTCCTCTCTTATGTTTGCCTCATGCTCGTTTATTACCGAATGTGACTAACTCGCTTATCAAAATATCTAATAAACGGAAAATGAAAGGGGGTTAGTAATGGGTGACGTTCACACTAGTGTTTTGGAATGATTTATGTAATATACATATGAATGAAATGAATTGTGAAGGAATACCAAATGAGTTAAGCCTTGCGTAAATGGTCTAAGCGAATCCCTAAGATGGCACAGATGTATTTAGACTCTATGAGGTGGTTTCAAGGTGTAAGCGAGCCCTTTGGTATGGTGTGTGCCAAAGTGTAAGCGAGCCCTAGGCACGATTTGGTATGGTGTGTGCAGGGTGTAAGCGAGCCCTAGGCACGATTTGGTATGGTATGTGTAGGGTGTAAGCGAGCCCTAGGCACAATTTGGGTGTAAGCAAGCGCACTTGTTTGGTCGTCCCTTTTGAGGTCCATTGGTGTCACTGCCTGATATATAATCGGTGTGGGCATTGGTGGTAAGGTTTGCAAAGTAGCAGAAGGGGGAGTTTTGAATAGTCCAGTGTCCAATCCCTATGGTTGGGAGGAAGGATCTCTTTGGGGGATTCTAGACGTCTAGTTTAACTACTAATTTAGAAAACCTTATTATAGTATTGTATTATGTGTTACCCCGATTTGTGTTGCATATGGTTGATTGGTTGACAAAAGGTAGAAGGGTGTGTGCGTTTTTGTTGGATATTCCAAGCTCATGGCGTGTCATGCCAGGTGATGAAGGACTTTACAATGGTGAAGGTTATTTTGAAGGCAAACAAGATGAAGTGTTGAAGTTGTGGTTCATTTGAAGACTTAGACTAATTTTTTTTTTTCTTTTGACTTTTGGTTTGGCAATGTTTTGTAATCCTATAATGGAACACAAACAAATTATCTGTGATATTAACTTTGGTTATATATATATATATTAAGATGTTTTGGTTATCTAAAATCCTACTTGTGTTGTATTATTGTACCTACTTGACGGTCTTGGATTTTGGGGCGTTACAATGTTGGTTGATATGCATGTGGGCTTAGTTTTCTTTGAGTTGTACATTTATTCAAAAAACCTTTCAAAATGTATAAAATCAAAGCATACCAAAATAAGTGACATAATTTATAAATTTCTTGACTCACATAGTAATTTTAGCATTATTAATAACCGGAACAAAGCATATGTTGTTTATAAAACTCATATCATGGCTTAGTAGACGCCGATCTTTTGATCAAGTGAGTGAGGTTGCTCAATTCATGACATTTCCCCCACATACCTAAGGTTTTGAACCGAGACATCTTTGGTTATGACGAACAGTGGCCTTTGGCACAGGTTACGAGTTTCCTAATTTTCCCAGAAGATTAGGTGGTGACTATGAAATCTGGTGATGTAGTCCATTTCTGGCATATTTTGCAATAAATGGATTTTCTATGAAAGTTGCAAGATTTGGACTTTTATTTTCTGTTTTACATTGCACTAGTGAGACTAGATCAGGACATTGAGAGTCTGAACTGTTAGGCACGCTTGGTAACCCCAAAAGCATCCCACAGTTTTTGGCGACTCTATTGGGGAAACTAAGAGACCTTGATTCAAACTCCATGATATGAGATTTGTTTACATTTATATGTCCATTGGATTGCATGCATGGTGTGCATAAGTCACTGTATTTGCCATCGTAGACAACCCATTTTTGACCGCCCTTAAGACTTGGGCGCCACAGGTTGATCACTCGATGATGAAAGATATGTTGTACAAACATTTGATTTCTTCAGCAAGAGGAGCTCTAAATCCCAACCTTACACCCCATTTTGGACCAGAATGATTTTGACCAAAATCATTTTAGACCTTAAAACCCTCTTTTTCAAAATATTTTTCCCAAAAGTTTCTACGATGTTCGAGACTCGCATTTCGTTAAAAATTGCACTTCTCAGTAAACCGAACAAGGACAAAGTGGAAATAAATGGAAGAGAGGTGAACTCTTCAAAAATATTTTAAAACATCTTATTTAGAGGTTTGAAGCTGAAGAAAATTGGAGAAGAGGGAAAAAACCTAGTTGGGCATAAACCATTAAGAGATAACTGAGCAGCCTTCACTAAATCAGGTCTATCCTTTTGTACACTTGGACTTAAGTTGTGAGGCCACCACCATTGGAAAGTGGACTTCTGGGGCTTTATTTTACACTCAAGAATCTCCTAAAGCCAAGTCCGGATGAGGGAGATATGGCTGGTTGAAGTTAGGCATCAATTCGGTTAAGCCAAAACTAAGCAACCTTCACTACAATAGGCATATCTCTTAGCACACTTAGAATTTATATGTAAGGCTACCACCATTAGAAAGTAGACTTCAGGGACTTCAATTTAGACTCAAGAATGACCTGCAAAGGAGTCTAGATGAAGGAGATATACCCATTTGAAGTTGGGTCTGGAAGTAGATTTTTGATTGCCGATCGGCCATCATTAGTGGCCGACCGGCCACCATTGATGGCCGACAATCCACACTTCTGGCCGGTCAGCCACTGGTGAAAAATGTAGATATTTTTGGCTAGCTGTCCCCCACAAGCTCCAATTGTTCAAGGCTTGATATTTTTGACCCGTTAGGCTGTTTTTTATATATACCAGGCCTTCCCTTGTGGTTTAAGGTTACAAAAATTTCCAAAAGGTCCAAAACTTGGAATTCTCTTTCTATCTTTATCTTGCAACCTATAAACCCTTTCTCTACACTTCCTAAACCAATATTGGAGCTCTCCTTGTTGAGATTCTTGAGTCCAAATTTCAGCCTTTGAGAGTGAAGGACTTGTGGTTTGTGAGCAAAAGTGTTATTTCTCTTCAAGAGGTAAAATTTTGAGCATCTTTGCAGTACTTCTTTTCTATCTTTTCTTGCTGATTTAGAAGTGTTTTTCAACTGTTTTTATGGGCTGAAGTTAGTGGTTTAAGGCTATTAAAGGTTGAGGGGTTAATCACCCTTCTTTGAACCTTGTTCTCTAAGCCTTTACACTTGTGTTTCCTATTCTTTTCTCAACTTTTTTTGAGCTTTTTACCACATGATTTTCAGAGGCTAAAAATGTTGTTTTGAGGTCCCAAAAATAGAGGGGTTAGCTACCTCTCTTTATGTTTGTTTACTAGCTCAAAAGCTCCATATTTTAGCATATTGTTTTAGCTACTTTTGTCTTCATTCCAGCATGTTTGCTAACTGATTTTGGGCTATAAAAACTCTGTGTTTTTGGGTTGAAGCTTGGGTCCTAAGGCCATTAAAGGTTGAGGGGTTAATAGCTCTTCTTTGTACCTTGTTTTGGAGGCTTTTGCCCTTGTGTTTCCCACCATTTTACTATCTTTTTCAAGCTTTTAAACATGGATTCTCAAAGTATTTTCAGTGGTAAAAATCATGTTTTGAAGTTCAAAATAGGAGGAGTTAGCCTCTTCTCCTTGTGTCTTGTTTGCTAGTCTAGATAGCTCTATGTGTTAGCCTACTTTTTTAGCAATTTGTAGCTTAATTCCAGCATGATTTAGGCTTTTTTTTTCTTTCTTTTTTTTGGGGGGGGGGGGGGGGATTGTTGTAACTCTATTTTTGGCTGGTTAAGTCATTTGAGTCTTGTATTGCATAGTTGTAGTGTAAGTCCTTTCATTAGCTTGGTGTTTTAAGGCTTTAACCACCATCGGTTTGAGTTGATTGCATGTTTTAGTGCTTCTTCTGACCTAATTTCAGCACTTAATATCTCTGCAATCTCCCTCATTTTTTCACTTTTTCATTTGTTTTGAGGGTTGTTTCAACCTTAGGGCTGTTTAAGCTTGAGATTGAGGCTCATGCTTAATGGTTTAATCCTCCTTTGAGGGTTCATTACCAACGACATGAAGCTTCTCTCATGCCTTAAACTACCCCTTGTTTGACACTTCCTTCTCTTTAGAGGACTTCTCACCAATGGACTTAATTGTTTAAAGAATGGATTGGTAAGTTAAAATGAGTAAACAAGTAGAAACTAAAAGTGTGGAAGATAAGGAATTGGTTTTATTTTGATGTGTTCAATCAGACGTTAATTCAACACAAGGAGAATTGGGACATTTTATACTCAAAGTGATGAAATGTGTCAAGTTTCCTAGGTCTCCATTGCCTTTGATCATGCATGATAGGGTGATGGTCGTTTTGGTCTTGTTTGTGCATTTATTGAACTTGTACAACTTGGTTCTTTGGCCATCATGCAATGAAATTGCTTGGTTGATGGTTTGAGAGCTAAGTGTATCACTTATTTGAGTTTGTTTCAATGATAAAGAGTGATATACAGTACAAACAGCCCTTGAGAAATACACTATTTTGCTCTATTTGCTCTCTCTGTTGCAGTAAGGAAGTCTAGGTTATTAGTTGTCGACAGCCACCACCAGTAGTCGACCGGCCACCATTGGTAGCCAATCGGTCCCCTGTCGGCCATCCATGAAAATTGAGCAGTGTGTTGGTAAGGTAGAGCAGAGGTATTCTGGAAGTGGGCAGCATTGTCAGTGTTCAAATGTGCAAACAGAGGCTTGCAATAGCAAAATGGTGGCTTTTCGGGTGAAAATCGAGCACGTGCATGAGCCTCCCTTGCATTCCAAGATTATTTAACGTTTAAATATCTAGCTTAAATACGTGTTATAAGTAATTAGTTGTAGCTAATTAAGAGTTGTAATTAATTAGTTAGTTTAACTAGTTATTCGATTTCGTTTTGTAATTAGTTAACTAGAATAGTTAATTAATTCGAGTGTTGTAATAATTAGCTTAATTAGTTTAGTTTAGCTAGCTAGTTAGCTTTTATTCATTCGGATTCTCCTTCGCGAGGCCGTAATGTTGTAATAAGTGTGCGTGCGTGTGTGTATGTTTTTCCAACCCTACGTCTTTCTCCATTTTATTTACCCACTTTTGATGGTTAGATTAGGAGCATCATGTTTCAAATTAGCATACCTTATGCTTGCATCCATTCATTCGTATTGCATGCACCGAGGCTCAGTGCATCATTCAAACTGCATTGTCATTTCAATACTTCTTTGAATACATGTTTAATTGCATGTTATCAAATCGATCCATATGCCATATTAGTAGCCGAGCCTATTAATTGCATTCTTCGCATGCGTTGTATTAGACATCTTGTATAATTAGGATCATGCATCTTTCTAACTAGTTTCTTTTTTAGCTTAGAGTACTTGGTGAGTTTTTATGCTTTAGCATACTTGCATAAGTGTGAATGTTGCCATGATTAGCATGCTTGCCATGAGGCTATATGCTTAAATGCTAAATTGCTTGAATGCCTGTGGATGAAGGCTCATTGTTTGAATTGGAACGATTCAATAAATGTATGTTTTAAGCCCACTTTGTTAAGTGGCAAATCATGTTTTAAGCCCACTATGTTTGGTAGCAAATCCGCAAACTTGAAGCTCACTTGAGGTGGCAAATTCAAACCATTTTCGCAAACAAACATGAGTTGAATTGTTCCAAATTGAGCAAACTAGTCTATACTTGCTTGTGCGCATCACATAGTAATGCTAGTTTAACAACCGGAATAAGAGCACATAATGTTTATAACATATTATATCATGATTAGCAGAGGCCGATCTTTGATCAGGCGAGCAAGGGTGCTCAATTCATGACCTTCCCCTCTCGTACCTAAGTTCCTGAGCCGAGGCAACTTTGGTGATGACGGACACGTGGCCTTTGGCATGAGTCATGGGTTTCCTAAATTTTTTCAAAATAAAATATTTAGGTGGCGACTCTGTATCTAGAAAAGCAGTCCACTTTTAGCACTTTTTGATTCAAAATCAATTTTCCAAAATGATTTGCTAGATTTGGACTCTTTGGTGTTTATCAGTTTCACATTGCATTTGTGAGATTAGATTCAGAATCACGGGAGTCTGAACTATAGGACTTCTTTCAAACCTTCCGAAAGGGGGGGCGAAAAGGCGAGCTACAGCCATCTAACATCCCAGACTGCTTGCCGGACATGGGCTCTATTATAGTGGAAATGCAAGCCTCAGATTTGACCTAGTGTATATATTGAGCTATAGTAACTTCCAAAATTAGGACAAGATGCTTTCCCGTGTCTAAGATGTGATGATACTAAATAGTGAAGCTCTAGATCTATTCAAAGCTAGGACAAGGAAACCCTAAACCCTAGGGGTGCTTGGAATGATTGCTTATATGAGAATGTGAAATGCTTGCTGCATGAATGTGAAATCTTGGGAAAATGGCACCTAATCCTTGGAGAGTCTTGATTTTAAGGGGGATTTCTTTCAAAATTTGGGATCATATTAGAATCAGAATTTGGGGTCAGAATTTAGGGGATTGTGTTTGTTTGGTGGAGGATTAGAATTTGGGTATTGTATCTAAATGGTTGAATTTACAGCAAGATCAGAACTCAGAAGTCAAAATTATGTCTTGCTTTGTTTTGACTGACATGTCCAATACCATGATCTGATGAGGTATTTGTTTTGATGTTAGGATTCACTAAGGTCAAGAGAGCTTGAATATGTATGCTTTGGTTGGTCACTCGAGAGAAGTCATACCCAATTCAGAAATAACCCAACTAACCCAATCTAGGAAAAGCCCAGTCCAATCCAACCCAAAAAAAGCTTAACCTATCCCGCTCCATATGAATTTAACCTAACCATCTCAAAAATATTTCGGTCCATTCAAACCCACAAAAGCCAACTTCGAAAAAGCCCAATCCATCCAATCCTGGAAGGCCATCTCTGACAAGGTCACATCCACCTAGTTCCACAATTGCTAAATTCACCCAATCCCATGATGGCCCAAAATCCAATGGGTTTAGTAGACATGCTTACAGCTCTCCAACGGAATATGGATACTCTTAACCACACAGCAGCTGCTTAGGGCGATTCCATTGCTAGGATGCAACAACCAGCTAGGGCAGCTGCTGCACGTCTGCTGCCAATCAATCATTCGATTCTAGACCCACCTCCACCAATCGAGGATTTCTCGGGTCTTAGCCAACTCGAAGAGCCGACCTAGGCTCTATGTTTTAAAGCTCTAGCACATCATGTCGAGGGGCTCTTCCCCCTTGATCTTACTGAGTTTGATCCGGTTATGCTGAAGATAGCCCAATTAGAGAAGCTATTCAAAAAGTCACAAGGGATCAATTCTATCCTCGATATCGAGAATAGGAATATTGATATTGTTGTCAGGTTACCAAAAAGATTCAAGATGCCACATGTAGACTGATTTGATGGATCAGGGGACCCTATGGTGCATATCTATTTGTTCTTAGATGTCTTAAAGCTGATGGGCTTAGCTTGAGCCCAAAAGCTATCTCTGTTTGGGCAAACTTTGTCGAGTATAGCTACTACTTGGTATACTAAATTGGAGGATTCAGTGAAGCAAAGTTAGAAGGAGCTGGCTGAGGCATTCATCACTTAGTACTCTTATAATGCACAAATTGAAGTATTCACTCGGGACTTAGAAGCAACCCGCTAGGAGCCCGAAGAGAGCTTTATGGAATTTATAACAAGATGGAGAGCCAAGGCGGCTATGATGACCAACAGGCCTTCAAAGAAGGATCAGATTCGAATGGTTGTGAGAAACGTACATGGCAAGATGTTACAAAAGATGATACTCCTTTTACTCTTTACCTTTAAAGATCTGCATGAGATTGGGGTTCAAATTAAAGATGCCCTAAAGCAAGAAATCATTGTAGAGGGAAGTGAGCCCGTAGGGAAGTCATTCACTTGCAGTTCTATTGTTACTAGTAGTAGTAGCACATCTGTCAATGTTGAGCCCTCAGAAATCGATGCAGTTGCCACCATTGCCCAAACAACTAATCCCTTCACCAATGTCGGCCTACAAACAACCAACTCAACCCAGTCCCAAACTCGAAGCTTTCACTCTCTTTAAATATCCCTATCCCACACCATGAAAATGTTGTTGGATAAGGGACACCTTGAACTTTTAGATCCTAAACCCCTTCCTGACCCTCTTCCGCCCAGGTATGACTCATTCAAATATCGTTCATTCTACCAGAAACATGGCTATAGTACTGACCAATGTATCTACCTTCGTTATAAGATCCAGGATCTTATTAACGATGAAATCATAGCTCCACCGCAAAGGCCAAATGCCACCACTAACCCACTGTTTACCCGTAATTGAATACTACCATTTCCTGCCTTAACCTTATCCATACATTGTCATCCACCTACAACCCCAATATATACATCACTTTATCTCATCTACCTAAGCCTGAGGTGTTCATTCTAGAGGGTACCGACTTATGTATGATGGACGCACCTAAACCCCAATCCTCTCAAACCCAAAAAAGTGAACTCTTGAAAGGCCTAGCTCAGTCAATCCATCTAGACCAATCCAGTTTAGATACACCAAGTGCACCAATAGCCGAAGCCACTACTTCTGAGATGTTGGGAATGATTGAAGACCTTCAGAGAATTGTGGTAGATTTAACCTTTAGGGTTTTGGCCCAGTCATCTACTTTATCTCATGCTGTGAATTTTGCATCAAAGAGCTCTCCAATCTTAGGCAAGCTAAAAATGGAATGGGCTAACCCAAAATTGAAATTGTGATGAACGCTGATGGTGATAATAGAAGGGTAGCCCAATTGGACATTTTGTTCAAGGACATCTTAAGCCTGGGTAATACCATGTCAAAAGCAAATGGGCCTTGCCCAGATATAGCCATTTGATTCCTTGATAATGCTGAAGCAAGCAGTGGGATTGAGTATGAGGCAAGTATTGATCTTTGTGCACATCTCCGATGGATTATTGAGACTTTAAAGATCAAAGGCCTAAACAAAACAGCAAGTCCTTGCAGTTGTTGAAAAGGTTGTGGATAAAACGTTTGCCTCTCAATACCCCAATGCCAAGATGGGGGTTACTGCAAGTAAATTCAATGTGAGAAGCCAATTGAGGGAACTTTGAATAAGAGATTGACAAACAATGGAAGGCCAAGTAATGGAAAGAAATGCCTTACCAGAAATACCCGTCCTGGCTCCAATCCCAAATCTATAGGAGCCCTTTCCATAAGTACTCAGTCTACATCCACCAGCTTCTTTGCCAATGCTTCTAGGATTGGTGCTCACTGCTCTCAAAACTGCACCTTCAATCGCATTTACATGACCTCATCCAAAGCTCTTCAAATCCTCACAAAGAAAGGCCACCTCAAGACTCTTAACCTGTGACCTCTTCTTGATATTCTCCCAGTCTAGCATGACCCCTCCAAATATTGTGCCTTTTACCAATAGCACGGTCATGACACCGATCGTTGCTATTGCCTTCGTCATGAGATTCAAGATCTAATTGACAACAAAACAATAACTCCACCTCAAAAACCCAATGTCACTACCAACCCATTACTACCCAACCACATAAATTCTATCTATGTCTGGCCAACAATCAGCTAAGGGCAATTGTTGAAAGTGCTTGGAAAAGTCCTTCTGAACTAGGGGCATGGTGCAAGAAATTTCAGAAGGAAATTGTTTCAGTTGAAGAGGAGTTTGGAAGCTACCATGTGGGTTTTGGATAGTGATGTTGAAATAAAGACGAGTTGGGATCCCCTCCCCCCAATGGGCTACTTGAAGTTTGTCATGAATTCTGGCGATGGACTAGAAAATGAGAACCCTTTCGTGTTTGGAATGCTAATGATGTGATTTTGGTTGGACTCTAAGTTGTGTCTTATGGGTGGTTGAGTCGTGTGCCAAGTTAGAGTCTTGTTTTCTTTGTCTTTTCTTGCGTCGTTGTGTCAATTGGGTCTTTTCCTTTTAGTTGCTTTTGCGTATCCTTGAGTTTCCCTCTTTTCAATAAGAGAAAGGAAGTTGAGTTTTTGATCATTTATTTGTGCCCATAGTAATCCATGTGTGACCTAATGAAAACAAGAAAAGCTTGGAAAATCTTAAATAAACAAAGGAAATGTGTAAATTGTCCAACACGCTAATAAGAATGAGATTTCACTAATAAGGTCGAGTATTGAAGATGATTCCCCAAATAGTTCAATGAATTCTGAGTTGTCGTTGCAGTGCTCTTTATGATAATTCCAAAATTTCAAGCGGTTTCTTCGCAAAATTGTGAGGACGGATTCAGAATAGTGCATGGTGTCTTACATTGTTTTGGAAATTCTCTTCACACTCTAGCAATCTTTTTAGCAGGCACAAGCTAGTTTTCTGACCTCACAATCCTAGAATTCCTTCCCATAGCATTCTCATCACTCAAAGGAAAGAAGAAGAAAGAAGAAAAATCAAAAAAGAAAAAGAAGAATAAGAAGAAAAAAAGGAAAAGTTAGCCATCAAGCTAGGGCATCTATGGAATGAAATCCAATCATTGTGGGGGTAAAAAGTTCTCTCCAAATCAAAGAAGTCAATACAAGAAGGTACCACATGGTAAGGAGATTTAACTCTGAAAGTTGAGTGAAAGCAAGGGAGACGACATGTACAAGTCAAGGGAGAACCAAGCTCAAATCATAGAGAAGAAAGTTTCATTGTCAGGGCAAGCATGATTATTGATCAAATTCACTGCAAATATTTAACCTTACCCTTGAGAGGCTTGGTGGGCCGAAAACTTGAAAGGGAGACCCAGGCAAAACTTAGAGCATGAAAAAGTGAAAAATGCAAATAATGAGAGCTTGCAGGGCTGAAAACCCAAAAGGGTTGCTCTGGCGAAAGTTAGACCACAAAAGGAGAGTGTTAATACCCAAGGGAACCTCAACAGTGAACTACATAAGGTCTAATTCTCATGTTGAGATATGTAGGAAACCTCTTCCTGGGGGTCGACCCAATATCCTTGCCTAATTCATATCTTTAGCTTCAAATCTATCTAGGAGCTACAATGACTGTCGCACATAGCATATTCGCGTTGGATGGGGAGGAACTAGTTTGAATTAATAGGTGGAGAAATTCTCAATACTTGAACTTATTAGTAAAATCTTCAACTTGAGCCCAAAGGGAACTGAAACCTAACCTTTTGTAAAATCTATTTCTAAAGGCAATTCTTGAATAGATGAGTGAACATAAGGAAAACTAGGGTCACAATGAATGATTAACCACCTTGAGTCTTTTCTCTTCTTCTTTGGCTTTTGGGGTTAGTTGTGAGTCCTGTTGTCTTCATGTTAGGCATGTGTCTCGATCTATGCTCATCGAGTCTCTTTCATGTCTATTAGTGTGCGCATGGCTTAAAATTCAATATGGTCAAAATTCCATATACAAACCTTCACTACAAATTCAAAACAAGTCCATGTGTGGAAGTCATAAACAAACTGAGAGTGCCAGTGCAAGGGGCATCAAGTCCATAATCATTGCAAAGTGCATACGAGAAATCCATTACTATTTCAGGGTCTAGAACAAATTCTCAACACTCTAGGGCATGAGGGAAGTATAAGTCGGGTTGGTTGGCAGCTGTTCCATGATCTGATGATCCCTATCACAAGTGCCTACATAATGTTGAAAAAATGCAACCAGTGACTGGACACTAATGGCAAGAGTACATTTGACAGGGCTATTAGCTAAACGAGGCACATGAACCATAATTTTCTCCTAGTTATCTATTAGGCACTTTCCCCTGAGTTAGGGTGGGCTCACCTCCGTGATGATTTTGATATGATTCAACCTTTGATAGTTATTTATAACCAATTCAAAGCTCTTTTTGGTTGCCTTCATTCCTCAGATTGATATATGTGCTTGGGCTCATACATGCCTGCTCACACACTCTTGTGGATTTGAACTACACGATTGGTTGCTCTATCTCTTAACTTTGTTCTGTACTTATAAGTATCAATAGTTGAGTTGCATTGAATTGCCTCGATTTGTGTTTAGGTTTAACCTAGGTGTAACTCCCCACTTTTTATTTCACGGATAACATTACCAAAACCATTATCATAATACAATTTCAGAGATAACGAACAAAAATTCTATACATGAACCAGAATAAGTAGAAGAAGGTTCTCTCATTAGAATACATAATGGATGCAACAAGGGACATAATTAAATAAGCTGCTTGTAGGCTTACATCATTACCTAAAAGAGAAAAGGTTCAACCCTTTTCAAAACAATGGCATTCTACTAACAAATAAAGGCCTTGTGGTCACCAGGTAAAGAAGATCCTTGATCTTGAACCACTTTTGGACATTCACCTGAAAAGGATTAGCAACGTGGGATAAACATAAAGTTCAGTAGGGATCCCAACATGATCCTAAACAATAACAACTTATAGATAGCTATGATTATGAATGCTTCAACTTATACTATATAAGTAATGTGACGTTTTGTAACCAAAGTATATTTGCATATGTACTTTTCCCCAAAATCATCCAATTCTTTCAACAATACAGACGGTTCACATTTCCTTCACGTTTTCCATTTAAATATATATATATATCACATAATAACCATTTTGTTTTTGAAACATGTTCATGAAAATCCGCTTTCTTTACATTATTTACAAACTTAATACATAACCTACGTCCGTCTCCAATACGTTCATCACATTTTCGAGCCTTAGGCCGTAGTTAAAGAGATACTTTCAACAATTAATTTGATACACCCACATGTACACATAAACACCTGAAAAAAAGAAAACAACAAACACCCAACAACTATCTATTCAGCATATAAGACAATTCGACCTTCCTAAACCATAACCATCATAACGCATGATATACACGGATACACTGAGACAATAATGATAACAAAACTCTACTATACTTTCCTTAAGCATAATAAGCCAAGGATTCCCCTTTCCATAACGAAATGCCAACTTACCAGACACCGGCTAGAAGGTAATGGTACCTCTGCCAAGTTCTCTAGGTGCTAGTTGGAAGGTACTAGTACCTCTAATTCTAAGCGTTACTTCTGCCAAGTTCTCCAGGCGCTAGCTGGAAGGTACTAGTACCTCTGATTCTAAGTGCAGCCAATTCTCTAGGCTCTAGCTAGAAGGAAATGGTACCTCTCATTCTTAGCATAGTATACATTGCCAACCAACACAACATATCAAAAGTACAACTAACACAAGTGTAATGCATACACATAAACTATTCAACACAATAGTGTCATCCTCCACTGATGACTAATGACAAAACCTCTAAATGTATGTACTCAACACACATACTATAATAATCCAACTCTTATGAGACTATAAGTCCAACAACAATAATAGTAAAATTAAATACTCATAATCCAATCTCAAGTTCATTCCTAAATTTAAAATGTGTTGTGATTTCATTCTCTTTTCAAAACAATTCTTTTATTTTCCAAATTCTCATACTCCAACCTTAATCCAAAGTCCATTCTCTTCATTTCACAAAATTAAATCCGTGGATATCAAAGCCATAACCTAACTCAACTTAACATGATTAACCTAAAATAATTCCAATACCGCAGTTAAATCTTTCTTTTAGTTATTAACACAATTACACAATCCATAATAACAAAACACAAACATTATTAAATTTTACCCTTTTCTAATTCACTAAGTCTTACCATAAACATGTTAAGCTACACCCTAATTAGCCCAAACAATAATCAATGTAACAATTTCAACCCCAAATATCAAACCCTATATCCCCTTTAATGATTTTCAAAGAAATCCATAATGGATATGATTTTTATGCAACAAAATCTACCACATGTCTATCCATAAACGAGGTACTGAAAAGGAAGAAAGAAATCCCTACCTCTTGAAGCGATGAGGAGAAAGTCGAAAAGTCCACGACAACGAAAACGCAATCCACTCAGATTAAAATGAAGCTCTCGCGATCCTCTACGTTTTGATCTATAGCACTATGGGTAGAAAATGAGTAAAAATAGATGAAAACCAAGCTAGAAAGCTTGAAACCCACAAAAATGGAAGAAGAGAAGAAGAGGAGAGAAAAAACAATGAAAAAAAGTGGACCAAAATGCCTTTTTAAAGTGCTAATTCTCGAATAGACCGCTAGAGCAGTGAAACCATCACTCAAGCGCAGAATGCAAACTCCAGAAGTTTAGACCACACATGCAGACCACCCAAGAGACTAATCTTGCACTCGAGTGAACATCAACAACAACCAAAATCACAAGCTTGCAAAAGTATTGGTGATATGCCAGACTGCTAGAGCAAAAAATCCATTGCTCGAGCGATGAAGAAAGTTTCTAGAATACTACACTAGGGAGTTGGTTTTGCTTCGATAGGTTGCATAAATTTGCATGATTCATTGCGTGATGTGATGTGACCTGGGCACTGCCTTGCATTCATTTCATGATATATGTGATGCACCACTTTTCATACTGCTCATCTTATAAGTTGCATCATGCATCGCTCCAGAAGCTATGCATATCTCACATCATTCATGTAGACGCGCCCTTGGGCCTCACTACAGTTCGGACTCAATTTGTGTTACGGTTCTTAATCTGAACCAAAGAGTCCAAATCCGGCAAATCGTTTTGAGAAAAACAGATTTTGAAAGAAGTGCCAAACATGGACTGCTTTGCCAGATACAGAGTTGCCACCTAAATATTTTTTATGGGGGAATTTAGGAAACCCTGACTCGGTGCCAAAGGCCACATGTCCGTCATCACCAAAGTTGCCTCGGCTCGGGAACTTAGGTACGATTGGGGAAGGTCAGCTATGAGCACCCCCTCTCGCCCGATCCGAAGATCGGCCTCTACTAACCGTGATATCTTGTTTTGAAAACATTATGCATTCTTATTCTGGTTATTAGCCTAGAATTACTATATTATGTGCACAGCAAACAAGTATAGACCAAATCGCCTAAATTAGAACAAAACATTTCATGTTTGTTTTGAAAATGGTTTGCTACTCGTAAGTAGGCTAAAATGCGGGTTTTTGCCTCGCCTCAAGCGGGCTTAAAACTCACAGTTTTGATGCATTATTCCAATTTAGGTAATTCAACCTCCATCCACAGGCATTCAAGCAGTTATATCACATAAGCAGCTAGCCTTATGGTAATCATGCTATCATGGCAACATTCACACGCATGCGGTATGCTAAAGCATAAAAAGCTCACCTAGTACTCCAAGCCAAAACAGAAACTAGTTAGTAATCAATGCATGATCCTAGTTCATGTTTAAAATAGCTAATGCAACATATGCAAAGATGTAATCTAGACAGGCTCGGCTATCCTAAACATGGCATGTGAAATGCAACAGATAACACGTATTCAATTTGGAATTGAAGTACAATGCAATTAGCATGATGCGCCGAGCCCGGTGCATGCATGACAAATGTATGAATGCACGCATGCATAGCATAAGTTATGCTAATTTAAATATGCCCTAAACTAACCATCAAAAGCTAGTAAATAAAAGGGAAGAAAGACGTGGGGTTGGAAGACATACACACACTTATTACACAATTGCCCTCGCTCAGAGGGTCCGAATAATATTACAAACTGAATAAATAATTAACTACCCTAGCTAATTAAATATTACAAAACTCCTAATTAATTGATAAATTAAATGCAGAATTAACGTGGCCACAGCCCTCGCCTCAAAATGTCTGGATGATGCATGCTTAACTCGTACTGCCCGGAAGCTCACTGCCATAACATTGCTGTCTCTGTTTTCACTGCCTGGCTCCTTTGAAAACTACACAAGTCTCAGGACAGATTCTATGCAGACTGTGGAACACCACCGGCTGGGAGGAATGGCCACCGACCGTAGGAAATTGCCACTGGCCACTGATAAATCTATCGGCCATTCATTGATGGCCGGTCGGCACTAGAGATGGCCGGCCGGCCAAAACTTCCTGCAGAAGTCAGTTTTGACAGCAACAGAGGACAAACAGTGTATGGCATGGAATTTCAAGCAAATGTAAGCATGGCCACACTCCTTATCATGTAATGGACTCAAGGGAGCATGGCCCTCGATTCTCGGGCCATCAATTATGCATGATGGCCTAAGAGGCCAAGTTTGCCATTCAATGTGAATGCATGCAACAATCAAATGAAAGCTAACGCCTTATCATATTGAGATCAAAGGCATCGGCGACCGAGGATTGATACGTGTTTCGTTATTTTGAGTACGAACACCCCTCAACCCCCAAGTTTGGCTTGACACCCCAAACCAAACAAATGCAATGCATGTATGCAAATGTGGTTCAATCATGCAACATGAGGCTAAGGTGCAAGGCATGCCAAATGCAATGCAAACTAGACATGCAAGCTAAATTAATGCAATATGAACATGCCAACTAAGCAACAAGCATATGAGATGCGACTAGTTAAACACTATGTAGACATGCAAGTATGATGCAACGCAAGCATGAAACCAAGGCGATGCAACATGATCATGCAATGGTGGGCCCAAACTACAAAGGGGTAGGCCTCAGCCCACCCCAAAAGCAATGGCCAAAAGTGTCCAAAATGATGGACTAGTACTCATGCGAACATGCATGCCAAAAAGGCCAAGACTAAGGCACAAAAGAGAGGACATTCCATTACAACAACCCCAACCACTCATGGCATGAACTTCTCAATACAAAACAGGGTTTTAACATGTAACAAGGACCCCCAAAATCCACTGCTGTGGTAGCTCAAAGTCTCAAACACATAAGCATGCACAATGCTCCATTCCTAGACATGAAAGACTAACTCTTCAAGGCATGAAAGGGATGATGAATGTAAACATACAAGCATGGGTTAGGGACTGAAATAGCATGGGAAATAACTCCAAATTAATGAAACCACCCAACTCAAGCATGTTCAAGACTCACATCCTCAAGGCTCGCAAGCCCAAATGCAAAGAGGCTATACTAAACATGGAAAATATGGTCAAAGCAGCACCTAACAGACCTTAAGCATGGAAAAATAGGACTAAAAACTTCACAAAGCTAGGCAAAAATATGAGGACATGGTAGGCTACATGCATGATGCATTTCTAGGCCAAATAAGGGATTACAAAGCGAGTATATTAAGCATGCAAGGGGGTATGGATCTGACCAAAAATAGAGGCACAATATGACCCAATAACACTCAAAAACCTCTGAAATGAAGCCAAGAACAACTAATCATGTATGCTCCCCTTATGAGCCAAAAACAATGACAAAAGAGAGACAAAGGGAGAGGGGTGTCCCTCCCTTATGCAAGACCTCAAAACCCCTTCTTCACCACTGAAAATCCACTGGATTTTAGTGGTGAGAAGGCCAATACACAAAGATAACCAAAGCTCAAAAAATAAGGCACAAAAAGGGCCAAATAAGGCTTAAGAGGGGGAGATCAACCCCTAACACCAAAACAACCTTAATGAAGTATCTCAAGCATGCAAATACAAGACTTTTTTCAGTTATACACAAAGCTTAAATCAGTATGCAAGATAGGCAAAAATCTAGTGCAAGATTGGGGAATCTAAAGCAAGTGTGTTACCCTTGAAGAAGCCTTGAAGAACAGCAAGGCCAGCCACCTTTCTCTGGTCAAAATCAGTCCAAAACCTCAAGAACAAACCCTCAATGCCTCTCAAATTCGAAGTATGGTGTAATAGTGTGTGTTTGTGTGCAAAACTAAGGATAAAATGCACTTTAAGGCCCTTAAACACACACAAATGATGAGAGAGAGGGAGATATAGAGAGAGAGTGTATATATCAGATATATATATGTATATTGCTCTGGTTTTTTTTGTTCAACCCCTAACAATGGAGAAGGAGGAGGTCTTATATAGGCAATCCCAAAGCTTGAAGCTTCTCAAAGAAGCCAAATAAGAAAGGGGCAAAGGGGGCAAGGAGGTCAAGGCTTCTGGAGGAAGCTAGGACAGTTGGCAAGCTTCTTGAGGAAGCTTTGACCAAAAGGGTGTAAAAGGGGCAAAACAGCCACATGTATGCCCCGGGGCAGGTTTGGTGCATTCCAGCTGGCACAGCTGGCATGCACCATGCCTGAAAAAGGTAAAAAGGTGCCATCGGCCAGAAAAGGAAGTCACCGGCCAAACAGATGGCCAGCCGGCCATATTGAGTGCCGACCGGCCAAGGGTATACTCCACCAATGGCCGGTAGCCTCAACACATGGCCGGTGGCCTCAAGCCACGGACGGTGGGTTTCAGGGGTAGCTAAAAAGTTACCTCGTACCCTCAGAAGCAAAAACACAAGTGTTTGGTGCAAAACCAAACACAGAACGGTCGAGTTGAGAGATCCTGAGGCAAGGCGCGTAGCCGAGACCTCCGGGAACTCAAGACGAGCACAAACATGGATGATCACCGAGTGTTCAAGCGGTGATGTCCAAGTCTTGAGGACGGTCAAAAATGGGGTGTCTACAATTCATTATGCAATGCTTTCTATACCATCCGTGTCTTGGATAAGCATGATACACCCTTTTCACTTATAATGCATCTCCTTGCATGATCCCTTTTGCATTCAAAAAGGTTGTGTTCCTTATATCTGTATCTTTCATTATGCTTTATCATCATTTCCACAAGGCTTGCCTCTCATATTCCCATCTTCACATTTTATCATCATTCAATTGCATTACATTGCATAGATCATCAACTTTCAAAGCAGTACGAAAACACGTAAGTCTAACTCTCAATTAGCTTGTACACCTATTTCTGAAGTTGTAAGGCATACTGCTTTTTGAGTCTACCGCATGTTGTATTGCATGCTTTCCATTCTTTATCTTATTTCCTTTACCCTATACACACAAGGGGTGTTTGGTTTGTTTCTCTTGGTTAATACCTTCCACTTCCCATATAAAGTATGGTTAGGGTTGTCGGTTAACACCACCTTTGTTTCCTCTTGGTTAACACCCTTCCTTATCTATCGATTTCAGCGCAATTAAAGTGATTGTCCCTCTTTTTTTTTTTTGATTTCAGCGTGATTAGAGTGTGGTGTTCCTCTTCTCGTGAATTTAGCGCTTTTAGAGTGTTGTTGTTCCTTGTGATTTTAGCGCGTTTAGAGTGTTGTGTTCCTCTTTTTGCGATTTGAGCGCGGTTAGAGTGTGTTCCTTTTCTCACGATTTTAGCACGATTAAAGTGTGTTGTCTTCCTCTTTTTGTGATTTCAGTGCGATTAGAGTGTGTTCGTCTTCTCGTAATTTCAGCGTGGTTAGAGTGTCATGTTTCTTTTCCCGCAAGTTCAGTGTGGTTAGAGTGTGTTCCTCTTTTTGTGATTTCTGCGCGATTAGAGTGCAGTGTTCCTCTTCTCGCGATTTCAACGCGGTTAGAGTGTGTTTCTTTTCTGGTGGTTTCAGCACGATTAGAGCGTTGTGTTTCTCTTCTTGCAATTTCAGCATGGTTAGAGTGTTATGTTTCTCTTCTCGCAATTTCAACATGATTAGAGTATGTTGTGTTCCTTTTCTCGTGATTTTAGCGTGGTTAGAGTGTGTTCCTCTTCTCACAGTTTCAACGCGATTAGAGTGTTATGTTCCTCTTCTTGTGATTTGAGCATGATTAGATTGTGTTTCTCTTCTTGCGATTTTAGTGCGATTAGAGTGTGCTCATCCTTTCATATCAAGACGTGTTTGGAATGTGTTTGGCTTTAGCTACCCTTTCTTCTCTTGCGCGAAGCGCATTTGGATTTGCATTTCTTCATTTCATGTAGAAAACATGTTTGTGCATCTCGTTTTATATCACTTGTATAGAAAATATGTTTGAATAGCATTCTTTATTGCATTTGCAATTGTTAGCATGATTCATGTCATTTGGATGAGGTTCGCCTCTTTCACGTGCCATCTTTGCATCTTTATCATTATTACATTGTATACCATCAATGTTCAAATCAACAGTGTGGTATACGTAAGCCCAACTTTCAAACAAAATCGGTTTCGTATAGTGTGTAAGTCCAATTCTCAGTTGCATATCATTTGCATCTTTCCTCTGAACTACACTGGTTTGATTCTTTGCAAAAGGATATGTAGGCAACCCTCGGGTTCAACCAACTGCATCTGCATTTTGTTTGTTTGCACAAGTCTTACGGCCTTGTCAAAAGGGTCGTCTTCGGGCTTTGACATTCACTTACGTCATGAAATGACGCCTTGAGCTCTGTTAAAGAGAGACAACTTTAGACACTCCATTTTGATCAGCCTTAAGACTTGGGCGCTCTTTTCTGAACACCCGATGATGAAAGTTAGAATGTGCTACTATTCGAATTCCCCAACAGGAGAGTCAAATTCAAGCTTTAATCCCAACCTTACACCATTTTGGCCAAACTATTTTAGACCATTTTAAAATCTTTTTCAAAATGTTTTTCTTCTTCGTGTGGATTCAAACATTTCTACCAAATTTGAGGCTTGCATTTTCAAAATTCAAGTGTTATATTTTCTTAGTAAATTGAGCAAGAACAAAGTGGAAATGAGTGGAAAGAATGAGAATTTTCTATAAAAAAAATCCTGTTTTTCCCTTCTAAAAAACGGTCTGGCCAAATAATTTTTTGTCTGGCCAGACACTTTTTTGTCTAACTGGATGATTTTTTTGTCTAGCCGGCTAATTTGTTTGGGAAACAGAGCAGTTTCGAGAAATTCAGCATTTTCTCCAAATTTTACACAAATATCTTAGACATTTTAATTCTAAGCTTCCTCTACAAATATCTCAGATATTTTCTTTCCCACAAAAGTCTATAAATTTGCCTCTCTTTTTTCATTTTAAAGGGTTACAAAATTCTTGTTTACACCTTACACCTACACTTACACCTCCTCTTCAACATTTTCCTCAATTTTCTTCACTATTCTTCATTGATACACCACCCAAATTTCCATTAAAGCTAAAATTAAAGTTGACAAATATTTCTAAAAGGTTACATAATTTTTCTAAAAGCTAAAAGCTTTGTTTACACCCATCTCCTACACTTTATCTTCAACCTCCATTTTTCATACACCCAGCACCTAAACACCATTGAAGCTTGAACTTAAAGCTTTTTGCTAAGATTCTAAGCCATTTTCAAGGACCTTAAGGGTACTAGGAGAGAGTTTGTGGACAAGAAAGCTTAGCCTCTCTCTGAGAGGTGAACTTTTGCAATTTTCTCATATTTCTCTCTTGTTTTTCATTCATAAGCTTAGTATCTCATTATTGTCGTGTTTTAATCATGTGATTGTTGTAAGTCCTCAGGGATGTGGATGGAATAGAATTTAGCCACACATCCATTGAGTTGATAGTTCTTTCTTCATTTTCTTGCGTTCCTTTGCTTTAACTTCATTGTTCTTATGTATCTTGGACCCTTGTAGATTCACAAGTTCAATAAGTAGAATAGTTTTCTTGTTATTACACTCCTTTCCTTCATCTATCCTATCTCTTAAGTGCATCAATCCATGTGTTCCAACTCTTTGCTCAATATCAATGGGTGCCAAGGGTTGTTTTATAGGATTGCTTGAGTGATCCATGGGATTTGGTGTTGAGAAAGTTGTGTCCCTACTTGTCTTTGGTTTTTTTTTTTTTTTTTGAAGTAAAGTAAGATTTTTTATGTCAAAAGGTGTTGAATACTCTCTTGTCAATTCTTTGTGAACATGAAAAGGTTGGAAACACCTTTGTTTCATTAAATAAGAAAGGAGTTATTAATGTCCTTTGATGAACCTCTTACTTTGAAGCAAAGCTTCCACCAAGAAATGATTTGCATTAATCTACGCTCTCTACTTAATAGCATCAATTTGGGTATTAATTTGCCCTTATTCACAAAGAGAAGATGTAGGTTCCTTTCCATTTCTTGGCCTTGAATTTGTTTTGATTTCGATCCATTTAATTGTTGATTTATTGCAAAATATTTGTTATATATATATATGTTTATATCATTGTTGATGGTTAGGGCCCATTGGTCTCTTCCCTAAGTGATCCTTGTGAGTAGAGAAGGAAAGAGGGGTGAACACCCCTCAGAAATTGTCTTATGGCTTTTGTTTGGTAAATTATACACTGACCTAAATCTTAGCAGGAAAATGAATTTGGTCGGCCCTTTTTCCCTGTTCGGCCTATGTATAGCTGGCTAACTTCTCCAAGAACAAAGTAGGTAGTTTTTGGGGAGTGCTTTCCTGGGTGGTTCTGGAGCTGCTGATACATATTTTATACGATTTGTTAGACTCAGTAGTAACTTGGCTGAATTAATTCATTGTTGTAATACATTCTTCAACCCCTGTGGAGAAGTGGTTTGGAAATACTCTTCAGATCTTGGGAGACGCTAGTGATCCTCAGCTAGTCACCTGAAAAGATACAAACACTCCGGTCGGGGGTGCCGGAATTAGCACTCCGACGGACAAGTCAGTTCAGACACTCAGGATAGCTTGTTTACTAAGTTAAGTGAAGTGATTCTTACATACCTTTCTAAATATGTGGTTCTTGTATTTATACTTGCTTTCTGAGCCTCGGGGCCTGAGCCTACTTTTATCACATTCCCCTTTTATTTATTCGGAGCTACTGATCTCCAGCTATTCAGCCTTCCTAACGCATTCAGCATCCTAGTCACGCAATATGGAGCCGAATAATATCTGATTTCTGGGGTACACACCTTCTAACTCTTCTATTTATTCGGCTCCCACAATTGCCCTCCAAGCACTTTACCAACGACAGTTGGCTGGAGTGCTTGGTTTCGAATCTCGAAAAGTCAGAGCCAAAATTCGGCGGTTGGCCTCATCCTCATGCGGATATCTAAGCGCACCCCTTTCGGTTGTCGTGTCGACTTCCCGCCCCCCTCGTACGTGTCTATTTATTGCGATTTAAAATTTTGACGTCCTTTCGAGTATGTATTTTTTGATGCTCGTCGCTGGGTTGCCTTTTGAATCGTCCCTGCAACTCTCTTCTTCGATATCCTCTTCGTCCTTTGTAAGTTCTCTCCTTTCTTGTTTCGAAGACTCTTTCTGGTTTATTCCTTCCTTGGCATATTCTTATAAACTGTAGGGTATGGCGAAACATTTAAAAAACCTTCCCTCGTCAGATCGAATTGCTGGCTTTAAACGCCATTTCTCCATTCCTGATGATGTCCGTCTGTCGTTTGTGGCAGACGACACTCCTGATATGGAGAGGGAGGACAAAACCACGATTGTCTTTCCTCTTTCGTCAATTGTAGAGGGTGGAGTCCGTTTTCCCCTTCACCCGTTTCTTAGGGCTGTGCTTCGCCATTGGGGTTTAATCTCTTCCCAACCTAATGTGAATTTCTTTAGAATTATAATGGGGGTTATAGCGCTCAACCGTCGCCTTAGAATTAATCTTGGCATTCCAGCCATCCGGCATTGCTATGCCTTGGCTAAGTCTTCTGGTCGGCACGGGCATTTCTTCCTTAGGGCCTAGGATATCGACCATCAGCTAATTACTATGCTTTCCAGTTCTGGGAAACAAGTTGATAATGTTATGGTCGTTGTCCAGGGTAACTGGGAATTTGGCGAAGGGGAGGATCACGTCAACCCTATTCCTAGACGAAGGGGCGAGCCAGGTGGCCGATTGCCTTCTTGTTTTTATTATTTGTTCATTTTTGTTGTAAAGCCTCTTCTTTGAAATGTTATGGCTTGGCTTGTGCAGGGAACGATTTGAAGAAAGTCTTGTCTTGACGACGCCGTTCTTTCGGATATCAAAGTTGCGCTCAAGTATTTCGGCCGTCGACGTCTTCAGAAACAAGGGAGGGCGGCCCACGTTCTACTTCGTTACGAGCCGACATATACGGCCTTCTCAGCGGCGGAAAATATCCCGGTTCCGGAGGGTGAAGATTCTTGTATCGCTCTCATTTTGTCCAACTTCAAAAACTTGAGGCAAGTTGGTTTTGAAGGGTCTGATTCGGAGCGGGATGTAGCTAATGTTACCGAATCAGATCAGTCCGAAACCGAATCTGATGAGGTATTGAATTTGGCCGATCCTCCATCCACTTCGAGCCGAGGGGATCTTTCACTTGACGGCGTTTTTCACGGCTTAGAGGATCTTCCCGCCGCAAGCCCCGAAGACATGGTCGGGTTAAGCCTGACAAAACTTGCCAGGAAGGCGAATGCGGAAAGGTTAGCCATGCGGCGAAGAGCAGAGGCCCTTCTGTCTGAAGTACCACCCGCCATCGAATCTCAACTCTCCCTGCCTGTTAGCGAATCAGAGTTCTTGTGCGTTATTGAGGTGGAGACGACAAAAAATTGGAATGCCAAATCTACTTTGATCGTGCAGGCCGGCTAAGAAGTTGAGGAAGAGGCAGAGAAATGCCCTGCCGAGTTTAAGGCCGGCTCAGAAGAACAAGGCGGCAAACGTTCTTGATTAGAGGGATCGAATGTGATCGTTCCTTTTGTCATTCAGCCGATGATAAAAAACATGCCAGTTTCTTCTGATGCTTTGGCGCTTAAAGATCCAGAAGTCGCATTCAGCTTGGCTACGTCCGTGTCGTTGCCATCTGACAGGGAGGCTTTTCGGGTAGAACCAGATTTGAATGCGACAGCACTAGGCGCCCAATCGGCACTTTTGGTACATATTCGGACTTTGCTTCACTTAATCCAAATACTGTTGAAGTTATGGTTTTAAATTCTTGCTTTGCAGACCGTTGGAAGGATAGCTGATATGGGCCGTCGATATCGCGATGCCGTCAAACAGATTGGTCGTTTACGAAAGAAAGTTGAAGGCCAGAGGAAAAGGGCCGAGGTCGAAGCTTTGAAGGCGAACAAGGAAGCCTCAAGGGCCGAGGCCGAGGTGGAGAGGGCTCGTAGCGCAAATCAATTGAGATCGGATGCCGAGAAGGAGGCGGATGCGAGCGAAGATGCGCTCAAATTGGCCCAGAAGGCGGAGAAGGAAACAGCCGACTCGGAGGCTTCCAAAGTATTTGAGGCCGGGAAAAATGCTGGACTCGCCGAGTATTTGGACCAAGTCCCCAAGTTTGAAAATCGGGGATTCAAACATGGCTGGCACAAAGCCCTTGTTGCTGCTAAAGCTTCATTGATTATACCAATACCATATGAGCAAGTGGATGTTGAGCCATTGGAGTCTAATTCCGATGACTGATCTGGGTGACTGACATAGTTTTTAGGATGTCGATTGTATTTTTACAGTTTGTAATTTGGTATTTTTCATGTATTGCTACAGTCATAGTTTTTTGCTAGGCATTTTCATGCGGGCTTGTAGCTTTTTATTTAGTAATTTGTGTATATAAAATTTCATGAGTTGTGCTCAACTTGCTAAGGAAAATGTTGTTGATGAATGATATTGCTTTCGGTTATGGTTAGATCGGCTGCTTAGCTTAGGTATTTGGCTGACCAGATTAATAAATCTGCCCTTGCCTTAGCCAGGGCGTGAGCTTGGGAAGCCGAATGGGCCTAACTCGTGGGCTGGCTGAGGTACAGATTGATTGGCGCTTGCGCTAGAAAATATGGCCGACCAGATTAATAAATCTGCCATTGCCTTAGCCAAGGCGCGAGCTTGGGAAGCCAAATGGGCCTAACTCGTGGGCTGGCTGAGGCACAGATTGATCGGCACTTGCGCTTGAAAACATGGCCGACCAGATTAGTAAATCTGCCCTTGCCTTAGCCAGGGCGCGAGCTTGGAAAGCCGAATGGGCCTAACTTATGGGCTGGCTGAGGCACAAATTGATCGACACTTGCGCTTGAAAACATGACCGACCAGATTAGTAAATCTGCCCTTGCCTTATCCAGACCAGATTAGTAAATCTGCCTTTGGTTTGAGAAGTCGAATGGGCCTAACTCGTGGGCTGGTTGAGGCACAGATTGATCGGCGCTTGCGCTTTGAAAACATGGCCTACCAGATTAGTAAATCTACCCTTGCCTTAGCTAGGGCGCGAGCTTGCGAAGCCGAATGGGCCTAACTCGTAGGCTAGCTGAGGCACAGATTGATCGGTGCTTGCGCTTGAGAACATGGCCGACCAGATTAGTAAATCTGCCCTTGGTTTGAGAAGCCGAATGGGCCTAACTCGTGGGTTGGCTGAGACACGATCGATTGATCGCCTTAGCTGCGCGAGCTATGGCGGCCGAATGGGCCTAACTCGTGGGCTGGCTGAGGCACAGATTGATCGGCGCTTGCGCTTGAAAACATGGCCGACCAGATTAGTAAATCTGCCCTTGCCTTAGCCAGGGCGCGAGCTTGCGAAGCCGAATGGGCCTAACTCGTGGGCTGGCTGAGGCACAGATTGATCGGCGCTTGCACTTGAAAACATGGCCGACCAGATTAGTAAATCTTCCCTTGCCTTAGCCAGACCAGATTAGTAAATCTGCACTTGGTTTGAGAAGCGAATGGGCCTAACTTATGGGCTGGACAATTGTCATCCGACTTTTGACGTTTGGGATTACTGACGTTGCCTCGGGAGAGCTGAATACGTTGAAGGATAAATGGGGCAGGTGCACGCCAAAGGCCCTACTTATTTCCATTCAGGCAACTTGGGAGGGACGAAGATTGGCTGAATTAGACGCTGCAATGAGTCGCAGTAGCGAGCTTATGCGTACGGGAAGAAGAACGTCTAAGGATCGGGAAACACAGCAGCCCCTTAGTCGTCAAAGCAGATCGCCCCGAAAGGACAGACAACAACGGGGAAATTCTCCGCGCCTGCGACCGAGAATCGAGCCTGATGTGATGCCACAACCGTTGAGTTTTGCGGTTTTTGTGAGGAATAGACTAATAACGGAGGCGGATTCTATCATTAAAGACCCAGGTGTGGCAGTCGAGTTCGCTCGACAGATCTTCCCGCTGGAAGTCCAACAATCGATGGTTAGACGTCAAGATTTCGAAGTATTTTGAGACGGCATACATGGGGCCATGAAAGGACTATATACTACTTACGAGGTCGGCATGCGTCTGCGGGAAGCGCGATGTGAGAGTGAGAAAAAGGATGAAAGGAATCGCAGTCTGGAGATTCGTGCGGAAAAGGCTGAGCGTAAGCTTCGGGAGCTGAAGAATGTTCAAACGAGCGCGTCGGTGGCGGCCGATCAGTCTAAATTGGTCGTTGAGGAGAGAGTGACCCAACGGACCTCGGGTTATGCAAAGGGATTTCAGGACGGCCTGAAGGTCGAGATAGAGAAGACCAAACGAGACCTTGCCGAGGAGGTCTGCCGATGTGAAAATCGTGGATTTAAGCACGGCTGGATCAAGGCCCTTCAAACCGAGAAGGCTCTCGAAGCCGTGGGCATTGATTCGGCTTCGCCCCTGTATCATCGTCACTACTTACCCTATTTCGATTTCGAAATTGAGAAGAGCGACGATGAGGGTGCCGAATAAATAGACTTTGGAACGCGAGAACAGACTTCGTATCGAACAAATAGAATTTCTTTTATTTTCAACGTTTGTATTTGGTCTTGAAATGTTATGTGCTTAATTAAATGTATTATTTCAACTTACTGGCAAGTTTTGTGTTGCGTGGTGCAAATGTTTAAACATGCATTGACCGGCTTGAATTAAGAACAATTTTCAGTGAATATTTATTCGGCCAGTGAAGTGGTCTGAATGCATCTCTCACAAAGGCTCCGAATCCGGAGACTATTTTGGCCAGTCATGATATCCACGAAGGGCGCTCCGAATTCGGAGTTTTAATCGGCCTTAAGAGGCTTAATCGGCCCTAAGATGTCATGCGCCAAAAGGGGCTCCGAATCCGGAGACTTTATTTTGGCCAATCGTGATATCCACGAAGGGCGCTCCGAATTCGGAGTCTTAATCGGCCCTAAGGTGCCATGCCCCAAAAAGGGGCTCCGAATCCGGAGACTTTATTTTGGCCAAACGTGATATCCACGAAGGGCGCTCCGAATCCGGAGTCTTAATCGGCCTCAAGAGGCTTAATCGGCCCTAAGGTGCCATGCCCCAAAAAGGGGCTTCGAATCCGGAGACTTTATTTTGGCCAAACGTGATATCCACGAAGGCCGCTCCGAATCCGGAGTCTTAATCGGCCTTAAGAGGCTTAATCGGCCCTAAGGTGTCATGCCCCAAAAGGGGGCTCCGAATCCGGAGACTTTATTTGGGCCAATCGTGATATCCACGAAGGGCGCTCCGAATCCGGAGTCTTAATCGGCCCTAAGGTGTCATGCATCAAAAGGGGGCTCCTAATCCGGAGACTTTATTTGGGCCAATCGTGATATCCACGAAGGGCGCTCTGAATCCGGAGTCTTAATATACCCTAAGGTGTCATGCACCAAAAGGGCGCTTCGAATCCAGAGACTTTATTTGAGCCAATCGTGATATCTACGAAGGGCGCTCCGAATCCGGAGTCTTAATCGGCCCTAAGGTGTCATGCAGCAAAAGGGCGCTCCGAATCCGGAGACTTTATTTGGGCCAATTGTGATATCCACGAAGGGCGCTCCGAATCTGGAGTCTTAATCGGCCCTAAGGTGTCATGCACCAAAAAGGGGCTCCGAATCCGGAGACTTTATTTGGGCCAATCGTGATATCCACGAAGGGCGCTCCGAATCTGGAGTCTTAATCGGCCCTAAGGTGTCATGCACCAAAAGGGTGCTTCGAATCCGGAGACTTTATTTGGGTCAATCGTGATATCCATGAAGGGCGCTCCGAATCCGGAGTCTTAATCGGCCCTAAGGTGTCATGCGCTCCGAATCCGGAGACTTTATTTCGGCCTTAGAAGGCTTAATCGGCCCTTAAAGGCTTGGGAGCGAGCTTGAGAAAATGAGAAACTTTGTATTGCAACGGTGGAATATGTACAAGTATCAAGCCCACAAGTTGGGTCAATGATAGAATTTACGTAAATGTGTTGAATTCCAAGGCCGTGGCAGGCTTCTTCCTAACATGTCTGAGAGTCGATATGCCCCTGTTCCTGTGATGGATTCTATCTGATAGGGGCCGTCCCAGTTTGGACCCAATTTTCCATCGGCCGGTCTCCGGTCGGCTGGAAGTACCTTCTTTAGGACCAACTCTCCTGGCGTGTATCGGCGTAACTGAACTTGCTGATTATACGACTTGGCGAGCTGCTGCTGATATCGTGCCATGGATGCTAGGGCGCAGTCTCTTCGTTCTTCGATTAGAATCAGAGCCAGGGCAAGCATCATGTCGTTTTGGCCCGTATCAAAAACTTGTGATTTCAGAGTTGGAAGGCCAATTTCCAGGGGTAAGATTGCTTGGGTTCCAAAGCATAGAGCAAACGGCGTTTCTCCAGTGGATCTCCTCGGCATAGTATGATGAGCCCACAATACACTCGGCAATTCTTCGACCCATTTGCCTTTAGATTTTTCCAGCCTCTTTTTGATGCTGTCCAAGATGGATTTGTTAGAGGCTTCAGCTTGACCATTGCTTTGGGGGTAGGCCGGTGTAGAGAAATAAGGCCGAATGCCATATTTGCTGTATAACTCTCGATATACGCCACAATCGAACTGGGTGCCATTGTCTGAGATGAGAGCTCTCGGAATGCTGAATCGCGTTATGATGTTTCTTCATACAAAGCATTTAATGTCGGTATCTCGTATATGTGTTAAAGCCTCCACTTCGACCCATTTTGTGATGTAATCTGTCGCGACGATTAAGAATCGCTTGTTCCCCGGGGCCCTCGGCAATGGTGCTATGATATCAAGTCCCCACTGAGCAAACGGCCAGGGGCTGGTGATAGAGTTCAACCCTTCGGCAGGCAGATGGGTTAATGGGGAGAACTTTTGGCACTGTTCGCATTTTTTTACATAACTCTCCGCGTTAGCTCTCATCATCGGCCAATAATACTCCTGTGTTATAGCTCGATGGGCCAGGGAGCGTCCGCCAGAATGGGCACCACAACTGCCCTCATGTATCTCTGTCAGAAGCTCCTCCACTTTGTCGGGGTGCACGCATTCCAAATATGGACTAGAGAGGGACTTTTTATAAAGCCCTCCTTGCGGATCCAGATAGTATCGCAGGGCTTTATTTCGCAGCTTGTGTGCTTCTTTTTTGTCCTCTGGGAGTTGTTCAGAAGAGAGGAATGCAACAATGGGGTCCATCTAGCTTGGTGCGGATTCTATAATGTTGACATGAATTTCCTCTGAAGGGCCAATACTCGGCTCCGGGATGAAACCTACTTCGATGGTCCATTTGATCTCCGAATTGATGGCGGAGGCTAGGCACGCCAAGGCATCCGTGTGTGTGTTCTGGTCGCGTGTTATTTTGTTCAGTTCGTGATGGTGAAATTTTGTCAGCAAGGAATTGGCAGTTTTCATGTAGGCCGCCATACGGTCGTTTCTTGCCGCGTACTTCCCCTTTAGCTAACTGATTACCAATTTTGAATCACAAAACATAAGCAGACGCCGAGCGCCGAAAAGGTGCGCATTCCGTAGACCGGCTAGAAGGGCTTCGTATTTGGCTTCGTTATTTGATGCTTCGAAGCCAAGCTTGACGGCCTGCTTAATTACTACGACGTCTGGAGACATGATTACAACTCCGGCGCCGCTGCCCCTTTGGTTAGACGATCCATCATAGTATAATTGCCAAATATCCCCGACATAAATTCTCCAGTTCGGCTTTGGTCGAACTTCAGCCTTTGGTCGAACTTCGTCAGGTTTGAGGTTGGCAAGCTCGCCAGTGAATTCGGCAACAAAGTCAGCCAACGCCTGCCCCTTGGTTGCGGTTTTAGGTAAAAACTGAATGTCGTATTGGCCGAGTTCAAGAGCCCATTTTGAGACACGTCCTGATGCTTCTGCACTCCATAGTACTGATCGGAGGGGATAATCTGTTGGCACCCCAATGCTATGTCCTTGGAAGTAATGCATCAGTTTTCTTGTCGCCATGACTAGGGCTAAGATGAGTTTTTCCAGCGGAAGGTAGCGTGTTTCGGCGTCAACCATTGCCTTGCTCACATAATACACTGGCCGTTGCTCCCCCTCCTCCTCTTTTAACAGTATGGCGCTGACGGCCCTATCGAAAACTGCCAGATATAGAATGAGCGGGTCACCAGCGGCGGGTGTTGTCAAGAGAGGTACTGAGCCGAGGTAGGTCTTGAGTCCGTTGAAAGCTGTTTCGCATTCAGCAGACCATTCAAAAGCCTTACCCTACCGTAGTGTCTGAAAGAATTGTCGGCAGCGATCTGTAGACCGGCTGATGAACCTGTTGAGTGCAATGGCCATCCCCATCAACTTTTGGACTTCTTTTACTGAACAGGGGGAGCCGAGTTCCAAGATTACTGTGACTTGCCTCGGGTTGGCTTCGATTCCTCGGTGATTGACGATGTAACCCAGGAATTTGCCAGAGCCAATTCCGAACGCACACTTGGAAGCATTCAGTTTCATTCTGTATTTGCGTAAGATGCTGAATGTCTTTTCTAGATTGGCTATATGATTCTATTCTTCTTTGGACTTGACCACCATATCGTCGATGTATACTTCCATAATGTGGCCGAGTTGCTCTTTGAACATGGCGGTGACCAGTCTTTGGTAGGTTGCCCCTGCATTCTTCAGCCCAAAAGGCATAACTTTGTAGCAGTAGGTTCCTCTTGGGGTGAGGAATGCAGTTTTGTCCTGGTCATCTGGATGCATGGTGATTTGATGGTAGCCTCTGTAAGCATCGAGGAGGCTCATGCGTTGATGGCATGCCGTCACATCGACAAGCTGGTCGATTATGGGTAGAGGAAAATAGTCTTTGGGGCAAGCTTTGTTCAGATCCGTGAAATCGATGCACAGTCGCCAAGTCCCATTTTTCTTCTTCACCACCACTGTATTGGAGAGCCACGTAGGGTAAGTGACTTCTCTAATTGCCCCAGCGTCAAGCAGTCTGTCTACCTTTTCAACAACGGTGGCAGTGTGCTCCGCGGCTGACCGCCGGCCTTTCTGAATGATCGGCTTACATTTGGGATCGACATTCAGATGGTGCTGTGAAACTGATGAGTCTATTCCCGGCATTTCGTATGGAGTCTACGCAAAGACGTCGAGGTTGTTGAGCAAGAAAGAGATCAGCTGCCTATCGACCTGATTCAGAGAGGTGCTGATCATGAAGAACTTTTCTGGGCTTCCATCGATGTTAACTCAGTCTAAACCATCCATGGCCTTCTCATTTGGATGCCGCCCAATGTCATCAAGGATCTTTCGATTTGGCACCTCAATGGAGTTTACTTGCAGTTTCTTTGGCGTTCTGGCGGCAAGGAGATAACATGCTTGTGCCGATTTTTGCGAGCCGCGGATTTGCTCAATGCCGTGTTCTGTTGGGAAACGTAGCAGTTGATGATAGGTGCTTGGGACAGCCTGCAAGGTATGTAACCACGATCGCTCCATGATGAGATTGTACGGCGATGGCAGCCTGACAACCAAGAATTCCACATCCACCGTTCCGGAACCTGCTTGAACGGGTAAGCTGATCTTTCCCAATGGGTACTCTGGATTGGCATTGAAGCCGGATAGTGGATAAGGAGCCGGAGTCAGGCCTGACTCGTTGAATCCGAGTTTGATGAAGGTTTTATAATACATAACCTCCGAAGTATTGCCCTGGTCGATAAGAACGCGTTCAACGGTGAACCGGTTTACGCATAGCTCAACAACCAATGGATCGATGTGAGGGAGTGTTACGCCGATCAAATTAGAGTCGTCAAAGGTGATACTTGGCGTTTCTCAGAGCTGCTTTGCTGGCGTGAGTTGCTGTTGGGGACCTGGATGTGATTGGATCGCATGCACGGCCCGCGCTGCTGGCAGGCTGTATATCATGTGGATGGTGTCAAGTGGAAATGCATCATTCAAAAGGGCAGGTCTTTTGATCGCACTCCTCCGGACGCATTGTTGGAGACGTTCGTCCTTTGCCAACTCCTCAAGATGATCTGTTGAGGCATAGCGGCCGTCAGTTTCTTGCTGTCGGGCTCGAGATCGTCGATCATCTGCCCTCGGGGGTCACTCAGAAGCCTGGTGCACTGTTTGTTTTGCTTTTGCTATTTCCGAGGCCAGATCGCGACGAACATGTTCGTTCTCAATGATGATGTTGTCCAACCTCTGTTTGGTTTGCCTAGCTTGTGCCATGGTCGCTTGTATTGTCTTTTGCGTTGGGTTTGAAGATGAGTAGAGGTCCAAGGCAAGTCTTGCTGCGATGGTTTTTGGTCCAAGCAAGTTTGCTGGAGTGAGGTCATCTCTTTGTGTGGTCTCGTCAGTGGCTATCGGAGGATCTTTAGTCACGTCTGCCATGGATGTATTTGAGTATTTCCATAGACGGCGCTAGTTGTGGAGAAGTGGTTTGGAAATACTCTTCAGATCCTTGGAGACGCTAGTGATCCTCAGCTAGTCACCTGAAAAGATACAAACACTCCGGTTGGGGGTGCCGGAATTAGCACTCCGACGGACAAGTCAGTTCAGACACTCAGGATAGCTTGTTTACTAAGTTAAGTGACGTGATTCTTACATACCTTTCTAAATCTGTGGTTCTTGTATTTATACTTGCTTTCTGGGCCTCAGGGCCTGAGCCTACTTTTATCACATTCCCCTTTTATTTATTCGGAGCTATTGATCTCTGGCTATTCAGTCTTCCTAATGCATTCAGCATCCTAGTCACACAATATGGAGCCGAATAATATATGATTTCTGGGGTACGCACCTTCCGACTCTTCTATTTATTTGGCTCCCACAACCCCCATTCTTTTCTTTTTTTTATTATTATTCATTCAAAGTGTTGTAATAATCTCTCTTGCTTGCCTCCGTTCTTATTCAAATTGTTGTAATAACTTCTAACCCCGCGTCTGTGTATCCCTTTTAGTTATGCACTTTTTGTATAGCATCATGTTTTATTTATCATATCCATGCTTTGCATCCATCTTTCATGCATTGAGATTCAGCTAATTTGCATCTATGGGTTTCATCAATTCTTATATGCCTTTGTGTGCGAACTCATGCCTTGAGATGATACACATATCGCATATTTAGTAGTCGAATCCTTAGTTGCATTTCGTGTATGTATTTCATTAGGTATTTGCATATAGGATCATGTAGATATATATAGCATATTATTTTTTTGGCTTGCCACAGAGGAGTAGTAGGTGAGCATTTACAACTTTAGCATTCGGGTTGTGTATGTTATTTTACCATGTTTAGCATCTCACCATGCAACTAAGTGCTTAAATGACATATCACTTTGAGTGCCAGCGGATGAAGGTTGTGTTGCTTAGGTTGGAATGATGTTTGTTGATATGCATGTGGGCTCAGTTTTCTATGAGTTGTACATTGATTCAAAAAAAACCTTTCAAAATGCATAAAATCAAAGCATACCAAAATAAGTGACATAATCTATAAATTGCTTGATTCACATCGTAATTTTAGCATTATTAATAACCGGAACATGAGCATATATTGTTTATAAAACTCATATCATGGCTTAGTGGAGGCCGATCTCTTGATCGCTTGAGCAGGGGTGCTCAATTCATGACCTTCCCCCCTCATACTTAAGGTTTCAAACTGAGGTATCTTTGGTTATGTTGAACAGTGGCCTTTGGCACGAGTCATGGGTTTCCTAATTTTCCCAAATGATTAGGTGGCGACTCTGAGATCTGGTGATGTAGTCCATTTCTGGCATATTTTGCAATAAATAGATTTTCTATAAAAGTTGCAAGATTTAGACTCTCATTTTTTGTTTCACATTGTACTACTGAGACTAGGTCAAGAGATTGGGAGTCTGAACTATTAGGCGCGCTTGGTAACCCTGAAAGCATCCTACAGTTGCTTGGAAACGGAAACTGCAGACCCTTGACTATTATAATGAAATGGAAATGCTAGAATGAATGGATACTTGGCTGGCTGAAGTCCATTACACTCTGAAGTTCACTGCTATGAGGCACTATAGGAAGAACAAGAAGAAAGAGAACCAAGTAGGGGTAGATGAGGATTGGTTCATAGGGGCCTTGTTCAAAGAAGATGAGTAAAGAAGAAATGAATGTGTAAAACAAAGTGACATAGGTTAACTTTCAAACTGGCTTCAGTACTGAGACTAACCACTATGGCTTGGGAGACTTGCATGCTGAGACGATGCCAGATAGAGGAGCATTGGAAGAGGATGTCACCAAGCATGTAGTGGATGCAATAAGATGCCAATTGACAAACTGAGCTGTTGAAAATTGTTCTGCTCATGGATTTGGTAGTGGATCCAATAAAATGAGTCAATTGAGTCAAGTGAGTCAAAAATCTGGCATGTCAGATTCTGACACGTCGGTCTTTTCAAGTAATAAGTTGAGTCTATTCTTTTGTTTTGATTTGTGTTCCTTTGAGTCAGAGTTAGATGTCGGAACCCCCTTTTTTCCGATCAATAATATAAGCTAGTAATTTTGAATACTTCACGGTGCCAAAAAGTTGATTTCATTAAATCCTAAGATTTCTATAAAAAAAAGGGGGGACTTTTTCAAAGCTTCAAAATGATCTAATTGAATGGGAAAAAGGAAGATAAGCCGAACTTGAAATGAATGAAATAAGGTTAATAAATTTGGGTAATGAAGGCAAATCCTCGCCTGTTCTAGATTTGATTCATGCTGTCTTTTTGGAATACAAGAGTTCAATGAAACATCTTTTTCATGATCCTATAAAGGCATGCCTAGAATCAATTCAAAGACTATGCTACATAAAGATTCCTCCAGACCTTGAACCAAATCCATAGCATGGGTGCTAAGCATTGATCAAACTGGGACAATTTTTTATTCCCCAGCACAAAATAAGGGTCATCCTTCCACCATAAGAAGTGAAGGCGCGAAGCCAACACCATCTCGGGAACATCATCCAAGGAAGACATTCAAATCAAACAAAGCAAAGTTGCCATGACAATAAGGAACCATTATTTCAATAAATCTAAATGGGATGAAATTCACACAATATATTAATCCTGTTAAAGCTTGTTAGGTCAAATACCCCAAAAGGCAACCTAAGCAAAATTTAGAGCATGAAAAAAAAAAGGAAGAAAAAAAGAAAAAAAAAAGAGAGAAGAAAATCAGAAGGAAAAAAAAAGTGAAAGAAAGAAATAAAAGCTCGCATGATTGAAAACTCGAAAGAGCGATCTTGGGAAAGGTTAGAGTACAAACAAGAGAGTTAATACTTGAGTGAACCTGACCTTGAACTACGAATGGCCTGATTCCCATCCTTGGGATACGTAGGCAACTTCACCCTAGAGTTCGGCCCTATTTCATTCAATTTTCACCGTCCATTGGCATCTGTCATCAATTCGAATATTTGAATGCCTAACTTTTGGAAGGGAGGGGTTTAGTTGCGCAAGTCATTGGATTCAAGTATAGAATTGTCTAATTAGTGAGCTTGCGAAAATTGTCATTTGGATTGTTTTTGAATGAGAAGAGTGAGTGATTTATATTCCTTTTTCGATTGACCAGTTACACAGCATTTTCAAAACAAAGGAGTAAACTTCATTGCATTATTTTATTGATTACAATTTCAAACATGACAAATGAAAGCTAACTAATTTCCATTCAAAGAAAATCTTTAGAAGATAAGATAAAAATAAATGGGATTTAAAATCTAAACTAGGGGCATCATGAGCCAAATTGGAATTACTCAGTCTTCTATCCTTCGTGTGTTTCAAACCATTGAACCTCGCATTCGAGCCACTCAATGAATGCCCATGATGGTCTGCAACTGAAGCCTTCCTCCGCTGTTATGAGTACTCTATTTTGCCAACCTTTGGCATTTTCCTTCAAGTGAGAAGCTTGGAAAACAAAGGAAGAGGGGTACAAAGAGGAACCCAAGTAAGGCACCTACTCATGCCCAAACTGCGGTAGAACTCGATGAGGAAAATATTAGGCCATATGAGACAAGCCAATTACCTCTATGCCTAGAAATGGAGGCATCTCTTGAGTCATGACTGGAACTGTCAACCAAGGTGAACGCCTAGCTATGTTCCTGTAAGTTTGGGAGTTCATCCAATCATGATTGTCAAGTAATGGGTAGTAGTTGCCCGCACCTTCAATTTGTCCATTAGCCATGTTTGGGGAAAAGAAAGAAAAAGACAAGAGAAACAAAAGAATATAGAGGTGTGAGATGAGAGGAAAAAGCGAGCGAGGGTATGTTAAAAACAAAAAAGAGAGATAAGAGAATAGAGAGGTGAAAGATGAGAAACCAAGTGAGATGGGTGGTACCTGGAGTAATAATGGGCTCCCACCAAATTTTGCAGTAATATTGACACGAACCTCATCTAAACTCATCAGGGTCTCTGCTAAGACCAACCCAATAAAACTCCTCCCCTCTTTAACTTGCTTGGCCACATCAACCAAGATAGGGCTAGCTACCTCATTACTCGACACCATTAAGAATCGGGCAAGTAAGCAGATACACAAAGCAGTCTGCCTATCCTCTTAAAACTTCTAGTCCCTCGGGTCTCGTGTACCAGTGAGCTTATTAATCAAAGTAACGACTACTAGCTCACCATTTTGAATGCAATCTTTGGCTTCGCCTAGGGACAACCCACAGATCTCACCAAGTAACTTGGATAGCTTGTCAATGGAGTTGGCCGTACCAAATCAACTTTTGAACGACACTCTAGCAAAGCCACAAATTCCTCGAAGGTAGGGTAGAGTTCTTAGTGTCCAAACTAGAAAACATGGATGTTCAGGTCCCAAAACTGAGTTTCCACATAAGGGAATGACAAGTCAATGTTTAGCTTACTAAGAGGAAATAGGGAGTTCAGGCCATAATTGTGGAAGTTAACACACTTAGCGCCATCCAAACTGTCTATCCATATTGATAAACCATCCTGGGATGTGATAATTATAAGTCGAAGACGAAGAATGAAGTTTAGGACCAAAGGTTGATTAGAAAAGGGTAGTGTGAATAGTCCTTCGTGCAATGTGGAGTATTTATAGGCCAAAACAGAGCAACAGTGGCTTGGGAGGTAAAATCCTAAAACTTAGGCATCATGGCACACGTGCCTTGTGCTTGTGCACATCTATGGCGCGTACGCACATCCTATGTTGAAAAAGAAGTTTGGCTTATTTAGGGGCATGACACGATGTTCCAGAGATAATTGGGGCATTTTGACATCATTGTTCGAGTTATGTTAGGTTGTTAGGATACTTGTTCAGTTCTTTTGAGTTGTAATTTTGGTTTGATCACTTATTTTTAGTTTTGTTAAATGGAGTTACCAGATCAATGTAAGAAACACAAAAGGTTAGGCATTTGAAAGAAATACTTAAAATTCTTGACAAAGGGGAAATTAGAATTCACTACATACAATATAGATTTTGAAACTATACAAAAGTTTTTACAAGATATGGGGCATCCCCCCCAATAGCACCCTTTATAATGTTTCTAAAAAAGAAAAAAGAATATATAAAAAGTGAAAAACAAAAGAACCCTAAGGCTATGATGCATGGGCCTAGTCAACCTCCTCGAGGGCAGTTCAAAGCAGCTTGAGATAGACCCTCCTTCCATCATCATCATCATCATTGTCAGGCTCGAAATCATTTTAGAATGATTCTCTCCTGCAGTAGAGGCACCTTGTAGACACCCCATTTTTGACCGTTCTCAAGACTTGGTTGTGCATGCAGGTACACCCAACAACTAGTTTGATTGCTCGCCGAGTACTTGACAGTCACGGCGGAACGTCACAGGTTTGAGCTTTCCAAACCCTGTATCCTTCTGGTCCCCTTTTTTGGACCTTGTAGTGGCCCTTTCTGCATGCTTTGTGGAAGGCATTGCCGGCCCCTTTTTGGCCTTGCCGGCCATGCCTTTGCCGCTGCCGGCCATTAATTAAGCCTGCTGGCCATCAATGAGCCACTCCCGGCCACCACTGATGGCCGGCAGACCCCTTGTCTCAGTAGGTTTCACGCCAGATCTTTTGAGCCAGCTAGTTTTCACTCCTCTCCCCTCCATACACGTGTATGGAAGGATGAAGCTCTTGCCAAGCTTGTTTAACAAGCTTCTTCTTGTATTCTTCTATATAAGGAAGGAGCCTTCTTCTATATCAGAGGTTGAAGAAAGTTTTGAAGGAGTTGTATCTCTCTTTCTCTATATTTCTCACTCTCTCTCTCTCTCTCTCTCTCTCTATACTGCATAGAATAGGGCTCTAAAGTCCATTTTTCTTGCACTTTTACACTACAACACATAGAGATACACCACTATGTTTGAGCTGAGGTTCTTGAAGGGGTTACTTGAGCTCTGAAACTTGGTTTTTGGTCTTTGAGATTGCAGGTTTCGAAGTTGATCTTCAAGGGTGAGTTTCTTCTCCTTTTTAGCATTTATTTGTACCTCATTTTGGCCATCCTTGCATATTGTTTTAGGCCATGCTTTCAACTGAAAAAAGTTCTGTATTTAAGTTCTTTTGAAGTTTGTTTGAGGTCTTTTTGGTGTTAGGGGTGTACAACCCTCTTGTATGCTTTGTTTGGCCTTGTTTTGAGCCATGCTTTAAGGCCTTTGAGCTAGGATTTGTTTGGCCTTTTAGCCACTAAAATCTAGTGGATTTTTAGTGGTAGGCATATGGTTTTGAGGTCTCAAATCGGAGGGGGTGGCCCCCTCTCTTCTTGTTTTTGTTTGCTTGTATTATTGGCCTATCAAAGGAGTATGTATCCCTTTACTTTTGAGGCTTGGTTCAGGCCTTTTTTTGTGAATTTTAGGACCTTCCTTGACTCTGTCCATGGCTAGCTTGGCCATATTTTCCATGCTTCTTGTATGTGTAGTGTAATCCCATTTGTGGCTTATCAAAGTAGCATGTTTGCCTAGCTTACGTTGAGTCCATTTCAACATGTTTTTGGTGATGTTTTTCCATGACATAACTCTGTCTAAAGTGGGCTTAGTCATCTTTTGCATGCTCCATATACTTGTAGAATAAATCTTGCTTACTAGCTTTATGTGCATGATGTTTTGACTCATCATTCTAGCATGTTTTGGCTTTGCTCCAGCATGATTTTATTCTTATTTTGGGCTGTTCTAGGACTGTTTTGGGCTGCCATGGTCATATCACTCATGTTTTGTATAGCTATAGTGTAAATGCTTTGGCTAGCCTTGGGTTTTGAGGCCCCTGCCATGCCATACATGTGATGTTTCCATGCTTTGCCATCATTTTGAATGTTATTTCAGTCCATGAAATGTGGTCATACACCTACATTTGACATGCTTTCAATGTCTTAGAGAGTTTGTGTTTTATGCCTCATGAATGGATCATTGTGCATGCCTCTATGCTTAGGTCTTTGGGATGCCATCTTAATGGGTTTTTGGGGTTATTATGTCATGATATAACTCTGATTTTTGTTAGTTGAGTCATCCAATGCTTGGTCTTAATAGGTGTAGTGTAATCCACCTTATTTGACTTGTATGTATCATGCCTGATGCTCTTCATGCTAGCTTGTTTTGTCTTCCTTCCAAGCATGTTTTAGTCTTATATTAACATGTTTTAGGACTGTTTTAGGTTGTCTTTGCCATATCCTTCATGCTTTGTATAGCTGTAGTGTAATTGGCCTCGCTAGCTTCGTGTTTTGTTGACTCATGCAGGCTATCTTTAGGCTATTTAGATGATTTGGCATCATTTAATGCTTCATTTTAGAGCCTGTATCATTGCCATATTCCCACTTCAATCATGCTTTAAGTACCTTTGAGTGTTGTGCATTATTGCCTAGTTTATGGCTTAGCTTGTACGATTGCATACCTAGGTCTTTGGGCCCTCATCTCAGAATGTTTAGGTACTCATTTTGACCTATTTAAGCTCTATCCATGCTTAGTTCATGCATTTGTGCCATGTATTGCATGCCTCCATTGTAATCCTCTTTGATAGCTCCATTCTTTAAGGACTTTCGCATGCTTTACTTGTGTTGTTTAAATGATTTGGCATCGTTTATCATCTCATTTTAGTGCACTTAGTGTTGTTATACTTCCATGCTTTCCACTCTTTAGGTGTTCTTGAGAGTTGCATCTTTATGCCTCAATTGGTGAGCCAATTGGCATGCATGCTTGTATGTGTTTTCGGTGCCTTAATCTTAGCATTATGGCCACTGATTTGGGCATAGTTGAGGCCTGCCCATCTTGGTTTTAGTCCATCCCTTGCATGTTGTTGCATGCTTGTCTTGCACATTTTTGTATGCTTTCTCCATCCTTGCATGTTGTAGCATGCTTGTCTTGCATATTGTTGTATGCTTGCTCCATCTTTGCATGTTGTCGCATGCTAGTTCCATTACATGTTGTTGCATGTTTATTACACTGCATTTCGCATGCTTAAGTCATATTGCATGATTGCATATTCAAGTTAGCATTGTGTATGCCATCCTTGCATTGCATTGTTGTTTGGGTTAAGTGTTAATTCGAGCACATGAAACGAGGAACGTTTCATACTTCAAGTGATGAGACATGTCTCAATTCTCGGTCGCCGACGCTCTTGATTATCCATGATACAGTTCTAGGCACTTATGTGTTTTATGTGTGCATTTATTTCGCATTGATTTGCACAAGTTGGATCTTTGGCCATCATGCATCGGGATGCGTGATTGATGGTCATGGATCTGACTACGCCTCTCCCTTGATGTTTCGAGGTGATATGGGGTGGCATAGTGCGTACGTACCGTTAGGAGATCCTCCATTTTCTTTATTTTGTGGTCTGCTGTAGCTTGGTGTCCTAGCACATCAGTGGCCAGCAGTGCCCTATAGATGGCCGGCAGTCCTTCATTCTTGGCCGGCAGTATACCATATTTGGCCGGCAGGTGGTCGGCAGCATCTCCCCATGGCCGGCAGGCCACTAATGCACTCCCCAGACTGGTTTTGGTAACGTTCAGCAGGAATTCCTTGAGGACACCCTGCAGACAGAGCCTCTAAAGTGCAACCAGAGAGCTTACCGGGACGGGAACCGAGCATGCATCTCCAACTTCTTCAAGGCAGAGCTGAGGCGGCCTAGCAATCTCATTTTAATGCTTACTTGTTAGTTAGCTTTAATTTGTAACTTAATTAATTTGTCGATTAATTGAGTTTTGTAATAATTAGTTGTAGCTAATTATTCATTCGGTTATGTAATAATTAATTAGCTTGTTAGTTAGTTAATTAGTTGGCATGTATTATTCGTTCTGACCCTCCGTCGAGAGGGAAAATTTTGTAATAAGTGTGCATGAGTGTATGCATGTCTTCCAACCTCACGTCTTTCTCCGTTTTACTTACCCGCTTACAGTGGTTAGTTTTAGGGCATGTTTCAATTAGCATCCTTATGCTTTGCATGTGTACATTCATTCATCTATATTGCATGCACCGGGCTCGGCACATCATACTAACTGCATTGTATTTCAATTCCAATTTGAATACATGTATCAATTGCTGCATCTCACATGCCGTTTTAGAATAGTCGAGCCTATTTCTAGTTGCATTTTGCATGTGTTGCATTAGCCATCTTAACATGAACTAGGATCATGCATTGATTACTAACTAGTTTTTGTTTTGGCTCGGAGTACACTGTGAGTATTTATGCTTTAGCATACTGCATGTGTTATTGATTGCCATGAAAGCATGCTTGCCATGAGGCTAACTGCTTAGTTGATTAACTGCCTGAATGCCCGTGGGTGAAGGTTGGATTACTTGAGTTGGAACAATTCATCAAAATCCTCGATTTAGCCTACTTGCGAGTAGCAAACTTCGAACCATTTTTCAAACAAACGGACATGCAATGTTTTGTTCCAAATTAGGCGATCTAGTCTATACTTGTGTGTTGTGCGCATCACATAGTAAGATTAGCTAATTAACCAGAATAAGAACACATGTGTTTTGAAAAACAAGATATCATTTTTAGTATAGGTTGATCTTCAGATCGGGCGAGCGGGGTGCTCATAGATGACCTTCCCCAATCGTATCCAAGTTCCCGAGCCGAGGCAACTTTGATGATGACGGACACGTGGCCTTAGGCAACGACTCAGGGTTTCCTAAATTTCCCCAAAAATAAAATATTTAGGTGGTGACTCTATATCTGGCAAAGCAGTCCATGTTTGGCACCTCTTTCTTAAAAATCAGTTTTCCAAAATGATTTGCCGAATTTGGACTCTTTGGTGATTTATCGGTCTTGCATTGCACTTTACGAGATCAGATTCAGAACCGTGACATTTGAGTCCGAACTGTGGTAGCATGAGGCCCTCAGGGCGCATCCACAGTTTCTAGCGACTCTGCTGGGGAGTTAGAGAACTTGACTCGAACTCATGATATCTTGTTTTGACTACACATATGTGTTTCTTTGCATTGCATTTGCATTGGTGCGCCTAGGACACCGTGTTTGCCGTATGCTATTCTTGAACGGTTTGTCGGAGGCTTGCTTTGAGAAGCGTGCCATAAGGCTAACCGGTTGCGGGCTCTGCCATGACGGGAACACAAACCTCGGTTTTTACCGGGGCATCCTTTTTGACCATTCGACCGAGTGCATATCGGAAACTGTAGTGACTATTCCAAACTAGGACAGGTTGCTTACCCGATTTTAGGTTGTTTGAAACCGCTGTGTGCATAGTGAAACCCTAGTTCTTGATGAAACTAGGACAGGGAAACCCTACCCCAACATAGGGGTGTTTTGGTTCTCATTTGCTTGCTATGTGCTTTTAGAGTGTGTCTCTACAAGGAATGCACGTATCAGTTTGCAAGTCTGAGTATCGAACTGCGGCATCTCAGATTTTGAGAATCGATTATATCTGGGTATCGATTCGCCAAGCGAATTTAGGGAACAGTGATCAGTGGTCGAATACAGCTATTCAGCTATGCTTATGTCTGTTCTGGTGAAATTGGGTTGAGATGCTACCTATTTTCTCTTTTAGTTTAGAGATTCGGTTCAGGGCAACCAGTGTTCTGCTTCGCTAAGGCAAGACAAAAAAGGGCCAGTCAAGGCTCGCCGGTTCATCAGATCTGTCAGCCACCAGTCACATCACCTCTGTTTAGTTCAGCAGACTTGTGATGACACAAAATTCAGAAGAAATTGTGGTCATGGCAACGACACTAAACAAAGGAATCACCATGCAGGGTGAGACTGATGTTGACATACCACACCTGCCTAGGTCGCCTGCCGAGCTTCCAATCTGGGAACCCCAATTATTTCAAACTCGTGAGCCTACTACTTTTAAGCTAATGGGAATGATCAACGATCTTTAGAGGACTGTGGCTGATCTAGCCTTTGGACTATTGGCTCCGTCATCGACCATGTCACATACTGGGAACTTCATGCCGGAAGAGCCTCTACTCTTGGGGCGGATTGTAATTGAACTCAGCCAACCTGAACCCATCCTAAGTATAGGCAATGGCATGTCAACAACAACCGGGTTCCGCTCTGATGTAGCAACCCAAACCTTCGACCAAGCTGAGGCTAGTGGAAAGAACAAGATGGGGGTAGACACTGATCCCTATGAACAACTTCTGCAGGCTGTTGAGGCTTTGAAAGCTGGGGGACTGAACAAACAACAAGTGCTCACGGTTGTTGCAAAAACTATGAATGACACTTTCCCCACTCAGACCGAGGGCAGTTCAAGCCAAGGGAAAAATCGAGAGAAGGGTCATCATACCAGAACCGTTCCCTCCAACCCTAATTCTACACCCAGAAAAAATCAGCAAGCCAAGCCTGTACCTGCCAATCCTTTTGCTAGTGCATCCAGTAAAAATGCACAAAACTCGAAGTATCTGCCCCGAGGTCATAGGGTCTTTCATGTCCTCTACATGCCTTTGTCCAAGGCGCTTCAGATCCTTGCTGAAAAGGGGCATCTTAAACCCTAGAGCCTCGACCTCTCCCTAGTCGTCTTCCACCTAGCCATGATGCTACCCAGTACTGTGCGTACCATCAACAAACTGGTCATACCACTGACAATTGCTTCCATCTTCGCCACAAGGTATAGGATTTGTTTGATAACGGGGTTGTCCTCCCACCAAGCACAGCAAAGTCCATCGTCACTGGATTAGTGAATCTGAAGGATAATGTGATGTGATCAGGGAATGAACCACCTGCGGGCAGTGCCCAGTTTACTTCAGATGTGGCGTATGGCACGCATTGTTTTGAGCATTTGCGAATGCTGGTTTTTGTAGTTTCTGACTTGGGTGTTGAGTCAGTTCTGTGGTTTTGTTTTGAGTTTGTCTCTTTGTATTGAGTCTGTCTTTTTGATTAAGGGTCTGTCTTGTCATATTGAGTCAATCTTGTTGTACAGAAGTCGAGTTATTCCGGGGGTGTCACCTCGGATATCACTATTTTGTTTTGCATTTGTCTTTTTGCTTTCTTTTGGGTCTGTTTCTGCCATGGAGCCAGTTGCGCCAGAAGATCTGAATGAAATAGCAGTAAATTTTCATACTTTTGTGTTTGTTTCTGTCTTGTGCCGGTTGTGCCAGAAAGTTTGAATGAAACGGCAGTGCTTTTCACTTACTTTTCTGTGCCTCGAAATCATTGCATTGAACTAAGTTTTTTTTTTCCTTCTCAAAACTCTTTTTGAACACTGCGGTGAAAACAAAGAGGGAGGAATTCCTTTGGATTTGCAAAAATTTGATCAATTGAGAGAAAGAGAGGCATGCTAAGCCCTTAATGAATGAGATCATGTTTGTTAACGTGAGTACTGAGAAGGATCCTGGCTTGATCCAGATTGGTTCTACATTATCTTCAGCGCGAGTGATTAGTCGCTTTCTTAAAAGATTTCAAAAAATGCTTTGCGTCGTCTTGCGAAGACCTGTGCGGAATCGCTCTTGAGATTGTGCAGCTTAGGATCGCTCTCAGCCTCGGGACTCAACCCCTTTGCTTTCAAACCTTGAACCTGGATTCAGATTGTTCAACGGTCAACCACAATGTGAGGCCTGTGTGGCCAAATTCGAAGCAGCGCTCGAACAAGAGGCAAGAAAGTCAGATCAAGAAGATCAGATTGATCAAAAGAAAGCTTGTAAAGCTGGATGAGAAGCAGCCCTTGCACTAGGGGCACAAAAATGCCAAATGTGCTCGAAGAGCCAAAGATGGATCATTTCTCAAGCCGATGAAGATCGGCAAGAATGGCAAATCCTAGAAGGGAGGAAAGAAAAAAGTATTGTAGAAGGACAATTGAGTTCCTATCCACAACACTGGGGGCAATTCAGCCCCCCATTGGATGGACTCCTACATCATCAGCGAACAACAGCCACTCTCTTGGATTCAGATGGCTTCGAGATCTCAAAACCATTTGACATGGACAAAGCTACACTTTTACCCTTGAGAGGCTCGCTGGGCCAAAAACCCGGAAGGGCGACCCAGGCAAAAGTTAGAGCAAGAAAAACCAAAAAGAACAAAAAAGAAATGAAGAAAAAGGACAAAAGAAAACAAAAAAAGGAAAAAAAGGAACAAAAGAAGATTAAAAGAAAAAAAATAGATGAAAAGATAAAAAAAGATGAAAAGAAATGAATAGAAAAGAAAAACAAAGCTCGCAAGGTTGAAAACCCGGAAGGGTTGCCTTGGCAAAAGTTAGAGCGTAAAAAGAGAGGTTAATACCTGAGTGTACCTTAACCCGAACTACGTAAGGCTTCATTCCCATGTTTGGGATACGTAGGCAACTTCATTCTGAAGTCCAGCCGTAAAACACTTCAAATTCAACTGCCCTGTTTATGAGATTGAACGAGTCATCTTTGTCATTTCTGTATCCGAGAGTTCGGCTGTGATCGTCACTTTGAGGACTGATTACAGTGCGCTGTGGTGCCATTCAGACAAGGGGCAACTTTCCATTGCCATGCAGTGCCATTCGAACAAGGGGCAATTTTCCATTGTTTTGGATCTGAGGTTGTACATCTCAAGAGTAGGTTCCGTGCTTGTTGAGTAGTGGCCGTTTGCAAAAATAGTTTTTGAGACTTTTTAATGAAGTTGACTAATTTTCTCGAAAATTATTCCATTTTTCCAAAACTGGACCATTTATTGGACCCAAAAAAGGAAAATTTTCAGTGCTCACAATCTGACTTGCATGATTTTGAATCAGAAAATCGAACAAGCATGTTAATCTAACTCTCATATTGATTAAAATTGTTTTAGTGGAAAGCCAAAACAGAAAATGGTAAAAATGATGAACTAAGGGTGCAGTTAAGTCAGGTGTTCTGTCTTTTCCCCCTTGTCAACATACTTGCCAGAGAGGGCATCATATTTGCCAGAAAAAGGCACAACTGAAGTCAACAGCAAAAGGGCTAAAAGCTCTTAACATCCTCCAAGCAGCGAGGTATCAAGCCAAGTGCGAAGCATGAACTAGAAGGGATCAAGATATTCCACTCCCTCATCTGGACAGATTTGATCACGTCCAAACTCCCCAGCAGAGCATCGTCAATCGATGTCAGCTGCAGATTGGCTACACACCCAGTTGTAGCGCAACCCCTCTGTGGGAAAGTTCACTGTTGTGAGCAGAAGAAGAGGAATCTAGCGGAATGCTAAGGGCAAGAGCCCGCAACTTCCTATTTATCCATCAACCACCCAGGGGAGGGATAAAAAAGAAGAGAGATTGAAGAACAAAGAGATGTGCGCTGAGAGAAAAAGTGAGGACAAGGGCTTTTTTTCAGAAAAACAAAGCCTGAGGGCCAAGTGACGTGAGAATCACAAATAAGGAAGGGTGGGAAACATACCCAGAGAAACAGGCTCCCTGTGCACATTTGAGTCTTGTGTTTTGTTGTGTTTTGTCTATCCCGATAGTGCGTCAATAGATGTGTTTAGGTCGTTTACCTTTTGTTTTCCGTTGTTGAGTCGTTTTGGCTGTGGTGAGTTGTAGGCTCAATACTCGGTTAAGAATTCATTTCTAAATTTCAAAAAAAATTCGTTTTGTGCTCAAAGTGCTGTGCCGTTCTCCACATATGTGCAAAACAGGATTTGTTCTTTCATAAAACCGCAGGGTTCAACCCAGGTCATGTGAGAACAGTAAAACTAGGACCTATCTGAAGTTATATAGGTTCCAGACTGCAAAGCAAAAGAAAAGAGGGAAAATTTGGAGCATTTGAGTTTGTTTTAACTTTTGCAAATTCCATGATTGTACTCCGGATGTACCTCTTCAGGCCTTGTCAATGCTCTGAAGTATGAGTGTGCCTCTACTCCGAGCTCAAGCCTGCTTCAAGCCAGAATGGCGATCAAAAGTGCTCTCCCTGAGTATCATTCCCTGCCAGGGGCATCTTGGCTAAGTTTGCAATGAGTTCCTAGGAGATCAACTGCGACGGTGGAAACTAGAGTTCGAATGGCTGTTGCCTAGAACGCAAAAGTTCGGGATTTCCAAGACTAAAGTCTGGTTTAAATACCCAGGGGTGTATCCTCGGCTTGAAATTTGTATGGAAGCCCCATAGGTTGAGATAGCATGTATGCATCTCAATTCTGGATACTGAACCAACCTAGTCTGTCACCTCGTTGGAGAATAGGGAAAGTTGTGAATATGATCAGGAAGGAAAACGACATTTATGGTTTCTACATGCAAAAGTTACCCCTTGTCAGCATTTCAGGACCTTTGTACTGTGAGTTGAAGGTAAGAGTTCGAAGAACACAAAGGGAGATCCCCATCAGAGTAGAGCGGTTCATCGCTACTCATCCCATGAGGCGTTTTCTAAAGCGCTGCTTTGTTTGCTTATTGCATTCCCTAGACATAATGATCTACATTGCTTGTAACATGTATCATGTCATCACACATATTGCATAAATGCATCTTGTACTATATGTATTCTTGTTGTCGCATAGAATATACACGTTACATTAGATGTACGCCGTTGATCCTTTAGCATAGAGTATGTACATTGCATGGAGCACGTTTTAACCTTGCATGCATAGAATGTGCACTTCTCGCCCTGGCATGAAATGCTCATCCTAATGTTGCATGGAGCATACATTTCTTGCACTTGCCTTGCTGTGCATGTCTCACGAGCATTATCATGTACACGTTACTTGCATTGTTATGCACCTTTTCTTTAACTTGCGCTGTCATGCACGTTACTTGCATTGTTTCGCACTTCTCATATCTTGCGCTATCACGCACTATACTTGCATTGTTTTGCACATCTATCTTGCCCTGTCACGCACTATACCTGCATTGTTATGCACACCTCTTCACTTGCGTTGTCACACATTTTCCACTTGCATTGTTTTGCACGCTTCTTTTCTGAAACACCGGGATACGTCCCTATGTTTCTCTCTCTTTCCGAAACACCGAGATACGTCCCTATGTTTCTTTTTTTTTTTTTTCGAAACACGGGATACGTCCCTATGTTTCTCCTTCTTTCCGAAACACGGGGATATGTCCCTATGTTCTCCTATTCCGAAACACGGGGATATGTCCCTATGTTTCTCCTTCTTTCCGAAACATGGGGATATGTCCCTATGTTTCTCCTTCTCTCCGAAACACCGGGATACGTCCCTATGTTTCTCCATTTTCAGTTAAGAGCATTTGGAACATGTTCCAATGCTTGAGCCATTCCGAAACACCGGGATACGTCCCTATGTTTCTCCCTCTCTGGTTAAGAGCATTTGGAACATGTTCCAATGCTTAAGCCATTCCGAAATACCGGGATACGTCCCTATGTTTCTCCCTCCCTGGTTAAGAGCATTTGGAACATGTTCCAATGCTTGAGCAATTTTGAAACACTGGGACATGTCCCTATGTTTCTCCTTCTCTCTGAAACACCGGGATACGTCCCTATGTTTCTCCATTTTCGGTTAAGAGCATTTGGAACATGTTCCAATGCTTGAGCCATTCCGAAACACCGAGATACGTCCCTATGTTTCTCCCTCTCTGGTTAAGAGCATTTGGAACATGTTCCAATGCTTGAGCCATTCCGAAACATCGGGATATGTCCCTATATTTCTCCCTCCCTGGTTAAGAGCATTTGGAACATGTTCCAATGCTTGAGCCATTCCGAAACACCGGGATACGTCCCTATGTTTCTCCCTCTCTGGTTAAGAGCATTTGGAACATGTTCCAATGCTTGAGCCATTCCGAAACACCGGGATATGTCCCTATGTTTCCCCCTCTTTGGTTAAGAGCATTTAGAATATGTTCCAATGCTTATACCATTCCAAAACACTGGGATATGTCCCTATGTTTCTCCCTTTTCGGTTAACAACATTTGGAACATGTTCCAATACTTGAGCCATTCCAAAACACCAGGACATGTCCCTATGTTTCTCCTTCTTTTTTCGAAACACGGGGATACGTCCTTATGTTTCTCTTTCATTCCGAAACACGGGGATACGTCCCTATGTTTCTCCCTCTCTGGTTAAGAGCATTTGGAACACGTTCCAATGCTTGAACCATTCCGAAACACCGAGATATATCCCTGTGTTTCTCCCTTTTTGGTTAAAAGCATTTAGAATATGTTCCAATGCTCGAACCTTTCTGAAACACGGGCATACGTCCCTATGTTTCTCCCTTTGCTTTAGAGCATTTGGAATACGTTCCAATGCTCGAACCTTTCTGAAATACGGGGATACGTCCCTATGTTTCTCCCTTTCGGTTTAGAGCATTTGGAATACGTTCCAATACTCAAACCTTTCTGAAACACGAGGATACGTCCCTATGTTTCTCCCTTTCGGTTTAGAGCATTTGGAATACGTTCCAATACTCAAACCTTTCTGAAACACGGGGATATGTCCCTATGTTTCTCTCTCTTTGGTTTAGAGCATTTGGAATACATTCCAATGCCCATGCCTTTTTGAAACACGGGGATACGTTCCTATGTTTCCCTTTCTTTCTGAAACACCGGGATATGTCCCTATGTTTCTCTTTGTTCCTTCCTCACACGATTGCAGCGTGCTTGGAATTGTTTACCTCTTCTCACGAATTCAGCATGGTTAGAGTTTGTTCCTTCCTCACACGATTGCAGTGTGTTTGGAATTGTTTACCTCTTCTCGCGGATTCAGCGTGGTTAGAGTTTGTTCCTTCCTTACACGATTGCAGCGTGTTTGGAATTGTTGACCTCCTCTCATGATTCCAGCATGGTTGGAGTTTGTCCCCTTTTGTATCTACTGTACTATCACCCACCTGCACCTGTTAGTGCATTGTTCACACTATTTTGCGCACCCTCCTACACCTGTTAGTGCATTGTTCACGCTATTTTGCGCACCCTCCTGCACCTGTTAGTGCATTGTTCGCGCTATTTTGCGCACCTTCCTGCACCTGTTAGTGCATTGTTCGCGCTATCTTGCACATTTCACCCGCACTTGTTAGTGCATTACATTATTATATACTTCACTTGCATTATCATGCTTGTTTCCTCTTCCGCATTGTTATGCATTTAGGTTACATTGTCTTACACCCTTCCCTCCCTTTTTAACTTGTGCTGCTACGCTTGTTAAGTGCGTTGTTTCGCACCCCCCTTTTAACTTGCGCTGTTACATTTGTTAAGTGCGTTGTTTCGTACCCCCCTTTATGTTGCACTGTTATGCTTGTTAAGTGCGTTGTTTTGCACCCCCTTTAACTTGCGCTGTTACGCTCACTAAGTACGTTGTTTCGCACCCCACTAACTTGCATTGTTTTGCACTCACCTAACTTGCGTTGTTTCGTATTTCTCATTACTTGCGCTGTTATGCACTTCATCTATATTGTGCTGTCAGGCATGTTACTTACATTGCTATGCACATCTACTTGCGCTGTTATGCATGTTTTACTTGTTTTACTTGCGCTGTTACGCATGTCTACTTCTTTAACTTGTGCTGTCACGCATGTTTTATTTCTTCTACTTGCGTTGTCTCGCATGTTTTACTTGCGTTGTTTTGCATTCCTATAACCTGCGTTGTCTCGCATGTTTTATTTTTTTTACTTGCGTTGCTTCGCATTTCTATAACCTGCGTTGTCTCGCATGTTTTATTTGCGTTGTTTCGCATTCCTATAACTTGCGTTGTCTCGCATGCATTATTGGCGTTGTTTCGCATTTCTATAACCTGTGTTGTCTCACATGTTTTATTTGCGCTGTTACGCACATGCTCTATCTTGCGCTATTACGCATAATTTTCTTGTGTTGTTACGCATGTTCCACCCGTGTTGTCTCACACCCTCAGGATTGCATTGTCTTGCACCCCTTCACTTGCGTCGTCACGCACTTTTTCACTTGCATTGCTATGGATGTTTCTAACAATATTGTACCTGATGAGTCTCTTTCTTTTACAGGCACGATATTGTATGTGCGGTTCATTTGAAGCTGACGCGACCAGACGAACTGGACGGTATTGTATTCACTCCGCGTGAGACGTGGTGAGAATTGCATAATTTTCTTACATCCTTTCTGTTGGAATGTGTAGGACTGTTATTCACTTGCTTAAAACTGCTGCATTTATTGTATATAATTGCTCCGTTAAAGCTTTCTTTGCATAATCATTAGTTATGGTCTTGCATCATGCATGTCATTTGCATTTTTCCCCAACCTACGGGCACATCTCTGCATGGTTATATCGAATGTTTGCCTGAGTCTTCAGCCTTGTCAAAAATGGGTTGTCTCTGGGCTTTGACATTCACTCCCGTCGCTTTGTGACTTTCGAGTTCTGTCAAAGAGGGGCAACTGTAGACACCCTATTTTTGACCGTCCTCAAGACTTGGTTATGCTTGCAGGTACACCCAATAACTAGTTCGATTGCTCGCCGAGTACTCGACTGTCGCGGCGGAACGTCACAGGTTTGAGCTTTCGAAACCCTGTGTCCTTCCTGCCCCTTTTTTGGACCTTGTATTGGCCCTTTCTGCATGCTTTGTGGAAGGCACTGCCGGCCCCTTTTTGGCCCTGCTGGCCATGCCTTTGCCACTGCCGGTCACCACTGATGGCCGGCAGACCCCTTGTCTCAGCAGGTTTCACGCCAGATCTTTTGAGCCAGCTGGTTTTCACTCCTCTCCCTTCCATACACGTGTATGGAGGGATGAAGCTCTTACCAAGCTTGTTTAACAAGCTTCTTCTTGTATTCTTCTATATAAGGAAGGAGCCTTCTTCTATATTAGAGGTTGAAGAAAGTTTTGAAGGAGTTGTATCTCTCTCTCTCTCTATATTTCTCACACTCTCTCTATATTGCATAGAATAGTGCTCTAAAGTCCATTTTTCTTGCACTTTTACACTACAACACATAGAGATACACCACCATCTTTGAGCTGAGGTTCTTGAGGGGGTTACTTGAGCTCTGAAACTTGGTTTTTGGCCTCTGAGATTGCAGGTTTCGAAGTTAATCTTCAAGGGTGAGTTTCTTTCCCTTTTTAGCATTTATTTGTACCTCATTTTGGCCATCCTTGCATATTGTTTTAGGCCTTGCTTTCAACTGAAAAAAGTTCTGTATTTAAGTTCTTTTGAATTTTATTTAAGGTCTTTTTGGTGTTAGGGGTGTACAACCCTCTTGTATGCTTTGTTTGGCCTTTGCATAATCATAAGTTATGCTCTTGCATCATGCATGTCATTTGCATTTTTCCCCAACCTACGGGCACATCTCTGCATGGTTATATCGAATGTTTGCCTGAGTCTTCAGCCTTGTCAAAAATGGGTCGTCTCTGGGCTTTGACATTCACTCCCATCGCTTTGTGACTTTCAAGTTCTGTCAAAGAGGGGCAACTATAGACACCCTATTTTTGACCGTCCTCAAGACTTGGTTGTGCTTGCAGGTACACACAACAACTAGTTCAATTGCTTGCCGAGTACTCGACTGTCGCGGTGGAACGTCACAGATTTGAGCTTTCCAAACCCTGTATCCTTCTTGCCCCTTTTTTGGACCTTGTATTGGCCTTTTCTGCATGCTTTGTGGAAGGCATCGCCCTTTTTTGGCCCTTTGTCATGCCTTTTGCCATCGCCATCGATTAAGCCTGCCGGCCATCAATGAGCCACTGCCGGTCACCACTGATGGCCGGCAGACCCCTTGTCTCAGCAGGTTTCACGCCAGATCTTTTGAGCCAGCTGGTTTTCACTCCTCTCCCTTCCATACACGTGTGTAGAGGGATGAAGCTCTTGCCAAGCTTGTTTAACAAGCTTCTTCTTGTATTCTTTTATATAAGGAAGGAGCCTTCTTCTATATCAGAGGTTGAAGAAAGTTTTGAAGGAGTTGTATCTCTCTCTCTATATATATATATTTCTCACACTCTCTCTATATTGCATAGAATAGTGCTCTAAAGTCCATTTTTCTTGCACTTTTACACTACAACACATAGAGATACACCACCATCTTTGAGCTAAGGTTCTTGAGGGGGTTACTCGAGCTCTGAAACTTGGTTTTTGGCCTCTGAGATTGCAGGTTTCGAAGTTAATCTTCATGGGTGAGTTTCTTTCCCTTTTTAGCACTTATTTGTACCTCATTTTGGCCATCCTTGCATATTGTTTTAGGCCTTGCTTTAAACTGAAAAAAGTTCTATATTTAAGTTCTTTTTGAAGTTTGTTTAAGGTCTTTTTGGTGTTAGGGGTGTACAACCCTCTTGTATGCTTTGTTTGGCCTTGTTTTGAGCCATGCTTTAAGGCCTTTGAGCTAGGCTTTGTTTGGCCTTTTAGCCACTGAAATCTAGTGGATTTTTAGTGGTAGGCATGTGGTTTTGAGGTCTCAAATCATAGGGGGTGGCCCCCTCTCTTCTTGTTTTTGTTTGCTTGCATTATTGGCCTATCAAAGGAGCATGTATCCCTTTACTTTTGAGGCTTGGTTCAGGCCTTTTTTTGTGACTTTTAGGACCTGTCTTGACTTTGTCCATGGCTGGTTTGGCCATATTTTGCATGCTTCTTTTATGTGTAGTGTAATCCCATTTGTGGCTCATCAAAGTAGCATGTTTTCCTAGCTTATGTTGAGTCTATTTCAGCATGTTTTTGGTGATGTTTTTCCATGACATAACTCTATCTAAAGTGGGGTTGGTCATCTTTTGCATGCTCCATATACTTGTAGAACAAATCTTACTTACTAGCTTTATGTGCATGATGTTTTGGCTTTGTTCCGGCATGATTTTATTCTTATTTTGGGCTGTTCTTGGACTGTTTCTGGCTGCCATGGTCATATCACTCATGTTTTCTATAGCTACAGTGTAAATGCTTTGGCTAGCCTTGGGTTTTGAGGCCCTTACCATGCCACGCATGTGATGTTTCCATGCTTTGCCATCATTTTGAATGTTATTTCAGTCCATGAAATGTGGTCATACACCTACATTTGACATGCTTTCAATGTCTTAGAGAGTTTGTGTTTTATGCCTCATGAATGGATCACTATGCATGCCTCTATGCTTAGGTCTTTGGGATGCCATCTCAGTGGGTTTTTGGGGTTATTATGCCATGATATAACTCTGATTTTTGTTAGTTGAGTCATCCCATTCTTCGTCTTAATAGGTGTAGCGTAATCCACCTTATTTGACTTGTATGCATCATGTCTCATGCTCTTCATGCTAGCTTGTTTTGGCTTCCTTCCATGCATGTTTTAGTCTCATATTAACATGTTTTAGGACTATTTTGGGTTGCCTCTACCATATCCTTTTTGCTTTGTATAGCTGTAGTGTAATTGGCCTCGCTAGCTTCGTGTTTTGTTGACTCATGCAGGCTATCTTTAGGCTATTTAGATGATTTGGCATCATTTAATATTTCATTTCAGAGCATGTAGCATTGCCATATTCCCACTTCAATCATGCTTTAAGTACCTTTGAGTGTTGTGCATTATTGCCTAGTTTATGGCTTAGCTTGTGTGCTTGCATACCTAGGTCTTTGGATCCTCATCTTAGCATGTTTAGGTACTCATTTTGACATATTTAAGCTCTATCCATGCTTAGTTCATGCATTTGTGCCATGTATTGCATGCCTCATTTGTAATCCTCTTTGATAGCTCCATGCTTTAAGGACCTTCACATGCTTTACTTGTGTTGTTTAAATGGTTTGGCATCGTTTGTCATCTCATTTCAGTGCACTTAGTGTTGTTACACTTCCATGCTTTCCACTCCTTAGGTGTTCTTGAGAGTTGTATCTTTATGCTTCAATTGGTGAGCCAATTGGCATGCATGCTTGTATGTGTTTTCGGTGCCTTCATCTTAGCATTATGGCCACTGATTTGGGCATAGTTGAGGCCTGCCCATCTTGGTTTAAGTCCATCCCTTGCATGTTGTTGCATGCTTGTCCTGCATATTGTTGTATGCTTGCTCCATCCTTGCATGTTGTTGCATGCTTGTCTTGCATATTGTTGTATGCTTGCTCTATCTTTGCATGTTGTCGCATGCTAGTTCCATTACATGTTGTTGCATGTTTATTACACTGCATTTCGCATGCTTAAGTCATATTGCATGATTGTATATTCAAGTTAGCATTGTGTATGCCATCCTTGCATTGCATTGTTGTTTGGATTAAGAGTTGGTTTGGGATGTCCTAAAAAAGTGCACTTTTTGACTTATTGGTGGGTTTGGGTTGGGTTTGATGTGATGTGTTAGAGAGGTGATGTGATTTAAATAAGATAATGTGACTTAAATAAGATAGTAACTTTTTGACTTTTTGGCTTATTGAGTACATGCCAAACTAGCCCTAAGTGTTAATCCGAGCACGAGAAACGAGGTACGTTTCATACTTCAAGTGATGAGACGTGTCTCAATTGTCGGTCGCCGACGCTCTTGATTATCCATGATAGAGTTCTAGGCACTTATGTGTTTTATATGTGCATTCATTTCGCATTGATTTGCACAAGTTGGATCTTTGGCCATCATGCATCGGGATGCGTGATTGATGGTCGTGGATCCGACTATGCCTCTCCCTTGATGTTTCGAGGTGATACGGGGTGGCATAGTGTGTACATACCCTTAGGAGATCCTCATTTTTCTCTATTTTGTGCTCTGCTGCAGTTTGGTGTCTCAGCACATCAGTGGCCGGCAGTCCTTCATCCTTGGCCGGCAGTGTACCATATTTGGCCGGTAGGTGGTCGGCACCATCTCCCCATGGCTAGCAGGCCACTGATGCACTCCCCAGACTGGTTTTGGTAAGGTTCAGCAGAAATTCCTTGAGGACACCCTGCAGACAGAGTCTCTAAAGAGCAACCGGAGAGCTTACCGGGATGGGAACCAAGCATGCATCTCCAACTTCTTCAAGGCAGAGCTGAGGCGGCCTAGCAATCTCATTTTAATGCTTACTTGTTAGTTAGCTTTAATTTGTAACTTAATTAATTTGTCAATTAATTGAGTTTTGTAATAATTAGTTGTAGCTAGTTATTCATTCGGTTATGTAATAATTAATTAGCTTGTTAGTTAGTTAATTAGTTGGCATGTATTATTCATTCTGACCCTCCGTCGAGAGGGAAAATTTTGTAATAAGTGTGCGTGAGTGTGTGCATGTCTTCCAACCTCACGTCTTTCTCCCTTTTACTTACCCGCTTATAGTGGTTAGTTTTAAGGCATGTTTCAATTAGCATCCTTATGCTTGGCATGCGTATATTCATTCATCTATATTGCATGCACCAGGCTCGGCGCATCATACTAACTGTATTGTATTTAATTCCAATTTGAATACTTGTATCAATTGCTGCATCTCATATGCCATTTTAGAATAGTCGAGCCTATTTCTACTTAGATTTTGCATGTGTTGCATTAGCCATCTTAACATGAACTAGGATCATGCATTGATTACTAACTAGTTTCTGTTTAGGCTCGGAGTACACTGTGAGTGTTTATGGTTTTGCATACTGCATGTGTGTTATTGATTGCCATGAAAGCATGCTTGCCATGAGGCTAACTGCTTAGTTGATTAACTGCTTGAATGCCTGTGGGTAAAGGTTGGATTACTTGAGTTGGAAGAATTCATCAAAATCCTCGATTAAGCCTACTTGCGAGTAGCAAACTTCAAACCATTTTTCAAACAAACGGACATGCAATGTTTTGTTCCAAATTAGGCGATCTAGTCTATACTTGTGTGTTGTGCGCATCACATAGTAAGATTAGCTAATTAACCGGAACAAGAACACATGTGTTTTAAAAAATAAGATATGATATTCAGTATAGGCCAATCTTCGGATCGGGCGAGTGGGGGTGCTCATAGATGACCTTCCCCAATCGTACCTAAGTTCCCGAGCTGAGGCAACTTTGGTGATGATGGACACGTGGCCTTAGGCAATGAGTCAGGGTTTCCTAAATTTCCCCAAAAATAAAATATTTAGGTGGCGACTCTATATCTGGCAAAACAGTCCATGTTTGGTACTTCTTTATTAAAAATCAGTTTTCCAAAACGATTTGCCGGATTTGGACTCTTTGGTGATTTATCAATATTGCATTGCACTTTGCGAGATTAGATTCAGAACCGTGACATTTGAGTCTGAACTGTGGTAGCATGAGGCCCTTGGGGCGCGTCCACACATCTCTCGCATGCCTGGATGGACCAGCATCGAGCAGAGAATTAGAAAAGGACTCAGATTGTTCCAAGGATCTTAGAACAACTCACCAAGCAAAGAAGGAAAGTGAGATACCTCAATCAGGGCCCAGACGCCTATGGTAAACTCCCAGATCAACATCACCATGCCTGCCATCGTCCTATAGCAGTCCTCGACATGTGTAGGGGGAACTTGTAAAAGGGGGGAACCTAAGATCGGTAAGAAGTAGAGATGAAATATAGGGATAAGCATGGTAAAGACATAAAAGATACTTGCTCGACTCCAGCAGGGACATGATAAGGCACTATGGTTGACTTTAGGATGGGCACTGTCACTATGCCATGTCGCACTATCACTGATACGAGCAGTACCCACATCCTCAGCCAACGCTGCGCTTGGGCCTAGGACCAGAATCGAAACCTGACCCCACCTTCGACCTCGGGCAGCTGAAAAGATGGCAAGGCCCTCTATAACTCCCACTAATCGCTCTCCCAGATGGCACCAGATGTACTCCATATGGTCCCCACCCACCAACAATTCCTCAGTAGTAGTGCCACCTTGGACAAGGAGAAGTTCCTCCTTAGTGAACGTATCTCATGCCCTCATACAAAGAGGAGGAGATGTTGGAATCCTTGGTTGGGCCATGCCGAAAGACTGGTGGCAAACCTGCTCGGCCAAGTACCAGACAGGATAAAATGGTCCCTCCAGCAAGAGTCACTGTCAGGTGGCCTCCTTGATGGTTGGGTACCAGGCCTCACCAATACAGGTGCAACTACCCATAGGCACCACATGATCTAAAAAATGAGAGGGATGCTGTTGATCTTTATGGAACCTCTAGTACCAGACCATCAGAGGGAAGTTGTCCGGAGAGATGCTCCATACCCTAGGACTCACCTCTAGGAAATACTTAAAGAACTACATTTGCAGGCAAGAACATGTAATAGACAGTCAGAAAAACAAGCAATAGACAAATGATTCAAATAACAAATAAGCAATATGGACAGACATATATGCACAAAAGAAGAGTAGGTACGGTACTTCCCATAGGCGCCAGTGTTCGCTGAGACCAGTAGCATAGTTACGTGAGACAACACTTACATAACCGTACGTGGTAATTAAAGTTGCCTCACCCTAATCGAAATCTCCAATGCGATCCATGTCCACCATGGAAGCCAAGAAATGAACATGGACCCTGTTAGACCTATTTGTGAATAGAATGCTCCCAAATAGATATAACAGGAAACCTCTAGTATAGTGGGTGATCTAGATGTGAGTGTATCAAACAAGGCATGAACCAATTGAAAAAGCTTAGACAACCTTAAAATAGTCCTAAATACATGCAAATCAGAGGTGAAACATGCATGAAAAGAGGTTAAAAAGCTAGACAATAAAGATGAGAATTAAGGCTAGTAAACAAGGATGATGAGGGGTGGCTAACCTCTCCATTGTTGAAGCTTCAAAGCATGGTTTTCAGCCTTTTCAAGCCTCTGAAAATCAGTGTGAATACCAAAGGAAAAGAGTGAAAGGGAAAAGGTTTGAGTTATGAATAAAGGTGTAGAAAGAGCAAGCTCTCTCTACCTTTTTGGTAACCCTTCAAACCCAACTCCAACACTTCAAACAAACTCAAAACCAGCCAAAACAACAAGAATAAAGAAGTAAAGGATAGATATGAAGGCAAGAAAAGAGAAAACAAACTTATACCTTTCAAGAAGTAAACTTGTTCTTGGAGTTTCAAACTTGGTTTCAATGCACTCTCAAGCTTGAATTACACTACCTTAAGATTAACCAAGGCTTTAGGATGGTAAGGCAAGGTTGTATATGATGTATATAAGTGGTGTAAGCAAGCTAGGTTAGCTCCAAGGTAACTTGCAATAGAAGAAGGAGGAGTGAAGGGCTTTCAAGGTGTATATATCTCTTTTTGAATTTTTTTCAACCCTCAAAACAATCCCAGAGCTTCGGTTTTATAGAATTCGAGCTGAAAATGTGATAAATATCTTCAAAAATGGATAGTTGGCGGCCTCCCGCCCAGAACAGTGTTTATTGCCATCGAAGGCCAGCTGACCATTCATAGCCACGGCTGACCATCACTAATGTACGGTTGGGCCTTGATGGCCTCCCCTGTTTTTTTGGTTCAAACTCACCTCAGGGTGAGAAATGGTCCAAAAATGAAACCCATGGCTTTAAACAAGGTAAATGTTGAAGATGTGAGGTTATTTCGGAAGCTTGATTGATTCCAAATTGCTGCAAATTCATAATTCAACTTTCATCATTGAGTGCATTAAACCAAGCATCTGAGTCTTGTAGGCGGTTAAAAATGGGGTGTCTACAACAAGATTGGCACATTTGCCAAAATTTGGAATGGAACGTAAAGAAACCCGGCACAAGCTTTGGTGTGGCGAGGTGAGCATGGCTGGTATCACTTGCTTTCCTCTTCCTTTTGGAAAAATTGCTTGTTTGGATGAATGTTGAGTGCTTACTGCACTCACTCACTCACATATGAATTGTTGCACAAACTACCTCCGAACTACATTGATCTGATTCCTTCCAAACAATGATATGTAGGCAACCTGTGAGTCTAATCACTTACAAAAATGTTTGGCACTGCCTTAAGCCTTAGGGCCATGTCAACTGGGATGGTCTCAGATCTTTGACATTCACTCCATATCACTTCATGATTGGTTGAGTTCTATCAAAGAGGGGCAACTATAGATATCCCATTTTGACTGACCCTAAGACTTTAGGCGCTTGTAAGCCTCCTGTAGCTTGACTTTTTTGTGCCCCTTTTCGGAAGACGAATAAGCCCTGCAGTATCGGACTCCTGCGATTCTGAATCTGATCTCACAAGTGCAATGTGAAATAGATAATCACCAAAGAGTCCAAATCCAACAAATCTTTTGGAAAATTGATTTTGAATCAAAATGCCAAATATGGACTGCTTTACCAGATACAGAGTCGCCACCTAAATATTTTTTAGGGAAATTTGGGAAACCCATGACTTATGCCAAAGGCCACGTGTCTGTCATAACCAAGATTGTCTCGGCACGGGAACTTAGGTATGAGAGGGGAAGGTCTTGAATTGAGCACCCCTGCTCGACCGATCAAAGATCAGCCTCTACTAATCATGATATGAATCTTATTTACATTATATGCTCTTGTTCCAGTTTATTAGGCTAGCATTACTATGTGATACGCACAGATACAAGTATAGACTAATTTGCAAGAATTGGAACACTTGATTCATGTTTGTTTTGAAAATTGTTTCGAATATGTACCACTTGAAAAAGTGATTGCATATGAACATTACTCAAATTATTCCAATTCAAGCAATTAGCCTTCATCCATAGGCATTCAAATAGTTTATCATCTAAACATTTAGCCTCATGGCAAGCATGCTAAACATGGCAACAATCACACACATGTGATATGCTAAAGCGAGTAAAAGCTCACCTAGTACTCGAAGCCAATATAAACAAAAGAGTTAGAAACATGCATGATCCTAACTATGAAATATGACTAATGCAACACATGCAATAATGCGACTAATAGGCTCAGCTACTAATGTGGCATATGAATCAAGTAAATAGCATGTGGTCTAAGCATGTATTCAAAGAAGTATTAACTAACAATGCAAGTTAGAATGATGAACCGAGTCTCGGTGCATGCAATACAAGTGGATGCAAACATGAGAATGCTAAACAAAACATGACACCTTAAACTAACCATCATAAGCAGTTAAATAAAAAGCAGAAAGACGTAGGGTTGGAAGACATACACATTATTACAACATTGCGCCCTCACACAGGAGGGTCCAAATGAACTAACTAGCTAACTAATTAAAGCTAAGCTAATTAAGTAATTATTACAAACCCAAATGAATAATTTAGCTAAACTACTTAACTAATTATTACCATCCAAATGAACTAATTAATTAACTAATCTAGCTAATTAACTAATTATTACCATCCAAATGAACTAATTAATTAACTAATCTAGCTAATTAAAATAATTACAACACGAGACAAATTAGCTATTCTAACTAATTAATTACAAAGCCACTATCTTAAGCACAACACTAATATATTTACAACACGGATCCCGAGGATCGATGGAGGGCTTATGCATGAATGCAGTTTCCACCTGAAAAAGCCACTGTTTCTGCTGCTGAATGCCTCTATTGCACAGTAGAACATTTGCACTGATTTCCACCTCCAGACTAACTCTATTCTGCTTCAGAAGTACACTGTTGGATTTTGCACTGGTGGCCGGCTGAGGGCCTGCTGTCCACTGATGATGGCCTGCCAGCCACTGCTGACTGGATTGTCCTGCTGCAACAAAGAGCAAATAGAGCAGGGACAGGGTATTCTCAAGGGTTTGTTTGCATAACTTATCTCTCCTTATCATTTGAACAGCTCAAAGGAGTAGTAAGTTTGATTCACAAACCATCAATGGATGCAATTTCATTGCATGATGGCTTAGGAACCAAAGTGTGCACGTTCAATAAATGCAACAAAATAAGACTCTCAAAACCACCTCCCTATCATGAATGATCAAGGGAAGTAGTTGACAATGAATCCTAAACCGTTTCCATCACTAATGAGTATGAAATGACTCAAGACTAAAGGGTTCAATTAACGTCCGATTGAACCCAAACCAAATTATTATCTTGCTCTTTTTATTCACCAACTTTATTATTTCATTTTAATTACCTCTCAATTCGTTAATCAATTAAGTCCACAAGTGAATTTAAGTCCTCTAATGGAAAGAGGGCTTAAACCAAGTGTTGCTTTGGGCATGAAAGAGACATCATACCGTTGGTAATGAACCCCCAAAAGGATTAAACCATTAAGCATGACACCTCAATCTCATGTTGAAACAAACAAATAGTTTGAAACCACTTTCAAAGCAAAGAAAAAGCCAAGAAAGTAGGGAGGTTGTAGAGGTGATTAAAGGTGAGAACAAGTAAGAAAAGCACTAAATGAATGCAATCAACTCAAATAAGGTGATGTCTGAGGCCTAAAACACCAAACTCATGAGGACAATTACACTACAAGCATGCAATATAAGGCTCAAATGCAATGAACACTTAAAAACAGTCCTAAAATAGTCTTAAATAAGTCCGAAAACATGCTGAAATTAAGAAAAAAAGAAAGCTAGAACAATAAGCTAAAACATGGATCATCATAGGCAAGTAAGCAAAACACAAGGAGGGGAGGCTAACCCCTTCAATTTTGGACTTCAAACCATGATTTTAGCCACTAAAATAACTCTAAAAATCAGTGTTTAAAAGATCAAAACAATGATAGTGTAAGGGTGGGAAACACAAGGGTAAATGCCTTGAAAGTAAGGTGTAAAGAAGGGTGAACCACCCCTCAACCTTTATTGGCCTTAAAACCTAAGTTTCAGCCCAAAAACAGTTGGAAAATAGTAAGAAAAAGAGTAAATACAACAAGTAAAGAGGCAAAGCTTAATACCTCTTGAAGAGGAGATCACTTTCAAGCTATAAAACAAGGCAAACACATCCTCAGGAGCTCAAACTAGGGTCAAAGATACCTCAGTTCAAAGATCGAGAGGTTTGGTTAAGAGTGTATGGGCAAAGGTGATGAGTGTATAGGTAAAGGTGAATAAATTTGCAAAAGAGAGAGAGAGAGAGAGAGAGAGAGAGAGAGAGAGAATTATTGAGAGAGAGGAAAAATTTTGCTCCAAAATTTTTCTAAACTCTAAAGCAAGAGGGGAGGCCCTTTATATATAGAGAAACAGGAACCTCCCTAAAAAACATCCAACCATACACGTGGGAGTAGATGCAAGCATCTGTGCAAATAACTAGCACAATTGTCACAAAATATTTGAAAAACACATTATTGTCACAAAATATTTGAAAAACACATTGGTGGCCAGCAACTAGAAGTAATGGCCGATAACCCATAGAAGTGGCCAGTAGGCCACCAGAGGTTGCAGACTTAATCCAAGGTTTAGGGATGCAAGGTTTGGAGGGCTCAAAGCTGTGGCATTCCGCTGAGGACTTTGAGCACTTAACAAGCATATAGACTCATCATCAGGTGTGCAAGTGATGACATTTAAGTCATAAGGGTGATAAAAAATGGGGCTCAGAGTCATGAAATGACGTGAGTGAATGTCAAAGCCGGAAGACGACCCATTTTGATGAGGCCGTAAGTCTTGGACAAATAATCAAGACAGAAATAAATGGTTGCGCCCACAGGTTGCCTACGTATCCCTTTGCAAGGAATCAAACCAACGTAGTTCTAGGGCAAGATGCAAATGATATGCACAAAGACTTTGAAGCTGGACTCACACGCTTCGTGAAGCCGGCTATTTTGAAAGCTCATGATCATGCAAAATGTTGCGATGAGCAATAACAAATGGACCTGTCTTTAGCCAAAAACCAAAATTTTAACCCTGAGAAAGACAGAGGGGAATGGTTGTCTTTTGATTGAACATATTTTTCAAAATTAATGACCGGTTTTATCAAAAGCGTTGATTAGAAGGTAATTTGGGCTCACTTGAGCCACAAGCAAGCTAAGGATATGGGTCCTTGCACTTGTGCATGCATGCATGACACGTATACCAAGACAAGAGGTGCATGCATGCATGACACGTATACCAAGACAAGAGGTGCATACACATGTTTGCTATGCATGCACATCTGAATTTTGCGTGCACACATTGGTAGTGCGTGCGCACAAGCTTTACACATGCTCACATCCAAATATGCCAGAGCCCAGTATGGAAACTCAATCTTGATGGATTTTATTTGGGAGGCAGAAGGGAAAGCAATGGGGGTTGCCCTAGCTTGCCCTCCATGCCTCTTAGTCCCTATATAAGCTTCCTCTCCGCTTCTCTTTCAAAGGGTTAAGAAATTGAGAGCTTTTGTGAGCTTTTAAGAGAGAAAACACCACTCTTCTCCCTCTTCTGACCTTAACTCCAAAAATAACACCCCCCCTAAAACAACTCCAGACCTCTGAAAACATCCTAAGGCTTAAAGAACTTGACCCTAACTTGGAACCTAAGATTGAGGGGGGCTTGTAAGTAAGAAACTTTGCTTTTTCTTGCTTTTCTTTGCGTGTTCTTCGGTTTACTCAAACCAGCAGGTATTTTCTTATTCTTTTTTTCAATTTGAGTACCTATTCTTTGTTTATTTTAATGTTAAAGCATTTTAGGATGTTAATTCATCATTACATCATGTAGTTTGTTAGTTTCTTTACCCTTTTCATCTATTCTTGAATTCTTTATTTCTTCTATTGAAACAACATCTTTTAGGCTTATTTTAATCACATCATAATCATGCATGGCCCAGTTTGCTCATCATATAGTTTTCTAGTATTTTTGCTTTTTTATTTGGTAGTTGCATTTCTTGCATAATATCATGTTAGTAGCTTCAAACCGCACCTAGGAACATATTTTGTATTTTTAGTTGCATATTAGGCCATATTTATTTTAAGTATGTATGAAAGATGTGGAAAATGGGTGACTGGGTAAGTTCTCACTTCCTCCTTGACATGTGCTTGCTCCTTGCATTGTCTTTTCAATAATCCAAGTTAATTGATTCTGTATGCAAAATTGGTTGTTTTGAGTGATTTCATAAGTGTTGTCCATTTTAGTTCAAGGTTGTGGCCAAATATGTTAAAAATCTCTTTTGATAGGGAATCTTTATTCTAATGAAAAACATGACTTTATTCGTGTGACTAAAGTAGATGACACTTATTTTATTTAAATCATCTAGTTCTAGGTTAGTTAAAGGTTTTACGGCTTAAAATGAATTGTGTGAATAATTAACCACTAAAATCATAAAATAGAAAGTAAGTAGAGGCTAATCTTCGGATTGGGCAAGAGGGGGTGCTATCATTCAATGACCTTCCCATCTTGTACCTAAGCTCTTGAACCCATAATTTTCTTGGTTGTGACAGACTGGCCCTTAACTTAGTTTTCATTGTTAAAGGTTTCTTAATTCTGCTTAAAAAAATTAAGTGGCGAGTCTTTGTTGGTTAGAGCAAGTCGGTGTGGGATGCATGCCTTAGACTCGAAAAAGGCACGGTGCCCAAACTCGTCAATACTAGCATGAATGGCATCTAATAAACTCCCATGCCTCGTCGATACGAGCATGGAATGGCACCCAATAAATCCCCATGCCTCGTCTGACACGAGCATAGAATGACACCAATAATAAACACCCCAAGCCTCGTATGACACGAGCACATGGAATGTCATACATTGGCATCATAATAGAATCATTCTAGCCACACTACGGTGTGTATTATTATTTGGGATATATTTCTTTGGAAAATTTGAAGGACTAGCACAACTTAGAAATGAATTGAAAAGAACTTGGTATAAGGTTTGGCACAACAAGGGAGGATGGCAGGTATCGCCCGCTTTCTTCTTTTTTAGATTGCATGCTTGGATAAATGTTTGAGTGCTTGTTGCACATACTCACTCACGTAGGAATTGTTGCACAACCGCCTCTGAACTACACTGATTTGATTCCTTGCATCAAGGAGGCAACTTGCAGGTTTGATCACTTGCATGAATGTTTGGAACTGCTTTAAGCCTTAGGGTCATGTCAACTGGGATGGTCACGGATCTTTGGCATTCACTCCACAACACTTCATGATTGCTTGAGTTCTGTCAAAGAGGAGCAACTGTAGACACCCTATTTTGACTAGCCCTAAGACTTCGGGTCAGTCAAAATATAAACTTTGCAAGCCTTCTGATGATGAAATGGCAATTACCTCATTCTTGGGATATTTAAAGTTGTTTAGAGTTGCTGTATAAACCTATTATGGCCATTTTTTTTTGTTTGTGAAAATGACCATGTTATCCCTGTACCCATTTTTAGCCAAAAACTAACTTTTTAACCAAGAGAAAGAGAGAGAGGCACGATTGTGCTTTGATCAAATATATTTTCTAAAATTAGTAACTAGTTTTATCAAAAAACATTAATCATAAAGAAATTTGAGCTTACTTAGACCACAAGCAAGCCAAGGGCATGGGACCCCGCACTTGCACATGCATGCATGGCATGCGTGCCAAGGCAAAATGTGGGTGCGCACATTAGTTGTGAGTGTGCACATTAGTTGTGCGTGCATACATCCAAGCGTGATAGAGTTATTTTTGGTAACTCAATCTTGGTCCATTTTCAGTGGGAGATGGCAAAGGAAGTGATGGGGGTTGCCCTAGCTTGTCTCCCATGCCTCCTTAAGCTTATAAATAAGGCCTTTTCCCCTTACTTTCAAAGGGTTAAGGACTTTAAAGCTTTTTTTTAGAGATTTTGAGAGCAAAAACACCCCATTCTCCCCTCCCATTTCCCGTAGCGCTGAAAATACCCTACCAACAGCAGCTCTAGACTTCTAAAAATCATCCTAAGGCTAAAGAACTTGAACTAACTTGGAACCCTTGCTTGAGGGAGGCTTGCAAACAAGAAAAGCTTGGTTTTCTCCCCGTTTCTTGAATTGCTCTTCAGCTTAAGCAAACCGATAGGTAAACTCTCATATTTTATTTATTTCAGTACCTATTCTCTGTTTATTTTTAGTATTCAAGCATGCTAGTTTGTTAGTCTATCATAGCATCATGTAGTTTATCCATTTTGTTCACTTTTTCACTTTATGTTGCCTGTTTTCTTATTCTATTCAAAACAACATGTTTAGGGTAGAATAATCTTGTAGAAATCATGTAATATCCATGCATTGAGCTCGATTTGAATCATATAGATATTCTACATTTTTCTTTATTTGTATTTTTTATTTTCTCTTTTATGCATAAGTATCATTATAGTAGCCTCAAACTAGGCTTAGGTTCATATTTTGTATGAATAGTTGCATATTAGGATCATGTTTAATTTATGTATTGCATGTAAGACCCTGAAAGTGGGTGATCGAGTAAGTCCTCTTAATCTCCATAGCATGTGTGTGTCCTTGTTGCATTGTTCTTCAATAATCCAAGCTACATGCTTTCTATGCAAAATTGGTTGTTTTGAGTAATTTTCATAAATATTGTTTATTTTGCATTGAGTCTATGGCCATGAATCATGAAAATTCCTCCTTTTGGAAAAATCATCATTTTTTAAAAAGGCATGGCTTTATTCTTTAAATCCAAAATTAATAATATTTATTTTATTCAATTATGTAGTTTTAGGGTAGTGATGGTTTTAGGCTTAAAATAAATTGTATGAATAATTAACCACCAAAATCATTAAATAGAAAGTTAGTAGAGGCTAATCTTTGAATTGAGCGAAAGGTGTGCTATCATTCAATGACCTCCCCTTTTTGTACCTAATCTCTTGAACCAGAATTTTTCTTGGCTGTGATGGGCTGGTCCTTAACTTAATTTTCATTGTTAAAGGTTTTTTTTAATTCCTTCTTAAAAATTAAGTGGCGATTCTTTGTTGGCCAAAGCGAGTTGGTGTAGGACATGGACCTTAGACTTGAAAAAGGCATGGCAACCATAGTTACATGATCTACGAGACAAAGATGTTCGTTTCTATGTTAAGGTTAAGATTATGTATTTGGTTGATGAAAATCATTTACGGGTGAATGAGAAATTGACGCCAAAATGAGCTATTTGGAAATGGCTTCTGTAGGTGGTGTTTCTCTTGTCACACATAAGAAAAGAGAATGAAACTAGAGTGCCTTATTTAGTCCAAGTTTTGTTGAGAGGGAGGACATAGCCAAGCGTGGTTAAAAACACACGTGCTTTCTCACCTTACTCCACTCCAAACCAAACCGAGCCAAGTTGGGGCAGTGGGTGCGATGAGGGCGGGTTAGGTTAGATTAAAAGATATTTGTATATAGTTTTTGAAGAAAATTTATTTAGTTATTTTTTTCAAAATTAAATTAATTAATTATTTTTTAAAAATTTCTCCAAATTTCCTTTCATTTTCCTCCCGAACAAACAAAAAGTCACCTATGGAAACTTTTCTCCACTGTTGTACTGGTTCGGACTTTCTGAACAAGTCCCATGTTGCCTATATAAAGGCAGTTCCTTTGCTTTCCAATTCATTCTGTAACAGTTTGTTTTGGGTCACTACTCGAGTGGTTATTTGGTCGCTTAAGCATAGATATGCAGCTCCAAGTAACTTGCATGTTTGCAGGCGAGACCGCTTGAGCTGTGGACTAGTCGCTTAAACGCAAAATCCAGGCTCCTACTATTTTCACTATAGCTTTGCAAAATTTCTAGAACCTTGCGTTTACTGCTCAAGTAGTGAAAAGCTCAATCGAGTGGTTTGGTTGGGACAGCTCACTTAGAAGTCAATCCCACACTCTTTTTTTTTCCCCACTTTTTCCAACTCTTTTCTCTCTCTAGCACTCTTCCTCCGAAACCCTAGCCCTAAACACTTGATTTCCCTTAATTTCTACCAAGATCCACCTTAGATATTCAAAAAGGGTTGAGGAACAAGCCTAGACTAACGGTATTACGGATTGTTTTCTCATTTCTTGGAGCTTGAATTTGGGAATTCACCTTTTTGCCTTCAATCTTGAGGTAAGGGTACTTTTAACTTGATATATTTTTGATTTGTGATATATATGTGATATTTTCCTAGTTATAGTAATGTATGATATGATTTTGTGATATAAAGTGGGTTTGTTGAATAAAAAAAGGGTTTCCCCATGTTTTGGAAAATTTTATGTATAACCTTTTTGATTATTATTAGAAATTGTGAATATTGACTCTTTATGTGTAAAGAAGGGAAAACACCCAAATTTTCCAAAAACCCTTAGTTTTTAAATTTGATTTAATAATGGGTTTGGCCAATTTGACTCTTAAATCTTGAAATTGGGTGAAGGATTATGGAAATGGTGTTCATATATGAGATTTTTGAAACTCTTTGAGTATATGTACCGAGATCGATAAATGTTGAGATTGTGAGATTGGAGAAATCTTTTGGTTGATATTATTAATGTTGTTGTGGATTGAAGAAATCTTAGGAAAAATTTATTTAAAAACTCATGCATCATGTGCATCATAAATTCTAATATGATTTAACCATCTTGTGGATGTTCGGAAAATGTCAAAGGTGGTAAATGGCGTATATGTCTAGGTAGTTGAGTCTGGTTTCGGGAATTGAGTAGTGTATTGTATTTGGTACTCGCGTAAGGAGTCAAGGTGCCCAATTACCCTGTCTGCGCATATCGCTGGACGGATGTGGGAAAGGTTTTTGAGTGTCCACGAGCCTGCCGTTTATAGAGTCGGCAAATGTGAAAAAACTTGATTTTGGGTGTCCACAAGCCAGCCATTTCTGGAATCGGTGACAGTGGAGAAGGAAAGGTTTTGGGTGCCTATCGCCCCGCCGTTGTTAGAGTTGGCAAATGTGGAAATGTTTTATGTATACAAATTTAGATATATGTGTGTTCGGTTTCATGGCTCTTGCTTGGGACGTCATAGCGTATTTACCACCCCATCGTTGTGGATGAGTGTTTAAATTGGAATCTTGCATTGAACATTGTTGGTTTCAAAAGAGCAAATCTGATTTTTATCCTCACACGTGCATGGCATGATCATATGCATTGCTAAATGTGTTTTCTACTGAGCACTAGCTCACCCCAAAAGTAACCATATTTCAGGAAATGATATGGATATGCCACCTAAATGATTGGCTTGGGGAAGAATTTTTGGACAGGGGCACGAAAGCTCTCTTTTTGGATTTTTTGTGTTAAGCCTCGAGCTATTCTTGTTCGGGAATTTAGACTTCCGTTTTTGTGTATTCAAGGACACTCCTTGAAAAGATGTTTTTTTTTTTTATTCATTTTAAATTTTTTTGGCTCTTCTTTTACATATCTCTTGTCTTTTGAACTATTATTATTTCGTTGATAGATGTAAACAAATACCTGATGTAATCACTAGAATAGTTCAATGGGAAAGAGAGTCATGGAATTTTGTTTGTATTATTATTGACTTATTCTCTCTCTCTCTCTCTCTCTCTCTCTCTCTCTCTCTCTCTCTCTTCTATATTCGATAAATCCAAGTGTATTTGATTTAGGCAACTTAAATTTCGGGGTGCTACAATTTGGTATCAGAGCTAATCGGGTTTGAATACCTGGAGCTAGTGGGATGTTGCTTATGCCACAATGGGTTATCATGTTGGAATGGAACACTAGTACTTTATATAATTATGTGCTCATGTGACGATGTGGGTATGGGGTCAAGTTTCTGAGATACGATTTGCGTCCATCACACTTATTGAAGTGCCTATGGAGAGGTATTTGATCAATGCTTTTTCCATTAGGAAGCCCTTGGGTGTCGTGGAACGAGTCGGTATCTTAGGAGAATGATCTGTACGTGCTCTACGGGTTTATGTGCTTATGTGGATTGTTTTACGCTTGGTGAATATATGGATAGGGTTGTGACTGTTCAAGTGTGATGTGTGGGTTGGCGTATGGGTGCAAGAATTGTGAGTTAATTCCTTTCTCTCTTACTTTTATATAGAATGTCTGGACGTGTCAAAGGCCATAGTAGACCTCATCAGGGTGGTTGGGGTATTCCAGCCCAACATGATCTTCCTCTCCAAGAAGAAAGGATAGGACAAAACAATGTGGCCACTCCTCTGGCCCAAGATGCGATGGGGGTGCTAGCCTGAGAAATGGCTGAGGCTCTTCGATAGTCCATGGAAATACTCCAAGCCGAGCAAGTGGCAAGGACAATAGAGGGAGAAACTCGAACCTCCTTCTTGAAGAAGGAATTCTCTCACTCTAACCCAGCTGAGTTTAGTAGCAGGCCTAATCCTATGAAGGCTGACGAAATGGTTAAAGCAAATTGTTAAGTCCTTTGAGATTTTGGATAGCTATGATGGAGAGCTCCGAGTAGCGTTGGTGGCTTATCAACTTAAAGGAGAGGTTGGGCAATGGTGGAAATATGTTAAGATGAGGGTCGAGTACACTTGGGAGGCATTCACCCATGCCTTCTAGGAGAAGTTTTTGTCTCCCATGGCTAGAGAGAGGTTGAGAAAATAGTTTGATGAACTTAGACGGCTAGATACATCGGTGGCAGAATTTGCGGCCACTTTTACCAGTTTGGCAAGCTTTGCACTCGAGCTTGTAGTGACCGAGAAGGTTCGGTGATTAGAACTTGAAAAGAGATTGAGACCCAAGATTTTAATAAAAGTAATAGGCAACATGTACAAAGAGTATGATAGGCTGGTTGAGGCCATGATACATGTAGAAATCATGCTAGAGGCTAAAGAATCGAGGTTGAAACATAAGAGGTCAGGCTATGCGGAATCCCGGGGTGATATGGGATCCTCTAAGAAGTCTAGGGGCTCTTCTTCTTCTTTTTCTTCTTTCGAGTCCTTACCCCTACAGACCAAGTCTTCAGGGTCTGTTTCTATGAAGAGTTCAAGAAATATGGGTTCTAGCCGTATTACTTATTTCAGGTGTGGCCAACTAGGTCACAAGGCATCGAACTGTAAGCAAAGTCTTAACCATTAGTAGTCAGTTTGTTCTCAGAGCCAATCCTAGGGGAGGGATCAACCGCTCGCATGTTATCATTATGGGAAATTGGGGCATATGAAAAGGTCTTGTCCAGAGTTAGCTGGGACAGGGAGTGCTTTAGGTCCCACCAATCTAGGGGTTATCAAGTAGGCCAGGGTCAAAAAGTAGGCCAGGGTCAAAGATAGAATTATTAGTCAGTGCAACCTGGATAGACAACTAGGGTGGTGCAAGGGGCCACTTCTGCATAGTCGGTGCAATCGACCTACATTTCGAGGGGTGATCGGAGTGAGTAGAGGTCATAAGGGCGAGTTTATGCTGTCATTGCTTCTAAGCAATCTTCTGGAGCATTGGTGATGAGAGGTACATATCTTATATATAATACTTGGACCAATGTATTAATAGATACTGGAGCATCACATTCATTCATAGCATCTGCATTTGCATCCATGTTGGCCTTAAAGGTTGAACAACTAGTGTCTTTACTTATGGTAGACTCACCACTTAGGGGTCACATCATCTTGGATAAGGGGTGTTGGGGGTGCGTGATTGAAGTCACTGATTGCTAACTTCCTTTCAATCTTGTATTATTAGATATGTCAGGTTTTGACTTCATCCTTGGTATGGATTGGTTGTCTTCCTATTGTGCCACCATAGATTGCTATCGTGGAAGAGTTACGATGTACACGACATGAGGGGATTGTTTTTATTTTTTGGGAGATAGGGCTGATGGTGGGTTGTTGCTGTTGTACAATTCGTGAAGTCGAGGAAAACTTAGTTTTCTTCTTACAACCATTGTAGATGATGGAAGTAGCTTGATTTGAGGGGTATTTTCTAGAGTGTTTTTGAATATTCAGATGTTTTTCCTGAAGATCTCACCAAATTGCCACCACACCGCGAGGTTGAGTGTTCTATAGATTTGGTACTTGGCATGAGACCCATCTCCGTGTCACCTTATAGATTTGCACCAACAGAGTTTCTTGTTTTGAAGGAACAATTGCAAGAGTTGTTAGACAAGGGTTTTATATGACCTAGCAGCTTGCCTTTGGGGAGCACCGGCTCTTTTTGCCAAGAAGAAGGATTGTTCGTTGCAGTTATGCATTGACTACCGCAAGTTGAATTGGGTCACGGTTAAAAATAAGTATCTGTTGCCTTAGATAGATGATCTTTTCGATCAACTTACAAGTTCCCAATGTTTCTCAAAGATAGATCTAAGATCGGGTTATCATCAGTTGTGTAATGAAGATATTCCAAAGACGACCTTTCGTACTCGATACGGCCACTATAAATTCCTTGTGATGCCGTTTGGTTTAACCAATGCCCCTGCCACCTTTATGGATCTAATGAATCGAGTCTTTTGAGATTATCTTGATAAATTCGTAGTGGTGTTTGTAGGCGATATTCTTATCTATTCACCTTCCAAGGAGGAGCATGAAGAGCACCTTCACATTATCTTGCAGCTACTTAGGGAACACCAGTTGTATGCTAAGTATGAGAAATGTGAGTTTTGGCTTTTTGAGGTAAAGTTCTTGGGCCATGTTGTCTCTGGGGAGGGGGTTATTGTAGACTCTTTGAAATTGAGGCAGTGTAGAATTGGGAGTGACCTAAGAACGCCTTTGAGATACATAGCTTTTTGGGTCTTGCCGGGTATTATAGGCGATTTATGAAAGACTTTTCTACTCTAGCATCACCATTGAAGAGACTAACTAAAAAGGGGTAAAATTTGTTTGGAGTGAGTCATGTGAAAAATTCTTCTTAGAATTAAAAACTAGATTGACTTCCACACCAATTTTAATCATTCCGAAGAGAGGGTTGGGTTACACTATATATTGTGATGCTTCTAGGGAAGATTTGAGATGTGTCTTGATACAAGAGGGTAAGGGGGTGGAATATGGTTTACATCAATTAAAGACTCATGAGAAGAACTACCCTACACACGATCTTGAATTAGCCACTGTAATTTTTGCTCTAAAACTTTAGAGGTACTATCTCTATGGGGAGAAATTTGATGTGTTCTCGGATGATAAAAGTCTGAAGTACCTGTTCTCACAAAAAGATTTGAACCTACATCAGAGGAAATGGATGGAGTTCATGAAAAATTATGATTTTGAATTGCATTACCATCTAGGGAAGGCCAATGTGGTGGCCGATGCCTTAAGTAGGAAGTCTATGAGTACCATTGCTAGTCTTGCCATGAGAGAATGGGAGATGTCAGGTGATGTAGATGAGTTTGACTTACATTTTGGTGAGTCTCTTGAACAAGCCACTTTGTTTTCAGTTCTTGCATAACTTACACTTGTCTCACGGGTTATAGAAGCACAACATGACGATGCAAAAGTAGAGGCAATTAGGGAGAAAATCTCACAAGAAAAGGAGGGAAAAGGATTGAGAGTACATTCTGATTCGAGTATCCGGTTTGTAGATTGCCTTTTTATACTAGAATCGTGTAGAGAAGAATTACTCTAGGAAATTCATCACTCTCACCTTGTGGTACATCCGAGAGGTACAAAAATGTATCGTGACCTTAGCCGTCAATTTTGGTGGAGAGGTATGAAGCGAGAAATAGCCTTATTTGTGCCCAAATGCTTAACTTGTCAACAAGTCAAGGCGGAGCACCAAAAGCTTGCCGGGTTACTATAACCTTTGCCTATAGGAATGGAAATAGGAGCACATCACTATGGATTTTGTTTCGGGTCTTCCTAGAACACAAAGGGGTAATGACGTGGTTTGGGTTGTTGTGGACCAATTAACTAAGTCGGCTCATTTTCTCGCTATGTGTATGTGTGATTCGGTTGATTACTTAGTTGACCTTTATGTTAGGGAAATTGTTTGGCTTCATGGGGTTCATAGAGACCCTCGCTTTGCCGCATGGTTGGGGCAAAGGTTACAAACTGTCATGGGCACTTAGTTGACCTTTAGCACCACCTACCACCCTCAAACCGACGAATAGTTCGAGTGCACTATCCAAATCTTGGAAGACATGTTGAGAGCTTGCGTATTGGACTTCAAGGGTTCTTGGAAGAGGCACTTACCTCTAGCGGAATTCGCCTACAATAATAGCTTTCAAGCTAGCATTGGGATGATACCTTTTGAAGCCTTGTATGGGTGTCCATGTAGATCACCAATGTGTTGGACCGAGGTGGGAGATTCACCCATGCTTGGGCCAGAATTGGTTCGTGAAACCACCGAGAAAATAGCTCTCATTCAAAAGAGGTTAATTACAGCCCAAGCCGACAGAAAAGTTATGCCGACCGAAGAAGGAGACCTCTATCTTTTGAAATGGGTGACCATGTGTTTTTGAAGATATCATCTAGAAAGGGTTTGATGAGATTTGGGCAAAGTGGGAAGTTGTCACCTAGATGCATCGGTCCCTTTGATATCATTGAATGGATGAGAGAAGTAGCCTATTGTCTTCCCTTACCACCGCAACTATCTGGGATACGTGGCACGTTTCATGTTTCTATGCTTCGTAAATATGAACCCGATCCTTTGCACATCTTATATTGGACGAGTCTAGAAGTAGATAAGAATGCTTCATACAAGGAGAGACCTATGAAGATCCTAGACTCTCGAGAACAAGTTTTGAGAGGTAAGACTATCCCTTTAGTGAAGGTATTGTTGCACCATCATGGAGTGGAAGAAGCTACTTGGAAGCGAGAAGCCGAGGTCTGAGAAAAGTACCCGAATTTTTTTGATAATGTGTAATCTTGTTAGATGATTGTGTTCATTATTATATACATCTTGATTTATGGAATGGAGTAATGTAAAAATGTTGAATTCCTTATAGACTTGAACTTTTGTATCTTGATGAGAATTTTGACCATAATTTGGTTTCATTGGGTAATGTTGTGATGATTGGAGTTATTGTTATTGTAGTATTCATCTTCCTTGGAAGTTGTTGGAGTTGTTTTGGTAGGAATTACAAAATTTCGGGGATGAAATTCTTTAAGGAGGGTAGGTTGTAACAGTTTGTCTTGGGTGACTACTTGAGCGGTCATTTAGTCGCTTGAGCGTAGATGTGTAGCTCTCAGTAACTTGCATGTTTGCAGGCAAGATCGCTTGAGCGATGGAGTGGTCGTTCAAGTGCAGAACCCAGGTTCCTAGTATTTTCACTATAGCTCTACAAAATTTCTAGAACCATGCATTCACCGCTTAAGTGGTCTAGTCACGACAGTTCACTTAAAAGTTGATCCAACACTCTTTTTTTCTCACTTTTACCAACTCTTTTCTTTCTCTAGCACCCTTCCTCTGAAACCCTAGCCCTAAACACTCGATTTCCCATAATTTCTACCAAGATGTACCTTAGATCTTCAAAGAGGGTTGAAGAACAAAGCCTAGAGTAAAGGTATTACCAAGTGTTTTCTCATTTCTTGGAGCTTGAAGTTGGGAATTCACCTTTTTGACTTCAATGTTGAGGTAGGGATACTTTTAACTTGATATATTTATGATTTGAGATTTATATGATATTTTCCTAATTATAGTAATGTATGAGATGATTTTGTGATATAAAGTGGGTTTGTTGAATAAAATGGGGGTTTTCCGCATGTTTTGGAAAAATTTATGTATCACTTTCTTGATTATTATTAGAAATTGTGAATATTGACTCTTTATGTGTAAAGGAGGGGGAACACCCCAAATTTTCGAAGAACCCTATTTTTGAAATTTGATTTAATAATGGGTTTGGCCAACTTGACTCATAAATCTTGAAATTGGGTAAAGGATTATGGAAATGGTGTTGAGATATGAAATTTTTGAAACTCTTTGAGTATATGTATTAAGATCGATGAATGTTGAAATTGTAAAGATTATGAGTTTGGAGAAATCTTTTGGTTGATGATATTAACATTGTTGTGAATTGAACAAATCTTAGGAAAAATTTATTTGAAAACTCATGCATAACGTACAACATAAATTCTCATATGATTTAATCATCTTGTGGATGTTTGGAAAGTGTCAAAAGGGGGTAAATGACGTATGAGTGCAGGTAGTTGAGTTTGGTTTCGGGAATTTAGTTCTGTATTGCATTTGGTACTCACGGGGGAAGTCAAGGTGCCCAATTGCCCTGTCTGCGCATATTGCTGAATGAATGTGTGAAAGGTTTTTGGGTGTCCACAAGCATGTCGTTTCCACAGTTGGTGAAACTAGAGAGGGAAAGGTTTTGGGTGCCTATCACCCTGCCGTTAGCGAATATGGAAATATGTTTTGGGTGCCTATCACCCCGCCGTTAGCGAATATGGAAATATTTTCTGTATACAAATCTGTAAATGTCTGTTCGGTTTCATGGCACTTGCCTGGGACGTCATAGCATATTTACCACCCTATCGTTGTAGATGAGTGTTTAAATTGGAATCATGCATTGAACGTTGTTGGTTTTAAAGAGAAAATCTGAATTTTATCCTCACACGTGGATGGCATGATCATATGCATCTCAATTATTTATATAACTTTTTAAATGTATTTTCTATTGAGCAGTAGGTCACCTTAAAACTAACCATCTTTCAGGAAACGATATGCATAAGCCACCTACATGATTGGTTTGGGGAAGAATTTTTGGACGGGGGCACGAAAGCTCTCTCTTTGGATGCTTTGTGTTAAGCCTCGAGCTATTCTTGTTTGGGAATTTAGACTTCCATTTTTGTGTATTCAAGGACACTCCTTCAAAAGATGTTTATTATTATTATTATTATTATTGTTTTTGGCTCTTTCTTTATATTATTTCTTGTCTTTTGAACTATTATTATTTCGTTGATAGATGTAAACAAACACCTCATATAATCACTGGAATAGTTCAATGGGAAAGTGACAGTCGTGGAATTTTGTTTATATTATTATTGACTTATTCTCTCTCTCTCTCTCTCTCTCTCTCTCTCTCTCTCTCTCTCTTCTATATTGGATAAATCCAAGTGAGCATATTTGATTTAGGAAACTTAAATTTCAAGGCGTTACACATTTATTTTTTGCTTTTCTTCTCTATACATTTTTTCACATATCAGTAAAAGATAAAGAGAGTACAAAACATAGATTCTAATTCATTGGGAGATTTGATTGCAATGCTACTTCAATCTACAAAGATCATTGTATTCAGGGAGATAAACGCCCTGAAGTTCATGAGCACCAATGTAGCAGGCGGATTTGTCTTAAGGACAGAGTGTTGTACACTTGTCTTGATCCATCATGAAATTTCCGTAATCTATTTTCTGGTTAATACAATAAGTTTAAACTCAATTTATTTACTATTTTGATTTTCTAGTTTTCTGTTTTTGACATTTGCAGAAAAGATTGTTCCAATAACATGGTCACAAAGTCTCATAGTAAGCCCATTGATTGGGCATGAGTTACTCTGTGAGACCCCTAAATTTTGTAAACCCTATTAAGTCCATGACTTTTGACATTTTATGATGAAGACCCTCGAAACCTTATTTGTTTTCAATTTTAGTTGTAGAGCCAAAAACGCGCGCCAACCAAAAACTCGCAAACCCTAGTTGAACTTGAGAGCTTGGGTATCATTTCTAAAGCCCTAATAATAAGTAAATTAATTCCATAATTATATTTTTCGCTCAAAACGCTAGGTTTTCGATTTTTATTATGATTCTCCGTTTAATTTGAAACAAAGGAACTTAACCGAAATGAATTTCCAAATCCTAATTAAAATAAATACTACATAAATGTTCCAATTCATAAATTAAGGTCTTAGCTCTCATATTTTTCTTGAATTACAAATTGATCCCAAATTAGTACTTTTACATATATATATATTCACATTTGAATGTTAGATTTATTTTGTACACAAACATCTTCTAATTAGCTACCATTTGTACACAAAAATCAAGGAAAATCTCCCAAAATCCAAGTACTATGGCTAGCCACCTCATCCTTATATATATATAAGTGTACTTTTGTGACCAAATCTCAAATATGGAAAGATTTAGTTAGATATGGAAAGATTTTGAAAAGATATGGGGAATATATGGAAAGATTTTGTACCTTTATATATATATATATATACACATACTTTTACCAATTTTCCTAAATAAATAAGTTTATACAGGAAGATCTTTATAAAATATACAATTCTACACAAAATAAATCAATAGGATCCTTCCAAATCTTTATCATGGCCAACCATCATATCACCCCCTATGTTATAATGAGAATCAAATAAAATATTCTCTAAAATTATGAGAATCAAATCATATATACATATATATATATGTTTGTACCTTAATTCAGTCTTGGTCTATGAATATTACATCCAATTGTACACATAAATTCTCCAAATCTTGAGCACATGGCTGGCCATTTTTCCCTCTTAGGATACACTAGGATCTTCTAGAATATACTTAGGACAAAAAACCCCTTAAATCTTGGAAGCTATGATGAAAATGGTACAAACAAGATTTTGGTATGTATATATATATGTATATATGTACTTCTAACTAGAAGACACTTAATGAATCCTAAACCTAACTAGATCATCATTAAATACATAATTAAGGTCCTAATCATCCCACCTTCCATTACGTTCAAACTAAATCAAGGCACTATTCAATTGAATTCGAACAAATAGGCATTTTGGACTTTTTACACCAAATCCTCTATAAATATACCATCCATCCTCATTGTTCATATACAACCCAAACTACACATTTTGGTTGAGGGAGAGAAAAAAGGAGGAAGAGAACTTTGGTGGTAGAGGAAAGGAAAAAGAGAAGAAATTGTGAAAACAATTCACTAGGCAATCAAGTAAGCTACAACACAATTCTCTCTTCTATTTTCCTTTTTCAAATAAATGTTCTTACAGGTTCTAAATATTAATTTTAAAAGTGTTTTAATGGTGTTCTTGTGTTGAAAATGAAAAGAGTTGAGTCTTGTTCCACCCTTACTTGTGTTTTCTCTTAATCGGTGCAAAACTATCTCTTAATTTCCAAAGGCACACCTTCAATTCAAAATTTTGAGTTTAATATATGTTATTTATCATGTTTTCATCGCAATAGAAGAGAAATTATCCATGATTACCTCTTTTCTTACTTTTTCTCTTATTTCAAGCTTTTTGCCCAAAGAACCAGTTTTTCAGCCCACTTTCAAAAATTTCAAACAAATGTAGAAAAATATCCTTATCCTCATTTTTAAGTCAAAACATTCATTTAAGTGTTATCTTTCATGGGAAACAAATGTTTCATCGAAAAAGAGTGAGTGGTTTGAGAGAAAACCTGGTTTTCATAACAGTCAACGAATCTGGACAGCGTTCGAGTATTTCTTAAATAATTAAAATATAAAAAAGCTATGAAACTTATAAAAGATATTCTAAAAACTAAATAAAATTCTCTACAAATCATAGGAAGGCCAAGTTTAGGAAAAATCTAAAAGTGTCTCTTTAATTGCAATCTTTAAAGTACACCAAAGTTGGAAATTTATTTTGTTGATGAACTTATATTCTTTAATTCATGGAAATGCTTCTTATCACTTGTTCATGACTTGGTATGATATCTGCATGTATTATAGTTATGTTTCTTACCATGCTGCTATGATGATGCTCATGCTTATATGCATATTATTGTCTTGATAAGTTGTTCTTAAGACATCTAACTCAATGGAAAACTTAATTGGGGGTAGTATTGGGTTTTTGATCACTTGAATAATGAAGAGATGATAATGTGTTATGTATGGATTGATGGGATTTGCTCCCTAATTGAAGCTTTAGTCTTGCGCAAGCAGTTATCTCGTAAACCCTAGAATGGAATGGACCTATTCGAACTCTTTGCGATGATTTCATTTGGTGAGATAAGGTTGGATCCAAATGAGACATTCCGGAGGATAAATTTTTTTTTGTGGAAGGATAAAGTTGGATTCAGGATGATATAACCTTTTTCTTTTCACCATTCATTTTGAGGTCCATCGATGATGCTACGCGGTATATAATCATTGTAGGCATCTGTGGTTAGTTCTGCAAAGCAACAAAAGGAGGAGTTCTGAATAGTTTGATGTCCAATTCTTGTGGTTGTGAGGATGAAATCTCTTTGGGGGATTTCTAGAATACTAACATCTAACCTTGTAATCCTTTGTTATTGACATGAATAGCATGCTTCATTACTTGCTTGTTATAATTATGATGGTGTATTGGATTTGGAAAAAAGGACAGGGTGTGTGTGCATTTACTGGGCATTCAAAGCTCATGGCGTTTCATGCTAGGTATTAAAGACTATTAGGCCAATCAAAGGCAAAGCTGAAGCATTTGAGGACGTACAACTACCCTAAGAGATTTAGAAACTAGTTTTGTAAACATGTTTTGAGATTGTAAGTGATAAATCCCTTGCATTTAAGACATGATTTTGTAATTATTATAAATTTAAACATATCTTTTTTATTAGAGATTCCTTATTTTCTCGTCAACTCACGTAGTCCTTGTGATAATACCTTATTAAGATCTGTCAAAAGCGTAGTGTTGTTATTTAAGGTGGTTGGACTTTGAAGGGAGGCTATGTTAACTCCTCAAACCTTCTTGGGATCTTACTTGATTATTAATCAAAGAAATCATTAGTGATGTTTCCTACTCTTGTAACCTGAGATAAACCCTATATTTATTTGCTAATATATTCTGATGTTCCCGATTTTTGGGGCATCACATACTCTATTCTTTGGTTGGTAAATAATATAAATATTTTGTGACACATAAAAAAAAAAAAATTATTGTGTAGAAATCTGCATATCACACCAGAATTAATTCTATAAAAAATTCACAAGAATAATGCAACAAAAAACGTTTGTCATTAAAATATATTTTCATTTTTTTAAAATTGATTTTAAATTCATAGATCCACAACTCAATAAAATTATTATGTATAAATCTTCTCGTTACATATTTTTCATTTGTATATCACTATTCAATTTTAAATCATTAGCTATGATGAATATATTTACACTTCACAATCTTCTTTTTTGTTTGAGCGAAGGTTGTGTAAATACAAATTATTGATTTAGCTTGGGAGAATGTGGTTAACTGCATAAAAATGTATTCATTCATTTTCCTATTTATATTGCAGTTTTGATGCAAATTTTGTCTTCAACATAATATCATTAAATAAAGTTTTGATTTTTTAAGAGGGAAGAAAAAACCAAACAAACTAATTTGTATATATTAATGTTGTTAGTTGTTCAACCATTCCTTGAATTGTTTCTGAAATATGAATTCATTATAATTACTAAACCATTCTCTACTCCCAAATTTTAGCATTTCACAATGCATCGTGCTTTAAATTCTAACTTTCCAGATGTCCACAGATAATATAGTTTACAAATCAAATAAATACACCATATCCGTACAAATAAATTTCAGTAACATATGTTTGGAAATGAGGGAAAAAAAAAAAAACAAAGAAAAGGAGTTCAAACCTTGAGAAAAACTCTATTATTAACTAACAATGTCATGTTCTTGCAATTTGATTAACCACATAATTTAGAAATCGGAACATGGGCTTGAGGCAACCACCCAAGGGCTCCCTAACATAGACTTGCCAACACGAACGAAACACAATCTTGTCCTTCAAATTCTCCCAGAACCGTGAAAAGAAATTTTGGTTTCGGTTAACAAGAATTGTTGCTGATTGAACATATACTGATGCAGCATGCTTGACCAACTCATTACGGATGGAAATAGTGGAAGAGCTGAAACTATTTAGCTCGTGATTTGTTGCATTGTATGTTGGTGAATTTAGAATAATGTCCTTCAAGCTTGTGTATCCATGATCTTCGATATCAAGATCTTCTTTGGTGATTGGTGAATCGCTTTTTTTCCGTAGTGAAGGCAATTTTCCTAATTTGTGATGGTATTTCCCCATGATTAATTAATTAAGGGACATGAGAGGTTGATTGGATTGCTTTTGTAGGCATATTATTGAAAGAAAGGTAGAGGCGCTAGATATGGATTGGAAGTGATGGTTGATTATTTGGTTTGTCTATACCATGGTGAAACTAGGAAGAGGTATATAAGTTTCCTAGAATATTCAATGGAATGAAAGCTTCACTTCTTGATGCATGGCTTTGTTTTGCAGAGAGAGAGAGAGAGAGAGAGAGAGAGAGAGTGTCACGTGTTTATTCAAGAAAGCAATCATTTTATGGCTAGCCTTGGATGTAGGACACTGAACTTTGAATTGGACAATTAGATCGATTGTCTATGTTGTCATTTTGAGCTTCATTATTGTCCCCAATTCTTTAAATTTATTATTATTATTATTATTTATTTTGTTGTTGTTGTTGTTATACATGTAGAAATATGAATGTAACTATCTTAGAAAAAGTCAATTTACGATTTACGATATAAATGAACATCCACAAGATTGACATGTTTTCTTTCTTTTGTGAAAAACTAAAATCAAATGATAGAATTACCTAATTTAAAACTAAAAGATTCAACCAATGAAAATTAAATATGTACGACATTTAAGGAATTATTATTAATACTACACTTTTTATTGACTACACTAAAAAATTTTGGCCAAGACACAATTTGAAGAGTGAATATCAAAATGTGAAGTGTGAAGTGTGACTAGTAATTCTCAAAATTTAATTTAGTTTTTTTTTCTATTCGTGAAAAAAGAAATATTGATAAAAACAATTCTCAAAATTTAATTTAGTTTTTTTTTATTCGTGAAAAAAGAAATATTGATAAAAACCAAGAAAAGACGTAACATTATCAATACATCAATAAAAAAAAAAAAGTTAAGTGCAACCAACATCGACATGATAGACCTACAGTTCGGACTCTTGTAATTCTGAATCTAATCTCACAAGTGCAATGTGAAATAGATAGACACAAAAGAGTCTAAATCTGGCAAATCTTTGGAAAAATCGATTTTGAATCAAAATGTCAAAAATGGGCTGCTTTGCCAGATCACAGAGTCGCCACCTAAATATTTTTGGGGAATTTAGGAAACCCAGGACTCGTGCCAAAGGCCACTTATTCGTCATCACCAAAGTGTCTCGGCTCGGGAACTTAGGTATGAGAGGGGAAGGTCATGAATTGAGCACCCCACTCGCCCGATCAAAGATTGGCCTTTACTAATCAAGATGTGATTTTTATTTACATTATATGCACTTATTCGATTTATTAGGCTAACTTTACTTGGTGATGCACACAAATATAGACTAATTTGCAAAAATTGAAACATTTGATTTCATATTTGTTTGAAAGAAAAGTGTTTTGAATACGCGTCACTTAAAATAGCATGTTTGTATGTACATTAATCAATTTATCCTAATTTTAGCAATTAGCCTTCATCCACCGGCATTCAAACAAGTATATCAATTAAGAAATTAGCCTCATGGAAAGCATGCTTGATAAGGTAACATAGACATGCAATGCGATATACTAAAACAATAAGTGCTCACCTAGTACTCCAAGACAAGCCAAATAAAGAAAAATGATTAGAAAATATGCTTGTTCCTAAACAATACAATGTGACTAATGCAACGCACACATTATGTAATTTTTAATAGGCTCGGCTATAAGCATTGTATATGATCCAATTCAAGACATGTGATAAATCATGTTTTCAAACAATGAAGTTGAAATTGACATTGGTTAGTATGATGAGCTGAACCCAAATGTACATGAAACAAGTGTATGCAAACATGGGAATGTTAAGTAAACATGATGCTACCATTATAAGCAGGTAAATAAAAGGGAGAAAGAAATGGGGGTTGGAAGACATACACAATCATTACATATTTTATCCTTGTGCAAGATGGTCCGAATGAGTGTCCAAGTGTCTGGATTAATAGCTAACTATTACAACACCAAACAAATAAATTGAACTAAACTAGTTACTATTTGAATGAATTCTAAATTAATTATCTATCTAGCGCTTTTACAACAAGGGTATGATGACAATACTAATAATAACAACAACATGTGAAATTGCAACAACAATAATAGTTACATCAATGATAATATAATGATAATATTAATACAAACAACAATGAGGCACAATGATCGCATGCACAGTGTCTAAAGTTGCTCTGTCTGCCCAGATTGCTTTGCCTTACCCTCAGCCACTGCCCTCTGTTTCTGCCAAAAGGTTTTTGTTTACCAAACACGGGGAACTGGCCCGCTCCAAATGAGATCTGGTTGGGCCTGAAAAGTGCCGGCCAGCTCTAATTTCATGCCAAAAAAAATTTTGTGCTCTGTGGTGAGAACAGTGCAGTCAGAGCCTTTCTAGGCCCTGTTTGTCCCTTCTGCCCCTCTTTGTTATGGGAAACTCAAGGGAAGAATGATTTCAAGTCCGAAACCAAAAACAAGCACAATTTGGATGGCTTGATGACTTCAAACACGTTTGGACAAAATTGAACAAATGTGATGAAAAACCACCCCTTTTTCTTATCATGAAGGCTCAAAGAGGGCAGTAGACACATGCCAAGTCTTATCAACATATCATGGGTTGATATGTGAGAATTCCCAGAACGATAGACTCGGCATAACGTCCGGCTGAATCCAACTAACTCTAAACATTTTCTTTATGTTGGGTTAGTTCATTTTAAGCCGATTTTATTAGTCCTTGCCATTTTTTAATCAATTTGTCCGAAGTGATAGTTAAGTCCACTAAATGAGAAGAAACATCAAATGAGAAGTGATTCTTGGCATGAAAGAGAGCCTATGCCTTGATGAACCTACATAAAGATTAAGCCCGTCGATAGGTTGAAATGACTTTCAAACAAAAGGAAAAGAACGAAGAAAAGAGAGAGGTGGCAGAAATGATCACATGAATTTAATTATTAGGATGAGACTCTTGACATGATAATTAACCCAAGAAAAGCTATCAAAGCATGTGTAATACAACATAACAAGCTAGATATGAGGACTTACAACACAACGAGCTAGATATGCAAGGCATACACTAATTAAATAAATTAGGACATCCCTAAAACAACCTCTAATATGCTAAAAACAGTGGCCAAAAATCATGTTTAAAAGCATAAAAAAAAAAGTAGGAAAGAACAAGGAAATGCAAGGCTAGTGAACAAAAGCAAGGGGAGGTGGCTAAGCTCTCCATTTTTAAAACCTCAAACCATGTTTTTTTTAGCCTTTTTCAAACTCTGAAAATCCGTTTAAAAGGCAAAGAAAAGAGTGTAAAACGAGGGTGTGAGTTATAAAGTAGAGTGCAAGAAAGGGGTGTTAACCCTTTCTACCCTTTGGTAGCTATTCAAACCCAAGTTCCAACACTTGAAATAGGATCAAAACAACACAAAACCACTAGAAAGAGATAAAACAATACTGAAATGAAAGCAGAGGGAAAGGTGACAAGTTTATACCTCTTAAAGAGAACGAACTTTTATTATAAATCAAACTCAATCCAAAGGCCTTCTCAAGTGTGAATTGTGATTCACAAGTCTCAACCAAGGCTCTAAGGCTTTGCTCTAAGGTTGTGTATGGTGTATAGATATAGTATAAGGATGATCAAATATCTCAAAGGTAGCTTGCACAAGAAGAAGGGACTTTCAACTATGTTTTAGCTTTTTTGAAATTTTTCCAACCTCTAACACTGAGATATATGCTCGTATTTATAGAATTTAAGAAAAATTTGTTTGAAAATATCTTCAAAAATGGACAGCTGGCTTATTCTCGCCTAGAATAGTGCTTCTCGGTAAAGAGAGTTGGCCAGCTCCTAATGTGGTACGGCCAGCTCCCAATGTGTTTCCCAGTTCCTTTGTTTCAAACTCAGTGTACGGTGGCACAATATCCAAAAATGAATTTCTGGGGTTTGAACAATATGAATATAAAGGATTTCGGATTGGTTTTGCAGCTTGAACTTACATTCCTTCATTGAGAATTCGAATCAAACTCAACGCAACTTTCATCATCGAGTGCGCAGGACAAAGCATCCAACTCTTCCGGGCAGTCAAAAATGGGGTGTCTATAGTTGCTCCTCTCTAATAGAGTTCGAAGTCATGAAATGACGTGAGTGAATGTTAAAGCCCGAAGATGACCTATTTGACAAGGCCGTAAGACTTTGGCAAGAAAACAAAGCAAAATACAATTGCCAAAGGTTGAACCCGAAGGCTGCTTACGTATCCCCTTTGTAAGGAATCAAACCTGCGTAGTTCAAGGGCAGAATGCAAAATGATATACGGGAAACATAACTTATGATCATGCAATGAAACAAATCCAATAAAACAAGAATGTAAATAATAAGCGACGAAACAAAGCTATAAGCAAAAGTAGGTATGCAGCGTCTGAACGAAAGCAAAACAACTCAAGCCGTGTCTCATACGAAAAGAGGCGGGTAAACAAACACGGGGACAAACAGAGTGCAAACCAAACCATGTCCCATGTAGGAAAGACGCCAGTCTAACTACGTCCCATGCAAGGAAAGTGGAAGGCGATGTAAAAACCGGGCGTACCCAAGGTTTTAACCGAGGAACTCGAGATCCTAATGCGTTTCATGCGAAAGAAGGAAATGTGGTGTGAACAAATAGGCACACTTGTTGTTTTTAACCAAGGTAAACAATCCGAACGCGTCTCATGCTAAAGGAGGAAAGGTGGTGTGAACAAACAGGTGCACGTACTGTTTTTAACCAAGGAAAACAATCCTAACATGTCTCACGCTAAATGAGGAGGAGTGGTGTGAACAAACCGGCCCACCTACTATTTTTAACCAAGGAAAACAATCCAAATGCGTCTTACGCGAAAGGAGGAGAATCAAATCAATGAAAAAATAGACAACTTTCCGAATGGAGAGAGATTATCTCATCCTTGGGAAGGCCTTGGAAAACAAAGCCATGAAGCCCACGGAGATAACTGAAATCAAGGTACAAAGCACAAACACGAGTTTTAACAATTAAAAATAAAAAAATAAAAAAATAAAAAATGCACAAATCTAAAACAACACTCGAATTAGCAAATTTTTAGAGCAAGTTTACCAATATTGAAATCAGACTTAGCTTGAATAAATGAACACATTACAAATTCTCAAAACAATGAGATAATGGACCAAAGCATGAATTAACAAAGTGAGTAACTAAATAATTATGACCTCGGAATTAACCATGAAATTACCTAACTAATTAAGAAATTACCTAACTACAAATTTAAACAAATTACGAATCTTGGACTCTTATGGATTAAACAAATGGAATTGATTAAAACCGAGCAAAGTACAAAAACTTTTTCCCTTCTTTTTCATTTTTTTTTCATTTTTTTTTCTTCTCTCTGTTTCTTTCCTTTTCATATATATTTTCTTGATTCTTCTCCTCTTTGTTTTTTATTTTCTTTTTCTTCACTTTCCTTTTTTTACTTTCTTTTTCACTTTTCTTTTCCATAAACCAAATTGAAACCCAACACTAAAACACACTGAGATAAACAAAAAAACAAAACTGGGTTTGCATTTGGAGCCAGCTGGCTCTCAACGAAGTACGGCTGGGCTCAAATAGAGCCGGCTGACTCGCGATGGCGGCAGGGGTAGATTCGCTAAAACCACGCACTGTGGTTGATTTAAACACATTCCAAACCTTTATTTTTCCCTCACCTAAAGCTGAAAACAAACCCTCTCCCTCTCTAGGATCCTCTTCTCTCTAGATTTCTCCTCATTTTGTAATACCCAACAACCCTTGCGAGTTTTTTTTTTTTTTTGAAAACCCTCTCATTTCTCTATAATTTGAATTGATTGAAATTGGTTTTGGCGGAGTGTTGGATTTCTCTTTATTTTTCTTGATTTCTCACGTGATTGTTTGGGGTTTTTCCTATCTTCTCTTGATTTTCCCATTCTCTCTTACTTTTCTCTCTCCTAGGGTTGAAATTTGGGGGTTTTCACTTAATCTCACTCACCCACACATTTCTCTTCATTTTTTTCCTTACTTTCCTCACTTTCCCTCCATGGCTAGTGATGAAGTTCCCATCCCCAACCCCGTCGTGGGTATTGGCACTGCCTTAGGTGAGGGTATAGAGGCCGAGGATGTCCTTCCTCCCATTCTTGAGCTAGAGTTGCTTCCCATTGCTGATAGACCATTTGATGTGGCCACTTACCAGCCACGTACACACGCCTTGACCCCGGGCGGTATCCTGCAATTTGAGGGCCTTATTTTGGGGATTACGAGGACAACCTACTGGGGGAGCCCACCGAGCATTTGTCCGTTGATGCCTCCACAGTAAGCACTATTCTTTTCTTGTTTGGGCATATTTGAATTTCTTTTAAGGTATTGTAGATACTGACAACATTCCCATACTACAGGTGATGGCTAGGAGGATTAAAGGTTACGGGTCTATTTCTGGCCCCAGGCATTGGTATGAGAGGCTCCCTGCGGAGGTCTGTGTACTTGTCGACACGGTTGGCTTTAGGCCTTTCTACTTAGGACTGGTGCAAATGAGAGCTGACCCATTACTTCACGAGGCCCTGGTGGAGCGATGGTGGGACACCACAGACTCGTTCTGCTTTTCGTCGATCGGGGAGCTGACTTTGACCCCATACGACTTTGCGATGCTCACTGGCCTACGGGTTGGGGTTGGCGGCTCGATCCCTTTTGATCCAGACATGGTCCAGTGGAGAGCTGCACAGCTCCATCTCCTTGGAGTGATCCCAGAGGCTGTTAGTCCTGGGATGGTGAGATATAGCTGGCTCCTAGAGCACTTCTCTAACCTTCAGCCAGCTACTCCGGAGGAGGTTACCCAGTACACCCGTGAGTTCCTTATGCATCTCTTCGGTACTACCCTGTTTGCAAACAGGAAAAATACTGTGGAGCTATATCTCTTGGGAGCACTGGTGTATCTGCAGCGGGTGGGAGAGTATGACTGGGGTGGCGCTGGCCTGGCCATCCTGTACTACTACATGAGTTCTGCATCCCTCTACAAGGCAAACTTACTTGACGGCTATTGGCGAGTTTGGGAGGTACACCTCACACTTTTTCTTTCCTGCTTTGTTTTACATTTCCTGTTTATATCTGCTTATTTTCTCTGTTCATAACTACTTATATACTTTTTTGCAGCTATGGGCTTACACATATTTCACCTGCCTTGCCCTGGTCCCAGTACGACCACTTGAGTTGTCATAACTCCACTCTCGGTACTACAACTCTTGATTTGAGTGTCGTTGGCATGTAGATCGAGATTTTCCTTATTTTTGCTGCTTCTTCGATACCGTCACCGCAGATCGGGTAACAATACTAACCTTTAACTTTTATATACTGTGTGCATAGTACACTGTTTCCATACATTTCTCCCATACTGTATTGTTTCCATACTATTGTTCCACATTGCATTGTTTCCATACTATTGTTCCACATTGCATTGTTTCCATACTGTTGTCCCACACTGCACTGTCATTCTCATACTGTTGTTCCACATTGCACTGACATTCTCATACTATTGTTCCACGCTACCCTGACATTCTCATACTGTTGTTTCCATACTGCTTAGACCTTTGATATCTGACACCTGTTTCCACAGGTTGACTGACACTCATGGGCTGGTATCCCTCAAGCAGTGAAGAGGACCTATGTTGCTACATGGAACACCTCTACTATGAGGATTTTGTTCGAGGCTTCCTTTGGCAAAGCTTATTACCTAGGAGAGAGGTTTATCCATCAGATGCAAGCATAGCGGATCCTAACATTCCACATCCTCCTCCTTCAAGCATGAGGGCAGTTGATGACCTCCACGACGGGCCCTAGATTGACTTCCTTATGTTGGGGGGGGGGGACAGTGGTCGGCACCACGAGCCCGGTGACTTCATCTCATTCTTACAGACCCAGGTGATGGCTCTGCTTACTAGTGGTGTGGCCCGCGTACTTCTTGAGGCTACTGCTACTGCTGCCGTTGCCGAAGGTGTTCCCGTTGTAGCTCCTATTCCCAAGCTTCTCACAATTCCTATTGAGGTCGTGTACATGAGGCCAGATGGAGTGAGCTAGTAGATCCCTTTTGAGCATATCAAGGAGAGGGACTGCAAGCTAGTGATTGCTCCCGGCATTGAGCAGGTACACACTTCTTTAAACTTCTATCCGCAACTTTCTCATTTCTTCCCACTATGCTCTGTTATTTTTGTCCACTATTCTCAAATTCTCTTCCTTTTGTAGGTACCCGCGGCATATGCTGATGACCTTGTAACAGCGCCCGCGAGGGGGGCCTTGATGCTACTACAGTTCGGACTCCCCTTTTTGTTTGTGGTTCTAAATCTTGAACCAAAGAGTCTAACTCTGGCAAATCGTTTTGAAGAAAAGCAGATTTTTTTGAAAAGTAGTGCCAAACATGGACTGCTTTGCCAGATTACAGAGTCGTCACCTAAATATTTTTTTAAAATGGGAAATTTAGGAAACCCTGACTCGGTGCCGAAGGCCACGTGTCCGTCATAACCAAAGTAGTCTTGGCTCGGGAGCTTGGGTACGATCGGGGAAGGTCAGCTATGAGCACCCCCTTTCGCCCGGTTCGAAGACCGGCCTCTACTAACCGTGATATCCGATTTTGAAAACATTACATGCTCTTATTCTAATTATTAGCCTAGAATTACTATGTTATGCGCACAGCAAACAAGTATAGACTAGATTGCCTAATTTGGAAATCAATATTGCATATCCGTTCGTTTTAAAAATGCTTCGGAATTTGCTACTCGCAAGTAGGCTAAAACACGGATTTCAATGAGTTTTCCAACTCAAGCAACCCAACCTCCACCCACAGGCATTCAAACAGTTTATCTCACATAAGCACTTAGCCGCATGGTAAGCATACTGTCATGGCAACATTCACACGCATGTGGTATGCTAAAGCGTAAAATACTTACATCAGACTCGTACAAAACAAGAAACTAGTTAGCAGACATGCATGTCCCTAGGTCATGTTAAGTGGCTAATGCAACACAGGCAAGGATGCAATTTAGAGTAGGCTCGGCTAACCCTAAAATGGCACGTGAAATGCAATCATTTGATGCACGTATTCAAGTTGGAATTTAGAATACAATGCAGTTTGTATGATGTACCGAGCCCGGTGCATGTTTAGACAAATGCATGGATGCACGCATGCATTGCATAAGGTATGCTAAAATAGACGTGCCCTAATCTACCATCATAAGCAAGTAAATAAAAGGGAAGAAAGAAGTGGGGGTTGGAAGACATACAAACCACTCACCCACACTTATTACAAATTTGCCCCCACTCGGAGGGACCAAAATAATAATACAGATTAATTAACTACGCAAACTAATTAAAATATTACAGTCCAACTAAATTAATCAAATAAATTAATTAATCTAATTAAAGCAGTAAACCGCCTCGAGATGAGGGCCGGATGCAACGCATGCTCGGGACTTGCTCGAAATTGCACTGCCATGCTTAGATTGCCTATGTTTTCCCTGCTTTGCATCTTAGAAGACTGCCAAAGTCTCAGGAGTGCCTCCTAGGACACTGAGGGACATCATCGGCTGAGTAGGACTTCCACCGGCATCAGCATGAGGTTACGGGCACAAAATTCATCCATCGGCCATCAATAGACTACCGGTCGGCACTAAATACTGCCACCGGCATCGAATGTCTCAGAACACCGCAACTCACAAAGAAGAGAGGGCAAAAACTTGCATGGCAATGTAATTCCAACAATGTGTGCACCAATCATGCCCTTATCATATTTGTGACTCAAAGGGGCATGTGCTCGATTCTCGGCCACCAATCACGCATTTCCATGCATGATGGCCCAAAGAACCAAATGTGCAACTTCTATTTCAAATGCATGCAAACCAAACAAACACACAAGGGTGCTAAGCCTCTATCATGACTTGGTCAAGAGGTAGAGCATGCATGTTTATGTGATGCAATCCTAGACATGTCAACTAATATGCAATCATGCCAATGCAAAGGAGCATACAAGCTAACAAACATACAAGGCATGAAACACCAATGTCAACCATCAAGTATGCAAGGTGTAATGTGGGTGTCCAAGCATGCAAACAAGCATGTGACTTTATTCAATCATGTTAGTCCTAACATGCATTTACTTACCAATACATTACAACACTCAAGGAGCATATGCAAGCAACAAGAGGATGGACTTGCACATAGGTTAGGCAACTCTAAATAAGCCTAAAATCAGTGGCCAAATGCCATAGAAGTGAAGGCTAAGATATATGCAATACATGCACACATGCAAGCATACATAATCCAACACTTAGGCATAAACAAGCAACTCTTAAGAACACTTAAAAGAGGCTAACATGGACATATTAACATGCATATATAAGCTTTAAAATCATGTTGGACATGGTGCCAAACCAAGCAACAAAATAGACTAAGCATGCAACAAATGGTCCAAGCATCCAAGGCAAGCCAAAGGAGACCTAAACCATGGCTAAGCCAACCAAGTCTCACAAGGCCAAGAAGGCTTAAAACAGGTCTAAGGCAGCCCTAGACCATACAAAAGGGACCTCCTAGATGGCATCTAAGTGGCTCTAGAGCAAGGCACACACAATGACCAAATCATTAGACATACAACATAAGCTTTCAAAACTTCAAAGAGGCATGCAAGGCAATCATTCAAGCATGTCTAAGGGACTGAAATAGCATGCTAAATGGTTCCAAACCATTGAAAATAATGCAAGCAAGGCATACTATACTTTCATGCTCTTAAGGCCAACAAGCCAAATGCAAAGAGGCTATGTGATGCAAGCTAAGATCGACCAAAGTAACCATGGATAGACCTTATTCATGGAAAAATAAGCATATAAGCTTCATGAATCTAAGCCAAAAACACGTTAGAATAGAGGCACACAACCTAATGCATGTTAAAGGACTAAAGAGGCATTACAAAGCATCTATGCAAAACATGCAAGGAGTACTAAAACCAACATGATACGAAGTTATAATATGGCAATAGGAGCACAAAATACAGCCATGGAATAACCAACAAACAACCAAACATGGGGCTCCCTCAAGAGGCAAAATAGGTCCTTTTCAAGGACAACAAGGAGAGGGGGTGACCCTCTCCTTCTTGGGACTTCAAGGCATCATCTTCACCATTGAAATCCCTCAAGATTTCAGTGGTGAAGAGACCCCAATACCAAAATCCCGGAGCTCTCACAAAATAGCACAAAATGAGGCCTTTCAAGGCCTAAGAGGGGCCAAACTTCCCCAAAGCACAAAACACTCTTAACCAACAATAAAGAGGACTAAAAAATAGAACTTTTTTTGTATCAAATACTAAGCACAAAAAACAGTTCTAAACTATGCAAAAATGGAGTGCAAAAATGGGGTAAAAAGGGGTAGTTTCTTACCCTTGAAGACCACCTTCACAAAGGTTGATGTTGTTGCTTCCTTGAGCTCAAATCCAACCAAAAAATTCAAGAACCATCCCTTAGAACCTCAGTAACCGAAGGAAGGTGAAACACTAGGTGCTTGTGTGCAATAATATGGATTAAAGCACCTAGTGTAGAAACAAGAGAGGAAAAGAGAGATAGGATAGATACACAAGTTCTAACCTAGAACCAGAGCTTCTTCTCTGTCTTTTCTCTCTAAAAATGTCTAATTTTTCTAACCCTTGAGCCAAGAGAAGAGAGCCCTCTCTTGTAGGCAACAAAGCTTACAAGCTAAGCAAACCAAAGGCTCATCCCTCCATGCACGTGTATGGAGGGGAAACAAATGCTATACAGCTGCTTCAAAATATCTCAAAAGCAACTGAACAGTAGTCGGCAGGGCAAAATTGTCATTTTGACAAAATTGACTGCCGACTGGCACAAAAGAGTGCCGACCGGCACAATATAGTGCCGATGGCAACACCAACCAGCTGGGGGCCTCTAGCCACTGCCGGTGGTGTGTTGGGATGCCTCACAAGGCATTCCCTACCCCTCCAAGGCAAAGCACAAGTGTTTGGTGCAAAACCAGACACAAAACGGTCAAGTTTGGAGGTCCTGAGGCAAGGCGCGTAGCCGAGAACTCCGGGAACTCCAAACGAACACGAACATGGATAATCACCGAGTGTTCAAGCGGTGACGTCTAGGTCTTGAGGACGGGCAAAAATGGGGTGTCTACAGACCTCCTCCGAACGATTGACTTGCTCCTCATGGTGCGGAGGAGATTGACTGCTCTGGCTAATCATGGGATTGAGATATACTTTGTTTATAGTTTAGTTTTGCTGCAATCTTCTCTACCATTCTGTTGAGTCTACATTAATATTGGCTCTATTTTCAGCTTGTGCTGATGCCCGCCACACCTGCAGGACCTTCTCCATCTGGGGGGAGAGAGAGAGATAGAGCCGAGTGCGAGGTAGAGGGTGGGCTGACCGAGAGAGGTAGAGTGAGGCAGTGCTCGCCTTCCGAGGAGTCCTTTGACAGGTACACAACCCCTAAGGATGAGGTCGACATATAGTCCAGTAGCCCCAGTGACGACAATGACACACCTCTTCTGCAACCGAGGAGGAAGAGGGCGAGGATGGGTTGATGATTCACTTTTCTTTTCTTTTCTTTTGCTTTGTAGTCAAGAACTAGCTTCAAATAGACCTTGTATTTTGTTTTAAAAAACTTTTCTTTTATTTTCTTTTGTAAAACAATGATCGGGGGTGGACCCTCTAGTTATAAAAAGAATATTCTGCAGGAGTCCTCTTGCACGATGTGACATGTGATGAATAAATGGCGCTTGCATGATAATCCTGTACAAGACTGTTAACAACTATGAATGCTTGCTCTTGAATTGATTCTTGAATCGCATAATAACCTACAACCAGTCAAAATACAAAATACAACTCGATGACAGAGAAAAACAAAATGAGAACAACCTAAAAACACAAAACAACACTTGATACAAACAAGATAAGACTCAAAACATAGATCCGATACACCAAGGTGAGAACCTGCCTTCTTTGCTTTTGGGCAGCCATTGAGAGCCGGCCGGCTCCAAGTAGGTACGACCGAGCTCCAATGAGAGCTGGCCAGCTCTAAAAGTGATGTTGGCCAGTGGGATCCAGCTGTTATGCACGGTTCCTTCTCAAAGTTTATAAAAGGTGCTCCCAAGCTGTTTTCTCAGCAAAATAACAAGTCTTTGGTATTTTGCTCTCAAAATGGAGATGCTTCTCAACAATAGGCTCTGAGACTGGATAACCATTTTAGACGGCTCGAAAAAGGTGAATTTTCACGGTTTCGACCTAAACGCTCTTTTTTCTTTGAGCCGCACCTCGTTTTATTTTCTGTTCCTCCATGCCGCGGTCCAGTGCTGGAACCCAATTATGCATGTGTTTCACTTCGGATCACAAGAAATGTGTCCCACGCTCGAAGAATTTCAAGCATTGATGGAATCCTAGCGTGACGAAGAAATTATGCCTCAGCCCCGTTTTGGCCAGGCCCAGGCTTTGGGATGGATGTATGGGCTCCCCTTGCATGAGGCTCGATCCTTGGCTTACGACAGGGAGTTAGACATCCCAAGTTTAGTTCATCAATTTTCCACCATTAGATACAGAGGCGACCTCCTCTAGTGAGGTTATCGGCAACGTGCTCTCTACTTGTGCCTAAGTTCGCAATTTCTTTTTTCCCCTAGTGTCGGCGTGGCCACATTTGGTTGATCGAAGTGGCCTTGTTCTTGAAAGAGGGCAAGAGTTGCATGTGCTTGGCACTAGCCAAAAGTTTGATGGGTTTAGATGTTTTTCATCGGTGAGAGACTATCTGATTTGCAGGGAGTCCGCTGCTTCTTCAGGTTTTGTTTCCTATCCCTCTTATTTATGATCCTTCGCATTACTCGACACTCACTCTCTATTTTCTGTTAAAGCCCTTTTCTTACTTTTCTCTGAACGTACATCTCTGTATTCTTTAATCTCTCTTATTTTTCATCCTTTCCAGGTATAGTTGATGGATAAGCTAAAAGTATTGGACCCTTGCCCTAAGTACTCGGCCAGAGCTTACTTTTTTCGCCAAAGGCTAGTGGACTTCCCTTAGGAGGGATGGTGGTGGGACTAGATGTGTAGCAGATCTGCAGCTGACATAACTTGGCATTGCCCCCAGCTTAATTTGACTGAGATGAGCTACTGCTTGTCTCGTCAGCCAGGTATACAGTTGATTGGCCTTATGCACTGCATGTTCTATTTTCCTTTTCGGTTCAAATGCCAGTTTGGGCATGATCAGACATGTCCAGATGAGATGGTGGAATACCCAACTTCATTTTCCATTCATGGTTCACACTTGCCTCGGTACCTCCCTGCTTGGAGGATGAGAGAGCTTCTGGCCCCTACCCCCAACTTCAGTTACGCCCTCTCTGGCGAGTGCTTGGCTTGGCTTAAGGACGAAGCACAGGTTGGGCCAACTATGGCTGCAGAGACTTCCGTAAGCACGAGCAGATGACGTAGAACCACCTGACTTATCTATGCCCTTAGTTTATTGTTTTGACCCTTTTTAAAAAAAAAAAAAAAGTTTTATGATGTAAAAACGACTTTGATTTAAATCAGAGAGTTAGAGAATGTACTTGTGTTGAAATCAATGGAATTAAAGTTGTGAGCACTAAATTTTTTTCTTTTGGTCCCAAAATGGTCCAAGTTGTAAAAAGGTAAAATTTTGAACAAAATAAGCTTTTATTAAAATTTTTCAAAATCGTTTTTTGGGAATGATCAGCACCTGACACATATGGAATCAACCCTTAAGATATACATCCCCAAATGAACAGATCGGAACTGTCCATAATTGCATCCGCCATACTGGCCCTTCTGCCAACATAAAGATCACATGATCGAGCTAACTGATAATGGAGAAAGATGGATTGATCAAATATGAATGAATAGGATAGTTGAGTTGGCAATAGTTACGGCCGAATTTCAAGATAAAGTTGCCTACGTATCCCAAAGGTGAGAATCAGGCCTTACATAGTTCGGTTTAGGTTCACTCGAGTATTAACTCTCTCCTTTTTGCGCTTCAAGTTTTGCCAAAGTCGCCCCTTAGGGTTTTCAACCTTGCGAGCTCAGTTTTTCTTTATTTCTAATTTTCTATGCTCTAACTTTTGCCTAGGTCGCCCTTCTGGGTTTTCGGCCTAGCGAGCTTCTCAAGGGTAGTATTTCTTCAACTTGTCCATGTTGATCGGTTGTGAAAATTCTAGGCCATCTAAGTCCATGAGAATAATCGCCCCTCCTGACCAGATAGATTTGATGATATAAGGACCAATCCAATTAGGTCTGAACTTGCCCCTAGGGTCATAGATAGGAGCTTGGTTGTCTTTTAACACCATGTCCCCTTCCTTGAGATTTCTGGACTTAACTTTCTTGTTAAAAGCCCTCGCAATTCTGCATTGGTAGCCCTGGACATGATACAATGCCCTTAGTCTTCTCTCATCAAACAATGTTAACTCCTCAAATTTGCTCTATTGCCAGTCCGCCTCTGCTATCTGACACTCAGCCATAACTCACAGTGACAGCACTTTAATTTCAATTGGTAGAACAACCTTCATCCTATAGACGAGAGAATAGGGTGTTACCCCTGTAGATGATCGAATTGAGGTTCTGTAGCCCCAGAGCGCAAATGACAGTTTATCTAGCCAGTTCCTGTATGTTTCCACCATCTTCCGTAAGATGTTCTTGATATTCTTGTTAGTAGCCTCAACAGCCCCATTAGTCTATGGTCTATATGTTGATGACTTGTGAAAAGCAAGGTTATATTTCTCAAGCAGATCCACCACCTTTTTCTTGAAGTGTGAGCTGTTATCTGATATGATCTCATTCGGAACGCCGTATCGACAGATGATGTTATTTCTGATGAATTTGGCTACATGCGACGCTTTCAACACTACATAGGACTGAGCTTCCACCCACTTTGTAAAATAGTCAATTGCCACCAGAATGAACTCGTGCCCATTTGACCCCTTTGGCGAGACGGCACTGATAACGTTGATTCCCCAGACTGAAAAAGGCCATGGTGAAGTCATGTTATAAAGCTTAGATGACGGTATGTTTATGCGATTGGCATGGATTTGATATTTGTGGCATCGTTGTACAAAACCATTGCAATCCTCCTCCATGGTTGACCAATAATAACCTTGTTTGAGGATCTTCCGGGCTAGCATCACACCATTCATGTGTGCTTTACACTCTCCTTCATGGATAGCCTACATGAGACACTTCGATTCCTCTTCCTCCAGACACAGCTTGTGCATTCCCAGATGACCTCTTTTATATAGTTTACCCCTGCAGATGATAAATTGGACAGCCAGGCACTGTATTCCCCATTTGTCCTTGCCATTTGCCCCTGGTGGATACGTCTCCGTCTCTAGAAAGTTCCAAATATAATAATACTAGGGGTTTTTGTCTTGCACTTCATCTATTACGGCAATAGTCTCATAGGCCGGCATGTATTTCTGCTCGATAATGATTGGACGCATCTTTACTCTTAGCGGGATGTCTATCATAGAGGATAGAGTTGCCAAAGCATCAGCGAACCTGTATTCTCTCTTAGTAGATGCATGAATGTTATCTTTTCAAACCTTGGAATTAGCATATCCAGGGTTTGATAGTAAACCTTCATCTTCTCTTCTTTGACTTTCTAGTCTCCGTTTTCTTGAGAAACAACCAAGTTTGAGTCCCAATGACATCCAATCTTATTACCCCTAGTTCTAGGGCAACTTCTAAACCTACAATGCATGCTTCATATTCTGCTTCGTTATTGGACACCTTGAACTGGAGTTTGATGGCTAAAGGTATATAGGAATCATCGGGTGCTATCAGCAACACGCCTATCCCATAACCATACTGATTAGATGCTCCGTCAAAGTACATCATCCAAGTTTCCTCTTTGACTTACAGAATACCTTTATCTGGGAGCAAATATTCCACCGCATCATTGCCCTCAATTTCGGCCAGGAATTCCGCTACAACTCTTCCTTTAACTGACTTGCGTGTAACATATTTGAGATCAAATTTGGAGAGAAGAAGTAACCAACGGGCTAGCCTACCCGTAAGTGCTGGTTTCACAAAGATATGGGATCTAATCTTGAAACCAAGATTATAGAATGAGCTAACAAGTAGTGCCTCAACTTCCTGGTAGCCCATACCAAGGCTAAGCAAGCTTTCTCCAAGGGAGTGTAGCGGGTCTCGTAGTCTAGCATCTTCATGCTCAAGTAAGAGATGGCTTTCTCCACCTTATCTTCAGATTCTTGAGTGAGCATGCACCCCAAGGTCGAGTCCGTCACCGAAAAATACAGAATCAAAGGCTTCCTCGGCTCTGGTGGCGATAACACGGGCGGATTCCGGAGGTATTGCTTGACTTGCTCAAAGGCAAACTGACATCGATCATCCCATCGGAATTTCTTTCCTTTCTTTAGGAAACCAAAGAGTGGTTCACAAGTCAAGGTTAATTTGGAAATAAATCGTCTTATGAATTGCACTTTATCCAGAAAGCTGCGCACCTCCTTTTCAGTCCTTAGTGGTGGCATTTCTAAGATGGCCTTGATTTTGGAAGGATCTACTTCAATGCCCCTCTGCGTGATCAGAAAGCCTTGATTTTGGAAGGGTCATATATAACTGGTTAAAAGTCCTATAGGGTCGAGTAGGGTTGGATGATGTTTGTGATCCTGTATTGGCAAAGGGTCAGTAGTTTTTGTCATGGTGACAACACTTACGTTCGATGGCCTCGCAGCTGTGCTACTACTGGCAGCATTGGAACTGCGAACAAACGGCTTTTTTGCTGGCTCCTTCTCATCTATAGTAAGCCCCTGCTTCATGACATCTTCGATTTGCACTCCCATTTCATGAAGTTTTGTAGCCATGCAAATTTTGGATGACCATTTTGATTTGGTCCTTCTCGGAAGGCCTTGTGGTTATCATCGAGGCTTTAGCTGTCCATCTTGTCATAAATTCAGAGAAACCCTCCTTCTGCTCTTGGCGTGTTGTTTCGAGATCACGAGTTGTGACCTCAATCTACGTATTGTAAGAGTACTGAGTAATGAAGGCCTCAGCCATCTCTTTCTAATTCTGTTTGACAAAATCTTCCAATTTAGCATACCAAATGACTGCAATACCCAACATGGTGCGACCAAAGAGAGATAGCTTCTATAGTCTAGTTAAGCCCATCGGTCACAAAATATCTGAAAATAGTCGCAAGTGAACCATCGGATCCCCAGAACCGTCAAAACAATCAATGTGCAGCATCTTAAACCGATCCGACAATGTAACTGCAGAATCAGTGTATCCATACTCTATGTTTGGAATGGAATTGACCCCTTGAGTTATTTTGAACAATTTCTCTAGTTTGTTGACCTTGAGTACAGTTGGGTCAACCTCGAACTCAAACGGAGCCTCAATTTGATAAACCTTGGCTTTGGAAGTTTGGGATGGGATTGGTTCTATTTGGACTAGAAAAACCAAATTACCCTGGTTTTGTGGATCTTGAGCATTGGCAATATTAGCAATGGCACTAGACACAAGAATAGCTGTGGTGGGTGCATGGGATGTAGAGACTACAGCCGACGATGGTTGTTGTTATTGTAACCTTGTTATGACCTCGGCCTAACGGGCCACATCATGCTGTAGGGTCTCGACTGTTTGTTGCAGATGGAGTAGCAGTTCCTCCATATTAGCCGAGGGATGCTATGCCATTGGAATAGGTGACTGGTTTTGAGTCAGATTGAAAGTGGGTGACTGCTCTTGAACTGGAAAGAACATAGGTGAGCTAAGAGGTGATTGCTGTAAAAATTGGACTGGTTACCTTTATCTAATTCTCCTCCATCTTGTAACCAGTGATAGTGAGGTAAACACGAGTTGTCCCCGAAGAAGATCCCTGGCCTTGCAAAGTCTTTCGACTCAGGTCCAGAGTACTTGGGGGATATCCAAACTTTCTGAAGCAATGGTTTTTAACTACATAGAAAAAGAAAATAAAGGAAAGAATAGTAATCAGAAACCGTACAACACCTAAGCTAAGATGTTGTTAACACAGACATGCCCAAAGCTGTAGAACTGTACTCCACACTGAATCATGCCGCAAAACAGATACAACTTGGCAACTGATATGCACATTCTTGTACAGTTTCACTGTAAAACACTTACCAGTTAAGAGAGAGCCAAAATACCCCTATGAGGGGGTAGGGTTACCCTGTCCTAGTTTTATCATGAACTAGGGTTTCACTATTACAATCAAGCAGTTTCACCGACATCCTGCATATGGGCGAGCATCCTATCCAAGTTTGGAACAGTCGCTATGGCTTACGACATGCAGCTAGGCCAAATGGTTAAAGAGGGTACCTCAGCAAGACTGCCTAATATACCTCTCACACCTATCACGGAGAAGTGAAAGGAGGATCAAGCAGTACAACGGTAGTCTAGATCCAAGGGATGTGTTTCCAACATGGCAAGGCCTATGATCGGTTAGCCTTTTGGCAAGCATTTTAGGTAAGCCTCGGGCAAACCGTCTAGGAATAACAGATGGGAAACATAGTGACTTATAGTAACAATGTAGATGCAAATGCAAAGAACATATATATGTAGATAAAATTTCACATCATGAATTTCAAGTCAAGTACTCTAAATTCCCCAGCAGAGTCGCCAGAAACTGTAGCTTGCTTTTCGTGCTTCTTTCAGATACGATAGCCCTACAGTTCAGACTCCTAGGATTCTGAATCTGATCTCACAAGTGCAATGTGAAATAGATAAACACAAAAGAATCCAAATCCGGCAAATCTTTTGGAAAATCAATTTTGAATAAAAATGCCAAAATGGACTTCTTTGCCAGATTATCGAGTCGCCACCTAAATATTTTTGGGAAATTTAGGAAACCTGGGACTCGTGCCAAAGGCCACTTATCCGTCATTACCAAAGTGTCTCGGCTAGGAAACTTAGGCACGAGAGGGGAAGGTCATTGATTGAGCACCCCATTCGCTCGATCAAAGATCGGCCTCTACTAATCATGATGTGATTTTATTTACATTATATGCTCTTGTTCCGATTTATTAGGCTAACTTTACTACGTGATGCACTCAAGTATAGATTAATTTGCAAAAGTTGGAACATTTGATTTCATGTTTGTTTGAAAAAAAAAGTGTTTTGAATACCCATCATTTAAAATAGTGAGTTTGTATGTACATTAATCAATTTATCCTAATTTTAGCAATTAGCCTTCATCCACCGGCATTCAAACAAGTATATCAATTAAGCAATTAGCCTCATGGAAAGCATGCTTGATATGGTAACATAGACATGCAATGCGGTATGCTAAAACAATAAGTGCTCACCTAGTACTCCAAGGCAAGCCAAGTAAAGAAAAATGATTAGAAAATATGTTTGTTCCGAAACAATACAATGTGACTAATGCAACGCACACATTATGTAATTTTTAGTAGGCTCGGCTATGAGTATGGTATATGATCCAATTCAAGACATGTGATAAATCACATTTTCAAACAATGAAGTTGAAATTGACATTGGTTAGTATGATGAGCCGAATCCAAATGTACATGAAACAAGTGTATGCAAACATGGGAATGCTAAGTAAACATTATGCTATCATTATAAGTGGGCAAATAAATGGGAGAAAGAAATAGGGGTTGGAAGACATACACAATTATTACATATTTTGCCCTCATGAAAAAGGGTCCGAATAAGTGTCCAAGTGCCTGGATTAATAGCTAACTATTACAACACCAAACAAATAAATTGAACTAAGCTGGCTACTTATTACATATTCGAATGAATTCTAAATTAATTATCTATCTAGCTCTATTTACAACAAGGGTATGATTACAATACTAATCATAACAACAACAATAATATTTACATCAATGATAATATTAATACAAACAACAAGGAGGCACAATGATCGTATGCACAGTGTCCAAAAGCTGCTCTGTCTACCCAGACTGCTCTACCTCACCCTCAACCACTGCCCTCTGTTTCTGCCAAAAGGTCTTTGTTTACCAAACATTGGGAGCTGGCCGATCCCAAATGAGATCCAGCCAGGTCCACAAAGTGCCGGCCAACTCTAATTTCATGCAAAAAAAAAAAAAATGTTTTGTGCTCTGAGGTGAGAGCAGTGCAGACAGAGCCTTTCTAGGCCCTATTTGTCGCTTCCACCCCTTCTCTGTCATGGGAAACTCAAGAGAAGTACGATTTTGAGTCCAAAGCCACCAACAGGCACAATTTGGATGGCTTGATGACTTTGAACACGTTTGGGAAAAATTAAATAAATGTGATGAAAAACCACCCCTCCCTCTTATCATGAAGGCTCAAAAAGGGAAGTGGACACACACCAAGTCTTATCAACATATCATGGGTTGATACATGACAATTCTCGGAACGATAGACTAGGCATAACGTTCGGTCGAATCCAACCAACTCTAAACATTTTCTTTATGTTGGGTTAGTTCATTTTAAGTCGATTTTATTAGTCCTTGCCATTCTTTAATCAATTTGTCTGAAGTGATAGTTAAGTCCACTAAATGAGAAGAAACATCAAATGAGAAGTGATTCTTGGCATGAAAGAGAGCATATGCCTTGACGATGAACCTCCATAGACATTAAGCCATTGAGCATAGGTTTCTTTCCTATGCTTTGAGTAACCGTCGATTGGTTGAAGTGACTCTCTAACAAAAGAAAAAGAAAGAAGAAAAGAGGGAGCTGACAGAAATAATCACATGAATTTAATTATTAGAATGAGACTCTTGACATGAAAATTAACCCAAGAAAAGCTATCAAAGCATGTGTAACACAACTTAACAAGCTAGATATGAGGACTTACAACATAACGAGCTGGATATTCAAGGCATACACTAATTAAATAAATTAGGATAGCCCTAAAACAGTCTCTAATATGATAAAAATAGTGGCCAAAAATCATGTTAAAAAGCATAAAAAAAAAAGTAGGGAAGAACAAGGAAATACAAGGCTAGTAAACAAGAGCAACGAGAGGTGGCTAAGCTCTCCATTTTTTAAAACCTCAAAGCATTTTTTTAGCCTTTTTCAAACTCTGAAAATTAGTTTAAAAGGAAAAGAAAAGAGTGTAAAACAAGGGTGTGAGTTATGAAGTAGAGTGCAAGAAAGGGGTGTTAACCATCTCTACCCTTTAGTAGCTATTCAAACCCAAGTTTCAACACTTGAAATAGGATCAAAACAACACAAAAACACTAGAAAGAGATAGAACAATAATGAAATGAAAGCAAAGGAAAAGGTGACAAGTTTATACCTCTTGAAGAGAACAAACTTTTATTGTACATCAAACTCAATCCGAAGGCCCTCTCAAGTGTCAATTGTGATTCACAAGTATCAACCAAGGCTCTAAGGCTTCTCTCTAAGGTTGTGTATGGTGTATAGATATAGTATAAGGATGATCAAATATCTCAAAGGTAGATTGCACAAGAAGAAGGGACTCTCAACTATGTTTTAGCTTCTTTGAAATTTTCCAACCTCTAACACTGAGATATATGCTCGTATTTATAGAATTTGAGCAAAATAGGCCAAAAATATCTTCAAAAATGGACAGCTGGCTGATTCCCACCCAGAATATTGTTTCTCACTAAAGAGAGCTGGTCGGCTCCCAATGGCCACGGCCGGCTCCCAATGTGGTACGGCCGGCTCCCAATGTGCTCCCCTGTTCCTTTGTTTCAAACTAAGTGTAGGGTGGAATAATATTCAAAAATGAATTTTTGGGGTAAGAACATTATGAATATAAAGGGTTTGGGATTAGTTTTGGAGCTTGAACTTATGTTCCTTCGTTGAGAATTCGAATCACACTCAATGCAACTTTCATCATTGAGTACGCAGGACAAATCCAAGTCTTATGGGCGGTCAAAAACAGAGTGTCTACTCCCACCATTTTAATGCCTCATACCAAACTCTCCAAACCTTAAGATAGAGAAATAACACTATAACGATATTGGTTTAGACCCGACCCATTTTCTTACTTTTGGATCTGAGAACCCAAGTACTTAACTGTTGTTCATCTCATTTCCATCTTGTTGCTTGTTGAGTTGGCTATTGGGAGTTTTGATTGTGTTTAAAATAGGTTGGTAAGTTAGTTTTTCAATCAGTTGTTGCCCATATTTTTGTATATTCGCTCGAGCGATTTTTTACAGTCTGTAAAACTACTGGATGTGTGATATCTGAGCTCGGGCTATGCTCTTGCACTTGAGTGGTCTTTTGTAGTTTGCAAAACTATTGGGAGGGGGCCATTGTGTGCTTGAGTGGTGGTTTCGGTTGCTCGAGCGGTGCTTTCGTCACTCGAGTGGTCTGTGTGTATATCAATCTAAGAGATGGCCCTTTTGAGTCATTTTTTTATCTCTCTCTCTCTAAATATTTCAAAACCCTAAAATCTTTACCTTCTCTCTCTAGTTCTTACTTCAAACTCAAAATACTCTCTATCATTTGATCTCTTCATCCAAGTCCTTTGGAGAAAAGCGTTGAGCACGCCAAGGGCTTCATTTTAATCAGAGAAGTTAGTGTTTTCGACTCTATCAAGTTCTATGATTTGTTTCTTGTCGTCTTTTACTTTGAGGTAGGGATTTGTTTGACTCTTTTTTATGATTTTTAGCTTGGTTATTTGCTCTTTGAAAATGTTCAATGATTTGGAGATTTTCTAAAAACCTAGGTTTGGGTTTGAAATCAAAAGAGGGGTTTTCCAAATGTATTCTTGAAAATGCTTGTGGGAATGTGGTTTTGGGTGAGATATGTTAAAATGGTGGACATTTCTTCTTGAAATTGATTTTGTAAAATAAAATGGGGTTTTGCCTTAAATTTTATATATCTAAAATTGTGTAAGGAAATGGAAATGTTGTAAGTTTTCGTAAGATTGGAACGATGATGGTTGTGTTGATGATGATGGTGGAGTTGGATATGTAATAGCACTCCCATTGTAAAAGGATGAAGTTGTATATTTTGATTGAAAACTATATCTGTGTATAAAAATAATTGTTTTGGGTTATCGATGGAGGCTAGTCTTGATTGTTGTAGACATTTCCTGAGGATTAGGTTGAATTGAGACTAATTTCTCATACATTGTGCATTGAGCATCATTTCATATTGAACATTGTAAATGTATTGATTTTGAGAAAAATGGGTGAATAACTTGGTAAATCTAGTTAGGGGGTGTTGTTGTGGTTATTACATTGGCCTGTGTGTCCTTGGTGAAAGTCCAGAAACTTGGGCGGTTAGGTGTCGATTCTTCTGGTTAGGACTAGTAAAATGGCTTTGGTAGTACTTGTATAGCCTACTGGTAGACATGTACCTACAGATTCCTAGTGTTTTGTATCCATTGCCTTGTTTTCTGTCATAAAGAATTATTGTCATGAATTGATTTATAATCTGTTATTGCATTGTTTTGAGATAGAAAATGAGGAATGCTTGACAAATGGCATGCATGTGCATTCACGTTATAATTTTGCTAAGATTTATATACTATGTTAGAGTATCTCTATTGGGCTGTGACTCACCCTATGTGGAAAATAATTTCCAGGTGCTGATCATATGCCTCCAAGAAAGGCATAGCTTGGGAGGACTTAGAGCTAAAGGCTTTATTTTTGTTATTTTTTTTAACCCTTGGGCTTTACCTGTGTTGAGTTAAACTCATTTTGTTGTACCCAAACATTGACTTGGAAAGTTGTAACCTTTAGGACACTTAATTATTTGCTTTAATTTTACTTTAAATCCATGTATCTAAGTCATATACTATAGTTTAAAAATCTAGAATTTATGAATGTATATTGCATATGTCATCTTTTGTATTGATCAAAGTTATGGATGGAATAAAAGATGTGATATTGTTGATCATTTGTAAGAAATGTTATGAATTGGATTATTGTTATTTATTTTGGGGTGTTACAATTTGATATCAAAGAGCTACCAGGTTAGAATACTTTAGAATTGTGTGATGTGGTTTTTACCATAATGGGTTCTCTTGTTTGAGGATAGTAGAAATAGACGTGGTATGCTATCTAATAACATGCTTATGTGACTAAATGAGTATGGAATTTAATTTCTTAGATATTGATTTGGTCTATGAGTTTCTAGAAGTCCTATTAGAAGAGCACTTGATCACCTCTATTTCTAACTAGAACTCTGGCAATGTCGCGGGACAGTCACTATGTAGAAAGAAAATTCACTTGTGTTTATGTGATTAAGTACTTATGTGGAATGAATTTTTTGTTATCCACCGCATTAGGACATGAGTGAATTAGTTTCGGCACATTTGTGAATGTGCTAATTTGTTGTGTTACCTTTATTGGGATGTCAGGACATGGACATGGTGGTGGTAGGCATGGTAGGCCTAGACGGTAGGAGGTGTTGTGATCAGATGAAATTCTGGGGAAAGAGAAGGGAGTTGATTAGGCCAACATGGCTGAGCTAACAGGTTAGCAAGCCATAGGTGCTTTCACCCGGGAAATGGCTGGTGCTTTGTGAGAGTCTATGGACATTGTCAAGGCTGAGAATCAAGTCCAAGCTTATAGTGCTGAGACAGGGCCCTCCTTTTTGGAGAGGGAGTTCTTCTAGTCGAATATGGATGAGTTTTTAGGGGATCCGAAGGAGCCACTAAAAGAAGATAAGTGGTTGGAGCACATGCTAAAGATGATCGAGATGCTTGGCATCGAGGACGATAGCTTGATGGTGACCTTGGCATCTTTCCAACTGAAGCGAGATGCGGGCCAGTGATGGAAGTATACGCATAGATGCATTGGGGTGTGTAGACACCCCATTTTTGACCGTCCTCAAGACTTGGATGTTCTTGTAGGTACATCCAATGACGAGTTTGATTGCTCGTCAAGCGCTCGAAATCCGCGACGGAATGCCACAGGTTTGAGCTTTCCAATCCCTGTATCAATTCTATCTCATTTTTGGACCATGTTTTTGTCCTTTCAGCATGTTATTTTTGATGCACTGCTGGCTATGTTGAGGCACTGTCAGCCATGGATTTTAGCCTGCCGACCATTGATGTGCCCTGTCGGCCATTAATGAGCCCCTGCCGGCCATCACTGATGGCTGGCCGGCCGGCCACCAGTGTATTAGTAGATATTTTTTGATATTTTGTGCCAGCTGTTTGCACAGGTTGAGCCATCTACTTGCACATGTATGGCTGGATCTCTTTGAGGGGATTTTGTATCTTCTATATATAGAAGCCTTCCTCTTGCATGTGAAGGGTTGGAAATTTTGAAGACAAAAAAATTTCTCTCTCTCTCTTTAGAATCCTCTCTCTCTTGATATTTTGTGCCTTAAAGCTTAAATGCTCTACACTGTTGCATGTGAGCCCTTGATCAAACTTGATCACCATTGTGTTGAGGTTGCTTGAGGTCCTATTTGAGCTCTAGAAAAGGATATTGGCTTGGTTTGACTTGCCTTTGTTGCCTAAATAGCATCTTGTATTCAAGAGGTAGAATACTTGTTTTTTAAGCCTAATTTAAACACTTGTTTGGCCATCTTTGCATGATTTTTTGAGGCTGGTTTTAACCTCTGAAAATCTCTATTTTCATGGACTAAAATAGTGGTTTGAGGGTTGATTGGAGTTAGGGGTGGTCCACACTTCTTGTAGCTTGCTTGTTAAGTTGTTGTGCCATCTTTCAAAGCTTTCTAAAACAACTTTTCTGGCTATTTTAACCACTAAATTCCAGGGACTTTGCAGTGGTGAAAACATTGTTTTGAGGTCCAAAATGGGAGGGGGTAGCCTCCCCTCCTTGTGTCTTGTTTGTAAGTGTTGATAGTTTAACATGTGAGCATGTTTTTCTAGCTTTTTGTGACTTGATCTTAGCATGTTTTTGCCATTATTTTGGCATGTTTTTGCTTTGTTTTCGGCTGGTTTGGTCACTTGAGGCTTGCTTTGTATGCTTGCAGTGCAATTGTGCTTAATAGTCTAGTTTGTGCTATATGTTGGCCCTTCATTCTAGCCTTTTTTTAGCTTACTTCAAGCATGTTTTAGAACTCCTTTTAAGCTGTTTTAGGACTATTGTGAAGAGTTTGTACCTTTTGAGCTTTGTATTGCATGCCTATAGTGTAGTGATCTTCACTAGTTTGGTGTTTTTGGCTTTTGAACATGTTGTGCATGAGTTGCTTGCATGTTGTAGTATCATTTTGCATATCATTTCAGCACTGAAATATCTGCAACCTCCCTCATTTCTTCACTTTTTCATTTGTTTTGAGGGTTGGTTAGCCTTAAGGTTATATTTAAGCTTGAGATTGAGACTTGTGCTTAATGGTTTTAATCCTCTTTTGAGGGTTTCTACTAACCAACGGCATGATCTCTCTCATGTCTTAAATCATCCTTTGGTTGACCCCTCTCTCATTAGAGGACACTCACCTTGGACTAACCGGTTAAAGAATGGATCGGTAATTAAAATGTGTAAATAAAACATAACAAGTCAAACTTGAGCAAGTTAAGCATGTTGTGTTTGCATTGCATGTGTTCAATCGGACGTTATATTGAACACAAGGAAGGTTGGAGCATTTCATACTCAAAGTGATGAAATGAGTCAATCTCCTTGGTGTCCATTGCCTTTGATCACACATGATAAGGTAGTGGTATTGAGTCTTGTTTTGTGCATTTATTGAAAGTGTACAACTTGGATCTTTGGCCATCATGCATTGAAAATGCTTGATTGGTGGTTTTGGATCCAAGAGTGCCACTCCTTTGATGTTTTGAGATGATGAGGGGCACAATACAAACATAGGCTTGGAAAACCCTCAATTTTCCTCTGTTTGTGCTATGTTGCAGTGTGCTGACTCAAAGCACCAGTGGCCGACAGTGGCGCATTGGTGGTCGGCAGTGGCTCACCCTTGGCCCGCAGAGGCACATTTTTGGCCGACAGGGGGCCAACAGAAAGCATTCATGGCTGGCAAGCCACTGGTGCAATCCTCAGCATTGAATTGGTAAGTTGGAGTAGAAGGTTTTGGAGTGTAGTCAACCCTGCAAACAGAGCCTCTCAAGAGCAAACCGAAAGGCTTTTCGGGGCAAAATCTGAGTACATGCATCCTACATTTCCTAAAGCAAAGCTGTGGCAGCATAGTTCAGTGCTCTAAATGTTTAATTAGTGTACATTTGTATTGTAATTTAATTAACTAGTTGCTACTTAGTTAAGTGTTGTAATAATTAAGTAGCTTAGCTTAGCTATTTCTTTATTTTGTTTTGTAATTAATTAGCTAAGTTAGTTAATTAGTTGTTTTGTAATAATTAGCTTAGCTTAGCTTAGTGTAGCTTAGCTGATTCATTCGGACCCTCCTTCGTGAGGGTGTAATGTTGTAATAAGTGTGCGTGGGTGTGTGCGTGTCTTCTAACCCCACGTCTTTCTCCCTTTTATTTACCCATTTTTGATAGTTAGATTAAGGACATTTTCAATTAGCATACCTTATGCTCGCATGTTTGCATCCATTCATTTGTCTTGCATGCACCGAGGCTCGGCGATTCATTCAAACTACATCGTATTTCAATACTTATTTGAATACGAGTTTCAAAGCATGTTATCAAATTGTTGCATTCGTATGCCATCTTAGTAGCCGAGCCTGTTAATTTCATGTTGCATGTGTTGCATTAGGCATCTCGCATAGTTAGGATCATGCATATTTCTAACTAGCTTTTGTTTTGGCTTGGAGTACACTGTAAGTTTTACGCTTTAGCATGCTTGCGTGAGTGTGAGTGTTGCCATGTTTTGCATGCTTGCCATGAGGCTATTTTCTTATTTTGTAAACTGCATGAATACCTGTGGATGAAGGCTTTGTTGCTTGAATTGGAACAATTCAACAAGTGTGAGTTTCAAGCCCACTTTGCGAAGGGGCAAATCAAGTTTTAAGCCCACTTGAGGTGGCAAATCCACACTTTAGCCCACTTGAGGGTGGCAACTTCAAACTATTTTCAAAAACAAACATGAGTTGAAATGTTCCAATTCTCGCGATTTTAGTCTATACTTGCTTGTGTGCGTCACATAGTAAAGTTAGTTAATAACCGGAATAAGAACACATGGGGTTTATAAAACAACATATCATGCTTAGTAGAGGCCGATCCTTTGATTGGATGAGTGGGGGTGCTCATTTCAGGACCTTCCCCCTCTCGTAACCAAGTTCCCGAGCTGACGCAACTTTGGTGATGACGGATACGTGGCCTTTGGCACGAGTTAGGGTTTTCTAAATTTCCCCAAAACAAAATATTTAGGTGGCAATTCTGTAATCCGGCAAAGCAGTCCAATTTTGACATTATTTGATTCAAAATCGATTTTCCAAAATGATTTGCCAGATTGGACTCTTTGGTGATTATCAGTTTCACATTGCACTTGTGAGACTAGATTCAGAACCGTGACAGGAGTCTGAACTGTAGGACCAATTCTAGCTCTCCGAAAGGGGGCGTGAAGAAAGTCGAGTCTACAAGGTGACTTTGGAGGCATTTGTCAATGCCTTCCAGGACAAGTTTTGCCTTCCACTGCTAGGAAGAAGTTGAGGGATCAGTTCTTGAAGCTCAAGCAGCTAAACATGCCTGTAGCAGAGTTTGAGGCCGCTTTTACTAGCCTCTCTAGATTTGCACCGAAGCTTATGGTGACGAAAAAATGCTGTTGTGTTAAATTCGAGAAGCGATTGAGGATTGGGCTCCTTTCAAGGTGGTCGCGTCCATGATTAGAGATTACGGTCATCTTGTGGAAGCGACAACTCATTTAGTGACCATGATTTAGATGGAGGAGGAGAGGATGACGGCTCTAGGTAGAGGAGTCAGGAGGTTCAGGGGGAGACTCGGGACAACAAGAGGTAGAGGAGTTCCACCCCACAGTAGTCCCAAGCAACACAGTTTAGATCCACTTTTCCTGTACTGAGTTCTGGTTTAGGGAGGAGTAGTCAGGGTTGGATCACTTGTTTTAAGTGTGGTCAGTTAGGCCACAAGTCTCCAGTTTACTAGCAGAGAGGAGGAGGGCAACAGTCTGCGCCGTTTGTAGCTCGTTCACAGAGCTTGAGTTAGGGGAGAGGGCAATAGCCTACGTGTTATTAGTGTGGGCAGTCGAGGGGCACTTGATGAGGTTTCTCCCTCAAACAGGTGGCACACTTGGTGCGTCTAGCTTGAGACAAACACAGAGCCATCAGCCTACCCAGTCATTACAGGCCTTGAGGGCCACTTAGGGAGCCTCTTTGGCTCAGTCAGCATACCAGTCTTATGCTTCAAGGAGTGAGTAGGTAGAGTAGAGACCTATGGGGCATGTGTATGTTGTAACCATGCTAGATTAATTACACGGGTCAGGGTTTTCTAAATTTCTCCAGAAAAAAAATATTTAGGTGGTGATTCTGTAATCTGGCAAAGCAGTCCAATTTTGGCATTATTTGATTCAAAATCGATTTTCCAAAATGATTTGCCGGATTGGACTCTTTGGTGATTATCAGTTTCATATTGCACTTGTGAGACTAGATTCAGAACCGTGACAGGAGTCCGAACTGTAGGACCAATTCGATCTCTCCGAAATGGGGCGCGAAGAAAGTCGAGTCTACAGGGTGACTTTGGAGGCATTTGTCAACGCCTTCCAAGACAGGTTTTGCCTTCCACTGCTAGGAAGAGGTTGGGGGATCAGTTCTTGAAGCTCAAGCAACTGAACATGCCTGTAGCAGAGTCTGAGGCCGCTTTTACTAGCCTCTCTAGATTTGCACCGGAGCTTATGGCGATGAAAAAATGCTGTTGTGTTAAATTCGAGAAGCGATTGAGGACTGGGCTCCTTTTCAAGGTGGTCACATCCATGATTATAGATTACAGTCATTTTGTGGAAGTGACGACTCATTTAGAGACCATGATTTAGATGGAGGAGGAGAGGATAACAGCTTTAGGTAGAGGACTCAGGAGGTTCAGGGGGAGACTCGGGACAACAAGAGGTAGACGAGTTCCACCCCACAGTAGTCCCAAGCAACATAGTTTAGATCCACTTTTCCTATACTGAGTTCTAGTTTAGTGAGGAGTAATCAGGGTGGGATCACTTGTTTTAAGTGTGGTCAGTTAGGCCACAAGTCTCCAGTTTACCAGCAGAGAGGAGGAGGGCAACAGTCTGCGCCGTTTGTAGCTCGTTCACAGAGCTTAAGTTAGGGGAGAGGGCAATAGCCTACGTGTTATCAGTGTGGGCAGTCGAGGGGCATTTGATGAGGTTTTTCCCTCAAACAGGTGGCACACTTGGTGCGCCTGGCTTGAGACAAACACAAAGCCATCAGCCTACCCAGTCAGTACAGGCCTTGAGGGCTACTCAGGGAGCCTCTTTGGCTCAGTCAGCATACCAGTCTTATGCTTCGAGGAGTGAGCAACTAGAGTAGAGACTTATGGGGCATGTGTATGTTGTTACCATGCTAGATTAATTGCCAGTACCCTCTGTTATAAGAGGTAACTTCTTGTTGTTTAATTATATTACTAGTGTGTTGATTGATATTGGTGTATCTCATTCCTTCATTTTGTCTGCATTTGCATCAATTTTGGGGTTAGAAGTGGCTCAGTTAGCATCTTCACTAAGGGTAAGGTCTCTAGTTAGGGGTAAGGTTGACTTGGACCGGGGATGTCGTGGTTATGAGATTGAGGTTGCCGGTCGCCAACTTCTTTTTGCTTTTGTGTTGCTAGACATGTCGAGTTTTGATGTCATTTTGGGTATGAATTAGTTATCCTTGTACTATGCTGTTACAGATTGTTACCGTCAAAGAGTTACGGTGTGCACCTCAAGTGGTGATTGTTTTTATTTTATGGGGGATTGAGTTGATAGGGTCTTGTCGCCAGTATGTAACTTGCATGGTTAGAGCGAGATTAGTTGTCTTCTTGCTGCTTTCTCGAGGCAGTGAGATTGATGTGGTTCGAGTTGATTTACCGAGGGTAGTCTGTGAATTCCCCAACGTCTTTCCTAAGGATCTTACTAGTTTGCCACCCCGTCGAGAGATTGAGTTCTCCATTGACTTAGTGCTTGACACAACACCAATTTCCATGGCACCATATAGATTTGCACCCACTAAGTTGTATGAGTTGAAGATTCAACTCCAAGAGCTATTAGATAAGGGCTTTATTCACCCTAGTACATCACCTTGGGGAGCACCGACTCTCTTTGCTAAAAAGAATGATAGCACTTTGCGACTGTGTATAGATTACCGGAAGTTGAACCAGGTAAATGTTAAGAACAAGTACCCATTACCTCGTATAGATGATCTATTTGACTAGTTGAATGGGTCTTGTTGCTTTTCCAAGATTGACTTGAGATCGAGTTATCACCAGTTGAGGGTGAAGGAAGAGGATATTCAGAAAATGACATTACTTATGCAGTATGGCCACTATGAGTTCTTAGTGATGCCTTTTAGGCTAACCAATGCACCGGCTTTGTTCATGGATTTGATGAATTGAATATTTCATGAGTTCTGAGACCGTTTTGTAGTTGTCTTCATTGAGGACATCTTGATCTACTCACCCTCTGAGGAAAAACATGATGAACACTTGCGGGTCGTACTCAAGTTGCTTAGAGCCCACCATTTATATGCTAAGTTTGGTAAGTGCAACTTCTGGGGAAGGGGTAATAGTAGACTCTTCTAAGATAGAGACAGTGCAAGATTGGGAACAACCTAAGAATGCCTTTGAGATCCGATGTTTCTTGGGCTTAGCCGAGTATTACTAACGTTTTATGAAAGACTTCTCTAGATTGGCCTCACCATTGACTAGATTGACGAGGAAATGAGTGAAGGTTGTATGGAGAACTTGTGAAAAGTCGTTCCAAGAGCTTAAGGTTAGACTTACCACTGCTCCAGTGTTGATTATTCATGAGAGGGGTTTGGGCTATTTAGTTTATTGTGATGTGTCTCGAGAAGGTTTGGGTTATGTATTGATGGAAGAGGAGAAGGTGGTAGCATACAGTTTGCAGCAGTTGAAAACACATGAGAGAAATTATCCTACTCATGACCTAGAGCTAGCGGCGGTGATTTTTGCCTTGAAGATCTAGAGGCATTACTTATATAGTGAGAGATTCGAGGTGTTTTACGATCACAAGAGTTTGAAATATCTGTTTTCACAAAAAGATTTGAATTTGAGACAGATGAGATGAATGTTGTTTATAAAGGATTATGACTTTGAGTTGCATTATCATTCAAGGAAGGCCAATGTAGTGGCCGACGCCTTGAGTAGAAAGTCTATATGCAGTATAGCTAGTATTGCCATATGGGAATAGGAGATGTTGGGTGCTGTTGGCGAGTTTGACTTGCATCTTAGAGAGTCTGTTGAGTTGGCCATTTTGTTCACTGTGGCTTCCAATCTATGCTGCTGGGCCGAGTTATAGAAGAACAGCGAGGTGATCTTGAAGTAGAGGCTATCTGAGGAAAGATAACCAGTAGAGAGGTGGAGAAGGGCTTGAATGTGTATTTTGACTCTAGTGTGAGGTATTTGAACTGCCTTTATGTGCCAAAATCTTATAGAGAGGAGGTACTCTGAGGGTTCCACCATTCGCGCCTTGCAGTACACCCGGGAGACACAAAGATGTACCACAACCTTAGCCGCCAGTTTTGGTGGAGGGGGATAAAGAGAGACGTAGCCTTGTTTGTTTTACGGTGCCTTACTTGTCAACAAGTGAAGGCCAAGCACTAGCGGCCAGTGGGTTTGTTACAACTCTTACGTATAGCCAAGTGGAAGTGGAAGCATGTCACGATGGATTTTGTTGCGTGTCTTTCGAGGACTCAACGAGGTAATGATGTCGTATGGGTGATAGTCGACCGATTAACTAAATCAGCATATTTTGTATCTATGTGCATAAGTGACTCGATAGATTATCTTGCTAACCTTTATATTAGGGACATAGTTCGACTTCACGGGGTCCCTGTGACTATCGTTTCGGATAAAGATCCTTGTTTCATGGCTCGGTTGTAGCAGAGCCTACAGAATGCCTTGGGCACTAGATTCACGTTTAGCACCACCTATCATCTTCAGATTGATGGGCAGTTCGAGCAAACCATTTAGATCTTAGAGGACATGTTTCGGGGTTATGTTCTTGATTTTTAGGGGTCGTGGGAGAGGCACTTACCTTTAATGGAGTTTGCCTATAATAACAGCTTTCAGGCAAGTATTGGTATGGCACCATTTGAGGCCTTGTATGGCTGACTGTGTAGATCTCCAGTGTATTGGGCTGAGGTAGGTGACGCACCTATGTTAGGTCCTGAATTAGTCCGGGAAATGACAGAGAAAGTCATACGTATTCGTAAGAGATTGGTTTCAGCTTAGAGTTGCCAGAAGAGCTATGCCAACCATAGGAGGAGACCTTTTCATTTTGAGATGGGAGATCATGTGTTCTTGAAGATATCACCGAGATGGGGGTTAATGAGATTTGGGAAGAGCGGGAAGTTGGCCCCTAGATTTATTAGGCATTTTGAGATTTTAGAGTGGATCAGGGAGGTAACTTATCGTTTGGCCTTGCCACCCCAACTTTTTGGGGTTCATGACATGTTCCATATTTGTATGCTCTGGAAGTACGAGTCGGATCCTTCACACGTGTTAGATTGGACCAAGTTAGAGGTAGATGAGGATGCCTCGTATAAGGAGAGACTAGTATAAGTTTTAAACTCTCGGGACCAAGTCTTGCAAGGCAAGACTATTCCTTTGGTTAAGGTGTTGTGCTGACACCACAAAGTTGAGGAGGCGACTTGGGAGCATGAGGCAGAAGTACGTGAGAAATATCTGGACTTATTTGTTGATACTTCAGACTTGTATTGAAAGTTCTATGTATGTCGTAATATATTTATATATATATATATAAACATTGGATATGTTTGGGAGAATTGAATGGTAACTGTTGATGTTAAAAAATTTAGTTTATCCCTATTTTAAGTCTGGATGGCATGTGATTGGTTTTATTTCAATGTATGTTGTTGATTTTAAATTTCAGGGGACGAAATTCCTTAAGGGAGGAGATTATAACGATTCTGGTTTAGACCTGACCCATTTTCTTGCTTTTGGATTCGAGAATCCTAGTACTTAACTGATGTTCATCTCATTTTCATCTTGTTGCTTGTTGAGTTTGGCTTTTGGGAGTTTTGGTTGCATTTGAAATAGGTTGGGAAGTTTGTTTTTCAATGAGTTGTTTCCTAAATTTTTGTCTGTTCGCTTGAGCGGTCATTCTTTCACTCGAGCGATCTTTTACAGTCTGTAAAACTATTAGAAGTTTGATATTTGTGCTCGAGCAATGCTTCTTGCCCTCGAGCGATCTTTTGTAATCTGCAAAACTACTGGGAGGGGCTCTATAACACCCCAACCCTTCACATGTCATCAATATTGTCCACTTTGGGCCACGCCCTGTAGCTCAACTTTTTGTGCTCCTTTCGGATACGACTAGCCTTATAGTTCGGATTCCCGTGGTTCTGAATCTGATTCCATATGTGCAATGTGAAATAGATAAACACAAATGAGTCCAAATCCGGCAATCTTTTGGAAAATCAATTTCGAATCAAAATGCCAAAAATGGACTGCTTTGCTAGATACAGAGCCGCCACCTAAATATTTTTGAAAAATTTAGGAAACTCATGACTTGTGCCAAAGGCCACGTGTCCGTCATCACCAAGATTGTCTATGCTCGGGAACTTAGGTACGAGAGAGGAATGTCATGAATTGAGCACCCCACTCGCTCGATCGAAGATTGGCCTCTACTAATCATGATGTGATTCTTATTTACATTATATGCTCTTGTTGCGGTTATTTGGATAACATTACTATGTGTTGCACACACAAGTATCGACTAATTTGTAAAAATTAGGGTGGTGTTTGGGAAGTTTGGGACTTGGGTTTTTTATTTTTTATTTTTTTCACAAAAAAACAAACTTTTTGCAAAATAAAAAAAAAAAAAAACACATCTAAACAAAATATCACATCCAACCCCATAATCATTTCATTTTTTCTCTCTCAAACATCACATCCAACCACAAAAAAACCCAACAATCTTCCCAAACACAAAAAAAATTTTCTCCAATAATATTTTACAACTAAAAAAACCTACATAAAAATCCACTTCCCAAACATCCACTAGAACACTTTGATTAATGCTTGTTTGAATATATACCACTTGAAAAAGTGGTCTCATATGTATATTCATCAAATTATTCCAATTCAAGCAATTAGCCTTCATCCACAGGCATTCAAGCATATATAGCATTTAAGCACTTAGCCTCATGGTATTCATGCTTGTCATGGCAACAATCACACGCATGCAATACGCTAAAGCAATAAATGCTTACCCTAATTCTCGAGGCGAGCCAAAAGAGAAACTAGTTGGAAAAATGCATGGTCCTAACTAATGCAAAATATGCCTAATGCAACACATAGAAGATGTAATTAATAGGCTCGGCTACTAATATGGCATTTGAAACAACTTGATAGCATGCAGTTTCAACACGTTTTCAACGAAATATGTAAACTACAATGCTTAGTTAGAATGATGAGTCGAACCTCATGCATGCAAAACAAATGGATGCAAACATGGGAAATGCTAAAAGAAATATTATGTTCTAAGCAACCCATCATAAGAAAATAAATAAAAGGGAGAAATACTAGGGGTTGGAAGACATACACATTATTACATATTAGCCCTTGCATAAGAGGATCCGAAAAAATACCGTAGCTAATTACTACGAATTAACTAATCTATGACAACCTAAATGAAATAAATTAACTATGCTAGCTAATTATTACAACACCACAAATTAACTAACTACTTTAGCTAATTAATTAAGTACAATACAAAACTAACTAGCTATTCTAACTAAACTGACAAATTAGCTACAAGTTTGCTACTTTAACTACAACATACTACTATTACAACATTATTTTAACAAAACCCAAGAATCAAGGGATGGTTCATGTATGGATATGGATTTTCACCCGAAAATGCTGTCTGTTTTGCTACCAGAAATCTTCTATTGCACAGTCAGGAGATTGCACTGATTTTTCACCTCAGTTTCTGCTTTGTTCTGTAGGAAACAATACATTGCCTTGTTGGAAAAAGTGGCCAGCAGGCCAGAAGTAGTGGCTGGCCGGCCACTGATGTTGGATTTCTCCTACTGTAACAGAAAATAAATAGAGCACAAACAGAGCATTCTCAAGGGATGTTTGTCCACCCTGCCTCTCCTTATCATCAAACAGCTGAAATGAGAGGTAGACTCAGTTCGCAAGCCATCAATTGGTGCAATTTCATTACGTGATGACTTATGAACCAAAGGATGCAATTTCGATAAATGCACATTAAAAGACTCTCAAAACCTCCTCCCTATCATGGGTTGATCAAGAGAAAGGGTTGACATTGATTCTTGAACTGTTTTCATCACTAACAAGTACGAAACGACTCAAGACTTAATGGGTTCAATTAACGTCTGATTGAACCCAAACCATTTTATTATCTTGTTCCATTTTTACGCCATTGATTACCCTTTGTTAAATTACCTTCCATTTATTAGTCAATTAAGTCTAATAATGAGCTTTAAGTCTACTAAAGGAGGGAAGTACCAAACCAAATGTTGTTTTAGGCATGAGAGAGAGATCATGCTGTTGGTAATGAACCCTCAAAGGGATTAAACCATTAAGCACAATATCACCCTTCAAGCTTAAACAAAACTCTTTTTGGAGCAACTCTTAAAACAAAGGGAAAAAGCTAAGAAAGGAGAGAGATTGCAGATATGCTTAAAGGTGAGCACAAGTATGCAAAGCAAGAAATAAAAGCTATCAACTCAAATAGGTTGGTGGCTAAGGCCTAAACCACCAAGTCTATGAGGACTATTACACTACAAGCATACTTTACAAAGCATGAATGAAACTAACACATAAAAACAACCCTAAGTTAGATCAAGACAGTGCTGGAATTAAGGTAAAAACAACTAAGAAGGGAAACTAAAACAAAGAGAGCAATTAAGCTAGTAATTAAGCACAAGGAGGGGAGGCTACCCCCTCTATTTTTGGGACTTCAAAACATAATTTTTAGCCTCTAAAAACCTCTAAAAATCAGTGGTAAAAAGCTCAAAAAAAGACAATGAAAAGGTGGGAAACACTAGGGTAAAAGCCTAGGAAACAAGGGTCAGAGAGGGGAGGTCCACTCCTCTACCCTTAATGGCTTTAGACCACAAGCTTCAACCCATAAAAATTAGGGTAAAAACAGCCTAAAAATTGTAGGAAAAGAGAGTAAATAAATAAGGTAAGAAAGCTAAGAATTATACCTCTTGAAGAGGAGTACCATTTGAGTTACAAACCAACAATTCCACACCCTCAAGAGCTAAAATACAAGCTCAAACACCTCAGCAAAGAAATCTCAATGTTTGGTTTAGAGTGTCTAAGCAAAGGGTATAGAAGTTGCAAGGGAGAAAGAGAATTGTAGAGAGCTAAAATATTTTCAAACTTTTGTTCCAAAATTTTCCCAATCCTAAATTATGAGAAAGGGTCAAGTATATATAGAAAATTTGGTTTGGCTCTCAGAAATATCAATAGACATATAATTGGTATCATGTATGCACCTATGGAGACAGCTGGCACAACTGGCAAAAAAATCTGAAATTTTACACAAGTGGCCGGTAGGCCACTAATAGTGGGCGGTTGGAGTCACAAGTGGGTTTGAGGCCACTAAAACGGGGTGGCTGGCCACTAATAGTGGGTGGTTGGAGTCATTAGTGGGTCTGCAGGTCCCTAGATGGTTAGGCTTCAAAAACTGCTATTTTGGTCCAAAACAAGGCACAAGGTTTGTACGATCAAAACTGAGGTTTCCTGTTGAGGACATTGAGCATTTGGACAAGCGTATGCATTTATCATCGGGTGAGCAATCAGTGGCGCCCAAGTCATAAGGGCGGTCAAAAATGGGGTGTCTACAGCTAACCCTCTTTGACAGAGCTCAAAGTTATGAAATGACGTGAGTGAATATCAATGCCCAGAGATGACCCATTTTGACAAGGCCGTAAGATTTAGGCAAGCAATCAAGACATAAATTCAATTGGTTGAGCCCGAAAGCTACCTACGTATCCCTTTATAGGGAATCAAACCAGCGTAGTTCAGGGGCAAGATGCAAATGCCATGCATGAAAAAAATATACCTTGAGAGCTGGACTTCAACGCTTCACAAAGCCGGCTATTTTCAAAAGTCACAATCATGCAAGATGATGCAATAAGCAATAACAAGATAACAACGTGTGAATGAGCTTCAAGCTTAAATCAGAATGGGTTTCACACGGAAAGAACTAAAAGCGCGCACTCTAAGCACACCGAAGCCATAAGAAGAGGAGGAAAACCACTCAAGGTCGTGTTTCACGCATCTTGAGATACTTTAATCATGCTAAAATCGTGAGAAGAGAGAAAAACCACTCAGGGTCGTGTTTCATGCATCCTGAAATACTCTAATCATGCAGAAATCATAAGAAGAGGAGAAAAACCGCTCAGGGTTGCATTTCACGCGTCCTAAGATAAAAAATGCTCAGGGTCATGTTTCACACGTCCTGAGATACTCTAATCACGCTGAAATTGTAAGAAGAGGAGAAAAATCGCTCAGGGTCGCGTTTCATGCGTCCTGAGATATTTTAATCACACTAAAATCATGAGAAGAGGAGAAAAATCGCTCAGGGTCACGTTTCACGCGTCTTGAGATACTCTAATCACGCTGAAATTGTGAAAAGAAGAGAAAAACCGCTTAGGGTAGCGTTTCACGCGTCCTGAGATAAAAGTCGCTCAGGGTCGCGTTTCACGTGTCCCGAGATATATGCAAAAAGTATGAGATTGTACGATAGATACACAATGTAATAAAAGTGTGCAATATATGCACGAAGTGAACAAGTGCGATAGATGAACGAAGTGAACAGGCGCGATAGATGCACGAAGTGAACAGGTGCGATAGATGCACAAAGTATAGATGCATAAAGTGAACAAGATTGAACACCAATATAATGACAATGCATGTTTCGTGCAAGATTATAGATGACCGACATATGATGTTAATTGAAAGCATGTTCTATGCAAGAAACAAGAGCATGTTCTCTGGAAGATTTCAAGCACATTCTATGCATGAATCAAAAGCATGTGCAAAACGAAAAAATGTTCTATGCAAGATTCGAAAGCAAGATGAAAAAGCATGCAAAAATGCACGTTTTATGCAAAAGAAAGTAACAAATATGTAACTTTACAGAATGAACAAAAGCGATGTTCAGCAACAACCTCCAATTTACCCCTCAGAGACTTTGTAAATTTCTCAAAAAGGATACACCTTGTTCATATTGGCAAGTGGGGCACGTTCGCGCGTCGGAACACAATGGGTATTGGAAACGACACAATCAGAACACAATTTCGAGCTCCTCGAAAATCAATCTGGACCCAAAAGAGAACCTCTCATACACTGTTAGGGAAAAAAGGAACAAAACCAGCACCAGGCCACAAAAGAGGGCTGCCGCCCACTTTTAGTGGCTTGTCAGCCACTAATGCAATTTCGGAGACAGGTTTGTCTTTTTGGCACTAGTCTTTTTAAACACATCACCACACCCCATTTCCTCACACACCCATGGTCGAAATCACTTTCCCTCTCTCTCTAGGTGCTTCCTCTCTCTAGATTTGTGCTTTGTACGCATTTTCCAACGCCTTACGCAAACTTTATTCGTAAACCCTCTTTGGTCCTCTACACTTTGAACCGATCAGATTTTGTTTTCATTGATTTTCTTGAGTTTTCAACACTTTGGGGTTGTTTCTCTTCAATTTCTCTAGGGTTTTGTGAACTTTCCCGGGTTTTGACTTTTTCTCTCATTTTTCTCTCTTAGGGTTGACTTTTTCCAAGTTTTCCTTTTTTTTTTTTTCTCCTTTTCTTCATTTTCACCAATTTTCACCCACTTTTTAGATGTAGATGACATTCCTCATGATGACGCCCCTTCCAAGGTTCCACATGCGCTTTCACCCCCTGTTGAGATTGAGGATCCAGTGCTTGTTGAGGCCAGCGGGACAGCAGAGGACATTGTTGCCGACTTCGAGGTAGAGTTCGCTCTAGGGCTTGAGCCTGAACTGCTACCATTGCAAATGAGACCCTTTGATCTGGTCACTTACCACCCCCGTACGCATATGATGGCGCCTAGAGACATGATGCGCTTTGATGATTTCGTCGGTGGCATGCTAGAGGATGTTTTGTTAAGGGAGCTGGACTCCCACCTTTCCCACGACACTGTTAAGGTACAAACTTTATTTCTATGTTTTTTTACCTTTCATTTGACTGTATTTCTTGCACTGCCTTTCGTCTGACTACTCTTTTATCACTGTCTTTCATCTGATTCACTCTTTCTTTGCCACAAAAGGGACTCCCGTTCTTGCAGGTGTCATAGGGCAGTGACGGCTAGAGATTGGTATTATGAGCTCCTGTCTGAGGTTCGCAACCTTATTGATGAGGCTGGCTTTGGCTTATTCTTTATCGGGCTCTCATAGCATATGGCTAGCCGAGCCCTACTCGGAGCATTGGTGGAGAGGTGGTGGGATACCACAAACTCTTTCCATTTCTCTTCCGCTGGGGAGATGATGATGACCCCCTATGACTTCTCGATGATCACAGGCTTAGGAGTAGGAGGTGATCCAATCTCCTTTGCCATGGATATGGGTGAGTGGGAGGCATCTTGGATCTATCTGCTTGGAGTGAGCCCACCTCTGTATAGGCCAGCAATGGCCAGATATAGTTGGTTCTCCAAGCACTTCCACGGGAGTCAACCCGAGACACTAGAGGAGGTAGAGCAATACGTTCGGGGTTTCTTGATGTTCCTCCTTGGTACCACCTTATTTGCGAATAGTTGGAACACCGTGGGTTTGTTGTCACAACCCAAACCCGCTGCTAAAAGTTTGGTCCATGACCGGCCTGTATATAGGCCTCAAACAAAATTTCACAAATATTTATTCAAATACGAGGCCTTAAGCGGAAGCAAATACCAACATAAAGATAACACCCATTGAGCTTGTGCATACATGAAGACTTAGATTAATTTAAGCATTTGAATATACTTCTCATATTTGCACATATAATCATAGAACTTATATAGATCTCACCCACAAATACATAAGACACAATAAAAGTTATAATTTTCCAATACAAAGTTAAAGCCTCGACATAGAGGCATAACCTGGTTGGTTTGAGAGAGAGGCAGACCTCGATACAACTCTAGCGATGATCCCAATGGCTCACCTACATATATAAAATAAAAAGGGTGAGCTAATGCCAGTGAGTAATATTAAAGTAAAGAGGTTGATGAATGATGTCCTTAACATTAGGAGAACATATTTCATAATTCTGAAACGTATCTTAAATAATTTCAAAAGAGACCTTTACCGTGTCATAATCCATGCCTTTTCAAATGGAATACATATTTTAAACCATTGCAAAACATCTTACATGGTATGTGGTATGCTCATTTATAAAAAAGGATAGAAGCACATTTTAAAATAGGACATCCATTCATGCATATAAAATAATACTTTGTAACATGAGTTATATAGCAATGTAAAAACATTTGCATTCATTTCATATGTTTTGAACGACCTCGGGTCCATGTATAACAAAACGGGCTCAGGCCCAATCATATTTCAAAACGACCTTAGGTCCAAACGTATCATATCGTATCATGGAGTAGATGGAACATCGAAATGTCCCCACCTCTCCCTGGGCCCAATTCATGTATGTATGGATCTAAGAGGTTACTTGTATGGACTCTAGAGGTGACTCCCACTATAGCACTTAGTTTCGTACAGTACTTTGTTCCATATTAAAAGTCCATAGGTCTTAAAGATCGAACAATCATGCCGTAGCATAAACGAAACAGATAAACATAATGGCCTTGGGCCTACCTTATCATATTAGAAACAATTTACATTTCTTATTCATGACTCATTTTACTTTTCTTGGAAACTTGTGTATTTTAGCAAAATACGACATTTAGAGAATCATGCCACACGTTAACAAAATACGATATTTAGAGAATCATGTCACACATTAGTCAAAATAGATAATGAAAAATATATCTTTACTATTACTCACAGTGATGGGCTTCTGGTAATAATGGGACGATGTCCTCGTTTTGACCTACAAACACAATGCACATAGCATAATATGAGAATATAACCAATCCCTTTCTTGTTCTTTAATCAATTAGTCATGGTGGTTCTAAACTCATTAGTCCTCAATAGGTCATAATCCGTGTTTCGGAAAATAGGAAGAATCGAAAGGAAAATGGTTTAGGAGGAGAAATGGCATAAATTCGGTAGATAGAAAGTGAACAACCTTCACTAATTTGAGCATATCTATTTGTGTATTTAGAATTTGGGTCTGAGACTACCACCAATGGAAACTAGACTTCTAGGGCTTGAGTTTAGGCTCAAGAATCACTTAAAACGGAGTCCGGATGCAAGAGATATTCTTATTTGAAGTTGGTTGAAACAAGGTTGTCCCGCACGTGTGGGAAACAGGGCCGCATGTGTGGGACAAGGTGCTTTTATTTCAGATTCATTTTTGGTGCTGGAAGGGGACTACTGGACGTGTGGGAAGCCCCGCTGCATGTGCGACTCTGGGCAAATTCCACGGTCCGAAAATGTTTGTTTGCTCTAACCTTTGTTTTTCCATTTTCTAAGCTTGGTTCCAACTCTAATCACCCAAAAACATGTAAAATTACCCGACAACATGATAGACTAACATCATTTAAGTGTAATTTCATTCCAAACAAATCAATCTTTGTCTCAAGCTCAAGATCAATGTTCTATCTTTCATAATCCTTAAAGTTCTCAAAACACAACCCACAAACACACTTGATTCTTGCATAATCTTGTTCTATGGACAATCTAGAGTTCATTTTATATGGTATTCATAAGGTTGAGCTCCAATCATAAACAAAATCATAGGATTCAAGTTCTAATTTCTTAAATTGAGCTCAATTAAATACATACATAAAACCCTAACCCAAATGGGTTTCAAATCTTCCAATATCATTAGGATTGCATGAAATTGATGCATTAATCATAAAGATTCAAGATAGGTTTCCATACCTTAGCTCAATCTTTGCTTTTCTCTTAGCTTTCTTCAATTTCCCAAGCTTCCATGGTTGATCTTCTTCCTCTCTCTTCAATCTCTTCAATTTATCTCAAACCTCTATGAATATTGAGCTCTCTCTCTCTGAGAGAAGCTTTGTCTCTCTTTTTCCCTCTCTCCCTCTCTCTCTCTCTCACGGGTCTCTCCCTCTCCCTCTCTCTTAGATATTTTTCGGCTCCAATTGATGAGTTCAACAACTCATATCATATATATATATATAAGCTTAACACAATTAGGGAGAGCCAAATGCGCCCTTACGAACCGTATGAAATCACATTCCAATTAAACTTCCCAGATGACTCTAAAAATTATGTTAATCATAACTATGTACTCCGTTCTGGTTTTTGAAGCCTTTAAGGCCTTCAATTTGCAGTGCAAAGTTACCCACCCAAACACACCTTAACGAATTAGACGAAATAAATTTCTAATTAACTTTCCCAGATAGCTCTAAAAATTACCATTAACATATCCAAGTACTAAATTTTGATTTTTGAACCCGTAAAGGTCGGCAATTTCAGTTTTAAAGTCAGAACTCAACAGATAATTCCTCAATTCAAATAGATATAATCACATTAAAGCACATTAACCGATAGGTAAATAAAGATAATTCCTTATATGCATTTTGGGGTCGTTACATTTGTACTTACTGAGTGCCCTTGTGACCCTACCTCAGGCAAGGATGGATCCGGCCTCGCCACACTATACAGCTATATGAGTTTCACTTCCCGCAATAAGGGAGATAGAGTTGGAGGCTACTGGAGAGCTTGGGAGGTATGCACTGCACCTTTAATTTTGTTACTTATGCTTTCCGCTTGGCACTTCCTGTTCAATACCTGTTCATGTATCGTTGATAATGCCGCTGACCTGTTTTTCTAGTTGTGGGTTTATGCCTATTTCCCAACTCTTGTCCCAGAGCCAGTGAATTAGATCATTCTGCCCGTGCCTTACTCGCGGTGATATGATGGCAGATGTCGCCGCCGGCTCTGTGAGGACATGACCTGCCCTTTCTTCTGCCGATACTTTGACACAGTGGCCGCCAGTGAGGTAATCTGAAACTCACTGTTATTCTGATTATTGTTGTTCTGATTCATATTCTGAAGACTTGACAGCACCTAACACCCCGTTCATTCTTTATTTACAGATCACATGGGCGACGATTCCGGTCGGAGTCAGGGACCAGTATGCTGGAGCTTGGGCTATCTCCCGATACCGAATATTGTTGAAGGGCCCATTCTGCCATGCCTGGCTCCTAGGTGAGCATTTTACACGCCAGACTCTGGGCTCGCCTACCTCAATCGTTCCTATGCCACCCCCAACATCCATAAGGACAGCCGATAGCCTCCCAGCCGAGGCTATTATTTAATTTATGATGGGGTTGGATGCTGACTATTTTAGAGGGGAGGGAGATTATACAACCTTCATTCGGAGTAATCTCATGCCACCCTTGATGGGAATTCGTGAGGGCGATGCAGCAGGTGCTCCTTTGGCTGGAGAGGCTGTTCAAGAGGCCGAGACAGGTGTTACAGAAGCCTCTTCCACCGTGTAGGCTTGGTTGGCCTATGATTCCTACTATGCTTACTTGTTGGCGTCCAGGCGGAACAGCCTATCAGATACCGATAGATCCACCAGGGTAGGGGCACGAGTATGTCAGAGCTCCAAGCACACCTCAAGTATGGACAACACTTTTCAACTTGCATCCCACATTTTCCATTTCTAGATATTAATGTTCCAGATACTGATCATTCAAATGCACTTGCAGGCACCCCCGGAGTACACAGAAAGCCTCTTCCAGCTAGTTGCTTCTCTAGTTGGCATGGTGCAGAGGAGAGAGACACTGCCTAGTCTCTACGGTATTCAGGTATCCCTATTTTTCGCATATATTTCACTGCTGGTTCGCATTGCTGTGCACCACACTAACATGCAATATTCACTCTAATACACGATACTGCACACTGATCTACTAATATGCCTTTTGACACTATTTCACATGGCACTGATATTACAGATCGCTTTTACGCATGATATTTCTCGATACTACATTACGCAGATACTATATCTGATAGTTTGATATTTGTTTCTTAGATCCCATCTGCACCAAGGGCACCAGTAGCAGTGGTGGCACCAATGGCACCTCTTTCAGCAAAAAGGAGGAGAGGTAGACAGGCTGCAGCACGCGGCTGAGATAAACACTAAGGTCGAGGCAGAGGCAGGGGTGCTCAGGGCCTGAGTAGCGAGTCCGAGCCCATATTGAGCGGGGATAATATCGAGACCAGCGACTTTGAGGAGGCAGTGAGCCGACATTCTAAGTTGTCTGAGAGCGAGGGCAATAATGCTGGCTTGGGGTCTAAGGGCAGAGATGATGCCGAGGCTAGCTCTGAGTCAGGAAGAGGAGATGATGACACTCGTTTTTGCTTGGAGTCTAGTTCTGATAGTGGTGCTGATGGAGACAGTGCCCTTGAGTCCCCTTTGAGGAAGATGACAAAGAGGGCCTCTCGAGCCTGATGTGACTGGAACTGAGTTTTATACTCTTCTGCTTAGTTTCTTTCATTTTGTAGTCTATCACATGTATAGCTTCAGATAGGCTTACTTTTGCTTTTGAAAACTTGTACTCTTTTTTTGTATACACCCTATTTTTGACCGACTTTAAGACTCAGACGTCGCCGATTGAGCGCTCGGTGATGATGTATATTGTGCTCGTTCTGAGGTCACAGAGTCTTGGCAGAGAGCCTTGCCTCCGGACTTCGGGACTCTTTTGTGCTTTACCTCGGTTTGCGAACCAGGTCCTGTTTTCTCTTCCCGAAGGGAGGGAGAGGTCTCGTAGACCGCCTCTTAGTGGCCATAGGCTATGTTTCATGGTCGTAGGCCATTTTTTCCATTTGGAGACCAGTTTCCGATTTTAAGAGCCGTCGGCTGTGTGCCTCGGTTCGGGACCGCTTAACTACCTCCCTTTGCTCCGATTTTTGGCACACACCTTGTTCCCTCTCTCTAGAGGGACACTGTGGCCCGGGAGACCACCTTTGTGGTCGCACGCCACCTCCGGTGCTTAATAGTCAGTTTTCGGGGCCTCCGGCCGCGCGTTTTGACCCCCAAACCCTCGTTCTGCATCGGTGTGGGTTCATTTTTGGCATGGACCCTAGTTTCATTGTTAGGAAGGTGGTACGGGGGTGGGAGACCAGTAATTCCCTTGGAGACCACCTCTTCTCCCGCCGGCTGATTTTCTTGTCAGGAAGCTGGTCTCCCTCACTTTTGAGCCACAATTTCTGGTCTCCCATACCACCATTGAGTTGCATTCACTTGGGTGACCACCAATATGGGCTAGCCGACCACCTTTTTGAGCTTGAACCTTTTGACCCTGGTCGGCCGATCGGAGGGAGTGGCTGGCTGACCACCTGAATGGTCGGCCAGCTTCTTGCTTTTTTGTCTCACTGAGTATTAGCCAGCTGTGCTAGCTGGAAGCCTCAGAAGTGATCCTCCATACACATGTATGGAGGATCTTTGAGCTTGGTTTTAAGCTTCTTAAGGAAGCTTTAGCCTCTCTCCTCTATAAAGGAAGAGGTTCTCTCCCATTGCAAGGGTTCAGAACTTCTTGGAAGGCAAAACATATACTCCTTTCTATATCTCTCTTTTGTGCTCAAAAGCTCCATAGTTCTTGGCCCTTTGCACATCAACCCTTAGCTTAACCCTTCCACCATCCATCCAAGCACCTTGGAGCTGGTTTTCAAAGGTTGAAGAGTTCCTATTTTGGTCAAGAAGCTGCTGGCCTTCTTCTCTACAAGGGTAAGTCTCTATTTCCCTCTTTGTAGCCTTATTTTGCTTCATAGTTTAGCTTTATTTGCAAGCATATTTAGGCTTTTTCATAAACTGAAGAAAGTCTTGTTTTGAGCTTCTAAACATGTTTTTTTAAGGCCATTTTTCTGTTGGGGGTCATCTACCCCGTTGTATGCTTCATTTCCTCTTGTTTTGAGCTATGCATTAGAGCATTTGTGTTGGCCTTGGTTTGGCCTTTTAGCCACTGAAATCTAGTGGATTTTCAGTGGCTAACATGTGTTTTTGAGCCTCAAAATCAGAGAGGGGTGACCTTTTCACCCCTTGTTTTTGTTTTCTAGCTTTCTTGGCCTTTCAAAGGAGCCCGTATTTGCATGTTTCAAAACCATGTTGCAGGCCACTTTTTGTGAGTGTTGTAACCTGCATAGGCTATGCCCAGAGCCCTTTTTGCAATGTTGAATGTCCATTATGCATGCGTAGAGTAATCCTCTTCAAGGCCTTTTAAAGGGGCCTTTACTTGCATGCTTCCTAGGCTCATTTCAGGCCCTTTTCAATGAGTTTTAGGGCCCTCATAACCTTTGTCCAGAGGTGGTTTTGCCATTTTGAGTGTCCATCATACATGTGTAGAGCAACCATCTCATTGGCCTTTCAAAGGAACACTTCATTCTAACATGTGTTGACTGAGTTTCAGTGGGTTTTTGGTCATATTTTGGCATGCCATGTTTCTATTTTTGGCTGATTTGGTGGTGTTAGAAATGGGCGCCCATGTGGCATGACCATTTCAATGCTTTGAATTTATAACTGTAACTCCTACGTTAATGGGGTTTGTAACTCCTGCATTAATGGGGTTTGTAACTCCTGCTTTTATTGCAGTGGTTAATAGTGCATTAATGACCAGCCATAAAGGCTGGAGGCTTTTCCCCTCTCCCCTATACATGTATAAATTGAGACCCTCCTGTCAAGTCTAAAACATAGAAATTTCCCATATTCTGACTCTCTCCCAAAAACGACGATCAAAGCCATTTGCACTGTGATTTGTGTGGGTGATATTCACTGTTGTAATATCACCCCACTGCTGGGTTCACTGATCAGATTCAGGAAGCACGTAATTTACCTACAAGATCCTTTCTATTCAGACTCTGCAGGAAAGGTATGACCTTAATTTTTATTTTGCTGTGTTATACTGCTGATTGATAGGTGGCCCCTCATGTGCTTCATATACATGTAGTGTAAACCATGCTTACTAGCCTATGTTGCATGTTGTTTTGGCCCTTCATGTTAGCACTTTTTGGCCATGCCTTAAACTGATATCGTACATGTTTTGGACTGCCTTAACTCTATTTTTGGGTCTCATGGTCGAATGATGCTTGTTTTGCATGCTTGTAGTTCAATTTCCATGCCTAACTTTGAGTTTTGAGGTCTATTGCATGCATATACTGAGGTGTTTTCATGCTTTGGGGTCATTACACATCATATTTCAAAGCTTATATGAATGCTATATTCCCATGATTTCCACTCTTTAAACGTGTTTGAGAGTTGTGCATAAATGCCTCGTTTTCGGACCATTGCATGAGCTTCGTTTCTTTGCATGTTGAGTCATCATTTTGGGCCATTTTCCCACTGTTTCAGACCTGCCTAGGGTCTGTTTGGGGCTGATTTTTCCATTTTTACATTGCTTTGTGTACCTCTAGTGTAACCCGCTTCACTAGTTTCGGTATTCGAGCCATCTTGCATGCATTGTGTGACATATTCGCATGATTCGGGACCATTGTACATTATGTTTCAGAGCTGGAAAATGTGTGTTTGCATGCCATACTTCATCCTTTGCCATGCTTAGTTAGAGTTGCATGTTGTGCCTTAGGATTGGTCATTTGCATTCGTGCATGTTTGCATGTATTTCGGTTGTCTCATTTTCATGTATGGCCACTGATGTGAGTGTGGCTGAGGTCTACTCATATTGGTGTAAGTCCATCTTGCATTTGTATATGCCATTTAGTTCATGTGCACATGATAGTCTTCGTAAGTGTATTGTGTATGCCATGTTATGTCACGTGCATTGTGTATGCCATTTTAGCCCATAGCATTGCGTATGCTAGGTTGCATATTAGTCGCATTGTGTATGCCATCTCATCGCTTTGTGTTTGGAGTAGGGTTAGTCCAAACATGGGAAACGAGGGACGTTTCGTACTCCAAGTGACGAAACGTGTCTCAATTTCCGGTCGCCGACATTCCGGATTACCCATGTTGTGTTCATGTGTGCATTCATTTCACGTTGAGTCATGCAATTCAATTCCTTGGCCATCATGCATCGAGATGCGTGATTGGTGGCAAGAGGATCGAGGACTACACTCCCTAGAGCTTGTGCAATGACGGGGAGAGTGGTCTTGCACACATGTGTTGAAAATACTTTGCCATGCCCCTTTCTTGCTCTCTGTTGCAGCAAATCGGAATCCAGCAACAAAAACTAGTCAACAGCCTTCGGAAGTTTTGTACAATATTCCAGGACCAATTGCAAAACAGAGGCAAATCGGGGCATCGCAAGGAATTTCCCGACAAAGTGACCCGAGCACGCATGCATCTTTCATCATTCGGAACAAGAGCTGAGGCAGTCCATTTTATAGCTTGCATGCTAGTTTATTCGTTTTCCTAGTTAATTTGTTAATTAATTAGGATTTTGTAATATTTAATTAGCTAGAGTAGTTAATTATTTATGTGGACTGTATTATTTATTCGGACCCTCCGAGCAAGGGCAATCTTGTAATAAGTGTGCGTGTGTGTGATGTATGTCTTCCAACCCCACGTCTTTCTCCCTTTTATTTACCAGCTTATGATGGTTAGTTTAGGGCACGTTCCAATTAGCATACTTATGCTCGCATGTTTGCATTCATTCTGTCTTGCATGCACCGGGCTCGGCGCATCATACTAACTGCATTGTATTTCAATTCCATGTTGAATACATGTTATTTGTTGCATTTCATATGCCATGTTTAGAATAGCCGAGCCTATCTTAGTTGCATTTTGCATGTGTTGCATTAGCCATCTTAACATGAACTAGGATCATGCATTGATTACTAACTAGTTTCTGTTTTGGCTTGGAGTACTCGGTGAGTGTTTATGCTTTAGCATCCTTGCATGTGTGTGAGTGACTGCCATGATAGCATGCTTATCATGTGGCAATGTGCTTATGTGATATAACTGCCTGAATGCCTGTGGGTGATGGTTGGATTATCTGAATCGGAATAGATCATTGATTGCAAGTTTTAAGCCCACTAGATAGTGGCAAATCACCATGTTTTCTAAGCCCACCCGAGGGTGGCAAAATCCACATCTTAGCCTACTTGCGAGTAGCACCTTCAAACCGTTTTTCAAAATGATCATGAGATGTTTTGTTCCAATTCAGCGACCATCTATACTTGTATCTTTGTCATCACATAGTAATTCTAAGCTAATAACTGGAATAAGAGCACATAATGTTTTCAAAACTCGATATCATGGTTAGTAGAGGCTGATCTTTGATCGGCCGAGCGGGGGTGCTCATAGATGACCTTCCCCAATCGTACCCAAGTTCCTAAGCCAAGCCAACTTTGGTGATGATGGAACTGTGGCCTTTGGCACGAGTCAGGGTTTCCTAAATTCCCCCAAAATAAATATTTAGGTGGCGACTTTGTATCTGGCAAAGCAGTCCATGTTTGGCACTTCTTTCAAAAAAATATGCTTTCAAAAACAATTTGCCGGATTTGGACTTTTTGATGATTCATCGGTCTTGCATTGCACTCTGCGAGATTAGATACGGGACCGTGACATTTGAGTCCTGAACTGTAGTGAGCCCATATGAACAAAACGGGATTCCCTCCCGGGACGTTCGGGGACATCTACAGTTTCTGGCGACTCTACTGGGGAGTTAGACAACTTGACTCGAACTCATGATATCTTGTTTTGATTACACTTATGTGTTTCTTTGCATTGGATGTGCATTGGTGCGCCTAGGACACCGTGTTTGCTGTATGCTATTCCTGAATGGTTTGTCGGAGGCTCACTTCGAGAAGCGTGACATAAGGCTGACCGGTTGCGGGCTATGCCACGACGGGAACACAAACCCCGGTTTTACCGGGGCATCCTTTTTGACCATTCGACCTAGTGCATATTCGGAATCCATAGTGACCATTCCAAGCTAGGACAGGTTGCTTACCCGATTATAGGTTGTTTGAAACCGCTGCGTGCATAGTGAAACCCTAGCTCCTGACAAAATAGGACAGGGAAACCTTACCCCAACATAGGGGTGTTTTGGCTCTCACTTGTTTGCTATGTGCTTTTAGAGTGCGTCTCTACAGGAATGCATGTATCAGTTTACAAGTTTGGATATCAAGCCTACGGGCACCATTTCAGTATTTTGGGAATCAGTTATCTACGGGTATCAGATTTAATTTTGGGGGCAGTGATTTGGGAACAATGATCAGTATTTGAGAATAGTCTATTCAGCTTATCAACTGTGTGTTGTGATGCCCAACTGTGTGTTGTGGGTTTATTTACGCTGTTATGTTGTCCATTTTTCTGGTCGTTTATTTCCTTATTATTGCTTTATTTATCTTTTGCTAGGGGTAGTTTAGCATAATTGCTTCAGACCAAGCAGATATTCCCCAAGCACTCTGGACAAGAGGTCGCCGACTCAATCGATCTGAGGATCTGGTCGACAGACAACCAGTGTTTTGTTCCTTACCCCCGGTTATCAGACGGAGGTCGAGAAAATGCAGTGTATCCGAGCAGAGATTGCCAGATCAGTGGACTTTGAACAGTCAGGTTGAGCTTCCCGAGGCTACTCCAGAGATAGACCTACTGGTAGTTCAGATAGATCGAGCAAGATGGCAGAACGATGTGAGTTGAGGAAATGATGCGTCAGATGTAGGAGACCATGAGAGCCATGCAGCAGGACGCTGTTCGTCGAGATGAATTTGCCAAACAACAGGCCGAGATCATGGCCCAGCAGGCAGAGTTAATTGCCAGGCTACAACAACAAACCGGGGCATCTGCTTCACACCAAGCTCCTCCCCCACCAGGAGTTCCAGCGCCCGGGGAGGCACCAAATGTCCAGGGAGATACGGATATTCCGACAGGGCCGGCTTCACCCCCGATTCTACCTCAACTATCTAAGAAACCTACGCCTGTCAATCAACCGGACTCTCCCTTTGAGTTCGAGGTGGACCATACGACGTTAAAGTTGAGCAAGCTTGAAAAGTTGTTCAAGAAATCCCAAGGGGTAAAGTCCATCCCAGACATTGAGGACGAGTACACTGACGTGGTTGTGACACTGCCAGATAGGTTCAAAATGCCACAAATCGATCGCTTTGACTGATCTTGGGATCCCATAGTGCATCTCCGGTTGTTCTCAGATATACTACGGTTGATGGGCCTCACCAAACCGCAGAAGCTTTCATTATTTGGCCGGACCCTGTCGGGTGTGGCTGCTATCTGGTACACAAAATTAGAAGATGATGTTAAGCGGAACTAGGATGAGATGGCCGAGGCTTTCACTGCACAGTACTCCTATAACATGCAAATCGAGATTACAACCTGTGATCTTGAGACAACAAGGCAGGAGCCTAAGGAGAGCTTTTCGGAGTTCATAGCCAGGTGGACGGCGAAGGCCTCAATGATGACCGTAAGGCCTACTGATAAAGATCAAATCCGGATGATTGTGCGCAATCTCCAGCCTAAGCTGATGCAGAAAATGATTGTGCTCCCTTTCCCTACCTTTTTAGATTTGCATGAGATGGGAGTACAGATTGAGGATGCCTTGAAGCAAGGCTTGATTGATAATGACAGAGAGCAACCCAGAAGAACCTTCAACCACAACAACAATATAGGCACCGGCAATGCCGCAAATGCTAGAGCTTCAGAAGTAAGCATGGTCACCACCACTCCCCCTCCAAAAACCCCGGCAGCTACACCATTCTCTGGTGCGTCCGGAAGCAACACACAAACAACCAAATTCCAACCTCGAGGCCAAAGAACCTTCACGCCTTTATATATGCCCATGTCCAAAGCTCTAGGGGTATTAATCAGGAAAGGGCACTTGAAGCCCCTGGAGTAGAGGCCATTGCCAAATCCACTACCTCTCTCTCATAACCCGGCAAAGTATTGTGCCTTTCACCAAAAACATGGTCATGATACCGACCACTGTTTTAGATTGCGTCACGAGATTCAGGATCTCGTTGACAATAGGGTGATTGTGCCACCAGAGAAACCCAATGTCACAACCAACCCTCTCCCTCCACACAACCAAGCTCCACCTACCAAACAAATCAACTTCATCCAGACCGGGGTCACGTCATACGACCCCAGCCTATACATTACCCCAACCCACCTACCTAAGCCGGAGGTGTTCCTTCCCGACAGCACAGACTTGTGCATGTTGGACATCTCCCGAGCCCAACCCGAACCAATGGTGGTGACCATCGAAGATGGAACAGGGATGACTTCGAGGGAGAATGGGATTGTTGAGTCAGAATCTGAGGAATCTGGGAGTTTTGCTGAGAAGGTATACAGTCCGAGTGACTACATTATATCAATAGGCCAGGTTGGCCCAAATGTGGAATTGCCGGCAGGGGTAGAGCTTTCTGTGATACAAGGGGATGAATCTGGTCAGAGGATAGAGGACTTGGCAGCTATGGAAGGGGACTTTGCTAACCTCCAATTTTTCAATGAACAAGATCCAGAGGGCATGGTAGTCAACTGGTCAGATTTTGAGGAGTCAGCAGAGGTCACCGGGTGGCTTGATGACCTACCAGTTGTCATTGACGAAACTCAGTTGGAACGGGGCCCAGCAGGGGCGAGAACATCAGTTGTGGCCAGAAGGGCCGGAAGTCAGAATGCATCGTCGGAGAGCGCCGGTGCTAAGAATTTTGCTCAGGACTTGGGCATTGTGGATGCGGGAAGTGTTGAACAACTAGTTGTACTGATGCAGTTGGAACAAGAAAGGTTCGGGGATTCTGAGAGAATCATGAAAGCTAAGTCCCCTGAGGGGACTGAAAGTGCTGTGTGCACGAGGATAGAGAATGCTGCGAGCATGTGGACGGAAAGTACTGCAAGTACAATTGTACCGGAGCTGGACAGGTGTCTGTCAGCTGCCGACGGAATGTGGTGAGAAGACGATGATTTATGTCTTGCCCACACGGATGAGGATTGGGGGAGCAACCAGCCAGACGATACCTGGTACATCGGCGAAGTCGACCATATGACTAGAAGCGGGCGGTATTTCAAGCCCTCACATCTAGATCAGCCAAAGGCGTCTGGGAAAGATAAGGAGGCGGAGAAACAGAAAGAGAAGCAACTCGAAGAAGAGGTCAGATCAAGCAAAGAAAAAATACAGGCAGATATCTCCATCTGGGGACTGCTTATGGCATCGCGAGTGCATCGACAAGCTATCTTATCGGCCATGGACAAGGCCAAGCTCTCAATAGACACCACGCCCGAACAGCTGGTGGGCCTAGTTTTTTTGGGAGGGGCTACCCTGATGTTGACTTTCTCTGACAAAGAATTGCCACCTGAGGGTGCGAACCATAACAAGCCAGTCTACATCTCTGTGGAGTGCAGAAACAAATGGATACCCGTGGTGCTTGTCGACACAGGGTCCGCCATCAATGTGTGCCCAGCAAGGACTGCATATGCAATCGGTTTAAAGACCGCGGACTTTGTGCCGACAGCCCAGGTGATTCGGGCATATGATAACACAAGTAGAGAAGTAATGGGGACAGTGAAAATTCAAACCAAGGTTAGGCCAGGATAGCATGAGGTAGACTTTCACATCTTAGAAGTTCCTGCGACCTTCAATCTACTTTTGGGGCGGCCGTGGTTGCACCAAGTAAAGGCAATTTCGTCCACCTTGCATTAGATGGTGAAATACCCATAGGGGAAGAGAGTAGCCATCGTTTTTGGAAATTCATCAATCCATCCACTGCCAGAAGTATCTACGTCAGTTTTGGAAATTGAGCACGGTATGGAAGATGTGTTCATGTCGGGTTTTACCCTGGCTGAGGCCCGGGTCGTGTAGAACATCTTAGCTGTTAATGAGGGGGTGTATGTTAGCGCACAATCAGTATACCTCATGAACAAGCTTCAACACATCCCCAGGATGGGATTGGGAAAGAGCGGCCGGAAGGGCATTGCAGCGTTGGCCGAAGTGCCACACAACCCGCATACCTTTGGCTTGGGTTATCTGCCCACCAAAGAGGACTGGGTTAGGAAAAGTAAGGAGATGGCTGGGAAAGCCAGAGCAAAGCGGACGGGGAAGCCTTTTGAGTTAATGCACCGACCCATCTAGGGTACCCTAAACTGACGCTTCGTCCGGGAGGGGGAGGACTTTCCATTTTGTGCCTTTCCAGAGCCATGGCTGAATACGGAGAGGAAGCGCGTGCCGGGTTTTGAGATTTTCTTTGACCTACAGTTATCCGGGGATGACGTTGCCGAAGAGCAGACGGACCCATTAGCCGAGGCTGAGCAGAGCAAGAAAGTGGAGTCTGGGGACGCTGAAAGTGAAATGGGGGTAGCGCTGGCGTGTCTACTTTTAGATCCTCCGATCGAACAAAAGTGCTTGGGGGATAACTTCTCGATATGCGTGATCGGGAATGAAACGGCTGCGGGCCTACCAGCAAACATTTTGGATGCATCTATCACACCCTCTCTCATCTGGTAGTATGAAGAGGGATTTTGTCAAGCAGCACCGGGTCAGGTAGTGAGCCAGAATCTGATTCCTCCAAATCTGTTAAGTTGGAATCAGGTTCCAGCTCGACTAAGTCTGAGTCCGGTATTCCAGGGGGTGATAACCCGGATACCACAATCCTGTCCAGGTCGTCTTTTCTTTCTCTTTTGAGTCTATTGTAACCGAAGAATCGGACGATTTGGATGTGCTTAATGAGAATGATGTAGCTGTGCCCTTGATTTATTGCATTAACTCAAACTTTCAGAATTTTGATGAAAACGACGAGGAAGAAATTCCTCCAGTTTTGCAATGCTTAATTGAACAAGAACAGGAAAGATTTGTTAAACCCTTAATGGATAAAATCACTACTGTGAATATTGGTACTGAGGAGGACCCACGGCTGGTCCAGATCGGGTCCACGTTGTCTTCGGAGGAACGCGAGCGCTTAGTCGCTTTATTAAAAGATTTCAAAGATGTTTTCGCATGGTCCTACGAAGACATACCTGGGATCAATCTTGAGATTGTACAGCACCAGATCCCTCTTAACCCCGAGGCCCGACCCGTTAAACAGAAAGTCAGAAGGATCTGCCCGAACTGGGCTCTCAAGATCAAGGAAGAGGTCACTAAGCAAATTGACGCAGGTTTCCTGCTGGTATCCAAATACCCAACTTGGTTGGCCAACATCGTTCCGGTGCCGAAGAAGGATGGCAGGATCAGGGTATGCATGGATTTGAACAGAGCCAGTGCGAAGGACGACTTTCCCTTGCCGCATATTGATGAGTTAGTGGACTTCACAGCGGGGCATGCTTTGCTTTCATTCATGGATGGATTCTCGGGCTATAATCAGAGAGTGATGGCACCTAAAGACCGGGAGAAGACTGCTTTCACCACCCCGTGGGGGACTTATTGTTACAGGGTGATGCCATTTGGGTTAAAGAATGCTGGAGCTACATATCAATGGGCCGCAACCATAATATTGCACGACATGATCCACAAAGAGGTTGAGGTGTACGTGGACGACATGATTGTCAAGTCCAAAGAAAGAGAGGACCACTACACCACCTTGCAAAAGTTCTTTCAAAGGATCAGAGAATTTCGATTGCGACTGAATCCCCAGAAGTGTACGTTTGGTGTTATAGTAAGGAAAATGCTAGGGTTTCTGATTACACATAGAGGTATCGAAGTCGACCCTTCCAAAATCAAGGCCATCTTAGAAATGCCACCACCAAGGACTGAAAATGAGGTGCGAGGCTTTCTGGGTAAAGTGCAATTCATAAGACGGTTTATCTCAAAATTAACCTTGACTTGTGAACCACTTTTTGGTCTCCTGAAGAAAGGAAAGAAGTTCCAATGGGACGGCCGATTCCAAGCTGCTTTTTAACAGATCAAGGAATACTTACAGAACCCACCCGTGTTGTCACCGCCCGAGCCGGGAAAACCGTTGATATTGTACCTTTCAGTGACTGAAACTACGATGGGCTGCATGCTTGCGCAAGAGTCTGAGGACAAGGTGGAGAGGGCTATCTACTATCTGAGCAAGAAGATACTGGAGTATGAAACCCGCTACACACCGTTGGAAAAGGCTTGCTTAGCATTGGTATGGGCTACCAGGAAGCTGCGACACTACCTGTTAGCTCACTCTGTAATGTTGGTTTCAAGATTAGATCCCATCAAATATCTATTCGAGAAACCGGCACTTACGGGTAGGCTAGCTCGTTGGTTGCTGTTGCTTTCCGAATTCGATTTGAAATATGTGACGCGCAAGTCAGTCAAGGGAAGAGCACTAGCAAAGTTCTTAGCCGGTCATCCAGTGGAAGGAGGTGAAGCAGTTGAGTACTTATTCCCAGATGAGGCCATTTTGCATATCGACGACGAGTTTTGGACGATGTACTTTGATGGAGCGTCAAACCAGTACAGGTATGGGATAGGAGTGTTGCTGATAGCACTTGACAAGTCCCGTATCCCTCTAGCATTCAAACTCCGGTTCAAGGCCTCGAACAACGAAGCAGAGTATGAAGCATGCATTGCTGGTTTAGAAGCAGCTCTGGAACTAGGGGCAAAACGGTTGGATGTCATTGGGGACGCAAACCTTGTTGTATCTCAAGCGAAAGGAGATTGGAAAGTCAAAGAAGAAAAGATGATAATGTATCACCAGACCTTGGATTTGTTAATTCCTCGGTTTGAGAAACTAAACTTTGTCATCTACTAAGAGAGAACAATAGGTTCGCAGATGCACTAGCAACTCTATCTTCCATGATAGACATCCCTTTCGGAGTCCGGATGCGTCCGATCATCATTGACCAGAAGTTTGTGCCGGCTTATGAGTCGATTGCTGCCATAGAAGAGGTTCAAGATGAGAATCCCTGGTATTACGAAGTCTGGAACTTCTTGGAAAAAGAAGCATATCCACTAGGGGCGAATGCCAAGGATAAAAGGGCAATCAGAAGAATGGTTGCTCAGTTCATCATCTGTGGGGGTAAACTATATAAAAGAGGTCATCTGGGAATGCATAAGTTGTGCGTTGATGCCGAAGAATCGAAGAGCCTGATGGAGGCCATCCATGGAGGAAAATGTGGAGCGCATATGAACGGGGTAATGTTAGTTTGGAAGATCCTCAGACAAGGTTACTACTGGTCCACCATGGAGGAGGATTGTAATGGCTTTGTTCGGCGATGCCACAAATGTCAGATCCATGCAAACCGCATGAACATCCTGCCGTCGAAGCTATACAATATGACTTCGCCATGGCCATTTTCAGTTTGGGGAATCGATGTGATCGGGGTTGTCACTCCGAAGGGGTCCAATGGGCATGAGTTCATTCTGGTCGCGATAGATTATTTCACAAAGTGGGTTAAGGCCCAATCCTATGCGGTGTTGAAGGCTTCACATGTTGCGAAATTCATCAGAAACAACATCATCTATCACCACGAGGTCTCGAGCGAGATCATTTCAGATAACGATTCCCACTTCAAGAAGGAAGTGGTTGATTTGTTGGAAAAATACAATATGGCTTTTCATAAGTCATCCACCTATCGGCCGCAGACCAATGGAGCGGTCGAGGCCGCCAACAAGAATATCAAACACATACTACAGAAGATAGTGGAAACCTACCGGGACTGGCCAGATAAGTTGCCATTTGTTCTGTGGGGCTACCAGACTTCAATTAGAACGTCTACTGGGGCGACTCCGTATTCATTAGTTTATGGGATGGAGGTCGTTCTACCTGTCGAGATTGAAGTTCCATCTTTGAGAGTGCTGGCTGAGTGTCAGATAGCCGAAGCAGATTGGCAACAGAGCAGATTTGAAGAACTCATGCTCTTTGACGAGCGCAGACTGAAAGCACTATACCATGTTCAAGGTTATCAGCGCAGAATTGCCAAGGCTTTCAACAAGAAGGTTAAGTCCCGGAATCTGAAAGAAGGAGATTTGGTGCTCAAAGACAACCGAGCTCGCATCCACGACCCTAGGGGCAAGTTCAGACCCAATTGGACTGGTTCCTACATCATTAAATCTATTTGGTTGGGTGGAGCTATTGTTCTGATGGACCTAGATGGCCTAGAGTTCTCACAGCTGATCAATATGGACAAGTTGAAGAAATATTACCCTTGAGTGGCTCGCTAGGCCGAAAACCCGAAAGGGCGACCTAGGCAAAAGTTAGAGCACAAAAAAATTAAAATGATAAAAACTGAGCTTGCAAGGTTGAAAACCCGCAAAGGGCGGCCTTGGCAAAAGTTAGAGCATAAAAGGAAAGTGAAAATACTCAAGTGAACCCGAACCGAACTACGTAAGCCTTAATTCCCATCTTTGGGATACGTAGGCAACTTCATCTTGAAGTTCAGCCATAAACATTTCCCTGATCAACTTTGTCCATTCGATCATCTCAGTCATCTTTGTCTATTCTGCATTCAAGAGCTTCGGTTGTGATCTCCGGTGCAGTGCTATTCAGACTAGGGGTAACTTTCCAGTTGTTGGGATCTGGGGTCGTGCATCTCAGTGACAGATCTCAGGCGTGTCCAGTTATGATCCACATCGAAAATGGTTTTGAAAAGTTTTAATAAAAGTTGATTTTGTTCAAATTAATCTTTTTACAACTTAGACCATTTTTGGACCAAAGCGGAAAATTTTCAGTACCCACAACCTTCAATTTTATTGATTTCAATACAGAGTCCTCTTGCTCTTGCATACAAATTGAAGTTACTTTTGGTTACATGCATAAAGAAAACTTGAAAGTACTAATAAAGCAATAAATCCGGGGCATAGATAAGTCAGGTGTTCCTACGCCCCCTCTTAGAGCTGGTCGAAGCCTCTGACGCCAAGTTGGGCCCCATCTGTGCCTCTTCATTGAGCCAATCTATGCACTCATCAGACAATGTGCAACTGAAAGTGGAAGCGGGGGCCAGGAGCTCTCTAGTCCTCCATGCTGTGGCATACCGGGCAATCTGTGCGCCTCAGGCTAGGAATGCAGCAGGGTACTCTATCCCCTCTGGCGGGCAAGCTTGACCATGTCCGAACTGGCGCCGGAATCGGAACGGAAAATAGAAGACACAGTGTGTCATGCCAATCAATTGAATCCTAGGTTGACGAGTCATATTGTAACTCATTGCCGGCAGATTGAGCCAAGGGCAACGCCAAGCAATGCGATCCGCGGACAAACTGCACATCCAGTTGTACCACCACCCCTCATCCAGGGCATCGACTAGATGTCGTTGGAGTAAATAGTTGCGAGCTGAATATACCGGACACGAGTCCACTACTCTCAACTTGTCCATACCTGGGGAGGGATGAAAAATGAGAGATTAAAGAATAGAGAGAGGCACGATGAGAGAAAAGTAAGAAAAGGGTTTTGTGAGAAAAAAAGAAAAGAAAAAAGGAGCCTAAGGGTCGAGTGATGTGAGCAATATACACGAGAGATAGGGTGGGAAACATTACCTGCAATAGTAGTGGGCTCCCTGCAGGCCTAGCCGTCTCCCAGTGATAAAAAGCGTCTAAGCCCATCAATGTCTCAGCCAATGTCATGGCAATGCAGTTTTTGCCCTCTTTCAGGCCCTCAGCCACCTCAATCAAACGAGTGCTAAACCCACTGGAGCTCGGGGCAAGCAAGAAATGAGATAGCAAGCATAAGCAAAACGCGTGTCGTCGATATCCCTGCCAATGATGGTCGCCGCGATTACCAGCATCAGAAAACCAGCAAACCAAGCTTGGGATGTCCAGCTCCCCGTCGTGAATCAATGATCGAGCGTCATGCAAAGTGAGGCCGCACATTCGTCCTAAGGCTTGGACATGACCGAATTGGAGTTGAGGCAAGATTTCTTCATTACGCTTGGACTCCATCAAAGCTTGGAAATTCTCGAAAGTAGGACACATCTCTTGCCCGCTAAAGCTAAAGACGTGTGTTACCGGATTCCAAAACCTTGCCGCGGCATGGAGGAAAGGAAGATGCAGCGAAGTACGGCCCAGCGTGAATAGTGCATTCAAGCCGAAGGCCTAAAAGTTCAACTTTTCTGAGCCATCTAGAGAAGGAATCCAACTTGTGAGATTTTGGACGAGAAATGCCTCCATTTTGATGCAAAACTAAGGTGAAATGAAAGAACCACGAAGTTGGGACTTTTATAGAGGATAAGACACTATTTTGGGGACACGTGTCAGAAATCTGGTGGTCGCTAAACCAGGTGGTCGGCCGACCACCTTTTCTGGTAGGCCGACCACCCCCTTTGGTCTCCAAGACAGAAAACTGGTCGGCCAGCTTCCTTAGGTGGTCGGCCATGGAGAGAAGCGTGGCTTTGGTCTTATCCTAGTCTCTAGATGAAAGTTCCTAGCATTTCCATGCATTAGGAGTGTTGAAGGTGCGAGTTTTCCTCTGTTTCGGATGCGTTCCCTCACTCCGATCGTCTAAGATACGTCTGTTTATCGAGTTGTTGTTGAGTTTTGTTTATTGAGTTGTTGTTGAGTTTTGTTTATCGAGTTGTTGTTGAGTTTTGCTTATCAAGGAGTTGTTAAGTTTTATTGAGTTGTTAAGTTTTGTTCGTTGAAATTGTTGTTCTTTGTTTATCAACATTTTCGGGATTTGCTTATCGAGTTGTAAGCTTGATAAGGTCTCGTTGTTTCGTAGTAAGATAAGTTGTTTTGTTTGTTATGTCGTTTCACTACCTGACTTGGCAAATTTTCGATGATCAATTTTCATTCAATCTCATTTTTGTGCAAAATGATGCGATGCAAGGCTAAGAGCATAAAATACAACACTTTTTGAACAAAAGCTGTTTCATTCCATCATGCTTCCTTTGTTACAACATTTTACAACAAGGGTACAAGTTTTACAGAAAATAAAACTGTCTAATAATGTACAATGTGCTACAACTACTAGTAAAAAAGGCAAATAAAGCAGGAACATCTGCATCAGTGCTCTTAAGTGCAAGAATAAGAGGCCTTCTTCGTCCTCTTCGGCTGAGAAGTCCCTGCACCATCTCCACCAGCACCGCCATCTGAATTGGAGCTGCTGTCCTCGGAACCCTCCTCGGCATCACCTCCGCCCTCAAAACCGGACTCAGAGTCATCCTCTCTGCCTGCAGATGTCTCTAATTGAGGATGCGCAGACTCCTCCTCCTCGCTGGACTCCTCGTCATCTATGACAAGTGCTCTGCGCCTGCCTCATCTGCGAGACGAGTCCCCTCTCCCAGCCCCTCCAAAAGGCCTAGATGGCCCGACCTGTGGCCCAGTCTGTAGTGGTGGCATCTGAAAAGGACAATTTGAGTACATTAGCCAACATGTATATCAAATGCAGAGACAAGAATGCTACATAGAGAGGGTGTATGCAGATACAATGTATGAATGTGGTGTGTGTTAGATGTGCTCTACGCATACAGTCAAGCAATGCAGTGAAATGGGTAAATACAGCATGTCATCAGAAGCATGATAAATGCAAGGAAATTGAAAAGCACCAAGACACTGGCAATGAATAGCTGTGTCTCCCTCCGCAGAACCATGCCCTCGAGCGAGGCCATCACTCCGAGCATCCTATCCATGTACTCCATGGGGGGCTGCAGATGCAAGTGCAAGTTATCAGTGAATGAATAAATGTGCAAATATCTGAGTGATAAATCAAAACTGTAAAGCATACTGGTGGCGAGTCAGGGCCTCTGATGTATGGGTGATCAGGCACTGGGGGCTCCAATGGAATCGGGTAAGGTGACCCGTATCGCCATCCAGTCAACTCGGTCGGCAGATCTGTCCACCTGGCGTGATGATAAGTCGGAAGAATCGGAGGAACTAGTCCAGCCCCACCTCTCGATGCACCAGCCCTGCTAGTCGAAGGAGCATCTGTAGCCCGGGCTTGACTCGATGATGGCATGTCAGCAGACCTCCTCCTGGGAGTGTGGACACCTGTTAATGGGGGCATCAAGTATGTATGACGGTAGGTCACGTACTCTCTCTCCTCCAAATGTAAAATCAGATCGCTCAAAGATGGCTAAATCAACCCCCGGGAGTGAGTCCTCAAGAGATCGTGATATTGTCCGGAGGTGTCATGGGATACTCGCTGGGTAGCCCATCGTCTGGCGATGAAGCGGTCCCCGTAAACCAGTTCCCGCCAACCGCCCTCAAATAGGATCTGCATCGAGGCGCCCCATGCCCCAGCAAACTGAAATCGGGTATCTCCACCCAAGGGCACCCAGGGCTGCCGTGTGATTTGCGGATAACAAATGCATAAGCCGATTAGAAATCGTAAATGTGCAGGATGAATCAAAGGTGAAAACATGAAAAACTGAGAGTTCTGAATTACCTCGGTCCTCTCAGATCAGATCAAAAACTACATAGGAGGCGAGACTCCTGCTCGACCAGATCGCCCTCGAATACGAGCGAGTAAAGGATCACAAGAGGTGCCTCCACCTCAAGCTCTAGGGCTAGCGTCGAAAAGTACGCGAAAACCCATAGCTGTGGAAAACAGGGCAATAGCCGTCAGAATACAGAATGCTGAGTGCAAAATGTGAATGCAAAATGTATAGAGAATGCAGAATGTTAAGAGCAGAGTATAAAGTACGGAATGTAAAGTGTGCCATCTGTGTAGCGTACAGATAATAAAAAGCAGAAATGTAGATCAAGAGGGCAGAAAGTACCTCCCAAGCTCTCCAATAGCCGCCGACTATGTTCCCCCGCCCACGAGAGGCCGCACTCATGTAGCAGTAGAGGGCAGCAAAGCCGTGGCCGCCCCAATCATACTGGCTGACCTGTGATAGGTCTACCAGAGCACTCAGCAGATATAGCCCAACTGTGTTCCCCATGTTGGAGAATAAAGTAGTCCCGAGGAGGAGCATCAAAAACCCTCAAGCATATTGCTCTGTCTCCACGAGAGTCTCGGGCGTAGTCCCCCTATAATGTGCGGAAAACCAAGTATACCTGACCCTGCTTGATGATCTATCGGTCGGTGGGCGGGCTCCAAGCAGGTAAATCCAAGCTGCCTCCCACTCACCCATATCTGCATCGTATGGGACCGGTCGGTCGGCCACGTTAAGACCAGTCAACAGGGTGAAGTCAAATGGGGTCATCGTCATGTCCCCGGCAGCTGAAAAGTGGAATGCGTTGGTGGTGTCCCATGATCTCTCTACGAGTGCCCCCATTAGTGTCCTGCTCGCAGGGTAGCGAGATATCCTCGCGCAGAACGGTCCGAACCCTGCCTTATCAACCAGATCACGAACGCCCTCTGGGAGCTTTGCGTACCACTCCCTGGCGACGATCGAGCCATAGCCTCATGTAACACGGGAAGATATCTGCATTCAGAATGAACACATGTATTCGGTTTCAAAATGAAAGTATGAATTGTGTACAAACCAAATCAGATACAATGTTGTGGACTGCGTGTTCAATATGAGTTAAGTGCAAACACAATGAGTGAGCTGCGTGTTCAACATAAAGTATATGAGCTGTGTGTTCAGAATTGAAGTGTGTGAGCTGCGTGTTCAACATAAAGTATATGAGCCATGTGTTCAGAATTGAAGTGTGTGAGCTGCGTGTTCAGATTTCAAAACAATGGGCTGTGTGTTCACCTCAAAACTTTGAGCTGCGTGTTCAGATTTCAGAAAAACAGTGTGCTGTGTGTTCACCATCAAGAGTTTGGGTTGTGTGTTCAGATTTCAGAAAAACAGTGGGCTGTGTGTTCACCTCAAAAGTTTGGGCTACGTGTTCAACTTTCAAAATAGTGGGCTGTGTGTTCATCTCAAAAGTTTGAGCTACGTGTTCAACTTTCAAAACTGTGGGTTGTGTGTTCACCATCAAAAGTTTGAGCTACGTGTTCAGATTTCAAAATAGTGGGCCGTGTGTTCATCGTCAAAACAATGGGCTGCGTGTTCAGATTTCAAAAACTGTGGGCTGTGTGTTCACCTCGAGAGTTTGGGCTGCGTGTTCAACTTTCAAAAACTATGGGCTGTGTGTTCATAATCAAGAGTTTGGGCTGCGTGTTCAAGTTTCAAAATCGTGGGCTGTGTGTTCACCATCAAGAGTTTGGGCTGCGTGTTCAAATTTCAGAAAATGTGAGCTGTGTGTTCACTATCAAGAGTTTGGGCTGCATGTTCAAATTTCAGAAAATGTGGGCTATGTGTTCATAATCAAGAGTTTGGGGCTGCGTGTTCAACTTTCAAAAACTGTGGTCTGCGTGTTCACGATAAAAAGTATGAGCTGTGTGCTCAGAAATTCAGATGCTTGAGCTGTGTGTTCAAAATGCAAAAAGAATGCCATGTTATAGACTAAGCATTCAGAATAAGTTGTGTGCCAAAGTGGACCGGATGGCGTGCGCCAATGTGTTAAGAACAAGCGGATAAGCATACATAGCGACAGCAGGAAATGCACAAGAAATGCAGAATAAATTGCAGAAAATGTAAAAAGTGAAGTATGTACCTCTCGTGCCTAGTGAGAGAGGTGGGACTCTGGCTCCCGTAACAGCAGTCTGCGGGCGCCCGGCGATCAAAGTCGTTGAAATGGTAGAAAACACTCGGGGGAGGGATGTGCTCCGGAGGGTCGTACCTCTCTCGGGAACAAATGGCCGAATCCTCAGAGGCAAAGACATAATGTCTGGCTCACCCCCGGCACCTGGAGGCCCCCCGCCCTAAGGAAAATGACCTGTCATTTCAAGAAATTTGCAAAAATGAGCAAAATGAGCCAAATTTGGAAAAAGTCAACAAAAGTCAACTCCCGAGAAAATGTTCCAAATGTTGAGACAGACTTACCTCAAGTGGTGGAAATGGAGAAAGAAGCCCCGAAATCAAATTTTAATCGGTCCAAAATGAAGAAAACTGAAAGATTTCATGAGACAACTTTTCGTGGGGCGTTGGAAAACGCGTATAGAGCGCAGATGTGAGGGAGAAAATGGTCTAGGAAGGAGGAGGAGCTAATTTCGGACCTAAAGTTGTGAGCAAAAAGTGTTTGGCCAAGTATATTTAAAGAAACAAATGCAAAAGTACCAAACTGCCCCTGTTTTTGGATAGGTGGTCGGCCGACCACCTTTCTGGTAGGCCGACCACCCCCTCTCACCAAACCTGGCCGATGGCCCCCATACATGGTCGGTGGCCCTCCTGAGTGGTCTCCCATGCCTCTTTGAGCTCCCTGCAAATTTTGGTGGTGATCGGAGTCCTCGGCTCTCAAGAAAGTACAAGGAAAGTGCACTTCCAGCGCGAAATCCCTCCGCAGGAACTTCAACTCGAACTTTCGATGCGTGTTTCGTCGTCATTCGTCAACAGCAAGGTGTATCCATTTTGAGTATGTTGCGACCACTCTGGGAGGTAAACCGAAGGTTGCGATTGAGTTGTCCTCGTCAAAGCTCGCATTTCTTTGCTCGATGTTTTGTTTTAAACATGCTCGTAAAGTCGCACTTATCTTGCATTGTTATGCATGCCACTCGCATTGTTGTGAACATCGCTTGCATTGTTGTGCATGTTTCACCAGTATTGTTACACCTCCATACTTAACTTACGTTGTCACGCACGTTTCTCCTCGCATTGCGATGCACTTTTCCATCGACACCATGTTTGTTTGCGTTTGATATAGTGTTGAACATATGTTGCTAACTATGGTGTGCTTGTTCAGTTTCTCTTTTTTGCAGGCACGATATTGTATGTACGATTCATTTGAAGCTGGTGCGACCAAACGAGCCGCACAAGTATTGTATTTTCTCCATGGGAGACGTGGCAAGTATTGAATAATTCTCCACATTCTTACTGCATGAAATGTAGTTGCTGCTTTGCATTCTTGCTTAAAACTATTGCATCTATTGTGAATATTTGCTTCATTACAGCTTGCTGCTTTGCATGATCATAAGTTACGTTCGGTTTTGTGCATATCGTTTTGCATTTTGCCCCCTGCTTGCGAGCATGCTTGTGGGCACATCTTTTTGTTTTTCACTCTGATACACGATACTGCACACTGATCTACTAATATGCCTTTTGACACTATTTCATATGGCATTGATACACTGTATTTCCTTCTCCATGATATTCTTACTGCATACTACATTCTGCCGCATACTGTATCTGATACTTTGATATTTGTTTCTTAGATCCCATCTGCACCGAGGGCGCCAGTAGCAGTGGCGGCACCAATGGCACCTCTTTCAGTGGAAAGTAGGAGAGGTAGACAGGCCGCAGCACGCGGCTGAGATAAACGCTGAGGTCGAGGCAGAGGCAAGGGTGCTCAGTGCCTGAGTAGCGAGTCCAAGTCCATATTGAGCGGGGATAATATCGTGACCAGTGACTCTGAGGAGGCAGTGAGCTGACATTCTAAGTTGTCTGAGAGCAAGGGCAATAATGCTGGCTTGGGGTCTAAGAGCAGAGACGATGCCGAGGCTAGCTCTGAGTCAGGGAGAGGAGATGATGACACTGGTTTTGGCTTGGAGTCCAGTTCTGATAGTGGTGCTGATGGAGACAGTGCCCTTGAGTCCCCTCCGAGGAAGAGGACAAAGAGGGCCTCTCGAGCCTGATGTGACTGGCATTGAGTTTTATACTCTTTTGCTTAGTTTCTTTCATTTTGTAGTCTATCACATGTATAGCTTCAGATAGGTTTACTTTTGCTTTTGAAAACTTGTACTCTCTTTTTGTAGACACCCAATTTTTGACTGACCTTAAGACTCAGACGTCGCCGACTGAGCGCTCGGTGATGATGCATATTGTGCTCATTCTGAGGTCACGGAGTCTCGGCTGAGAGCCTTGCCTCCGGAGTTCGGGACTCTTTTGTGTTTTCCCCCGGTTTGTGAACCAGTTCATGTTTTCTCTATTTTCTCTTCCCGAAGGGAGGGAGAGGTCTCGTAGACAATCTCTCAGTGGCCGTAGGCTACGTTTCGTGGTCGTAGGCCATTTTTTCCACTTGGAGACCAGTTTCCGGTTTTCGAAGCCGTCGGCCGTGTGCCTCAGTTCGGGACCGCTTAACTACCTCCCTTTGCTTCAAATTTTGGCACACACCTTGTTCCCTCTCTCTAGAGGGACACTGTGGCCCGGGAGACCACCTTTGTGGTCACACGCCACTTCCGATGCTTAATAGTCAGTTTTCGGGGCCTCCGGTCGCGCGTTTTGACCCCCGAACCCTCGTTTTGCATCGGTGTGTGTTCTTTTTTGGCATGGACCCTAGTTTCATTGTTAGGAAGGTGGTACGGAGGTGGGAGACCAGCAATTCTCTTGGAGACCACCTCTTCTCCCGCTGGCCGATTTTCTTGTCAGGAAGCTGGTGTCCCTCACTTTTGAGCCACAATTTCTGGTCTCCCATACCACCATTGAGTTGCATTCACCTGGGAGACCACCAATATGGGCTGGCCGACCACCTTTTTGAGCTTAAACCTTTTGACCCTGGTCGGCCGACCGGGGGAAGTGGCCGGCCGACCACCTGAACTGGTCGGCCAGCTTCCTGCTTTTTTGTCTCACTGAGTGTTAGCCAGCTGTGCCAGCTGGAAGCCTCAGAAGTGATCCTCCATACACATGTATGGAGGATCTTTGAGCTTGGTTTTAAGCTTCTTAAGGAAGCTTTAGCCCCTCTCCTCTATAAGGGAAGAGGTCCTCTCCCATTGCAAGGGTTCAGAACTTCTTGGAAGGCAAAACATATACACCTTTCTATATCTCTCTTTTGTGCTTAAAATGTCACGACCCGAACCTGCCCCTAAAAGGTTTGGGCATGACCCAATCAGGAACAGACAGAATGACCTATGATGAACAGCGTTTGGGGCCTGGGCGGAAGCAGTAAATTTTTAAATAACAATAAACAGACACATCCATTGAGCAACTACCAAAAACCAGGACCATTTCGAGATTTAACAAAAGGCAAACATGCACACAGAAATAGGTTACAAAACATCTACAAATCCAGCCCAGATATTAGGCACTCAAAACAGTAGATACAATAACCTTGACTAGCAACACGGATACCAAAAAGTACATATACAAAGAAAACTGGTCTAATATGTAAGGGTTCCCTCCTGTGCCTGGTTATCCTTAAGCTGACAAAATGCACGAGGTAACGCTAGAACAGCTCCCCAAGCTGGCTCCTACAGAATCAGACAACATATGGAATGAGACAAGCTCAGTGAATAATAGTGCGCAATAATAAAATCATAATGCACCTTAGTATATGTACCAAAATCAATTCTGAATAACAGATCGGCTGTTATTCAGATAGCCTTTCAAGACATGTAGCCTTGCGGCACATCAGGTAGCCTTCGCACGGTAGCCTTGTCAAGACAATGGTAGCCTTGCAAGACAACAGTAGCCTTGCGGCACAACAGATAGCCTTCGGCACAACAGGTAGCCTTGTGGCACAACAGATAGCCTTTTCAAGACAGTAGCCTTCTGCACAAGGTAGCCTTTCGGCATGTGTAGCCTTGCGGCTGTGAGATAGCCTTGCGGCACAACAGGTAGCCTTGCGGCACAACAGATAGCCTTGCGGCACAACAGGTAGCCTTGCGGCACAACAGATATGCGGATACGGTTTCCACTTTTCATTTCCAGATCAATACATAATTTACAATTATGTCATACAGAACAAATACATAATATATATGTAATGCATTATTACTCACAGCGTTGAGACAACGTGTTGCTTTCTCCTGGAATACGTCCTGTACATAATCAATGCACATTAGTTCTCTTTTCCTTTCTTAAATCATTTCCTGAACCATTACACTTTGCATGCATTTACAATCATTATAAAGTCATCAGAAAAATATTCTAAAAATACCAAAGGATCAAGCACGCAAAACTGAACAAACATATTTTTGTCTGAAATTAAGCCTTCCCGCTCGAGCGCCACTTTGGCCGCTCGAGCGGACTGTACGAGGCACAAAACTGCTGGAAGGTCAATTTTCTCGCTCGAGCGGGCCTTCCTCCGCTCGAGCGGACCAAGCAAAATTCTGAAATTCAGAACTTCGAATTTGAGTTCCAATTTGACATTCAAAGCTGCAATCCATCGTTTACAACGCAAAACAAAACCTTCCAATGGGTCTAACATCAAATGAAGGTGTTAAATCACACAACACACCAATTACAACCCTCTTTTCTCTTTCACTCATTCAATCCATACGCAATCAACCATAATCTTTCCAATTGGATTTACACACATATATGCATATAAAGTTATCTAAGCTTCTAATTCAAATTCACAGTTGAATATTCTCAGGAATAGCAAGAAAATAAGGGATAGATCCCCCTCCATAACTCAATTTGGTTCTCCAACATAGATGATCACATAAACTCTCATCATCATTCTTAACTTCCCAATCAAGATCAAGAAAGAGGGACCAGATAAAGAATTTTCCATACCTTGAGTTAAATCTAACCAATCTTCACCAAAATCTCCCAATTCCTTCATTTGGAGAGCCTCTCCCCCAACTCTCACGTTTTTCCCTCTTTTAAGAAGATATTTTTGTTGGTTCTAAATCAACAAGAGCATATATATATAGATATATCCTTATAAGAGAATAAGACAAAATTGAATCGTTTAATCATTCCGAAATTGAAATTTTGTAAACGTACTTAATATTACCAGAAAATTATGCTGATCACAGATATATAATCAATTTCAGATAATTAAGACGTTAAGATGCCCAATTTCTAAGTCAAACGTGTTAATGGTGACAGATAGTTTTCTTGTGAAACAGATAGACTTCTTTTAAACTTGGGATTTACTTACTTAACCATAATTCCACATGGAAATTCACAATAAGCATATAAATATACTGAATAAGGAAGCTAAAAGTACACCAAGATCATAGATGAGGGTCGGGTTATTACACTCTCCCCCCCTTAAAATAAGTTTGGTCCCTCAAACTTGCTAACTTACTTTTTTTATGAAAATGTAATTCTGTTCATGAAATCTTCAGTTCACATCGTTCACAAACTAACGGGGTATTCCACACAGTTGTGTCAAATAATGAGCATCTCCTAGTTGTATGCATACACCAAATAGAATAGGATCACAAGAGTCTGTTGTAGCATACTTAGGGCCTAAAATCTTCTGTAAGCAGGTTCCATAGCATCCTTCCTCATATGCCAAACTCATATACCAAAATACGATTTTTTTTTTTTTTTTTTATATACAGAACAAATTAAACATACTCCTCATGCATTTCCATAACATACATTAATTTAGGTTACAAAAACATTCATAATTAGATTATCCTGATAGTCATAAGTCAAATGCAAATGTCATTAGAAGGTTTATGTTCAAGTTAGTCAGTTAAGTAATTCTTTAGGTCAAGTCATAAGCCACTCAGAGACGAGTCGTTAATTAAAGGCATATACAGGTTCTAAAAGAAATTAATTACATGACTAGATTCATATATAGGTATGCACAAGTAAATCAAGTTTCAGAGTCGTTTAAGCAAGATCTTGTCCAATTGGCAAGATACATGTTATTTTATCAGTCACAACGAGTTGTCTAAGTATATAGTTACCAGTTTCATTTTTAATTTCTAATATTTCTCTTTCTCCGAAACATATCACGGTCAAATCGGTCCATTGCTTCAACATCAAATCTACTACTTCTGGATAAGATTAGAAAAATGGGAGTAGACTCCAAGTCAATAATGGTCATTCTTCTTAGTTGCATTTCTCCATATGTAGCACAAACGGACCATATTCCAAATCAAATAAGTACGGTGTTACCAAAGCGAATAACGTACAGCTTTTCATGCAGACATACCGTTATAGTAACTTAGTCATGTCATTACAAGGCTGGATCTGCTTAATGAATATAACTATAAATTAAATAAATTAATTACTTGGTGAGAGTCAAATCTGGTGATGCACAATTAAATCAGACATCAGGTCTACTAAACAGAGTTTTGCCTAAAATAAAAACAAGTATATTCCATACCAGCAGTTACAATAAATCACTTAGGCATGTAGCCATTAGCTTCATCAGTAATTTCTAGTCTCTTACTATTTTGGAAAACATACCAACAGCATATCATTATATTGAGTCAAGACTATATAACTAATTCTAGATAAGATCAAAGCGTTGGGAAGAAGAATCCCAATCAGTATCAAAGAAAACCGCTTAAAATCAAAACTAGGAATCGAATTCAAAATCATGCTTAATTAATTAATCGTAACCATAAGGTGTAACATCTTTCTTTAATAAGTATCTCGTAATAAGATCAATACGACAGAAAGAAAGGTCACATTACGCATCATAAGTTTCACATAGCTTCATCTCTAGGTACCATAACACAGAAAGAATCATATCTTAAATCGATAGTTATGAGAATACACCATACATCTTGCAAATGTACCATGATAGACACTTAATCACATTATGATAATTCGGATCCGGATATTAGAAACAGATAGGACAATCATTTTTTTTTTTTTTTTTTTTTTTTTTTCCATCATCAAAGGAAGCCATTCAAAGATAAAACCATAAGTCAAAATCAACATCATGTCATAACATAGCATAAACGAAGCGGATAAACAGGAATAATTTATATCTATTCTTGTTATGCTTGAATCATAAATAAAGAGTAGAAGTCATGTTTGATTATACATACTCCCGGGGAAGGGCCTTATGCTAAGGGCGCCGTGATTACTTTTATGTACATAGTCAATCAGTCATTAATTCAAAACGTAAGATATTAGATGATGGAATATTTCTTGCTATTTCATGTCTTATAGAACGTTTATCAAAGATAACACAGTGCACATTTTAATGTGGGTTACATAATGAGGATAAACCTTTATAAGCACCCTCGGGTCCATACGTAACGCAATACATTAATCTTAACGATATACAGATACCTTGACTTACAAATGTCCCTAGTTTCATTTATTCGTTAAGAAACAATTTAGTTTGCTTACAGGTAATAGACAGTTACTATTCATTATGGACACGACAAAATAATTTCAAAAGCATACAGAAATTACAGACCAACATGCAGCTTAGTTATGTTATATAAGTAGTGTATCCAGTTACTTCCCGTACATGGGTACCACTAGATTGAGCTACATAGTTCTTATATTCATCCTAATTTGGTAATGTCAAAACTAAACAGACCATGATATTTATCATGAAGCAATGCGTAACCACGTATTGAATATCGTTCATATTCGTGTCAATTGACAATAAGTGGTAAAGGTCTCAACCAACCATTAACATAGCATATTCCCAATTCCATTGTTTCTACTCGAGTTCACAATGTCATACAGAACGATCCACACTTGAAGGCTTTCACAATCATAAATTATAAACATACATAAAAAAAATTTAATTCTTGCAGTAACTTGTCAAAGTATCAATCATTTAGCTTCAGTCTCAAAATAATTAATAAACACCCACCTTGTGTCAAGTTATATAAGCAGGCTCATAATGGGGGTAACATTCCTCATGTTGGTCAATCATTCTTTATAAGAAATCTTAATCACGAATTACATGTTACACATAACAGAATAAGTTACAGTTTCAAATTGGCATGAACAAATCCCTTGGTCCCTATCGGACGTTGACAATAATTTTCTCGGCTCACGAACTCTTGTAACTTCCTTCAAAATCATAATTCATAGTATTTGACCAAACCGGTTCAAGGTCAATACCCAAATGTCCAAACATAACTAATATGTACGTCATTCTCTTATTTCGTATGACTTATTGGCAGGGAACAAGGTTATATTCAATCATTTTCGTACATCACTACAAGAATCTCTATACGTATGACTTCCTATCACAGCTAGTCATTCTCAACACATTACAAAACGTCGTGTAACATTTATTCTTATTAAAGGTCTAATTATAATAACCTCATAGGTTTAAACATTGCTATAATAAGGAGAACGTGGCTATACTACAAAAGTACACATTACATATATTATCTTATTTAATCAATAAGTCTTAGGAATATCCATGCTTAAGGTGTAAGCAATTCAGCTAAACAGATGCTAGAAAGCTCAATCTTTTGCTATCATTTTTTTTTTTTACAGATATCAATCAATCCGTCAATATCAACTAATAACATAAAATTCACATAATCGTAAACATATAAATTGTCTTACCAGTCAGCTCAAATTCTTACCCCATTTCCACCGAGCAATTCTATTGATCTGATCCCATCTACATGACTTACATAGTCCACCAACCATGTTTCTATTCTTTTTTTTTTTCCGGCGGAGGTAGAATCCTTTATCCTCATTCTCACCGTTACCTACACAATACTCACTTATACTGCAGACATAAATCAAAATTGTTAGCCATATCAGAGTACACTTAACGTTGCCATCGATCTTCCATGTATTTTCTGGATGTCATGCAAGTTGCCTAACGCTTTCCTAGACATCCTAGAGCTCAATGGATCCGTGTGTGAGATAGCAACTCGTGCTCTGATACCACTTGTCACGACCCGAACCTGCCTCTAAAAGGTTTGGGCATGACCCAATCAGGAACAGACAGAATGACCTATGATGAACAGCGTTTGGGGCCTGGGCGGAAGCAGTAAATTTTTAAATAACAATAAACAGACACATCCATTGAGCAACTACCAAAAACCAGGACCATTTCGAGATTTAACAAAAGGCAAACATGCACACAGAAATAGGTTAAAAAACATCTACAAATCCAGCCCAGATATTAGGCACTCAAAACAGTAGATACAATAACCTTGACTAGCAACACGGATACCAAAAAGTACATATACAAAGAAAACTGGTCTAATATGTAAGGGTTCCTCACAATGCTCGGGTTATCCTTAAGTCGACAAAATGCACGAGGTAACGCTCCCCAAGCTCAAGTGGCTCTTACGTAATCAGACAACATATGGAATGAGACAAGCTCAGTGAATAATAGTGCACAATAATAAAATCATAATGCACCTTAGTATATGTACCAAAATCAATTACAGAAATAACAGATAGCCTTTCGGCACAACAGGTAGCCTTGCGGCACAACAGGTAGCCTTGCGGCACAACAGATAGCCTTTCAAGACAGTAGCCTTGTCAAGACAATGTAGCCTTTCTAAGATGTGTAGCCTTGCAAGACAACAGATAGCCTTTCTAAGACAATGTAGCCTTTACAAGATAACAGGTAGCCTTGCGGCACAACAGATATGCGGATACGGTTTCCACTTTTCATTTCCAGATCAATACATAATTTACAATTATGTCATACAGAACAAATACATAATATATATGTAATGCATTATTACTCACAGCGTTGAGACAACGTGTTGCTTTCTCCTGGAATACGTCCTGTACATAATCAATGCACATTAGTTCTCTTTTCCTTTCTTAAATCATTTCCTGAACCATTACACTTTGCATGCATTTACAATCATTATAAAGTCATCAGAAAAATATTCTAAAAATACCAAAGGATCAAGCACGCAAAACTGAACAAACATATTTTTGTCTGAAATTAAGCCTTCCCGCTCGAGCGCCACTTTGGCCGCTCGAGCGGATTGTACGAGGCACAAAACTGCTGGAAGGTCAATTTTCTTGCTCGAGGGGGGCTTCCCCCGCTCGAGCGGACCAAGCAAAATTCTGAAATTCAAAACTTCGAATTTGAGTTCCAATTTGACATTCAAAGCTGCAATCCATCGTTTACAACGCAAAACAAAACCTTCCAATGGGTCTAACATCAAATGAAGGTGTTAAATCACACAACACACCAATTACAACCCTCTTTTCTCTTTCACTCATTCAATCCATACGCAATCAACCATAATCTTTCCAATTGGATTTACACACATATATGCATATAAAGTTATCTAAGCTTCTAATTCAAATTCACAGTTGAATATTCTCAGGAATAGCAAGAAAATAAGGGATAGATCCCCCTCCATAACTCAATTTGGTTCTCCAACATAGATGATCACATAAACTCTCATCATCATTCTTAACTTCCCAATCAAGATCAAGAAAGAGGGACCAGATAAAGAATTTTCCATACCTTGAGTTAAATCTAACCAATCTTCACCAAAATCTCCCAATTCCTTCATTTGGAGAGCCTCTCCCCCAACTCTCACGTTTTTCCCTCTTTTAAGAAGATATTTTTGTTGGTTCTAAATCAACAAGAGCATATATATATAGATATATCCTTATAAGAGAATAAGACAAAATTGAATCGTTTAATCATTCCGAAATTGAAATTTTGTAAACGTACTTAATATTACCAGAAAATTATGCTGATCACAGATATATAATCAATTTCAGATAATTAAGACGTTAAGATGCCCAATTTCTAAGTCAAACGTGTTAATGGTGACAGATAGTTTTCTTGTGAAACAGATAGACTTCTTTTAAACTTGGAATTTACTTACTTAACCATAATTCCACATGGAAATTCACAATAAGCATATAAATATACTGAATAAGGAAGCTAAAAGTACACCAAGATCATAGATGAGGGTCGGGTTATTACATAAAAGCTCCATAGTTCTTGGCCCTTTGCACATCAACCCTTAGCTTAACCCTTCCACCATCCATCCAAACACCTTGGAGCTGGTTTTCAGAGGTTGAAGAGTTCCTATTTTGGTCCAGAAGCTGTTGGCCTTCTTCTCTACAAGGTTAAGTCTCTACTTCCCTCTTTGTAGCCTTATTTTGCTTCATAGTTTAGCTTTATTTGCAAGGCTTTGTCATAAACTGAAGAAAGTCTTGTTTTGAGCTTCTAAACATGTTTTTTAAGGCCATTTTTCTGTTGGGGGTCATCTACCCCCTTGCATGCTTCTTTTCCTTTTGTTTTAAGCTATGCATTAGAGCACTTGTGTTGGCCTTGGTTTGGCCTTTTAGCCACTGAAATCCAGTGGATTTTCAATGGCTAACATGTGTTTTTGAGCCTCAAAATCATAGAGGGGTGACCCTCTCACCCCTTGTTTTGTTTACTAGCTTTCTTGGCCTTTCAAAGGAGCCCCTATTTGCATGTTTGAAAGCCATGTTTCAGGCCACTTTTTGTGAGTTTTGTGACCTGCATAGGCTCTGCACAGAGCCCTTTTTGCCATGTTGAATGTCCATTATGCATGTGTAGAGTAATCCTCTTCAAGGCCTTTCAAAGGGGCCTTTACTTGCATGCTTCCTAGGCTCATTTCAGGCCCTTTTCAGTGAGTTTTAGGGCCCTCATAACCTTTGTCTAGAGGTGGTTTTGCCATTTTGAGTGTCCATCATACATGTGTAGAATAACCCTCTCATTGGCCTTTCAAAGGAACACTTCATTCTAACATGTGTTGACTGAGTTTCAGTGGGTTTTTGGTCATATTTTGGCATGCCATGTTTCTTTTTTTGGCTGGTTTGGTGGCCCTTCATGTGCTTCATATACATGTAGTGTAAACCATGCTTACTAGCCTATGTTGCATGTTGTTTTGGCCCTTCATGTTAGCACTTTTTGGGAATGCCTTAAACTGATTTCATACATGTTTTGGACTGCCTTAACTCTCTTTTTGGGTCTCATGGTCAAATGATGCTTGTTTTGCATGCTTGTAGTTCAATATCCATGCCTAGCTTTGAGTTTTGAGGTCTATTGCATGCATATACTGAGGTGTTTTCATGCTTTGTGGTCATTATACATCATATTTCAGAGCTAATATGAATGCCATATTCCCATGATTTCCACTTTTTAAACGTGTTTGAGAGTTGTGCATAAATGCCTCGTTTTCGGACCATTGCATGAGCTTCATTTCTTTGCATGTTGAGTCATCATTTTGGGCCATTTTCCCACTGTTTCAGACCTGCCTAGGGTCTATTTGGGGCTGGTTTTTCCATTTATACATTGCTTTGTGTACCTCTAGTGTAACCCGCTTCACTAGTTTCGGTATTCGAGCCATCTTGCATGCATTGTGTGACATATTCGCATGATTCGGGACCATTGTACATTATGTTTTAGAGCTGGAAAATGTGTGTTTGCATGCCATACTTCATCCTTTGCCATGCTTAGTTAGAGTTGCATGTTGTGCCTTAGGATCGGTCCTTTGCATCCGTGCATGTTTGCATGTATTTCGGTTGTCTCATTTTCATGTATGGCCACTGATGTGAGTGTGGCTGAGGTCTACTCATATTGGTGTAAGTCCATCTTGCATTTGTATATGCCATTTAGTTCATGTGCGCATGATAGTCTTCGTAAGTGTATTGTGTATGCCATGTTATGTCACGTGGATTATGTATGTCATTTTAGACCATAACATTGCGTATGCTAGGTTGCATGTTAGTCGCATTGTGTATGCCATCTCATCACTTTGTGTTTGGAGTAGAGTTAGTCCAAACACGGGAAACGAGGGAGGTTTCGTACTCCAAGTGACGAAATGTGTGTCAATTCCCGGTCGCCGACACTCTGGATTACCCATGATGGAGTTTAGGCCTTGTTGTGTTTATGTGTGCATTCATTTCACGTTGAGTCATGCAATTCGATTCCTCGGCCATCATGCATCGAGATGCGTGATTGGTGGCACGAGGATCGAGGACTACACTCCCTAGAGCTTGTGCAATGACGGGGAGAGTGGTCATGCACACATGTGTTGAAAATACTTTGCCATGCCCCTTTCTTGCTCTCTGTTGCAGCAAATCGGAATCCAGTAGCAAAAACTAGTCAACAGCCTTCGGAGGTTTTGTACAATATTCCAGGACCAAATGCAAAACAGAGGCAAATCAGGGCATCGTAAGGAATTTCCCGACAAAGCGACCCGAGCACGCATGCATCTTTCATCATTCGGAACAAGAGCTGAGGTAGTCCATTTTATAGCTTGCATGCTAGTTTATTTGCTTTCCTAGTTAATTTGTTAATTAATTAGGATTTTGTAATATTTAATTAGCTAGAGTAGTTAATTATTTATTTGGACTGTATTATTTATTCGGACCCTCCGAGCAAGGGCAATCTTGTAATAAGTGTGTGTGTGTGTGATGTATGTCTTCCAACCCCACGTCTTTCTCCCTTTTATTTACCTGCTTATGATGGTTAGTTTAGGGCACGTTTCAATTAGCATACTTATGCTCGCATGTTTGCATTCATTCTGTCTTGCATGCACCGGGCTCGGCGCATCATACTACCTGCATTGTATTTCAATTCCAAATTGAATACATGTTATCTGTTGCATTTCATATGCCATGTTTAGAATAGCCGAGCCTATCTTAGTTGCATTTTGCATGTGTTGCATTAGCTATCTTAACATGAACTAGGATCATGCATTGATTACTAGCTAGTTTCTGTTTTGGCTTGGAGTACTCGGTGAGTGTTTATGCTTTAGCATCCTTGCATGCGTGTGAGTGACTGCCATGATAGCATGCTTATCATGTGGCTATGTGCTTATGTGATATAACTGCCTGAATGCCTGTGGGTGATGGTTGGATTATCTGAATCGGAATAGATCATTGATTGCGAGTTTTAAGCCCACTAGATAGTGGCAAATCACCATGTTTTCTAAGCCCACCCGAGGGTGGCAAAATCCACATCTTAGCCAACTTGCGAGTAGCACCTTCAAACCGTTTTTCAAAACGATCATGAGATGTTTTGTTCCAATTCAGGCGACCCAGTCTATACTTGTATGCTGTGCGCATCACATAGTAATTCTAGGCTAATAACCGGAATAAGAGCACATAATGTTTTCAAAACTCGATATCATGGTTAGTAGAGGCCGATCTTTGATCGGGCGAGCAGGGGTGCTCATAGTTGACCTTCCCCAATCGTACCCAAGTTCCCGAGCCGAGGCAACTTTGATGATGACGGACACGTGGCCTTAGGCACGAGTCAGGGTTTCCTAAATTCCCCTAAAATAAATATTTAGATGGCGACTCTGTATCTGGCAAAACAGTCCATATTTGGCACTTCTTTCAAAAAAATCTATTTTCAAAAACAATTTGCCGGATTTGGACTTTTTGATGATTCATCGGTCTTGCATTGCACTCTGCGAAATTAGATACCGGACTGTGACATTTGAGTCCTGAACTGTAGTGAGCCCATATGAACAAAACGGAATTCCTTCCCGGGACGTTTCTGGGACGTCTACACTTTTGTAAAAACTATGATCGAGGAAAAACCTTGTAGTTTTATGAAAAGAGTTATTGTTTTTGCATCATGAGCACCACATTTGAAGAAATGAGAAAAATAGAGTTGAATTTGAAACCAAAAGAAAGAACTTGTATTAGCACGATGTTCTTAATCAGATAATGAGCCAACCAATGACCAAAACACAACTTGTTAAATAAAAAAACAAAGTAAAAACAACTAAACACAGCTATGTACACTAGCCAAAACCAAAAGACTCAAAATTAGACCTTAAAACACAAAATCAAGACAAAACCAGACTGCCAAAACTGCCAGGCCCACAAGTGGACGGCATGCCACAAAAAGTGGGCTACAAGCCACTAAAAGTGGGTGGCTAGCCACTTGTGATGGATCCACCAGAAGGCTGACAGTTGGCCTCCACTCATAGCCCTATCTTCTACAAAAGGTTTTTCTTTGTGATTTCTTCACCAGAACCTCATTTTTGCTACTGTTTCTTCCTCAAACGGAGCTATTCCTTGCCGAGAAGCTCACTGATTGCATAGCTACTTTGGACGACACAGAAAAGGTAAATTTATGAGGTTTTGGCATAAATGCGCTTTTTCCATCGAGCCTTACTTCACTTTATTTTTCGTTCCTCCATGTCGCGGTCTGATGTTGGGACCCAATTATGCATGTGTTTTCACTTTGGCGCACAAGAAATGTGCCCGACTCTTGAAGAATTTTGAGCATTGATAGACACCCTGTGCGATGAGGAAATCATGCTTCAACCCTGTATTGGTCATGCCCAGGCTTTGGGACGAATGTGTGTGCTCACTTTGCACGAAGCTCGATCTTTGGCCATGTTAGAGAGCTAGATATACCCAGCTTGATTCATCGGTTTTCTGACATCGGTGACAGAGGTGACCCTCTCTGGCGAGGTTTTTGGTAACATGCCCTCTATTTATGTATGCTCAAGCATGTCCTTCTTGTGCCTAGTTATGATAGAGCTAGCATTAAGCTAATCGAAGTAGCCCAATGTTTGAAAAAACATAAGAGTCATATTTGTTTGATGTTGGTCGAGACCCTGATGGGCTTAGATATTTTTCATTGGCGAGAGACCACTAGATTTGCAGGGAGTCCACTACTTCTTCAGGTATTGTTTCCCATCCTTTCTGATATATGCCTTGCACATCACTCGACACTCATGCTCTAGTTTCTCTCAAAGCCCTTTTCTTTACTTTTCTCTCCACGCACATCTCTCTATTCTTTAATCTGAAAGTGGTGGACCCTTACCTCGAATATTCAACCCGAGCTTACTTCTTTCGCCAGCGACTAGTGGACTTTCTCAATAAGGGATGGTGGTGCAACTGGATGTGCACCAGATCTGCAACTGACATAGCTTGGCGTTGCCCCTAGCTTAACTTGAATGTGATGAGCTACAACATGTCTCGATAGCAAGGTATTGAGTTGATTGGCATCACACACTGCGTGTTCTACTTTCCCTTTCGATTCAGACGCTAGTTCGGGCAAGATCAGACCTGCCCAGAGAAGGGGGTAGAATACTCGATTTCATTCGCACTTAACTCGGTACCTCATTGCCTGGAGGACGAGAAAGCTTCTGGCCCCTGCCCCTAGTTTCAATTATGCCCTTTTTGGAGAGTGCTTGGCTTGGCTTGGCTCGAGGATAAGGCACAAGTCAGGCCCACTTCGGCTACAGAAGCTTCCGTAAGCATAAGCAGAGGACGCAGGAACACCTGACTCGCCTATGCCCCTCGTTTATTGCTTTGACCTTTCTTTTCAAGTTTTATGATGTAAAAGCAACTTTGATTTGTATCAGAGAGTTGGAGAATGTACTTTATGTTGAAATCAATGGAATTAAAGTTGTAAGCACTAAAAATTTTCCTTTTGGTCACAAACATGGTCTAAGTTGTAAAGGTAAAATTTTGAGAAAAAACACGGTTGCGTTTGGTAGGGTTCTCTAAATATGATTTGAGAATAGAGTTGTATTTTGAGTTTTTGAGTTTTTGAATTATGATTTGAGTGTAGAAAATTTGTTTGGTTATGAGTTTTGAATAGAGTTTTGAATTGAGTTTTGAATTGAGTTTTGAGTTGAGTGTTGAATTGAGTTTTTAATGTTTGATGTGACATATGAAATAAGAAAATTTGTTTGGTTATGAGTTTTGGAAAGTGTTTTCAAAACTTAATTCAAATTGTTATAATATAACCAAACACACTACTCAAAACTCTATTGAAAATTCTGATCAACACTCATAGCCAAACTCTTTTTAAAATTCAATTAAAAAATTAATTATTAATAGAAAATAACATTAATCAATTTTTTTAATTGAAAATATTACAAAGGAAATAATTTTTTTTTTCAAAATAAATATTCAATTACTGATTTAAAATAACTTTTGATTGTATATTTGGTTTGATTGTTTTTTATAATATTTTTCAATTAAAATATTTTTATATTTTTAATAATTATTGTCACAAATTATTACTATTTATTATATTATTATTGTTAAATAAATGACCAAAAAATTTATCAAGTAATATCTAGATTGGAGCCAAACAAAAATTAGAATATCACCACATATTTCAATCATTAACTTAATTCCATTGTTGTTGTTGTTGTTGTTTTTTTTTTTTTTTTTTCATTCCTACTTCCAATGTTTCTCAGTTAGCATTTAAAACATCAAAATGATTTTTCAAAACATTTTGCACCTTTTCAAGCTGGCACTACACATGTCATCAAACATAGTCCCAATTCAATGCATCTCACTTTAAAATGAAATCCTGGCCGCCAGATCATAAACCAATCCTACAGACAAAACAAGCCTACACTTCACATCCACCAACTTTTGATTAACTCACCTAGACCTCCACGCTCACCAATTTCAAGCTGTCCGTCTCTATCCTCTTTCTCTCTTTACTCTCTGTCGATATATATATTTATATTTTTTTTGTGAAGGTGAAATACAAGAACAAGCAACAAGTTCCATTGCAGCTAGCTCTCTACCTTCGTGCAAATCCATTGTTAAAGAGTATTGCTCCATCAATTTTTTTGTGTGTGTGTGGGTTCTATGAAGATGAAATGCAAGAACAAGCAACGAGTTCCATTGTAGCTAGCTCTCTACCTTTGAGAAAATCGATTGTCAAAGAGTAGTAGTTGACCGGCTAGAAGTTGACTGGCTAGAAGTCCGGGTGGATGACCAGCCAAATGTACTGGTGGATGACCGAATCAGCCACTTTTGCCTAGATCAAAGAACCCATTCCAACTTCTCAGCTATTCTACACCAGATCAACGTATCAGCTATGAAGCATCTTCAACTTTAAATTTCATTACACATGAAACTTTTCAGAAATGGAGAAGACAAAATAGAGAGAAATGTGCCAAACGGGAAGGAGAATTACATTTTGAAATGTGTGGTGGAATTACATTGTGAAAATTCTATCCAAACATGAAATGCAAATGGAGGGGTGGAATTATATTTCCAGAACATAACCAAACACAACCCAACTTTTATTAAAACTTTCCAAAACCATTTTAAAAAATAATCACTGCCTGACACGCATAGACTCAATCCTCAAGATGTACAACCTCAAATCGGCAAATCATAACTACCCCTGGTTGCATACCACTACTTCTTTGTATTGTAACCGGTTATTCTTTCCAAAATGAAGATCACAACCAAACTAATAGACAAAGATGACCTGATCAGGCAAATAGACAGGACCGTTGAGTCGGAGATGATTACAGTCGAACTTCAGGATGAAGTTGCCTACATATCCCGAAGATGGGAATCAAGCCTTACGTAGTTCGGTTCAGGTTCACTCAAGTATTAAATCTCTCCTTTTGTGCTCTAACTTTTGCCAAAGTCGCCCTTTAGGGTTTTCGACCTTGCGAGCTCAGTTTTTCTTTATTTTCAATTTTTCATGCTCTAACTTTTGCCTAGGTCGCCCTTCCGGGTTTTCGGGTTTTCGGCCTAGCAAGCCTCTCAGGGGTAGTATTTCTTCAACTTGTCCATATTGATCAGTTGTGAAATTCTAGGCCATCTAGGTCCATGAGAATAATCGCTCCACCCGACCAGATAGATTTGATGATGTAAGGACCAGTCCAATTTGGTCTAAACTTGCCCCTTGGGTCATGGATGAGAGCTCGGTTGTCTTTTAGTACCATATCTCCTTTCTTGAGATTCCTAGACTTAACCTTCTTGTTAAAAGCCCTAGCAATTCTGCGCTGGTATCCTTAAACATGATACAATGCCTTTAGCCTCCTCTCATCAAATAACATTAACTCCTCAAACTTACTCTGTTGTCAGTCCGCCTCCACTATCTAACACTCAGCTATAACTCACAGTGATGGGACTTTAATTTCAATTTGCAAAACGGCTTCCATCCCATAGACGAGAGAATAAGGAGTTGCTCCTGTGGATGTTCGGATCGACGTCTGGTAGCCCCAAAGTGCAAATGGCAATTTATCTAGCCAGTTCTTGTAGGTTTCTACCATCTTCCGCAAGATGTTCTTGATATTTTTGTTTGCTACCTCAATAGCTCCATTGGTCTGTGGTCTATATGTCGATGACTTATGAAAAGCTACGTTGTATTTCTCAAGTAGATCCACCACCTCTTTCTTCAAGTGTGAGCCATTATTTGAGATGATTTCATTCGGAACTCCGTACCGGCAGATGATGTTGTTTTTGATAAACTTGGCCACATGCGATGATTTCAACAAGGCATAGGGCTGAGCTTCCACCCACTTTGTAAAATAATCAATTGCTACCAGGATATACTCATGTCCATTCGACCCTTTTGGCGAGACCGCACTGATAACGTCGATTCCCCAGATAGAGAAAGGCCGTGGCGAAGTTATGTTGTAAAGCTTTGACGACATAATATTCACGCGATTGGCATGGATTTGACATTTGTGACATCGCCGTAGAAAACCAATAGAATCATCCTCCATGGTAGACCAGTAATAGCCTTGCCTCAGGATCTTCCGGGGCTAGCATCACATCGTTTATGTATGCCCCGCATTCTCCGCTGTGGATAGCCTCCATAAAGCGCTTCGATTCCTCTTTCTCTACACACAGTTTATGCATTCCTAGATGACCTCTTTTATGCAACTTACCCCCACAGATGATAAATTGGACGGCTAGATGCCGTATTCCCTGTTTTTCTTTGGTATTTGCCTTTGGTAGATATATTTCTTTGTTCAGAAAGTTCCAAATATCGTAATACCAGGGGTTTTTGTCTTGCACTTCATCTATCGCAGCAATGGTCTCATAAGCCGGTGTGTATTTGTATTCGATGATAATCGGATGCATCCGAACCCCAAGTGGGATGTCTACTATAGAAGATAGAGTTGTCAAAGCATCAGCAAACCGGTTGTTCTCCCTCAGCAGATGTGTGAATGTAAGTTTTTCAAACCTAGGAATAAGAATATCCAGGGCTGATGGTAAACCTTCATTTTCTCATCTTTGATTCTCCAGTCCCTGTTTGCTTGAGAAACAACCAAGTTCGAGTCTGCGATAATGTCCAACCTTATTGCCCCTAGTTCCAGGGTAGCTTCTAAACCAGCAATACACGCTTCATATTCTACCTCATTGTTAGATACTTTAAATCGGAGTTTGAAGGCTAAAGGTATATGGGAGTCATCGGGTGCTATTAGCAACACACCAATCCCATAACCATATTGATTAGATGCTTTGTCAAAATACATCTTCCACGTTTCCTCTTCCACATGCAGAATATCTTCATCTGGGAACAAGTATTCTATTGCTTCATTTCCTTCTACCGGGTGGTCTGCCAAGAATTCCGCCACAACCCTTCCTTTAACTGACTTGCACGCAACATACTTGAGATCAAATTTGGAGACAAGAAGCAACCAACGGGCCAGCTTACCCGTAAGCGCTGGTTTCTCAAAGAGATATTTGATGGGATCTAATATCAAAACCAGGATTATAGAGTGAGCTAACAAGTAGTGCCTCAACTTCTAGGTAGCCCATACTAGGGCTAGGCAAGCTTTCTCTAAGGGAGTGTAGCTGGTCTCATAGTCTAGCATCTTCTTGCTCAAATAGTAGATGGCCTTCTCCACTCTATCTTCAGATTTCTGAGCAAGCATGCACCCCATGGTCGCATTTGTCACTGACAAGTACAGAATCAGAGGCTTCCTTAGCTTCGGTGGTGACAACACAGGTGCATACTAGAGGTACTGCCTAACCTATTCAAAGGCAAACTGACAACAATTGTCCCAACGGAACTTCTTCCCTTTCTTCAGGAGACCAAACAGTGGTTCACAAGTAAAGGTTAGATTTGAGATAAACTGTCTTATGAATTGCACTTTCCCCAAAAAGCCACGCACCTCATTTTTAGTCCTTGGTGGCTGCATTTTTAAGATGGCCTTGATTTTGGAAGGATCTACTTCAATTCCCCTCATTGTGATCAGAAATCCCAGCATTTTCCATGTCGTTACCCCGAAGGTGCAATTGTGTGGGTTCAACCTCAATCTGTATTCCCTGATTCGTTGAAAGAATTTACCTAGCGCAATGTAGTGGCCCTCTCGTTGTTTGGACTTGATGATCATGTCATCCACGTATGCCTCAACCTCTTTGTGGATCATGTCATGCAGAATGGTGGTCGCAGCCCTCTGATAGGTAGCTCCAGCATTTTCAACCCAAATGGCATAACCCGATAGCAGTAGGTACCCTACGGAGTGGTGAATGCAGTGTTCTCTCTATCCTTGGGTGCCATCAAAATCTGGTTGTACACGGAAAACCTATCCATAAATGAGAGCAAGGCATGGGCAGCAATGAAATCCACTAATTCATCGATGTACGGTAGTGGGAAGTCATCCTTCGGACTAGCTCTATTCAAGTCCCAAAAGTCGAAGCAAACCCGAATTCTATCATCCTTCAGCATTGGGACGATGTTGGCCAACCAAGTCGTGTACTCAGATACTAACAAGAAACCTGCCTCGATCTGCTTGGTGACCTCTTCCTTGATTTTCAGTGCCTAATCTGGACGAATTCTACACAGCTTCTGCTTGACTAGTCGAGCCTCAAGGTCAAGAAGGATCCGGTGCTGTACAATCTCAGGATCGATTCCAGGCATGTCTTCGTAGGACCACATGAAAACATCTTTGAAAACTTTTAATAAAGTGATTAAACACTCGTGTTCCTCTGAAGACAGTGTGGACTTGATATGGACCAAGCATGGATCCTTCTCAGTACCCACATTAATGGCAATGATTTCATCAATATAGGGTTTAGCAAACCTCTCCTCTTAATTAATCAAGTTTTTCAAAGCCAGAGGAATTTCTTCCCCTTTGTTTTTATTAAAATTTTAAAAATCTTATTCAATACAATAAACCAGCGGCACAAAAAAGTACACAAAATCTGTAGAGTTTTCATTCAAAAGGTCCTAATCTTTGGTTACAAACTCAAAAGCTGAATGAAGACCTAGACAGGACTTTGGTATTCGAGTTGCCACCCTCCAGAAATACCAGACTCAGACTCAGAAGAACTTGAATCTGATCCTAACCCCACAGACTTAGTGGAATTAGATTCTGGCTTATTACCTAATTCAGAACTGGAAAGATAGCCTTTCTCCAGTTGCCAAGTAAGTTATGGTGCCTTTGATGCAACCAAAATGCCACTGGCTGGGTCCACACTCAGTTCTTCCCCGATCATGGAGACAGTAAAGTTATCCCTGAAGTTCTCTAGGTTGGTCGCGGGATCAGTTAGGAGACTGACCAGTGCTGCCCATACTCCAGGCTCCCTGTCGTCTGAGTCATCTTCCGTGCTTTGGTTAGCTTCAATGTTTGGTTCAGCCCTTTCCTCATCACTGTCCTGCAGCTGATGGTCAAAGAAGATCTCGAACTCGGGAAAACGCTACTTTGAGGAATTTACCCAAGGCTTGAGGAAGCCACAAAAAGGGAAATCCTCTCATTCCCAAACAAAACGGCCATTTAGTGTCCCCTAGATTGGCCTGTGGATGAGTTTATAATGCTTTCTAGCTCTTTTGGCCTTGGCTCTACCCTTCATCTCTTCTCGCTTCCTTATCCAGTCTTCTTTGGTGGGCAGTACGGGAAGGACAAACATTAATGGCAGAACCAGTATCTACCAACATGACCGTCACCCATTTCTCTCGACATTCCATGGAGATGTATAATGGCTTGTTATGAACTGAGCCTTTCGGCGGTAGCTTTTTGTCAGAGAAGGTGAGCATTGGCTTGGCTCCGCTTAGAAAGAACAAATCCACAAGTTAATCAAACACCAGACCCACAAGTTGATCGAGCATAGTATCAATGGACAATTTAGCCTTGTCCATTGCCAACAATACTGCTTGTCAGTGCACCCGTGAGGCCATGAGAAGAGCCTAAATAGAGATATCAGCTTGGATTTTCTTGAGCTACTTTAGTATCGACTCCTCTTCTAGTTGTTTCTCCCTCTATTTTTTTCCCTCTTTTTCTTTTCCAGATGCCTCTGCTTGATCCAAGTGTGGCGGCTTAAAATATTGCCCATTTTTTGTTAGATGGTTTATCTCCCTAGCATACCGTGTATTATCCGAGGTGCAGTCGCCCCAGTCTTCGTCGGTATGGGCTAAATACAGATTGTTATCGTCCTACCATTCGCCCTTAGTGGTCGATAAAAAGTTGTCCAGCTATGCTTGTATCATCTTCACATCATAAGTGTCCCCCACAAGGTGCCACGTAATTACAGTTCCCCAACTATTTTCAATTCTTTCACGTTTAAAATGCCTCAGTACAGCTTCCTGTTCGGTGTCTATGGTGTTCACAACCCCCATTTCTTGACTTGGTTTTCCCACACATGCGCCCTCCGATAGTTTTCCTTTCTCATCAACCTTCCAAGCCACTGCAGCTACCTCTGCTTCCTTTTCCTCTGGTTTTACCCTGGTTTCTTCATCCTTATCTGGCTCATCACTTAGCCATCCGATATTATCAGTTGATCCGTTCAAGTTGAACCACCTTATCTGTGCATCTCCCTGATTATGTTCATCAAAGAACTGTAGGTTGTCCAAATCCTCTTCGAGGTCGGCCAAATTGTCTAACCCTTGGCTCAGGCCTTCCTCCCTGACCACATTGATGCCTACCGAGGTTGGTAGCACCACTTCAGACTTGGTTTGACCAGTTGACACAATATAGTAACTCAGGTCATATGATGTCTCAAATAAGTTGCCAAGACACTCTGACAATAGATTAATACCTTCCTCCGAGGACGACTCTCCTTCCATTGTAAGTTTCATCACCACAGGCTTGGGTTGAAGTTTGGACATGTCCATCATGCATAGATCTGTGCATTTAGGAACGAACAACATCAATTTTGGTAGGTGGGAGGAAGTAATATAGATGTTGGGCTTGTAAGAGGTGGCTAGTGTGTGGATAAGGTTATGGTTTTGAGGTAGGGGACTTGATTATGGGCTGGGAGTGGATTGGGGGTTACATTTGGCTTTTGAGGTGAAGCAATAACCTTGTTGTCAATGAGATCCTAAATCTCATGACGCAATCGAAAGCATTGGTCGGTGTCATGACCATGTTGCTGATGAAAAGCACAGTATTTTGTGGGGTTATGCTTGGGTGGAAGAGGGTCAGGCAACAGGCGAGTTCCAAGGGTTTCAGGTGCCCTTTCTTGACCATCACCATCATGGCTTGAGACAGAGTCATGTATAATTGGTTAAAAGTCCTCTGAGGTCGAATAGGGTTGGACGATGTTTGTAGGCCTATGTTGGCAAAGGGATCGGCAATTTTCGTGATGGTGACAACACTTACATCTGATGGCCTCGTAGTTGTGCTACCACTAGCAGCATTGGAACTGCGAACAAATGACCTTTTTGCTGGCTCCTTCTCATTTGTAATAAGCCCTTGGTTCATGGCATCTTCGATTTCCACTCTCATTTCATGAAGTTCTGTAAGCGTAAATAACGGGAGCACAATCATTTTCTGCAATAGCTTGCCATGTAGATTCCGTACGACCATTCTGATTTGGTTTGTTGTCAAAAGGCCTCATGGTTATCATCGAGGCTTTGGCCCTCTATCTTGTCACAAACTTAGAGAAACCCTCATTCGGCTCTTGGCATGTTGTTTCGAGATCACAAGATTTGAGCATTGTAAGAGTATTGAGCAATGAAGGCCTCAGTCATTTCCTCCCAATTCTGTTTAACAAAATCTTCCAACTTAGCATACCAAATGGCCGCTATACCTGACATGGTACGGCCAAAGAGAGATAGCGTATGTGGTCTAGTTAAGCCCATCGGCCACAAGATATCAGAAAACAACCGCAAGTGGACCAACGGATCCCTGGAGCTGTCAAATCAATCAATATGTGGCATCTTAAACTGAGTCACCAATGTAACTGCAGAATCAGTGTATCCATCATCTATGTCCAAGATGGAATTAACCCCTTGTGCTCTCTTGAACAGCTTCTCCAATTTGTTGACTTTGAGCATCGTTGGATCGACTTCGAATTCAAAACATTGCCTTGGTCTGATAAACAGGTGCTTTGGAAGCTTGTACTGGGATTGAAATTGTTGGATTTCCCTACTTTTCTTAAACATTGGTAGTATTAGCAGTGGCACCGAGCACAGGGATAGCTGCAATAAGTACATGTGACACAGAAGCTGCTACTAGTTGTAGTTGCTATTGTTGTAGCCTGCTTATAACCTCGGCCTGACGGGCTGTAACCTCGGCTTGACGGACCGCGCCATGCTGCAGTGTCTCGACTGTCTGTTACAGATAGTGTATCAGTTCCTCCATACTAGTCGGGGGATACTGTGCCATTCGAATAAGTGACTGGTCTTGTGGTCAGTTGGAAGTAGATGACTGTTCCCAAACCAAACTGGACACAGGTGAGTTGAGGGGTGACTGCTATACGAACTAGATTGGTGAATGCTGTCTAATCCTTCTTTGCCTTGTAATTGGTGGTAGTGAAGTAAACACAGGTTGTCCCTGAACAAGATCTCCGGCCTTGCACAATCTTCCGACTTTGGTCCAGAGTACTTGGGGGATATCAGAACCTCCTGAAGCTATGGTTTTAAACTACTTAGCAAAAAGAAATAAAAGCAAAAGAGTAGCAATCAGAAACCGCATAGCACCTCAGCTAATATGTTCTATCAACACAAATATAATCAAAGCTGTAGGACTGTACTCCACACTGAATTCTGCTCAAAACCGATACCAACAGTACCACTGATATGGACATTCTTGCACAGTTTCACTGTAAAGCACATACCAGTTAAGAGAGAGCCAAAACACCCCTATGAGAGGGGAGGGTTACCCTGTCCTAGTTTTTGTTATGAACTAGGATTCACTATTTCAAACAAGCGGTTTCACGCAATCCTGCATTCGGGTGAGCATTCTATCCTAGATCGGAACAGTCACTAGGGCTTTACTATATGCGGCTAGGCTGAATGGTCAAAAAGGGGTACCTCAGCAAGACAATCTAATATACCTCTCACACCTAACACTAAGAAATGAAAGGAGGATCAAACGGTACAGCGGTAGTCCAGATCCAAGGGTTGTGTTCCCAACATGGCAAAGCCCATGAACGGTCAGCCCATGAACGGTCAGCCTTTTGGCAAGTATTTAAGCAAGCCTCCGACAAACCATCCAGGAATAGCAGATGGCAAACACAGTGACATAAGTGCACAAATGCAAAATCAATATAAAGAACATATAAGTGTAGATAAAATTTTGCTTCATGAAGTTCGAGTCAAGTTCTGTAATTTCCGCAGTAGAGTCGCCAAAAACTGTAGCTTGACTTTTCGTGCTCCTTTCACTAGCCCTACAGTTTGAACTCCTGTGGTTCTGAATCAGATTCCACAAGTGCAATATGAAATAGATAAACACAAATGAGTCCAAATCCAGTAATCTTTTAAAAAATCGATTTTGAATCAAAATGCCACGACTTTGCCAAATACAGAGTCACCACCTAAATATCTTTGGGAAATTTAGAAAACCCATGACTCGTGCCAAAGGCCATATGTCCATCATCACCAAGACTGTCTCAGTTCGGGAACTTAGGTATGAGAGGGGAAGGTCATGAATTAAGCACCCCACTAGCCCAATCAAAGATCAGCCTCTACTAATCATGATGTGATTCTTATTTACATTATATGCTCTTGTTCCGGTTATTAGGCTAACATTACTATGTGTTGCACACACAAGTATGGACTAATTTGCAAAAATTGGAACACTTTGATTCATGTTTGTTTGAAAATTGTTTGAATATGTACCACTTGAAAAAATGGTCTCATATGTACATTCATCAAATTATTCCAATTCAAGCAATTAGCCATCATCCACAGGCATTCAAGAAGATATAGCATTTAAGCACTTAGCCTCATGGTATTCATGTTTATCATAGCAACAATCACACGCATGCAATATGCTAAAGCAATAAATGCTTATCCCAATTCCCGAGGCGAGCCAAAAGAGAAACTAGTTAGAAAAATGCATGGTCGTAACTAAGGCAAAACATGCCTAATGCAACATATACAAGACGTAATTAATAGGCTCGACTACTAATATGGCATTCGAAAAATTTGATAGCATGCAGTTTCAACACATTTTCAACGAAGTATGTAAACTACAATGCTTAGTTAGAATGATGAGCCGAGCCTCATGCATGCAAAACAAATGGATGCAAACATGGGAAATGCTAAAAGAAATATGATGTTCTAAGCAGCCCATCATAAGTAAATAAATAAAAGGAAGAAAGACGTGGGGATGGAAGACATATACATTATTACATATTGGCCCTCGCACAAGATGGTCCGAATAAATGCCGTAGCTAATTACTACGAATTAAGTAATCTATTACAACCCAAATGAAATAAATTAACTATGTTAGGTAATTATTACAACACCACAAATAAACTAACTACTTTAGCTAATTAAATAAGTACAACCCAAAACTAACTAGCTATTCTAACTAAACTAACTAATTAGTTACAAGTCCTCTACTTTAAGTACAACATACTACTATTACAACATTATTTTAACGGATCTTGAGAATTGAGGGATGGTTCATGCTTGGATGTGGATTTTCACCCAAAAATGCTCTCCATTTTGCTACCGGATTGCGTCTGTTGCACAGTCAAGAGATTACACTGATTTTTCGCCTCAGTTTCTGCTCTGTTCTATAAGAAACTGTACATTACCTTATTGGAAAAGTGGCCAGCAGGCCAGAAGTAGTGGCCTGCCGCCAAGTAAAGGTGGCCTGTTAGCCACTGGTGTTGGATTTCTCCTACTGCAGTAGAAAATAGACAAAGCACAAATAGAGCATTCTCAGGGGATGGTTGTCCACCCTGCCTCTCCTTATCATCAAATAGCTCAAAGGAGAGGTAGGCTCGATTCGCAAGCCATCAATCTGTGCAATTTCATTGCGTGATGACTTATGAACCAAGGGATACAATTTCAGTAAATTCACAATAAAAGACTCGCAAAACCTCCTCCCTATCATGGATTGATCAGAGGAAAGGGTTGACATTGATTCTTGAACCGTTTTCAACACTAACAAGTATGAAATGACTCAAGACTCAATGGGTTCAATTAACGTCCAATTGAACCCAAACCATTTTATTATCTTATTCCATTTTTACACCATTTATTACCTCTTGTTGAATTTCCTTCCATTCATTAGCCAATTAAGTCCAATAATGAGCTTTAAGTCCACTAAAAGAGGGAAGTACCAAACCAAATGTTGTTTTAGGCATGAGAGGGAGATCATGCTGTTGGTAATGAACCCCCAAAGGGATTAAACCATTAAGCACAATATTGCCCTTCAGGCTTAAACAACACTCCTTTTGGAGCAACTCTCAAAACAAAGAGAAAAAGCTAAGAAAGAAGAGAGATTGTAGAGATGCTTAAAGGTGAACACAAGTATGGAAAGCAAGAAATAAGTGCTATCAACTCAAATAGGTTGCTGGCTAAGGCCTAAACCACCAAACCTATGAGGACTATTACACTACAAGCATACTATACAAAACATGAATGAAACTAACACATAAAAATAGTCCTAAGTTAGCTCAAGACAGTGCTGGAATTCAGGTCAAAATAGCTAAGAAAGGAAGCTAAAACAAAGAGAGCAATTAAGCTAGTAATTAAGCACAAGGATGGGAGGCAACCCTTTCATTTTTGGGACTTCAAAACATGATTTTTAGCCTCGAAAACCTTTGAAAATCAGTGGTAAAAAGCTCAAAAAAAGACAATGAAAAGGTGTGAAACACAAGGGTAAAAGCCTAGGAAACAAGGGTCAAAGAGGGGAAGTCCACTACTCTACCCTTAATGGCTTTAGACCACAAGCTTTAGCCCATAAAAATAGGGTAAAAACAGCCTAAAAATAGTAGGAAAAGTGAGTAAATAAATATGGTAAGAAAGTAAAGAATTATACCTCTTGAAGATTAGTACCCTTTTGAGTTACAAACCAACAATTCCACACCCTCAAGAGCTAAAATACAAGCTCAAACAGCTCAACAAAGAAGTCTCAAGGTTTGGTTTAGAGTGTCTAAGCAAAGGGTATAGAAGTTGCAAGGGAGAGAGAGAATTGTGGAGAGAGAAATATTTTCCAAAGTTTTGTTCCAAAATTTTCCCCACCCTAAATTATGAGAAAGGGTCAAGTATATATAGAAAATTTGGTTTGGTTCTCGAAAATATCAGCATACATACAGCTGGTATCATGCATGCACCTGTAGAAACAGCTGGCATAGTTGGCAAAAAGATCTAAAATTTTACACAAGTGGACGGAAGGCCACTAATAGTTTCATTTCTTTGCTTCTTATTCTTCATGCAGAGAGCTTCTCCCTCGACACTCACTCTCTCTCTCAACTCTAAACAAAACCTTTCGATCTTGCATAACTAGAGCAAAATCTTACCATAGTTCTTAAGGCCATTATGACGAGCATCTCGAGAGGGAACATTTTGATCGGTGGAGATCGAATTCTTTCAACCTCGAGATTTGGAGTTTTCCTCATTTTCTCTTATAGCTTTTGAGGTAGGGATTTTCTAAACATTGTATGCAATTTAACTTATTTGTTATTTTGATAGTTAGAATCAATTAGAAGATTAGGGTTTTGATTATATGTGTATTAGTGCATAAAATAAATGGGAACTTTAAAATCTTTGTTCTTCTTCAAATTAGCTCTCTTGTGAGTTGAATAAAATGATAAATTTGTGAAATGTATATTTTTAGAGAGGAAACCCTAATTTTCCAAAATCCCTGGGATTTGAGATTATTAAAATTGAAATGGAATTGATGGAATTCATTGTGAAACTAGAATATTGGACATGAGTATTGGGTTGATATGAGTTCGTGGAAAGTCCTTTTGATTTTGGAAAAAAGTTGAGAACATGTTGGATTACGCTCTTTGTATATATTATTTTAGAGATAATTGTTTGGCAGCTGGTAGAGGGTTGTATTGATTGTTGTACAACTGCATATGTACTAGATAAATTGAAACATTTACTAATTCATGTGTGATGTCCCGGGTCTTTAAACCAACTTAATTATGTTTATTTCAACTTTATTATTTCAATTTCGAATAGTTATTTTGTTTCCAAACAAACTTTGAGGATTGTGTAACGTCTCTAACCATCGTTTCCAAGCTCGTTATATGTTTTAAAACTTTTTCTGAGTTAGCAAATTCAATTTTCAAGCGTGAGAACGAGGCCGGAGAGTGTAGAAAGGCCATAGCCATTTTTTTTTAGCTTCAGTCATTACCACATGTGTGGATTGTTCTAACGACAAATTGAATTCTGGAAAGTTTTCCACACATGCGGTGGTGGTGTCTGCACATGCAGAAATGAGAGCTAAAGTTGAAAACCCATCTCAAAGGAATCGCACGTCCAGCCAAGTGCGTATCATAAAAGAGGATTTTATGCGTGCGGTTCACAGTTTTTTTTAGGATTAGATCTAATTGTAGCTTTGAGTTCAGGTACCGTACTGCAGCTTGACTTTGCTCCTCTGGGTAGGCCCTAGAGAGGCAGAACTCTAGTACTAGTCATCAACTTTCAGGAAAGGGCAATCGGAAACCTCCAAACTTACCAAACTGATTTTCATGCCTAATCTCATTAATCTGAATCCAAAACCCCCATTTTCTTCACTTTTTCTTTCTCTCTCTCTCTCTCTCTCTCTCTCTCTCTACACTTCATCTTTTTCTCTTTTCTCTCATCCCTTTCTGGAAAACACTTACTATCTCTGATAAATTATCTCATCTACCAAAATCCATTGATCTTTAGACTCATGTTCTTGAGGTCATTTTGTCAACCATATCGAGAGGAGCATTTCGTGCGGTGGAGATCGTATTCCTACATCATTGGATTTAAGGGCTTTCTCTCCTTTCCTCTCCTAAGCTTGAGGTAGAGACTTTTTACACATAGTGTACGTGTTTTAACTATATTATTTGCTATTTTGAGAGTTGGCAGCTATTATAGGGTTAGGGTTTCATTATTTTATATCTATTGCAAAAAAAAAGAGGGGAATTTCTCATACTTCTTGAAATTTCTATTGATGTTGAAGATGATGAGTTGTGTTAAAATTTGAGACTAAATGTTGTTTTCAAATGAGAAATCCCCATTTCTTTTTGTCAAAACCCTAGAATGTGTTGAGATTGAGAAATTCATTGTGTTATTGAAACTTCATGAAACTTTTGGGAAGTGTTGAACTATTGTGAAATATTGATATATATATATATATATATGTTAATTTTTTTCATTGTGGAAATCCTTGGTGAATTCTTGAATTTGAACAAAAGAGAAAATTGATGAAAATTTTGGAAAAAACATGGTGGTTCTTGGTTGAGTTGAAAAAGAGGAGATTGAACATATGATTGTTACTCCTATATTGAATTTATTAAAGATATGAGATTCATGCATTATTTATTGTCTCTTGGATTATGTATTTTGAATAAATATAATTGCTTTGGCAATCGATAGAGGGTTGTATGGATTGTTGTAGAATTTTCATGTAGATTAGGTAAATTGAAATATTTACAAATTCATACATAACATTGATCATCACATCATTTCACGATTTACGTTTTGCATTGGATTTGAGAAATTGGCTTTCAAAATTGATTCAATGGAAATATTTGAAATGTGTTGAGTTATGGGGTAAATACCTTAGCAAATTTAGTAGGGGGTGTACAATTGAGAATTAAGTTGGCTTGAGGTCCATGGTGAAAGTCCAAAAATACGCGTGGAGTAGGTATCAAGTTTCTTTCAGTTAGGAGCCGGTACAGTGGTTTTGGTAGTGCCTTGAGTGCCTACTTGCAGGCACCTTGCCTAGGGATTTCCAATGTCACATTTACCGCTCTTGTTCATCAAATAAATGATTGAGTTTATTACATTTTTGAACAAGTGCATGGCATGGAAAAGTCTCGAAATGAGTAAAGCCATAAGCATTTCATATGCATTGCACATCATGGTATTGTTAAGTTGCATGCACTTTATTTAGATTATCTCTATTAGGCTTTATGCTCATCCCTTATGCTGTGTTTGGTTGGGGGATTTGGGGAGGGATTTGGAAAGGGAAAGGGAAAAGGTGTGTGAAACTAAGTGAAATGTAAGTATATTTTATTCACATTTCACCTAACTTTTCCTTTTCCCTTTCCAAATCTCTCCTCAAATCCTCCAACCAAACACAGCGTTAATGAAAATCATTTTCAGGTGATTGCGGTGTGCCTCCGCCGAAGTGAAGGTGTGGAGAATCTTTTGGAGCACAAGGCTCAGTTTTTATTTTTTTGCAAGCCAAGGGCTATCTATATATGGGTTTGAGAATCACATTGTGTAACCAGGCAAAGCCTTGGAACTTGTAGCCACTAAGGCACTATTTTGTATTGAACTTGCTCAGACTTCTCTCAATTCCATGCTATAGATTCACATCATAGGGATAATGAGTCTATGAATGCATGTGATCACTTCTATAAATCTTATATGAATGAAATGAATAGAATATGGAGATTTAACATGGATAATGATTGTTAGATAATCAAGAATATCTATCATTTTAGCATATCAATAATGAAACTGTAGGGAATTAGACCATGTAGGTTTGTTAATCTTGATTAATCAGAGTTCATTATTTTTCGATGCATCACATCATGTATGACATTAATCATTTCACACTTTATTGACTTTATTAACATGTTTCATTTGAGAAATGATTTCAAAAAATCAGTTTATTGAGAACGATTGAAATGTGTTGAGTTAATGGGGTAAATACCTTGTTGAATCTGGTTAGAGGGTGTAGATTGTTGAGAATTAAGTTGGCTTTAGGTCCATGGTGAAAATCCAAAAACACGCACAGAGTAGGTCCCAATTTCCTTCCAGTTAAGAGACGAATGGTTTTGGTAGTGCTCAATGAGACTGCTTGCAGACACTAGTCTAAGGATTACTAGTGTCGTATTTACCGCCTCTTATTTTATTAAAATAAATGATTGATTGGTTATGGTTTTGAGCAAGTGTATGGCATGAGATTTTCGAAATGAAAAGCTTATATTTTGGCATGACATTTCATGTGCATTCACCTCATGATATTGTTAAACTTTATGCACTTTATTTAGATTATCTCTGTTGGGATTTATGCTCAGCCCTTTGTGGAAAACCATTTTCAGGTGCTGACGGTGTGCTTTCACTGAAGTGATAGCCATGGAGGATTTTGGAGTACACGGCTTATTTTTATTTTCTTGTTTTGTATAGCCAAGGGCATATTTGTATTGGGCTTAAGACCCACTTTTGATGTAGCCACACAATGCCTTGGAAATTGCAGCCATTATGGCATAAATTTTTACTTGTTTAGTTTAAACTCTTGTGAATCACATATTATAGATTCATATCTTAGGGATTATGAATGTATAAGGGCATGTGATCTTATTTGGTAAACTCTATAAGAAATCCACGAATGAATTACAGGGATATTAATATGAATTGAACATTGGATTATTGTTATCGATTATAGCTTTCGTATGTATGTTGTATTCTATAACGAGAATTGATGAATGGATAACAGTAAATCCAATGAGTTAGGTTTCACATTTTTTGGGGACGTTACATGATGTGTTGTTGCTTGCAAATCGAACTGTGTCTAGCCTGTCTTAATGTTCTACGAGTTGGAAACTTTTTGAGTTTAGGTATAAGGCTAAAAAACGAAAACATAGAATCACCTTGGCAAGGTCTACGCTTGAGCAAATGTTGCCGCACGTGTGGCTAGTAGGACCGCACATGTGGATTGGTGCAAAGGAAGATTTGGGTTCTAGGCGTGGACCCGCACATATGGTGGGCTAGGCTCGCACATACGACAAAGTGGAGCAGCAAGGGTTTTTCACACTACGAGAAATCGCACATGCAATGGAGGGCCATCGCACATGCAGAAGTGGCCACCGCACCTACATCCAGACGTGTTTTTGCCTCAATTTTCGTGCCTAGACTCTCATATCTAATGCTCCTTATCTTTTTCTCTAATTTCTCCGTGCTCTCTCTCTCTCTCTCTCTCTCTCCCTAACTATCTCCCTTCTCTCTAAGCATCCAGCAAAACACAAATCTCTCCATCCAAACAAATCCATCAACATTTTGATATTAGTTCTTTAAACCAAAACAATAGCGTTTCAAGGGCTACATTTTTACCAATGGAGATCAATTTCCGGCGTTGTCAAATAAAGGGATTTTTCTTCTTGGTTCTCCTCTTCTCTCCAAAAGTTAGGGATTCCTATAGTTTTTTTCAATATAGTTCTCGTAGATGGCTATGTGGTATTTTATTACATAAAGTTTAGAATTATTGTAAAATTTTCAAAGCATATGGTATGAAAAGCTAGGTGTGGATCTCCTGAAAGGGTATTTGAGCTCGCCTTATAGTTCAAACCCCTGTCTAGTTTCACAAGTGTGCATTGTGAAACAAAATGAGAGTCCCAATTTGGAAAATCTGTATAAAATCCACTAACATAAATAAATGTCAAAAACGGACTACATCACTACACTCAGAGTTGCCACCCAATCTTTTGGAAAAACTAGGACACCCATGACTCATGCCAAAGGCCACTGTACATCAGAACCAAAAGTGTCTCGACTCAGGAACTTAGGTATGAGGGGGGAAGGTCATGAATTGAGCACCCCACTCACTCAATCAAAAATCGACCTCTACTAATTCACAATATAATATTCATTACCAAGATATGTTTGTAATGCCCCCAAATCTGAAGCTATAAACTATCCAACATAACAGAGATGTACATATAATATTCAACTCAAATTCACGACAAATCCCCAAAATTTCTCTTTCTCATTGAACTATAATTTCAAGGTTACAAAATACATATTCAAGCTTTCATAGTTCAAGAACATAGAGAAAATTAAACAAATGCCCCACGGCTTATAATATTAAATACATGACCTTCAATGAACAAAAGGGACCCTTGATCTCAAAAATATATAAAAGTTCAACAATTACATTACAAATTCAAAATATAATTGACTTTTAAACAAAAGAGTTGGTCAGCTTCTTCTTCATTGGGGTAGTTGCAATTTACCAAGTCTTGAAATTTGGTTACATAGGAATGAGTAATTGCCCAATAGAGAATATATTTAACCACGTATATAAACATTTGATTTAAATTGGGCATAACCATGCTCCTTTACTTATGGACATTAATTTCCCAACCTCATAACCCAATACACATTATTCCACTTAACTCCACATTTTTTTGTCTTCACACAAATGGCCAGTGGGCCCCTTAAATCTTCCACATTTATCGTCCTCATATGATCAGGAATGTGGACACCTCAAACATTCCCATATTTTTCGTCCTCACATAACCGGGCAAGTGGGTACCTCAATTTCCCCGCACGAGTAAAACAATATCACACAATAACCAACAATCCAAAAACTCAAATTTCATCTCAACATAAGGGATCTCAACACATATCCAATTTACCCATTAATTCCTCTCCTATTACCTACCAAGACTCATGAACAACAATTCGAATTTCATAAGAAATTTAGGGCTTTTCTTTGCATTCCTTAGTTTTCAAAGATTATTTATGTATACATTATTTTTAATTAAGAAATAACCAAATCTCCCATAAATCATAGGACAAAACTTGCTATCACCATTAGTGTATATATATATCACCTATTCCAAATCACACCTTCATGCCATGAGATTAATACATATTCAAACCAAAATATAGATATACATGGGTAAAAATATAGATATATATATATATATTAATACATATTTCTACCTCAAAGATTGAGAGAGAAGAGACGAAGACCCAAGGAGTGAGCTTGCGAAATAAAATGATCCAATCGGTTCATTGTGTAGCTTATGGCAAGATTAACAACTTTGATAAAAGGACAACGATAGATTCTTGCTAAAAATTGGTGAAATCTAGTGCTTTGATGCTAGGGTTTTTAGAAATAGGTGTTAGAGAGAGAAAATGTGTGAAAAAGTGAGCCCCAAAAAGTGTTTAGATCGAGTTTCAAAACTGCTATTTCCAACAGACCGCTCAAGCAAATTTTCCACCATTTGAACGAAGTGCTCAAAAATAAATAGACCACTTGAGCTAACTTTACACCGCTCAACCAGTAAACACAAGCTCTCAGAAGTTTTGCAGAGCTACAGTGAAAATACTAGAAGCCTCATTTCTACGCTCGAGCGACCACATATACCACTCAAGCGGTCACGCCTACAAACAAACAAGATACTGGGAGGCTCGAACGGTCTACCAGAATAGATTGTTACAATACTCATGTTCCAATTATTAATGCTAAAATTACTATGTGAAGCAAACATGTATAGACTAACCCACTTACTTTGGAATACTTTGATCTCATGCGTTTAGAAAAGAGTTTGAAAATGTGCAACTCAAAGTAAAAGATGAGTTCACATGCATAGAAATCAAGATCATCTCAACTTAAGTGAAATAACCTTCATCCACGGGCAATCAAAGAGATATCTCAAGTAAGCAAGTAGCCACATGGTAACATACTAAACATAGTAAGAAAAACATGCACAAACATGATGCAAAGATGAAAGGAACGCACCTAGTGCTCATCCGCACCAAGCCAAGCACAAAGGGCTAGAAAATATATATGATCCTATAGACAAAGAAACTAATGCAATACATACACTAGAATGAAACTAAAGACTTGGGTACTAACATATGATATATAAGCCATCTCAAAATATGGGATTGTGCACATAATCATATAAGAGGTAAAGAAAATAATAAGTAATATGAACCAAGCCTTATGCATGAAAAATTGATGCAAAACATAGAAAAATGATGAATAAAGAAAATATGATGCTAAAATATGGAAAGCTTCGAATAAAATGGATAGAGAAAAATGGAAAAGAAAGATGAATATACATATATCTAAACTAAAAAAAGCAAAATGACAAAAGTAATGGAAGCTAATACATTAACAATGGCTACCAAATGAAAATGAAGAAGCTACTAAGTAAAGGAAGCTAAGAAGCAAAATAATAGAAAAGAAAATGAGCCAAAGTGCCTCTCCAGCGTAGGAATGCAAAAGCGAAGTACTAATCCTCTTAAAATGCCTACTAGAAACTAGACATGATGAATTCATCCTCAAACATCATGAATAATGAGATAATTGAATCCATCTAAGTCATAAAAGCTTCATAATGAACATGATAGAGACTCAATCTCAATCACCAAAAGATGAAAGAAAGAGTAGCAAACAATGAAATGACTGTAATCTATCCCTTCTATCACGAAAATAATCAAGGAGGAGATAGATTGGCTTCCTTAATCATCAAACAATATGACTTATCATATGATGATTACGGAAGCAATCAAGTAATGAAGGTAAGAACCAAAATAAGGAATAATCCATCATTCTCACCGTGGAATAGTCATAAGAAGATGGACTTATTTGATCATCAAATGACATGAATAGTCATATGATGATCATAGAAGCAAAATAAAGAAAGAAACTAAGACAAGAACTACCATACTCATCATGAGAAGAGGATGAGATGATAGACTTCTTTGATCATCAAAGGTATAGAAGATCATATGATGATCATAGAAGTAGCTTAGAAAAATGAAATTGAAATCAAAGAAATAATAAAGAATCCAAACCTCTATTCATGGAAAAGAGTACATAGATACTCAAATCCATGAAAACATGATTTTGGAGATTAGACTACAAGCTATTTCTAAGTGGAAGCCATGTTTGGTTTCCCGGAAAGTAGAGAAGAAAGAAAGAGAAAATGAAAGAAAATAGAAGTAGAAACTCTCTAATCAACCAATTAAATTCATAAATTATTCAATTAACCTCACAAAACAATCACAATAGCTCATCAAATTATGAAAAATAGACTAAGTTATGAGAATTAAATATGTTTGGATGATGTGAAAATTAGTGAGAAAATGAGAGAAAACAAGAAGAAAATGAAAAAAAAAAAAGAAAAAAAAAGTAGCAATTATCAAAAGAAAGCATAGGGTGATACTAATACCCTCTATACAAGTCTATAATCAATCTAAATAATCAAAGAAACTCAGGAAATAAAGTGTTTGGGAGGTGAGAAAATGAGAGAGAAAGTGTAAAAAAAAAGAACTCAAGTAATTCAATTAATTCTTATGGAGGAGTGCAAATCCCCTTCATTATCCGCAAGCCCAATCACATTTTAAACAATAGAATTCATAATTATATAGTGTTTGGAAAGGGAGAAAAGAAAACAAGTAGCAGAGAAAGTGACGAGAAAGTTTCAAGAGGTTACCTTAAGCAAAGGAGAAAGAGCTCTTTGATTAGCAATCCTCACTCTAGGTACCCTCAAGCCTCTGAATTCAATCTTCAATCTCTAGCAAAAAGCTTAAATCCTCAAGCTTCAATTGAGTTGTATGTATAGATATAAGTATATATATATATAGAGAGAGAAAGACAGAAAAAGAGAGAGAAATAGAGAGAGAATTTGAGAATTCAAAAGCTTTGAGAACAAATGGGTGTATCTATGCTCTTGTAATTCTTCCAACCTCCTATTCTACTGATCAAAGGGTGTATTTATAGGCCAGGAGGTGTCTTGCTCCACAATTCCACCGAGAATTGCGAAGGTGGTACCTTCCCACATGTATGGGGACCATCTTCTAGAAATTACTCTGTTAAGTTGTCTGGCCAGACAAAACATATCCAGCCAAACATTTGTTGTATGACCGTTTTAAACTTGTACGAGCGTGCAAAAAATATGTCTGGCTAGGCATATCTTGTACGGCTAGGGAAAAAATGAAGTGAAATAGTGTTTTTGTAAAGGATTCTCCTTATTTTCCATTCACTTTTACTCTGTTTTTGCTTGGTTCTCGAAAAGTAAAAAGTTTTGATTGAAAAGTGAGCATTGAACATCAAAGAGCAATTGGATTTTACATGCCCAAAAATATTTTGAAAATGGTTTTAAGGATTTAAAAATAGTTGGCCAAAATGGGTGTAACATTGGGATGCGCTTTCTGATATGGCTTTTTGCTGAAGATATCGAAATCTTATGTGTTCTGATTTTCATCATTGAGCGACTAGAGTGAGGTGCTCGAGTCTTAAGGTGGGTCAAAATGGGGTGTCTACACTAGGGTTTGCATTGTGCTAGATATTTCTTGACAATTTCTCTATCAAATTGAATTTGGGTGCTATTGAAGTGTATGAAAAGTTTGAGATGAAAAAGCACTAATTATTCAAGGTAAACCCTAATTTTCTTAACATCACGTGATTTGGACGAATTGGAGATTTTTACCGTTTTGGGAAAGTTGAATTTAATATTATTAATTAAAGAAAATGGTAAGAATTGAGAGCATGTGTTTTAAGCAATTTGATTGAGATTATTGATAAATTAAAAATGTCAAATTATATATATATAAATATTATTATATTCATTTTGAATGATTATGTACATTGTTATTAGTTATGCACAAATTTTGCCTAATTGAAATCTTGGATAGGGATAATTGTTATTGCCAATTATGAAGAATGGTATTGTTGTGGAGAATGTATTAACTTGAGGTGAACTGAAACCATTTATGATTGAGTAATGAGATGGAGAATTAATGTGGTGATAATGATACTCAAATAATGAAATCGTGTAATTGAATGATTGTATGAAAAAGAACAGAAATGATATTTGGTTCAGGAAGTTATGTTTTATACTTATTGTGCATTCAAAAATAATTGTTGGTAAAGCTTGGTTTAAATGTATCCAACCTTATGTGTTATGTACTATTGCTGGTTTATTTGAGAATTTGGAAATGTTTGATCGATGTTGATATCTGTGATGAAAGTGCTATATGGAGGTTTCTTTTCATTTCAACTAGCCCCTGGTAAAGCGTGGCATATTGAGATAGGTTTTGTTTCTTTTCGATTGGGGTTCGGTAGAGCATATATATTGTTGAGCTATACCGAGGTTCTGTTTCCTTCCTGCTAGCAACCAGTAAAGTGTTGCACGTTGAGATAGGTTCCAGTTTCCTTCTAGTTAGCACTAGTAAATTGCGTGTATTGTTGGGCTATATGGAGGTTCCATTTTCTTCCAACCAACAACGAGTAAAGCGGGCAACGTTAAGATAGGTTCCAATTTCCTTCTGGTTAGCACCCGATAAACTATGTTGTGATGGCTTAATGAAGCCTGAAATTGAAATGTGTGATTGTGATATTTTACTTTATTTTATTTTGTATAACTGTAATTGTGTTGAGGTATGGAAATGTAGTGGAGATGTAATAGACGCAATTAATTGTCCTTCTAGGCTTATAGCCAGGAAAATGTGGGATTGACATTAGTCTTATTCATGGATTACTAAATAGTTCGTTGAGGTTATCTTCGGATTATAATCCATAGTAGATAGTTGAATCGTCAAATAGTTGTTTGAGATTTCTTTCAATTACTTCTTATTGTTAACCATTAAATGTTACATTTGGAATTTATTTCGATTATACAGAACTTTTGAAACCCTTTAAATAGCAAAGGTGAAACGAAATGTTAACAAATGGAGTTTTCGAGAAAAAAAATTTTATACTTATATATATATATATATTTTTGGACAACAAAAAAGAATTGTTTATATACGTATTATATGGAGTATCATGAACATATACATGTATAGGATTTCTACTGGGCAATATGTTCATTCCACATTGTTTAAGATTTTTCATGTACAAGTGTAGAAAATTGTATTTGAGTTTTTGAGTTAGAGAAGCTCCCTTTCTTGATTTCGGCCATAGGGCCTTTTATTTTTAGAATGACTGATATATTTTTGTAATGAGGGTTACACCTCTTTTATTTAGGTTTATGTAAGCCTAAGGGCATTTGTAAATGTATTGTAATTAATGTACTATCATGTATACGAGAGAGAATGACTATTGTTTATTTAGATTAGGGTTATAGCTTGCACACTTTTATTATGAAAAGGAATAATGTTAATGGATTTGGTAATACGAATCGAATTCTAAAATATGGGGCGTGACACTCATAGTGTTAGTGCTTGTACATGATTGAGTTTGCTTTTTGGTATGAACCTAGTTAAGATCTTCTTGATTCAATGATTTCCATCAATAAAGTTATTTTTTGTTGATCAGTTAAAAAAAAAAAAAATCTTAAGATCATCTATTTTATAAAATAAAATACGATTTGTTTATCTATTCATTGATATTCGATAAATCTAATTTTTTGTACAAATAATCCTTATCGCGAAATTGAAGGGATGAGAAGTTTGGATCATTGTTGTAAACTTATTGTGATGCTCATAAAATAAAATATAAAAGAATATAAAAAAATAATAATATAAAAGGGAGCCATTTGTGACTCTTTGGTATGAGAGCTTGAATTCAATTCATATAAAAGGGAAGGCTTTTGATTACCAACCACGAAACATGATCCTGTGTGTGGTCGCATTGTATTATAGTGTGAGCATCTTATATCAATATTAATTAATATAATATAATAAATCAAAAAAATTGAAGGGAAAAAGAAAAGAAAAAGAGTACAAGTGGAACAGGTACTCTTGATTTCCTTTTTGTTGTTGGTCTGAAACCTACACATGTAAATACTTACAGGATTTGGTTAACATTGTGTTTAGATCAAATACCAAAAAGATTAGAAGGGTTGTATTTTGTAATAAAAAAATGGCCCTCAACTTTTGTGGGAGTCGAATAAAAATAATCAATTACAAACTGGATCTATCAATTAGGCCATGTGAGGCCAAAGCCCATTTGGCTATGGATCGTTGCAGAATGAGAATTGACAATCACATTAAATGCCGAATTAGGGATATTCATGCCATATATTGAAGCCGAGTAGCCCAGGGTAGTCGGAAGGGTCCCGTTGAACAAAACTATGATGTTCCATCCCAAAAAAAAAAGCATGATAACAAAGTGGGACCAGAGAAAGACTCTATAAAAGAGGGAATGAGGCTGAGGAAAGAGGTATGTAAAAACAACTTGTGCTCTAAGAAATAGAAAATATCAACTATCCGAAGAAGAACTGACTTGTCCGTTACGGTGCTAATTCTGGCACCACCGTTCGGAGTTGTTTCTCTATTTTAGGTGACATTGCAAAGATCTCGAGGGCTTGCCTGGACCCGAGGAGTATTTCCAAATCCACTTCCTTATAATTGGCACTATTTGTGGGAATACTCAACCTCAACCATGGCAAACCCGATGCAAGATCCTTTGCTCATTGGAGACAATATTATACCCGGAACAGTATTTGGTCTGGAAAATACTCCTGCATGAAGATCTTTGACTTTTGACCTAATAACTCATTCTTTGCCTTCCACCTCAATGGAAGATACCATGCAGACTTTGATAGATCCAGCAAAACAAAATGAACAGTAGCTGGAGGACATGGCAACTGATAATGAGTATCTGCGCCAGGAGTTGGCAACGTCCCAGTAGAATACACCGCACAGCGATCAGGGCCGATCGTCAGAGAGGAGAGTTAAGCAACAACATCGGCGTCTGAGACATGATGATAGTAGCAATACATCATATTCATCATCCAAAGAGCCTAGAAAGATGGGTCGAGTGGACACTTCAAGCTCATCTGAAGGAAGTCCACATGTGCAATACGGGGCGTAAGAAAGGAGATAATGATTCGGACTTAGAAGACAAACATTATCCCTTCGTGTATTATCAAAGCCGTTTTACCTAAGAAGTTTAATTCACCGACGTTTACTCTGCATAATGGCAAGTTGGACCCTACGGATCATATTCGTCATTACAAACAAGTAATGACATTACATGCAGACAATGAAGCACTCATGTGCCAGATATTTCCCAGTAGCTTGGGACCACTAACCGTCATGTATTAGAAACTTGAACCGGCTTCAATCAAGAGTTTCCATCAGCTCCAAAAATCTTTCAGGGGGAGATTCATCACCAAGGAGACTCTGCCAAAGTAAGAAGACTCGTTGTGGGCAATAGAAATCAAATCGGATAAAACTTTTGCAAGAATACTCGGCATGTTATTGGGAGTGCTTTAATCTGGTTGGGGATAACTGCAACAATTCCATGGCCATTACCGCTTTTAAGATAAGATTGTAGCCTAACAGCCCGCTTAGAAGTTCACTGACTAGAAGGCCTCCCAAGACAGTCTAGGCCTTGATGAAGAAAGTTTAAGAGTACTACAAGGTAAAAGATGATGCAATCTAAGTATAGGCCAACCAGCAAGCTATAGAAACGGCAACACTTGTCCTGGTACAGCCATTAAGCACTGCACCACTAGAAAGAATGAGAAGTTTAGAACCGAGAGGCCGGTCAAGAAGAAAAAATCACCAAGAATCACATCGGCCAAGTGAACAGTATCAGGTGGAAAGTAGGCTTCCAAGGCGGTCAGACAAGAAATATGCATAGTTGTCTGAGCTGATCAGTAAATCCTGTCTAAAATCTAGCACCTGCCATTCTTTAAATGGCCGACTAAGATGATCGGACCCCTTGACATGAGGTGAAGAGATTAGAGATGTGAATATCACAAAGACCATGGACATGAGACCGATAGATGCTATGCCCTGAAGGATCATCTGGAGGAATTGGTCCAGGATGGCCAATTGTTTGAATAGCTCCTCAAGAGGAGTAGTCTGCCAAACACAGTGGCTTTACACCCAGATTCACCTGCACTCAGCATAATTCATATGATATATAGCTTGTTGCCTCCAAACAAAGTAAATACAATCTAGCCACAATAATCAGTCCCATCTAAGCCATATATGCCAGCCAAACAGCCTCGGTTGTTGAATGAGATTAGTTTCTCTGATGCCGATCTCGAAGGAGTACCACTTGGGGAAGATTACATTACCAGTATGCGCGAGCACCGAAACACTTGATGTGGAATTCCTAACCATCAAGCATCCACCACCTTACAACATGATCATGGGATGAGCATAGTTGTATGCAATGTAAGCCGTACCAAGAACCTATCATCAACTTCTTCGTTTCCCAACTCAATATGGCATTGAACAGATCTAGGGCTCTCAGAAGTCGACGAAGGATTGTTATCTCACCACTTCGGTGAAGAAGCCCAGGGAACTAGAAGTAAACTCAATTGAAGTCTCAGATCGGGAGAGCCTAGAGGATGTCGGCAAAACCCCGATTGTAGAGGTCACTGAGGATCTGGGTTGAGTAGAAATCAATGATGACCTAGAAAAGTTCTTCTTGATCGACACCTGTCTTAGTACAGCCGAGCGACAAGAGTTGGTTTTCTTCTTACTCGGTAATATTGATGCTTTTACATGGACACCTTGTGAGATGCCAGGTGTGGACCCTAATGTAGCCATGCATAGCTTGAATATTGACCCTAAAGCCAATCCATTCATTCAGAGGAGCCGCCGATCAACCACCGAGCATTCTTTGGTCGTAGTTGATGAACTCAACAAAGTCTTGGAAGCTGGGGCAATTCAGGAAATAACTTACCCCATGTTGTTGTCCAATACCGTGGTACTAAAGAAGAAAAACGGATCATGGTGTGTTTGCGTGGACTTCACCGATTTGAGCAAAGCCTGCCCTAAGGACTACTTTCCTTCACTCCGAATTGATCAACTCGTGGATGCAACTGCTCAACATCAGCACATGAGCTTTCTAGACGCTTACAGGGGCATTCACCAGATCACCATGGATCCAGCTAACCAGGATAAAATGACATTCCTTACTCTAAGGGAAACCTATTGTTACAAGGTTATGCCCTTTGGACTGAAAAATGTCGGGGCAACATATCAATGACTGGTCACCACCATGTTCAAAGAACAAATCGGCCGAACCATGGAAGTGTACATCAACACTATAGTAATGAAATCCAAAGAGAAAAAAGCTCACTTAGCCGACTTAGCCACAACCTTCGATATTCTCCGAAAATACAAGATAAAGCTCAATGCCGCAAAATGTGCATTTGGCATTAGATCTTGTAAGTTTCTCGGCTACATCGTAAATCATCGTGGGATAGAGGCTAATCCAAAGTAAATAAAGGCCATCCTAGAACTTGGCTCACCAGGATTAGCTAAAGAGGTACAAAAATTAATGGGGATAGCTGCAGCCCTTAACAAATTTATCAACCATTCTTTGGACCGATGCAGACTATTATTTCAAACACTTCGGCAGGGAAAAGCATTTAACTTGACCCTCGAATGTCAGACCACTCTAGACGGGTTGAAAACACACCTCAACTCTGTCTCTCTTTTGACAACCCTATCTCTAGATGATGTACTCATCCTATATCTAGCAGTGTCCGATCGAGTGGTAAGCGACGTATTGTTGAAGGAAGAACTCGTTGAGTAGAAGCCTATCTTTTATGTTAGTAAAGCAATGGTGTATGTCGAAACTCGATATCTACCTCTAGAAAAGCTTATCTTAGCTCTTGTAGTGGTTGCCAGAAAACTGATGCATTGCTTTCAAGCTCACACCATTAAGGTGCTAACGGATTATCCTCTCTCCATTCGGTACTCCGTAACATAGAATCATCAGGGTGAGTCTCATAGTGGGCATTGAAACTTGGCCAGTATGACCTCTAATTTTCACCAAGAATGGCTATCAAAGGGAAAGTTTTGGCCGACTTTATCACTGAATTCATGGGGTGTCATGAAGAATTAAGCCCCAACCAGTTGACCACTAAGCCTCAGCCAAAATGGAGAATGTATATCGGGGATATTTGGCAGATGTATTGCGACTGGTCATCTAATTAGCGCGGTAGTGGGACGGGAGTAGTAATCATGACCCCTGAAGGAGCAATAATCGAGCAGTCAGTCAAATTAGGCTTTGATGCCTAAAATAATGAGGACTAGTATGAAGCTTTGTTAGTTGGCCTCCAAAATGCCCTTCATTTGGGAACCAGATGCTTGTAGGTTTTTTGTGACTCAAAACTGGTCATCAATTAATTAAAGGAAGAATATGCAGCTAAGAATGACCGTATGCCAACTTACATGAAAACAACCAGTTCCTTGCTCATAGAATTCGACCACCATGAATTGAATTAGATTACTCGCGATCAAAATACATGTGCCGATGCCCTTGCCAGTCTAGCTTCAGCCGTAAATTTAGAAGTTAAGTAACCATCAAAATGGGCTTCATTCTAGAGCCGAGTATCAATGTCCTTGATTCACTCATCGTGGTTACTATCAAAAGAAGGCTGAGTTAGATGGATCTCATTGCTGCATTTCTTTCTTTAGAACAGCTGCCAGAGGATAATAGGGAAGCCTAAAAACTACGAAATAAAGCTCAACGATATTATCTGGACCCCCATGAAAAAATTTATAAGAAATCTCTCTCTGGGCCTTACTGGGAATGTGTCCATCCAGACCAAGTCAAAGATTTTCTGGCCGAAATACACGAAGACAGTTGTGACAGCCATTCTGGAGGTCGGTCATTGGCCCATCTAGCAGTCACTCAGGAGTACTGGTGGCAAACTACGTGTATTGACGCTGAGGGCTACGTGCAAAAATGTAAACAATGTCAGAAGTTTTCTTCCCTTACGCATCTGCCTGCTGAAGAACTAAATTCAGTCACCAGTCCTTGGCCTTTCGCCCAATGGGGCCTGGACATAGTTGGACTACTGCCAAGGGCTCAAGGAAATAAACAGTTCTTAATTGTTGCAACAGATTATTTCATAAAGTGGGTTGAAGCAAAACCATTAGCACATAAACGGGATGCGAATATCAAGCATTTTGTTTGGAAGAATATTATTACTCGATTCGGCATACCCAGAGCGCTTATTTTTGATAACGACACTTAGTTGATTGTGGTGTCTATTGGGACTTATGTGACATGTATGGGATTTGACCCTATTTTTCTTCTTTCCCCTATCCGTAGAGTAATGGCTGGGCAAAGGCTTCCAACAAAGTAGTCTTAGAAGCTATCATCCTTGTGTTTTGGAACATAAGCTATCATCCCCCTCGAGATTGGCTTGCCAACCCTCAAATCAAAAGCTTTCGACACAGGCCAAAACGATATAATGCTGGCCTTGGAATTGAATCTACTTGAAGAAGGTTGAGACTGAGCCCTCGTGAATATGGGCAATATCTGCAACAACTTGCCAAGTCATATAATTAGAGAGTGCATTTAAGCCAATACACCCCTAGAGAGTTGGTCTTGAAAAAAATACTGTCGGCTGCCAAAAATCCTACGGATGGACAACTCGGCCCCAATTGGGACGACCCCTACTAGATTGATCAATTGCCGGTGCAAGGGCATACCGACTCTCGGATATAAACGGAAAGAAATTACTTCGAACCTGAAATTCGACTCGTTTGCACAAATTTTATCATTAATATCTCTAACTATTTTTGTTTTTGCCTTATTTGTGCAGTTGTGTGCTTGGGTTTACTACCTCACTTTATGTACATATAATTATGCAATGATGTAATTCATTATGTCATTTCTAATTTTTTATCTCTTTTCTTTAATCACCTTATTTGAAAAAGCCTCCGAATTCGGAGCGACCTTCATGCTTGGCACGATTGGCCATCGAAAAAGCCTCCGAGTTCGAAGAGCTCTTGGTGCTTGGCATGATTGGCCCCCAAGCCACTGAATTCAAAGCGCCATTTAAAACATTCGAATCAGCACAATTAGGGAACACAATTTATATTACGAATGCAGATAAGGGTAATTCAATATTCATTAACATTCAATTCAGATACATTTAATCTACAACCAATTGGCGCCCTAGTTACAATAACTTAAAGATCAAATCGAATTACTCTGCCGACTACACATTTGGAGGATTATCAGTCTCCCCCTCATCATCCGACTTCTCAGCATCATAAGCCTCAAACGACATTACATAACTTTGGTACAACGGTGAAGCCGAATCCACTCCCGCTTCCTGAAGTGCCTTGATCCATCCATGTTTGAAGCCATGATTTTCACATCGGCACAGGTCGTCGGCTAGCTTCTCTATCGTCTTGTCAGTGCCAATCTTGCTCCCGTCAAAAAAGCCCTTGTTATAGGCTCAGATTTCTATGGCCTCCCTTGCAAAGATGCTGGTTATATCGCAGTCAACAATCGCATGGTCCATCAGATGCTTTGAAACCATGTCTGTCATTGTTGACCCTACCGCTCTGAGTTCGGCTGTCTTTGCTTTGTGAGCCTCATTTTTCGCCTACTCCTTTACTTCCTCTAGTTGACGCTCTAAATTTTGAATCTGCCCATCTTTGTGATCAATTTCTTTTTGGGTGGTGCGCAGGCACATGCCGATTTTATCTGAACTATAAAGACCTCTAATTGCCATGTGGACTCCCTCTCTGAAGACTTCATAGTCTCCTAGGTTGGTCATCAACTATTGCACTTCAGGACGAAAAATTTGCAGAGTAAACTCAACTGTCACATTCGGGTCACGGATGATCAAGTCGGCTTCGGTCATGGGTTTGTTCCCAATAAAAATCGAAAAACTCAACGGACATGGCAGTCTATTCAGCTCATATTGAACAGGAGCCCAAGCACTAGCATCTCGTGTGTTTCCTCTTTTTTGGATCCCGATCCCATTTGTGGGATATTTATTTGCCTCATCCTTTCTTGGTTATCTACTTTGACACCTAGGTGATCGACGTTTCTCTTGCTCCTCAGACCCCGTGTTTCTCATTTGTATAGGCTTGCCACCAACTCCATAGTACATCTAGCTCTGCCAAACTTTTTCCTTCTCCCCTGTTGTTGAAGAACAACCTACCAGATATGTGAACTTGTTCACCTTGACAAAGATGAGAGCCTCACAACTCACTGATTACTCAAGTGATTTTTTTTGTGGGCGTTGCCTCTTCATTATGTGTGCATCATCTATTTAAAGAAACTAGGCCATTAATTACAGATGTGGATGTGCTATTCCTTAATTACGAATGCACCATTCGTTGGACACACCACCAATTCTGAATTTCCTCATTGGCATTGTCTATACATGTCTCAACTAGCATAGAGGCAAATATATGAATCTACTTAGCATCATCAGTTATGGACAATCAATGAGATGCTAAATTGCCACATTATACCCCACTTGAGAACTTAGCAGTGGTGCCTGCTCTCTATGATGTATTCAGCATAGTCCATTAGCGTCTCAACTGGGGTAGGGGTAGATATATGAATCTATTTGGTGTCATCAATTATGGACAACCCAATGAGATGCCAAATTGCCACATTATACCCCACTTGAGAACTTAGCAATGGTGCCTACTCTCTTTGATGTATTTAGTGTAGTCTATCCGCGTCTCAATTAGAGCAGGGGCAGATATATGAATGTATTCGGCATCATTAATTATGGACAATCAATGAGATGCCGAATTGCCACATTATACCCCACTTGAGAACTTAGCAGTGGTGCCTACTCTCTACAATGTATTCGGTGTAGTCTATCTGCGTCTCTACTGGGGCAGAGGCAAATATACGAATCTATTCGGCGTCATCAATTATGGACAATAAATGAGATGCCGAATTGCCACATTATACCCCACTTGAGAAAGCAGTGCCTTCATTTTGTACCGACTTAAAGCGCAAAACCATGTCTTAATTGCTTATTACATTATGTTCACTCCATTACACAACTGCCAATTATATGGAGCACACCGTCAGGTTACCATTATTTGGACACTATTATGCAACAACATCAAAAAAATCTACTTTGATACACAATAGGCATCGATAGGAATATTTTCATTTATAAACTGAATGGGTACAAGCGTTTCACCTTATACATGAAAATAGACCTATTATAACACTTGCTACAAAAATAAAAACAACAAACAAAACAAAACAAACAAAATACTGATCAACTACAAAATCACTTCATTTGACTTCAGGGTTCCTTCAGGTCTAATTCTAGTGGCTCTACTTCTTCTTGCTCATACGGAATCGGCATGTCAAGCGTTATCTTCGCAGTCACCAAAGCTTTGAGCCAGCCGTGTATGAAGCCTCAGTTTTCAAATTTTAAGGCTTCATCAACATATTTCTCCATGGCAGATGTCCCTCCAGCTTCAAATGCTTTGGATGACTCTGATTCCACTTGTTTCTTTGCCTTCTTAACCTCCTGGAGATCAGCCCTAAGTTTCTCTATCTCCTCTTTCGCCATTACTAGAGTGGTGTTAGTAATACTGGCCCTTGCTTTAGTGGCCTTCCAAAGCAAATCAACATGTTTTGTCTTCTCCTCTTCAGTAGCGCCCTTTGCATACTCTTTTTTAGCCATCCTCACCCTGGTCTCGGCTTTGAGTGAGCCGATTAGTTCCAAAGCATCATGATGATGGCGACCAATTTTAGTGATCTGCTTCGCCACCTAAAAATAATATATATATATATATATAATAAAAATAGTAATGTAATATACTTAGGTAAGAGGCAATAACACTTAGACAAATGTTGAACTCACCAAAATAGCCGATTGAGTAGCCAAGGCGATTGAAACTCCGTCTGGCTCGGCGCGAAATGTTGCTTTGTCTATAGGGAAAGCAATCGCCGAAGCCACACTTAATGCCACAACAGGCTCTTTGACTGCCGAAGCACCAGTTGGGACTAGTGACCCCTTTATCTTTGGCTGGATCATAAATGGTGTAGCAAGATTAAGAGAAGGTGAAACTCTTAGCTGTTTATCAATCGGTTGCTCTGCTAACTCGGCGACAACCTCAGAGGATTAGGCGGGACGCTTCTCCCCACTTTGTTCAACCACCGTTTCCTCGTTTGCTGACTCCCGAACTTGTTGGGCCAATTCTTCAGGAGTGGTTTCAGCGACGACCTCTGTTTGAACCAGCACTGGTGGAGAAACCTCTTGGCTTTCCCCAATACCCTCCGCTTTCTTCCTTGCTGCCATCTTTTTGGCATTCCTCTTCCTCGCAAACTAAGTAAGCAATTCGGTGGCCATATTTTCAGATCCTACCCTAGGAAAGTCTTCTAAATTGATGAAGATGTCCTCTTCATGGGAGCTCAAATATACTCGGCCAAAAGAAGGTGGGCTACTTCTAGTTCTTTCGTCAAGGCCAATTTGGTCGAAAGCTAGAGCAACTTCTCTATCAAGTTCTTGCTCCTCTACCAAACGGACATCCAATTCAGTAGAAACGTTCAAATCGGCACGATCCGGTTGAACTTCTTCAACACCCTGTTCGGCATCTTGTCCACCTCGATCGCCAACCTCTTCTCTTTGCTCACTAGCTGGAGACTCTCCAAGTCCAATATCCCTTCGATTGGTGAAACTAGGGAATATTAGAGTTGTCAGCTGTTGTTTGCCTCTTGGAACCAAAATATGATCTGCTACTGAGAAGGTCGAATACGTGGGGTCGTATCTTAACAGTATGTGGGCGGCGCGTCCTTGTCTTTCAAGATTTAGATGACTTGTGAAATCAAGGGTGACCTTCACTTGAGCAAGCACATATTCATCTGCTGAATTGAGGGATTTTTTGAGGTCGTTGCCTGCATAGGGAAGAAACGACCAATATATAGAGCTCAACCCGAATAAAAATCAAATTGCTAAAAGATGTATTCGGCCACCTAGTTCACCTTTCCGTCTAGGCACTAGGTCCAGGCGATCTTCTCCTTCGCCGAATTCCTAATTACCTTGGATGGCGACCAAAACATCATCAACCCTCTTGCTAGAGCTGGCAAGCATAGTTACTAAATGGTGGTCTATGTCCTTGGCTCTTAAAAAATATTTGCCTTGCCGACCAAACGATGTAGCCAGAATGTAGCAATGCCGAATTGTAGGAACTCCTAGGTTGAGTCAAAGTCAATGGTTTAATTCAATTATACCCATTATTGTTCGGTGGAAGTATACGTTAGGTTCAGAAGGGATCAAACCCCAGTAACGAAGAACGGATTTGAGAAAGGGATGGAAGGGAAAATAGATTCCACCTCAGCAATTGACAAAAAAGAGAAGGCGATTGTGTTTACGTCATCCATTTCCATATCAACCACATCATCCCCAATGAGGGTCAATCAAACATCGTCTGGGATCAAAAAGTGGCAATGAAAGGTAGCAACTTGATCCTCAGAGAGGAGAGCTTTTAAATGGTTTGCCATGGCAATGGAATCGGAAGACCAGAGCAAAAGCAAGAAGAAATAAAAGAAGGCAGGACTGAAGCTACGTGAGAAAAATAAAAGAAGAGGCTTAGAAGACTTACAAATTGAAACAAAAAAGACACGAGCTACAGAAGAAGTAGAATAAACACACAGAGTCTTGAAGATTGAGAGTTGCAAGAGATGGACCAAGGATAAAAATCTTTCAAAAAAAAAAAAAAGAGGAAAGGCGAAGAGTTTTCAAATCGCATTAAATGAATGACAAGTACAAAGGGGTGGTGTAGACACCCCATTTTTGACCACCCGTAAGACTTGGATGATTTATTCTAAACACCCGATGAAGAAAGTTACATTGTGCATTCTTTTGAATTCTTAGTGAAGAAATTTGGATTCAAGCTCTAATCCCAAACCTTACACCCCATTTTGGCCAAACTATTTTAGACCTTAAAACCTTATTTTTCAAAATATTTTTCCAAATGTTTCTGTGATGTTTCGAGACTCGCATTTCGTTTAAAATATCGCATTTTTTGGTAAACTGAGTAAGGACAAAGTGGAAATAAATGAAAGGGAGGTGAATTCTTTGAAAAATATTTAAAAACATCTTATTTATAGGTTTGGAGTTGAATGAAATAGGAGGGGATGGAAGAAAACTAGTTTAGGAAGAAGTTGGGCATCAATCTATTAAGAAATAAATAAATAGCCTTCACTAAATTACGCATATCTCTCTTAACACTTAGAATTTAGATGTGAGGCTACCACCATTGGATATTAGACTTCTGGATGACGGAGATATGCCTGTTTGAAGTCGTGCTGAAGTGCAGATTTTTGGACCTGGCCGGATTTGCTTAGAACCGGCCGTGGCTCATTTAGACCCGCCCGAGTTTCGATGAAAACTTCTCCAGAGTCCCTTTTTAGGCCTAGCTTTTCATTTTTGGGCCCGCCCGGGTCTCATTAGCGCCAAACATAATAGCTGGCAGGAATTGGGCAGTTGGCTTTGTTTGAAGATATTTTCAACCAAATTGGCTCAGATTCTATAAATAGACCTCTTGCATTCATTAAAGTTTAGAAGATTTTCCTAAAGGCTTTGAAGGAGATTGAGAGCTAAAACCATCCTCCTTGCTTCCTTTGATCTCAAACATTCTTGAACAATACATACACCATTAGAGCTTGTTATTGAAGCTTTTTTGTTGAAGTTTCAAACCATATTTCATAACTTGAGGGTGTTTAGAATGAAGTTTGATCAATAACCATACATACTCTTTAAAGAGGTATACTTCTTACCCATCTTTTTCCTTTGTTTTTACTAATCATCTTCTTCTTCATTTTCCTTGAGTTTGTGCACTGCTGGAGGTTACTTTAAAGGGCTGAAATATATGATTTAATTCACAAAAATTGGAGGGGTTAGAAACCCCTCATTAAGCTTGCTTGTCTAGTTTGTTCTCTCTTATTTTTGTTCACTTTCTTCACCTTTTTGAAGTAGTTTTAGCCACTGTTTTTGGACTATTTTGGGACTGTTTTTGGACTATTTTGGGGCTAAAATATGTTATTTAAAATTGAAAAAAGTGGAGGGGTTAGCCACCCCTCCTTAGGCTTTGTTCTATAGTTGTTTCTCTACTCTTTTTACTTACCTTCTCTTTTTTTTAGCTACTCTTTTTTTCACTTTAGGGGCTGTTTTAATTTATTTAAATAGCTTATGCCTGGAATACTTAGCTTGTTGTGTTGTAAGTCCTCATGGCTTCGATTGTTTAGGCCTTAGACACCGAGTCATTTGAGTTGATAGCTTTTTATTACTACTTAGTTTTCATGCAAGAGTCTTATTTTAATAATCAATCTCGCATAATCATTTATGCACCCTCCCCCCTTTCTTCTTTTCTTTTGTTTCAGAATTATTTCACATGATTGATTATTATTCAAGGCATAAGAAAGAGACACATGCTCAATGGCTTAATTTCTATAGAGGTTCATCGTCAAGGCATAATCTCTCTTTCATGCTAAGGATCACTTCTTGTTTGGCGTTTCTTCTCATTTAGTGGACTTACTATCACTTTGGACAAATTGATTAAAGAATGGAAATGACTAATAAAATTGGTTGAAAATCAATGAAACCAACATAAAGAAAGTATTTAGAATTGGTTGGATCTGGCCGGACATTATGCCAGGTCTATCGCTTCGAGGATCGTCGCTTATCAATACATGATATTTTGATAAGACTTGAGGCGTGTCTGCCTTCCTCTTTGAACTAAATTCATGATGAGAGCGAGAGGTGGTTGTCTTTATTGCATTTATTAATTGTTTTGCCCAAATAGTGTTTGAAATCATCAAGCCATCAACTTGTGCCTATTGATGGTTTCGGACTCGAATTCACTCTTCTCTTGAGTTTCATGACAGAGGAGAGGAAAAGGGACACACATGGCTTAAAGTTGCTCTATCTGCACTGTTGTCACCCTAGAGCACAAAAATAGATTTTTGCAAGAAATTAGGGCACGACTGGCCTTGTTTGGACCTGGCCGGTCCGCATTAGGAGCTGGTCGAGCCCCAATGTATGGTACACAGAGCAATTTTGAGAAATACAAAGCAGTGGCTGAGGGTGAACACAGGGCAGTTTCCCAGCAAAGCAGACAGAGCAGTTTCTGAGGAACATTGTGCGCAATCATTGGCTTGTTTCTTGGATTACTGTAATATCATTGTTGTAATAAATTAGTTAGTTATTTATTATTCATTCAAATTTGTAATAAGTAATTAGTTTAGCTAATTTATCATTCATTTGGTTTTGTAATAGTTAGTTTATTTCAAACACTTGAACTTTCATTCGGACCCTCTTGCATAAGAGCACAATTGTAAAAAGTGTGTATGTCTTCCAACCCCATTTCTTTCTCCCTTTTATTTACTAGCTTATGATGGTAGCATAACATATCTTGTTTCCTTAGCATTTTCCATGATTTTCATCCACTCGTCTTGCATGCATAAAATCTCGGTTCATCATTCTAACTAAGCATTGTTATTGCTTAAATTCTTTGAATACGTGCTTAGACTGTATGCTGTCAAATTGATGCAAATAACATGTTAGTAGCCAAGCCCATTAATTCCATAAATTGTATGTGTTGCATTAGTCATATTGCATTAGTTAGGATCACGCAGTTTTTCTTACTCTTTTATCTTTTTGACTTGCCTCGGTGTACTAGGTGAGCATTTAATTGCTTTAGCATACTGCATGCGTGTGATTGTTGCCATGTCATTAAAGCATGATTCCATAAGGCTAAATGCTTAAATAATATATCTGTTTGAATGCTGGTGGATGAAAGCTAATTGCTTGAATTGGAATAAATTGATTAATGTACATACAAACTCACTTTTTCAAGTGGCGTGTATTCAAAACACTTTTTTCAAACAAACATGAAATCAAATGTTCCAACTTTTGCAAATTAGTCTATATTTGCATGTATCACCTAGTAAAGTTAGCCTAATAATCAGAACAAGAGCATGTAATGTAAATAAAAATCATATCATGATTAGTAGAGGTCGATCTTTGATCGAGCGAGTGGGGTGCTCACTTCATGACCTTCCTCTCTCATACCTAAGTTCTCGAGCCAAGACAATCTTGGTGATGATAGACACATGGCCTTTGGCACGAGCCACAGAGTTTCCTAAATTTCTCAAAAACATTTAGGTGGCAACTCTGTATCTAGCAAAGCAGTCAATTTTTGGCATTTTGATTCAAAATCGATTTTCTAAAAGAATTGTCAAATTTGGACTCATTTGTATTTATCTATTTCACATTACACTTGTGGAATTAGATTCAGAACCACGGGAGTCCGAACTATAGGGCTAGTCATATCCAAAAGGAGCACGAAAAGCAAGCTACAGGCGAGAAGCTGCAATCATTTCACATTACGTCTCCTCTGACGTGTCAGCAACAAATGGGGCTCATACGCCGTATTCTCAAATTTCAAGACGTCTTGACAATTTTAATCGAACGAAACTCATACTCAGTGGCCGAGAATGTCGACTATCTGAGACAGTCGAATACTCGGGGGGCAATTGTGGGAGTCGAATAAAAATAATCAATTACAAACTGGACTTATTAACTGGGCCATGTTAGGCCAAAGCCCATTGGGCTATGGATCGTTGCTGAATAAGCATTGAGAATCTTATTAAATGTCGAATTAGGGATATTCATTCCATATGCCAAAGTCGAGTAGTCCAGGGTAGTCGGAAGGGTCCCATTAGACAAAACTAGGTTGTCCCATTCCAAAAAAGCATGATAAGAAAGTGGGACTAGAGAAAGACTCTATAAAAGAGGGAAGGAGGCTGAGAAAAGAGATATGTAAACAACTTGTGCTCTAAGAAATAAAAAATATCAACTATCCGAAGAAGAACTAACTTGTCCATCAGAGTACTAATTCCAGTACCACCGTTCGAAGCAGTTTCTATATTTCAGATGACATTGCAAAGATCTCGAGGGCTTGCCTGGACCGGAGGAGTATTTCCAAATCCACTTCCTCAGAACTTTCATATTGGCAAGGCCCATAATATAAAGAATGTTATTTCTCTCCAGTTCAATTCATTATAAGTTCAAATTAAGTCTATTTTCTTGATTCAAATTGCATATTTTTTAAAAGTTTTTAAGTAGATCATTTATTCAACAAGTCAGGTTAATTGGATATTAATACACTTGTTTGGATCATTTTTTACATTAAAAAAATTGACAATAAATATTATTTTAAACATAAACGATCCATATTTTAAATATAAATGTGATTCAAATAGTGAACTCATAATTGGTTGAATTGAATTAGAGTGATTTTTTTTTTTTAGATGGGGGAGACGATTACATAAAAGGCGGAACCTCAGAAGCCACCAACACTAATAAGGATGAAGGAACTTTCTCCATCCAAACTCATGGTGAGTCAAAATCAAAGGCTAACCTACACAAGTAATGAGCCACATAATTTCCCTGCCCACACACATACAACACATACATATTCTAGAAGAGCATGAGACTTTCTTGAGCAGCCTGCACTAGGTGTCCATAGCAAGATAAATTCTCTATCGTTCCTTGAATAACATAATAACATTAAGGGAACCCCCTTCAAGCTAAATATCCCCCAATCGCCAGATCTCGTCCAAATTGCAAAGCTTTAATTGCACCAAGAGCTTCAACACAATCAACATCAAAAACATAATGAATTTGATCAACCATGGAGGCAATTACCACCCTATTAAAATCCCAGACAATGGACCCAATACCAACAACTGCTTGATCCTTACATACCGAACCATCAAAATTCAACTTATACACACCTTATTGGGTACACGCCATCTTTTTTGTTGAGCGGGCAACAAACTCCTAGATATACTTCACAGCAAAAGATGCAACCCTGACAGCCGACCATTTATTCTCAAAAATGAAATTGTTCCTATCTACTATTATTATAAAAGTGTGAAGAGTCTACCATGTTTTTCACTTTTTTTTTTTTTTAAATCCCAATTTTATTCTCTCAAATCTATTATATTTTCTAAAAGTCATGAAGAGTCCTATATAAATCAACTATCTATTTATTTTTGGAGTTAAATACTCAAAATGATATATTTGCTTCCAAAGTCTTATATCAATATAAACAAATCATCTCCCTTCTAATAAAAAAAAAAAAAACAAAAAAAGAAAACCATCTCCTTATTTTTTTACATTGATGATGATTGAAGAAAAAAAAAATTACTTTTTTTTTTTTTTATAAATTTCCTATGTCTATTTCTATACTGATATACATAATATTTATAATTGTCCATCATGGATCGAATTTGGTTGAAACTTAAAATTGTATGCATTCGTTCGAATCTAGACAGAGAAAAGTACATGCGTTTTTAAAAAGAGATTTGGGCTGCAACTCAAAAAATCACAGGTTATCTTCACACTTTTTTTTGTTGTTTACATTATATTTTATGAACTGTAATATTTTGTATGATACTTTAATAACTAAGGTATTTTGTCCAAATTCTAAATAACAACCACTTTTGTTGGTTTTCCTTTTTAAATCTGTTTTTCAGTTTTTGATATTTCATATTTTTTCAATTTTGGTGATTAAAGGTGCTAGAATTTTTTCATGTTTTATATTTAAATTATACGTTTACATGAAAATCTAAAATCTAATAATCTAAATAGAATTAAAAAGTACAATATTGGTAAAAAAGAATTTTATAAATTCAAACATGCACTAATTTTTATTTTTTTTAATTATTATTATTTCATAATAATAATTTTTTTCCAAAAAGAATATACAACAAATTATTTCTACGTGTATTTAGATTAAGTGAATCTCAATTTAAAAATTAAATTAAAAAATAAAAAAATTATTAAATTAAGTGAATTTAAAAAGAAAATAAAAGTGTAATTAAAAAATCAATGTCAAAGACAAAAAACATGAAAACCAAAAACATTTTAAAAAAAATGAAAAAATAAACCAAACCAAACACTATAAACTTCTCTTTGTTTAAATCTTTCTTCACTAATATCTAATTTTGCACAAATTATTCACAAATTTTTTTCAATTTTTATGTGAATTTAATAATCTATTTAAAAAATGGTGCATACATAGAAAAATGTAACATCTAAGATAGCCTTGAAGCATAGACACTTTCAATACATTATGTATCTGTTCCATTCCCGGTGGTAAGGCAATTCGATAAGCAATAGGATCCAATCTTTCAAGGATCTGGAGCAGTACAATGTAACGAGGAGTCAATTTCTCTTTTCTACCGAATCTTGTTTGCCCTTTCATCGATGTTACTTTGATAAACATTTGATCTCCCACTTCATACTCTAAATCTCTTCTTCGTTGATCCGTGTAACTCTTCTATTGGCTTTGTGTAGTTTTGAGCCATTGTTGAATGATCTTTATCTTTTCAGTCATTTGCGGCACAAGTTTTGTCCCACATATGGCCCTATCACCAACCCCAGCCCAATGAACTGGAGATCTACACTTTCTACCATACGGTGCCTCATATGGCGCCATACTGATGCTAGCGTGGAAACTGTTATTATAAGCAAATTTAGCTAATGGCAAATACGTTTCCTAGCTGCCTTGGAATTCCAATACACACATATGAACCATGTCCTCTAAAATCAGAATGGTTCTCTCTGTTTGTTCATCAGTTTGCAGATGCAAAGATGTGCTGAACCTTATCTCTGTTCCCATTGCATTCTGTAGACTATGCCAAAATCTAGAAACAAATTTAGGATCCCTATCTGATACAATAGACACTGGAACCCCATGTAAATGGATAATCTCATCAATGTAAATGGTGGCAAGTCTATAGAAATTAAATGAGGCTTTCACAGCAAGAAAATGAGCAGACTTTGTCAACCTATCAACTATAACCCAAGTTGCATTCATACTTCTAGATGTTCGAGGTAGATTGATGATGAAGTCCATGGTTATGTGTTCCTATTTCTATTTCAAAATAGGAAGGGATTGAAGCAAGCCTGCCGGTTTCTGATGCTCTGCTTTTACTTGTTGACACTGTAAGCACTTGGAATTGAATTTGGCAATCTCTTTTCATATTGGGCCACTAATACACTAACTTTAAATCTTGATACATTTTGGTATTCCTGGGGTGCATAGCAAACATTAACTTATGAGCTTCTTCTAGAATTCTTCCCTTTAGTTCTATATCGTTAGGAACACAAAGTCTCCCCTGAAATTTTAATACTAACTCTTCAATTGTGAATCCCGGTTTAGGTTTAACTTCAAACACATCACAAATATTCTTCAGAAACTCACCATTTATTTTCTTTTGTTTGATCTCTTCGATAATTGCTGGTTGTGCGAACATTGCAGCAATCAAACCATTTTGTTCAAAAGACACCACTTCTATTTCAAACTTTTCAAATTCTTGTAGAAGCTCTTTGTGATCTATAAGCAAACAGGCTAAACCTCCCACATTCTTTCTGCTAAGTGCATCTACCATGGTATTGGCCTTGTCTGGGTGGTAATAAATCCATAGATCATAGTCCTTGATCAATTCAAGCCATCATCTCTGTCGCATGTTTAATTCCTTCTTCTTGAAAACATACTTCAAGCTTTTATGATCTGTGTACACTTCACATTTAACCATATACAAGTAATGTCGCTACATTTTCAATGCAAACACAACTGCGGGAAGCTCTAAATCGTGTGTTAGGTAATTCTTCTCATGTGGTCTCAACTGTCAAGAGGCATATGCAATCACTGCGCCATTCTGCAATAAAACACAACTCAGACCCTTATAAGATACATCGCTATAAATTACAAATCCTTCGGTACCTGAGGGTGTAGTAAGGATTGTAGCTGTGGTCAATCTTGTTTTCAATTCTTGAAAAGCTTATTCCCTCTGTTCTGTCCACACAAATGGTTCCCTTCTTCGAGTCAATTGCATCAATGGTACAACAATTTTTGAGAAGTCTTTAACAAATCTTCGATAACAACCTGCCAATCCCATAAAACTGCGGACCTCAGTCACGTTAGTCGGGGTAGGCCAATCAATAATTGCTTCAATCTTTTGAGGGTCGATAGAGATACCATCTTTATCGATGACTGTAGACCCCCCATTTTGATTGACCTTAAGACTTGGGCATTTCATTCTGAACACTCAGTGATGAAACATTAAGCTGTGCAATTTTTTGAATCTTTAGCAAAGGAATTTAGTTTCGAGCTTTAAACCCAACCCTTGCACCCTATTTGGACCAAAACTTGTTTTTCTAGCTTGACCACTCAAAGAGCAGCAAGACCAAAAGTTGACCTACAGACCACATTTATAGGGCAGACTGTACATCCTCTTTGCCAGTCGACCATGTTTAGCGCAAAAGATATTTCTGTAGCAATAGGCTGCTCTCATGCACGGGATTTGAAACTGCTATCTTTTTTGGAGATATTTTCGATCTCAGATGCCGAAATTCTATAAATGAAACACCTCCCTCAGAGTTTAGTGTTAGAAAACTTAGTGAGCAAGCAGTTTGAAAGGCATACAAAGCATTCTCTACCCTCTTGAATATAGATACACTATAGCTATCCTCTTGAAGCTTTTTGCTGAAGCTTTAAACCTTATTTTAGATGCTTGAGAGTGTTTGAATTGAGATTTGTGAATCAAGAAGGCCTTCCTCTCTTCAAGAGTTTAATCTTTGAACACTTTTCATTACCTTTTCTCTTGCTCTCTTGTTCTTCATCCACTGTTTTAGACACTGATTTTCAAAGTTGTTTTTAGGCTTAAAAATGTGATTTAAACCTTGTTGAAAGTGGGAGAGTTAGCCACCCTGCCATAGGCTTATCCATAGTTGTGCTCTCTTTGTTTTCTCCCTATTTTTACTCTTTTTTCTTCACTTTTTAGATTGATTTCAGCACTATTTTAGTTAGTTTTTGTATGAATATGGACTGAATATATGTGTTTAAAGCTTTAAATAGATAGCTTGATTCTTGATTCTCTCTCTCTTCTTCAAAGTTGTTGTAAGCTCTCTTCTAGTTTCATCTTTGAAGCATGGAAATGAATGTCTTATCCTTATTCCATGAGTAAGAAGATGAACTTACAACAACTCCCTATAAGTTTCATTCATTTGCTTAGTCTTGTTTTGATTTTGCTTTGAAGCCATATGAGAGCTCTTTCATCAGAAGTATAGAGACTCTCTTCTAGTTCCTTTCTGAAGCATGGAAATGGATTTCAATCCATCTTCAATGAGTAGGAAGAAACTCTTTGCTTTCCTCAATGATGTAATCTCTTGTTTGTAAGCTTTGTTTTCAAGAATGGCTAAATCTATTCTCTCTAAATTTGAGTACTCACTTACTCTTATTTTTCATGAGATAGAGTAAGTTTCATGCCATCTCATTGAATGCTTCCTCTTCTTAATTTGCATTAGCTTTGTATTCATTGATTTCCATCTCGTTGCTTCATTAATCATTATCTAAATACCCTTAGGATGTTTGATGATTTATGAAGCAAACCTACTCTCTCCTTGAAAATCTTCATGATATGAGGGAACAGGAAGGATGAACATCCTTTGGAAACCCTCTATTTTTGCTCTGTTCCAATTCTGTTACAACAGGTCTTTCTCCAGAAGCAGTGGCCGACAGGCCACCATCTTATACGGCCGACCACTTCATCAGGTTAGCTGACCACCTTAGTTGTATGGCAGTGGTGGTTTTTTTTTTTCTTTCCAGTTAAAGCAGAGCAGATCCTGAGGTCAAAATAGAACTGTTTTCTGACTGCAAACAGGGCAATTTCTGACTGCAAACAAAAAGGTTTCCGAAGGATATTCTTGCTTGTGCACATGCAATTCCTCATCTCTCATTCAATTCCTTTAAATTAGTCACTTTGACATTTCTGTTTGTAATAATTAGTTAATTAGGGCATTCAGACCCTTTTGTAAGAGGGCAAATTTGTAACACTTGATGTATGTTTTCCAACCTCTATTTCTTTCTCCCTTTTATTTACATGCTTACTGTGGTTGTACAAAACATCATGTTTTCGTTTCATATCATTTCCATGGCTTGTATCAATTTTCGCATGCATTAAGATTCAGCTCATCATACTTGAAGTCGTTATCATTTCCTACTTCATTATGTGCACAACCTCATGCTTTGAGTTGATTCACATATCATGTCAGCAGTTGAATCTAGTAGTTACATTTTTGTATGCGTTGCATTAGCCATTTTGCATATTAGGATAATGCATTTTGTTTCACTATCTTCTTTTCTTTGGCTTGCCATGGTTGAGTAGCAGGTGAACATTTTTGCTTAAGCATATCATATATGTGTTTGTGTTACCATGTCGAGCATAATACCATAAGGCTACTTGCTTACTTGAAATATCTCTTTGAATGCCTGTGGATGGAGGCTATATTGCCTAAATTGGAGTGACTTTGATTGTTGTATAGATGAGCTCTTTTTTTCATTTCTAAACTCTTTCAAAATCGCATAACATCAAAGCATTCCAAAATAAGTGTTGTGGTCTATACTTGTTTGCTTCACATAATAATGTTAGTATATTTAATAATTAGAATATGAGCATATAATGTGTATAAGATTCATATCATGATTTAGTAAAGGCCGATTTTTGATTGGGTGAGTATGGTGCTCAATTCATTACCTTCCCCTCTTATACCTAGGTTCCCAAACCGAGACACTTTGGTTATGACAAACAAGTGGCCTTTGGCACGAGTCACAGGTTTCCTAATTTTTCCAAAAATATTAGGTGGCAACTTTGAAATCTAGTAATGCAGTCCATTTTTGGCATGTCTTGTGATTAATGGATTTTCTAAAGATTTGTTGGATCTGCACTCTCATTTGTTTTTTGTTTCACATTGCACTTATGGAACCAGATTCAGAACCACGGGAGTCCGAACTATAGGGAATCGCATTCGAGGAGACTAAACCCCTTCAAGGAGTGTGAAAAACTACCTACAATTTCTAACGACTCTACTGGGGATATCAAAGAACTTGGCTTAAACTTCATGATGTGAACTTTTATCTACATATATATGTTCTTTGCATTGCATTTGCATGGTGCTCTTAAGTCACTGTGTTTACCATCTGATATCCTAGACGGCTTGTTGGAGGCTTGCCAAAAGGCTAGTTGGATGTAGGCAATGTCATATTGGGAACACAACCCTTGGATCTGGGTTACCGCCGTACTGCTTGATCCTCCTTTCACTTTTCAGTGTTGGGTGTGAAAGGTATATTAGGTAATCTTACTAAGGTACCCTTTTTTTGACTAATTGGTCTAGTGCATGTAGTAAAGCTCTAGTGACCTTTCAAATTAGGATAGGATGGTGTCCCATATTCAAGATGTTGCGATACCGCTTGTTTTGAATAGTAAAGATGTAGATCACTCCAAAGCTAGGACAAGGAAACCCTAACTTCTCATAGGGGTGTTTTGAATGCTTTTGTGCAAAAATATGAAATCTTTGGAAATGTGTGAAGTAATCCTTGGAGAGTTTTAATCTTAAAGTGATTCCTTTCAAACTAAAAGGTCATATTAGATTCAGAATTGGGTCGAAATCCAGGGGTTTGTGTTTGATATGGTGGGAAAAATATCAAGATTTGGGGATTATATCTGAATGGGTAAATTTTTAGCAAGATCAAAATCAGGGCCAAAAATTGTATCTTGCTTTGTTTTGACTTGCATACCCGGTACCCTGATCTAATGGGGCATTTATTTTTAATGCTAGGTTTGTCTGAGCCGAAAGAGTTTGATCCTACATATTGTGATGGGTCGCCAAGAAGAAGCAGTACCCAATTCAATAAAGGCCCAGCCTAATCCAACCCAGAAGAGCTTCCAATCCTAGAAAAACCCACCCAGCAAAGGTCCATCCCACCTGATCCCAAAAAGCCAACTTCGAAAGGTCCATCCAATCCCGAAAGATCCATTCTAAAAGGCCCAATTCAGTCAAATCCGTCTAGACTAATCCAGTTCAAATATATCAAACGTAACCTGTTCAAAAATCCTTATTAGTCAGCTCTTAAGTTACACCCATCCATTTCCCTAATTGCCAAACTCAGTAGACCCGCGATGGTACAGAGTCCAGAAGAAGTTGTGGCCATAATGACAGCCTTTCAATGGATACACTAAACAACAGAATCACTGCTCAGGAAAAGACCACTGCTGAATTGCACCACCCATCTGGGGCATCTATTGTCCATCACGTCCTAGGCCCCCAGTCGAACTTTGACCCACCTCCGCCAACTGAAGATTTGCAGGGTCCAGATCCTTGCGAAGAATTTGCTTAAGCTCGAGTTTTCAAACCCCTGGTGCAGCCTAACGAGGGACTTTTTCCCCTTGATATTAATGATCTCAACCCAGCCTTGGTAAAAATTACCAAACTTGAGAAACAGTTCAAAAAGGCATAGGGGATCAACTCCATTCTAGACATTGAGGATGGGTACACAGAGGTTGCCGTAAGGCTCCCAGACAAATTCAAAATGCCGCACATTGACCGTTTTGACGGGTCTAGATATCCTATGGTACATATCTGGCTTTTCTCAGACGTCTTGAAACTGATGGGTCTAACTACGCCTCAGAAACTCTCTCTGTATAGAAGAACCCTATCGGGTATAGTAGCCACTTGGTACGCCAAGTTGGACGGTAAAGTGAAGTAGAACTGGGAAGACTTAGCTGAGGCATTTGTCAATCAGTATTCTTACAACACATAAAATGAAATGATGTCCCGAGAGCTTGAATTAACCCATCAGAATCCTAAAGAACCTTTTGTTGAATTTGTGGTAAGGTGGAGAGCAAAGGCAGCACAAATGATAGATCAACCTTCTAAGAGGGACCAAGTTTGGATAGTGGTACAGAACCTTAAACCTGATATGTTACAAAAGTTAATAGTCACTCCACTGTTCACATTCAAAGATTTGCATGAATTGGGGGTTTAGATTGAGAGCACATTTACCAACAAAGGCATTATTCGTAGAACGAGCAAACCAACAAGGAGGGTGTTTTCCAGAAGTACCAATGCAGCAATAGCACTATTCCCAAAACCACTAAAATTAATACCGTCACCACCAATACCAAATTAACTGACCCCTTTGCCAATACCAACCCACAAATAGCTGACCTGACCGGAGCTTAAGGCAAAACCTTCACCCCCCCCTCCATATGAGCCCAACCCACGCACTAAAATTTCTGATAGAAAGAGGGTATCTCAAACCTCTTGATCCCCAACCACTTACTAACCCACTCCCTGCTAGACATAACCCCACCAAATACTGTGCATACCATCAGCAATACGGTTATGACACCAATCATTGCTACCATCTTCATCATGAGGTTCAGAATCTCATCGACAACTAGACGATAGCTCCACCTCAAGAACCCAATGTTACCACTAATCCACTTCCCATCCATGACCAAGTACATCCTCCTCATCTTAACCTAATCCATACACTATCTCCTATCTTCGACTCCAGTATATATATCACTCCATCCCATCTACCCAGGCTAGAGGTGTTCATTTTCGAAAACACCAATTTGCGCATGATGGATACACCCAATCCGGTTCGGATACACCAAGAGTGCCAAATGGTCGAACCCACTATTTCTGAGATGTTGAGAATGATTGAAGACCTTCAAGGAACGGTGACAGATTTAACCTTTGGGGTTTTGACCCTGTCATTTACCACACCTCATGTTGGGAATTTTGAACCGAAGAATTCTCTAATCTTGGGACAAGCTAAAAGAGGAATGGGCCAACCCAAAATCAAAACTGAGATGAAGACTAGTAGTGAGAATAGAAGGGTAGCCTAATTAGACACAATGTTTAACCCAGATATAGCCATCCGACTCTTTGATAGGGCTGAAGCAAGTAACAAGAATGAGTTTGGATGACTATTGACCCTTGTGCATATCTTCGATGGGTTGTCAAAGCTCTGAAGACCAAAGGCCTAAACAAATGGCAAGTCCTTGCAATTGTTGAATGGGTTATGGATGAAAATCTCACCGCACAACACATCAATGCTCAAGTGGGGGTTACTATGGATGAATTCAATGAGAAAAGCTAGGTTCCATGTACTTTGAATCACAGGTTGGAAAACTAGGGAAGGCCAAACAATAAGAAGAGATGTTTTACTAGCAATACCCATCCTGATTATAGTCCCAAGCCCATGAATACCCAGCATGCATCTGCCAACCCATTTGCCAATGTTTCTAAAACTAGTGCTTCCTACTCCCAAAAATGAACCTTCGTCCATCTCCATATGAGCCCAACCAGTGCCTTGAAGCTACTGATAGAGAAAAGGTATCTCAAACTCCCCAATCCTTGACCTCTCTTTAACTCTCTCCCACCTAAACATGACCCTACCTAATATTGCACATTCCATCAGCAACACGATCATCATATTGACCATTGCTTTTGCCTTCGCCTTCACCTTCGCCATGAAATTCAAGACTTGATTGACAATAAGGTCATCACCCCACCTGAAAATCTCAAAATTGTCAATAAACCTCTCCCTGATTACAATAGATTGCCACTCCATAACATAAATCCCATCCATGGCTTGCCAACAACCAACCTTGACCCTAGCCAGCACGGTCAAGGAGATATGTAGAGACTACCAAGGTAATTGTGGGGCTCAATCTGCGAGACCCAATTTGAAAGTTTGAAATCAATCCTACTAGGTGTGGATGTTAGTATTGCTGAATTGAAGGCAGGTTTGGACCCTCTCTTAGTATACTTGAAGTTTTTCTTGAATTCTACCGATAGACTTGGAGAGTGAAAACACCTTTTGACTCAAGAATGCTGATTTTTTTATTTTTTTATTTTTTGAGTTGTGTCTTGTAAATAGTTGAGTTGTGAGTTTTATTTTCTTTGTCTTTTCTTGCGTCATTGCGTCAGTGCATCAGTTGACTCTTTTCTTTTGAGTCGCTCTCATGTACCCTTATGTCTTCTTCTTCTTTTTCCAATAAGAAAACGGGAGTCAAGTTTTTGATCATTTTATTGTGCCTACAGTAATTCATGTGTGACCTTTTGAAAATAGAAAAGCTTCGAATTTGTTTTTTGAATGAGATTCTGTTAATAAACTTGATTGTTAAGAAGGATCCCCCAAATGGTTTGAGTAGATTATGAATTATTGTCGCAAAGTCATTCATGATTTCAAAATTTTTAGTTGTTTCTTTTGCAAAAGTTGCAAAGATAGATTCAGAATTGTGCGTGGTATTCTACACTGTCTTGGGAATTCTCTTCACCATTAAGCGATCATTTTGGCAAGCACAAGACGTCTTTCAGACCTCACAATCATAGAATTTCTCCCCCTAGTGTTTTCATTACTTCAAAGATAAAAGGATAAAAGAAACCAAAAAGAAAGAGAAAAAGAAAAAAAAAAAAAGGAAAAGGGAAAAGAAGTCAACCATCAAGCTAGGGGTATCCATTAGAATGAAATCCAATCAACTATGAAGAAAGGAACTTTTGTTTGAATTAGGGCAAGCCAATGCGAAAAGGTACCACATTGCGAGAAGAACCAACTTTGAAAATGGAGCGAAAGAAAGGAAGAAGACATGCATAAGAGAATGGAGAAGCAAGCTCAAATCAAGGTGAGGCCAGTTTAAGTGTTGGGGCAAGGATGACTATTGATCAAATTAACCGCAAATGTTGTAGTGCTATTCTTGAGAAGCTTGCTAGGTCGACAACTCGAAAGGGCAACCTAGGCAAAAGTTAGAGCATGAAAAATGAGAAATCAAACAAATAGAGCTCACAAGGTTGAAAACCCGAAGGGGCGACTTTGGCAAACGTTAGAGCGCAAAATGAGAGTGTCAACACCTGAGTGAACCTTATCCATGAACTACTTTGGCCTAATTCCCATTCTTGGGATACGTAGGCAACTTCATTCTGAAGTTCAATCTCAACCATATCCATCTCATCCATCTCTACCCGATAACCTTGCCCAATTCACGTCGTTAGCTTCACATCAATCCATAAGCTACACCGACTGCTATGCATATCATACTTTCATTGGGTAAGAAAGAACTAGTTTGAATTAACAAGTGATGAAATTTTCAATACTTGAACTTATCAATGGAATCTCTAACTTGAGCAACAAAAAAGGAATCTAAACTCGGGTTTTGCGAAATTGAGTTCTAAAGGGAACATAAGTAATACTAGGGGCACTATGAATAATCAATCACCTGGAGTCTTTTTCTGCTTTTGGGTTAGTTATGAGTTTTGTTGTGTCGTGCCTAGTGTTTGTCTTGATCTGCACTCTTCATCGAGTCACCATAGTGTGTTTGCCACTCAAAGTTCAACAGAGTGGCATGGTCAAAATTCCATACATGAATGTTCACTCTAAACTCAAAAACGAGTCCACGTGTGGAATTCGTAAATGAGCTGAGAGTGACCATACAAGGGGCATCGAGTCCATGATCATTGCAAGGTATATGTAAGGAATTTGTCGCTACTTTGGAGGGGACTGAAGGAAGTTCTCAACATGCTAGGACAGAAGAGAAGCATAAGTCTGATTGGTAGGCAACTATTCCATGATTTGATGATCCCCATCACACGTGCCTGCATAATGTTAAAAAAAGGTGGCCAATGACTGGACACTGGGGGCAGTTTTCAGTACATCTGATTAGGCCATCAGTTGAACAAGGGGCATGAACCCAACCATTCTCTCAATCCACTCAAAGTCATTTGTTGGGCACTTTCTCCTGGGTTAGGGTAAGCTCAACCCATGATGATTCTGATATGATTCAGCTTTCGAAAGTTATCTCCGACCATTTCAATACTCTCTTAGGGGTTACCATCTTCCCTTTGATTAATACATGTGCTTTGGATTATGCATGGATGCTCATACACTTTGGTTGATTTGAACTGCATGATTGGTTGCACTTGCTCTTGACTTTGTTCTGTACTTGTAATAATAGAGTTTCGTCGAGTCGCCTCCCTTGGTGTTTTTTCAGTTACATTTCAATAAGTTGTGGCAAGTTGCCCTACACTCATTTCATAAGGTACATGACGCACTGCTCTATGTGCTGCTCATTTCACTCTACATACCATACATCTTTCACATGATGCATTGTCTTGTGCACTTGCAACAGACTATCTTGTGCACCCTATATCGCATTGTCTTGTGCACCTGCATCGCACTATCTTGTGCACCTACACAGCACTGTCCTGTGCACCATGTATCGCACTATCTTGTGCACCTACACAGTATTGTCTTGTGCACCATGTATTGCACTATCTTGTGGACCTGCATCGCACTTTCTTGTGTATTCACCCTGTATCGCACTGCCTTGTGTACCTGCATCGCATTATCTTGTGCATTCACCCCACATGCACTGTCTTGTGCACCTAAATCGCACTACCTCGTAATGTCTTATGCACCTCACCTACACTATCTTGTGCATCTCCACCCACATATTTCCCCCTTCATATCTCTAGCATGATCCCATTGCATAGTGCTGTATTTCATCATTTGCACAACCACTTTTCAAACATTCCGGTAGCTTGGTATGCGTAAGTTCAATTTCTAATCAATACCAAACCCCGGAACAAGATGGCTCCAAGCACCGAATTCCAAAAACCCGTTTTCCCCTATAATGTTCGAAGAGCGTTAATCCCCAACGTGGGTCTAGAAGACTTTAAATCCTCTAAAGGTACAACTCCTTTGGTGTTTTTCATGCCCAAACGACTTCAGGCGGTTCGATATAGCCACTTGACTATGTTTGTAGTGAGTTCCTAGGAGACCAAATGAGATGGTGGAAACTAGAGTTTGAATGGTCAAGGCTTAGAACGCAAAGGTTTAGAATTTCCAAGACTAAAGTCTGGTTTAAATACCCAAAGGTGTGGAGATTATTTCAAAACATCCTCGGCTTGAAATCTGTATGCAAGCCCCATAGGTTGAGGTAGCTTGTAGGTACCTCAATTCTGGATACTGAACCAACCTAGTCTGTCACCTTGTTAGAGAATAGGGGAAGTTGCAAACATGGTCAGGGAGAAAAGTAATGGCCGTGGTTTTTGTGCGAAGATTATACCTTTATTGAGCGTTTGGGGTTCTTGAGATTGTTTTCTTTGTTTAGAAGAGCAAGATGAAGAAATAAGCCTTAAAACCAAGAAGAAGAGGAAGATCCCCAATAGAACAGGGTGAGACATCGCCAATTACCAAAGTAAGGTGCTTTCTAAGGCGCCGCTTCCTAGCTGCTACATCATATCTATTATCTAGTACCTCTATCGCATTGCATCTAGCATCTATCGCATTGCATCTAGCATCTATCGCATACATCTACTACACTATCCATTACATCCATTGCATCATACCATCTCACTGCCTACATCCTTTCCATCTTAAGCTTAGTTTGGCATGTGCTCATACTTTTCATGTTAAAACATAGCTCTATATGTGTATGCACCTATTCTACAAGAAACGTGATCTGAGGGTGTTGGCACCTTTTCTGTGTTTGATGTGGTTTGTTTTGTGTCCATGCCTTTTCTAAGTAAGACATAGTTCAGCCTACGCCCCCTATCCATTTTATCCATTGCATCCATTGTATCGTACTCTTTCTTGTTGCATTCATCATTTTCGTGTAAACGCATTTAAGATCATTATCATTCTATTTCATTGCTATTTCCCAGCAGATCATTACCCAGAAGATCATTCATCACCAATATTGTACCGCCCAATCACTTGTACTCTTTCTGTGAAAGGCGTAGTTTTGTATGTGCTCGCACCCCTTTCACATTTAAACATGGTTTTGTTATGTGTAAGCACCCATGCTGCGCTGAGGCCAGTATTGAGGGTGTAGGCACTTAGCTTGTGTTAGGTGTCATTTGGCTCGTGCCCACTTGTTTTCTATATAAAACATAGTTTGATTTTGCATTCCCATGCCTTTAGGATATTCATGTGGTAGGCACTGCTTATGGTTTAATTATTTCATTGCATTGTGTATTGTTTGCATCCTGCCTCTGAACTACACCGGTTTGATTCATTGTAAAGGGATACGTAGACAACCCTCGGGTTCAATCAATTACATTTGCATTTTCTTTGTCTACCCAAGTCTTACCGCCTTGTCAAATAGGTCGTCCTCGGGCTTTGACATTCACTCACGTCATGAAATGACTTCGAGCTCTGTCAAAGAGGGCCAACTGTATACACCCCATTTTGACCGCCCTTAAGACTTGGGCACTTCATTCCGAACACTCGATGATGAAACTTTGCGCTGTGCAATTTTTCAAATCTTCAAGGAATTTAGTTTTGAGCTTCAAACCCAAAGCTTGCACCCCATTTGGACCAAAACTTATTTTTTTATCCTAAAGCAAGACCAAAATTTGACAGACAAGCTCTATTTATAAGGCTAGCTGTACATCCTGTTGGCTGGCTAGCCATGTTTAGCACAAAAGATATTTCTATAGCAGCAGGCTACTCCCATGCACGGGATTTGGACCAGCTGTCTTTTTTGGAGATATTTCCGATGTGAGATGCCAAATTTCTATAAATATAGCACCTCCCCTCAGAGTTTAGGGTTAGAAAACTTAGTGAGCAAGCATTTCCAAAGGCATATAAAGCATTCTCTACCTTCTTGAATATAGATACACTATAGATACACCATTGAAGCTCAAACTTGAAGCTTGACGCTGAAGTATTAAACCTTATTTTAGATACTTGAGAGTGTTTGGATTGAGGTTTGTGAATCAAGAAGCTCTTCCTCTCTTCAAGAGGTTAATCTTTGAATACTTTTCATTACCTTATCTCTTACTCCCTTGTTCTTCATCCTCTATTTTAAATACTGATTTTCAGAGTTGTTTTTAGGCTTTAAAATGTGATTTAAGCCTTGTTAAAGGTGGAAGGGTTAGCCACCCTTCCATAGGCTTATTCATAGTTGTGCTCTCTTTGGTGGTGTTTGGGAAGTTTGTGTGTTGAGGTTTTTTTGATTTTTTACACTAAAAGACAAACTTTTTGCAAAACAAAAAAAACAAAAAAAAACAAATCCAAACAAAATATCACATCCAACCCCATAATCATTTCACTTTTTCTCTCACAAACATCACATCCAACCACAAAAAAACCCAACTATCTTCCCAAACACCAAAATTTTTTTATCCAATAATATCCTACAACTAAAAAAACCTACATAAAAACCCACTTCCCAAACACCCACTTTGTTTTATCCATACTTTTGCTAAATTTTCTTCATTTTTAGATTGATTTCAGCACTATTTTAGTTCGTTTTTGTATTAATATGGGCTAAAAATATATATGTTAAAGCTTTAAATAGATAGCTTGATTCTTGATTCTCTCTCTCTTCTTCATAGTTATTGTAAGCTCTCTTCTAGTTTTATCTTTGAAGCATGGGAATGGATGTCTCATCTTTATTCCATGAGTATGAAGATGAACATACAACAACTCCTTATAGTTTTCATTCATTTGCTTGGCCTTGTTTTGATTTTTATTTGAAGACATATGAGAGCTCTTTCATCAAAAGTATAGAGACTCTCTTCTAGTTCCTTTTTGAAGCATAGAAATGGATTTCAATCCATCTTCCATGAGTAAGAAGAAGAGTCTCTTTGCTTTCCTCAATGATGTAATCTGTTGTTTGTAAGCTTTGTTTTCAAGAATGGCTAACCTATTCCCTCTAAATTTGAGTACTTGTAGACACCCCATTTTTGACCGTCCTCAAGACTTGGACGTCACCGTTTGAATACTCGGTGATTATCCATGTTTGTGTTCGTCTTGAGTTCCCGGAGGCCTTGGCAGCGCGCCCCGTCTCAGGACCTCTTGACTCGACTGCTTCGTGTTCGGTTTTGGCACCAAACACTTGTGTTTTGCCTTGAAAGGCAGGGAATGGCTTTTTGGCCATCCCCACACCCCACCGGCCCTCCCCTACCATCACCGGCACTATATATTGCCGACCAGCACCTTTTTGTGCCGGTGATCCCTTTGGCTGGCCGACGTGCACCCTTTGCACCCCTGAGGCATGGTGCATGCCAGCTGTGCCAGCTGGAATACACCATCACTCATCCTCGTGCATGGGAGTGACCTCTTTACACCTTTGAACCCCCAAACCTTCTAGAAGGTTGACCCCTTTGGCCAAGCTTCTTGGAGAAGCTTGGCCAGCTGTCTTAGCTTCCCCAAGAAGCCAAGACCCCTTTGCACCCTTTGCCCCTTTTAGTTAGCTTCTTGGAGAAGCCTTGAGCCTTGTTTTTTGCCTATATAAACACCATCTCTCTCCCTTGGTAGGAGGTTAGCCATTTTCAACAAAAAACCAGAGCTTCTATATCTATATATCTGCCATATACTCCCTCTCTCTACATTTTCCCTCTCTCTCCTCTTGTGTGTGTGTTTTTAGGCCTAAAAGTGTGGTTTTACCTTACTTTTGCACCAATACACACACCATCACACCTTAGCTCGAGATTGGGAGGCTTGGAGGGTTGTTTGTTGAACTTTTGGACTAGTTTTGATCAATAGAAGAGGGCTGGATCATCTGTTCTTGAGGTGTTCTTCAAGGGTGAGCACTTCACTTTAGTTTCCCCGTGTTTGCAACTAGTTTTTACCTATTTTTCTTGCTGTTTTTAGCTTTGTGTATAACATAAAAAAGTCTTATATTTTCTTGCTTTTGAACTTTCATTAAGGTCACTTTGTGGTTTGAGTGCAAACTCACCCTCTTAGGCCTTATTTTGGCCTCTTTGGTGCCTTTATTTTGAGCCTTGTTTGCTTTGTTATTTTGGTCTTCTCACCACTGAAAACCAGTGGGTTTTTAGTGGTGAGGAAGGTGGTTTGAAGTCTTGTATAGGGGAGGGACACCCCTCTCCCCTTTGTACCTTTTTTACCTTTGTTTTTGGCTTAAAAGGCAACATGCACGCTTGCTTGTTTTTTGGTGCCATTTCAGAACTTTTTTGGGTGTTTTGGATCATATTTTATCTCTGTATAATGGTGTTTTTTTGGCCTCTTGCATGCTTAACATACTTGCTTTGCATTCCTCTATTTGGCATAGAAATGCATCTTGTGTTTAGGCCATGATTCTTGCATGTATTAGCATAACTCCATGAAGATGTTAGCATCATTTTTCCATGTTTAAGGGCTGTGAGCCACTGATTTTGTCATGTTGGGCATGCTTGATGTGATTGCTTTGCATTTTGGGCTTGTAAGCCTTGAGTATTTTGGCCTCTAGCATGCTCACCTTAGACCATCCTCATGATTTGGTATCATTTAGGATCATATTTCAGTCCATAAATTATGTTTGTATGTTTGTATATGTGACCTCTTTTATGCTTTGAGGATGTGTCCTTTTATGCCTTGAGATAGGCCTTGTGCATGTTTGTGTGTTTAGGGTATTTTGGGGCTACCATGTCAAGGGGTTTGGGTGTATTTTTGCATGATAGAACTCTGTTTTTGCTCGCCTAATACATGCCATGAGTGGTCATGTTAGTGGTAGTAAGATGCTCTCTTTGGTGCCTTAGGTTTAGGCTCATTAACTTGCATGCTTGTATAGCATTTTGTTTATGTTTTTGGGCATTTTTTGCCACTGTTTTGGGGAGGTTTGAGGTCTACCCCATTGTGGTTAAGTCCACCATGGTTTGCTTATCATATGCTTGTTGCTTATTTGGTTCATTACATGTTGTCCCATGCTAGCTTCATGGCATTTTGGTCCATGGTTGCATCACATTTGCCTCCTATATGATTAGCACTATATACCTAACATGATATGTTGCATAGCATTTGGCATGCCTTGCATTTTAGCATCATATTGCATTGTTGAGCCATGTTTGCATAACATGCATTGCATTGCTTGGTTTGGGGTGTCAAACCAAGTGTGAGAAATGAGGGGTGTTTGTACATTAAGTGACAAAACACATCTCAATTCTCATGTCACTAAGGCCCTTGATCTTGACATGATAGGGTCTTGGTTCTCATTTGTGTGTTGCATGCATATTTACATTGAAGTGCAATCTTGGTCCCTTAGGCCATCATGCACCAAAAGGCATAATTGGTGGCCCAAGGACCAAGGGCCATGCTTCCTTGAGTCCCATACATGATAGGGGGCATTGGCCATGCTTACATATGCTCAAAATTCCACACCATGCACTGCTTGTCTGCTGTTGCTGTCAAAACTGTCTTTTGCAGGAATTGTTTGCTGACTGGCATAAAAGAGTGCAGACCGGCCATTTGTTTGTGGCCGATAACCTCTCAAGCAGCCGATGGTCATTTTGAACGGCCGGTGGTCATTTCCTCCAGCCGGTGGTGTACTACAGTGTGCTTAGAAGGTGTCCTGGGACTTTGGCAGATTTCAGAAAGGCAGGATAGTAAAAACAGAGGCAGCAGTGGTATGGTGCGGGATTTCCGGGCGAGTCAGATTTGAGCATGCATCATTCGTGCATCCCGAGGCGGGGCTACGCCCTCTTCTATTCTGCATTTACATTATTAGTTAAATTAGAAAATTTGTAATAATTTATTCTGTATTTGGACTGTACTATTTGGGACTGTATATTCTTTTAGTCCCTCTGTGTGAGGGCAATTGTGTAATAAGTGTGCGTGAGTGTATGTATGTCTTCCAACCCCCACTTCTTTCTTCCCTTTTATTTACCTGCTTATGATGGTAGATTAGGGCATATTTAAAATTACCATACCTTATGCAATGCATGCACGTATCCATACATTTGTCTTACATGCACCGGGCTCGGTACATCACGCTAACTGCATTGTATTTCAATTTCCAAATTGAATACTTGTTACTTGTAGCATTTCACATGCCATGCTTAGGATAGCCGAGCCTGTCTAGATTACACCCTTGCTTGCGTTGCATTAGCCACTTAACATGAACTAGGATCATGCATACGATTACTAACTAGTTTCTGTTTTGGCTTGGAGTACTAGGTGAGTTTTTACGCTTTAGCACATCACATGCGTGTGAATGTTGCCATAACAGCATGATTACCATGAGGCTAGCTGCATATGTGATATAACTGCTTGAATGCCTGTGGGTGAAAGTTGGATTGTTTGAGTTGGAAAAACTCATTGAAATCCGTGTTTTAGCCTACTTGCGAGTAGCAAATTTCAAAGTGCTTTTCAAAAAACAAACGGATATGTAATGCTTGTTTCCAAATTAGGCAATCTAGTCTATACTTGTTTGCTGTGCGCATAACATAGTAATTCTAGGCTAATAACCAGAATAAGAATGCATAACGTTTTCAAAATCGGATATCATGGTTAGTAGAGACCGGTCTTCAGACCGGGTGAAAGGGGGTGCTCATAGCTGACCTTCCCCGATCGTACCCAAGCTCCCGAGCCAAGACAACTTTGGTGATGACGGACACGTGGCCTTCGGCACCGTGTCAGGGTTTCCTAAATTCCCCATTTTAAAAAATATTTAGGTGGCGACTCTGTATCTGGAAAAGCAGTCCATATTTGGCACTACTTTTCAAAAATCTGTTTTTCTTCAAAACGATTTGCCAGAGTTGGACTCTTTGGTTCAGATTACGAACCGCAACACAAACCAAAAAAGGGGAGTCCGAACTGTAGCCGAGGTCCCCCGCGGGCGTGTTACAGTTTCTGGCGACTCCGCTGGGGAGTCTAGAGAGCTTGACTCGAACTCGTGATATCCTGTTTTGACTACACTTATGTGTTTCCTTGCATCGCATGTGCATTGGTGCGCCTAGGACACCGTGTTGGCCATCTGCTATTCCTGAGCGGTTTGCTGGAGGCTTGTCTTGTCAAGGCATGACCATAAGGCTGACCGGTTGCGGGCTCTGCCGAGATAGAACACAAACCCGGTTTCTGGGGCACCCTTTGACCATTCGACCTAGTGCATATCGAAATCCATAGTGACCATTCCAAACTAGGACAAAGTTGCTTACCCGATATAGGTTGTTTGAAACCATTGCGTGTAGTGAAACCCGGCTCGACAAAATAGGACAGGGAAACCCTACCCCAACATAGGGGTGTATTGGCTCTCTTTACATGCTATGTGCTTTTAGAGTGTATCTCACAGAATCATATATCGGTTTGCAAGTTTTGGTATCCTACTGAGGGCACCAAGAATGATATTTTGGGGAATCAGTTATCTGTGGGTACCAGATTCAGACATGGGGGCAATGATTCAGAAACAGTGATCAGTATTTGAGGAACAAGTGTATCCAGTTCACTAGCAGTGTGTTATGATATCCAACCGTGTGTTGTATGTTTATTTTATGCCGTTATGTTGTCCAACTGTCTGTTTATTTATACGCTTTATTTATCTTTTTATTAGGAAGTTGAGCACAATTGCTTCTGACCCGGTAGATATTCCCCAAGAACCCTGGATTAGAGGTCGACGACTCCATCGATCTGAGGATCTGGTAGACGGACAACCAGTGTGCTACTCACTACCCCCGGTTACTAGACGGAGGTCTGTCAGGCAGAGGACATCAGTACAGCAGTCAGTTCAAAGGGCCTTATCTACCCCACCCGTGTTCAGTAGGGATCAGGGTTTCGTGTCACAAACAGAGAGAGAATATATACCGGTAATCCAACCAGAGCAGGATAGTATGGCTAGTTTGGAGGAGATGGTGCCCCACCTCCAAGAGAGCATGAAAACAATGCAGCAGGATGCTATCCGTCAGGCAGAATTCGCCAAGCAACAGGCCACACTTGTGAAGGAATAGGTAGAGACAATTGCCAGGCTAGAGCAGCAAACCGGAGCATCTGCTTCACATTAAGCTCCTCCCCCACCAGGAGTTCCAAACCTCGGGGAGACAGCCAATGTTCAGAATGATACAGAACTGCCCACAGGACCACCCCCACCTCCAACCCTACCTCAAATCCAACCTCAGCTATCAAAAACACCTACCAGCCTACCGGACTCTCCCTTTGAGTTCGAGACTGATCCCACCGCACTAAAGTTGAGCAAGCTTGAAAATCTGTTCAAGAGATCCCAAGGGGTCAAGACTATCCCCGACATTGAAGATGGATATACCAACGCAGCTGTAACGCTGCCTGACAGATTCAAAATGCCTCATATTGATCGATTTGACGGGTCCGGGGACCCCATGGTGCACTTAAGACTGTTTTCAGATGTCCTAAGGCCAATGGGCCTCAGTAGGCTTCAGAAGTTGTCTTTATTTGGCAGGACCCTGCCGGGTGTGGCGGCCATATGGTATGCCAAGCTAGAAGATGACGTTAAGAGGAATTGGGACGAAATGGCTAAGGCCTTCATCGCGCAGTACTCATACAATACACAGATTGAGATTACGACCCGTGATCTCGAGACGACTAGGCAAGAGCCTAAGGAGAGTTTTTCAGAGTTCGTAACCAGATGGAGGGCCAAGGCTTCGATGATGACCTTGAGGCCTACGGACAAAGACCAAATTCGGATGATTGTGCGCAATCTTCAGCCGAAGTTGATGCAAAAGATGATAGTACTCCCCTTTCCTACTTTTTCTGACCTACATGAAATGGGGGTGCAGATTGAAGATGCCTTGAAGCAAGGCTTGATTGATAACGATCGGGAGCAACCCCGAAGGACCTTCAACCGCAACACTAATGCAGGCCCGAGTGGCACTACTACTACGAGAGCCTCCGAAGTAAGCATGGTCACCGCCAACCCCCCACCAAGAGCCATGGCAGCTACGCCATTCTCCGGTGCGTCCGGAAGCAACCCGCAAACAGCTAAATACCCACCCAGAAACACCAGAACTTTCGCTCCACTTTATATGCCCCTATCCAAAGCTCTGGGGGTTTTGATCAAAAAAGGGCATCTGAAGCCCCTGGAGCCGCGGCCCCTACCAGAAAAACTTCCCCCTACCCATAACCCTTGACCAAGTATTGTGCATATCACCAACAAAGACGGTCATGATACCGATCGTGCTTCGGTTAAGGCCATGAGATTCAAGATCTCATCGATAACGGGGTGATTTTGCCTCCTGAGAAGCCCAATGTTACTACAAATCCCCTCCCCACACATAACCAAGTTCCACCACCCAAAAGACTCAATTTCATCCATACTGGGGCCGTGTCCTACGACCCCAGTATCTATATCACGCCTACCCACCTGCCTAAACCGGAGGTGTTTCTTCCCGATTGCACCGACTTGTGCATGGACATCTCCATGACCCAACCTGAGCCAGCGGTGGTGACCACCGAGAACAGGAGAGAAGAGATCCCAAAGGAAAAACAGGTGGTTGAGCCAAAGTCCGCGGAATCGGGGAATTATGTTGAGAAGACATATAGTCCGGATGACTACATTTCATCAATAGGCCAAGATGGACCCGGAGTAGAATTGCCAACAGAGGAAGAGTTGTGTGTGATTCAAGGAGATAGTCTGGGACAGGGAACAGATGGTGTAACAGCTGTGGGGGAGGACCTTGTCGACCTCCAGTTTTGCAGTGACCAAGACCCAGAGGATGCGACAGTCGCGTGGTTCGATTATGAGGATTCAGTAGAAGTTATTGGGTGGTTGGACGATCAACCTGATGTGATAGGAGAGCTTCAGTCAGAACAGGGCTCAACAGGGTTAAGAATATCAGTGACGGCCAAAAGGGTCGAAGAGCAGAGTACATCGCCGGAGGGCGCCAGTGTCAAGAATTTCGCCTGAGATTGGAATATTTTGAGTACGGGGATTATTGAACAGTCAGTCATGTCGGAACAAGCAAGTTTTGAAGATTCCGAGAGAATCAGGAAGGCGAAGGCCCATGTGGGAGTTGAAACTGCTGTGTGCACAGGAACCGAGAATGTTATGGCATGTGGATGGAAGGTGTCATGAGCACAAAAACAAATATACTAGAGTCGGACAGTGTCATCACACCGATGGAATGTGGTGGGAAGATGGGGACTTATGTCTTGCCCACACGGATGAAGATTGGGGGAATAACCAACCTGATGACACCTAGTACCTTGGAGAGGTCAACCACATGACGCGGAGTGGGCGGTATTTCAAACCCCTACACTTAGATCAACCAGAGGCCTCGGGGAAGGATAGAGAAGCTGAGAAGCAAAAGGAGAAGCAGCTTGAAGAGGAAGCTGTACTCAAATAGCTAAAAAAGATACAAGCAGACATCTCCATCTGGGGACTGCTCATGGCCTCACGAGTGCATAGGCAAGCTGTCCTGACAGCTATGGATAAGGCCAAACTCTCTATAGAGACTACACCAGAGCAGCTGGTTGGCCTGGTTTTTCTGGAAGGCGGTTCCCCGGTATTGACCTTTTCAGACAAAGAACTTCCGCCCGAGGGCATAAATCACAATAAACCCCTCTACATCTCCGTGGAATGTAGAGATAAGTGGATACCGGTGGTACTTGTTGATACTGGGTCTGCCATCAAAGTCTGCCCAGCAAGGACGACGTATGCGATTGGCTTGAAAACCGCAGATTTCATACCAACAGCCCAGGTCATCCGGGCATACGACAATACGAGTAGAGAAGTAATGGGATCAGTTAAAGTTCAGACAAAGGTTAGGCCGGGGCAGCACGAGATAGATTTCCATGTCTTAGAGGTTCCTGCAACTTTTAATTTGCTTTTAGGGCGGCCGTGGCTGCATCAGGTGAAGGCAGTGTCATCTACTTTGCATCAAATGGTGAAATACCCCTACGGGAAAGGAGTAGCCATTGTCTTTGAGAATTCATCAATCCACCCACCACCAGAGGTATCTACGCCTGTTCTAGAAATTGAGCATGGCATGGAGGATGTGTTCATATCAGGTTTTACCTTGGCTGAGGCTCAGGTCGTACAGAATATCATGGCCGCTAACGAAGGGATATATGTCAGTGCCCAAGCAGTATATCTCATGACCAAGCTCCAATACATCCCCGGGATGGGATTAGGAAAGAGTGGCCGTAAAGGCATCGCAGCATTGGCCGAAGTGCCGCACAACCCCCATACCTTCGGCTTGGGTTATCTGCCCACCAAGGAAGATTGGGTAAGAAGAGGAAAAGAGATGGTTGGAAGAGCTAAAGCAAAACAGATGGCGAAACCCTTTGAATTGATGCATCGGCCCATTCGGGGTACCCTAAACGGACGCTTCGTCCGGGAGGGAGAGGATTTTCCATTCTGTGGTTTTCCGGAGCCGTGGTTGAACGCAGAGAAGAAGCGCGTGCCAGGGTTCAAAATTTTCTTTGACCTGCAGTTGCTTGGGGATGATGTTGCTGAAGAGCAGACAAACCCAACAGTTGAGGATGAGCATAGCAAAGAATTAGAGTCTGCGGACACAGAGTTTGAAATGTGGGTAGCACTGGCATGTCTACTTTCAGATCCTTTGATCGACCAGTTGTGCTTAAGGGATAACTCCTCGGTGTCCATGATCGGAAATGAAACGGCTGCGGGCCTACCAGCAGCTATTTTGGATGCATCCATCGCACCCTCCCTCACCTGGCAGTATGAGGAGGGGTTTTTGTCGAGCAAAGACCGTGGTAGTGAGCCTAATCGATCCCATCGAGTCTTGTGAGTCGAAATCAGTTCCAAAATGCCCGAGTCTGAGTCTGGTATTCTCGGGGTGATAACCCGGATGCCACATCTGCCTGTCGTTTTTTTTTCTTTTGAGTCTGTAATGAGGAGAATTGGACGGTTTGGAAGTACATAATGAGAATGAGGTGAGTGTGGTTTCCGAGTACTTTTCTGTGCCTTTGATTTATTGTTTAAATCAGGACTTTCAAAATTTTGATGAAAACGACAAGGACAAAATTCCTCCGGTTTTGCAACGACTAATTGAACAAGACCAGGAGAGGTTTGTTAAACCCTTAATTGATGAAATCACTACCGTGAACATTGGTACTGAGAAGGACCCGCGGCTGGTCCAGATTGGGTCCACGTTGTCTTCGAAGGAACGCGAACGCCTGGTCGCTTTATTAAAAGATTTCAAAGATGTTTTCGCGTGGTCCTACGAAGACATGCCTGGAATCGATCCTGAGATTGTACAAAGACCGGATCCTCTTGACCGAGGCCCGACCACAAACGTAAACTCGTAGGATCCACCCTGATTGGGCCATTAAGATCAAGGAAGAGGTCACCAAGCAGATTGACGCCGGCTTCCTGCTGGTATCCGAATACCCGACTTGGTTGGCCAACATTGTTCCAAAGGTCAAGAAGGATGGCGTAATCCGCATGTGTGGATTTCAAGGATTTGAACAGAGCCAGTCCGAAGGATGACTTTCCCTTACCACATATCGACGAGTTGGTAGATTTCACAGCGAGGCATGCTTTGCTTTCGTTCATGGATGGCTTCTCAGGGTATAATCAGATAGTAATGGCACCTGAAGACCGAAAAGATCGCTTACTACCCCTGGTACATATTGCTACAGAGTGATCCCATTTGGGTTGAAGAACGCTGGGGCTACATACCAACGGGCTGCAACCACAATATTACATGACATGATCCATAAAGAGGTCGAGGTGTACGTGCACGACATGATTGTCAAGTCCAAAGAAAGAGAGGGCCACTACACCTTTGCAAAAGTTTTTTCAAAGGATCGAGAATTTCTACGTGAATCCTCGAATGTACGCTTGGTGTTACAATGGGAAAAATGCCGATTTCGACACACAAAGGCATCGAAGTCGACCCTCCCAAAATCAAGGCCATCTTAGAAATGCCACCACCAATGACTGAAAAGGAGGTTCGAGGCTTTCTGGGTAAAGTGCAATTCATAAGGCGGTTTATCTCAAAACTAACCTTAACTTGTGAACCACTTTTTGGTCTTCTGAAGAAAGGAAAGAAGTTCCAATGGGACGGCCGATGCCAAGCTGCATTTGAACAAATTAAAGAGTATCTATGGAATCCGCCCGTGTTGTCACCACCAAAGCCAAGGAAACCGTTGATATTGTATCTGTCAGTAACCGAGACTACAATGGGCTGCATGCTCGCACAAGAGTCGGAAGATAAAGTGGAAAGGGCCATCTACTATCTGAGTAAGAAGATGCTGGATTACGAGACCCGCTACACTCCGCTGGAGAAGGCTTGTTTGGCCTTGGTATGGGCTACTAGGAAGCTACGGCACTACCTGTTAGCTCACTCTGTAATGTTGGTTTCACGACTCGATCCCATTAAATATCTTTTCAAGAAACCAGCACTTACGGGTAGGCTAGCTCGTTGGCTGCTGTTGCTCTCCGAATTTGATCTCAAGTATGTGACACGCAAGTCGGTAAAAGGGAGAGCGGTAGCAGAGTTCCTTGCCGACCACCCGGTTGAAGGGGATGAAGCGGTTGAGTACCTATTCCCAGATGAAGCTATTCTGCACATCGAAGATGAAACTTGGACGATGTACTTTGATGGAGCGTCAAATCAGTACGGGTATGGGATAGGGGTGTTGCTGATAGCGCCTCACGATTCCTCAGATCCCTTTAGCATTCAAGCTTCGGTTCAAAGTCTCGAACAATGAGGCAGAGTATGAGGCATGTATTGCCGGTCTAGAAGCGGCCCTAGAACTAGGGGCAAGGCGATTGGACGTCGTTGGGGACTCGAACCTTGTTGTGTCTCAGGCAAAAGGAGACTGGAAAGTCAAGGAGGAAAAGATGATAATTTACCACCAGACCTTGGATTTGTTAATTCCTCGGTTTGAGAAGTTAAATTTCACTCATCTAGCAAGAGAAAACAACAGGTTCGCGGATTCGTTAGCAACTCTATCTTCCATGATAGACATCCCATCTGGAGTCCGGATGCGTCTAGTCATTATTGACCAGAAATTTGCACCTGCTTACGAGTCAATCTCTGCCATAGATGAAGTGCAGGACAACAACCCCTGGTATTATGACATATGGAACTTCTTGGAAAAGGAGGCGACCACCAGGCAAATGCCAAGGACAAAAGGGCAATCGGAAGAATGGCTATTCAGTTTATCATCCGCGGGGTAAATTGTACAAAAGAGGTCACCGAATGCACAAGTTGTGTGTAGAAGTCAAGAGTCGGCGTTCGATGGAGGCCATCCATGGAGGAGAATGTGGGGCACATATGAATGGGGTAATGTCGGTACGGAAGATCCTCGACAGGTTACTACCGGTCTACCATGGAGGAAGATTGTATCGGCTTTGTTCGGCGATGCCACAAATGCCGAGATCCATGCAAGTCCGCATGAACATCCCGCCACAAAGTTGTACAACATGACGCCGCCATGGCCATTTTCGGTTTGGGGAATTGATGTGATTAATAAGTACTCAAGGGGTCGAATGGGCATGAGTTTATCTTGGTAGCAATAGATTACTTTACGAAGTGGGTCGAGGCCCAATCTTATGCGGTGCTGAAGGCTTCGCATGTCGCAAAGTTTATCAGAAACAACATTATCTGCCGTTATGGAGTCCCGAACGAGATCATTTCAGACAATGGTTCCCACTTCAAGAAAAAGGTGATTGATTTGTTGGAGAAATACAATGTGGCCTTTCATAAGTCGTCCACATATCGCCCGCAGACCAACGGAGCAGTTGAGGCCGCCAACAAGAACATCAAACACATATTGTAGAAGATGGTGGAAACCTACCGGGATTGGCCAGATAAGTTGCCGTTTGCTCTGTGGGGCTACCGAACTTCAATTAGAACTTCTACCAGGGCGACTCCGTATTCCTTGGTTTATGGGATGGAGGCCGTTCTACCTATAGAGATTGAGGTTCCGTCTTTACGAGTATTGGCTGAGTGTCAAATAGCCGAGGCGGATTGGCAGCAGAGTAGATTCGAGGAACTCATGCTCTTTAATGAGAGGAGATTAAAATCACTATACCATGTCCAAGGATATCAACGCAGAATTGCCTGGGCTTTTAACAAGAAAGTTAAGTCCAGGAATTTGAGAGAAGGAGATTTGGTACTCAAAGACAACCGAGCTCCCATCCACAACCCAAGGGGCAAGTTCAGACCCAATTGGATTGGTCCCTATATCATCAAGTCTATCTGGTCAGGTGGAGCTGTGGTTCTAATGGACCTAGATGGCCTAGAGTTCTCCCAACTGATCAACATGGACAAGTTGAAGAAATATTATCCCTGAGAGGCTCGCTAGGCCGAAAACCCGAAAGGGCGACCTAGGCAAAATTCAGAGCACAAAAAATTAGAAAATATAAAAACTGAGCTCGCAAGGTTGAAAACCCGCAAAGCGCGGCCTTGGCAAAAGTTAGAGCGCAAAAGGAGAGTGAAAATACTCGAGTGAACCCAAGCCTGAACTACGTAAGGCTTGATTCCCATCTTTGGGATACGTAGGAAGCTTCATCCTGAAGTTCAGCCATAAACTTTTCCCCGATCAACTTTGTCCATTTGATCATCTCGGTCATCTTTGTCCATCAGCGTCTATCACAATCTCCGGTGCAGTGCTATTCAGACTAGGGGCAACTTTCCGTTGTCAGACAAAGGTCAGATCGTTCAAACAAGGGGCAACTTTCCAGTTGCTAGGATCCGGGGTTGTGCATCTCAGTGACAGATGTCAGGCGTGTCCAGTTCTGATCCATATCGAAAATAGTCTTCAAAAGTTTTAATAAAGGTGACTTTGTTCAAATAAATCTTTTTACAACTAAGGCCATTTCTGGACCAAAACGGAAAATTTTTAGTACCACAACCTTCAATTTCATTGATTTCAATACAGAGTTCTCTTGCTCTTACATACGATTGAAGTTGCTTTTTATTACACTCACAAAGAAAACTTGAAAGTACTAATAAAGTAACAAATCCGGGGCATGGTCAAGTCAAATGTCCCTGCGCCCCCTCCCAGAGCTGGTCGAAGCCTCTGATGCCAAAATGGGCCCTTCCTGTGCCTCTTCATTAAGCCAATCCAAGCACTCATCAGACAAAGTGCAACTGAAAGTCGGAGCGGGGGCCAGGAGTTCTCTCGTCCTCCATGCTGTGGCATATCGGGCCAGCTGTGTGCCTCGAATCGGGAATGTAGCCGGGTACTCTATCCCTTCCGGCGGGCAAGTCTGATCATGACCGGACTGGCGCAGGATACAGAATGGAAAGTAGAAGACACAGTGAGTCAAGCCAATCAATTGGATCCCGGGTTGACGGGTCATGCTGTAGCTCATTATCGGGAGATTGTGCCAAGGGCACCGCCAAGCAATACGGTCTGCGGACAAACTGCACCATCAAGGGCGTCAACTAGGCATTGCCGAAAGAAGTAACCACGAGCTGAATAAGCTGGGCAAGAGTCCACAACCTGCAGTTTATCCATCAACCATACCTGGGGAGGGATGAAAAATGAGAGAATAAAGAATAGAGAGATGTACGATGAGAGAAAAAGTAAAAAAAGGGTTTTGTGAGAAAAATCGAGCCTGAGGGCCGAGTGATGTGAGCAAACATATATGTGAGATTGGGTGGGAAACATTACCTGTAGTGATAGTGGACTCCCTGCTAATCTAGTCGTCTCTCGACGATAAAAGGCGTCTAAGCCCAGCAACGTCTCAGCCAGAATCATGGCGATGCAGCTTTTGCCCTCCTTCAAGCCTTGGGCAACCTCAATCAACCGGACACTAGACCCTCCGGAACCTGAGACAAACAGAAAATGAGATAGCATGCACAAACAGAGGGCGTGTCGCCGGAAGCCTTGCCAGTGATGGTCACCGCGATCACCAGTCTCAGAAAAACGGCAAACCAAGCTCGGAACATCCAGCATCCCATCACAAATCAGAGAACGAGCATCGGGTATTGAGAGCCCACACATTTGCCCTAAGACTTGGGCATGGCCAAAACGAAGTTGGGGCAAAATCTCTTCATTACGCTCAGATTCCAATAGAGCTTGGAAATCTTTGAAGGTAGGACACACCTCTTGCCCGCTAAAGCTAAAGACGTGTGTCACCGGATTCCAAAACCTTGCCGCGGCATGAAGAAATGGAAAATGCAGCGGGGTATGACGCAAAGTGAATAGTGCGTTTATGCCGAAGGCCTGAAAAATCAGCTTTTCCGAGCCATCCAAGTTGTTAATCCAAGTTGCGAGATTTTGGGCAAGGAATTCTTCCATTTGGAGTAAATCAGAGTGGAAATGAAGAAAACTACGAAGCTGGGGTCTTTTATAAGGGATAAGGTTGAATGGAGGACAGGTGTCAGCATTCTGCTGGTTCCTTCCATTCTTGGCCGACCGGCCAAATAGATTGCTGACCGGCCATCTATTTTGGCCGATAGATCACTTATCCGGCCGATGGCCTTTCCTCACGGCCGACGGCCTTTCTGTTGGGCCGGTGGTTCTCCCCCTTGTCCTCTGAGCTGTTTATGCTAAGAAGTTGGGGAATCCCACCATTTCCAATACCCTCCAGTGATCAATTCTCACTAGGGCGCGCCCATTTGTTTATCGAGTTGGTGTATATTTGCTTATCGAGTTGTATTTCACTCTCTTTAAGTCTTTGTATTGTTTATCGAGTTGTACTTGCACCTGCTTGGTCATAACGAGTCCCTTCGTTTTGCTTATTGAATTGTAATTGGTTCACTACCTGATTATTATGATGCGATGCTTCGTTTTCAAATCACAGTGTCAATTTCGGTCACATTGTCATGTGATGCCTTGCGATGCGATGCGTAGAACGTGCAAATGCAACACCTTTTGAACAAATAGCTGTTTCATTTCCGTCATGTATTTCTAAAAAAAAAAAAGAAGAAGAAAAATATGCAATTTCAAAAAATAGAACCTGCCTGAGGCAATGCAATATGCTTAAACTCCTAATAAAAAGGAAAGTAAAGCAGGAAAATAACAGGGTAGCAGGGTACCGGAATGGATACCAGTAACCTCCCCTCGTGGTCATTGTGCCTTTCGCGCCCTTGTTCGGGTCAATTATGTGGTTTGGCACCTTCATCACTCAAGGCAATACAAGAAAATGCACTGTCAGAATGCAAGTGGACCTTCGAGTTGACCTCAGGCCATGACTTTTGTGAGCGATGCTCGGTACATGCGAAGGACGCTCCTTCCCGTATCCTTTTATATCTTGTGAATTCCATAAATCATATCAATCACACTGTGTTGCAGTACGTTGCATTTCCGCATCATGTTTTACCATGTTCAATTTCAAGTTCCTTTTTTATACACATTGCGTGCATGCGTGCATTGCTTTACTTACATGTGTTCAAGTTCCTTTTTTATACACATTGCGTGCATGCGTGCATTGCTTTACTTATATGTGTTCAAGTTCCTTTTTTATATACATTGCGTGCATGCGTGCATTGCTTTACTTATATGTGTTCAAGTTCCTTTTATATACACATTGCGTGCATGCGTGCATTACTTTACTTATATGTGTTCAAGTTCCTCTTTTATACACATTGCGTGCATGCGTGCATTCTTTACTTACATGTGTTCAAGTTCCTTTTTTATACACATTGCGTGCATTGCTTTACTTACATGTGTTCAAGTTCCTTTTTTATACACATTGCGTGCATGCGTGCATTGCTTTACTTACATGTGTTCAAGTTCCTTTTTTATACACATTGCGTGCATGCGTGCATTGCTTTACTTATATGTGTTCAAGTTCCTTTTTTATACACATTGCGTGCATGCGTGCATTGCTTTACTTATATGTGTTCAAGTTCCTTTTATATACACATTGCGTGCATGCGTGCATTGCTTTACTTATATGTGTTCAAGTTCCTTTTATATACACATTGTGTGCATGCGTGCATCGCTTTACTTATATGTGTTCAAGTTCCTTTTATATACACATTGCGTGCATGCGTGCATTGCTTTACTTACATGTGTTCAAGTTCCTTTTATATACACATTGCTTGCATGCGTGCATCGCTTTACTTATATGTGTTCAAGTTCCTTTTATATACACATTGCGTGCATGCGTGCATTGCTTTACTTATATGTGTTCAAGTTCCCTTTATATACACATTGCGTGCATGCGTGCATTGCTTTACTTACATGTGTTCGAGTTCCCTTTATATACGCATTGTGTGCATGCATGCATTGCTTTACTTACATGTGTTCAAGTTCCTTTTATATACACATTGCGTGCATGCGTGCATTGCTTTACTCACATGTGTTCAAGTTCTCTTTCCATACACATTGCTCGCATTGACCGCTTGCTTTACTTGCATATGTTCAATTCCAGGTTTCTTTGTATACACATTGCCTGCATGCGTGCATTGCTTTACTTACATGTGTTCAAGTTCCTTTTATATACACACTGCGTGCATGCGTGCATTGCTTTACTCACATGTGTTCAAGTTCTCTTTCCATACACATTGCTCGCATTGACCGCTTGCTTTACTTGCATATGTTCAATTCCAGGTTTCTTTGTATACACATTGCCTGCATGCGTGCATTGCTTTACTCACATGTGTTCAATCCCACTATCTTGTTATACACATTGCATGCATTGCCACGCTCTTTCGACTGCATTGTTATGCATATTGTTAACGATATTGTACCTGTTAAGTTTGCTTTCTTTGCAGGCACGACATTGTATGTACAGTTCATTTGAGGCTGGTGCAACCAGACGAACCGCACAGATATTGTATCCTCCGCGTGAGACATATCGAGAATTGCATAATTCTCTTACATCCTTTCTGCATTGTAGTGTAGACTGGTGTATGCTAGCTTAAAACTGTCGCATGCGTGCTTCATTACAGCTTTCTTTGCATGATCATAAGTTATGCTCGGCTTCTTGCATTTCAATTGCATTTTGCCCCTGCCTTCGGGCGCATATCTTGTTTGTCTGGCATGTTTGTCTAAGTCTTCGGCCTTGTCAAAAATGGGTCGTCTCTGGGCTTTGACATTCACTCCCGTCATTGTTATGACTTTCGAGTTCTATCAAAGAGGGGCAACTGTAGACACCCCATTTTTGACCGTCCTCAAGACTTGGACGTCACTGTTTGAATACTCGGTGATTATCCATGTTTTTTTTCGTCTCGAGTTCCCGGAGGCCTTGGCAGCGCGCCCCGTCTCAGGACCTCTTGACTCGACTGCTTCGTGTTCAATTTTGGCACCAAACTATTGTGTTTTTGCCTTGAAAGGTAGGGAATGGCTTTTTGGCCATCCCCACACCCCACCGGCCCTCCCCTACCATCACCGGCAGCATATGTGTACCACCGGCAGTGTTTTCTTAAAAAACAATGGCCGGTCGACACTATATGTTGCCGACCGGCACCTTTTTGTGCCGGTGATCCCTTTGGCTGGCCGGCGTGCACCCTTTGCACCCTTGAGGCATGGTGCATGCCAGCTGTGCCAGCTGGAATACACCATCACTCATCCCCGGGCATGGGAGTGACCTTTTTGCACCTTTGAACTGCCAAACCTTCTAGAAGGTTGACCCCTTTGGCCAAGCTTCTTGGAGAAGCTTGGCCAGCTGTCTTAGCTTCCCCAAGAAGCCAAGACCCCTTTGCACGCTTTGCCCCTTTTAGTTAGCTTCTTGGAGAAGCCTTGAGCCTTGTTTTTTGCCTATATAAACACCATCTCTCTCCCTTGGTAGGAGCTTAGCCATTTTCAACAAAAAACCAGAGCTTCTATATCTATATATCTGCCACATACTCCCTCTCTCTACATTTTCCCTCTCTCTCCTCTAGTGTGTGTGTTTTTAGGCCTAAAAGTGTGGTTTTACCTTACTTTTGCACCAATACATACACCATCACACCTTAGCTCGAGATTGGGAGGCTTGGAGGGTTGTTTGTTGAACTTTTGGATTGGTTTTGATCAATAGAAGAGGGTTGGATCATCTGTTCTTGAGGTGTTCTTCAAGGGTGAGCACTTCACTTTAGTTTTCCCATTTTTGCAACTAGTTTTTACCTGTTTTGCTTGTTGTTTTTAGCTTTGTGTATAACATAAAAAAGTCTTATATTTTCTTGCTTTTGAACTTTCATTCGGGTCACTCTGTGGTTTGAGTGCAAACTCACCCTCTTAGGCCTTATTTTGGCCTCTTTGGTGCCTTTATTTTGAGCCTTGTTTGGTTTGTTATTTTGGTCTTCTCACCACTGAAAACCAGTGGGTTTTTAGTGGTGAGGAAGGTGGTTTGAAGTCTTGTATAGGGGAGAGACACCCCTCTCCCCTTTGTACCTCTTTTACCTTTGTTTTTGGCTTAAAAGGCAACATGCACGCTTGCTTGTTTTTTGGTGCCATTTCAGAACTTTTTTGGGTGTTTTGGATCATATTTTATCTCTGTATAATGGTGTTTTGTTGGCCTCTTGCATGCTTAACATACTTGCTTTGCATTCCTCTATTTGGCATAGAAATGCATCTTGTGTTTAGGCCATGATTCTTGCATGTATTAGCATAACTCCATGAAGATGTTAGCATCATTTTGCCATGTTTAAGGGCTGTGAGCCACTGATTTTGTCATGTTGGGCATGCTTGATGTGATTGCTTTGCATTTTGGGCTTGTAAGCCTTGAGTATTTTGGCCTCTAGCATGCTCACCTTAGACCATCCTCATGATTTGGTATCATTTAGGACCATATTTCAGTCCATAAATCATGTTTGTATGTTTGTATATGTGACCTCTTTTATGCTTTGAGGATGTGTCCTTTTATGCCTTGAGATAGGCCTTGTGCATGTTTGTGTGTTTAGGGTATTTTGGGGCTACCATGTCAAGGGGTTTGGGTGTATTTTTGCATGATAGAACTCTGTTTTTGCTCGCCTAATACATGCCATGAGTGGTCATGTTAGTGGTAGTAAGATGCTCTCTTTGGTGCCTTAGGTTTAGGCTCATTAACTTGCATGCTTGTATAGCATTTTGTTCATGTTTTTGGGCATTTTTTGCCACTGTTTTGGGGAGGTTTGAGGTCTGCCCCATTGTGGTTAAGTCCACCATGGTTTGCTTATCATATGCTTGTTGCTTATTTGGTTCATTACATGTTGTCCCATGCTAGCTTCATGACATTTTGGTCCATGGTTGCATCACATTTGCCTCTCATATGATTAGCACTATATACCTAACATGATATGTTGCATAGCATTTGGCATGCCTTGCATTTTAGCATCATATTGCATTGTTGAGCCATGTTTGTATAACATGCATTGCATTGCTTGGTTTGGGGTGTCAAACCAAGTGTGAGAAATGAGGGGTGTTTGTACATCAAGTGACAAAACACATCTCAATTCTCATGTCACTAAGGCCCTTGATCTTGACATGATAGGGTCTTGGTTCTCATTTGTGTGTTGCATGCATATTTACATTGAATTGCAATCTTGGTCCCTTAGGCCATCATGCACCAAAAGGCATAATTGGTGGCCCAAGGACCAAGGGCCATGCTTCCTTGAGTCCCATACATGATAGGGGGCATTGGCCATGCTTACATATGCTCAAAATTCCACACCATGCACTGCTTGTCTGCTGTTGCTGTCAAAACTGTCTTCTGCAGGAATTGTTTGCCGACCGGCATAAAAGAGTGCCGACCGGCCATTTGTTTGTGGCCGATAACCTCTCAAGCAGCCGATGGTCATTTTGAACGGCCGGTGGTCATTTCCTCCAGCCGGTGGTGTACTGCAGTGTGCTTAGAAGGTGTCCTGGGACTTTGGCAGATTTCAGAAAGGCAGGACAGTAAAAACAGAGGCAGCAGTGGTATGGTGCGGGTTTTCCGGGCGAGTCGGATTCGAGCATGCATCATTCGCGCATCCCGAGGCGGGGCTGCGCCCTCTTCTATTCTGCATTTACATTATTAGTTAAATTAGAAATTTTTGTAATAATTTATTCTATATTTGGACTGTACTATTTGGGACTGTATATTTTTTTAGTCCCTCTGTGTGAGGGCAATTGTGTAATAAGTGTGCGTGAGTGTATGTATGTTTTCCAACCCCCACTTCTTTCTTCCCTTTTATTTACCTACTTATGATGGTAGATTAGGGCATATTTAAAATTAGCATAGCTTATGCAATGCATGCGTGCATCCATACATTTGTCTTATATGCACCAGGCTCGGTACATCACGCTAACTGCATTGTATTTTAATTTCCAAATTGAATACTTGTTACTTGTAGCATTTCACATGCCATGCTTAGGATAGCCGAGCCTGTCTAGATTACACCCTTGCTTGCGTTGCATTAGCCACTTAACATGAACTAGGATCATGCATACGATTACTAACTAGTTTCTGTTTTGGCTTGGAGTACTAGGTGAGTTTTTACGCTTTAGCACATCGCATGCATGTGAATGTTGCCATAACAGCATGATTACCATGAGGCTAGCTGCATATGTGATATAACTGCTTGAATGCCTGTGGGTGAAGGTTGGATTGTTTGAGTTGGAAAAACTCATTGAAATCTGTGTTTTAGCCTAGTTGCGAGTAGCAAATTTCAAAGTGCTTTTCAAAAAACAAACGGATATGCAATGCTTGTTTCCAAATTAGGCAATCTAGTCTATACGTGTTTGCAGTACGCATAACATAGTAATTCTAGGCTAATAACCGGAATAAGAACGCATAACGTTTTCAAAATCGGATATCATGGTTAGTAGAGGCCGGTCTTCGGCCGGGCGAAAGGGGGTGCTCATAGCTGACCTTCCCCGATCGTACCCAAGCTCCCGAGCCAAGACAACTTTGGTGATGACGGACATGTGGCCTTCGGCACCGTGTCAGGGTTTTCTAAATTCCCCATTTTAAAAAATATTTAGGTGGCGACTTCAGATTCCGCAAAGTCCATGTTTGGCACTACTTTTCAAAAATCTGTTTTTCTTCAAAACGATTTGCCAGAGTTGGACTCTTTGGTTCAGATTACGAACCGCAACACAAACCAAAAAAGGGGAGTCCAAACTGTAGCCAAGGTCCCCCGCGGGCGTGTTATAGTACTCATTTACTCTTATTTTCCATGAGATAGAGTAAGTTTCATGCCATCTCATTTAATGCTTCCTCTTCTTAATTTTCCTTAGCTTTGTATTCATTGATTTCCATCCCGTTGCTTCATTAATCATCATCCAAATACCCTTGGGAGGTTTGATGATTTGTAAAGCAAACCTATTCTCTCCTTGAAAATCTTCATGACATGAGGGAACATGAAGGATGGACATTCTTTGAAAACCCTCTGTTTTTTGCTCTGTTCCAGTTCTGTTGCAAGAGGTCTTTCTCCAAAAGCAATGGTCGGCCATCCACCATCTTGTACAACCAACCAGTTCATTAGGCAGGCCAACCACCTTGTTTGTACGACAGTGGTGGTATTTTTCCCAGTTAAAGCAGAGCAAATCCTGAGGTCAAAACAGAACTGTTTTCTGACTGGAAACAGGGCAATTTTTGGAAATAAGCAGAGAGGTTTCCAAAGGATGTTCTTGCTTGTACGCATGCGATTCCTTGCATCTCTTTCAATTCCTTTAGATTAGTTGCTTTGAGATTTGTGTTTGTAATAATTAGTTAATTAGGGCATTTGGACCCTCTTGTAAGAGGGCAAATTTGTAACACATGGCGTATATCTTCCAACCTCCATTTCTTTCTCCCTTTTATTTACATGATTACCATGGTTGTATAAAACATCATATTTTTGTTTCATATCATGTCCATGCCTTGAATCCACTTTTGTATGCATTAAGATTCGACTCATCATACTTGATGTCGTTATCATTTCCTACTTCATTATGTGCACAACCTCATGCTTTGAGTTGATTGACATATCATGTTAGTAGTCGAATCTAGTAGGTGCATTTTTCTATGTATTGCATTAGCCATTTTGCATATTAGGATAATGCATTTTGTCTAACTATCTTCTTTTCTTTGGCTTGTCACGGTTGAGTACTAGGTGAGTATTTTTGCTTAAGCATATCATATATGTGTTTGTGTTACCATGTCAAGCATACTACCATGAGGCTACTTGCTTACTTGAAATGTCTCTTTGAATGCCTGTGGATGGAGGCTATATTGCTTAAATTGGAATGACTTTGATTGTTGTATATATGAGCTCTTATTTTCATTTCTAAACTTTTTCAAAATCGCATAAGACCAAAGCATTCCAAAATAAGTGATGTGGCCTATACTTGTTTGCTTCATGTAGTAATGTTAGTATATTTAATAATCAGAATATGAGCTTATAATGTCTGTAAGATACACATCATGATTTAGTAGAGGCCAATCTTTGATCGGGTGAGTAGGGTGCTCAATTCATGACATTCCCCTCTCATACCTAAGTTCTCAAATCGAGACACTTTGGTTATGATGGACAAGTGGCCTTTGGCACGAGTGACGGGTTTCTTAATTTTTTTTAAAAATTAGGTGGGGACTCTAAAATCTGACAATGCAATCTATTTTTGGCATCTCTTGTGATTAATAGATTTTTTAAAGATTTGTCCGATCTGGACTCTCATTTGTTTTTCTATTTCACATTGCACTTGTGGAACCAGATTTAGAACCACGAGAGTTTGAACTATAGGGAATCGCATCCGAGGAGAATAAACCCCTCCGAGGAGCCCAAAAAACTAGCTACAATAACATGTACTAAAAATGCAATCTTATTTAACCAAGATTCACAATTTTTGAATTTCCCATACAATTGTTTTTCTCTAAGTGTCTGAAGGGTCATTCACAAGTGTTGTTCATGGTCATTTCTACTTTTCGAATAGATCAAAATGTCATCAATAAAGACAACAATGAATTCGTCTAAAAAGGGTTTAAAAATTCTATTCATCAAATCTATGAATGTTGCGGCTGCATTTGTGATTCTGAAAGGCATGACTAAAAACTCTTAGTGTTCGTACCTGGTTTGGAAGGTAGTCTTTTCAATATCTTCAGCTCTTACCTTCAACTGATAATATCCCAATCTCAAGTCAATTTTTGAAAATATCTAAGCCCCCTGCAATTGATCAAATAAATCGTTAATACGAGGCAATGAATATTTATTCTTCACGGTTACCTTATGTAACAACGCCCGCGGGGGACCTCGCTACAGTTCGGACTCGATTTTGTTACGGTTCTCAATCTCGAACCAAAGAGTCCAAATCCGGCAAATCGTTTTGAAGGAAAACAGATTTTTTTGAAAGAAGTGCCAAACATGGACTGCTTTGCCAGATAACAGAGTCGCCACCTAAATATTTTAAAATGGGAAATTTAGGAAACCCTGACTCGGTGCCGAAAGGCCACGTGTCCTTCATCACCAAAGTTGGCTCGGGAACTTGGGTACGATTAGGGAAGGTCACATCGTGAGCACCCCCTCTCGCCCGGTCAAAGACCGGCCTCTACTAACCATGATATCTGTTTTTGAAAACTTTGTATGCTCTTATTCCGGTTATTAGCCTAGGTTACTATGTGATGCGCACAGCATACAAGTATAGACCGAATCGCCTGAATTGGAAATAAACATCTCATGTTTGTTTTTGAAAGATGGTTTGCTACCCGCAGGTAGGCTTAAAATGCAGATTTTGCCACAATCTAGTGGGCTTAACAAACAATTGATGAATTGCTCCAATTCAGATAACTCAACCTCCACCCACAGGCATTCAAGGCAGTTATATCACATAAGCACATAGCCTCATGGTAAGCATGCTGTTATGGCAACACTCACACGCATGCAAGGATGCTAAAGCATAAAACTCACCTAGTACTCCAAGCCAAAACAAAAGCTGATTAGAAATCATGCATGATCCTAAGTATACAGAATGCCTAATGCAACACATGCAAAAATGCAAACTATAGTAGGCTCGGCTATTCTAAATATGGCATATGAGATGCTACAGCTATCAAGTATTCAACTTGGAATTGAAATACAAATGCAGTTTGTATGATGTGCCGAGCCCAGTGCATGCAAAATAGATGAATGATGCAAACATGCTGTCATACTGTTATGCTAATTGAAATATGCCCTATATCTAACCATTCAAAGCGGGTAAATAAAAGGGAGAAAGAAATGGGGGTTGGAAGACATACATCACACTCACACACCCTTATTACATTTATGCCCTCGCACAGAGGGTCTGAATAAAATAATAATACAGTCCGAATAAAAGAATATACAGTCCGAATAAATATACAGATTTCTAATTAATTAACAAATTAATTACAAAAGAATTAAAACTGGCGTGCAAGCCAGGGACTGCCTCGCTTCTGATAGATGTTGTATGTTAGGCTGCTTGGCGCGGAAATCCACTGGAATGCCCTAATTAGCCTCTGTTTGCAGTATTTCTCGAAATGCGCGCCGGATTCCGAAAAGTTGTTGATCCTCAGTTTTGCTGTAACAGAGAGCAGGAAAAGGGCATAGCAATGTATTTTCACAAATATATGCATGCCTCGATCCTCGTGCCACCAATCACGCATATCAATGCATGATGGCCGAGGAATCGGATTGCACAACTCAATATGGGATGAATGCAGATGAATGCTACAATGAAAACCCAACTCCATCATGGATGATCCGGAGTGTCGGCGACTCGGGAATTGAGATCCGTTCCGTTACTCGGAGTACGAAACGTGCCTCGTTTCCCCTGTAATATGCATGATATGCATGAAATGCAACTAATATGCAACCTAGCATGCGCAATGCTATGAAAATGAGATGCCTCGAAAAGCGTGCACGCGGGCACGCAAACCGAGGCGATGCGGAATGACATGCGAAATGTAATGATGGACTTATACCAACATGAAGGGGGCCTCAGCCACACTCACATAGGATGCCGGAATGATAAGAATGAGGTGCCTCGAAATGCGTGCCCACTGGCACGCAAACCGAGGCAATGATGTAAAATGCAAAACGGAAGAAATGGAAGGTGCCTCGAAGTGCGTGCCCGCGGGCACGCAAACCGAGGCGATGATGAGATGAGAATCGGATAAAACCGAAGTGCCTCGAAACGCGTGCCCACAGGCGCGCAAACCGAGGCGAGTATGAAAGATGAAAATCGGATAAAACCGAAGTGCCTCGAAACGTGCCTGGTAGCGCAAACTGAGGCGATGATGAAAGATAAAAATCGGATAAAACCGAAGTGCCTCGAAACGCGTGCCCACAGGCGCGCAAACCGAGGCGATGATGAAAGATGAAAATCGGATAAAACCGAAGTGCCTCGAAACGCAGCGTACAAAGCTAGCGCAAATCGAGGCGATGATGAAATGAAAATCGGATAAAACCGAAGTGCCTCGAAACGCGTGCCCACAGGCGCGCAAACCGAGGCGATGATGAAATGCAAATCGGATAAAACCAAAGTGCCTCAAAACGCGTGCCCACAGGCGCGCAAACCGAGGCGATGATGAAAGATGAAAATCGGATAAAACCGAAGTGCCTCGAAACGCGTGCCCACAGGCGCGCAAACCGAGGCGATGATGAAAGATGAAAATCAGATAAAATCGAAGTGCCTCGAAACGCGTGCCCACAGGCGCGCAAACCGAGGCGATGATGAAATGAAAATCGGATAAAACCGAAGTGCCTCGAAACGCGTGCCCACAGGCGCGCAAACCGAGGCGATGATGAAAGATGAAAATCGGATAAAACCGAAGTGCCTCGAAACGCGTGCGTGCCAGCGCGCAAACCGAGGCGGCGATGAAATGAAAATCGATAAAACCTAAGTGCCTCAAAGCGCGTGCGCTGGTAGCGCCAAACCGAGGCGATGATGAAAGATGAAAATCGGATAAACCGGCAGTGCCTAAACGCGCGTGCCTGTGCACGCAAACCGGCGGCGATGATGAAATGAAATGAAATGGCATACGGAATGCAACGATGGGCTTACACCGACATGGGAGAGCCTCACCACTCACATAGGCCGCCGCCGGTAAATAAAGTCGCCTAAACGCGTGTTCATGACACGCAAATCGAGGCAATGATGTAGAAGCATGAAAATGCACATTGGGCTTACGCCGACATGAGAGGGCCTCAACCACACTCACATAGGCTGCCGTAATGATAAGAATGAGGTGCCTCGAAGTGCGTGCCCATTGGCACGCAAACCGAGGCAATGCAAAAAAATGATGCAAATGGCATGGGAAATGATATGCAAGCATGGCAATGGAATTTCAGCACCTAAATAAAGGGGAAAACAGCCCCGAAACAATTCGAAATAACACTCGAAGCATACATTCATCCCGAAAATGTGAAATTAAGCCCCGAAATGGCCTATAGCCATGCTATACATGCAAAATATGATCATGGAAGCAAGAACAGTAGCAAGGCAGTCCCAAATATGGCATTTTTCAGTAACAAACATGGCCAAAATGCAAGCATAGATAGATCAACAATAGCATGCAAAATTAGTGGCCAAAAGAGGGGTATTGAGACAAGTGATATATGAAAACCCCAAATGGACAAACTTTCTTCTACAACATTGAAGATGAGATGAAAATAAACACAATTGTAGAAGATGACATCCTCAAAATCAGAATACAAACATGCTAAAAAAACCATGCAAAGTAGGCTTCCAAATAGGCTATATCATGAGGCATGCAATGCACACACCAAATGACAAAGATTTCTTCATGAAGTATGTAAAGGGGGTCAAAATAAGACCAAAACCAGTAGGGGTCTAAGTCCCAAAAACAAACACAAATAGGTCAAAAATTGCATGCAAAAATGGCACACTTGATGGAAATTGAAGGAAGTGGTGGATACAATGGCCAAATGAAGTTGAGCCCTTCTACAATGTTGTATAGGGGCTCAAAATGAGCACAAAACCAGTAGGGGTCGGACCCCTAAAAACAAAAGGAAATAGGCCTAAACTAGCATGCAAGATAATGGCATAAAAGCTAGGTATTGAAACAAGTATATCATAGGAGCATCAAATGAAGTTGAGCCCTTCTACAAAGTTGTAGAGGGGCTCAAAAAAAGCACAAAAGCAGTAGGGGTCGGAGCCCCAATTCTCAACCAATTGGAGTATAGAAATGAATCAAGAAAAAGCCCTAAAAGTTGGTTTTGAAGACTTACCCTTGAAGACTTGTCTTTCTTTGATTCTTGGCTTTGATTTGTAGCTTCTCAACCTCTGAAATTCACTTCCTAGCTGCTGGAATGGTAGTAGGGATGGTGAGGCTAGGTGTTGATGAAGAGAAGACCTAGGGACTTAGAAGCTTTTTGAGGTTTTGAGCTATGAAAATGGAGGAATTTGAAGATGATCTCTTGAGACAATTTTTTCCAACCTAAGCAAAGGGGAAGGAGGGCCCTTTAAATAGACAAGAAATAGGGTGTAAAAGGGGAGGGAAAGTACCCAATCTTTCCCTCCCGAAATATCCCCCGGATGCCCCGGGATATGTCGGAAGATATCCGGACAGCTGGGACAGGCTGGAAAGCAAGAATCCGGTCGGCCAGGTGGTTCTCTGCAAGGTGGCCGGCCAGCCACCCTCCCTGGCCGGCCAGCCACCCCTTGTGGCCGGCCAGCCACCCCCAAAAAATGAAGTGTTGAATTTCGGGCCGACCAGTATACATTAGGGTCCTCCCAAGTGTGTAGAATAAGGCCCCAAGGTTGGAATTTGGCAACTCTGAAGCAGAAGTCACAACATAGAGCTTGAAGGAGGGGCTCAAAAATGAAATTCACAATTACTGGCCGACCACCACTTTTTTGTGTCCTCCCATGTGTGTAGAACAAGGTTCCAAGGTCGGAATTTGGCAACATTGAAGCAGGATTCACAACATTGCATTTGAAGAAGAGGCTCAAAAATGAAAATAGGAATTGCTGGCCGACCATACATTTTTAGGGTCCTCCCATGTCCCCTGATCACAGATATGTAGCTTTGGTTGGAAGAAAATACCCCCAGGGTGTTCAACATTGGCCCGGAAGTGAGAAAAACGGGCTCCGGAGGAGCGAAACTGGTTATCTGGGATAATTACTGGCCTCCCACCCCCCAGTGATCTTCCTGATGTTGAAACAGAGGTACCTGCCAAATTTGAACAAAAACTAATGAGAAATGAACGCTCGGGGCCAAAACCGAGCAATTCGGGATCCCGAAAATGGGCTGCGGGTGCCGGAAGTGGCATACGGCCACGAAGTGGATATCTGCGACTCCAGTGTCCCTCGGAATGACAAAACAGAGGTTCCTGCCAAAAATCAGAGAAAACTGATGCAAAATGAAAGCTCGGGGCCCAAACCGCGCGATTCGGGGTCCCGAAAACCGGCTACAGGCACCGAAAGTGGCATACGGCCACGAAGTGGGCATCAGGGGCCCCAGTGTTCCTCGGAATGCTAAAACAGAGGTCTCTGCCAAAAACCGGAGGAAACGGATGCGAAGTGAAAGCTCGGGACCAAAACCGCGCAGTTCGGGGTCCCGAAAATGGGTTGCCGGGCACCGGAAGTGGTGTTCGGTTGCGAAGTGGGTTTCAGGGGCCCCAGTGTTCCTCGGAACTATAAAACAGGGGTGCATGCTAAAAACCGGAGAAATCGGAGATAGTTGGGTGGTCCCGAACCGAGGCACACGGCTTGACGGCCCGAAAACCGGGTACCGGGCTCCGAAATGGGCAAAATGGCCTACGGCCATAAAATATGGCTCACGGCCACTGGGAGATAGTCTACGGGACCACTTCCTTCCCTCGGGAAAGAAAACAGAGAAAACCGAGCCTGGTTCGCAAACCGAGACAAGGCATAAAAGAGAATTCGGAAGTCCGGAGGCAGGGCGCGTCGCGACTCGAGACTTCAATAAGACAAGATGCAACATCACCGAGCGCTCAATCGGTGACGTCTGAGTCTTAAGGTCGGTCAAAAATGGGGTGTCTACACCTTATTGAGTTCCCGACAGTCAATGGATAGACGAAGAGTACCATCTTTCTTTTTCACAAAAAAGGACTGTTGCACTCCACGATGATGTACTTGGGTGAATAAATCCTTTGTCAAGCAATTCCTGCAACTGAATTTTCAATTCTTTCATTTCTGTAGTAGACATGTAGTAGGGAGTTTTAGATATTGGTTGTGTACCTGGTATTACATCAATTGTCAATTCAATCTCCCTATTGACTAATTGTCTGGGTAACTCACCCTAAAATACATCAGGAAAGTCTCTCACCACTGGTATACTATCTAGGGTAATTTCCATGGTTTGTTGAATCATTACACTACATAAATACCCTTGACAACCCTTACTAATCAATTTTCGAGCTTTCCTGGCAAATAGAAGATATGGTGGTGGAACTACACCCATTCCCTAAAAATAAAATTCATCTTGTCCGAAAGGTCGGAATATCACTCGTTTTAAAAGCACAATCAATGGTTTCATGGTATTTAGATAACCGATCCATACTCAATATAACATCAAAATGTATCACGTCTAAAGGTATTAAATTAGCATACAAAACAACATTCCTGAGTAATAATTCACATGTAGCATATACAGAAGAACATAACATAGATCCCCATGTTAGGTGATGCAACACACAATAAATATCTCAATGTTTTCATAAGTCTATTCAGAGTTTTAGCAAACACCATAGAAACAAACAAATGTACAAGCTGATCACAAACATAAATTGTACCTGACACTACTACCTATGTGTTCTGAGCATCCCCCGGTACAAAATCAAAAACTCTTCTTTGTTTTAAATCATTTCTTGTTGTGGGCGGTGTTGCGGCTAGTTTTGCTATTGGAATAGACTTGGTGAAACTAGTAGCACCTCAGTTACCACCCTGACGTGGCTGTGTACAATATTTTTCCATATGCCTGAACTTTCCACACTGATAGCAGGCCTCGATGCTTCTTCCCGCACATGGCACAAGTAGGTATTGAGTTGCCACTTTGGTTTGACCCGAAGTTACTAGAAGCCCCAGACTTTGACTTCTTGTATGCTGACGTTGTTCACCTTATTAAAATTCTATCTTTTGCCTCTCTGTTCAAACTTCTTATTACAGTTGGCCATGCTTGCTTCTGACATCAATGCCCTATCTAGTACATCCACATATTTTGGCAATTTGAGCATATTAACCCTCTCCAGGATTGAATCACATAGGCCTCCCTCAAACTTCCTTGCCTTTTTTGTGGTCGGTGTCTATCATATATGGCACAAAACGGGCCAATTCTGTAAATTGGGCCTTATACTCAGCAACTGACTTATTTCCTTGCTTTAACTATTCAAACTCCGAAACTTTTATATCTCTAATACACTGAGGAAAGTACTTCTTGTAGAAAATTTCTAGAAATCGAGCCCAGCTGATATCTCTGTTTTCTTTACGCACTAACATCCACCAATGCCTTGCTTCATCTTCTAAGGTGAATGCAGCTAACAAGACTTTTTGAGTCTCAGTATAAGGAAACACCTCAAACAGTTTTTCTATTCCAAGTACCTAGGCTTTAGCTTTAAGTGGTTACATCCCCCCATGAAACAAGGGCGGTTTCATCTTCTTGAATTCCTTAGTCAATGCAATAGTACAATCACCTATCTAACACCCTGGCATTGGAGGTGGCACATGCATTGGAGATGGGGATGGGGGTTGTTGTTGTTGTCTTAGGCTCTCGGCCATGTCGTGCTTGATCCTTTCCATCATGTCCAACCATGAGGATGTTGATTCCTCTAGCTCATCACCTTTTGTTCTCACCATTTTCTATATGAAACTTTGTATTATAACAAACACAATATACTCACCCACATAAATTCATATATTCAATTATGCACAAGTTATCTCACTCTAGTATTCAAATGCACAAGAATGCAATCCTTAAGTCTTTTCAGGACTCCCTATAGCTCAATGGTTAAGTGAGTGAGATGTAACTCATACTCTGATACTACTCTGTCACGACCCAAACCAACCCTTATAGGTTTAGCATCGTGACTGACCAATAATCCTGAGATTACCTATAGCTTCAAGAAACAATATCATTCTCAATATGATTTACAGGGTAGAGTGGAAGCAATATGAAACATAAAGATGAACCATTGAGTTGTGCATACATGAAAAACCTCATATAATACCTGTGTAGCCACTCTTACTTGTGTACATAATTCAAAGATCCATAGATACATCCATATATTTAAGTTCAAAATAACCCCCAAATAATAAAACAAAAATACAAAATAAAAAGTCTATCACAATAGGGGTTTTGTCTTGCTTGGCTTCACTTAAGCCCAAGCTTACTCCAACCAGGGAGCTTTCAAAACGGGTGACACAGAGGTAGACTCCAAGGCTTCTCTATCCTTGATGCTCAGTTTCTTCACCTACATATACATATAAATAGTGAGCTAGGGCCTAGTGAGTAATAATAGAATAAAGGAGTTAAATGAATGAAGTTCGATAATGTTTCAATACAATTCTCATTTCAATTCAATTCACAATGATTCAATAATAGCACAATAGCAATAGTCTTTTCAAATGATACATCCAATAGAGTATATTTCGATATCAATGGGACCACAAAGGTCGATCAATGGGACCACGACGGTCAATCAATGTTCCATAGTCAATGTGACCACAAATGTTTAACATCAGAGATCTTTGTGTTTCAATTATCTAATGGGACACGGTATTGTTTCCCCCGGGCGAGGGCCAATGGACCATGGTATTGTTTCCCCTAGGCAAGGGCCAATTAATTAATGGGCCATGGTATTGTTTTCCCAGGCAAGGACCTTACTATTGGATGTCACGAACACAATTCAAAGAAGAACTCCACTCATTAAAGGAAAACAACATTCCAATAAACCAATCATATAACAATTATAGTTTATAATGTTACTACTCACAGTGGGTTAAATCGACACTAGGCCTCAGACGTCCACCTATACAAAGTACATAGCAAAAACACATTGAGGTTCCATTTCGATTTAATGTTTAATCTCAATTCAATTCGCTTCTTCTATGTTTCTACATCAATTCCTTATTATTAATGTCTTAATCAATGTCTAAGAATGCTCTAATAAGCATGAGGATGCAATGATGCACTTATGAAAGCTTTTTGAAGGTTGCTGACAATAGGGTGTTCGCTCGAGCATACACCTTGTTGCTCTAGCGGTCCATACATATGCAAAGTGTTCACTCTAGTACACACTTGGTCGCTCAAGCCATCTATAAAGATTGGAAATGTGCTAGATGCTCGATTTTCACGCTCGATAGTTGCTTGAGCCAAGTACTGAATAAAAAGTGGGTTCGCTCGAGCACACATTTGGTCGGTCAAGCCATTGTGCAATTGTCTGCAAAACTACTGGGAGCTTAAAATGTACACTCGAGCGACACTTCCATCGCTCGAGCGAACTGCTCGAATTCTAAAATTTTCAGAATTATGTTTGAAGTTCAAACTTGCATGTTAATGGTTCAAACTTTGCACGGTTGCTACAAAAACATGGGAAATCATTTTAGAACATGAAAACATAGTCAATTTGAAACCAATTGCTCAAAATCATGCTCCCAATTCCAAATTCAAACTTTAACTATAAAGTTAAAACCATACATGATATGAATTGCACTCTTTTCTTTTCAAAACTCCCATGTATGAGATGAGAAGTGTTAGAACTATGAAGGATCTTCAAAAATGTCAAATATAGCTTTATGCATGTGGAAAATTTCTTGGAATTCAACTCAATTTGGTGATTCATGCATGCATGTATACAATCATGCTCAATTCTTCTAAATTTATGGTAATTCAAGCTTCCTCTACACAATTACATGCAAATGAACTTAGGAACTTGATTAATTCAACTTCTATATGTTTCATTTTCAAAGTTTAAGGATAAATTCCATACCTAGCGTTGAATTCAAATGCAATCCTAGCTCCATTCTTGAAGCCTTCTACAAATCTCCACAATTCTCACCTTTCTCTCTCTAAACTAGTTGAATTCTCAGGTCTCTCTTTCTAGTTTCAGCTCAAGAGTTGAAGAAATGAGCTCCTAGGCTTAATTAACACACACGTATATACAAGCTGATTAAGCCTCACTAATTACATGTGATTAAGACTAAACAATGGGGCTTAAATCTAATCAATTAAGATTATTTTATTCTAATTATTTTGATCCGAGTCAAATTTCAATTAAGTTGCCATAAAATTTTAAATATTCTAATTAGCTTATTGGGCTAGCCAATTTCGATTTCTGAAGCCGTTAAGGCTGTCAATTTCTATCTCTAAATCGGTAATTCTAACAGGTATTCCATAAACAAATAGATATCACACTTAAACATATAATTCAGAAATTAAACTCACACAAATAATATAAAACAATAATGTACGCATTGGGGTCGTCAAAATAATTGTACTTTTTTTTCCCTAATAGAAAAAATCACATTATTGAGGGAAAATAGATTTTGAAATGCATAACAATATGATATCGCCTCAAACTCTTGTTCATCAAAATATTTTTTGTTACAATGAGTTATAATGGTGAGTAAGAAAAAAAAAAAAAAGATGGTGAAATAAAAACTACAAAAGATCTATTGCAATATGCTCTCAAGAAAAGTTAGATGAATTGAAGTAGGAATTGTACTATGTGTTATGAAATTCAAGAAAAACAATGTACCTCATGCATACATTTTAGTCAAATTATAAGGAAAAAATCAAATGATGCCCAAACATTATTGCAACAATTCAATGATTTGGAAAGTAAGTACATCAAATAAAAAGTTTCGATCAATTTTTGTCATATACTGATTACTTGCCGATGACATAATAAATTGTGTAACTTGACAGTTTCATGAAAGTGACCTTGCAGACACTTATAAGTATGGATCTATAAATATTGTAAAAATAATTATGAAATTTCATACCGATCGAAATATTAAGTTACAATATCATTCCATTTTCTTAAAAAACTATTCCACATTTTCTACATAAATAAAAATATACTAATGACTAATGTTATATTTTTCATCATGCAAGATAGTTGTGACATAGGAAACAAGACTCAACAACTCTTGATGTATAATAATATATTATATATTGATATTAATGCATTCTTATACAATAGTATGTAAATTATATGCGATAGTGGGTTCAATGAATTTGTATTATGAAATGAACTATTAAACAAATTGTGTAATTGTGCAATTAATTTCATACCTTCAATTGTATTATAAGTACGGATTATGAAAATTTGAAGGGGGAAGTTAATAAAAAAGATTTGTGTGATACTATATATTTAAAGGACTTGCTTATTGTTTATTATTTATGAAAAGATTGTGATCTCAACAATCTAGTTATAAATTAATATTTATATTTATAAAAAATTTCATTTATCATTTAAATTCTTCAGCTAAGTATGTATTCATTTCTTACTTAGTTATATTTTAGATACATATCATTTTACTCATACAAGTCTCCATATTATATATATATATATATATCACATGCCAATTTAAGAAATGCGTATAATTACAATACTGTGGGAGCAAAAAAAAAATATATGTCAACTTATTGGGGCTAACCTAAACAAGGCCTACAATGGGTCCAACCCAAACAAATATCTCACCCCTCCATCTATATAAAGGGGAGGCATCCCACGATAAAGGTATGTGATCTCTCTCTACACTACACACCAACACTGTCCATCTCTATACCTTCATTCTTTCAATCAAGTGACTGACTTCATCATCGGAGTGTCTCCGGCCGGCAACCCCGGTTGGGTGGTGCCGATCATGCTCATCTTTGTAGATCTACAGGGACAAAGTTCATCCCTTCGTTGGATCTCCACAATCCGTGTGAGAGGATTTTCCTGGTCTCACAATTGGCACTGTCTATGGGAAACGTCTGCAAGAGTTCAACGAAGAGAAGAGCAAGCATGTTCTCTTGTAAGTAAAAATTTAATCACACTTTTGCTCTTGCTCTCTGAAAATTATTTTAAGATTGGTTCTTAGATTGGATATACATATGTTTGTACTTACAAAATAGAGCTTTTTGTTCACTGTGAATCTTCATTAAAAAGTTTTAAAACAACATAGAATTCATGGTCTACTTTTGCATCTCCATTTTCTCTCTCCAAAAATGGGTTTCACTTTTCTTAAAGAGAGCATCTTTTCGGAAATTCAACAAGGTTGTTCAACCAAACTCAATTTATTTATCCTATCTATACACATTTAGACTCAATCTCACTGGTGATGTCCAACCTTTGTTGAACACGGAGATTTGACCAAGTTTATAGATATGTGTGCATATATATTGTTGCTTACGTTTGTAGATCAACAAGAAGCTTCGGCAACTTTACTCGGCTTCGGCAACATTATTCGGCTTTGGCAACTTATTTGGCAAAACATTATACCGCAACATTGCTTATCAACTCTACAATTCGGCATATCATTCGGCATATTATCAACTGCATATTCACATTATAAACTCTGCATATTATCAACTTGGCTTTGGCAACATTATTTGGCTTCGATAACTTATTCGGCAAAACATTACACCACAACATTGCTTATTCGGCTAACATTGCTTACTTGGCAAGATTGTTTGGCCACATTTCTTATTCGGCAACACTACTTGAAATTATTATCACATGTAAATCATTCGGCTGCCAACTTAAATTCGCACAATAGTTTGCTTTCCAAAATCTCGACGCCACAACGCCGTCATCAAGCTCAACGTTAATGATAATCATAGATAGCACACGTATATTATATCGACTGCAAACTACACAATCTTGCTTGGCACTACTATCTCGGCATAGAATTAGCATCTCGGCTTGCCGAATTCCATATCTGAACCTGCCACAGGATATGCATCAGCTCAAAGAGTCCAAACCCGCCAACCCAATGAGCCAAGAAGTAACCAAGTTCGCCGAAAGTTACGAAATGGATCACATATGCCGAAAATTGAAATTTTCAAAGTTGTCAAACTCAAGTTTTGACTATACCAGCGTGAAGTACTCATTGAGACGAGCTCAATGCAACAAACCGCGTCGAAATTGTAGCTAAAACGCAGCTGTACGAGCTCGTTGAAGTTTGCCCCCATATTCATCTACTTCGCGAAAAAGACAACCATGGAAAACAGAAGAAATTATTTCGTGCTTTGTGGAGCACCAGTCCAGCCCAATATGAGCCGTCCAATACACTTTGACTACAATGACGTCATTTGGAATCTGATTATAACGAGCCAATAGTCATTTCTAACTATTTGGAGCATGCTGAACACATTCGTACAGTCTAAATTTGAAAATTCCATACCAAATATTTGTTGATTTTATCTGCAGTTCCACTATCGCAGTTTAAACAACATTTTTGCTGTTGCGCCTAAAGTGTGCTCAGTGCCTACCTATATATCTTCCCACATATATAATAGCTCGCATCATTCGAAAATTTTGGCTCTAGTCTATTCCGACTTCCTTTTGCATAACAACTTTCATTCGACCACAATGGGGCAAGGAATTCGCGTTAACAATTTGTTCTCGACTTACTCCCCGGCAATGTTGGCAAATGTCCAATCTGAATTCCCTCCGCTTAACAATTGTCACTCAAAAGCAATGGGGCCCACAAATTCCACCTCATCCCTATAGAGAGCACATACATCCAAGCTAATAATCTTGCGTCGGCACAAATTTGCCCGTATCGGCAACAGACTAAGGCACAATTTTTGTCCAAAAATATTGATTTTATTCGGCATTTGGAGGTGCCATAATTCCCTCCAGACCTGCTGGTTGTCATATTCACCATTTGAAGCTTTAGGAAAATCATTTATATAAAAAAATTAATTGACTTAACAATTATAATTATATGATTTAATCATATTTATTTTAAAACAAATTAATGTAAAATATAATTTTAAAAGTAAAATAAATATTTACCCATAAATCTTATCCCCCAAATAAGAACATCAATTAGTTTCAATTTTTTTATGTTAATCTGTTCACTACAAGAAATTGCACCTTTGGCAACTAGTTTTGGCGACTAAACCAATTTTAGTCGCCGAAAGCACATTTTTTGGCGACTAAAATTTAAATTTGTTGGTGTTGGTTCAAGATATCGCTACCAAAATATTTTAGTCAATAAATATTATTTATTGGCAACTAAGTTTGAATTTAGTCGATAAAAAACCCACTTTCAGCGACTAAAATTTTAATTGGTCGCTTTTAGTCCAAATTTTAGGCCCAAAAAAATAAATTAATCAGAAATATTGGTTTTTTCTCGACTAAGATTAAAATTAGTCGCCAAATAGTACTTTTGGCAACTAATGTTTTCGTCGCTGTTTAGTAGCCTTTTGGCTACAAAAAAATTTAGTTGGTAGATCTATTTCTTTGCCTACAAAAACAGATATTAGTTGCTAAATGTTCAATTTTCAACCCGCCAATCCTTTATTTCTGCACGCGCCTCTCTCTGTTATATAACATCACACTTTGTAACACACACACACACACACACACATTGTCCTTCATCAATCCTCACAAAAACCATCCCCCTCACCGTAGTTTTGACATTACGACGGCCACCGGCCTCCGCGCAAGTCACCACCGTCACAACTCACCACCGTCATAGCCGCACATCGCACGGCGGCCGCCGCGTAAGTCACCACCGTTACAACTCACCATCGTCATAGCCGCACATCACAGGTTCTCTCTCTCTCTCTCTCGCTTTCGCTCATGGTCTGTCCGCACATCTCTCTCTCTGTCACTCGAGCTCTCTCACACAGTTTCTCTGTCTCTCTCTCCCTCTCTCTCTCTCTCTCTCTCTTCTTTACTCTGTTTCCCCCTCTTCTGACGTTGTTGGTTTGAGGTTTATTCAAATTTGAATGTATGTGCCTCTAATTTATTAAAAATTTGAAAGATGATGCTTAATATATGTGTGTGTGTGTGTGTATAAAATGCTTTGTACACGTATTGCAAGCGTCTCCCTCTCTTTCTCTCTCTCGCTCGAGCTCTCTCATGCACAGTCTCTCTCTCTTTCTGTCCCTATCCCCCATGCTCTGTTTCCCCTTTCTCTCACATTGTTGCTTTAGGGTTTATTCAAAATTTAGTGTTTAGGCTGTAATTTATGATAAATTTCAAACATGAATGTGTGTATATGTATATGCAGGTGAATGTGTGTGTATATATAATACAGATTGTGGAATGTGTGTATATATATAATGCTATGTGGATATATATATATATGCAGAATTTTATGGGTGAATTTTATTTTTATCCTGTAGATGTTTATGGGTGGATATATGCAGATGTTTATAGTAATTTCCTACAAATATTGGTGAATTTTATTTTTATCCTTATATTTTGTAGAACCCGCGAGACAAAATGACTATGAAAAATCTGTCCTTTCTTTTGCTCATTTTTCTCAGCAACCAAACTGATTATATATAATGCTCTGTCTACATATGCAAGTGATTCAATCACTACACTTATTGTCACTCAACAGCAGCTGGATCATTCAACCTACACTACATAAGGTACCAAGTTTGTATCTTGTAATTTTTTATGACGTGGGTATTATTGTGTTGTAATAATATTTATTAAAACATGAAGGGAAAAAAAAAACCCCCTTCAGTAATTTTAGAGAATACAAGTGAAGTAGAAGAATACATAAGGTTGATTACGAGACTTAATTAACCTCAAATTTACGCGTGTTATACATAGAGAAACCTAATTTTATTCGCAACGTACCATTATGTTTTTTAATAGAATCCACTAGGTTTTTTAGTCCTATTAGTAGAGAGTTCCGTTCCGTGTGATCCTATTTTTGATTTTGGTAGTGCTTTGGTAGATGACTATACATTTTATTAATGTGACAGGTATGATATGACACTCCAAAAAAAATTAAAAAATTCTTAGTATTCGTTTTCTAAATCTGATAAATGACGGGTATGATGTGACATTCTAAAAAAATTAAAAACTTTTTAATATATTTTTCCTAAACATAACATGTGACACTCCGACATAATAAGTATGATGTAACACTCTAGAAAATCTAAAAACTTATTGGTGTACTTTTTCTAAATGTGACGACGAGGCAGCTATGATGTGGCAACTAAAAACTCCTTCATGTATTTGTTTTTTTTAAATGTGATGATGAGACGGCTATGATGTGACAAGTAAAAACTCCTTAATGTATATTTTTTAAATGTGACAACGTGATGGGTACGGTGTGACACTCAAAAAAAAAAATTAGATTAAAAAAAAATAGACTCTTTAAGTGTATTTTTTCCAAATGTAACATGTGACACTCCAACGTAGCAGGTATGATATAACACCAAAAAAATTAAAAACTCGTTAGTGTTTTTTTTTTTTTAAATGTGACAACATCGCTGGTATGATGTGACACTCTAAAAAAAATTAAAAACTCTTCAGTGTACTTTTCCTAAATATAACATGTGACACTTCAACGTAGTGAATATGATGTAAAACTCCAAAAAAATTAAAAACTCATTAGTATACTTTTCCCAGATGTGACACTCCAACGTGGCGAGTATGATGTGATGTTAAAATATTTTGTAGTATACTTTTTCTAAATGTGACACTCCATTGTGGCGGACAAATGAGTTATTACATATCTAAAAGGAGTAAATGGATCACACGAAAAAATATGAGACTGTGTGAATTACAAATTCAAAATATGGGACTTATTGGTCAATCTCCCAACTATTAATTTTATTTGAAAACAAATATAATTAAATCAAGTAGTTACAATTATGAAATCAATTTAATTTGGATAAATTACAAATTAACTCCTTAAAGTTTGCTCAAAATATGAATTGTCCCTATAGTTTGAAAAATTACAAGTATCTCAGATTTTTTTATTTTATATAATTAATTGAAAAAAATAAAATTCATAGTTGCTCTCTTATACAATGATAAAATTACTTAACTTATTAATTGAAATAAATTTCTGGCATCATTACAAACTATTAATTGACTTGATGATTTATTAATAGGGTCTGAACTTTCTCCAGTAAGATATTCCAAATGGACGGTTCAGTTCGGCCCATTTTGGGTTCGTTTTAATGATCGAAACCATCAATGTTATGACTCATTGATTACTCCATCCTTGTAAAAAAATAAAAAATAATAAAAAAAAATCACGCTAATCGGATATCAATAACCACTATATTTGTGTCAATTTATAAAATCATACTTACCATTGACACAAATTTGATTTAATCAAGTGGTTATCAATATACAATCAACGAGATTTTTTTGCAGAGGTAAAGTACTCAGCGAGTCCTATATATTGATTGATTCGAATAATTGTTATGGGCTTCGTCGTGGGTTCTCAGAAACCCAAAACACGCTCCAATCCAATTTCAGATCGAAGAGAAGCCACTACCTTATTAATAAAATGAGTCATTCGTTATGAAATTAGAAATTTTAAAGGGCAAAATGTAATTTTTATAACTACAAAAAGCAAATCCTATGTGTATTAATTTATAATTTAACAATTTATTTTTTTTATACAAATAATGAGATTAAAAAATTAATGGTTCGAATAGTGCAAAACCGAGGAATCTGGTGTGCTCAGGGGCCCAATCTAGAGACGGAATAGAAAATAGAATCCCAAAAAACAAAAAGTTTTCCTTTATAAAATTAGTTATGGTTTTCCTTAATCTTTGGAAATTCTACTCCAAACAGGATTTGGTGTAAATAGCCCCACGTTATATCACATGCAAGCATCCCTTCTTGCTCTGCATTCATCAATCAAAATCTCTAAACCAGTTTGCAATACTTCTCTCTCTCTCTCTCTCTCTCTCTCTCTCTCTCTCTCCCCTAAAAAAAAAAACATATATTGTCATGCACTGGCTTCTGGAAAATTTGGTGTGAATTGTGGAAGATGCCTCAAATTACGGTGATGATGACTGAGATGTTTCCACCGGAGGAAGATGAGGCAGTGTGGCCACTGTTTCGGAGGATACTACAACACTTGATGAGGCCGCGAGCTGGACCCCCGCTGGATCCTCTTCTACGGAATGATTTCTGAGTTGCTGCTCCGCATCATATACTCTACTTTGGTATTCGCTACCGGCCTATTACTTATCCTCCTAGTTTTAACCGTTGCCGACACCGTCTTTCCAATTGCAGTCTTCTTCCTCACCAAAGGACCCAAGATTGGCCTACTCGTCATCGCAACCTTCATTGGTACACTTTCTTCCCCAATCATCATCATCATTATTATGATCATTACTTCAATTTTTAGCTGTTTTAGATTTGATTTTTGAAAGTTTGCGGAAAATATATATATATATATTTGAAAAACAATTTTTTTTAAAAACACTACCGGATTATACAATCTAAAATACCTGGATTCAAACATGTTGTTAATAATACTTCACCAAGCGATCCAAGTGTCTTACCTCCATACAAACGTGTTGTTGATAATATCTCACAAAGCGATCCAAGTGTCTCACCTCTAAAGTGATTCACTTTGCACCCTCTTCAATTTATTTTTGTGTATATTTTTTTACAAATCTTAAAAATTTTGATGGTTAATTTTTGTATAAAATACATCTGATATATATATATATAACACATGATAGCATTTGCATGGAAGTGAAATCCTTAGGGATCTCTATCTTTTACTTGTGAGAATAAATTAAAAGATGTATGTTTTATCTTAAATATGCAGGATAGAACTTATTCAAATTTTTATTAATTATCTTTTAAATAGGTAATATAGAACTCTCACTAATTGCAATAATGTCCATCAACACATTACAATTAAACCTCTAAAAGTATAAAATTACAAGTGAGGCCTTTTTTACAATTAGTTACAAACTTCTTTCCACCAAACTATATTCAACATAAGCTACTAGGTATGGACAAATTTATCACTATTAAAAACCCTAACTCATGTAACTGAGTTCTAAATTTTTCCTTTATCTAATTGGATCACAAAAGCATTTTTCAAAAAATAATACTTTTGTAATTATACATGTATAAAAAATATTTTTGTGAAAAAGTTGCCGGCCGGTTTTCTTTTGATCCAATGTTAATAGAAAAACTTGTTTGAATATATTTTCTCACTTTGAGAATGGTGGATTCCATGTTAAGCACATATATAATTCAATTACCACTCACATAACCCAACATGTCTGTGTATAGCCTTTGGTTTGGCGTCACCAATTGACAATATCAAAGTTAAATGAATAGTTAATTAATTTATACAAGACTCTTAGGTTAAAGGTAAATAAGTGCATTGTAAAAGAACTACCTTTCAAGCTACAGTGATTATTCTATAGGTATTCTCAAAACCAATTGCATGTACTTATTTCATAACACCCACCTATTTGCCTAAGGTCACTACCTCAATGACAGAGTTAATCATTCTATCATATGGCAGTAAAATAAGTGTAGGCCATAGCAGTGCAATGCCCAATCAACACCCATAGCGTAGAACATTAATTGGGTCTACAAGTCACCAAAAAATCATAACTCCCAACTTTTGATTTATTAACCATTAGCATGTTTTTCTACAATGTTACCCAAGGGACATTATGTTCACATCATATGTAACATTAAATATAACATTACACAGAATAATAATATACAAAGCTCAAAATAAAATGCCAAGTAATTTATTTAATCAGTTAATAAAGTCAACAAATTGCTTTTTGAGTGCACAAATGCTAACATTCTCCCACTTGCACTCAAAACCAATTACACATTTATTCAATACCCATTATCTCCAAGGACCTACAACATTTTCAGCTGATGCAATCTTTGCCATTGACATATCTCTTCTATGAATGATATCACGTATCAAGTGAAATCTACACTTAATGTGCTTTGTCCTTCGATAAGCCCTAGGCTCAATAGCATGTGCAATAGTGCCGGTATTGTCACAATAAACAATTATAGGAGATTCAATTGTTGGGACAACACCTAGTTCTTGAATGAACTTGTGTATCCAAACAGCTTCACTTGCAACCACATACTCTGCTTCAATTGTAAAATCTGCAGTAGTATCTTGCTTGCAACTTCTCCAACTTATTGCTCCCTTTCCAAGAGTGAACACAAAATCTCAAGTTGATTTTCTATCATCGATATCAAATTGAAAATCTAAATCGGTGTAACCCTCAACAACCAAATTTTCACTACCAAACACTAGCAAATAGTGTTTAGTCCTTTTCAAATATTTCAAAATGTGTTTCACTACTGTCCAATGCTCTGGACCTGGATTGGATTGGTATCTACTCACAACGCTCACTACGTAACAAATGTCAGGCCTAGTACAAAGCATTGCATATACATAAGACTTCCCACTGCCGAAGCATAAGGAATATTTCTCATTTTCTCTCTCTCCTCTTGTGTTTTTGGTGTCATTCCCTTAGAGAGATGAATTCCATGCCTAAAGGGTAGGAACCCTTTCTTGGAATCTTGCATGCTAAATCTTACCAAGACTTTGTCAATATAATTGACTTGTGAGAGCCCAAGTAATCTTTTCTTTCAGTCTCTAAACAATTTGATCCCAAGTATATAACTAGCTTCACCAAGGTCTTTCATTGCGAAGTGATTAGATAACCATACTTTGACTGATGAAATTACTCCTACATCATTCCCAATGAGTAGTATGTCATCAACATAGAGAACCAAAAATACTTTGGCACTCCCACCGACCTTCTTGTAAACACAAGGTTCATCCATATTTTGCGAGAAACCAAATGATTTGATTGCCTTGTCAAAATGAATATTCCAACTCCGAGATGCTTGCTTGAGACCATAAATCGACCTCATTAATTTGCACACTTTATTTTTAGCACCATGGGATATAAAACCTTATGGTTAGTGTATATAAATTTCTTCTTGAACATAGCCATTCAAGAATGCGGTTTTAACATCCATTTTCCAAATTTCAAAATTATAGTGTGCAGCAACTAACAATAGAATTCTTATGGACTTTAGCATGGCTACTGGTGAAAAAGTTTTTTCATAATCGATATCGGCCTTTTGGTTATACCCTTTCGCCACTAGTCTTGCTTTGTAGGTCTCTACCTTTCCATTGGGTCCTAATTTTCCTTTATATACCCATTTACAACCTATAGGTTTAATACCCTTAGGTTTATCTACTAAGGTCCAAACCTTATTAGAATACATTAAGTCCATTTCAATTTCATGGCTTTTTGCCAATGCCCAGCATCTTTGTCATTAATTGTCTCTTCGTATGTAAATGGATCATCATTAGACAATTCTGATTCCATCTGATAAATCTTATTTAATAGCGATAAATAAACTGGAGGTCTAATGATCCTTTTACCACATCGAGGTTCTTGTGAAACAGTTGGTTCAATGGGCTTACTTATTTGTCCTTCACTTTGACAACTTGCCCAATCCATTGAAATATCAGTTACATCTTTCAAGAAAAATTCTTGTACTCTTTTCATTGAAAATATAATCCTCTTCTAAAAAAATAGCCTTTCTGCTAACAATAATTTTTTGTTCTTTAGGATTATAAAAATAGTAACCAAATGCCGTCTTAGGATATCCAAGGAAAATGCATCTATTACTTCCTAATTCTAGTTTATCAACATTTTTCTTTTTCACATGTGTTGGACAACCCCATATCCTAATATGCTTTAGATTAGGCTTTTTCCTAGTCCATAATTCATTTGGAGTTTTAGGAACTGATTTAGTAGGAACTCTTTTTAACAAATAAATAGCAGTTTCTAATGCAAATCCCTGAAAGGAAATTTGCAGTTTTGACATGCTCATCATTGAACAAGCCATATCTAATAAGATTCTATTTTTTTTCTTTCTGCCACCCTATTATTTTGTGGTGTACCCGTGGGGATTAATTGAGATATGATACCATTCTCATTTAAATAATTTCAAAAATCATCTAAAAGGTATTCTTCCCCACAATCTAATCAAAGAGCTTTGATGCTTTTCCAAGTTGCTTTTCTACTTCACTATGTAATTCCTTGAACTTTTCAAAGGATTTAGACTTATGTTTCATTAGGTAAAAATAACCATACCTAGAATAATCATCAGTGAATGTAATAAAATAGTAAAAACCACCTCTGGCCATGTGATTTATTGGACGACAAACATCTGTGTGTATCAATTCCAAAGCTTCTGTCGCTCTAATTCTTTTTCCTAGAAATGGAATTTTAGTCATTCTTCCTTGCAAGCAGGGCTCACAAATTGGATAAGGCTCAATTTTCAAAAAATCCAAAGGCCTATCCTTGATCAATCCATTTAAACGTTCTAAATTGATATGACCAAGTATCAAGTTCCACTTGTAAGTTTAATTAACACCCCTTTGTTTTTTTTAAGGGGTAACACATCGGTGGATATATCATTCTCAGCACAATTAATAGAATTATCCATAGGACTAATAAAGTAAAGACCATCTATTAAAATGCCAGCAACCACAAATTTATTATTATGCTTAATAACAACTTTCGAAGAAAAGGAAAAACAATATACCAACGAAATTAACTTTGAAACAAAAATTATATTTCTACGAATATCTGGCACAAATAGACAATCTTCTAAAGCTAGAGTCCTATTAACTGATAATTCCCAATAAAAAGTTCCTATGGAAACTGCAACAACTGTTGCACTTGTTCCCAAGTTTATTAGCATCCCCCCTTCATTAAACCTTCTGGTCTCCTTGAACCCCTGCCACATATTGCAAATATGTGAGGTCGCAGCAAAGTCTGCACACCACGCATTACAAGGACCAATCAATAAATTGGTTTCAATAACAAACAAATTTAACACACCTTCCGAAGATTTGTCCTTTTTCAATGTTGCCAAATAATGACGACAGTTTCTCTTCTAATGGCCAAGCTTTCCGCAATGTAAACAATTTCCTTTGCTTTTCTTTATATCTATGCCCTTTTAAAAAACACCTAGTGTTTTTCCACTGAACTTAGAGCCCATAGGTTTCTTATTAAAATTATTCTTGCCCTTAGGCTTGAATTTTCTAGGACCTTCCTTCTCACCCATCATCACATTGGGTTACCTTTTTTAATAACATCCTCTGCTAATTGCAACATATTGATCAGTTCTGATGGTGCAACAGTCATCTTATTCATATTGTAATTCAAAATAAACTGATTATAAGAATCTGGTAAAGATGAAAGTATTGGATCAATTTTAGTTTCATATCAATATCTACATCCAAATTTTCCAGTATGCTAATGAAAGATATCATTTGCAAAACATGTTCCCGTACTAGAGTACCTTCTACCATTTTAGCGGACATCAAACCTTTCATGGCAATTTGGCATGCACTTATGCTCTGTTCTCTAAACGTTTCTTTCAAATTAACCATCATGTCTTTTGCAGTAGGAACACCCTCATGCTACTTTTGCAACACATTGGTCATTGAGGCCAATATGTAGCATTTTGCAACATCATCCGCCTCATGCCACTTCCTAGCAGCCTCACGTTGTTTATCAGTGGCGTTCGCCTCAGGGAGCGCAAGTGGATCAGTGGTTAGGACATGGTTAAGTTTTTCAACAGTGAGGACAACTATTAAATTTCTCTTCCAATCCACATAGTTTGGTCCAGTCAAACGATTATCATCAAGAATTTTGGACAAAGGATTAAAGTAGGTCATTTTGAATTGCATATGTTAAAAATAAAAAAACGCGTCCCAAAATAATAAAAGTATTGCATTGCATACAAATCCATAGGATGCAGGAGTTTGAATTTTCTATAGTAATGCTCACTAGAATTATCATTCAAACAATCATAAACAATTTATAAGCCCACAAATGTAACACTTATATTTAAAACATTCAAAGTAAGCATTGGGAAACCAATCCTGCATGTACAAAAAAAAAAAATTTTAAATAAATGAACATACCTTGAATGGGTGGGTAGCTACTACCCATTATAATATCATCTCATGTTATCTTCTTCTTCTTTTTTGTTTTTTTTTTTTTTCTTTTGCTTTTAGAAAAATTAAATTTATTTATGACTCCCAATTTTTCTTTTGGCCTCCAAATCAACTCATATGACACCTTTTGGTTATCATATAGTATTTGTCTAAGTGCAAACCATTGTTTAGATACATAGCATGAACATGTAAGATTAAGCCTTCATTTTAGCCGACACTCCCACTAGTCACACTTATACTTTTCACAAAACAAACTATTAATTAAGTAATTTTTAATTAATTATTATTATTAATTGATTAGCTTATTTATTTATTTATTTTGTGAAAAGTATAAGTGTGACTAGCGGGAGTGTCTGCTAAGTTGAAGGCATAATCTTACATGTTCATGCTATATATCTGAACAACGGTTTGCACGTAGACAAATACTATATGGTAACCAAAAGGTGTCATATGAGTTGATTTGGAGGCCAAAAGAAAAATTGGGAGTCACAAATAAATTTAATTTTTCTAAAACAAAAATAAAAATGATAACATGAGATGATATTCTGATGGGTAGTAGCTACCCACCCATTCAAGGTACGTTCATTTATTTCAAAAGAAATTTTTGTACATGTAGGATTGGTTTCCCAATGCTCACTATGAAAGTTTTAAATATAAGTGTTATATTTGTGGTGCTATCAATTGTTTATGATTGTTTGAATGCTAGTGAATAGTACCATAGTAAATTCAAAATCTCACATCCTACGGATTTATATACAATGCAATACTTTTATTATTCTGATTCGTGTTTTTTATTTATTTATTTATTTATTTTTAATTTTTAACATATGCAGTTTAAAATGACCAACTTTAATCCTTTGTCCAAAATTCTTGATGATAATCGTTTGACTGGACCAAATTAGGTGGATTGGAAGAGAAATTTAACAATTGTCCTCGCTGCTGAAAAATTGAACCATGTCCTAACCATTGATCCACCTGCGCTCCCTCAGGCAGATGCCACTAATGAACAACATGAGGCTACTAGGAAGTGGCATAAGGCGGATGATGTTGCAAAATGCTATATATTGGCCTCAATGACCAATGTGTTGCAAAAGTAGCATGAGGGTGTTCCTACTGCAAAAGACATGATGGTTAACTTGAAAGAAATGTTTGGAGAATAGAGTAGAAGTGCACACCAAATAGCCATGAAAGGTTTGATGTCCACCAAAATGGTGGAAGGTACACCAGTACGGGAACATGTTCTCAAAATGATATCTTCCATTAAAATATTGAAAACTTCGAGTGCAGATATTGATGGTGAAATTAAAATTGATTTGAAACTTTCATCTTTACCAGATTCTTGTAATTAGTTTATTTTGAATTACAATATGAATAAGATGATTGTTGCACCATCAAAGCTGCTCAATATACTGCAAGCAGCAAAGGATCTTATTAAAAAGAGCCAATCCACTGTGATGATGGATGAGAAGGAAGGTCCTAGAAAATTCAAGCCTAAAGGAAAGAATAATTTTAATAAGAAACCTATGGGCTCCTAGTTCTCTGGAAAAACACTAGGTGTTTTTAAAAAGGGCATAGATAAAAAGAAAAGCAAAGGAAATTGTTTCCATTGCAGAAAGCCTGGCCATTGGAAGAGAAACTACCGTCATTATTTGGCAACCCTGAAAAAGGAAAAAAATTCGGGTATGTTAAATTTGTTTGTTATTGAAACCAATTTATTGATTGGTCCTCCTAATGCTTGGTCTGTAGACTTTGGTGCAACCTCACATATTTGCAATATGTTGCAAGGGTTCAAGGAGACCAGAAGGCTTAATGAAGTGGAGATGCTAATAAAGTTGGGAACAAGTGCAACAGTTGCTGCAATTTTCATAGGAACTTTTTATTTGGAATTATCATTTAATAGGACTCTAGTTTTAGAAGATTGTCTAATTGTGCCAGACATCCATAGAAATTTAATTTCTATTTCAAAATTAATTTCGTTGGGATATTGTTTTTTCTTTTCTTCAAAAGTTGTTATTAGACACAATAACAAATTTGTGGTTTCTGGCATTTAAATAGATGGTCTTTACTTTATTAGTCCTGTTGATAATTCTATTAATTGTGTTGAGAATGATATATCCATTGGTATGTTACCCCTTAAAAGAAAAAAGGATGTTAATCAAACTTACATGTAGCACTTGAAACTTGGTCCTATCAATTTCAAACGTCTAAATAGATTGGTCAAGGATGGGACTTTAGATTTTTTGAAAATTGAGCCTTATCCAAATTGTAAGCCCTGCTTGCAAGGAAAAATTACTAAAATTCCATTTCTAGGAAAAGGAATTAGAGCCACAGAAGCTTTGGGATTAATACACACAGATGTTTGTGGTCCAATAAATGACATGGCAAGAGGTGGTTTTTACCATTTTATTACATTCATCGATGATTATTCTAGGTATGGTTATTTGTACATAATGAAACATAAGTCTGAATCTGTCGAAAAGTTCAAGGAATTTTATAGTGAAGTAGAAAAGAAACTTGGAAAAAGTATCAAAGCTCTTCGATCAAATCGTGGCGGAGAATACCTTCTAGATGATTTTTGAAATTATTTAAAAGAGAATGGTATCATATCTCAATTAATACCCACGGGCACACCACAAAATAATGGGGTGGTAGAAAGAAGAAATAGAACCTTATTAGATATGGTTCGTTCAATGATGAGCATGTCAGAACTGCCAATTTCCTTTTGGGAATTTGCATTAGAAACTGCTATTTATTTATTAAATAGAGTTCCTACTAAATTAGTTCCTAAAACTCCATATGAATTATGGATTGGGAAAAAGCCTAGTGTAAAGCATATTAGGATATGGGGCTGTCCAGCACATGTGAAAAAGCAAAATGTTGATAAACTGGAATTGAGAACTAATAGATGCATTTTCGTTGGATATCCTAAGATGACATTTGGTCACTAGTTTTATAATCCTAAAGAACAAAAAATTATTATTAGTAGCAATACTATTTTTCAGAAGAGGATTATATTTTCAATGAAAATAGAATATGAATTGTTCTTGAAGATGTAATTGATATTTCGATGGATGGGGCAAGTAGTGAAAGTGAAGGACAAATAAGACCACTAAACCTATTGTTGCACAAGAACCTCGATGTGGTAAAAGGACCATTTGACCTCCAGTTAAGTTATTGTTGTTAAATGAGATTTATCAGATGGAATTAGAATTGTCTAATGATGATCCATTTACGTACGAAGAGGCAGTTAATGGAAAAGATGCTGGGCATTGGCAAGAAGAAAAGGAATTTGAAATGGGCTCAATGTATTCTAATAAGGTTTGGACCTTAGTAGATAAACTTGAGGGTATTAAACCCATAGGTTGCAAATGGGTATACAAAAGAAAATTAGGACCCAAATGGATAGGTAGAGACCTACAAAGCAAGACCAGGGGCGAAAGGGTATAACCAAATGGCTGGTATCAATTATGAAGAAACTTTTTTGCTAGTAGCCATGCTAAAGTCCATAAGGATTCTTTTGTCAATTGATGCACACTATGATTTTGAAATTTGGCAAATGGCTACATTCAAGAAGAGATTTATATGCACCAACCAAAAGGCTTTATATCTCATGGTGCAGAAAATAAAGTGTGCGCATTAATGAAGTGCATTTATGGTCTCAAGCAAGCATCTTGGAGTTGGAATATTTGTTTTGACGAGGCAATCAAATCGTTTGGTTTCTCGCAAAATATGGATGAACCTTGTGTTTACAAAATGGTCAGTGGAAGTGCCAAAGTATTTTTGGTTCTCTCTGTTCATGACAAAACTAATTAGGAATGATGTAGGAGTAATGTCATCAGTCAAAGTATGGTTATCTAATCACTTCGCAATACCTTGGTGAAGCTTGTTTAGAGACCGAAAGAAAAGATTACTTGGGCTCTCACAAGTCAAGTATATTGACAAAGTCTTGGCAAGATTTAGCATGCAAGATTCCAAGAAAGGGTTCCTACCTTTTAGGCATGGAATTTATCTCTCTAAGGGAATGGCACCAAAAACACAAGAGAAGAGAGAAAAAATGAGAAATATTCCTTATACTTCGACAGCGGGAAGTCTCATGTGTGCAATGCATTGTACTAGGCCTAACATTTGTTATGCAGTGAGCGTTGTGAGTAGATACCAATCTAATCTAGGTCCATAGCATTGGACAGCCTTGAAACACATTTTGAAATATTTGAAAAGGACTAAACACTATTTTCTAGTGTTTGGTAGTGAAATTTTGGTTGTTGAACGTTACACCGTTTCAGATTTTCAATTTGATATTGATGATAGAAAATCAACTTCTAGTTTTTTGTTCACTCTAGGAGAGGGAGCAATAAGTTAGAGAAGTTGCAAGGAAGATACTACTGCAAATTCTACAACTGAAGCAGACTATGTGGTTGCAAGTGAACCTACAAAGGAAGCTGTTTGGATTCATAACTTCATTCAAGAACTAACAATTGAATCTTCTATAATTGTTTATTGTGACAATACTGGTGCTACTGCACATGCTATTGAGCCTAGGGCTCATCGAAAGACAAAGCACGTTGAGCGTAGATTTCCCTTGATACGTGATATCATTCGTAGAGGAGATATGTTAATAGCAAAGATTGCATCAGCTAAAAATGTTGCAAATCATTTCACAAAAGCCTTAACTCAGAAGGTTTTTGAAAAGCACTTGGAGATGATGGGTATTAAATACATGTGTAAGTGGTTTTGAGTGCAAGTGGGAGAAATGTTAGCATTTTGTGCCCTCAAAAACCAATTTGTTGACTTTATTAACTTACTAAATAAATTGCTTGGCATTTTATTTTACACTTTGTATATTATTATTCTGGGTAATGTTATATTTAATGTTACATACATATGATGTGAACGTAAGGTCCCTTGGGTAACATTGTAGAAAAACATGCTAATGGTTAATGAACCAAAAGCTGGGAGTTATGATTTTTTAGTGCCTTGTAGACCCAATTAATGTTCCAGGCTATGGGTGTTGACTGGGTGTCACACTACTATGGCCTATACTTGTTTTGCTGCTATATGATAGAATGATTAACTCCATTATTGAGGTAGTGACCTTAGGCAAATAGATGGGTGTTATGCAATAAGTACATGCACTGAACATGATCGGTTTTGAGAACACCTATGGAATGATCACTGCCAGTTTAAAAGGTAGTTCTATTACAATGCACTTATTTTCCTTTGAACTAAGAGTCTTGTATAAATTAATTAACTATTAATTTAACTTTGATATTGTCAATCGGTGATGCTGAACCAAAGACTATACACGGACATGTTAGGTTATGTGAGTGGTAATTGACTTATATAGGTGCTTAACATGGAATCCACAATTCTCAAAGTGACAAAGTATATTCAAGCAATTTTTTCTATTAATGTTGGACCAAAAGAAAAACCGGCCGGTAACTTTTTCATAAAAATATTTATATACATGTATAATTATAAAAGTACTATTTTTTGAAAAATTCTTTTGGAGTTCAATCAGAAGAAGGAAAAATTTAGAATTCGGTTCCATGAGTTAAGGTTTTTTGATAGTGATAATGAAAGTTTATAGAAAAAAAAATTAATTTGAAAAACAATTTTTCAAAGATACACAACCTGATTACACAATCTAAAATACCTCAATCCAAGCGTGTTGTTGATAATACCTCACCAAGCGATCCAAGAGTCTCACCTCCGAAGTGATTCACCTTGCACCCTCTTGAATTTATTTTTTTGTATATTTTTCTACAGACCATAAAAATTATGATAGCCAATTTTTGTATCAAATAGATCTAATATATATACACAATACCTGATAGAGTTTGCATGTAGGTGAGATCCCAAGGGATCTCTATCTTTTAGTTGTGAGGATAAAATAAAAGATGTATCCTTTATCTTAAATACGCAGGATACAATTTATCCAAATTTTCATTAATTATCTTTTAAATAGATAATATAGAACTTCCACTAATTGTGATAATGTCCATCAACACATTACAATTAAATCCTTAAAAGTAGAGAATTACAAGTGAGGCCCTTTCCTACAATTAGTCACAAACTTCCTTCCAGCAAACTATAATCCGCGTGAGCTACTAAGTATGGACCAATTTATCATTATCAAAACCCTAACTCATGTAACCGAATTTTAAAATTTTCCTTCTTCTAATTAGGCCCCAAAAGCATTTTCAAAAATAGTACTTTTGTAATTATACATGTATAAAAATATTTTTAATGAAAAAGTTATTGGCCAGTTTTCTTTTGGTCCAACGTTAATAGGAAAAATTGCTTGAATATAGTTTCTCACTTTGAGAATCGTGGATTCCATGTTAAGCATCTATATAAATCAATTTCCACTCACATAACCCAACATGTACATGTATAGCCTTTGGTTCAGCGTTACCAATTGACAATATCATAGTTAAATGAATAGTTAATTAATTTATACAAGACTCTTAGGTCAAAGGAAAATAAGGGCATTTTAACTACCTTTTAAACTGACAATGATCATTCCATAGGTGTTCTCAAAACCAATCCTATTCAGTGCATGTACTTATTGCATAACACCTACCTATTTGCCTCAAGTCACTACCACAATGATGAAGTTAATCATTCTATCATATAGCAGTGAAACAGGTGTAGGCCATAGTAGTGTGACACCCAATCAACACCCATAGCCAAGAACATTAATTGGGTCTATAAGGCGCCAAAAAATCACACCTCCCAGCTTTTGGTTTATTAACCAATAGAATGTTTTTCTACAATGTTACCTGAGGGACCTTATGTTCACATCATATGTAACATTAAATATAACATTATCCTGAATAATAATAATATACAAAGTGCAAAATAAAATGCCAAGCAATTTATTTAATCAGTTAATAAAGTCAACAAATTGAATTTTGAGGGCACAAATGCTAACATTCTCCCACTTACACTCAAAACCAATTACACATGTATTTTATAGCCATTATCTCCAAGTGCTTTTCAAAAACCTTCTGTGTTAGGGCTTTTGTGAAAAGATCTGCAATATTTTCAGCTTATGCAATCTTTGGTATTTACATATCTCCTCTATGAATGATATCACGTAACAAGTGAAACCTACGCTCAACATGCTTTGTCCTTCGATGAGCCCTAGGTTCAATAGCATGTGCAATAGTGCTAGTATTGTCACAATAAACAATTATAAGAGATTCAATTGTTGGGACAACACCTAGTTCTTGAATGAACTTGCGAATCCAAACAGCTTCCTTTGTAGCTTCACTTGAAACCACATAATCTACTTCAATTGTAGAATCTATAGCAGTATCTTGCTTGCAACTTCTCCAACATATTGCTCCCTTTGCAAGAGTGAACACAAAACCAGAAGTTGATTTTCTGTCATCAATATCAGATTGAAAATTTGGATCGATGTAACCTTCAACAACCAAATTTTCACTACCAAACACTAGAAAATAGTGTTTAGTCCTTTTCAAATATTTCAAAATGTGTTTCACTATTGTCTAATGCTCTGGACCTAGATTGGATTGGTATCAACGCACAACGCTCACTGTGTAACAAATGTTAGGCCTAGTACAAAGCATTGCATACATGAGACTTCCAACTACCGAAGCATAAGGAATATTTCTCATTTTCTCTCTCTCCTCTTGTGTTTTTGATGCCATTCCCTTAGAGATATGAATCCATGCCTAAAGGGTAGGAACCCTTTCTTGGAATCTTGCATGCTAAATCTTACCAAGACTTTGGCAATATAATTGACTTGTGAGAGCCCAAGTAATCTTTTCTTTCGGTCTCAAAACAATTTGATCCCGAGTATATAACTAGCTTCACCAAGGTCTTTCATTGCGAAGTGATTAAATAACCATACTTTGACTGATGACATTACTTCTACATCATTCCCAATGAGTAGTATGTCATCAACATAGAGAACCAAAAATACTTTGGCACTCCCACTGACCTTCTTGTAAACACAAAGTTCATCCATATTTTGCGAGAAACCAAACGATTTGATTGCCTCGTCAAAATGAATATTCCAACTCCAAAATGCTTGTTTGAGGCCATAAATGGACCTCATTAATTTGCACACTTTAGTTTTAGCGCCATGCGATATAAAACCTTTTGGTTAGTGCATACAAATTTCTTCTTGAATATAGCCATTCAAGAATGCGGTTTTAACATCGGTTTGCCAAATTTCAAAATCATAGTGTGCAGCAACTGACAATAGAATTCTTATGGACTTTAGCATAGCTACTAGCAAAAAAGTTTCTTCATAATCGATACTAGCCATTTGGTTATACCCTTTTGCCACTAGTATTGCTTTGTAGGTCTCTACCTTTCCATTGGGTCCTAATTTTCTTTTATATACCCATTTGCAACCTATGGGTTTAATACCCTCAGGCTTATCTACTAAGGTCTAAACCTTATTAGAATACATTGAGTCCATTTCAGATTCCCTGGCTTTTTGCCAATGCCCAGCATCTTTGTCATTAATTGCCTCTTCGTATGTAAATGGATCACCATCAGACAATTCTAATTCCATCTGATAAATCTCATTTAACAGCGACAACTTAACTGGAGGTCTAATGATCCTTTTACCACACTAAGGTTCTTGTACAACAATTGGTTCAGTGGGCTTATTTATTTGTCCTTCACTTTGACTACTGCCCCCATCCATTGAAATATCAATTACTTCTTCAAGAACAATTCTAGTTCTATTTTCATTAAAAATATAATCTGCTTCTAAAAAAATAGCATTTCTACTAACAATAATTTTTTTGTTCTTCAGGATTATAAAAATAGTTATCGAATGTCGTCTTATGATATCCTAGGAAAATGAATCTATCAGTTTTCAATTCCAGTTTATCAGCATTTTGCTTTTTCACATGTACTGGACAACCCATATCCTAATTTGCTTTAGACTAGGCTTTTTCCCAGTCCATAATTCATATGCAATTTTAGGAACTAATTTAGTAGGAACTTAACAAATAAATAGCAATTTTTATTGCAAATCTCTAAAAGGAAATTGGCAGTTCTAACATGCTCATCATTGAACGAACCATATCTAATAAGGTTCAATTTTTTCTTTTTACCAACCCATTTTTTTTGTGGTGTGCCCATAGGGATTAATTGAGATATAATACCATTCTCTTTTAAATAATTTCAGAAATCATCTAAAAGCTATTCTCCCCCAAGATCTGATTGAAGAGATTTGATGCTTTTTCCAAGTTTCTTTTCTACTTCACTACGAAATGCCTTGAACTTTTTAAAGTATTCAGACTTATGTTTCATTAGGTACAATAACCATACCTAGAATAATTATCAATGAATGTAATAAAATAGAAAAAGCCACCTCTTGCCATGTGATTTATTGGGTCACAAACATCTATGTGTATTAATCCCAAAGCTTCTGTGGCTCTAATTCCTTTTTCTAGAAATGGAATTTTAGTCATTTTTCCTTGCAAGCAAGGCTCACAAATTGGATAAGGCTCAATTTTCAAAAAATCTAAAGGCCCATCCTTGACCAATCTATTTAGACGTTCTAAATTAATATGACCAAGTTTCAAGTGCCTCATGTAAGTTTGATTAGCATCCCTTTTTCTTTTAAGGGGTAACATACCAATGGATATATCATTCTCAACACAATTAATAGAATGATCAATAAGACTAATAAAGTAAAGACCATCTATTAAAATGCCAGAAACCAAAAAAATTATTATTATGTTTAATAACAACTTTTGAAGAAAAGAAAAAACAATATCCCAACGAAATTAATTTTGAAATAGAAATTAAATTTCTACGGATGTCTGGCATAAATAGACAATCTTCTAAAACTAGAGTCCTATTAAATGATAATTCCAAACCCAACCCAAACCCAACCCATATAAGCCAATAAATCAAAAAGTACACTTTTTTAGAACATCCCAAACCAACCCTAAGTAAATTTAAAACATTACTTGAAATATTTAAAAACTTTATCAAAAACAAGGAACACACACGCGCATCAAAAAGAAAAAAAAGAAAAAAAAATCATTTTTAATGAGTAAAAAATTAGTGTCGTGGTGATACTATGCCACCATTGAGATGTGGTATTGAATGGTAATATTAATGACATAGAATCACCATTGTATTGATTTTTTTTCTCTTATTTGATGGTGTCCCTTAATTTTTTAAAAGAATTAAATTACATAAAATAAAATAAAATATTAATAATACAAAATATATATATATATAAAGATTTTTTGTTTGCTTGATTTCATTCTATCAACTAACAGTGAGTGTGATGATATTTTTCTAATTTAAATTAATTATAGATTTGTATTCATATTTCATAGTCATAATATTCATTGGAAATCCTCCATTACATATATGGAATGTAGAGGATCAAAGTCCGAATGTTTAAATGTCATCTTCTTTTTTTTTTTGACAACTAATTACATTTGGCTTTTTGTATTTTTAATAAGATTGTTAATATGTATAAAATTATGGGGATTTTTTTTTTTTAAGATCCCTGGTATTAAGATTTTATAGCATAAAGGACACTCAATATTTTCATAATGTCTAAGGTCCTTCAATATCAATCCAGAGAAAATTAGATCTAGAGAAAATTTAATTCAGAGAAATTCTCTGGATAAATCACAGAGAAAATTCTAAATTTCTCTAGATACATCACAGAGAAAATTCCAAATTTCTCTGGACACATTACAGAGAAATTTTACATATCTCCAATACCAAATTTCTCTGGAAGAGAATCTGAGAAAGAGCACATATTATGATATATTACCACCACAGAAGAAGAGCTAAAGAAGAACCCAACCCATCAAGTAGATTGAGAGAGAGAAAAAGATCTTCCAAAACAACTTTCAAAAAGTACCCATAGATATTTGTAAAAGCTGTAATCAACAATGGCCTTTTTAAATTTTCCCTTCCAACCTAGAGAAATTCAAAAAAATCCAGAGAAAATTCCCTTCCAATGCAGAGAAATTCACAAAAATTCAGAGAAAATTCCCTCCAATACAGAGAAATTCACAAAAATCGAGAGTAAAAGAGAGAAATGATGATGATGATGATGATGGTTAAAAATAAAGATATAAGAATGTATCTGGGTGAGGCTTTTTGTCAAACAGTTTAGATGCATTATTGAACTCCACTCGAAAACCTACAGGAAGCAGTATCAAAGATCAATGATTTTAAAACTTAACTAAGAGGATACATCTGTTTAAGAAATCACATCCCATATCTAATTTTCTCCGTGATTAGCTGAAGATTATTAATAAAAAATTATCGAGGGAATATATGTTGTACTGCTTTAGTGAGAGAATGGAGGGGAAGCAATAAATTTTGGTCAAAAAAATTTGACCTGAACAGGATTCAAGAGCATGTTCAAACATTGCATGAGTGAACCTGCTCGTTAAACCCCACTCTTCTTGTTAATGAAAACTAACAAAGGTCTTGTATCTGGTGGCAAATCAATCAACTCATACCTCTGCTTCAATCCCACAGTCTAAGATTCATCCTTTTGATCAATTGATGAACTCCTTTTAAAACTAGGTTTAGAATTCAATTTTTTAACAGTATCACCTTTGTGTTACTCATCCACATCCACATCCACACAACCTTGCCGTCGTAGGCGGCTTAGCCGTCGAATCCCACGCCCTATACCCTGCGTCACCATCTTCAGCGACGTCTCTGGTGAGAACGTCGAATACGCCAGAGTTTCTGATGAACTAGGCACGCCGAGAGAGTTTAGAGAGAGAGAGAGAGAGAGAGAGAGAAAATGAGTTTGATTGTCACACCCCAAATCCGGGCATGACCGGCCGTGGCCCACAGGGACTTAGCCCAAGGCACACGTAAGCCTAACCACTAATCCATAATCACATTGAGCAACTATACAAAAGTCCAGTAAAAAATAACCAAACTCAATCCAGTGACATGCCATAAGTATTGAAAAATCTAGAAACCTCCTAGATGTTGATTTGTGATTATGTATCAATTTTAAGCAGAATATAACAATCCCAATCAAGCAATCAAGAGAAAGGGACACAAAAAAATTTACGTGGAAAAACCACAATTGGACACCTTCCAATTGTGATCAAAAAACCACGGGCAACAGCCACAAGAACAATCCACTAAGAAGATATAAAGGAATTACACAGGTATCACTCTCAATTATCTAGCGAATTCACAACGCCTAATTGAACCAACCTCTATGTGCCTCTTCCAACCCCATCTTCAAAGACGAATTGTCTTTCGATGAGCCACTCGATTCCTCCAAAGCTTCAGTTCAATTCTTCAGAATTCACAACTGAAGAACAACTCTCTCTTTTGTGTATAACAAACAAACCTTTGATGTACTCTCTTTAAACCATGAGTTGAATACTCAATAAAACATCAAAGAAAAATAACAAAATATCCCCAGATATAAACCTTTAAGAACCAAAAAGAAGATCTGGAGGACTTTAATCAATCAACTTAGTTTTGGGAGAAAACCAAGTATTTATAGAGAACCAAAAGTAATCCAAGATTGGGAAGAACACAAACTCCTTGAGAAATCCGGATTCTGAGGCTCGCCGAGCTTTTCCTGGCTCGAGCGAGGAGAGTAATTTTCATGATTTCTACTAGTGCCTTGGCTCGAGCGACGGATCCTTGGCTCGAGCGAGGAATACACTTCTTCAGGTTTTTGTATGGACGCAATCCTTGGCTCGAGCGAGCATTCCTTGGCTCGAGCGAGAAAGTCTTAGCTCGAGCGAGCACTCCTTGGCTCGAGCGAGCAACGGCTGACATGCAATTTTGAATGCAATTTTGAATTTTGCTTCGGCCGCGAGCTGACCGGGCAGTTCGACCCCCGTAATAATCAGCGAAATGGCAATCTTGAAGGCATTAACATCACAAACTTCTCTGCATGGCTCGATTCGGATTTGGATTCGCATCTAAAAAACTCAAGGCCTCACTGAAATAAAAGTGCGAAAATAAATACATCTGAAAGGAGTTTTGTCAAACGGAGTTGCCAAGAATAAAAACCTAACAAGTATAAACGACAAAACCAACATTAATCAATACCATCCAAACTTATGGGATATAAACAGCCCACATATCAAAATAATCCTAAATGAACCTCAATAAAATAAGAAGTATGCACAAACTTGATATAACAATGTAAAACAAAATAAATGTATGTCCTAGAGGTCCATGCAATTTAGTCCCCGCTATGCCATAAATCCACTCTAAGTCCTTCTAACACTTGGAAGTGATAAAAAACTAAGTCAGCTGATAGCTCAGTGAGTAGCAACATGGATAGTAAATATAGTTTTGAGAACAGGGATAAATTCCAAAATAAGATATATATCATAGAAATTAGATTGGCATACAGTTTGGTAAATACAATCTATTTCAAAAAGAAGGTTTCACAGTTCAACACTTAAAATACTTATATCTCGCAAGAATATGATAAACAACATTTTCCACTTAAAACAGATTATAACATGAATACCAATAATTTTCTAGGTACCAAGAAAAAACAAATAATATGCCACACAGTTCTTAAGGCTATAAGCCCCGTTGGATCCAATACCGAACTAAAAGTCATCCTCAGAGTGGCACCTGGGCCTTTTCTCAAAGATGATCCGATTGAAGGTCACCTAGCTTTTTTTAAAGGTCTTTTCCTTACAATCGTTGAGCACTAGAGTCATCACGGCCAACCCGGATCTATTCCCTAGTGGCCAGAGTCACCATAAATAGTGGAATAATTTCCCTAGACTAAATATACACATGGTCCCAATAATCAATACACATCAGTTTCGCAGAACATGGTAGTTCATCATTATAAACATGAGACCAAAACAAATAGTTTACAATATGCCAAGTTCACATATGTTTCAGAAATAATTTGGTTCCATTGATAATATAATAATTTATCAAAACAGTTTAGTCTTGAAACAACAATTTAATTTTCCAACAATTCAGGGTAGGGGAACATTTATAAAAATATGTAGCCTGAAACTACTCACTTGGAAACAAAATAATATAATCTTCGAATAGAGTATGAAAGTCCAACTAGTGCCCTGAACCAATATGAAAACTACACGTCACTACTAATTTAAAAATACTAAAGAAAACGAATTAAGTAACCCCAAACTAAAGCGCACTAACACAGCTCAATCCAACTCACCATTACTCTTAAATATTACCTAAGTTCATGTTCTTCAAGGTCTAAAATCACTCAAAACATAGGTTCTGATCGAAACTTAACTAAAAGTGACTTTAAGATAAAACAGAGTTTTTCCAATCTGTTCGCTAACTTTGAAAATTAAAAATCCACTCCACGTTGCTCGAAAAATTCTAAAACCCTCCAGATATCAACTAATATATTCTAAGTTTCAAACCTAATTGGTTTCACTTGATTTGCTTATCTAAATAATTATCTACAATTTATTATTTCCAAACAGGTTGTTTTCAGCAGCACTTTAAAAAAATTGACGGTTCTCTTAATATACACGAGTAATCAATGCAAGGCCAAAAATGTAAGAAACTAGACTCGTAACCGGTTCTAATGACGCTGATTTGATAATTTTTGGATTTATACCCAAAGAGAACAATACTCCCGAATTTACTGTATAAAACCAGTTTTATGAACAGATTTGAACGCATCAGTTTATATAGATTTTGACTCCCAAAAATTATGCAAAAATTCAGATATAAAATTAAATATGTAATTAATTTACTGTAAAAATTTCAGTTCAAAATTCATTCGTTTGATATGGTTTCTTGATTTTTAAAGTTCGTGATTATGCGCAGAATTTTTGAACTAAAATAATACCGATTCTTTATACATGAATTTAACTCCTCAAATTTCTTTACAGTATATATATACAAAATACATAAACTTACAACCTCTCCATCAATGAACTAAATAATAATAGAGTAAGGATAAAGAACAAAAACAAAAGGAAGAAGAGAGATAAAGACCTACCACACACCCAAAAATCCTTCTTTGTTTGCAACCCTTTCTTTTTCTTCTTATTTTCTCTCAACCCTTCTCTCCCGTGGTTGCTGTGTTTGCTGCTGCTATAGTGTAGATTAGGAACCCTAGGGTTGTTATATATTGTATTAGGCAACTTAGGGTTACTTTATATATCTAAACAAAAGGCTCTAAATTATTATCTCTTTATATTATTTTATTTTCTATCCCATTAATTTAAATAAAATACAAGTATTACTAAATTAAAATATACTAACTAATTGGTCGCCTATTATTTATTTATTTATTATAAATCTTGCCTCTAAATTAAAGACTTTCACTTTTAAATTTATTTTAGGTTTTAAAATTAATTAAAAGACATTCCAAATATTTAATTTGCACTTTAAGATTCACCACAAATATATTTGAGATTGTAATATTATTATTATTTAATTATTTACTAGATTTGTATATTCGGGTTCTCACATTTGATTTCAATCAAATTTTTCTCTCATATATGGGTGTGGGAGTTGAGGGATCTCAAACATCATAACATAATATTGTGGATCTCTTCCATTACTAAAAATGGGAGGGAGACCTTAGACTAATTTTTCCTAAAATTATTGATCGGATATTTGGATATGAATGTCATGGAGTTGAGCTTTCCAAACGCAGGTCTCACTATAATTTCAAAGCTGATATTGAAGAAAGTCATCGTGAAGCGTTCTCTGATGAATATTTATAACATTCCCATACTTGCTCTTTCTATATTTTTGACCTTCTTTTGTTAAGTTTCTTTTATACATTCCTCTGTAGTCTAAAGTTATAGTACTTGGAGTTGATTTATTACATATATTCAAGCAATTTTACTTATATATATATATTTATATCTTTTTTTCCCTATCAAGTACCAATATTGTTTTATTTTTCACGTTGTTTGCTCGGTTTGTTATTCCAAGTTGGTTTCTTTTTTTTATAGTTTGTGTGGGAAGCAAAAATAAAGAATTTTATCTCGAGTACAAAATATGCAGAATTGAAGTAGGTTTTGCACATAGTAGTATTAAATTGAGTAGGATACACTCTGACAAATAGAATAGCAGGTCCATAAGATCAGGGGACTAGGGCAAACACCAAAGGTTCAAGTCCAGACATGTAGGTCTAGGACCAGATGTCCAGGTCCAGACATGTAGGTCCAAGACCAGAGAATGAGGTCCAAAGGTCCAGGGACTAGATCTAGAAGGCGTAGCCCTAAGGGGCAAACTTGGTCAAAACATGGTCCTCATTAGTAGAACATGATCCCACAAAAAGTGGGGCTGAATGTTAGAAGTGACCGGAGAAGTAGAACCAACTTCAGCAACCACTTTCGAGACTGATAAAGTCATATCAAGTGAAGGAAAAGGTAGACAATCATTGGTAGTAGCATTTACTCTCTAATTACTCTCATATTTTCTTACTCCATATGTGACACTTCAAGTGTTTAATTAATTTTGACACCGCATTAATATCAACCAATCATCATTAAAAAATGGCATATTTAACTTTATAATTATATGTGATTGAATGTAATTTAATTTAAAATTAGGAGTCGTTGTGTATTATTAAAAATGATGCTAATGTAATTATTTATTTATGAGGATCAAAATATAATTAGGCATTTCTTTGCATAAGCTTTGGACGAGTTTTGGATAATCATAATAGATAAAATCTAGGTGCAAGGTTGTGTTGGGAATGAAAAAGGAAAAAAGAAAAGAGAAGTATAGTCAGCAAAGTAAGGAAGAAAGCCTCAGAAAATGGGGAGTAAAAATTAAGAATCAATATTAAAATGAGTTATAATATATCTTAAGTTACTATAAATTGTTTAATGTAAATAATACTTTATAAATTATATTAGCATTTCAAATATATAATTTGTTTAATGTAACTTATTTGTATAGAAAGTGAAACTCATGAATATAACTGTTTATTAAATATGATTTTATGAATGACTTACTAATTGATAAAATGATCAAATATTTATATAAGTATTACCACGGAAGTCACAAAGAATCTCGGGAAGTTTTTCCACTCCCCCAGGCATCCGCTCCAACATTGACACCATCTGCTCCACAAACTTGACCGATCTAACTCACCACTTCCCTAGTTTGATTGAATGGGTAAAGAAAGGCCTGAACATGGAGATTCCGCACGGTCGGAAATTAATACAGACACAAAGAATAAATGGCGCCTCCACATGTTGACATTCGATCCACCCTAGTAGTAAGCGATTCGCCAAAAGCAACCAAAAATTCCTTGGAGACAAGAACAGCAAATATTGCAATCATTATCATTATATTATAAAATCCTTTGGCCCGTTTTGTACCGTGATTATGATTAATTTGCTTATACGATTTATGAATTATATATTTGTTATTTAAAATAATTTTAATTGCTCAGTTTGAAATATTCACTGTTTAGCCTAAATAATTATTCATTGTTATTTTGTACCCTTATGCTCTCAATATAATGTTCTTTACTCTATCATGTGCTTATAACTGTTATACGCTTTCAGGTGATGAGGCTTGGGATTTTTTTTGATGTAGAACAAAATTCTATAATTTTTAGATTTCTTAATTTTATTATCTTGGAATTAGATTTTGACTAGAATTTTAAATAGTTTAGAATTTTAGTTTGCTATGCTCTTAGGTTTCCGAATTTGTGTTGATTTAAGTTTCCTAATTTATTTTAGAATTACTTTTCCTACAAGTATTCGATTTAGTTTATTATAAATATGACTACAAGCATATGTAATAGATTCATTCAATCAATAATGCTTTAAAGACTTTTTCTTGTATCTTCCTTGTGAGTTCAAAGATATTCTTGTGGATTTAAGAATTCGCATCTATTAGAACAATATCTAATCCATGTTTCGTCTACTAGAACGATATCTAATTCCTTCCTAGAATTGGTATCAGAGCGAGGTATTTCCTTGATTTGATTTTGATGGCTATTGGTGGTAATCCGATTGAACCAAACCTCATAGGCCAACTTGAGGGGCAGTTCGCAACCATGACTACGTTCAGACACTTGCCGCAGTCAGTCCAGAATCTAGAAGACATGATGGCAGATCTATTGTGACGTGAACGACACCCAACAAATAGAAGTAGTCCACAAGCCAAGGGTAGTGAATAATCTTGAATGAATATGGGACAACCCTAGGCGTGCTATGATTAACCCTAACGATGATGGTCATTCAACTGATGAAGAGATGGAAGACATACCTCTGATGGGGGAACCCAGAAGAGCAGAAGCAGGTCAGAATCACAATTAGAATCAAAATAATGATTTTCGTATGAAGATGAAATTACCTTCTTCCAACGGTCAGTTGAGCATAGAGGATTTCCTTGATTGGCTTAACGAAGTCGAACGATTCTTCGAGTACATGGGCACTGAGGAGGGAAAAAAGGTCAAATTGGTTGCATATAAACTCAAAGAGGCACTTCTGTTTGGTGGGAGCAACTGCAACTATCACGCATTCAAATGAATAAAAGCAAGATCCGGACATGGCATCAAATGAAGCACCTGATGAGGTAACGATTTCTTGCTCCAGGCTTTGATCAGATTTCATTCCGACAATATCAAAGATGCCACCAAGGTACAAGGTCAGTTTATGACTATGTTTTCGAGTTTCAACGACTTTCTGCTCGCAATGATTTACCAGAAACAGAAGGGCAGTTAGTTGTGAGATTCATGGATGGACTATACCGGCCGATTCGTACCGAAAAATCATAGCATCGATTCGGATATTCACCGGTACACCGGTGAGAATGAAATTCACAGCCGTAGCGTCCGAGTCCCGGTACGTAGCGGCGTGAATCCGATATATGGGCCGATACGGGCCGATACAGTCCGATACGGCCTTTGTTTCTGTTGTTGTTGTGCAGCGACGTGAATATAGTCTCTGTTTTTCTTCTTGATGTGCTCTGTTTTTGGTTTTTTTTTTTTCGTTGATCTAAAGCTGAAGTTGCCTGGGTTTGGCGGGATTCTGCAACTTCCAGTCAACATTTTGAGAGAGAGAGAGAGAGAGAGAGAGAGAGAGAGAGAGAGAGGTGGTTGTATTATGGTATGAAAGTCTGAGATTGAAGTGGATATATATGGAGGTGCATTGGGAGTACGAGATTGAGATGGGTAAGCAGAGAGAGGTACTCGGGTACATGGAGGTGCATGGTTTATGGTGGATTTGTAGATTCAAATGTTTTTTTTTTTCCCTACACCTATACCTCTATTTATATTAATATATATATTTATTTTTTTATTTTTTCTTTTATTTTTTTCTCAATACAAGAAAAAATAAATATTCAAATCAATTTTTTTTATTAGAAGTTTAACATATGCCAAAAATAAATACATATCATTTAGTTGAAAATGAGTCAAAAATGTTTCTACATAATGAAATTTTGATTAAAATGTAACAAATTAAAATTAAAAGAGTCAAAAAAAATGCATAAAATTTAGTTTTAGAGAGATTGCTAATGATTTTTAAAATTTCACGGTCACGACACCCGATTCCCGATACGTACCGGCCGATACTACCGATACCGATACTCCGCGATCGATACTGTTACGTTAGCCGATACCGCGATTTAGAACTATGATTGCCCTATAACCTATTCGTACCTTAAAAGACACAATTCAATTGGCAACATGAATAGAGTTGCAATAGATTCGATGAGGAAACCGAACTCAGTTTCCTACTCGGCCCTTCAATTCCAACTCAAATCTGGATGAGACAGAGTACATTAAAGGGAAGGTTGTAGAAAAGCCAACAAAAGTTGAACAGAATCTAGCCAAAGCTCCAGCACAAAATCAGTATAACTCTAGACAAGGGACAAGACCCTTTCAAAATAAGAGTAATTTGTATGTTCCTCCCTAAGGTGACAAGTGCTATCGTTGTGGGCAAGCTGGGCACGATTCGAATGGTTGTCCGAAAAGGCACCTAACAACACAAAGAAGATGGAGATTATTTAGAAGAAAAAGATTTTGAGCAAGAAGATCTAACAGAATGGATACATAAGGATGAGGATATCTCTCTTGTAGTGCGGAGATTAATGTATACACCACGAAAGGAGGATGTCCAGAGGCATAATATCTTCAAAACACATTGCATTGTCAACTAATGAGTTTGTGGTTTGATTATTGATGGATGCAGTAGCGAGAATATTATGTCTAAGAATATGGTGGACAAGCTTCAACTCAAAACATCCTTCGCTTTACAGTATCAGTTGGATCAAAGATGTGGGTGAAACTAAGGTTATGGAGCAGTGTCTTATTCCTTTCTCCATTGGACAACATTACAAGGATGAGGTGATGTGTGACGTTGTGAATATAGACGCTTGTCATATGTTATTGGGGTGACCTTGGCAACTTGATATGAACACGACTCATCAAGGCAAAGACAATACTCACACTTTTTGCGAAGACAACATTAAGATTGTTCTAGCTCCTATGAGGAGTGAGGCTTATGCTACCAATCCTCAGGAAAAGAAGAGATCAGTCCTTATAGATCAAGGAAGCATAAGAAACACAACAAATTTATGTCGTTCTCATAAAACTGAAAGAAGATGAGGCAACATCTCTAGATGTAGTGTGAAGCCGCTGAAATATGTATTCACTTTAAAGACCCTAATGTTTGAATTATTTTCTTAAAGCCCCACAGTTATTTGAATTATTTCAGATCTTGTCGATTAGCATTTTATTTTATTTTTTTTAGCAAAACAAGAATTTTTCTAGCCAGATTAGGTTCCCTAACCTAATTTAATTTAATTCTACATGAGTAAGGTTCCAACACATGTATTTAACTCCAAGCCCTCACTCTTTATTTAAATTCAAAATTCTCCAAAGACTAGTACTTGTACCTTTGTACCATGAGTACCATCCATCAAGAGATATATATATATATATGTATACACCTTGAGGAGTGTGTCCTAGAGCCTAAAATTGATAAAAATAAAAAATAAAAAAAAAATAGCCCCTTCACCCTTCCCTAGGGCCGGCCATTCTAGGAGGAAGTGAGGAGACAATTTTCAAAATTTATCATCATGAAATTCTAGAAAACCACAAACCTAGTACCCTAGACCTAGGATGCTAATTCCAAAACTAGTTTCATTTCAACTAGATGTTACCTAATCCTTGAGTAAGCCTCCCAAATCATCCCTATTCCTTTAAAACTTCAAACAAATCGTAACCTTTCCATCCATATCCAACTAGTGGGCTTTTAGGACATTTTACATCAAAAATTGTCTATATATACCAACACCCCCCTAGCTTGGCAAGCTCAAATAACACACTCACACACACATTCGGCTAGAGAGAGGGAGGAGAGCAAGAGAGAGAAGTCTATAGAAGAAGAGGGAGGAAGAAGAGAGCCTTCTTGTGCAAAGCTTAGTAGGTAAGCCACAAACACAACCTTCTCTTTCATTTTCTTTTTTTCAATACATGTTTCTAAGGGTTCTAAATAATATTTTCAGATCTTTTATTAATAAGTTCTTATGTTAAAAATGCTAAGGGTTGAGTATTGATTCCGTCTCTCTTGTATTTTTCCCATTTTGGCACAAAACCATCTTTTTTTATACCAATCTCTCAACTTTCCAAGGGCACTCTTTCAAGCAAATTTTCTGAGTTAAATATATGTTAGTTAGAATGTTTTGTTCACAAAAGAAATGAAAACTTTCCCTTGGTGGAACCCTTTTCTCATAAAACTTCTTGTTTTGGGCATGGTACCTTAGAATCTGTTTTTCGCAGCCCACTTCCAAAATTCCAGAACAATGTATAAAATTATTCTGGACCTCTACTTTATGTATAAACTTCCTTGAGGAGTTAGCTTTCAACTAAAATTGGTTTCATCGAAAAACAGTAAGCGGTTTGCAAGAAAATCAAATTTTCGTAACGGTCGACAGATCTGGACAGAATCTGGACAGCGCTGGAATGTTTTCTAAATAATTTGAAATCTAGAAAAGCAATCCCATTTCTGAAATATGTTCTAGAAACTAGATCAAATTCTCTACGAACCATAGGAAGGTCGTGTCTGGTGAAAGATCTAGAATAGTCCTTTCATTTTAATCTTTATGTGATATTAAATCTGGAAATTTCATTATGCATGGATGTTTTATGCCCCCGTATTCATGAAAATGTTTATTAGCTTATGAGCATATTTTGGCATGATATTATATGTATTATGGTTATGTTATTTATCTTCCTCATCTTAAGGATGCATGCTTATGTGGATATTATTGTCTTGTAAGTTGGACTAACCTTGATGTAAAACATTTAACTCAACGGGAAACCTAATTGGGAGGGTATTGGGTTTTCGAACACTTGAGTAATGAAAAGATGATAATATGTGATGTATGGTTTGTTGGGATGCGTTCCCTATTTAGAAGTTAAGTCTTGCGCAAGTGGTTTTCAGGACCCTTGAACGGAGCGGTTGTATTCGGACCCTAGGTGGTTTGGTGTATGGAGGGATTCGGGCAAGGCCCTATTTTACTGTCTCTTTTGAGGCCCTGCGGTTGGCGCTACACGGTACATAACTGTTGGTAGGCATCCGAGGTTAGTTCTGCAACAAAGCAGCAAAAGACGGGGCTTACCGAATAATCCGTGTCCGATTCTTGTGGTTGGGAGGACGAAATCTCTTTGGGGGATTTCTAGTTTACTAACATCTAACTTAACCCTTTATTTATTTATTTGAGTATCATGCTTTACTACTTGATGTTATAATTGTGATTGAATATGGAACTGGGAAAAATAGATGGGGTGCGTGTGTGTTTACTGGGCATTCAAAGCTCACAGCGTATCATGCTAGATGACGAAGAGGAACTCATAGCTGGAGACGACGAGCCTGAAACTTTCGAAGACTTTTGGCTATCCTAGAAAAATTAGAAGTTTCTTATTGAATATTTTGTAAAGACTCATGTGAAGACTTAAGCTTTCTTTGGGAATGTAATGTAATGGGACCATCTTTTGAATTAAATATATTGTGGTTGTTATGTATTTATATTCTATGTATGAACCTTATCGTTGCTTATGAGACCTTGTGTCAATACCTTTTAAGATCTGTCAAAAGGGTAGTGCGCTGCCTAAGAAAGCTGGACTTAGAAGGGAGGCTATTTTGACTCCTCCGGCGATCTGGCATCTTACTTGGTTATTGACCATAGGACTCATTAGTGACTCTCCCTTGACTACTACCAATAGTGCAGAATCGGGGCATCACAACTTGGTATCAGAGCCTAGTTTCAACCCTTAACCCTCGCAACCCTATACGCGACTCTAGAAGCCCTTACCCCTTTATCTTATTTTAGTCTATCACACTATTATAAGAAGATTAACTAATAAAAAATCTTTTCCACCTTAGGATGTCATCAGGAGACTATCCAGGACGCGTCGTCAGTCTCGACTCGTAGGGTACTTTCTGCATGCAAGGAAGGAGAGCCAGGTCTATTAGCCCCTACTTTAGCCGCCGACGCTGTATAAGTGCCACCGAGGAAATGATCAGAACCGAGATACGTAAGGTAGAGACGGAGTACTCCCCCAATATGAGGGAGCAGAAGACGTCCCTGGTGCGGCGCCGCCTACAATTCTTGAGCCGGGCAGTGAAGAAGGCGATTCGAATGGAGCAAAATGATCAGAGGATGGACTTCTTGATACACCAAGCTTTGACCACCAGAGCCACCAACCACCAACTTCGGCTGAAAGTCACACATCTTCTTATCAGGAGCCAGGCAACCATCTACCAATGAATATGGAGCAGTCACCAGAATAGCAAGGAGCAAACCCAGCCTACCCTATAGAGGTGTCATCTGAACACAATCCCCCCTCACCAATGTACACCCCCCGCTCTCCGGACCAAGCCACTGACTCTGCTGATGAAGACCCAGAAGAAGACTTTGATTGGTCGAGAAACGGGAACTAATTCGAGGGATAGTAAAACTAGACTTTTGTAAGACCCACTGATGGGGATCCTTAGAATAAGATAGCCTGAACTTTGTAATGTGTAGATGCTCTTTAAATGTAACTCTGATATAGGAGCCCTTTTGTAATGATGCCTATTATAATATATGAATGATGTGTTGATCTATGTTATTGACTGTTACTTGCTTTAGTGCACCCTAAGGAAACTGAACCTTTATTTCAAATCTAAGTAGTAAGATTTTCTAAGACTGGAAACCAACTCACCACGTGCCATGAACAGAATGGTGGACACGCGAGTTAATGGCTATACCAAAACCAGCAACAATGTACGAAACCGTCCCAGAAATCAACACGGACCCATCCCCGCAAGGGCTGACATCCCCAATAACCTAGGTCATCAAATTTTGGAGGAACTAGGGCAAATAAGGAACAATTGGAATAATGAGAGGACTCGACTCTTTTATGAGTTTCGGAAGCAGAGGCCCCCAAAGTTCACAGGCGTACCGGACCCGAAGATAGCTGAAAATTGGTTTCGGTAGATAGAGAAAATGCTAGACGCCATGGGCATAACCGAGGCCGTTGATAGAATAGCTTTGGCAGTATTCGAGCTTGGTAATGAGGCTGACCATTGGTGGGAGTTAATCAAGAATACTCTTGACGTAGGGCGCCTATCATGGAACCAGTTCAGGGAACTATCCTAAATAAATATTTCCCAAGTACTATCCACCGAGAACGAGTCAAGGAATTCCAAAACCTAGAACAAGGAAATATGACCGTGACCCAGTATGCTGCAAAATTTGAAGAGCTAGCTCGTTGCACAACCAGATACGTAGCAAATGATGAAGAGAAAGAAAGGATGTTCGAGTGGGGATTGGACCTTACAATTAGGGGAAGAGTTCTTCCACAATGACTCCCCTCATATGCCGAGGTGCTGGAAACGGCATTAGACTCTGAAAGGGAAGTAAACGATGCCAGGAAAGCTTGGAACAAGAGAAAATGGAGTCAGGCGCCTATTGGACCTCAGAGGAACCAGAAGGGAAGCATGACCTCAAAGCCCTACTCCAAACTATAACCACAACAGCAACGACAGCAACCGCAGCAACAGATCCAGAGAGGAGGCTATCAACAAAGGCCGATGGGACAAATCCAGTGCTTTCATTGCCAACAATTAGGGCACAAAAAGAGCGAATGCCCCAAACTCCCTCCATCTGGATACCAAGGAGGAGGTTCCGGAGCAAATGCCCAGGTATTAGGTGGGCAGAAGCCTTGGACAAATAAGACAGGATCTACCGGGCAGCAGCACCAGAAGAGTGGAGGAACTCAAAACGCCAAGACCAGTGGCAACCAGAAGGCAACCGGCAGAATCTTTACGCTGCAAGAGGAAGAAGCAGACCCGTCTGTAATTGAGGGTAATTTAGTACTATACAATTCTTGGGTGCATGTTTTATTTGATACCGGTGCATCACATTCTTTTATATCCTCTGCTTGTGCTAAGTCATTAGAACTTGTATGTGAACCTTTAGAAACTGCCTTTTAAGTGTAATGTCACCTATGGGACGATGTGTTCAGGTAGGATCGATCTGTAAGGACTGTAAGATAGGGATGTCGAACCTACGCTTAACTTGCGACCTTCGTATCATGGAAATGTCAGACTTCGATATCATCTTGGGCATGGACTGGTTGTCTGCCCACCGAGCGGTGATCGACTGTCGTCAGAAGAAGGTGGTAGCTCACACGCAAGATGGAACACGTTTCCAGTTTAAGGGGGATAGACAAGACCCTATGGCTTCAACAAAACGTCGGACGTAGTGGCACGATCAACTTGCGGGTAGGATAGCAAGTCTGATTCTAAATGAGAAGGGCCAAGGAGAAATAGAACTTCCACGCGTAGTATGCAATTATGCAAATGTATTTCCTACGGAATTACCAGGATTGCCGCCAACCTGGGAAGTAGACTTTAGCATCGAGCTACAACCTGGAACTACCCCAACATCTATGGCTCCGTATCGTATGGCACCAGCAGAACTACGAGAATTGAAGACACAGCTACAAGAATTGCTCGAGAGAGGATTCATTAGGCCAAGTACTTCGCCATGGGGAGCACCCACGTTGTTTGCTAAAAAGAAGGATGGGTCGTTGTGGCTATGCATCGATTATCGTCAACTCAATCAAGTCACGATTAAGAACCGATACCCACTCCCAAGGATTGATGACCTTTTTGACCAACTTAGAGGCTCAAGGTGCTATTCAAAGATCGATCTTAGGTCAGGTTACCATCAACTACGAGTCAAGGAGGAGGATATACCAAAGACTGCCTTTCGTACTAGATATGGCCATTATGAGTTTATAGTAATGCCCTTCGGACAAACCAATGCACCGGCAATATTCATGAGCCTGATGAATAAGATTTTTAGACCATACCTTGCCCAGTTTGTAGTAGTGTTCATTGATGACATCTTGGTATATTCAAGGTTTGAAGAAGAGCATGAGCAACATTTAAGGACTGTCCTCCAAGTTCTTAGGGATAATCGGTTATATGCCAAGGCGAGTAAATGTGAGTTCTGGTTAAATGAAGTAAAATTCTTAGGGCATGTGGTATCAGAGAATGGGATTGCAGTGGATCCAACCAAGGTGGAGGCAGTATTAGATTAGAGACAACCAAAAACCGTGTCAGAAATCCGTAGCTTCTTAGGATTGGCCGGTTATTATCGGAGGTTCATCCAAGATTTCTCCAAACTAGCTAAACCAATGACTCGTTTGACGCAAAAGGGAGTAAGGTATGAGTGGGACGAAGCTTGCAAAAAATCCTTCCAAGAGCTAAAGAAGAGGTTAACTAGTGCGCCAATTTTGACCATCCCAGAACGAGAAGAGGGGTACATTGTGTATTGCGATGCATCTAAAGAAGGGTTAGGTTGCGTGCTCATGCAAAATGGGAAGGTAGTCGCATATGGGTCCAAGCAGTTGAAACCTCATGAGCGTAACTACCCCACACATGACTTGGAGTTAGTAGCCGTAGTTTTTGGCCTAAAGCAGTGGCGACATTACCTGTATGGGGAACAATTTGAGATTTTCACAAATCACAACAGTCTGAAGTATCTATTCACATAGAAGGACCTTAACTTGAGACATAGACGATGGATGGAGTATCTTGAGGATTTCCAGTTCACTCTCTCATATCACCCCGGTAAAGCCAATGTAGTAGCAGATGCTCTAAGTCGTAAAAAGAGAGGGATGATGGCTAAGATCTCCGTCAATTAATGGGATATGGTTAAGACACTCAATGAGTTCAGGATCCAAGTGGAATCTCGAAATACGAAAGCATATCTTAGTGCACAGAAGGTGATGCCTAAGTTGATGAATGAGGTCATGGAGGCCCAGAAACACTATCAAGAGGTAGCCTACATCAAGGGACATCTGGAATCAGGAGAGCCCATGCTCGATTGGGTAATTCACCCCGATGGGAGTTTAAGATACCAAGGTAGATTGTTTGTACCAAGTGACGAGTTACTTAGAGAAACGGTACTGAAGGAATGTCATCATTCTGCATTTGCGGTGTATCCAGGAGGGACCAAAATGTACCAAGATTTGAAGAGGCAGTATTGGTGGAATGGAATGAAGAAGGAAGTGGCTAGGTTTGTAGCAAAATGTCTGGCACGCCAACAAGTGAAGGTGGAACATCAAAAACCAGGGGGAATGTTGCAACCTCTACCAATAGCCGAATGGAAGTGGGAGCATGTGACGATGGATTTTGTGACAGGGTTGCCTAAGTCACCCAGAGGGCCGATGCTATATGGGTAATAGTGGATCGCCTCACCAAGTCAGCACACTTCTTACCCTATAAGATGACCGACACTTTAGAGTCTATCTGCAGGCTCTACATTGGGGAGATCATTCGACTACATGGAATTCTGGTATCTATTGTGTCAGATCGTGATCCACGGTTCATCTCTCGATTTTGGGGGGGCTTGTAGGAAGCTCTTGGTACTGAGTTATGTTTTAGCACCGCCTTTCACCCACGGATGGATGGACAATCTGAACGCACTATCCAGACACTCGAAGATATGTTGAGAGCTTGAGCAATGGATTTTCAAGGAAGTTGGGAACGACACCTACTCCTAATTGAATTCGCCTACAACAACAGCTTTCAAGCTAGCATCGGTATGGAGCCCTTTGAAGCATTATACGGACGACCTTGTAGATCGTCGATTTGTTGGACGGAGGTGGGTGATGCAAATCTGATAGGACCCGAATTTGTTCTAGAGACTACTGAAAAGGTCAAATTGATTCGACAACGGTTAAAGACTGCCCAAGGCCGTCAAAAGAATTATGCAGACAGGAGGAGAAGACCATTGATGTTTGAAGTAGGCAGCCACGCGTTCCTAAAGGTGCAACCTAGGCGTGGAGTCGTACGTTTTGGGAGAAAGGGGAAGTTGTCACCACGATATATTGGACCTTTTGAGGTATTGGAAAGAGTGGGTGAAGTAGCATATAGACTAGCTCTACCCCCGCAGTTAGCAGGAATACACAACGTCTTCCATGTATCTATGTTGAGAAAATACATCGCTGACCCGTCACACGTCCTCAAGTGGGAAGAGATCAGTCTTAACAAAGATGTTACATTTAAAGAAGGACCGGTAGCAATACAGGATAATCGAGAGAAGAACCTTAGAGGCAAGACGGTTCACTTGGTGAAAGTGCTATGGCGTCATCGGGGAGTTAAAGAATCTACTTGGGAACGCCAGGATTGGGTGAAGGCAAACTACCCCGAACTTTTCGAAGGCAGTATGTGGTTGAATTTCGGGGACGAAATTGTTTTAAGGGGGATAGGTTGTGAAGCCCTTGAAATATGTATTCACTTTAAAGACCCTAATGTTTGAATTATTTTCTTAAAGCCCCTCGGTTATTTGAATTATTTCAGATCTTGTCGATTAGCATTTTATTTTTATTTTTTTTAGCAAAATAGGAATTTTTCTAGGCAGATTAGGTTCCCCAACCTAATTTAATTTAATTCTACATGATTAAGGTTCCAAGACATGTATTTAACTCCAAGCCCTCACTCTTTATTTAAATTCAAAATTTACCCCAAAGACTAGTACTTGTACCTTTGTACCATGAGTACCATCCATCAAGATATATATATATGTATACACCTTGAGGAGTGTGTCCTAGAGCCTAAAATTGATAATAAAAAAAAAAAATAGCCCCTTCACCCTTCCCTAGGGCCGGCCATTCTAGGAGGAAGTGAGGAAACAATTTTCAAAATTTATCATCATGAAATTCTAGAAAACCACAAACCTAGTACCCTAGACCTAGGATGCTAATTCCAAAACTAGTTTCATTTCAACTAGATGTTGCCTAATCCTTGAGTAAGCCTCCCAAATCATCCCTATTCCTCTAAAACTTCAAACAAATCCTAACATTTCCATCCATTTCCAACTAATGGGCTTTTCGGACATTTTACATCAAAAATTGTGTATATATACCAACACCCGCCCAACTTAGCAAGCACAAATAACACACTCACACACACATTCGGCTAGAGAGAGGGAGGAAAGCAAGAGAGAGAAGTCTAGAGAAGAAGAGGGAGGAAGAAGAGAGCCTTCTTGTGCAAAGCTTAGTAGGTAAGCCACAAACACAACCTTCTCTTTCATTTTCTTTTTTTTCAATACATGTTTCTAAGGGTTCTAAATGATGTTTTCAGATCTGTTATTAATGAGTTCTTATGTTAAAAATGCTAAGGGTTGAGTATTGATTCCATCTCTCTTGTATTTTTCCCATTATGGCACAAAACCATCTTTTTTTATACCAATCTCTCAAATTTCCAAGGGCACTCTTTCAAGCAAATTTTCTGAGTTAAATATATGTTACTTAGCATGTTTTGTTCACAAAAGAAATGAAAACTTTCCCTTGGTGGAACCCATTTCTCATAAAACGTTTTGCTTTGGGCATGGTACCTTAGAATCTGTTTTTCGCAGCCCACTTCCAAAAATTCCAGAAAAATGTATAAAATTATTCTGGACCTCTACTTTATATAAAAATCTTCCTTGAGGAGTTATCTTTCAACTAAAACTGGTTTCATCGAAAAAAATTAAGCGGTTTGCAAGAGAAATCAAATTTTCGTAACGGTCAACAGATCTAGACAGAATCTGGACAGCACTTGAATGTTTTCTAAAAAACTTGAAATCTAGAAAAGCAATCCCATTTCCGAAATATGTTCTAGAAACTAGATCAAATTCTCTACGAACCATAGGAAGGCCGAGTCCGGTGAAAGATCTAGAATAGTCCTTTCATTTTAATCTTTATGTGATATTAAATCTGGAAATTTCGTTATGCATGGATGTTTTATGCCCCCACATTCATGAAAATGTTTATTAGCTTATGAGCATATTTTGGCATGATATTATATGTGTTATGGTTATGTTATTTATCTTCCTCATCTTAAGGATGCATGCTTATGTGGATATTATTGTCTTGTAAGTTATACTAACCTTGATGTAAAACATTTAACTCAACGGGAAACCTAATTGGGAGGGTATTGGGTTTTCGAACACTTGAGTAATGAAAAGATGATAATATGTGATGTATGGTTTGTTGGGATGTGTTCCCTATTTATAAGTTAAGTCTTGCGCAAGTGGTTTTCGGGACCCTTGAACGGAGCGATTGTATTCGGACCCTAGGTGGTTTGGTGTACGGAGGGATTCGGGCAAGGCCCCATTTTACTGTCTCTTTTGAGGCCCTGCGGTTGGCGCTACATGGTACATAACCGTTGGTAGGCATCCGAGGTTAGTTCTGCAACAAAGTAGCAAAAGACGGGGCATACCGAATAATCCGCGTCCGATTCTTGTGGTTGGGAGGACGAAATCTCTTTGGGGGATTTCTAGTTTACTAACATCTAACTTAACCCTTTATTTATTTATTTGAGTATCATGCTTTACTACTTAATGTTATAATTGTGATTGCGTATTGAACTGGAAAAAAGGGATAGGGTGTGTGTGTGTTTACTGGGCATTCAAAGCTCACGGCGTATCATGCTAGGAGACGAAGAGGAACTCATAGCTAGAGACGACGAGCCTGAAACTTTCGAAGACTTTTGGCTATCCTAGAAAAATTAGAAGTTTCTTATTGGATATTTTGTAAAGACTCATGTGAAGACTTAAGCTTTCTTTTGGGATGTAATGTAATGAGACCATCTTTTGAATTAAATATGTTGTGGTTGTTATGTATTTATATTCTATGTATGAACCTTATCGTTGCTTATGAGACCTTGTGTCAATACCTTTTAAGATCTGTCAAAAGGGTAGTGCGCTGCCTAAGAAAGCTGGACTTAGAAGGGAGGCTATTTTGACTCCTCCGACGATCTGGGATCTTACTTGGTTATTGACCATAGGACTCATTAGTGACTCTCCCTTGATTGCTACCAATAGTGTAGAATCGGGGCGTCACATGTAGTACCTGAACAAATATGATCCTTGATGTCCGAGTTTCAAACACTTACCTGAAAGAATTACCTGTAGAATTACCTCATATGAGAAATATCCAACATGAGATTGACTTGGTCCTTGGGGCAAGTCTACCAAATCTGCTACATTATCGAATGAGCCCAAAGGAATTTGAGATTCTACAAGAGTAGCTGAACGAGTTACCTCAAAAAGGATTAGTCAGAGAGAATATAAGTCCTTGTGCCATACTAGATTTGTTAACTCCAAAGAAGGACGAGAGTTGACGAATGTGTATTGATAGTTGAGCCATAAATAAGATCACTGTAAACTATATGTCACTATCTAAATGCGCCCCTATAGGTTTAGGTCGTAACAGGCAAGTAATCCCAGATTACCCGGTCTCAAAGACATAATTAACAAAAATATTTAATTAATAACGGGGCCAGAAGCGGAAGAAGGAGACAAAAATTTGTCCATTAAGTTTTGCTTACATGCTACGAACATAAACACACACAATATATTACACTTCACACCATAATATTTGCAAAAATTCATTACATATTGTAGACACCCCATTTTGACCGGCCCTAAGACTTGGGCGCTTTCTTTTGATTACCCGATGATGATAATTAGAATGTGTTTCTCACAGAATCCTCAGTAAGAGAGATGGAATTTTAGCTTTAATCCCAACCTTCACATATTTTTGGCCAAACTATTTTAGACCTTAAAACCCTTTTTTCAAAATATTTTTTCAAATGTTTCTACGATGTTCTGAGGCTCTCATGTTAATTAAAATATTACACTTTACATTAAATCGAGTAAGGACAAAGCGGAAATAAATGGAAGAGAGGTGAACTCTTTGAGAAATATTTAAAAAACATCTTGTTTATATTTTTGGAGTTGAAGGAAATGGGAGGGGATGGAAGAAAACTAGTTGAGGAAAAGAATGAGCATCAAATCATTAAGAAGGAAATGAACAGCCTTTAATAAATTAGACATATCTCTTTGTACACTTGGAATTTAAATGTGAGGCTATCACCATTAGAAAGTATACTTCTAGGGCTTCAATTTAGACCAAAGAATCACCTAAAACCAAGTCTAGATAAGGGAGATATGCCCATTTGAAGTTGGACTTGAGAGCAGATTTTGTTGACCTGGCCCGAGGGAAATGAACAGCCTTCACTATATTAGGCATATCTCTTTGTACACTTAGAATTTAAATGTGAGGCCACCACCATTGGAAAGTAGACTTTTGGGGCTTCAATTTAGACCCAAGAATCACCCTAACCCAACTCCAGATAAGGGAGATATGCCCATTTGAAGTTGGGCTTAATAGCAAATTTTGTTGACTTGGCCCAAAACAACAGCAGTCTCATTTTTCTTGGTTTTGATTCGGTTGGGACACCTCATTTACATATTTTTTGACCCATTCAAGTGCACCCACTCATCCTCCATTATCTCCACTCATCTCCCATTGTCAAAAAGAAGTTTTGTTGGCATCCATAAAGGAGTATCCCATACAACCACCTTTGAAAATTTGTCCTCCTATCACATTCTTGTCTCCCACCTTCTTTTTGACCTTCACTCTCCCTCATTGCCTATATAGGATGATCATATTGTAAGAGAGAGGGAGGACCACGAAATTGAAGAGAAAGAGTGAGAAAAGGGTGAAAAAAGAGAGAAAATTGAGTTTTTGAGCCAAAAATATTCCCATCTTCTATATACACCCCATACCTTCCATAGCTACTAAAACTCCTCATTTCCATACACCAAAATCACTCCAAAAATTCTGATATAGCCAAAGATTAATTGCCTTGATCATAAGAAAGAGTGTTTAGTGATTGAAAGTGAGAAAAACTAGAGAGTTGGCCACTTTCCATACCACAAACTCCATAATTTTGAATTGAGGATTTGAGAACACACTTGCTACACTTGAGGGTGATCAAGAGGAAGTTTGGAAATCAAGAAGTTCAATCTTTCTTTGGAATGTGAATTTTTAGTCTTTCATTTTCTTATATTTTATATCTCATATTTATTTTCTTGCTTCTTATTTCATAGTGTTTTATTATAATCTAAGTGGTTTGTTTATCTCATGTTTATTTTCTTACTTTATATTTCATAGTGTCTTGTTATAATCCTAGTGGTTTATTTAGCTCATAATTATATATTTATTTATTTATTTTTATTCGCATACTTTAATTTCATTTTAGTTTTGTTGTAATCTTGCATGTTCTACCTCATATTTATTTTTTTCTTGTATTAGTCACATATTAGTTTTGTTGTAATTTTGCATGTTCTATCTTATATTTGTTTTATTGTTTTAGGTTTATGTTGTAAGTTTGCAATTTTTATTTTATTTTATATTTGTTTTCTTGTTTTTTTTAATCTAACTGGTAGTGGTTAGTTGAACCACCTACATATTTTTTGTTTGTTCATTTTCTTGGTTTAGCAACAAGACAGGTTTTGCTTGGCCTAGTTGGCCGGCTGGCCTATTTGGCCGGTCGGTTAGCTTCTTTCGGACAAGATGGCGTAATCTCTTAATGTTGACCAATTTCCGCCGACAGTTCCAAAGAACATGAAGCTTTTATTTTATTTATTTTTATTTTGAGTGTTTTGCGAGGTTTTTTTTATTTTGATGTAATACTCTCCTCATCCCTCTCCAATTTTGTTTGTAATTATTCTTTAAAATGTTGTAATAATTCCCCGCCCCTCTTCTTTCTATCCCATTCTTTTACTTGCTTTCTTTATTTGCACATAAACATCATATTTATTTTTCATCATAGTTATGCTTTGCATCCATGTTTCATGCATCTTGATTCGGCTAAGTTTGCATTTGTGCATTTAATCAATTCTTATGTGATTATGTGCGCTATCTCATATTCTTGAGATGATTCGCATATCATATTTTAGAAGCTGAATCTTTAGTTGCATCTTATGAGTGAATTGCATTAGGATTTTGTATATAAGATCATGCATATTTTACTAACTTTGTTTTGTAGCATGTTCGTGGGACGTCAAACATGTAAGCTTTTATGCTTTAGCATCCTGTTTGTGAGTGTTTTTCTTACTATGTCTAGCATTCTACCATGAGGTTATTTGCTTATGTGATATAACTCTATGAATGCCTGTGGATGGAGGTTGTGTTATTTAATTTGGAATGATGTTGATTTTCATGTTTTTAAACTCAATTTATTTGGATTGTACATCTTCAAAACTCTTTTAAAACTACATGAAATCAAATCGTTCCAAAGTGGATGACATAGTCTATACTTGTATGCTTCACATAGTAAATTATGGGATTTATTAAATAATCAGAGCATGAACATATAAAGAAAATAAAATTCATGTCATGGTTAGTAAAGGCCGATCTTTTGATCGGGTGAGCGGGTGTGTTCAATTAATGACCTTCTCCTCTTATACCTAAGGTTCCGAACCGAGACAACTTTGGTTATGACGAACAGTGGCCTTGGCACAAGTCATGGGTTTCCTAATTTTTCAAAATATTAGGTGGCAACTCTGAGATCTGATGATGCAATCAATTTTTGACAAAATTGTAATAAAATGGATTTTCAATAAAAGTTTCCAAATCTAGACTCTCATCTATGTTTCACATTGCACTAGTGAGACTAGATCAAAGAGATCTCGGGAGTCCGAACTGTTTAACGCGCGCGGGTACTCCCCGGGCATGTTACACATATACATACATAACCCAAGATCAAAGACTTATAGCATAACAGACTGTACAAAACCAAAGCTTCTCGAGCTTGGCCAAAATAAAAACTAAAGCCTCAATGTGGACACATATCTCGGGTGGCTTCACAAAAGGCTGACTCCAAAGCAGGCTCTAATGCGGAACTTCCTGATGCTCACCTAGATAAATATATAAACAGAGTGAGCTGGAAGCCTAATAAGTAATCTCAATGTAAGGGTTTAAATGAATGAGTCTCATAACTTATCAAAGTAAATATAAAGTTCTTTACATAATTGAAGCTTGTTTAAAAAACACAAAATAACAAATAAAGTTTGTCAAACCTTTCATAACTTAACTCGTTGTGAAGTGCCCAAAGGCCCTACTTATCCTGCCAAAATACCAAACAGAACATTCATATAGAATGACTTATTCGGGGCACCCATATCGGTGACTCATACGGAACATCATTCAGATGGTTGAGACAGAACATCATATTGATGAGTTATATGGAATACATAACATCACATCCGATGACTTATACAGAATGCGGAACATCACATCTGATGATTTATACAGAATGCAGAACATCACACTTCATGGCTTATGCAGAATATCACACTTGAAGACTTATACTTGATGAGCTCATACAAAACGTCTTATATATGTAGAGTCCATACAGAATGATTACCATCGAAGTCATACAGAACAATCATCAAGATCGACATCATACAGAACGTTTACAACGGTTCAATAACTTATACAGAACATCACTTACGGATCATAGACAAAATAGTTGCTACTGAATGATCAAGGCGCATTTTCATATCGTCATTCAAAAGGAACTCATTCATTCTTAGCAAATCACATTTTCGGAAAGCTTATCTCGTTTTACACAATTCGGAGTTTGAAGCGTAACTTTGTGTCTCAAAGTACTTATTCGAAAATCTTGTTAAATCTCAGAACTTGTACCAAATATAGGTTTCATAGACTGTCGTATAGCAAGACTAATTTCAAAGTGGCTCATACAACAATACCATTACAACGACATTACTCACCATGATTAATCCAATGTCCATCTTCAACGTTCGGAGCTACACATTACGCATAACCATACACATATTGAAACTTAACGTTCAAACCGAATGAATCTTTCTTCTCTTTTCTAATCATTTACTTATGTTGTTTATTAGCTCATTAATCCTTAATAATCAATAATTCACGCCTAAGAATGCTCGGAAAGAGATATGACCGAAGATATGAACTCAAAACATTTTTTGAAAACAAGCTAGTGGCTAGAGCCAACTTTTGGTTGCTAGAGCCATCTCAATACATGTACTCAGTTCGCTCGAGCCACCATTTGGTCGCTTGAACCTACACAATACGCATAACCATACACATATTGAAACTTAACGTTCAAACTGAGTGGGTCTTTCTTTTGTTTTCTAATCATTTACTTAAGTTGTTCATTAGCTTATTAATCCTTAATAATAAATAATTCACACCTAAGAATGCCCGGAAAGAGATGGGAACGAAGATATGAACTCAAAATATCTTTTGAAAACATACTGAAACTGAGTTGGTGGCTAGAGCCAACTTTTGGTCGCTAGAGCCATCTCAATACATATACTTGGTTCGCTTGACCCACCATTTGGTTGCTCGAGCCAACTTATGTAGATGTAAAAGTATTGGGAGCTTGCAATGTTTGCTTGAGCCACCACTTGGTCGCTCGAGCGGTCTGCATAATTTTTGAGTTTTCCAAAACAGAATTTGAGCTCCAAACATGCATTATAACATGTAGAAGCTTGCATGATTATTCCAAACTCATGAAAACACTTTGATAATTATAAAAACATCTTGGATAACTCAAATACACGATCATTCATAAATCATTTGCTCAAAACCTCATGAATTTACCAAGATTGGACTCAAATCTTCATGCATGTGAGTATTAATTTCAAAACTCTTCTCATGGCTTTCCAAACATAAAAGTAAGCTTTCAAAACTTTTGAAACAGTGATGCATTTGCAAAATAACTTCCAATTTCATAATAGATCATAAAATTCAATCCCAAAATGATAAAATTCTACATATTCATGCATGCATGTAAAGTTACAGCACTTTCTTGACATCATTTAATAGAATATACACAAATGATCATGTTAATTCCAAGAACTCAACTTCAAAACACATTATCTTCAAGAATTGAGGGTTAAATTCTTATATAAAGCCTTCAAACACACTAATTCTTGCACAATCTTGACCTATTCAAGATAATCCTCCAAGTTCTTCTTCAATTTTTCACTCTCTCTAGATGGGAGGTGACTCTCTCTCTAAAAGTGTAATCTCAGAATTTTACACTTGAAAGGAGAAGAAATGGGCTCAAGGATGAGCTTATATCACACTTATATAGCTAGGATGGCTTAATACACTAATTAGAACATATGGCTAGTTAAACACAACTTAATTAATTAAACTGAATCAATTTTTAATCAAACTTACCATATGGTTCTAAAATTTCCAATTAGTCTATTCATGTAGCCAATTTGGGTTTTTGATATCATTTAAGCCACCAATTTCAAATTCTAAACAGAAATCATAGTAGATAGCTTTCAAATCAGACACGAATTAATCACATGGCACATATATGTAGACACCCTATTTTGACCGCCCCTAAGATTTGGGTGCTTTATTCCGAACATCCAATGATGAAACGTTACACTGTACAATCTGTCAAATCTTCAGCAAAAGAATTTGAATTTGAGCTTTAAAACCTAAGCTTTTCAACCCATTTTGACCAAAACCTTCTTTTTTCTTCCCTGACCACTCAGAGAACAACAGGCCAACAGATGGCCGGTAAGCCACTTTTATTGGGCCAACCGTACATCCTCTTGGCTAGTCGGCCATCTTTAGCACATAAGATATTTTTGCAGCAGCAGGTTGCTCCCATGCACTGGATTTAGACCAGTTGTCTTTTTTGGTGATATTTTTGACGTGAAAAGCTGAAATTCTATAAATAGAACACCCCTCCCCCCCCCCCTCCCCTCCTCTTAGAGTATGGCGTTAGAAAAAATTGCCAAAGGGTTAGAAGCTTGTCCAACACACTTATATACCCTCTTGAATATAGATACACCATAGATACACCATTGAAGCTTAAACTTGAAGCTTTTTGGTGAAGTTTTGAACATTATTTCAAATACTTGAGGGTGTTTAGATTGAAATTTTTTAACTGAGGAAATCTTCCTCTCTTTCAAGAGGTAAACTTTGAAACTTTTCATCACCTTTTCTCTCTTTTTTTCTTGTTTTTTCTAACTGTTTTTTAGAAAATTTTGGGGGCTGAAATATGTGATTTAAGGTTACAAAAAAGTAGAGGGGTTAGCCACCATTCCTTAGGCTTGCTTGCTAGATGTAAGCTCTTGGTTTTCTTCCATTTTTGCTCATACTTTTCATCTCTTAAATCTGATTTTTAGTACTGTTTTGTGTTATTTGTGGGCTACTTAATATGTTAATTTATGGTTTGAATATTATGAATTTTATTGTTGTAAGTCCTCATAGATTTGCCATGTTTAGAATATAGGGGCCAATTCGTTTGAGTGGATCACTTTACTTTGATCCTTATAGCTTTGTTTATGCATATTGGAACCTTGTGGCTGTGGGAGGGTTGAAACTTAGCCATCCCACCACAAGTTTGATTAACTAGCTATAAATTTCTTACTTTTATACTATTGTTGTTGTCCATCTTGAAGCTAGGTAATAGCTTCCTTGTCAAAAGTGTTGAAAAACTATTCTTGATCATTTTCGAAACATGGAAATGGATGTCACATCCTTATTTCATGACTAAAAGAGGAGTTATCAACAATTTTTGACAACTTGTGTGTTTAAAGCTTCAAATCGATAGCTTGATTTTTTATTCTCTCTTTTCCTCAAAGTTGTTGTAAGCTCTCTTCTAGTTCCATCTTTGAAGCATGGAAATAGATGTCTCATTCTTATTCCATGAGTAGGAAGATGAGTATACACCAACGTTTTAATAGTTTTCATTCATTTGCTTAGTCTTGTTTTGATTTTGCTTTGAAGTCATATGAGAGCTCTTACATCAAAAGTATTAGAGACTCTCTTCTAGTTCCTTTTGAAGCACGAAAATGGATTTTAATCCACGTTTCATGAGTAGGAAGAAGAGTCTCTAATTGATTTTCTCAATTCTCTTCAAATTTGAGTACTCACTTACTCTTATTTTCCATGAGATATAGTAGGTTTTAGCCATCTCTTTGAATACTTCTTCTTAATTAGCCTTAGTTTTGTATCCATTGAATATTCCGTCCCGTTCCTTCATGAATCATCATCTAAATACCCTTGAGATGTTTGATGAGTTGTAAAGCAAACTTATTCACTCCTTGAAAGTCTTCATGCAGGAAGGAGTATGAAGGATGACCATCTTTTGGAAACCTTCTGTTTTGCTCTGTACCAGTTCTGTTGCAGCAAGGTCTTCTCCAAAAATAGTGGCCGGCTGACCATTCTTCTGTACGGCTGACCATCTAATCAGACCGGCTTACCAATTCTTTTGTACAGCAGTGGTGGTTTTTCAATAAAACAAAGCAGGTCTTGTGGCCAAAACAAAATTGTTTTCTGACTACAAATAAGGCAATTTCTGGCAGCAGGTAGAGGGGTTTCCGGAGGATGTTCTTGCTTATGCTCAAGCGATTTCTCGCCACTCATTCAATTCCTTTAGATTAGTCGCTTTGAGATTTGTGTTTTGTAATAATTAGATAATTAGTTCATTCATTTGTGTTTGTAATAATTAGTTAATTAGAACATTCAGACCCTTTTGTAAGAGGGTAAATTTGTAACATGCGATGTATGTCTTCCAACCCCCATTTCTTTCTCCCTTTTATTTAAATGTTTACTGTAATTATATAGCATCATATTTTCTTTTATCACTACCATGATTTGTATCCATTTTTGCATGCATTGAGGTTTGGCTCATCATACTTGACATCATTGATTATTTCTTACTTGAATACGTGCGTTACCGCATGCTTCAAGTGGATTCACATGACATATTCATAGGCGAATCAAGTAACCTTATTTTGCATGCTTTGCATTAGTCTTGTGCATTTATTTAGGATCATGCATTTTTCTAACTATCTACCTTTCTTCGGTTCACCTCGTTTGAGTACTAGGTGAGCACTTTTGCTTTAGTATATCATATATCTGTTTGTGTTGCCATGTTGAGTATACTACCATGAGGCTACTCACTTACTTGAAATATCTCTATGAATGCCTATGGATGGAGGCTATTTTTCTTAGATTGGAATGACTTTGATTATTTTACATATGAGCTCGCTTTTCCTTTGAGTTGCATATAATCAACACTCTTTTCAAAAAAGCATAAAATCAAAGCAATCCAAAGTAAGCGACATTGTCTATACTTATTTGTGTCGCATAGTAGTGTTAGTATATTAAATAATCAAAACATGAGCATATAATGTCTATAAGATTCACATCATGACTTAGTAGAGGCTGATCTTTGATCGGGTGAGTGGGAGGCTCAATTCATAATCTTCCCCGCTCATACCTATGTTTCTGAGCTGAGACAACTTTGGTTATGACAGACAAGTAGCCTTTGGCACGAGTCACGAGTTTCCTAAATTTTCTAAAAATATTTAGATGGCGACTCCGAAATCTGGCAATGCAGTCCATTTTTGGCATCTCTGATGATTAATGGATTTTCTAGGATTTGTCAGATTTGGACTCTTATTTATTTTTTTGTTTCACATTGCACTTGTGAAACCAAATTTAGAACCACAGGAGTCTGAACTGTAGGGTAATCGCATTCGAGGAGACTAGACCTCTCCAAAGAGCGTAGAAAACCAGCTATAATATCACAATTAAAACTTAACACATAATTAAATAAATATAATCATGATATACATGTTGAGGTCATCACAATCTCTTCACCTTTTTGGTCCTCTAAACTTACATTACCTTGTATCGATTACAGATCAGATATCTTAGTCTCATATCATTCTCTTTTCCCCCATTCAGTTTTATTACAGAAGTTCGATTCTTTTCTTAGTCATTTTACTGTTAAGAAAATTCGGTATTCGGTTCAGTGATTCATCACAATCGCCCATAGTCATTCAGAAGTCATCAGGGATATAAGGCAAATCCATATATTAATCTCATGACAACAAAGGTAATACTAAAGCAATCAATTACATGACGTACATAATTCATATATTCCCATAAAATCAATTGTAAAGTATGATAATACTGAAGTAGTAAATCGCAGGACATACTAAATTCATATACTTCAAAGTAGTTGGGGTTTTTAATCCCAAATAGTGTTCATAATCAAGATAGTTCGCTGTTAACAATTCCCATAGCATGAATTGTTAAATTTGATAACATCGAAGCAATTAATCTTTAACATAATACATGTGTTCCCAATCAGTTGCGGGTAAATGTTCAAATACTGTTCACGATTAAATCAATTTGTTGTTGACAGTCCACATAAAGTTTTTAAAATAAGGTCAGCGTTCAAACATACTCAAGTTCTAGGTCTGTCAATTCCCTTAGCAAACATAATATAGTCATTCATTCAAAAGCAATTCATAGTTCCTCATAGACGAATCAAATCAGATACAGGTTCTATTCCATCATTCTCATCAAAATTTTGTTCCAAAGGTCACAATCAATTTGTTTAGGTAGATAGTTGGCAGTTTCACAATTTGTTCTAAGTTCATCAGTTTTCACAGTTATATCAAAGTCATATCATGATGGTTCATATCATCTCAAAGTCAAATCAATAGGTATAACGATTTGGGTTTAGACCTGACTTGTTTATTGTTTTAGATCCGGGATTCCTCGTCTTGAATGATTTTTTATATCTTTATTCATATTACTTCTTATTGAGTTTTGTTGTTAGAGTGTCATTGTTGCGTTTAGAACATGTTGGGAGTTAGTTTTTCAAAAGAGTTGCTGCCCAGAATTTGGCTTGTTCACTCAAGTGAACCTTCTTGCACTCGAGCGGTCTTTAAGTTCTTTCAGTATTTTTGTAGGTTTGCAAAATACTAGGAGTGTGGTATTCTTCGCTTGAGCCGTGTTCCTTGCGCTCGAGCGGTTAGCCTCTTTCTGCAAAACTTCTGGGTGGGTGTCATTGTGCGCTCAAGTGGTAACTTTGTTCACTCAAGCGGTCTCACTTATTGTGTCTGGTCGCTCGAGCGGTGTTTTGGTCGCTTGAGCGGTCTGTGTGTATATCAGTCCCTAAAAGTCACTTTTTGGATCACTTTTTCATTTCTCTCTCTCTAAACATTTCAAAAACCTAGATCTACTCTCTGTCTCTGTCTCTGTCTCTCTCTCTCTAAAACTCACCTTTAAACCTCAAATACACCCTCATTGTTTGATCTCTACACCTTTGTCCTTTGGAGAAAAGATAGAGTTCGTCAAGGGCTTCAATCTAATCGGAAAAGTTTTTTTTTTTTTTTTTTTTTTGTTGACATTGAATTTTGGGGATTTTGGGCTTTCTCCTCTTCAGGAGTTGAGGTAGGGATTTTCTTAATGGTGTGCATGTTGTTTAGTTTCACTATTTGTTATTCTTGTTAGTTATGGGTTTTCAAAAAAGTAGTTTTGGATATATATTTATTGATGTAAAATTTGGTAAAAAAATACTTGTTTTTGGTTATGGTTTGGGATTGGTAACCTAGTGATTGTTATGTTTAGAGTTTTCAAAGAAAATTGGGTTTTAAAGGGTTTCCCAAAAGTTAATAAAAAAACTAGGGTTTGGGGTGTTCTTTTTATGGAGAAAGAAGAAATTGGAATGGTTGTAGGATTTTAATTGAAATGAGATTTGGTTGAGAAATGTTTGAATTATTAGAAAAATACCGAGTATTATTTACTCTTTTGAAATAGTGGTTTCGTTGGAAATGATATTAGCGAATTTAAGAAAATTGTATATTTTCGGTTGAGATTCACAAGACTCGTGAGGAGTGTGAATGTTATTTGGAAATCATGAGATTTTGTATAAATCATTGGGATTTTGTTTTGGTTATGATTTTGGAATATTATTATTATTGTCTTTTAATTAGAGATGATTATTTTTGGCAATCGGTGGAGGGTTGTACTGATTGTTGTAGAAACCGCATGTGGATTAGAGAATGGAAATGTTTACAAATCATACATCGCATTGTGCATATCATGGATTTGTAATTGGGGATTTCAATGATTCGGAAAATGTATTGTTGTTTTTTAGATGCATGTATTGTATTATTGAAAGGGTAAATAAATTGGTGAAGCTGTAAGGGAGTATTAAAGTAGAATTAAGTTGGCCTGTGTGTCCAAGGTGTAAAACCTAAAACCCACACAATAGGTGTGATAACCCTATTCCGTATTATGCTAATTGATCTTTATTATGAATATGATTATGTATTTGATGTGATTTCGAGTGCCATTTATATGAATATATGTGGTTTTGAATTTCTATCTATTCACTGTAGGAAAATCTGTTTGATTATCTACTTTAGAATTTAAATTGAAGGCCCTATCGGCCACAGAAACCGAAATTGACTACGCCATTGTGATTAGCGTAATTTTTAGAGCCTACGATGAAATTTAATTGAAAATTGATTCGGATCAAATTAAATAGATTAAATTTATGAAATAGTGCTCAATTAATTAGTATTAAAACAATGTGATTAGAGGAGCTTATATAAAGGGCCAATTACACTCTCATTTTGTTGTTTGGGAGCTCAACATTCGAAAATTATACTCTAGAGAGAGAGAGGGGCTGAATTTAGAGAGAGAGGGAACCCAAGATAGAGATTTGACTAAGGGACTTGGTGATCTTGAAGCTACACTCAAGAATTAACCATAATTTGGAAGAATTGAGCCTCTAGGTGAGTAAATTCATGGATTTTAGTTTGTGACTTTGTGAATTCAAAGTTGAATGATGATCAAGAACATGAAATGAATTGATTATGATGAAAATGAGTTGGTTTTGATAATTGGAAGTCAATATACACATGCACGTAGGAAATTGCCATGAATTTGTATGTTTGAGCTTGAAATACATTATCCATGTTGAATCTTTGATTGAAGTTCATGCTTTTGATCATCTCTCCACCATTTCAATTGAGAATGAGAGCTATATCTCACATGCATGTACAATTCATAAGAGTATGAGTTTTGAATACATGAAATTGTTATGTTAGAAATAAGTTTGGTGTAATTTGGGGCGTGCATGTGATTAATTCATGAAATTGAGCTTCATAATGTGATGAATTTGGTGTTGGATCATGTTAGTAAATGTATATGTGAAGTTTGAGTCATAATATGCAAGATATGTTGATTTGAATGCAAGTTTGAAGCTCAAGAACAGTTCTGGAAAACCCAGAATTCGGCATGTCCGCTTGAGCGGAAAAAGCGCCGCTCGAGCGTAAAATGCAAGCTCCCAGAACTTTTTGCAGACATGGATGTCCGCTCGAGTGAAGAAATTCACTCTCGAGCGGGAAGTCATGTAGTGTGACCTTCGGCTCGAGCGTCCTAATTAACGCTCGAGTGTAAAAATGAGGTAACCAGTACTTTTGCAGACCATGAGGGTCCACTTGAGCGGCGGAACCCACACTCGAGTTGGGACCCCTGTTTCAAAAATTTTGTAAAGGTGTTCTCTGTTTCGTTTTCCGTTCTCTTTCATTTCTAAGCACTGTTAGGCATGCTTCGAGCATCATAAATGAGTTAAAAGGATAAGAAAGAAGCCTAAGAGGGATGTATGAATTAAGAATGGATTGAATTGTTTATGACCCATTGTGTTCATGAAATGTGTAGAGTCAAGCTCCAGGGTGAATCCACCGGTAGATCACTGTGAGTAATATCTTAGTAAAGATATTTTGAAGTATGTTAATCATCCAATTGCTTATTATAAGTCTTATAAGTTTGTTAATTTGAATTGCGGACAAATGTTTGTTATGCCATATGGCTGGGCCATAGGCCATTTGGTACAATTGATTGGGCCGAAGGCCGTTTAACATGAATGGAGAAATGAATGGGCTAGAGGCTGTTGGATATGAATGAATAGGCCAATGAATGGGCCAGAGGCCCTTGGATATGAATGAATAGGCCAATGAATGGGGTAGAGGCCATCGGCTATGAATGAATAGGCCAATGAATGGGCCAGAGGCCGTTGGATATGAATGAATAGGCCATTGAATGGGCCAGAGGCCGTTGGATATGAATGAATGAATTGGGCTCGAGGTCGTTCGTTTAAGAACAAAGTGGGCCAGAGGCCGTTTGATATGTTCGGGCTTGAATCACCTAATGTACCGAATAATACACGAAGTAGAATACTAAATGGGCCTAAGGCCGTTTGATATATGTGAGTCTCATTCGTGTACTTTCTTTATTTGATATTATTCACTGGGCTTTCGCTCACGCTCATTCATGTGTATATAGGTGAGCCAAGGGATGCCCAAACCCAGCCTTGGTGAAATATGTGAGAAACAGTCAAGGTTTTGAAAAGTTAGCCCAATGTCTCACGCACGAGACTTGTCTTCACCTCTTTTGTTCTTTTGTTATAGATTTGTTATGTTGGTGAAAACATTGGAGTACTTTTGTATATAAACTTTGGGTTTGACTGACTTAGACTTAAATGATCATGTACGTACAGTTTATATGTTAACTTCCCTCTGATGTGAGTTATTAACGAATACTTATTTGAAATGCTATGATGTGTATATAAGCACAGCTCTATGGACGAAGTTTTAAATTTTGCTTCTGTTTGGCCCCTTTACTCTGATGATTTATGTCTTAAAAGGTTTGAGGCCATAGGTAATCTCTTGTCAACTGGCCGGTTATGTCCTTAACCCATAGGGGCGGGTTCGAGTCATGACAATAGGTGTTGAGCCTTCCGGTTAGTACCAGTAAAAATGGCATAGTGACTTGTATAGTTATTATTATGAACACTAGCTCTAGAGATTTATTCATCATATTTACGACTTGATTGTTTTGAAAGAATATTGTTGATTTGGAAAGATGTTTGGAAATCTTGAATTACATTGTCTCAAAGAGAGAAAATGCATGTTTCATCATATCATTTCACGTGCATTTATCTTATGACATTGTTAAGCTTCACACATGTCATTAAATTTATTTCTACTAGGCTTTGTGCTCACCCTATGAGGGAAAGCACTTTTAGGTGAACTGGTGTGCCTTTGCCAAGGTGATGACTTGGGAGGATCTTGGAGCTTGAGGCTCGTATTTATTGTTTTCCTTGGTTATCTGTTGTACATTAAGCCACGGGGTTTTTTGTATTGAGTTGTGACTCATTTGCTGTAATCGAGCAAGGCCCTGAAAATCTATAGCCTTTAAGGTATTAACTTTTAATAATTTAGTTTTATTCGTTATGGATAAAATTCATGTTGTAGAACTGAAAGAATGTACTAAGGCATGTGTTGGAAATGATGTTGCATAATCATATTGTTGTTGTGTTCCGCATGTTAGCAATATTATAATGGAGTAGAATGTCTATTTATTTTGGGGCATTACAATAGGTATCATGCCACATTCACTATAGCAGTTCCCAATTAAGTCTCACATATAGGCGTATAGGTTCACAATTATGCATAATATAAAGTTTACTATCTGGGGTATTCAAACAAGTCACAATCACAAAATCATGGTCTCGATGGTCTAATCAATAGGACTAAGTAATATAACAATCATTCAGAGCAAAGGTATATAAATAAGTCCGAAGTCAATTAACACATTGATATTCATTCACAATAGTAAAGGTACCTAGGATAGCAGTCCTAGTGTTCTGAGTGTTTTCTGGGGGCGAGTGCAAATACTCTCCCTTGATTAGCATTTTCCCTTATCATAGAAGGTCTTATCATCGACACTGAACCAGCTGAGCTAGCGGTAGGTCTATTCATATTTTGTATAGCCTGGGGATAGTTTCTTATTGTATGGCCCATCTTACCACATCTATAACAAGCTCTAGAAATTCGATAACAAATTCCTCAGTGCTTTTTCTCACACTTTGAACAAGTCGATGTAGAGCCATTTCTTTGAGCAAGTTCATCTTGGCTAGATGTTTCAAACTTCGATTTCTTATCCTTCAAAAATTATTTATTTTGATCAGCATGTTGTCTCTTTCCTTTCTATTCAGAAGATCAGTTCATGTTAGCTTTAGACATCAATGCTTGGTCCAGCACATCAACATATTTTGTTAATTTCAGCACATTAACTTTCTCTTGGATCAAATTTCAGAGTCCTCCTTTGGATTTTCTTGCCTTCTTATAATTGGTATCAACCATGTGAGGTGCAAATCTCGCCAAGTCAGTGAACTAAGATTCATATTCGGCCACTGTTCGGTTTCCTTGCTTTAGCCCTTCAAATTTAGAAACTTTTTGATCTCAAACACATTGTGAAAGTATTTTTCATAAAATATCTCTAAGAATTGAGCCCAATTAATGTTTTTATTTTCTTCTCGAATCAACATCCACCATCTTCTTACGTCATCTTCTAAGGTGAACGTAGCCAACAAAACTTTTTGTGCTTCAGTGCACGGGAAGACTTCAAATAATTTTTCATTCCTAGAACCCATGCCTTGGCTTTCAAAGGGTCAACTCCTCCATGGAATAGCAGTGGTTTCATCTTCTTAAACTCTTTTTTCAATGCAATAGTTCGGTCATCCGCTTGATGTTCTTTCATAGGCAATGGAAGAGGTTCTTATCATCTAGTTGTTGTTGTTGCTGTCTTAAGGCTTCAACCATTTCTTGTACCATTCTTTCCAGTCTATCAAGTTGGGTTGTGGAAGCTTCTTCCAACTTATCTGCCTTTGTTCTGACCATGTTTTATATGAACTCGGATTATGACAAATATAGAAATATAAGCATATAAACATAGGCATATTTGCACATAGGCACACATTTTCTTATCATATTTCACATATCTTAGGTGCACAATTAATCATATACTTAACAGATGATTGCATACAGAACACTTATCAAATGAATGCACACATAAGCACACTTATCAAATGAATGCAATCCTCGATTCCATTCTACAAACTCTTATTGCTCAAATGGACACGTGTGTGGCATATAACTCATGCTCCAATACCAACTATCACAACCTAAACCCGCCCCTATAGGTTTAGGCTGTAACCAACCAGTAATCCTAGATTACCTAGCCTGAAAGATAGAATTAACAAAAATATTTAATTAATAACAGGGCCAAAAGTGGAAGTAGAGTATAAAAATTTGTCAATTGAGCTGTGCATACGTGCTATGAACAGAAATATACACAATATATTACACTTCACACCATAATATTTGCAAACATTCATTATATATAGATATATAACCCAAGATCAAAGGCTTATAACATAACAGACTGTACAAAAGGTTGACTCCAAAGTAGGCTCTAATGCAGAACTTCCTGATGCTCACCTACATACATATATATAAACGGAGTGAGCTAGAAACCCAATGAGTAATCTCAATGTAAGGGGTTAAATGAATAAGTCTCATAACTTATCAAAGCAACATAAAGTTCTTGACATAATTGAAGCTTGTTTCGAAAACACACAATAACAAATGCATTTTGTCAAACCTTTCATAACTTAACCAATTGTGAAGTGCTCAAAGGCCCTATTTAACTTGCCGAAATACCACATAGAACATTCATATATAATGACTTATTAGGGGCACCGATATCGGTGACTCATACCGAAAATCATTAAAATGGCTTAGACGGAACATCATATTGATGACTTATACAGAATGCAGAACATCACATCTGATGACTTATACAGAATGCAGAACATCATATTTGATGATTTATATGGAATGCAGAACGTCACACTTGATGGCTTATACAAAACATCACTTTGATGACTTATACATGGTGAGCTCATACAAAACGTCTTATACATGTAGATTCCATACAGAAGGATTGCCATTGAAGTCATACAGAACAATCATCAATATCAACATTATATAGAACGTTTACAATGGTTCAGTAACTTATACAGAATGTCACTTATGTATCATAAACAAAATTGTAGTTACCAAATGATCAAGTCACATTTTCATATCGTCGTTCAAAAGGAACTTATTCATTCTTAGCAAATCACATTTTCAGAAAGCTTATCTCATTTTATACAATTCAGAGTTTGAAGCATAACTTTGTCTCAAAGTACTTATTCAAAAATCTTGTCAAATCTCATATCTTGTACTAAGTATAGGTTTCATAGACTATCGTAAAGCAAGACTAATTTCAAATTAGCTCATACAAAAATATGTTACAAAGACATTATTGACCTTGATCAATCCGATGGTCCTTTTCAACGATCGAACTTGTACATTATGCATAACCAAACGCATATTGAAACTTAACGTTCAACCCGAATCAATATTTCTTCTCTTTTCTAATCATTTTCTCATGTTGTTTATTATCTTATTAATCCTTGATAAGTCATAATTCACACCCAAGAATGCCCAGAAAGACATGGGAATGAAGATATGAACTCAAAACATCTTTTGAAAACGTGCTAAAAATAAGCTGGTGGCTAGAGCCAACTTTTGGTTGGTAGAGCCATCTCAATATGCATACTCAGCTTGCTCAAGCCACCATTTAGTCGCTCGAGCCAACTTATGTAGATTGTAAAAGTACTGGGAGCTCGCAATGTTCGCTCGAGCATGGCTCCAGTGGTTTACAAAATTTTTGGGTTTTCCGTAGCAGAATTTGAGCTCCAAACATGCATTATTACATGTAAAAGCTTGCATGATTATTCCAAACTCGTGAAAGCACTTTGATAATTATAAAAACATCTTGGATAACTCAAACACATGATCATTCATAAATTATTTGCTCAAAACCTCATGAATTTACCAAGATTGAACTCAAACCTTCATGCATGTGAGTATTAAGTTCAAAACTCTTTTCATGGCTTTCCAAACATAAAAGTAAGCTTTCAAAACTTTTGAAACAATGATGCATTTGCAAAATAACTTCCAATTTCATCATGGACCATAGAATTCAAACCCAAAATGATAAAATTCTACATATTCATGCATGGATGTAAAGTTACAACACTTTCTTGATATCCTTTAACAAAATACATGCAAATGATCATGTTAATTCCATGAACTCAACTTCAAAACACACTATATTTAAGAATTGAGGGTTAAATTCTTACCTAGAGCATTCAAACACACTAATTCTTGCACAATCTTGATCAATTCAAGTTGATCCTCCAAGTTCTTCTTCAACCTTTCACTCGCTCTCTAGATGAGAGGTGACTTTCTCTCTAAAAGTGTAATCTCAAAATTTTGCACTTGAAAGGAGAAGAAATGAGCTCAAGGATGAGCTAATATCACACTTATATAGCTAGGATGGCTTAAACATTAATCAGAACATTTTGCTAATTAAATACAACTTAATTAATTAAATTGAATCAATTTTTAATCAAACTTACTATATGGTTCTAAAAATTCCAATTAGTCTATTCATGTAGCCAATTTTAGTTTCTAATAACATTTAAGCCACCAATTTTGAATTCTAAATAGAAATCATAACAGATAGCTTTCAAATCAAACAGATGTACACAAATTAATCAAATGGCACATATCACAATTAATACTTAACACATAATTAAATAAATATATTAGTGATATGCACGTTGGGTCATCACAATGTATATTTCTTATACCTCAACTAGATGACATGCTTGATAGACTTGGAGGATCTAAAGTGTTCTCCAAAATAGACTTGAAGAGTGGCTACCACCAGATTCATATTCGTCCAAGTGATGAATGGAAGACAGCTTTCGAAACCAAGGAAAGATTATACGGGTGGTTGGTGATGCCATTCAGATTAACTAATGCTCCTATTACTTTTATACAAATAATAAACCAGGTATTTCAACCATTTATTGGAAAATTTGTGGTCATGTACTTTGATGATATTCTGATTTATAGTCATAGCGAAACTGAGCATCTGCAAAATTTATGGGAAGTCTTTAATGCATTGCTGGAAAATAAGCTCTACGTCAACTTAAAGAAGTGTAGTTTTATGACAAGCAACCTAATTTTCTTAGGGTACGTTGTGAGCACTGAAAGAATTAAAGTAGATCAAGCCAAAGTGAAAGCAATCCAAGAATGGCCAACTCCTAAAACAATTCGTAAGGTTCGTAGCTTTCATGGACTTGCAACATTCTACAAGCGTTTTGTGCAGAATTTCAACACTATAGTCACACCCTTTATTGATTCTCTGAAGCAAAATAAACTTCTGCGAATTGAGAAAGCAAGCTGGAGTTTTGCAATTCTTATAGAACGATTGACCACCACCCCAATTTTGGCCATTCCAAATTTTGACAAATTATTTGATGGGCATCGAAGCTATTTTATCTCAAGAAGGCAAACCTATAGCCTTATTCGGTGAGAAACTTAGCTAGGCCCGATGAAAGTGGACTACATACGAGCAGGAGTTATATGTCGTTGTTCAAACATTACATCATTGGGAGTCATATCTAATACAAAGGGAGTTTATCTTGAATAGTGACCATCAAGGTCTCAAATTTCTCCAAAATTCAGTAAAACCATGCTAGATTAATCGCATTCACTTTTTCTATCAAACATAAGTCTAGTCAATTGAATAAAGTAACTGATGCAATGAGTCGCCTGAGCTGAGTTGCTTACTATTGTTCGGAATGAAATTTCTGGATTTCGTTATCTAAAAGAGCCCTATGTAGATGAGGAGGACTTTAAGGAGGTATGGGCAAAGTGTAATTCTGGGCTGCCAAGTTCAGGAAAATTTTAGTTACAAGATGGAATCTTTTAATTTGAGAGTCATTTGTGTATTTCTCAAGGGTCTCAACGAGAGCACATTATTCATGAGATGCACTATGGTGGATTAGCTGGTCATATGGGACGGGATAAGACTGTCACACTGGTGGAATCTCTTTATTACTGGCCACAACTGAACTTCAACGGTGCTATACATGCCAAACTGCAAAAGGACAAGCACAAAACATTGCTCTTTATACTCTACTCCCCATTCCAGAAGCATCATGGGAAGATTTGTCTATGGACTTCATTCTAGGACTTCCAAGGACTTAACGCGGTATGGATTTTATATTTGTGGTTGTTGACAAAATTTCCAAAATGAGCCATTTTATTCCTTATAGAAAGACATCCGATACTACTCAAGTTGTCCAATTGTTCTTTCGAGAAGTGGTTCAATTGCATGGTTTGCCCAAAACCAAAGTTTCAAATTATGACAGCAAATTTTTGAGCCATTTTTGGTGAACATTGTTGAGCGTTGTATACAACTTTGCAGTACAGCAGCACATGCCATCCACAAATTGATGGGCAAATAGAGGTAGTTAACAGAACCTTAGGAAATATCTTGCGTAGCTTGTGCCAAGACAGTCCAAAATAGTGGGACTTCACTAGTAGTAAATCCCCATTTGCGATTATCTATGTCCGCCCACCTTTGCACACCTTGGATTTAGTTCCATTGCCTAAACTTCCTAGTATGAGTATCATTACATATCATAAGGCAGAAAAGGCAGCTAAAATTCATTTAGAGGTTAGACAGAAGCTAGAAGAGTCTGCTGACAAATATAAAATGTTTAATAATCAACATCATCGGAAACAAACTTTTGAGGTAGGAGACGTGGTGATGGTACATTTAAGGAAGGAAAGGTTTCTGGTGGGTACATGCAACAAGCTGAAACAAAAGAAATTTGGCCCTTTTCGCATCTTGTAAAAAATTAATTATAATCCTTATGTGGTAGACCTTTTTGCGGACTTGGCTATTTCAACAACTTTCAACATTCAAGATCTATTCAAGTTTCATGCATCTCTATCTTCTGCCGTTCTTGTGAAAATCGAGGATGAGTATTTTATTTTATTTTATTTTTTTATGAAGGGGATTATGATGTAGAACAAAATTCTATAATTTTTATATGTCTTAATTTTATTATTTTGGAATTAGATTTTGACTAAAATTTTAAATAGTTTAGAATTTAAGTTTCTTATTCTCTTAGGTTTCCTAATTTGTATTGTTTTAAGTTTCCTCGTTTGTTTTAGAATTACTTTTCCTGTAAGTTTTAGGTTTAGTTTATTATAAATAAGCTTTCAAGCATATGTCATGGATTCATTCAATCAATAATATTTTAAAGAGTTTTTCTTCTATCTTCACTACAAGAAAAATCACAATTGGCGACCAAAAAAACAAAAATCGTCGCTGAAAGTCGCAGAAATGGCGACTAAAACAGTTTTGGTCGCCGAACATAACACTTTTAGCGACTAAAAGAGTTTAGTCGCCAAACATAAGGGTTTTAGCGACTAAAAGATGATTTAGTCGCCGAATATAGGGTTTTTAGCGACTAAAATTTGTTTAGTAGCCAAAAGTCACAGTTTTTCCCGACTAAATTAATTTAGTAGCCAAAAGTTCTGGTTTTGGCGACTAAAAAACGTTTTAGTCGCCGATTATAGGTCTTTTGCCGACTATAAACATTTTTGTCGCTGAAGGTGCAGTTTTTTGGCTACAAAAAAAAAAATTAGTAGCTAACAACTCTCAATTGCCGACTAAAACTCCATTTAGTAGCGAAAAGGGGACCTTTTTGGCGACAAAAACTCGATTTAGTCGCCAAAAGCGACTTTATTTATACACGAACTTCATATTTAGCGACAAACAAATTAATTAGTAGCCGAAAATTAGTAAATTGGCGACTAAAAATTTATTTTAGTCGCCAAAAGTGTCGACAAATTTTTTTTAGTAAATCATTTATTTTATACATAAATTATATTTAATATATATAATTATATTTATATATAAACTTTTTAATTAAAACCGGTGAAAATAATGTATAAATAATATAAGTTGCAATTATATTCGCGTGAGGATTCAGTGGCATAGTGGGAGGCACTGTGCTGGGAAGGTTTGGAAGTTGGGGAGTTGGAGGTCCAAGGTTCGAACCACCTGAGGCGCTGAGGGAGATGGAAATTTTTTTTTTGAAACATGCTTTTGGCGACTAAAGAGTTTAGTCGCCGAAAATTACTCCTTTTGGCGACGATCAGTTTAGTCGGGGAATCTCAAAAAAAAAAAAAAACTATTGGCGACTAAAATTTTAGTCGCCAAATGCATAATTTCCAAAAACGAATTCAGTTTTGGCGCCTAAAAGGTTGGTCATTGATTCATCGACTTTTGGCGACTAACACGTTTTAGTCGCCAATTCCTTCATGACAGAAATTCACGACAAAGCTGGCGACGAAATTATTTAGTCGCGGAAAGTGAAAAACCTACCTTTGGCGACTAAAAAGTGACTTTTGGCGACTAAAATTTTAGTCGCCAAATGTGTTTTTTTTTGTAGTGCTTCCTTGTGGATTCAAGGGTGTTCTTGTGGATTCAAGAATTCTCATCTACTAGAACGATATCTAGTTCCTTCCTACACTACCGCTGGATCACTTTTTAACCTCATCTTCATAAGTTTTAGGAGTGGTAGGGCCAGGGCTCGGAGTAGACACAGTACACTTTGTAAATATAGTCTAACTCCTCGCATTTTATAAACTAGATGGCTTTAACACCTAATGGCCTTTTTATAAATAAATAAAAGCTACAATGCATGTTTTCTTTTTGTATAAATATTTGGGTACCCCACTTGCATTATTAATCTGTTAAATTTAGAATTGACCTTTGGTAAACTTAGTAGTTAACTAGTTGCAATATTGAACGTCTAGGTACCGAGGTTGGATCGTGACAAAAATTGTTATCAGAGCAATGATTTATTTATAAAAAAAAATCATTAGAGCATAGGACACATACACAACTATGAAGTAGGGAGAGACAAACCTTAGTTTACAAGTTATGTTTAAACATGTCATATTAGCTACTATACGTGTAGTATCTCATTAATTCCATAGCTAAGTTTGGTCATCCTATTGTGTAGGAGATGTCAGAGTCTTGAAAAAGTTTTAGGAAATTGCAACAATAATGTCTCAGACCTACTAGAAGAATGGGAAGACTCTAAGGAGATAGCTAGAAACTCAAACCCAACCCTCAAACGGCTTATGGGTAGTAGACCAATCTACTTACGGACAAACCTAGTGACAACAGAACAATTGTGGTGGATGGATGAAAGTACGTTAGATAGATACATTAGACCAACTAGTGTTGTAGGCCTCGAGTTAGATGTTGGGTAGCCTCGCTACTTAATGGCACCGCTACCCGAGAAATTTGTGGAGAGAAGAAAGAATGCCTTTTTTAGTGATAATTTACGAACTAGTACCCCTTGCTCTCAAGACATTATCAACGTCCAAAATGTAGATTTTGGTGATCTTATGACGCATATAGAAATACTGGTGCGGACTACGGGACATCAAATATGGTATTATGACATAGGTGCCCCAATCTATAGAGATGAAGTGGTTTGGATATGCTATGGGATTGAACAGAGTAGTTGGGAATTTGAGTGCCATGTAGCTGTATTTCCCTCAGTTGTTCAACTTTCCAAATTAGACCCCTAGTATAAGAAATCTTTTTAGTGTACAGTGAGCGAATCATATCCAAATTGTAATTATTTTTTTGTTTGTTTGTTTGTTTGTTTGTTTTTTTTTTTTTTTTTTTTAAATAGAAGGATTAGACACTAACTGAATTTAACTTTTAGATGTGGTTAATATACCAACACTCAAATGAATAAATAAAACTATTGTTTTTATGAATTATGTGTATAACGTTTTGTGAATTAAATGTGTAATGATTAGTGTAATGATTAGGAATTATTATATACAAATACAATTTATGCATTATTTTGTTAAAACTTTTATTCTGTATTAATGGCTAATTATGGGAATAGTATCGGATTGTTGTCTAGCGGAGTCGACCCAATAGAAAGAAATGTAGAAAAAGTTGTTACTACTTTCTTGCAAGCTTTGCAAACTAACATAACCAATGGAACACCAGAACAATGAGAAGAGCCAATTACAATAAAGCAGTTCTATGATCTAAAATCTTCCACATTTGTTGGTGGTTCGAACCCATTGCTAGCAAAAGCTTGGGTTAGAGAAATGGAAAAAAAAAAATTGTGCACTACCCTATACAGAAGAGCAGAAGGTGCCTTTTGCCATCTTCACTCTTAAAGAAGGTGCACAAGAATAGTGGCTTCTTACTATAGTTTGCTTTTGTGATAGCCCTACAGTTCGGACTCCCGAGACTCTAAATATGGTTTCACAAGTGCAATGTAAAATAGAAAAACACAAATAAGAGTCCAAATCCAACAAAACTTTGGAAAATTGATTTACAATCAGAAATGCCAAAAATGGACTACATAGCCAAATTTCAGAGTCGCCACCTAAATATTTTTGAGAAATTTAAGAAACCCGTGACTCATGCCAAGGGCCACTTGCTCGTCATAACCAAAGTGTCTTGGCTCGGAAACTTAGGTATGAGTGGGGAAGGTCATGAATTGAGCACTCTACTCACCCGATCAAAGATCAGTATCTACTAATCATGATGTGATTTTTATGTACATTATATGTTCTTGTTCCGATTATTATGCTAACTTACTATGTGAGGCACACACGTATAGACTAAGTCACCTACTTTGGAATGCTTTGATTTCATGTTTGTTTGCAAAGAGTTTTGGATATGTGCTACTTGAAAAAGTAAACTCATATGTACATTCATCAAATCATCCCAATTTAAGCGACATAGCCTTCATCCACCAGCATTCAAGAGGTATATCAAATAAGCACTTAGCCTCATAGTAATATGCTTGATATGGCAACACAAACATACATGCAATATGCTAAAGCAAAGACGCTCACCTAGTACTCAACCGAGGCAAGCCAAAGGAAAGGAAATAGTTAGAAAAATGAATGCTTTAATATGCAAAATGACTAATGTAATACATACAAAATGCAACTACTAGGTTCGGCTTTTAACATGTCATATGGATCAACTAAAAGCATGTGGTACCACACGTATTCAAGTAAGTAGGAAATGACAACAATGTTAGAATGATGAACTTAACCCTATGCATGCAAAAAATGGATACAACACATGGTGTTGATATGAAATAAAACATATGATGCTACCACGATAAGCATATAAATAAAAGGGAGAAAGAAATGGGGATTGGAAGACATGTAATATTACAAGTGTTACAAATTTGCCCTCACACAAGAGGGTCCGAATGAATATCCACTACTACAAAAACAGATAAAGATCACACTTTTTTGGTGTGATGTATATTATTTAATCACACCTTTTAAGTTTTATTAAAGTGTGATCTTTGGGAGTGATTAAAAATGGTCATTTTTAATCACACTTAAAAAGTGTGCTTAATAACATTTAGATCACACCTTTTAAGTGTGATTAAAAACATTTATATCACACCTTTTAAGTGTGATCTTTGGAAGTGTGATTAATAACATTTAGATCACACCTTTTAAGTGTGATCTTTGAAAGTGTAATTAAAAAGGATCATTTTTAATCACACTTTTTAAGTGTGATTAATAACATTTAGATCACACATTTTAAGTGTGATTAATAACTAATAAAATCTGTAATAAAAAAAGAGTTCGACATATTTGAAAAATAATCAATATTATTTTTGTATACACATTTAAAGAAAGTAATACACACTATATACTATATTTTAAATCATAACCACATATTGAATAGAATAACGTCATATATTTCATAAATGAAAATTAAATATTCAAAAGTATATACAAAGGAATTAAATAAAAAAAAATTAACTGTGCTTACATATATTAAAAAATAAAAAAACTTAAAAAACTAAGTTCTTTAATTCTTGGACCATATTTTGCATCTCTCCAAGATCAAATACACCTTACAGAGAGAAGAGGCTGACAAATACACTAAGTTCTTTAATTCTTGGACCATTTTAATTCTTGGACCATATTTTGCATCTCTCCGAGATCAAAACTAAGCTTTCGAAAGGTGTTTAAGGCTTCCTTCGAGATCAAATACACCTTACCAGATTCAACTGGTTGTAGAATTGATCGACAAGATTAAAGCAGTCACTCGAATTTCTCCACCATCGTAATCAAGAAGATCAAAGGAAAATACTTTGCCTTGACCCCGAGGATTATTGTAGTGTCTAAGTTCCCCTTCTTTGTCACTCGGGCCTTAATTGTCCACCTTCACGATATTGATTCAAAGCAACAATTGAATAATCTGGTAGCGACTTCATTCTTAGCTCTGTGCCCTCTGTTTGTGTACATTGGAGGTGGTGTTGATATCTTACTGAGTTGACGCCCATAATTATTCATTGGAGCCCGTGAAATCCCAGCACCAATTTACATTTTGGGGTACATAACATGGGTATTTTGTTGCATTATATCGTCCAGAGTCAGGATTGCTGGCAAAGGAACCTCCACCATAGGAATGTGAATCTACACTACGATCTATTGTAGGTTGGTTTGGAAGAGTTCCACCAGGTAGATTTGGTGTGGCAATTGAACCACCTAGTGAACTACCAACATAAGATGGTGGATTACCAAGAATCGCTTGTCCCCTGATCCATGGTAGACTGCATCTGTGCAGAAGGTCTTGCCCTTGGAGCAGCACCCGTATTGATGCCAAGTCGCTCATATTGTTTTGGTTCGCCTATAGGATCACACTTGTCAAGTATCACATTCAAGTCTATGATAATAATAATCCTATTTAAAAGAAAGGGATCAAAATTGTCAATGATCAATCTATACAGAAAAATGGAAACAAATATTATAGGGTAAATTACACTTACACCCCCTGAAGTTTGGGTTTAATACATATCACTCTGACGTTTGGGAAATTATACTAACCCCCGTGTCATTGTAATTATTTAGACGAAATGAAGACATTGAACTCATGCACTCTTTTTTTTTTTTGCTTTGCTTTGCTTTACTTTCTCTTTTTTTTCCCCTTTCCTTTAGTTTTTTTTTAAATGTAATTTTCTCTATTTTTCTACTAGGAGCTGTTACCTTTTATATAAGCAGGGGATTTGTAAAATAAGATTATTAACCACAGGGATGGGGATGTAATTTCCAAAACGTCAGGGGATGGGTAGTAATTGAACCAAACCTCAAGGGGCGTCGATGCAATTTACCCAATATTATATTAAGTAATCAACAGAATTTACCTAATGCAATTGTCAAGTGGAACAGAAATTTATGTGGTCATTTGTTTCAATCAATAATAGCAAAAATATGGAAATGCATTAAAAAAAAAAAATTGCTTCTGCTATCTTATTATAATATCTAATTATAGACGATATTTAATAGAGATTCCAATATTTGTTTTTTGAGAAAAAGAAGACATGAGAAGTGCAATTTGAGAGGACTACTCTTATGATTAGAATTTAAGTACCAAGCTATTCTCAAACCTCTATATGAATTATTAACTTCTACAAATACACTTTGGTTGTGTTTGGTTTAGTTTTGAAAACACTTTTTGAGGGCTCAAAACCCAAAATTTGTTTCGTTTACAATTTTCTCAAAATTGTTTTCAATCACTTTTTCTATCTCCTCTTCTCCCTTTCTCTCACATCCCACATATCATTGTCCATTTGACTGTTAATTAGATATTAAAAGAAATACATATGAATAAATACACCTTGCATCTTGGATTGAGTCTAACATTTGATAAGCATCTAACTAGATTGAGTTTGATGTTGTCAATACTTTAGAGGTGCTAAAATTTTGTTCTAAATTAAATATGCCCACTTAAAAGTCATAAAACTTTATAACATAAAAATAAATAAGCAGTAAGCAGTAAAAGACCTGAGTGGCAGGTTCTTGACTCAGACCTCTGCAGTCGTCCCAACGGTTGCAAACCTCATCCTCCCATTATCAAGATCCCTATGAACCTGAACAAAATTTTACAAATAATGCTACTTTGAGATAAAAGGCTAGTGAAACAAATCCTAGGCACAGAGAAAATAACTATGAGCTGTCAATGACTTTACAAACCACGTCGATGGTATAAGGAGTATCAACTTGGCACAAAGCTCTTTCAATAGCAGCTATAAAGTTAGGTTGTATAACTCTTAGAGGAAGGGTAGCCTCTGGAAACAGAACAACTCCTGGAAAAAAATTATAAAATATATATATACATATTAACAAAAATAAAGAAAAGGAATTAAAGTAATGAAGATAAGACTGAGACAAAAGAAGCCACTTAAATTGTTCCTAAGCCATGCGCATATGACACTAGGTCAATAAGCTACACCAAGACCTGTAAATCACTGTCCCTCAGCTCTATGGCATTTCATGCTACTTGGTTAAGCTAAATCTTGAATTCATGAAATCGTAGGGCCATACATGAGTCACAAACCTCTGGTTCTTTCAAATGATTAGATGCAGAGCTATGGCTCTTTCAAATGTCAAAAGATCAAATAATGATGAGTGGTTCCTTAATTCTTGGAGGATTCGAAGAAGTATCCTCACGTATTGAGGTGTTTCTGTGTTGTGTGGGTTGAGTGGCTGTGAGTATATATTGAGTGGTTCATTGTTCAGGGTTATGAGTTCTCTAAACTAAGGGTCGAGTGATGAGAGTTCATATGGAGTGTTTTATTTCAATTAATGTCTGTTCTTTTGCAGGATTTGCTGGATGTGAAGAATTTAGGTTCACTAAAAATGTGGGTTGAGTGTTATGAGAATATATATATATATATATATGTGGGTTTTTACTAACACTTTTGTCTATATTAAGTGGAATCTGTTTTGCAGGTGCAAGTAGATACAGAGCATGAGTATTGTGAGGTTACTAAATGTGGGTTGAGTGGTGTGAGCAAAAAATTGTGTGGAGCCTTCCCCTTTACCTGTTTATTGATGAGTGAGCTGAACTAATTCCTCTCTAATCAGTTATATTATATCAAAGATAAGAGACCACTATCATGCCATCAACTAATTCCTCTCTAATCTTGTTCCTTCTTCCTATTTCTTTTGTTAAATATGTACTTGTGCATTACTCTCAGATGCAAGGACATACAAATGATTTCAAATAAAAGTAAGGAATTGATATTAATGGAGAGTACTCACCTCCGAATTTCAGCAAGATCACCAGTGAGCTCATAACTAAGAGAGTAATAGAAGTAGAGTCTCGCAGCCAGAACATCAATGGTTTGCCTATTCAAGTTTTTCAAACAGGTAATACTTGCTGAGGAACAACTTTAGCCTGGAGAGCAGCAGCAATAAGCAATAATGTGATTTAACAAACATTATCAATCGAGTAAAGAATAACACAACACTTGACGTGAGCATAATTTGCCAGCTTTTCCAATATTCTTACAATATACCAGCATTAACAAGACCACTCTTTGTAGAACCGTAGAAAGGAATACAGCCGACAACCAATATATATAAGCTTCTGGTGCCTTGAGCTGAATTTGCCATATCTAATTTATTTTATTTTATTATTATTATTTTTTTTGGTGAATAAGTCATAAATTAAACGACAAAAAAACTACAAGGGGTATACCCCAAGAGCTAACCAACTATACAGGGACACAGCAACCAACAAAACAAAAAAAAGAAAAGAAAAAAAAAGTGCAAATTAAAATTTTCGCTTAAAAAAATGTCTACCTCACCAAAGTCTACTTTAAACATAAAGGAACTCTTTCCCACCTGACCCTTCATTGAAGAAGAGACCTCCAACAGATCAACTATCAGTTTCAGCAATGCATCAACTTTGATGTTCGGAATTGCACCAACTAAAACAGTCAAAACCCAATGCAAAGCCTTGTCTTGCACACTGTAAAGTAATAGTAAACCACACAGGCGAGTCGTGAACAAAGTTGCAATTAGAGACGGGTGAGCATATTCCAACAACAAAAATATTCTGCACAAAGACATGCAACACTCTAGAATTGAAAGCTCTACTGTCTTCAACGAACAATGATTTACTCCAAATACTCGTATATGATAAAACACTAGCAATACATGGCCCATCTAAAGCATTTCGCATTTATGAGTCTAGTAGCAAGTTCTACAACTAAAAGAGGATATATGTAATGAGAATAGAAAAGAAATTACTCACTCTTAAATATGTTAACTCAAGTTATCTATGACAAAGAAATCATGTGTATATGTTAAAATCAAGTTAAACCATTGAAGCAAAATAAAACAAATCAATGTATGCAATTGTACCATTTTGAAATCCATTGATAAGAAACATTCAATTGCATGTGCTGAATATAACTTATTCCATCTACAAATCATATAATGATGAAAGATATCGAAAAATGTCTCACTGTATCTCATGGAGCAAAGCTGCAAAATTACAATCATAGAAATCAAACTACTAATGAGTTGAAATCAAGTCACAGTTGGCACCTTCCATTACCCTAATCCATTGACATTTTTATTTGAGATATACCCAAATCCAAACAAAATTTTCACTTATGAACTTAATAAGTAAGCTTATGTTAAGCAGAGTAAAAGAACCCAATTGTAAAGATAAGTGTTCCAGTTTGACAATGGCACAAATATCTCAAATAAGAAGAAGAAGAAGAAGAAGAAGAAGAAGAAGAAGAAAGAAAGAAAGAAAGAAAGAAAGAAAGAAAGAAAGAAATGAAGGAAAAAGCAGCAGAGATAAATGCATTCCTTAAATGCAAGGATGGTATGCAAGATTATAAACCAAATCAAATGAACATACCTCTCTTGATGAAGAAACACCACGTATAAGTCTCCGACCAGCATATCTCAAAGAAGGTGCACAGTTATTCAATCCATCATCCTTTTCTGCTTCCAACTGCAATCCACCCTCAGCAACGTCCTTCCTCTCAAGTTTATCATACATGCTTTGGACTTCCTGCAACTCTGTTACCAATGCCTCAACTGCTGCTTCTCTTACTGTACTATCAACCTAAGAAGCACGGACACCTTCCCGGAGGCTACGTATTAGTGTCGGACACACGTCGGATACGGACACGCGTCGGACACGCGGTTGACACGTGTCTGACACGTCTGCAGAGGTGTCCCATTTTTTTTATTTTTTTTGTTTTCCGGACACGCTCCAGACATGTCCAGACACGCGACGGACACGCGCGAGGTCGAAAACATAATTTTTGAAACTTAAACAGGGTCAAAGTGTAAAATTAACAAAAAGAAAAGGAAGACGATCGTGAGTCGAAGGGGAGAAGAAAGAGTCGAACCTGATCGAAGGGGAGAAGACCTAGATCGCGAGTCGAACCTGATCAAAGAGTCGATCGAAAACCCTAAGAACACGATCGCGAGTAGAAGACGATCGCGAGAAGCAGACGATCGACAACCCTAGGTACGTTTCGCTGCTCCTGTTCCTCTCTTCTTCTTCTCCCTTCGTTCGTTTCTGTGCTGCGTTGCCTCTGTTTTTCTTTTCTTTTCTTTTTTTTCTCTTCTCTATGAGTCGACGACCCTGTTATAACAAATACAAACAAAAGAAAAAAATTATTTTATTTTATAAATAAAAAAAAATCAGTTCTTTATTTTTAAATAAAGGAATACAAATAGTAATTTGTTTTTTTTTTATTTCTTCTTCACTCATAAATATTTATTTTATTTTATAAACAAAATAAATAAATAAAATCAGTCCTTTCTTTTACTGTTTTTATTTATTTAATTTTTTTTCTTTCTTTAACTTATTCTATCTGTTTGTTATTTTTATTTATTTTTATGCATTGTTATTATTATTTTATAGGAACCAATTTGTGATTCTTGAATATAGCATTGCCTTCAAGCAATGCAATTTCTGATTTTTTTAATTTTTGTTAGTGTTATTTTGCATTTTTTTATTACCTTTCAATGAATAATTATATATTTTATGACATATAATAAATAAAATTAATTATATATATTGAACGTGTCCCCAGCGTGTCGTGTCCTCTATTTTTTAAAATTTTGCATGTCCGCATGTCCGTGTCGTGTCGCGTGTCCGTGTCCGTGTCCGTGCTACTTAGCTATCAGCTGATGCAAGGTCCTTAAAGACACTAATATGGAACTCAGGCAGACCACTACTTGCCAGAGTCAGCATAGGCACCCGAGTCTCGTCAAACTTCATATCCAACTGTTTGGGCTTTGGTTCCACATTATCAGAAGGAGCATGACGTTTCTCTTTGTCTAATGCTTTCCTTTTCTTCTTTCTCTCCATTGGCTTGATAGATTGCATAGTTGAAGATGGGGAGGCAGACCCATCTGCAACCTATTTCTTCTTATCCTTTTTCATTTTCTTTTTCAAACGCTCCGAAACAACTTTATCATTGATTATAGTTACCTGATTTTTCGCTTCCTTTACAATGATCGAAGATGGGGAAGCAGACCTGTCTGCAACTTTTTCTTCTTCTCCTTTTTCATTTTCTTTTTCAATGGCTCAGAAACAACTTTATCACTGATTATATCCAACTGATTTTCTGCTTCCTCCACAGCATCATCAGACCCTTTTTCTTACTACCCATTTATGCCAACCAAAAAAAATTGTACAAGAAACTTGCTGCTTAAAACAAATAAAATCAATGATAAATAACAAAATTTAACAAAATGATAAGCATATTCAAGCCTAACTAACAAAATCAAGGTCAGGCTTCATTTATTAGTCCAGTAGACAGAACAGTATCCATGACTTACAGCTCCTCAAGAGTAGCAATGTCTCTGATTTCCTTTGGAATTGAACCATTAATGCGGTTTCCTAAAAGGGACCTTGCCTTTTGTTTATGATCAAACTCCCTTTTGACAAGTAACAGAGCAATTACCCACTTCTTGAGTGCATAACTTAAATTAGTTAATAACGTTCTATAAAGCTTTATTGGATCTTGACAATTCTATTTTTGAAGAAGTTTCCACAGCCATCCGTGTTTTCTTTTTTGTTTCAAAAATAAAATTAAAAAGAAAAATCTGCACCTGAATCTCAAATGAGAAAGGAAGCCCATTGGCAAAGTTTGAAGAATAGTCTATGGCTGAAGGAGAAGCACGACATTATTGAGCTGGTACTTTCTTGAAGACAGCTCGGTTGTATTGGACTATTTGACAATTTTATACTGAGAATCTGAGGAATTATTATAGAGCTATTTGATTGGGTTTATATGTATATGTGCCATATTGGAAATTATCAGGAACAAGTTTGTCATCTTTTCACATTGGAATTGTTAAGGCAATATTATGCTTCAAATTTTCTTTCTGAGGCATAAAAGAAAGCAATATAAATGCTTTGCCTTTTTCTGTTTTAGCAAATTTCTGAGATGAAAGATGTCCTGTTGTCTTGAATTCTTTAGTTAAAGGATATCATTAGAATAAGGTTAAAAATTTTCAGCAAAACTTGAAAGTACCAAGCTTCCATTTTGTCTACCTTATACCACTGCTAGTGTAAGCCAAGTGGTTACCTAGTTTGGCCACTTAACCTTGATTTATGGGGAAAGATGAAAAAATTGTCGGTGTTTGTCAGGTCATAAACTTAGGTTTTTAGTATGTGGGTCATGTTTCTGGTTAAAAATTATGAAATAACAGTGTAATTTTTAAATTGTGTGCTCACCAAACTAAATGAAACTGTTGCCTTTTTTTTTCTTCACAAAATTAATATAAACTATCATTACATATAGCACCTTTCATCTGTATACAGTGGAATATAGTTCTACATTCTAAATTACTGCAACACTGTTGTCACAACTGTGTTTGTCTTTCAAGATTTCCCTGTGTGCTGTGTTTCACTTTCATTCTATATGATGGTTTGTGCATTTATGATCCCTATTGCCGGAAGATGATTCGTAATAGAACCCAATTTCTTTAGATTCAACAAATTTATATTAAAAAAAAATGTGTTCAACCCAAGAACCTAATTTCACATTCAGGTTTTAATTTTTCCAATTCAGATTCAGATATTTTCCCCAACTCGCATTCAAGAAATTTAAAAACAAAAAAATAATAATAATAATTTCACAACCTGAAACACAATTCTAATTTTTTATTTGCTCAATCAGAACCCTAATTTTTCCGTGTGTGTGTGTGTGTGTGTGTGTGTGTGTGTGAGAGAGAGAGAGAGAGAAAGAGACCTTAAACAGAGTGGTAGCATAAATAATGTAGTTCCTCATCCTTCCATAAGTGGTTATACGAATCTCATTCTTAATCGGCGTCTTTGGCCACAGTTTCTGTACCCTCTGATACCGATCCATCTAAACACAAAAAACCCAAAATCAAAAACACAATTTTTTCTCCAAAAAATCAAAAACACAACAAGAAAACAGCAAAAGGGTACACAAATTAGATCTGAAGAAGGGAATAGGAAGAGGGGTAACCGTGATGAGTGTTGAGTGAGTTTGGAACGGGTAAAAGGCAATGGAAGTCTTTGAAAACCAGCTCTCGCCTTTTGCTAGTCTCCATGGCAGCTCTGGATCGATGAATTGGGTGAGAGAAGAGCCATGGCCGTTGTGGGTTGTAGAGAGAGAAATTGGAGGAGAGAGAGAGAGAGAGTGAGAATCTGATTTAAGGGTTTGAAATGGAAGTGTGGTGGAGGAGCAGAGATTTAGCGTTTGAAATGGAAGAGTGTGGTGGAGTAGAGAGAGACAGCTACGCCAATTCGAAGATTATTTCATTTTACATTTGGCACCAGAGTATTTTACTTTTGGCGCCTATTTTTATTTTGGTCATATTATTCACGACAGAAATTGTGTGTTGTAAAAAGTAAAATATTTTTAACTGTTAGTATATGTGCATCGTGAAAAGTATATTTTTTAATGATTGACTTTTTGTGTGCCGTAAAAAGTATAATATTTTTAACCACTGACTTTTTGTGCACCGTGAAATGTTTAATATTTTTAACGACTGGTGTACGCGTGTCGTATCAATCAGTTAAAAAAAACAATAATAAAATGAACAAACAATAAGAACAATGATAAATAATCTGCCAATTACACAGTGAATCTCCCCCGCACCACATTTTCCAGAACAAGTGTAAGTGTTGCTGCAGTGCCTGTGTAAATGCATATTTATATATATACATGCAGCCTAATATATATAATCTAGGGTTTTAATAAATCGTGTCTCTGTGACGATATTTGTCGTATATTTGCAAATACCTAGTTTCAACATATTAGAGGAGGAACAACAAAAAAATTATTTTCATTGCAGAGACATGTATTCGGATTCAACACAACGAGTGAACATTTTTCAGCTAATAAAAGTCAATGGCAAGAGGAAATAGTGGAATGACAGAAGAGAATGTTACCTGGATAGAACAGAGAGAGAGAGAGAGACTGCGAGCTGTGCAATGGCGAACGGCTAGGGCTCGTTTGCCCTTTCGGCTGCTCCTCCGCCGCTCGCCGTCGATCAAGAAAGAGAGGGGGGGTAAGAAGAGATTAGGGATTTTTGGGTTTGAGATTGGGGATTTTTTGTTTTGGGGGGGGGGATGAGCGGAAATGGGAAAAAAAAAAGGTGGGGAAGGGAGTGGGAATGGAAAACAAAAACGGGCGGGAATAAAAAATAATTTTTTTTTTTTGTCAGAAATGAAATTTAAATAACAAAATAATGTCGTTTAATTTTATTTTTATTTTTTTTGCGACGGGGGTTGCCTTCGTCAAAAAAATTTATTTTTTGTTAAAATATATATTTTTTGTAGTTAATGAATTTTTTTTTTTTTTTTTGTAGAGGAGAGGGAGTGGCAGTAGTGGTGAAGGTGGTGGATAAGAGATGATGGTGGTGGTGGTGGTGGTGGCGAAGGAGATTAGTGGTGAAGTTGTAATAGTGGTAGAGTAGATAAAGTGGCAAGGGTGAAGGAGAGGTAATGGTAGTAGTAGTGGCAGTAGTGGTGAAGGTGGTGGATAAGAGATGATGGTGGTGGTGGTGGCGGCAGTGGCGAAGGAGATTAGTGGTGAAGTTGTGGTAGTGGTAGAGTAGATAAAGTGGCAAGGGTGAAGGAGAGGTAATGGTAGTAGTAGTAGCAGTAGTGGTAGTGGTGGCAATGGTAGTAGTAATGGTAGTCATAGAGGTGAAGTGGCGACAGTGGTAATAATGGTGGTAATGGAATGGCGTTTGCAGTAGCGGTGAAGGTGGTAAAGGAGATGGGTGGCGAGAAAGAGAGAGAGAGAGAGAGACAGAGAGAGAGAGAGACAAAGACAGAGTAATGAGCGAGAGAGAGACAAAGTGGTCACTAAAAGTGCATTTTCTTGTAGTGGATAGATAAATCAAGAGGGAGCTCAGTAAATAGAGAAGACGGAAGGGAGAGAGTGAGCAACGTGAACACAGTGGAAGAGAGAGAGAGAGAGAGAGAGAGAGAGAGAGAGAGAAAAAGATAAAGAGATAGAGAGTGAGAGATAGAAAAAGAGACAGAGAGAGAAAAGAGATGAACGAGAGAGAGAGAGAGAAGAGCGAGAGAGACATAGAGAGAAGAGAGATGAACGAGAGAAACAGAAAGAGAGAGATAGAGAGAAGAGAGATGTTTGAGAGAGACAGAGAGAGATGAGAGATGAAAGAGATAGAGAGAAGAGAGATGAGCGAAAGAGACAAAGAGAGAAAAGAGATGAGAGAAGAGATAGATGAGTGAAAGACACAGAGAGAGAGAGAGAAGAGAGAGACAAATGAGCGAGAAAGAAAAGAATGATGAGTGAGAGAGAGAAAGAGAAGAGAAGAGAGAGAGGAAGATGAAAAAATGGGTGAAAAGATATAGACAAAGAGAAAGAGAGAGAAAAAGAGCGAAAAGAGATAAACGAGAGAGAGAGAGATGAGCGAGAGAGATAGAGAGAAGAGAGATAGAGAGATGAGAGAGATAGATAGAAGAGAGATGAACAAGAGACACAGAGAGAGAGAGAGAGACAGACAGACAGACAGAGAAGAGTGATGAGTGAGAGAGAGAAAAATAAGAGAGACAGAGACACAGAGAGAAAGAGAGAGACAGACAGACAGAGAAGAGTGATGAGTGAGTGAGAGAGAGAGAGAGAGAGAGAGAGAGAGACAGACAGAGACAGAGAGATAGGAAGATGAAAAAATGGGTGAAAAAGTTTCGTGTCTAAAGCCTTCTTTTCTAGTAGTGAGTCGTCTCTATCATTCATGGGTAGAATAGAGGCGCGAATTTGGGAATTGTATATTTTATATAAAAATCAAATTGAAATATTTTGTACAATCACAGCTATTTAGGGAGTGTGATTATATATATATATAATTACACTTATTTAAAAAGTGTGATTAAAAAATAGTAATGTATATATAATCACACTTTAATTAAAATGTGTGATTAAAAAATATATATATATATATATAATCACGCTTATTTAAAAAGTGTGATTAAAAAGTAGTATATATATAATCACACTTTAATTAAAAGGTGTGATTAAAAAATATATAAATAATCACACTTTAATTAGAATGTGTGGTTAAAAAATATATATATAATCACACATATTTAAAAAGTGTGATTAAAAAGTAGTAGTGTATATATAATCACACTTTAATTAGAATGTGTGATTAAAAAATATATAAATAATCACACTTTAATTAGAATGCGTGGTTAAAATATATATATATATATATAATCACACCTATTTAAAAAGTGTGATTAAAAAGTAGTAGTGCTTATATAATCACACTTTAATTAGAAGGTGTGATTAAAAAATATAAATAATCACACTTTAATTAGAATGTGTGGTTAAAAAATATATATATAATCACACCTATTTAAAAAGTGTGATTAAAAAGTAGTAGTGTATATATAATCACACTTTAATTAAAAGGTGTGATTAAAAAATATATAAATAATCACACTTTAATTAGAATGTGTGATTAAAAAATATATATTTAATCACACTTGTTTAAAAAGTGTGATTAAAAAGTAGTAGTGTATATATAATCACACTTTAATTAGAAGGTGTGATTAAATATATATATATATATATATATAATCACACTTAATTGAAAAGTGACATAAAAAATAAATATTATCACACTCAATCAAATTAAGTGTGATTAAAATATCAATCTAATTTTTTTTATCACACTTCCAATAAAGGTGAGATCTTTTTTTTTTTGTTAAAGTGTGATCTTTAACTATTTTTGTAGTAGTGATCCTAATTAAACTAATTATTACACACACCAAATGAATGATTTAACTACATTAACTAGCTATTACAAATTTGAATGAATCGACTAATTAATTACAATATACTAATATTAAAGTACTAAATTAATCGAATGGGAGACGAGGAGTGGCATGCACATAACCAAGAACATTCTCCCGAAAACCTTTCTGTTTGCTGCCAGATTCTGTTCTGTTTGCAGTCAAAAAAATATTCTGTTTTGTCCTCAGATTCTGCTCTATTCTGCCATAAAAATGCCACTGCTTGTACAAAATAGGTGGCCAACCAGCTTTGGAAAGTGGTCAGCTAGACAGAAAGATGGCCGGCCAACCACTGTTTTTTAGGAAATGCCCTATTGCCACAGAGTTGAAACAGAGTAAAAATAAAGTGTTTCCAGGAGATGTTTTATCCTCTCTGCCTTTCCCTATCATGAATATGATCAATGGAGGAGTGGATTTGATTCACAAATCATCAATTATCGCAAATTTTTTCCATGATGATTTATGAACCGATAGGATAAAAGCTCAATAAACGAAAATGAAAGACCAACAACACCCCCTCCCTATCATGGAGTTACCTCAAGGAAAGGGATGGACATTGCTTCATGAATCATTGAACATCACTAAAAAAGTATGTAATGGTACACGACGCAATGGGTTCAATATAACGTTTGATTGAACCCAACTCAATTTTATTACCTTTTTTTTTACCTCTTTTACTCCAATTTTATAAGTCTCTTTTACATTTTCTTGTCATTTTCTTATCTTTTTTTCATTTTTGTCCAAAAGTGATAATTATGTCTACTAAGTGCAAAAAAGCGATAAAGAGAAGTATCAAACAAGAAGTTATGTTTAGCATGAGAGAGATGTAATGCCTTGGTAATGAACCACCGAAGAGATTAAACCATAAAGTATGAAAGTCTCTTTCTTATGCTTGGAGCAACAATCTAGTGTCGGATGCAACTCTTAATCAAAGAAAGCAAAGAAAAGAGGGAGAGTGCAGAGGTGATTACAATGATATGAGCATGTATAAAAGCTATAAAAAAGTTGAAGAAAAGACTATCAACTCAAATGGATTGAAAGGTATATCCATGAGGACTTACAACAACACATCCATATTATTTTAAGCATAATTTAACACACAAAAACAGCACTGAAACAGCACAAAACAGTGCTGAAAATTGAGTTTTTGAGGTGGAAAAAGTGAGGAAAAATAGGTTAAAGCCAAGAGGTTTCAAACATGCAACAAGCCTAAAGAAGGGTAGCTAACCCCTCCTCTTTTTTGTGACTTAAAATCACATTTTTAAGCTTAAAAATAATTTGAAAAATAGTGTGAAAAAGAAAAGAAAAGAAAAGAGATAGAAAAAGATGGTACAAAGGCTCAAAGGTTACCCTTTAAAGAGAGGATGACCTTCTAGTTCACAGACCACAAGTTGACCACCCTCAAGAGTTGAAATTTAGGTTCAAGAATCTCAGCAAGAGGCCTCTAGTTTAGGCTAAGGAGGTGTATGTATGGTGTATGTAGATTGCAAGAGAGAGAGGTAGTGTGTTTGGCAAGCTAGAGGCTCTTGGCAAAATTTTCTAACGCTAAACCATGGGGGTGGTCATGTATTTATAGAAAAACACATCCTCATATCGGAAATATCTGTAATGAGCCAACTGGTGCAAGACATGCACATGGGGATAGCTGGTAGCCAAAAATATCTGTTTGTCGCTGAACATAGCTGACCGGCCATGAAGGAGGATGGCCGGCCAACCAAAAATGGCTTGCCGGCCACTTGTTGGCCAGTAGGTCTCTAGGTGGTCAGGCTAGAAAAAAAATTAGGTTTTTGATTCAAAGGGGGTGCAAAGTTTAGGTTCTGAAGCTTGAAAACTGAAGCCATTTGCTGAAGAAATTGAACAATTTGCACAACGTAACAATTCATTATTGAGTGTTCAAAGTGAGGCGCCCAAGTCTTAAGAGCGGTCAACATGGGATGTCTACACTTACCTTGGAAAAATAGGAAATTTGACTTGGGTGAGGTTTCTAGAAGTGTTCTATGAGAAGTATTTTCTAGACTCATTACGAGAACTGAAGGTGTCAGAGTTTATAAACTTAAAGCAACAAATGATGTTGGTAACAGAATACGAAAGTAAATTCACATGACTAGCATAATTTGCAATATATGATATTCTAACGAAAGCCCAAAAAGATAGAAAGTTCGAAGGAGAGTTAGAGGAAGAGATTCAGGCTCTAAAATTACTAACCTATGTGAAAGTGGTGGACTGAGCGTACATAGCTGAGAATTGAGCTAAAACCTCACATTCTGAGGGGGATAGGTCAAATTAAGTAGTTCTGGAGAGAACCGGTCAGAGGATCTGGTTCTGTATCACTAAAGAAAATAAATTCAGGAACCATTAGTTCAAATAGTTCGGCCAACCAAAATTCAACTATCTCTAGGGGTAGCACCATTCCTAAATGTCCAACCTGTGGAAAAGCTCATTGGGGACAATGCTATCTAGCGATGGAAGCATGCTATAAATGTAGTCAAATTAGTCATTTAGTGAAAGATTGTCCAAAATTTACTAATCTTGTAATGAGTATCTCTGAATCGGTTCAGAAACTAGGAGTGCCTATAAAAGGAATAAAGAATAGAAACGTCAATAGAGAACTTTTGCTTTGGTGCCTGGAAACCCTGATGTTACCGAAAACATTGTGTCAAGGGTTACTTGACAAGGGTTTCATCCGACCACATACCTCACCATGGGGAGCTCCAATACTATTCACGAAGAAAAATGGTGGTACGATGAGATTACGTATCGATCATCGAGAACAGAACAAGGTTACCATCAACAATCGGTACCCCTTACTGTGAATCGGTGATTTATTTGATCAACTACAAGGTGCTAAAATCTTTTCGAAGATTGACTTGCGGTTTGGTTATCATCAAGTGAAAGTCAAAGTGGAAAGCATCAAGAAGACTGCATTCAAAATACGTTACAGGCACTACAACTTCCTTGTCATGCCATTTGGCGTTATGACCGCTCCAGGGGCTTTTGTGGATCTCATGAATCGAGTGTTCAAACCTTATCTCGGTGAGTTCATTATTGTTTTCATTAATGACATTCTCATATACTCTAAAACACTAGACAACTATGAACAACATTTACGATGAATTTTGTAGACACTAAGTGATCATAAACTTTATGCCAAGTTAAAGAAATGTGAATTTTGGATCACTAGTGTACACTTCATCGGTCTCATCATTGACAATGATGACATCTCTGTTGACCCGCAAAAGATTGCAGTAGTTATGGATTGACCGTGACCTATTAATGTATCTGAAGTTTGGAGTTTCTTGAGATTGACAGGATATTATTGACGTTTCATTCAAGATTTCTCAAAGATTGCATCACCATTGACTCAGTTCACCCAGAAAAATACACCGTTTGAACGGACCGACAAACGAGAGCGTTGTTTCCAGGAGTTAAGGAGTAGACTTATGACAACTCTTATATTAGTACCCTTTACTACAACGAATGGATTTGTAATTTATAGAGACGTTCATACAATGGATTACATTGCATTCTTATGCAAGATGGAAAGATTATTGCGTACACCTCACGTTAATGAAAGACTCACAATAAGAATCACCTAACTCATGATCTGGAATTGGCTACGGTAATTTTTTTGCTTAAAAGCTGGCATCATTATCTTTACAAAGTAACATGACAAATTTACACCGACCACAAGAGTCTTGAGTATCTGTGTACTCGTATGAACCCGAACATGAGGTAACAATATATGTTAGAATTTATGAAAGATTGCAATGTGAAGATTCAGCACTACCTAAGCAAGGCTAACGTGGTATTAGACACATGTAGTCGGAAGGCTACCAGAAGTTTGGCATGTGTCCTCAGTGAGAAGAAACCACTTATTCGAGACCTAGAAAAGTTAGATTTGGAGTTGGTTCTATACAAGACTGATGCATTGCGTGCTAATATAATCATAGAAAGCAAAGAAAAGAGGGAGAGTGCAGAGGTGATTACAATGATATGAGCATGTATAAAAGCTATAAAAAAGTTGAAGAAAAGACTATCAACTCAAATGGATTGAAAGGTATATCCATGAGGACTTACAACAACACATCCATATTATTTTAAGCATAATTTAACACACAAAACAACCTTTGAAACAAAGACAAAACAAGTCTTTGAAAATTGAGTTTTTGAGGTGGAAAAAGTGAGGAAAAATAGGTTAAAGCCAAGAGGTTTCAAACATGCAACAAGCCTAAAGAAGGGTAGCTAACCCCTCCTCTTTTTTGTGACTTAAAATCACATTTTTAAGCTTAAAAATAATTTGAAAAATAGTGTGAAAAAGAAAAGAAAAGAAAAGAGATAGAAAAAGATGGTACAAAGGCTCAAAGGTTACCCTTTAAAGAGAGGATGACCTTCTAGTTCACAGACCACAAGTTGACCACCCTCAAGAGTTGAAATTTAGGTTCAAGAATCTCAGCAAGAGGCCTCTAGTTTAGGCTAAGGAGGTGTATGTATGGTGTATGTAGATTGCAAGAGAGAGAGGTAGTGTGTTTGGCAAGCTAGAGGCTCTTGGCAAAATTTTCTAACGCTAAACCATGGGGGTGGTCATGTATTTATAGAAAAACACATCCTCATATCGGAAATATCTGTAATGAGCCAACTGGTGCAAGACATGCACATGGGGATAGCTGGTAGCCAAAAATATCTGTTTGTCGCTGAACATAGCTGACCGGCCATGAAGGAGGATGGCCGGCCAACCAAAAATGGCTTGCCGGCCACTTGTTGGCCAGTAGGTCTCTAGGTGGTCAGGCTAGAAAAAAAATTAGGTTTTTGATTCAAAGGGGGTGCAAAGTTTAGGTTCTGAAGCTTGAAAACTGAAGCCATTTGCTGAAGAAATTGAACAATTTGCACAACGTAACAATTCATTATTGAGTGTTCAAAGTGAGGCGCCCAAGTCTTAAGAGCGGTCAACATGGGATGTCTACACTTACCTTGGAAAAATAGGAAATTTGACTTGGGTGAGGTTTCTAGAAGTGTTCTATGAGAAGTATTTTCTAGACTCATTACGAGAACTGAAGGTGTCAGAGTTTATAAACTTAAAGCAACAAATGATGTTGGTAACAGAATACGAAAGTAAATTCACATGACTAGCATAATTTGCAATATATGATATTCTAACGAAAGCCCAAAAGATAGAAAGTTCGAAGGAGAGTTAGAGGAAGAGATTAGGGCTCTAAAATTACTAACCTATGTGAAAGTGGTGGATGGCGTGCATATAGTGAGAATTGAGCTAAAACCTCACATTCTGAGGGGGATAGGTCAAATTAAGTAGTTCTGGAGAGAACCGGTCAGAGGATCTGGTTCTGTATCACTAAAGAAAATAAATTCAGGAACCATTAGTTCAAATAGTTCGGCCAACCAAAATTCAACTATCTCTAGGGGTAGCACCATTCCTAAATGTCCAACCTGTGGAAAAGCTCATTGGGGACAATGCTATCTAGCGATGGAAGCATGCTATAAATGTAGTCAAATTAGTCATTTAGTGAAAGATTGTCCAAAATTTACTAATCTTGTAATGAGTATCTCTGAATCGGTTGTAAACTAGGAGTGCCTATAAAAGGAATAAAGAATAGAAACGTCAATAGAGAACTTTTGCTTTGGTGCCTGGAAACCCTGATGTTACCGAAAACATTGTGTCAAGGGTTACTTGACAAGGGTTTCATCCGACCACATACCTCACCATGGGGAGCTCCAATACTATTCACGAAGAAAAATGGTGGTACGATGAGATTACGTATCGATCATCGAGAACAGAACAAGGTTACCATCAACAATCGGTGATTTATTTGATCAACTACAAGGTGCTAAAATCTTTTCGAAGATTGACTTGCGGTTTGGTTATCATCAAGTGAAAGTCAAAGTGGAAAGCATCAAGAAGACTGCATTCAAAATACGTTACAGGCACTACAACTTCCTTGTCATGCCATTTGGCGTTATGACCGCTCCAGGGGCTTTTGTGGATCTCATGAATCGAGTGTTCAAACCTTATCTCGGTGAGTTCATTATTGTTTTCATTAATGACATTCTCATATACTCTAAAACACTAGACAACTATGAACAACATTTACGATGAATTTTGTAGACACTAAGTGATCATAAACTTTATGCCAAGTTAAAGAAATGTGAATTTTGGATCACTAGTGTACACTTCATCGGTCTCATCATTGACAATGATGACATCTCTGTTGACCCGCAAAAGATTGCAGTAGTTATGGATTGACCGTGACCTATTAATGTATCTGAAGTTTGGAGTTTCTTGAGATTGACAGGATATTATTGACGTTTCATTCAAGATTTCTCAAAGATTGCATCACCATTGACTCAGTTCACCCAGAAAAATACACCGTTTGAACGGACCGACAAACGAGAGCGTTGTTTCCAGGAGTTAAGGAGTAGACTTATGACAACTCTTATATTAGTACCCTTTACTACAACGAATGGATTTGTAATTTATAGAGACGTTCATACAATGGATTACATTGCATTCTTATGCAAGATGGAAAGATTATTGCGTACACCTCACGTTAATGAAAGACTCACAATAAGAATCACCTAACTCATGATCTGGAATTGGCTACGGTAATTTTTTTGCTTAAAAGCTGGCATCATTATCTTTACAAAGTAACATGACAAATTTACACCGACCACAAGAGTCTTGAGTATCTGTGTACTCAGAAGGAACTGAACATGAGGTAACAATATATGTTAGAATTTATGAAAGATTGCAATGTGAAGATTCAGCACTACCTAAGCAAGGCTAACGTGGTATTAGACACATGTAGTCGGAAGGCTACCAGAAGTTTGGCATGTGTCCTCAGTGAGAAGAAACCACTTATTCGAGACCTAGAAAAGTTAGATTTGGAGTTGGTTCTATACAAGACTGATGCATTGCGTGCTAATATAATCATAGAACCCACTCTAATCGATGAAATTAGGGCACGTTAGTGTGAGGAAATTTTTTTAAAGAAAAGATACAATGAACAAGGAAGTATGCCCAATCTTGATTTCACTATATGCAATGGGATACTGAAATTTCAAAACCGAATTTGCATATCTGACATTCAACAGATTGAAAAGAAGATATTAGGGGAAGCCCATAACTTGAGATTCCTAGTTCTTCTTGGGAATACGAAAATGTATCACGATTTGGAGGAGCAATACTAGTGGAAGAGAATAAAAAGAGACATAGCAAACCATGTTTCCAAATGCTTATAGTGTCAATGAGTCAACGAGTGAAAGTAGAACATTAGAGACCTGTAGGGTTACTACAACCACTTCTTATTTTGGAATGGAAATGGGAGCACATTGCCATGGATTTCATTATCAAATTACCACGATCAACTTCAAAAAACGATGCGATATGGGTTATAATAGATCTATTAACGAAGTTAGCTCATTTCCTGCCCATTAGAGTTACGTACTCTCCTAACAAATTTGCCACATTATACATCAAGGAAATCATTCGATTGTATGGCACCCTGGTATTAATTGTATCTGATCGAGACCCTTACTTTGCATCTCAATTTTGGAATAAGTTACAAGCAGCCTTGGGAACAACCCTAAAGTTTAGCACCACTTATTACCCGCAAACTGATGGACAATTCAAAAGAACGATTCAGATGTTAGAAGACATGTTGCGAGTGTGCATACTAGACCTTAAAGGAAATTGGGATGAGCATATGCCTTTAGTGAAATTTGCTTATAACAGCAGTTACCAAGCAAGTATTAGGATGGCACCATATGAAGCACTATATGGAAGAAAATGTCAATCGCCTGTATGTTTGACGGAAGTTGGAGACAAAAAATTATTGGGTCCTAAAATCGTGCAGATGACAAGTGACAAAATCCAACTCATCTGACAATGTACTCGCACTGTATAAAGTTGTCAGAAAAGCTATGTAGATACACAGAGATGAGATTTGGAATTTCAGGTAGGAGATCATGTTTTCTTAAAATTCTTACCAAGAAAATGAGTCATTCGGTTTGTGAAGTGGGGAAAATTGAACCCGAGTTATGTTGGACCATTTGAGATACTAGAAAGGATTGGCCCTGTAGTATATTGTCTTGCAATTTTACCAGAATTGTCCAATGTTCACAATACATTTCATGTTTTAATGTTTCGACGATACCTTTGAGATTCAAAACATTTATTCATTATGAAAACCAGGAAGTTCAAAAAGATTTCTCTTACGAAGAGCAATTGGTACAAATCCTCGACCGTCGTGATCAAATTCTCAAAAAACAAGACTATACCTCTTGTAAAAGGCTGATGGCGTAATCATTGTGTCGACGAAGCTACATAGGAAATCGAGAATTAAATGCGAGCTAGATATCCACATCTTTTCAAAAATTAAGGTACGACAAGTTTGGGGACAAGCTTCTATTTACGAGAGGAGAAATATGACATCCCAAATGTTTAATTAGTTTTGAAACTATGTTATAATCAACTAATCATGATAAAAGTAAAAATAAAAAAAGGGCGCGTTTAATTTTATAATTATATGTGATAGAATGTAATTTAATTGAAAATAAGGATGATAATATAATTATTTATTTATAAGGGTCAAAATATAATTAGGCATTTCTTTGGATAAGCCTTGGATGAGTTTTGGATGATGCTAATAGGTAAAATTTAGAGGAAAGGACAGGTGGTAGTAGGTTGTGCTACTACGTGTCTATGTCCATAACCTTGGCACCAAAATCTTGTTAGATTCACTTGTATAAATAGGAGAGCTTGTGTTGGGAATGGAAGTAAGAAGAAAATAAAAAATAAGAAGTATAGTCTGCGAAGTAAGAAAGAGAGCCTTAAGAAAAAATAGGGAGTAAAAATTAAGAATCGATATTAAGGTGAGTTATATTATATCTTGAATTATCATAAATTATTTATGTAAATCACGCTTTATAAATTATGTTAACATTTCAAATATATTATTTGTTTAATGTACCTTATTTGTATAGAAAGGAAAACCTATTGATATAACTATTTATTAAATATGATTTTAGAAATGATTTAATAATTGATAAAATGAGCAAATATTTATACAAATACTACTGCGGAGGTCTCATACCTTAGTGGACTTAATTGGCCATCGGATTAGTCACTTAGTGACCCTCTATTTGTCATTAATCTATTGACCCCATGTTTTGTTCTGTTCTGTACCGTAATTATAATTAATTTTCCTATACGATTTCTAAATTATATTTCTGTTATTTAAAATAATTTTAATTGCTTAGACTAAAATATTCACTATTTAGCCTAAATAATTATCCATGGTGATTTTGTACCCTGATGCTTTCAATATAATATTTTTCACTCTACCATGCGCTTATTATTTTTATACACTTTCAAGTGATGAGGCTTAGGAGGGGTTTCTTTTTAACCCCGTGTTCATAAGTTTTTAACACCTAATGGCCTTTTTATAAATAAATAAAAGTTCTTTTAGTATAAAAATATTTAGGTACCCTTTTGTTTTGTCTCCGCTTACGTTATTAATATGTTAAATTGAGAATTGACTTTTGGTAATCTTCGTAGTTGATTGGTTGCGATACCTAATCTCTAGGTATTGAGGTTGGGTCGTGACAACATCGCTTTCAAGGTTACTAACTTAAGTATCGAAGAGTCCACTAGCTAGCCACTAGCCGAGTTCTTCATATTTTCTTGAGTGTTTCAAGCCAAGTTCCACCGAGAAAGCATGGCGGTTTACACTCTTTGGTTCAACGGAGGCTTCCATTAGACATAGAAGCTCTACATGAACGACGTGAGCATGAAGTTCACGACTAGCCCATGAAAGACCAAGAAGAAGGCAGCATCTGGCCGCATGTTTAGTCCACGGAAGACCAAGCAGAAGGCAACATCTGGCTGCATAAGTTAGCTCAAAGAAAAAAAAGTCATCAATGCAATGGACAAACGACTCAAGGAATTGTCCAAACAAATCAAAACTTGAAGCAATGTCAACTCCAACCTCGAACTAAGGGGCAACACACTACCCTAGAAAAAGGCATTCTTCTACATAAAAGGTAGCTCAGGATTGGAAATCAGCTCGGACTGAGCAGTTAGAATCAACTCAGATCAAGCAACCAGAATCAACTTAGAAGAAGCAGCCTGAATTAGCTTAAACCGAGTAGTTTACGAGAAGAATATATTGCTTCTACACTTGTTCGAGCAAATAATTCTGCTTATGCGCCTCTCCAAGGAGAACAACGTGCTCCTACACATATCTATGCAGAATATCCTCCTCCTGTACCTATCCTAGCAGAACAACGTGCTCTAGCATGTGACCAAGCAAAACATCCTGCCTCTACACCTATCTAAGTAGAATGGCATGCTTCAACATCTATCTGAGCAGAACGGCGAGCTCCAGCAGCTGTTCAAACAGAACTGCGTGCTCCAACACTTGTCCGAACAGAACAATGGAGTTCAGCACTTGTCCGAAGAGCATCTGGAGGAATTGTGGCATGGACAAAAAGGCCGAGGCCTGCACTGATCACTTCTCCTTTTAGTAGGAGGATTAACAACATGGAGCCTCCAAAAAATTGCAACTTCCTAGAGTTTGATCTCTACGATGGTCAGTCAAATCCATTGGACCATCTTATTCACTACTGCCACATAATGTCCCTTTGGAACAAGAATAAGGCACTCACATGAGACACTCATGTGTGGAGTCATCCTATCTTGCCTAGGAAAAGTAGCCAGCCAATGGTTTGACAAGCTTCATGAAAAGCCTATTGACAGTTGGCAAAAGTTGTCAAAGAGTTTTGTGAAGCACTTTGTGACCAACGTCAAGGGTACTAAAGAGGTGAACGCATTGCTTGCCCTCCAAAAAACTCTTGACTAGGCCTTTAAGCATTACTCCCAACTCCACTGGGAGACCTTTTATGAATTTGAGGAGGACTGTTCAAACCAAGTAGCAGTGGCCACATTTAAGCCTGGCTTGTCACCAGAAGATAAGTTATGGCAGTCCCTATCCAAGAAACCAACAAGTTGGAGGAAGATTAGAAAATTTCTGACTGACCGTTGGTTCAAAAAGAAGAAAGATAGATAGTCCAACTCAAATTGTAGCTCTGTTATTTCAATTAGGTGCAATTTCCAGATGTGGCCGTGCCTTTTTTGAGTCTAAGGCATTGCTTCCCACACCAACTTGCTTTGACCAACAAAAAGTAGCCACTTAACTTTTAAACGAGAATTAAGAAACCTTTAATAATCAAAACTAAGTTAAGACCAAGTTTATCATAACCAAGAAAATTTCAAGTTTGTTAGGTACAAAAGGGAAAAGAATGGAAGTACTACCTTCTACTCAATTTGAAGATTGACCTCTACTCACTTTCTATTTTATGATTTTAGTGGTTAATTATTCACAAAAATTCATTTTTAGATCCAAAACCTTTAACTAACCTGGACTATGTTATTTGAAGAAAATAAATATCGTCTATTTTAGATTTAAAAAATAAAGCCACGTTCCTTGTAAAATAATGATTATTCATAAAAGAAAAAAAATATTTTCAAAATAACGTGGCCATAAACTTGATCTAAAATAAACAATATTCATAAAAACATACAAAACACACAATTTTGCATAGAAAAATAATTAACTTGCATAATTGAAAAACAATTAAGAAATAAGCATATGCCAAGTGGGGAAAGAAGACTTACCCGCTCGCCCACTTTCGGTGTCTTCCATGAATGCATAAAGTAAATATGTCCTAATATGCAACTAATATGCACAATGATGGTCCTAGGCCCGATTTGAGACTACTAATGATGAATATGCACAAAGATACGACTAACAAATAAAAAAATCCATAAATATAAACTAAACTACATGATAATCAAACAAGGCCATGCATGATTATTATATGGCTAAGTAAGACCTAAAACATGTTATAATGACATAGAAGAAACATGCATAGAAAAAGGCGAGAAAGTTCATGAAATAAAGGAACTACATGATGGAATGATGAAATAACAACCTAGCATGGATAAGAGTTGGAAAATAAAGAAATAAAGCACTAAAATAAACAAAGGTAAAGGAGTTTTACCTTCTGGTTTGGTTAAACCAAAGATGTCATAACCCGAACCCGCCCCCAAGGGTTAAGGACATAACCGGCCAGTAATCATGAGATTACCTACGGCGTCAAACCGAACCAAATGTATTTTAACAAAGTTAATGGGGGCCAAACGGAAGCAATTTAAAGCTTTGTCCATAGAGCTGTGCTTACATGGCACATCATAACAAACCATATATATGCACATTAATAACTCACATCAAAATATGTACTACACAAAGCTCTATACATACAGGATCATATAGGTCTAAGTCAGCCGAATAAAACTATATACAACATGTTCAAAGACTTCGCCCATATGACAAAATAAAACAAAATGACAAAAAAGCGAAGACGGGTCTCGTGCGTGAGACGCGAGGGCTGACTCTTCAAAACTATTGTTGTTCCTCACAGACTTCGCTGGGGCTAGGTTTGGACTTCTCTTGGCTCACCTACAAATACATGAATGAGTGTGAGCGATAGCCCAGTGAATAATATCAATTAAAGAAACTATACAGACGATATGTAGAACAACATGCTCCAAACAGCCTTAGGCCCAATTCATTTATTGCTATTTAACATATATATACATACAATTTAGGTTAAGTAACTGCGGTACCAAACAAACTAGCCTTTGGTCCATTCGAACTTTCATTTGTATCAAAACGGCCTTTGGCCCATTCAGATGACAAACTGGCCTTTGGCCCATTCATTCGTTCATGTCAAAACGGCCTCCGGCCCATTCATTCATGTCAAATGGCCTCTGGCCCATTCATTCTTGTCAAAACGACCTCTGGCCCACTCATTCATATCAAAACGGCCTCTGGCCCATTCATTCTTGTCAAAGCGGCCTCTGGCCCATTCATTTATTCATATCAAACATTTGTCCATAATTCAAACTGGCAAACTCATAAGGCTTATAAGGAAATAAGCAATTGGACAATGACAAGTTTCAAATATCGATATTACTCACAGTGATCAGTTGGTTGGTTCACCCTGGAGCTCGACCCTACACATTCCATAAACACAAAAAGGGTCACAAATAATTCAATCCATTCTAAATTCACATTTTCCTCTTTAGGCTTCATCCTTATCTCTTTAACTCAATTACAATGCTCAATGCATGCCTAAGAGTACTTACAAGTGAAAGAGGATGGAAAACGAAACACAGAACGCATACACAAAATTTCAGAAAACAGGGTCCCCGCTCGAGCGTGGACTTCCCCGCTTGAGCGGACCCAAGAGGCCTGTAAAAGTACTGGCTATGTCAAAATTACGCTCGAGCGTGCATTCTGGCGCTCAAGCGGAAGGCCTCTCTACATGGCTCTCCGCTCAAGCGTGAACTTCCCCGCTAGAGCGGGAGTCATGTCTGCAAAAAAATGTTAGGAGCTCGTATTTCACGCTCGAGCGGCGGTTTCCCCGCTCAAGCGGACACCAAGATTTCTGGGTTTTCCAGCTATGTTCTTGAGCTTCAACTTGACATTCCATCCAACATATCTTGCATGCAATAGCTCAAACTTCAAATACACTTGTACTAACATGGTATAAACCCCCAATTGAGCTCAATTTCATGAATCAAACACATGCATGTCCCAAATTGATTCAAACTCATCACCAACACATTAAATTCAAACATTCAAGGTTCATACTTCCATGATTTGCACTTGCATGTGGAATATACACAATATCCTCAACTTAATTGGTGAAGAGGTGATCAAATATATGGACTTAAGCCAAAAATTCAACATGGATCATACACATTGAGCTCAAATATGGAAATTCATAGTAATTTCCTACATGCATGCATCTATTGGCTTTAAATTCAACAAATACAACACAATTTCCTTATAATTAAACCAATTCATGTTCTTGACCATTAATCAAACTTGAATTCACAATTTACAACATTAAACTCATGAATTCACTTACCTAGAGGCTCAATCTTCCCAATCTATGGTTAATTCTTGAGTTAGACTTCAAATTTCCAAGCCTTCAAGATCAAACTTCAATTGTGAGCTCTCCCTCTCTCTTTAAGCCGACCCTCCCCCCATTTTCTCATAGTTAAATTAGCCAAGTTGATTAAAGAGAGAGCTTGAGTGTATATGGCCTTTTATGTATAAGTTCACTAACCAATATTTAAATAATTTGAGCACTATGCCAACATTTTAATCTAATTAATTTGATCCGAATCAATTTTCAATTAAATTTCACCGTAGGCTCTAAAAATCATGCCAATCACCATGGTGCCGTCAATTTCGGTTTCTGTGGCCGATAGGGCCTTCAATTCAATTTTCAAAGCAGACAATCAAACAGATATTCCTACGGTGAACAGATGGAAATTCAAAACCACATATTTTTACATAATAGCACACAAAATCATATTCAAAATAAGGACCAATTATTATATTACGGAACAGGGATATCACAAAAGAAGACACCAATAAATAGTTAGAAAAGTCAAGTTTCTTACTTACAAGAAGCCTTCAAACTGAGGTTCCTAAAGTAGTTCAGGTACTTCACACCTTAGGATGATTTTCAGAAGTTCAGAGTTGCTGTGAGTAGAGGAATTTCGTGGCTAAGGCTAGGGGAAAGGAGGAGGAGAGTGTTTACCCCATAAGAATGATGCTTGAATCTTCTCAAGGTAAATCTGAACTAAAGAGGAAAGTCCATATGGTGAAATGGACAGACTTAGCAGTTGATAAATCACAAAGCGATCTAGGGATTAGAAATTTAAGAGAGATCAACGCATGCCTTTTGATTAAATGGTGGTGGAGGTTTGGAGTGGAGGACAGTGCTTTATGGAAACAACTGTTGAGGTGCAAATATGGTGTGGTTGGAGGAAGTTGGATTCCAACTGTACAAATGTCCAGTCTAGCATCAAGATTATGGGCAGATGTCGTCCAGCTTGGTGCATCTAGTCCAGAGCTGGTTAATTATTATTTATCTAATCTCAAGCTAGTTGTAGGAAATGGGCAAAGACTACTATTTTGGGAGGATAAGTTGTTAAATAATCTGTGTCTAAAGGAGGAATTTCCTAGGTTATTCAGGTTATCTGAGGAAAAGGGTAGTATAATTTTACAGATGGCCCACAGAAGAGGTTCAGCACATAAGTGGAAGTTTTTGTTTAGAAGATCTTTGTTAGCTTGGGAGGAAGAGGAGGTTGTAAGGCTGTAAGGGGTACTTAGGGACGCACTTGTACTTTTAGCTGAAGTAAAGGATTCTTGTTTATGGATGGCCAATCCATCAGGTTCATACTATGTGGCTTCGACATGGAAGTGGTGGGTGTTGTTGAAAGTTCCTGCTGTAGATGTTGATGTTATGTTGTGGAAGAATATTGCCCCACCCAAGGTGAAGTTCTGTAGCTGGTTAGCTTGGAAAGGCAGACTTAAAACTTCAACTTTTTTTAAAAGGATTGGAGTGTTGAATATGGAAGCTAGCTCAGTGTGTTTGCTGTGTAGAACAGAGGAGGAGACAATTAACCATCTGCTACTGTCATGTTCGATGGTATGGAATTTGTGGTCAGATATGGTGAAATTGTGGGATCTGGTTTGGGTGTTACCGGGATCAATTGAGGCATTGTTGCATTGGTGGGCTGGTTTTAAATTCAAAAAGGTTATCCAACCAATGTGGAAAGTTGTCCCCTTAGATATTTTGTGATCAATTTGGAAAGCTATGAATGATTGCCTTCTTAATGATAAGAATGTTGATGGGCTTGAATTGGCTGAGATGGTGAAAGTGAGGGTTTCACTTTGTTGTAAGCAAGGTTATAGAGGCCTACAGTATTCAGTGGAAGACATTGTTAATAATCTGGATAGGATCAAAGTCTGATTGAGGGGGTGGTGTTTGGTGTTTTGCTGTAAGGGTGCAGGATTTTGGTCAATCTATGGTATGCTGAAGCAAGGGGAAGTGGGTGTATACCTGGTATTAGCAGATCTTCTTGGTGGCCAATTTTGCTCTGTTGTGCTTCAATTTTGCTATGCTTTGCCTTATTTTTGGGTTATTGCTCTGCCTTAGTTTCTGCTATCAAGCATGCTCATTGCTGGTTCGCTGGTGTATTGGTTTGATGCTACATGGGCTGATGCTAAGTGCTGGTATGCTGTTGGAAGCAAGGGGAAGTGGGTTTATACCAGGTATTAGCAGATCTTCGTGGTGGCCATGCTCAATGTTTCTGGTTTCATTTCTGGTTGCTGCTTTGCTGTGCTTCAACTTTGCTATGCTTTGCATCATTTTTGGTTTGCTGCTCTGCCCTAGTTTCTGTTGTCATGGAACAGGTTAAACTCTACTCTGCTCTGCTATATATGTGCTCTGCTGCTGCTATATGGGATCAAGGAATAGGCTTAAGACTACTGCTGCATATTGGCCTTTTTGCAATTGTTGGAATGATGTTTTGGAGGTTGAAGGATCAGGCTCAAGTCTGAATGGTGGCTGCTGCTGTGAGGCTTGGATTAGGTCTAATGGATCAGGCTCCTAGCTGGTGGCTGCTGTGATCTGTGTGAATTCAGGTGAAGTTTTGTATGGAGTTCATGGCAGCAAAGTTTCTTATTAGACAATGTTTAGGTGGCTATTTGTGAGGTGTGATTCTGGGAAGCTGAATGCAGCATTGCTGCTGTTCAGAGGCCTAGCTTTTTATTTTTTCTTTTTTGTCTCTTGCTTTCTTTGGATTGGTTTCTCGCCAATCTTGGGGTCAAGTGCTAGCAGATGATTTTGCTTCCTTAGCGGTGATGCTTTTTGCACTTCCCTCTTTATTGTTGTAAGTTTTATGCTTGTTTGCTTTCTTCATCAATATAGTTCTTTTTGCTTATCGAAAAAAAAAAATGCTCAAGATTTCTTAACCCCTTGAAAGATAGAGGAAAGGGCTTTATTTATAAGCAAGGGGGAAGGTTTTGAAACCCTTTCTAGGGTTCCATCGCTTTTTCCCTTTGTTTTCCTCAAAAAATGCATCAAGATTAAGTTCTCATACCTGGCTCTGCCGCACTTAGATGTGTACACGCACTATTCTTGTGCGCGCACATGGATAAGGTATGCACGCACGAGGCACATGCGCAGCTACCCTTTGCCATAGTACACATGTCATCCTCACATGTATTCCCTGTTCTTGACTTACTTGTGGCCTAAGTAAGTTCAAATTGTCTTTTGATCAATATTTTTGATAAAATCAGTAACTAATTTTGGAAAAATACGTTTGATAAAAGCGCAATCGGGCTTATCTCTCTTTCTTGGGGTTAACAAGTTGATTTTTTTTGGCCAAAAACAGGTTCAATGGTAAAATGGTCATTTTCACAAAAAGTCGATTTTTGGCCAAAACGAGTTTACAGAGCAACTTCAAACATCCTTAATCATTCTCAAGTTGAAGTATTTTACTATTTCATCATCAGGAGGCTTACAAGCAATCAAAGTCGTAAGATAAGTTAAAATGGAGTGTCTACACCAATAATTCCCTAAGTACAAGAAAGTTGGACAATCCAGCTCGGATTGTAGTTATGTTCTTTTACTTAGATGCAATTTCGAGCAATTCCCTAAGTACAAGAAAGTTGGACAATCCAATTCGGATTGTATTTATGTTCTTTCACTTAAGTTGCTTAATCAACAATTGAATTTTTCAGCTATAGTATGGGTAGTTCTACCATTGGATGAACTCCAACTTTTCCTTACGGCTGGGCTTGGAAAAGTTAGAGTTGGGGGGCAATTATGGAAGACAAAAATAAAGAGTTTCATTCCTAGTAGAAAATGTGCAGAATCGAAGCAGAATTTGCACATAATAGCATTAAACCGAGCGGAATAGCAGGTCTATAAGATCATCAGACCAGGACTAGATGTCCAATTCTAGACATGCAGGTCCAAGACCAGATGACCAGGTCTAGAGGTCTAGAGGACCAGGTCTAGAAGGCGTAGCCCTAAGGGGCAAACTTGGTTAAAGCTTAGTCCTAATTTTATGGGCCAACCACTCATAGAAATCCGTGCTACTCAAACATGATCCCACAAGAAGTTGGGCTAAACATGAGGAGTGGCAAAGGAATTGGAATCAACTCCAACAGGCACTTTAGAGACTATATAAAGTCATACCAAGTGAAGGAAAAGATAGACAATCATCGGTAATGTAGAACTCCATTTTTTTTTTCTTTTTTTGTTTCTTATCGCTCAAGCGATGGAATGATCGCTTGAGCAGTCTTGCAAAGCTTCCAGTACTTTTGCAAGTCTGAGATTCTGGGAGCTGTTGATGTTCACTCTAGCATAGGATTGGTCGCTCGAGCAGTGTCGTGTCTCTGATGCTCGAATGTACGAGTGGTTGCTCCAGTGCTCTGTTTGGGATCAACATCTTTAAAAGTTAATTTTTTTGTCCACTTTCCTTCATTCTATCATATTCTTTCTCTGCTCTCTCTCTCTCTCTCTCTCTCTCTCTCTCTCTCTTCAGCTATTGTTAGGCTTCAAGCTTATAAAAGCTTGGTTTTCATCTCTTTTGCCAATTTTCTATACCATGTTTCTTATACAAAAACGAAAAGCACGTCGAGGGCTTCCTATCAATCTGAGCGGATCGTGTTTTCATCGACATTGGATTTTCGGCGCTTTTCCTCTTCTTGCTTGAGGTAGGGATGTCTTTGCTTCTCTTTAATATTTTCTAATAGATAGATGGATGGTAGATTTATATTGCATAAAAATCTCATTTTAAGGAAATTTTCATAAAAGCATGTAAAGGAAGTTAGGGTTTTCAAATTATTCGAGTCGAACTTATGATTAAAGTGGAACATGAACAAATTGGAGTTACTAGAATGTAGTTTTGTGACTTATAGTAAAAAGCTGTAATTTTTGTTAAACCCTAGTTATGGTTTCTTTGTTACGAAGATGAAAAATTGTTTAATTGACCCTAAATTCATGAAATTCGGTTTACGCTTAGTTAAGATGAGTATAAATGATGCTAATTAGTTGTTGTGAAAATGATTATGGTATATGAGGGTTATGTTGGAGAAATTAATATTGGAAATTGAATCAATTAATATTGGGTAGAGTAGGATAACAATTGTGTTGTGCAATTGAGTATAAAGAGTTGATGTTAATGTGGAGAAGTAAATAATGAAATGGAACACAAATTGTAATTGTTTCTAAAGATAAATCTTCATGCTTATAGTGGATGTGTTGTTGGGTTAATGTGTAATGGAAATAATGAATGATGCTGTGGTTTTGTCTATGAATTGTAATAATGAATAACATGGTGAGTTGATGGATAGTGTTATTGGAAAGATGGTTCTCGTTCCTGCCGGCTTCTGACCGGTAAAGCATTGCGCTTAATAAAGGTTTCGTCTTCTTTTCGGAGCAGCGCTTGGAAAAACGTGTGGTCTGTTGAGATATATGGAGGTTCCGTGTTCCTTCCGGCTTGTGACCGGTAAAGCATAAGATTCCGCGTTCCTTATGGCTTGTGACCAGTAAAACATGGTGCTTGATAAAGGTTCTGCATTCCTTTCGGAGTAGCATCCGGAAAAGTGTGTGGCTCGTTGATATGGCTTGATAATGGAGCTGGTTGTTGTTTGTGGACTTGTATGAAATAATTATAATAGGATTGGTATGTGTGAATGTCATAAATGGAAATGGAAATGAATTGATTTGTTTTTATATGGATTCGTTATTTCGTATATGTTGAAATAAGTGTAGTTACATGTATAGAACGAAGTTATGCAGATGATTGTAAGGAAATGGCTAGTTGTGATGAAAAAGGTGTGGATATATGATCATTAGTAATGCATGGTTCATAGACCTAGGATTTTTATGAAATGTTAAAAATGGACTTTTAAGAAAGATTTTTCTTCAAAAAGTTTAGTGGATTTTCATGAGGAAAGTATTATCTATTTTTATTGTATTTTGAATATAAAAGTCACATTATTTATTTGTGTCATCCATTAGCATTCATAATCACATGTATCTATCGACCTTATTGTTGATAATCATTGTAGATCCCTACTGGACATATTTGTTCATCCCATGTTATTTTACCATTTTCAAGAATGGAGTTGGAAACACCTGTTTGAAGATTTGAGAAGTCCATTTTATTTCATGTTTGTTTGTAATACAAAGTGTAAATGATATATATATATATTGTGATGTGGGATTCAGGAGTGTTTTTTCCTATAATTATTTATTCTTAGTAATTTTAGCGTAAATCTTGGCATGTATTATTGTTGTAATTATTCAAGAGAAAACATTTTCTATTTACTTAAGTGTAATGTTATTCCTATACATGTTATGTAATTGGACTTAAATTAAAAGTTTTGGTAATGTATCTGAATAATAAAATTTGGGGCGTGACATGTATAGTAGCATTTGGGAAATTACTAAATATTCCAGGGGTACCATGTATTTGTACTCCCTAACTAATCATTATTTAATAGGTCCCTCCATATTCTCTAATCACCCAATATAATACCCCACCTATTTACCTTTTTCACCAATCATAATACTATGGAATATCACATGTCCATAATCCGAAATTACTAAATAATTACCCGTAGCATTTACTGTCAAATTACTCTCATATTTTCTTGATCCATGGCTTCAAGTGTACTAACTTAAGCATCGGAGAGTCCACCAGCCGGATTCTTCATTTTTTATTGAGTGTTTCAGACCATGTTTTGGGAAATTATTCAATATTTTAGGAGTACCACGCGTATATACTCCTTAATCAATCATCATTTAATATGTCCCTTCATGTTTCTCAATCACCAACACAATACCCCACCTATTCACCTTCTCTACCAATCACAATGTTAAAGAATACCACGTGTCTATACTCCAAGATTACTGAATAATTACCCCCAAGTTCCACCGAGTTCACGTCGAAGTAGCAAAGGTGGTTCAATTTTTCGCTACCACAGTTTGCATATAAATAATTAGCAGTCAAGTTGAGTCAACATGTGCGTACATTTTTATTCATTGATGGTTTTTCTTTTTCCCTTTTTTTTGTTTTTGTTTTTGGTGTGTCTATTCTATAAAATTACACCAATGATTTTAGAAACACCCAAAAGACATTAGTAAATTATTAATAAATTTAATTCTTGAAATAATTCTAAAAGATTTCAAAAGGAATTTTAGCCATGGTTTTAAATCATAGCATTGGGACTTGTAACGGTAACTGTCGCGATATAACGGTATCAGGAGTATCGAACAATATGTATGAGGAATCGAGTGATACTGTCATAAATTTTGTAAAAACAATAGCAATTCTCCGAAACTCGATGATACACATTTTTTTGTCCATTTTAATGTTACTTTGTCATAGTTTATTGTATGAATAAAAAAAATTATTTAACCACATTGCATCAATTAGTTGTTATCAAAATTTAAGATTAAAAAAATCACAATAATATGTTGCCAGCTTGCCACTTAAATTAGTTCCTTCAGTCACTATGAAAACAAAAATGTCTCAATCCCACATCAAAAGAGGAATAGAAGAGGGGTGGCTGCGTCACTTTAAAACTTTACTTCTATCCCACTTCGGAAAACTGTCAAAACAATGAGTGGTGTGATTCCTTCAAATAGCCTCTTGATTCCTTGCATAGTCTAAGCTTCGATCTGACCTCTCTATAATGCTAGCTAGCTGTTTTACAGTCTGGCAAAGTAAATGGTACTCCAGATTTTTTTTGGAGCCGGACCGGTTTGATTGTTTATTGGGTCCAAGGATCCTTTGTCTTCAAATATCCCTATCGTCTTGTCTCAAATCATTCACAACCATTGGATATGTCTTCAGATTCTCAACCATTGAATATGTCTTGAGATTCTCAAATATTAGAATTTTCTTATGATCCAATAATTGTAAGTGATTTGAAATAAGAGACATGATTTGGGAATAGGGAATCCTTGCTTGTTTATCGGTAATAAATTTTGATTTACACTGGTACGAATTGGCTAGTTTGGGTGTGATTTTAGTTCACACTGCTATATCGGTCAGCTGGTTTGCAACGAACCAACGGTATTTAGAACTACGATTTCAGCCAACATGATGAGAGTAACATACGTGGGATTGAAGCTTTTATCCAACTCAGCCACTTTGTAAGACACAAGTTTTCATTCAATTCAACCATTTACCAAATCCAAATTTTGCAAGCAAGTCAAATAAGAATTCACAATTTACTGAATCATTCTCAGAATCAAGCTTAAGAATCAAATCTCTTTGTGTTTGATTTCTTCCACCGATCAACTAGCTCATTAGCAATAATGATCCCATCCATTATGTTTCTCTCCCCTCCAAAGAAAACAGATGGAACATAACTAATGATCAGTGGCATGACTTGTTGCCAAAACTTTTGACAGGATCTTGTAGGATGAACCCCATAAGACTGATTGGTCTGGAATCACAAATAGCGACTGGATTATCCTTTTTGAGGATCAAAGCAACAAAAGAGCTATTAAGTCCTTTCACCAATATACTATTTCGATGAAGAAAAATGCTTGAGAGCAGTAACTGAACGCCTCCAATCCACCATTGATGACATAGAACAGACCATGTGAAAGCATGGGTCCACGATTCTCGTCCTTCCTCTCTCTATCTCTCTATTCTCTCCTTCCACCTTATTAAGAGTTAACATGGTGGAGAAGTTATTGGTTGATCTTGGAGTATTACTTCACACCATTTATTGAAAGATAAGTGTACAGTTATCTCTTAAAAAGAGACAAAATATATAATGGATCTCACTATTTCAACCAATAAAAATTAAGTTAGAATACCACATCAACATGTCCCCATGGACAATAAATAATTTTTCAAAATGATGGTGCTACATTGAGGAATGTAACATAGTTATTCTACGAAAATCCTTCATAAGATATAACACTTGACCTTATTTCCATTGCACCCTTTTACAGTTGCCCAAATCTCTTCCTCTCAAAAATCCTCTTTAAGAGAAAATTAAAGTGATTGAGAACCTACCGTTTTATCTCAAAGTCTCAATTTTAATTTTTGAAATTATTAAATTTATAAATTACAGAAATACACATCACTAAAATATTGATTATTTAATCAATATAGTAATATATTTGGCATTTAATTTTACATCCCTTAAAACATTCTATCAGTTGATCAATATGGTAGTATACTTGACATTTCCTCTTAACTATTTTAAAACATTCTATACATATAAATTGTGGCCAAGTCAGATATTTTAAGTTTTACCATAAAAAAAAAAAAAAAAAAACCACACACATATGTACATCAATAACATATTATTGTTTAAAAAATCATTTCACTCATGATCCTTCAAAAAATGAATTTAATTTTAAAATTTATATTTATGTATTTAAATTTATTGAAGCATCTAAAAAAGTAATAGTTGGGCATGCTGATCTTGAAGGATGGGGGGAGTTGGTGAAAGTCAGAATTGCTTTATGGGTTAAGTCTAATCCGAAGGGTATTAAATACTCAATGCATGATATTGTTGCTAATTTAAAACAGGCCAGAAGTTGTTTGCAAGCGAATGGAGGAGGGTGCTGGTGTATTAGTCCTGATATGAGGACGTCCTTGTTGTGCGACTGGTTGGTCTTTTATTTTTATTTTTATATGTATCTCTATTTGTGGATTGGTGTCTCACCAATATGTGAATTTAGTGCTAGCAAATGATTGTGCTTCCTCCTTAGTGCCAACCGAGTTGGGATCATAGTGTGTTAGTTATGATACTTTTTGCACTTCTCTCTTTTATTGATGTAAATTGATGCTTGTACTTGTGTGTTTTCATCAATAAACTTCTCCTTTTTCTTTGCTGATCAAAAAATAATACTCAAAATATCTAAATTATCATAACTAAACTTAGCCACGTCCTAGACATAAAATTTAGCATAACACATGGTAATTAATTGCCATCAACACATCTTTCATAAAATTAAAAATAAATAAATAAATAAATAAAAAGATACTTGAATTATGATAACTAAATTTAACCTACAAAGTGATTTTTTAACTAAAAGACTGTTATAGCTTAAAAGTAATAATTTCAATTTTTTTTTTTTTTTATTCTTTCAAAAATTAAGAAACACATATGAGATACAATTATTGATCCATCAACAATATTTTATTTAATATTATAAAAACTTTTAAATAGAATCTTTGTCAAATTAAAGTCAAACAAAACTATGATATAAAATCCGTGTTATACACAGACAAATTTACTATGTTGTATTCCACAAAAATCTTTATATAAACTATGAAATAATAGGAGGATCTAGAAAATTAGAATCTCTGAAAGTTCTTCCAATCTTATTAGCAGCAACTAAAAATGTGATGCTATATATCAGTGAGTACCCAATTATCTCTTTTGTGCAATTTAAATCACACAGTGTAAACTAACAGTAAATTGAATATAGAGAAATTCATTAAACCTCATAATATAAACCACAGTGAATTTAAACCAAATAAACGTTGACCTAGTGGTTGTGTAGCAAAATTTTAAATAACCAATTTCAATATTTCTAATTACATCCAATCTAAAACGTAGTGAATCCCTAAGTAAGTATCTGCCAATGATCTATCAACGAACTACGAAAAACCACCACCATATTTCGTACGGGTTTCCAGTCTTTCACTGAAGATCTCAAACTAACTTATCACAATTTTTGAAAATATACACTACCTGGATTCACCAATAGTTTCCCCCAACAAAATTAAAAAAAAAATTATGAACATTCCTTATTGGTTTCTAAATTAACAAATTGAATAGATCACAAATTCAGAATTCAAAAATGATACATCCCTTTAATTTTGGAGCTCTAAACAGGACTCTAATGACTTGACAATTAAAAAAAAAAAAAACAAGATATAAACATCACATCATTGTGAGACCCACGCACCATTAGAGTTCTCTAAAGCTCTCCTTTTAGAGCTCTCAATCTGTTTTTTCTTCAGAATTAGAATTGTAACAAAAGACTGTGTATCGCCCTGTTTTGACAAGTGCCTACATTTGATGATATACTCTCTTTGATGCTAGGATTGACCAAATCAAGTGGGCCTGGTCCAGAATACTTTTGTGGATCCATAAAAAAAAACCTAGTCCATTTAATTCCAAATAACCCAATCAACTCAGAAAAAGTCCAAACCACCCCCCCCCCCAAAAAAAATAAATAAATAAATAATAAAATTAAATAAAACAAAACAAAACAAAACAAGAGAGAGAGAGAGAGAGAGAGAGAGTCCATCCAATCTAGAAGGCCAGTCTAACTCAGAAAAAACTCAGTCCAACTAAAAACAAAAAAAGTCCATCCAATTCAGAAAAAGCCCATCCAGCTCAGACAAAGGCCCAACTCAACTGGAAGAAAAAAAACAGTCATAGTCCAGCCCATAAAAGTCTAGTCCACCTAATCTAGGAAAAAAGGGGGAGAGGGGGAACTTTCCGATAAGTCCTATACACAAAATTCAAAATTCATCTAGTCCCAAAACAAAATATTTGCACCAATTAGTCCTATATATTTTAATTGTTACCAAAAAATCCTATTTAAAAAAATAAAATAAAATTAAGGATACTCCTACATCTCGCCATCGTCAAACTTCCTTCAGACGGTAATCGGAAACTCGCCGGAATATTCAACATCACTGGGAAGTCATTAGAATATCATCGAAAATTCACCGAAGTGTCACCGGAATGTTCTGAACGTCACCAGAAGATCATAATATCTAGCATATTCGCGGGATGTCAAGAATATCGCCGGAGACTTACTGAAATGTTTAGAATATTGCCCAAAAAAGAAGAATAATAAACTGAGAAATTAAAGTGAAAAAAATAGCAAAATGTGATAAAAAATAAAAAAAAATAAAAAAAAACTAAGAACAACAAACAGCAACAATGAAAAAAATATATATTATTTTAAATTTTTGTAAGGTCTAAGCAAATAATTTCTAATATTGATCAAACCGAAAAGCAAGCTTTGAAACTGTAAAATGTTACAGTTTCAAAGTATGATTCTAGTAAGTATTTATCCTTATTTATCCAACTGAAAAACATGTTATAAAACAGCAAAATTTTACAGTTCTAAAGAAATGATTCAATTCAATACCAAAAAAATTAAAACTGTAAAATTTTACAATTTTCACCGTCTGTAATTAAAACTCGAAAACAACTTGTTCAAAACTTGAAAAATTTATCCATTATTACAAAAAAATATAAGTGTATTAGTATAAAAAAAATATTAAAACTGAGAGATCAAAGGAAAGAGACAGATATAGAGAGATATTTGTACTCCGACAACTAGTTTTTGGTTTAGATCTAGCTAGATCTAACGTAGATCTACTCAAATATGATGTAGTAGATCTACTCATCTTCTTCGTCGGAAACTCATCTCTTTCGTTGTCAGTGAACATGAAGCAAGGAGTTGGTGTTCGTTAGTTGCTCGTGAACCCCAATCAATAGTGGTAGCCGGTCGCCGATGATTGTAGATTAGAAAGAGAACAAAAAAAGAAGAAAAAGAAGAAGAAAAAAAGGCGTGGTTGTTGTCATGGTTGTCGCAGATATTAGAGAAAGAGAGATATAGAGGAGAAGTAAGGTGCACGGAAATAGGAGAAGATAAATGGGTATAGAACTTTTGGTTCTATCTAAAAGGTTTTGGGATTACATAGAATACACACTTTTCAAAAAGGACTTGTGGGTAATTTTCCTCCCAAAAAAAAGTCAAGCCAAAAGCCTAGCCAGGCCTAGTCCAATTATGTTCAACAAGTTTAGACCAATCAATTTAGAAAAAGCCTAGTCTAATTCTGTTCTTCAAGTCAAGACCAATTAGCTCAGAAAAAGGCCAACTCAGTCAAACCATATAGTCCAATTCAATTCAACTGTATCCAATCTACCAATAGACAAACCTACCACTACCGAGATGATGAGAATGATTGAAGACCTTCAAAGTACTATGACTGACCGAACCTTCTAGGTTCTACCATCATTGGCCATGTCCTATGTGTAAACATCCCATTTCTGACTAGCCTTCTGACTTGGGCACCCTTCCCCAAGCACCTAATGATGAATGCAAAGATGTATAAGTTCGACTATCTTCAACAAATCAAAGCAAATCCCGAGCTCATACTTGTTTTGGCCAAAACCATTTTTGTATCCTATGAATCATTTTTCAAAATGTTTTTAGACTTGCAAAATCCAATAGTTCTATGATGTTTGAAGCTTGTATTTTCAATCCTAAAACAATAGTATCTTTTAGAAGAGGAGTGAGAACGAAGCAAAAATAAACAGAGAGAGGAAAAATCCTTTAGAAAAACACTATTTGCACCTTAGGATTGAAATTGGCCATATGAAAATCATCCAACCGTACAACTTTAGTGCGTCCCTGCAGTCTTTTGCCACGATCGTACACTAAAGGTAAGGTCAAATTTTTTTTGGTTAGCAGACAACTTTTGCAGCAAATATAGAGCAGTTTCTAGAAGATGGTCCCCCATGCAAGCGGAAAGGTGATCTTCCACAAATTACAGGGAATTGAAGAGAAAGTCACGTCCCTAGCTATAAAAACACCTCTCTTTTTGCTTGGAGAGGTTAGAAGATAGAGAATAGTTAGAGAGATGTAGAATTACTCTCTTATTCATAAACTCTCATTTTTTTTTCTCTCTATAATAAGTATACATACAAACCTCCATTGAAGCTTGGGAGATGAAGTTGTTGCTGGATTCTTGAAGCTTGAATTCAGTCCTTGAAAGTTGATTGGAAGAAGGAAATTGCAAACACAAAGAGGTCTTCATTTTTTTTGAGGTAATCTTTCAAAATTTTCTCATCATCTTCTATTATATTTTCTCTTCTTTTCTCTCTTGCAAACACTCTATAATTTTGGATTATCTATTACTTCATATGTGATTAGGCCTGCAAATAGTGGAGGGATTTGCCACTATTTTCTAGATTATCTATTATTTTTAAACTTGAATTTGTTGATAGCTTTGAATTCTTGTTGTCTTACATTTTCTCACCTTCGAAACACTATATTTTCTGCATTTCTTTAGGAATTTTGGTTAAATATAGACTTGTATAGAGGATATTAGTCTCACCCTAAGTTTTGTTTTGATGACTATCTTAGTTTGCTTCAGTTTTTTTTCCCCCCTCTCATTTTCTCACCAATTTTCTTATCATCCAAACATGTTTAGTTCTCATAATTCAACCCTTGCTTATGTCTTGATGAGCCATTGTGGTTGTTTTTGGATTAATTGGATGATTAGAGAGGGTGACATTCTCAATTTTATTTTTATTTTTTTGTCATTTTCTCTTGCTTTCTCACTACTTTCTTTTTTATTTTCTTGGAAGCTAAACATGGCTTCCTCTTGGAAATAGTTTGAAGTCTAATCTCTCTATCGATTCTTACATGGATTCGAGTATTTATTATCTCTTTTCCATGAGTAAAGATGTAGATTCTTTCTGATTTCTTTAATTTTAGTTCCATTCTTTGAGTTGCTTCCATGATCATCATGTGATTGCTTATATCATTTGATGATCAAGGAAGTCCACCTTCTTATGATTATTTCCATGATGAGAATGATGGATTTTATTTTTACTTTTTATTCTTAGTTTTATTCTTTGAGTTGCTTCCATGATCATCATGTGATTGTTCATGTCATTTGAGGTCGGATTTTGAAACATTTGCATATTATTATTATTATTAGACTTAAGGTCTCGTGAGTATTGGATTGTTGTCTTACGTGTATTTAGTACATATGCTTAGAGGTTTTGTCCTTGGTCATCGGTGAAGGATGGCATTGTTGTGTTGAATAATATCGTGTATGTAGGACACTTGTGTTATTATGCATTCTAGCATGTCGAGATGGTTGGAAAATGTTCACGCATTGAGAATGAGAGGTACCATTACCTTCTAGCTAGCACTTGGAGAATCGGTCACTTTTAGAATGAAATGTACTAGTACATTCCAGCTAGCGCCTAGAAAACTTGGCAGAGGTACCATTACCTTCTAGCCGGTGTTTGGTAAATTGGCAGAGGTACCATTACCTCCCAGCTTGTGTTTGGTAAATTGGCATTTCGTTATGGAAAGGTATATCATTGGCGTACTATGCTTAAGGCAGGTAGAGCATTGTTTCATTTCTCATTTTGCCTTGGTGTATCCTTATTTATCATTAGTAGGTGATGGTTATGGTTGGGTGAGACTGGATTGTTTTATGTAATAGTGTAGTAATCATTGTATATGTATTGATTTCATATTCGTGTTAGGACATATATGTATGTACATAGGTGTATTGGGCGAGTTGTTGAAAGTGTTTGTTGACCATGGACTTAGGGCCAAGGGAATGTGATGAATGTATCATAAGTGAATGTATGTTTCATATTGGGTGCAAATAATGAGAAGAATTGGGTTTTGTGAAAGTATTTTTTAAAAAAACAACCAGTTATGATGCGTTATTTATAAATGGGAACTTTTAAAGAAAAGTGAATTGTTTGTGTTGTTGGGTAAATTGAATGATTTTTAAAAAAAAGTACATGTATAAGTATATGTTCAGTATAAACCGTCATATTATGTATATGATATGATATAAAGCATTCATAATCATATTTATCTGTATGTTGTTATTGTTCAGGATCATATTGAGATCCTTACTGGACTTTATGTTCATCCCACATTGCTAATCTTTTTTCAGGTGAACATCGAGAAGTGTTTCAAGGTCAAGAATCTTTTTTATCTGTTGGTCATAGGGCCTTGTAGTTGTGAGCAGAATGTTATTGATGTAAAAGGGTTAAACCCTTTCTCTTAATTTAAAAGAAGCCTACTGGCAATTTATTTAATTATAACTCATGTTGCATTCATATTGTATTCGGATGAGAGAATCTTTATTCACGTGTTCTTGTAAATGTAAAGAGTTTTCACATCTTATCTTTGAAATTGAATCTATAATAATGGTTTGGTAATGGAATCATGAGTAATAAAAAGTGAGGCATGCCATGTAAGGCCAACACTACTTGATCGGCTATGCAACAAGCATGTAAGGCCAACTTTTAAATATTCCCCACATTTCATCTGCGGATGATCATGACTAGGTGTTGAGTTATTTTTCCTTCTTTCATGATTCTTTTTTTTTTTTTTTTTTAAATTACAAAAAAATTCAATGTTTGACTCTTTTAACAAAATAAATCTTGAATCTTTAATTTCATCAAGTTAAACTTTAGTCTTTTAATTTGTTTTCATTCTAAACCATTCACTTATTTTCGTTAAGTAAAACGAACCAAGAAAAAAAAAAAAAAAAAAGACATAAAACTCAACTAAAAAGGGTATTTTAGACATTTTATTTACAGCTACGTTGACTTTAATAATTAAAATATTCTTTTTCTATTGGCTTTACTTAACAAAAATAGACAGATGCTTTCGATTGAAAACACACTAAAATATTAAAGTTTCAATTGATAAAATTAAAATTTTAAGATTTATTTTGTTATAATGGTCAAACCTTAGGTTTCTTTTGTAAATTCCCTTCTTTTTTTTTTTTTTTTTTGAGGGGGGACAGGCGTAACACTTGTGATTTATAAGCTTTTGGGTGCATTTAATTCTATTATTTTTGTTATTAAAAGCCCTTGGTTGGTGTATATTGAAGTTGGTTGAGTGAGAAATTCAATCTATACTTTAATTAGGATGTTTAATTACATTCAGACCTATTGGAATTATGCTTTAGAACCTTGAAATCATGTTCTGGGTGTTGACACTGGCCTTGCCTCTCTCTTTCTTTAGCTTGCTATTTTCGGGTGTTGACACTGGCCTTGCCTCTCTCTTTCTTTAGCTTGCTATTTTCAGGTGTTGACACCCTCTTCTTTTGGTGTCGACACTGTTTGGCTTGGATTGAATCTAAGTGGACACTACTTGCAAGTGTCGACACCAGAGCATTCTAGGGTCGACACTTGCACTCCTTTTTATTGCTCTCGAGCCTTCTATTTTCTAGTGGCGACACCTGAGTTCTCTGGTGTTAACACTTTGCCCGTGTTTGAGCTTTGCCCTTCGCGCCCTTGTATGTGGTGTCGACACTTGACGAAAAAAGAACACTTTAGCCACGTTTTTGGATTTTCGACTTTATATTTTATATAGTCTTGGGCCCCACAAACCCTTTTGCGCCTCCACTATAAATAGAAGTATTTTCTCTTTCGTTTCTTACTTTTTCTCACTATTTGTCTCTCTTTCCCTGTTACTCTCTCTCTCTCTCTCTATTACTTTCCTCTATTTTTGGAGCTTCAAGCTTGGGTTTTATCAACTTAGAGGCGAAATCTACCCCTAGTTCTTGAGGGAAAAAGTTAGAGCCCATCAAGGGCTACGTTCAGAACCGATTGAATCGTAATTCTTCGTCGTATGAACCTTTAACCTTGAACCGATTGAACCTTTAACCTTGTATATCTATATTTTGATTGGAGTATGTGGCATTTCCTTAGATATAATGATGTATGAGATAAATGGTTTTGATAATAAAAAAAAAAGAAGAAGGTGTTATATGTTTGAAAATAGGGTTTTCACTCAAATTTTTGAAATACTTTGAAAGTTTTTGTGTAAAAGTGGTCATTTATTAATAATTCTGTGATTGGTGAAGGGAATGAGGAAAACCCCAAATTTTGACAAAACCTTAGTTTGTGATTTTGAATTTAAAGAAGAGATTTGAGAATAAATTGATACCTGTGATGAAATTGAGTTAATGATATGTTGATACGTGTAGAAATCTTGAAATGATACGAATCTTGGGAATTATGTCGTATTGATGGGTGATTATGAAAGCTATTAAAAGCTACAAGACGGTAATACCTCTTTCCCATGGATAATCATGTTTATTTCTTATAAAATTAAAAGGGGACTTTAAGCAAATCATTATATTTGTGAACTCATGCATTTCATTGCATTTCATGGTTTTGAATTCATATTGTTTTATTATCATGGACGTCAGAATATTGAAAAGGGAGTAAATAGCATAGTAATCTGGGTAGAGAGTCGGTTTTTGAAATGTGTTGAATATTGTGTTGGTACCACGCCCGAGAGTTGTAACACCCCGAAATAAATGCTAAAAACCATCCACAATATCAAAATTACATAACAACACATAACGAAATAATTATCTTTCATTTATCTCAATAACTTGTACAAGAGGTGACATATGCAGATATAAATTCATAAATGTAATCTTGAATCTAAAGCATATGTACAACAAGAGATAAGATGTGAAAGTAAAACAGATATATAAATGCCCTAAAGGCTTTTAACTTTTTAAGATAGTTATTGGTTACAACAAAAGTGTATGTAAGTCCAATATAGTTTAAGCCCTTAGCTTGTACCAAATAAATACAATAAATACATAAAAAGAAGCTGTCGCTCCATGTCCTTCAAAGCTATTGTCTTGGCAAAGGCACATGATCAGCACCTGAAATGTTTTTCCCAAGTAGGGTGAGCCAAAGCCCAGTAGAAATAGTCCATTACAGTGTATAAATCTTAACACAGTTATAAGGTGAATGCATATACAATGCTCATGTCAAAACATTTTTATAGTTCTTTCCAAAACTATGCAATGCCAAGTTATTGTCTTGAGTCATAAATCATTTCCCTTTCAACATAAAATAAGGTAGTGAACCACACATTGGAAATTTCAAAACAATACGGTCTTTCCTAGAAATTTTGTCCAGAGGAAACCGTAAACTGGCACCTATGTAAACATAGGCTATACAAACACTACTATTGCCATTTCACAGAAATTTCGTCCGCAGGATCGACACCCATGTATATGCACGATTTTCAAGACTTTCACCTAGGACACACTGGCCAACTTATTTTATGTAACAATAATTCCTTTCCCAGATTCACTAATTTTCTCAAAAAAGTAATATTTTTCAATGTATAAGTATGAGATAACGCTCAATGCAAATGAATGAGAAAATATATTAAATTCTTCTGATTCATATGTAATTTCTACAACACTCATAGCTATCCTCCACCGATAGTCCAAAACATATATTTCTAAATCGATAAACAATTATCAATAAAGATAAATTTTTCAAAATTTCAAGAGGTGAGTGATAATACATATCTAACTCCACCATACTCATCAACATCATCCCAATTTCACAATTCCAATATCAATCTCAAAATTTATACAAAATCAATATTTGAGGCATTTAGGACAAAAGCCCCTTTTCTCCCAAAATCAATCCCAACATTCGAAATCAACAATTTATCTTCCATATTAAAATCATTGCCAATGATCCTTTTGAAAAACCCCTCTTTTGATTTTTATCCAAAAACCCTAGATTGTTCCAAATCTTCCGAAAATCTCGGCTTGGCTTAGAAATACAAATAACTAAGTTAAAACTCATAAAAAGTATGGAAAGTATCCCTACTTCAAGCTAGAACACGAGACAGAGAGTGAGGGAAACTCAAAGATGCCAAAAACCAACTTTGCTACAGATAGAATGAAGCCTATGTCGAGCTCTATCTTCTTAACAAAGGCACATAGGTGAAAAGATTGACGGATCTAGGTATATTTGAGGGTAATAGGTGAGTTTTAGAGAGAGAGTGAGAGAAAATAGGGTTTTGAAATGTTTAGAGAGAGAGATGGGTGAAAAAGTGGCTCAGAAAAGTGATTTTACGAACTGATATACGCACAGTTCGCTTGAGCGCAAGATGTGACGCGCGAGCGACCAAATACAATAGTTGTTCCGCTTGAGCGCAGAATACACACTCCCAGAAGTTTTGCAAACAGAGGTCGTCACTCGAGCGCAAGAAGCTTCGCTAGAGAGAAGAATACAAACTCCTAGTAGTTTTGTAGACTTGCAAAAATACTGGATGTTCACAAAGACCGCTCGGCCGCAAGAAGCTTCGCTCGAGTGAAGGAACAAAAATTTGGACAACAAAAGTTTGAAAAACAAGCTATCAACTTATTCCAAACGCAATCAACACAACCCAATAGCCCAACTCAAGGAGAAATAGTGGGAAACAAGGCAAGAACAACTATGTAAGAAAACGAAACCTGAATCCAAAAGTCAAATGGGTCAGGTTTAAACTAGAAATGCTATAAGAGTCAAGGTACCCAATTGCCCTATCACGAGCTTGATGTCGAACGAATATAGGAAAGTGTTTTCTAGGTGCCCAATTGCCCTTTCGTACTTGATGCCAGTAAATGTGGGAAAATGATTATTTTAGGTACCTATCTGCCCTTTCGTATTGAGTTGGTAAATGCGGGACTATTTTAACATATAAAATATAAATACATCTTTGACTCTTACTTTCGTATTCTAATGCGCGTTTACCACCATTATTGGTATTGGTTTATTTTTGGAATAAAAATGCATGCTTTTGTCAAGAAACAAAGAGAAGGATTTTGGGCGTGATATTGCATTGGTATGATCATACTTATATCAAATGTTTATATACTTTATTAAATGTATTTCTACTGGGCAAGTTGCTCATTTGTATCATAATTAACACTTTCAAGTCAAGATGATGGAGTCCTATCCCGTTGAGTAGATGATGGGAATATTTTGATAGAATACGGACACTCGTTTGATGTGCTACTTGTGATATAGCTACCGATCTAACTTGTCTGGATAATACTCTACTTTTGTGAAATCAAGACACTTGTCTTAAAAGATGTAAGCCATTAAGACATTTTTATTTGTATCTCTTTACCTCTTTGAACTACAAGTGTAATGGTTGTATCTTGCATAACCGTTAATGTATTGGGAACATGTAATCTTTTGTGAAATTCAAGAAGAAAGATAAGTATTTTTGGATTATCACATTGACATTTTCTATCTATATCTTTATTAAACGCCAACTTCCTTTATGAATTGGAAGCAAGAATAAAGGATTGATATTTATTAATGATTAAACTATCAGGGCAATACATGGGGTAAATTACAAACACACTCCCTGAGGATTACTTAAAATATAAATTACTATCCGTAGTTTTGAAAATTACATCTCGGCCCTTGAAGTTTTGAAATTCATAACAAATGCCCATTTTTATTAATAAATCATCAACTTAATTAATAATTTTTAATTATATTAGAAATTTATTTTAATTAATAATTCAAGTAATTTTATTATTATATATAAAAGAGCAATTATAAATTTTATTTTTTAAGTAAATTCTAACAAAGGAATAGGGGGCATTTTGAAATTTTCAAATAAGAGAAATTCAAGAAGTGTGTTTATATATAATATAAATGAAATAGTTTTTGGCCACCTTGGGAAAATTCGTCGCCATCCATCTTTTATTTTCGTCCCTTATCAATCCCATTAATAAAAAGAAAGATACTAATAATCAATTGTCAATCTTTTTTCTTTTCCATATCTCCTTTTTCACCTTTGAATTTTCCACACTAGAAAGAGAAACGTAAGATAATGAGAGGAAGAGCTATCATTACCACGAGAGGACCTCCATTGCCTATTTTTGCAGAAAAAGTTTCCACTGGAATGGGGTCCATAACACGGAGTGCACTAGGAAAGGCAAGTTTAGTCAAAGGAGGTATGCTTTACTAATGGGAGTCTTCTTTCATTAACCTTAGATAAAGGGCAAGTTGGAAACGCTCTTTCGTTTGAAATTTGCAAAATATCCGTTTGGTTTATTTTTAAAATTGTGATTATAATTATAAAAAAATTAAAAAATACAACTAAACATATAACTTAAAATTCAATTTAAAAATTATTTTCAAAATTCATAACCAAATGTGTAACTAATTTTTTTTTTTTTTAACTCATAATCAAACTCTTTTCAAAACTATATTTTTAAAAAAAATTCATTTTTTAAATTTTATTCTGTAAAATTATTTTTTAGTTTATATATATATATTTTTTAAAAATTTCAAAAAAAAATTTTTCATTTTATTTTTGAAGACAAATTGTTTTATTTTAAAAAAAAAAAAAAATGTTTTGCCATTTTTTAAGTATTAGACAAATAATTTGTTGTGATTTAGATATATATGGACGATTCAATTTTTTTTAAAATTTTAAAAAATTAAATATTTTAAAAAAATTAAAAAATATTTTAAAAATAAAATAACATAGTTAAAATATAAAAAAATAAGAAATATTTAAAATAAATCTAAAAAATTTCAAAATACAACTCGAATCTTTTTTCTAAACTATTTTCAAAATTGTTTTCAAAACTCATAACCAAATTTTTTTTCTCTTTTCAAAACTCAAAATTCAGAACACCACACTCAAACCATGATTCCAAAACTAAAACAAACAGAGGTGTTTTTTGTTTTTTGTTTTTTTTTTGAATTTTAATTCATAATTTGGTATTTTTAATGATTTTTTAAAACATTTTAAACAATTTTTTTTAGATCTACTTAATCTTGATATACTTAAAAAGTATAAAATTTGTACAAAAGTTTTCTTTTAATCATTAAATACAACAAAATATTATGATGCACTGAATTTTTATATAATTTTTAATTGGTATATTTAAAAAAATTACAAATATTATATTTTTTAAATGTATCTAGATTATGTGTATTTAAAAATAAAAAATTTGCATAAAATAATTAAAAAATTTACTAAAAGAATAAAAATAAAAATAAAAATAAAAATAAAAACTCAATTTTCTAAAAAGTTAGTTAAACCAAACAAGGCAATGCCTCTATTCCGTTTTCATAATCAATTTTAAAAATGGAGGGAACAAACAAATATTGCAAATTAGTGAGGTATTAATACAAATAAAATGGGAAAAAAATAATGCAAAATCATGGAATCTTAAGTTAGAATGACCAAAATACCATTCTCTTTCTTCCTTTCCTTTCCTTGGCACCTCTACAACTTCGGTGGCCTCCGTCGGCTAGCCCTCCCCTTCCTTTCCACTACTAGAACACCTCTTAGATCCCTCTCCTACAGCCTCTAGCTCCTCTTCACCACACCCAATCTCTCATTTACCACACTCACCACCGTAGCCCTTATATCCAACCCTTTCTCCCTTCTACTCAGTTACTACTGACATCCTTCCTTTATCTTAATTTATTGTCCCCTCTTACTAGATTTGGATCAGATCTTCAAACAAAGAGAGAGAGAGAGAGAGAGAGAGAGAGAGAGAGAGAGAGAGAGAGACCTAGTTGGTATCGCAATAGTTGTGATATGATCGCTAGGGTTGTAGTGATGGCAGGTTGTGATGACAATCACAATGGTGATAGATGCAATGGTTACATAAAGAAAGAAAGAGAGAGTAGTGGTGGTTGAGTGTGATGGCAATGACGAGATCTAGCAGATGGAAATGGAAGTGGAGGTAATGGTGATGACAATAGGTAAGGCAAAAGGAGATAGAAGGAAAAAGGGTTTGGCAGCGAGGTTGGGAGAACAGGGTGATTAAGGCGGTGAAAGATAGGGGTGCGGTGAGATCTAATGAATGAAAAATGGTGTGAAGTGAATCAATTGTGGCGATAATCGTGGATGTGGTAGTAGCAAGTGAGAATACGGTGAGGAAGTGACTATAGTAGGGAGATGTAGGGAAGGGGATGTGTAGATACCCTATTTTGATCGACCCTAAGACTTGGACAACTCCTCTAAATGATGAAACAAAGATAGATCTTGACTACCTTCAAAGGCAAGCTATTCAAATAGAAAATTTTCCAAACCTTAAACCCTTTTTACCAAATGTTTTTGAGACTTAAATCTTTAACCCATATGTAAACTTGAATTTTTTTTAAAGTTTTGTAGACCTAAGAACTATTTGGGAACATGTGAAGAAGATAAACCCGCAGACGCAAGTTGTATTACTTGAGGCCACATGTGATAGTTATCACAAATAGTTTCTTGAGTGTGGTCCATCAAGCATCTTGATATATGACTTATGCATATATACTGAGATATATACGCATACAGGTTCTTTGTAGCCTCTCCTTTGGACTATAAATAGACCCTCTTGGGTTGAAAAAAAAGATAGAAGTTCTCTCCTTCTTACCTTGCCTAAACTCTTCCAAAACATTCTATTCCCTCCATTCAAGGCCAAGCTTGAAGGTCCTTGAGCTTCTATTGAAGACTTGATAGGGCTATTGGAGTTGCTATCCATTGTTTTGCTCTTATTCTCTCTTGCTTGAATCTTCAAGGGAGGTATAATCTCATTTTCCTTCACTCTTTTTCATTTTCTTTTCTTTTCTTTTCTCTCTAACCAAACATTTTTTTCCACTTCACTGATGTAGTTCTATTGAGTATTGATTAAATCATGGACCTGAATAGTTAATATCCTTGCCAGATCTCCTTATTTTAGTTTTTTTCTTTCTTTCTTGCTTTCTTTCATTTTATCAGTAGCCAAACATGCATTTTATTTGTGGGAATGGTTGAATATGTCCCTTCAAACCTATTATTCCATGGATTTGGGCCTTTGTCTTGTTCTCTGAACAAGATTTACACTCATTTCCATATTTAGAGGATATATATTGGCTATTCTTTGTATTTTTGTTTCTCTTTTTCATTCTTAGCATTTGCATTATGCTCTTAGCTAGTTCTCTTTGGTAGTGATTGAATATACTCTCTTATGGACTATCCAACAGATTCTGGCTTTTGTCTTGCTTTCAAGCGAGACTTGCGCCTTTTTCCATGCGTTTGGGAATAGATTTAGATCATTATCTATCTCTACCTCTCCTTTTTTACTTTTTGTATTATTTAGCTTTCTTATCATTTCTTAGTTTAGTCCATGATGATGGCTATATCTACCTCCTTAAACCTAGTTATTCCATGGATTTGAGTCATTGTCTAGCCTCTAAGGCAGACTTATGCTCATTTCTCAATTTCAAAGGTAGATTTAGGTCATTATCTATTTCCATTTCACTTTCCTACTTTATGCTTTGCACATGCTTCTAGTGTATAGTTCATGCATCTAGGTCTGGTTTATCGTGTTTTAAAGATATTGTTGCTATATTGAAATGTTGATGATGTCAAAGTGATTTTTATGCTTGAGATGATTCACATGACATTTCATGAGTTTTCTTCACATTAGTAGAATCATGTATCTAGGATCATGCATATTTTTCTAACCTTTTTTGCATTTAGTTTGGTGTAAAGGAGTATTAGGTGAGCTTCTCTCCTTATCTTTGCATCTTGCTTGTCTTTGTTTCCTTTACCATGTCTAGTATGCTACTGTGAGCCTATTTGCTTACTAAATGTATCTCTATGTTTGCTTGTTGATTAAAAGGAATTTCGCCTAAGTTGGAAGTGTTCTTATCCTTCTCACATGAGTTTTCTTCCTTTTTCTTTGAAAAACTCTTGATAAAATGCTTTTTATCAAAAAAAAAAAAAAAAATGATAGAACCTTTCAAAAATAGGTGATTTACTCTATACTTGTTTGCTTTACATAATAAATTTAACATTAATAATCTAAATGTTAACATATTTTGTCAATTAGTGTCATGTCAAGAATCAGTAGAGGCCATTTTTTTGGATCGGATGGGTTGGTGCTCAATTCATGACCTTCCATTCTCATACCTAAATTGTTGGACTGAGTTTTCTGGTTGCGACGAGTAGTGCCCTATATTGGTAGGAGTCGGTGTTTCCTAGTTTTGCCAAAAATATTAGGTAAAGGCTCCATGTCTAGTGATACAGTCTTTATTTCTGCACTGTTACTGAATCTAGACATTTACTCGATTTGTATTGTATGTATTTGTGAACGAAACGAGAGGTGAACTGTCGGACCTGCAAGGCATGCCCCTGAGAGGGAGCATTAGAGAGGAAAAGCGGAAACATATGAAGAAAATAAGAAGAGGGGTGGTGTGGGATGCTTTTAGGGTTACTAAGCGCACCCAGCCATTCATACTCTCAATCTCTTGATCTAATCTCACTAGTGCAATGTGAAACAGAAAATGAGAGTCAAAATCTGACAACTTTTATAGAAAATCTATTTATTGGAAAATATGCCAGAAATGGACTACATCACCAAATCTACGAGTCACTACCTAATCTTTTAGGAAAATTAAGAAACATGTGACTCGTGCCAAAGGCAACTGTTCATCATAACCAAAGATTCTTCGACTTGAAACCTTAGGTATGAGGGAGGAAGGTCATAAATTGAGCACCCCACTCATCTGATCAAAAGATTAGCCTCTATTAAATCATGATATGAGTTTTATAAACATTATATACTCATTTTCTGATTATTTATTAATGCTACAAATTACTATGTGAAGTAATCAAGTATAGACTATGCCATTTATTTTGGTATGATTTGATTTTATGTTTTTTGAAGGAGTTTTAAGATATGTATAACTCAAATAAAACTGAGCCCATAGGCATAAGAATCAACATTATTCCAATTTAAACAACACAACCTCCATCCATTGGTAACCACAGAGATATTTAAGCAAATAGCCGCATGGTTAGATGGTAAGAAAAATCATTCACAGGCAAGATGCTAAAGCCATAAATGTTCATCTAGTATTCACTCACATCCGACTATGAAGATGAAACAAAAGTTAGTAAAAAGAAATATGCATGATCCTATATGCAAAATACCTAGTGCAATACATACACAAAATGCAACTAAAGATCCGACTGCTAATATTTGATTCATGAATCATCTCAAGACATAAGTTACACAAAGGCACATAAGAATTGATAAAAACCCACATAAGCAAATTGGTCGAATCCTAATGCATGAAAAATGGATGCAAGCCATGGACATGATTAATAAAACATGATGCTATCTAGACAGAAAGCATATAAATGAAAGGGATAGAAAGACATGGGGTTGGAAGTTATTACAACAATTCAAATGAGAAAGTAGGAGAGAGAGAGAGATTATTATAACAGTTTGAATAAATAATAAGAATAAAAAGAAAAGAAAAAGTAGGGTTGAAGGAGTTATTACACAATTAAATTATTCAACCAAATTACTACTGAATCTAATAAATCATATTAAATAAATAAAAGAACTTGATCAGCAGCTCCAAAATCACAAAGGAGACCCCCCCTCCCCAAGAAGCTGTACGCTCTATTCTTAGGAGGAGATGTCCGTCCAGACACAAAAATGGGCCGGTCGAATAGGGAGATGGCCAGCCGAATTCTTTCTTCGGGGAGAATCTAGATTAGTGCAAACCTTACAAAACAGAAGCCAATGACACTTTCTAAGGGATGATCATCCCTTATACCTCTTCCACTCAAAGAAACCACTCAAGGAAGAGGTAGATGGGTTGCAACCCTCAACAATGATATAAACAGATATGTACAACAAATATTTTGCCATAAATTAACAAGTTAGATAGATCAAAAACAAGAACAAATTCATGCCCAAGAAATGAATAGGAATCTACATTTCCTCTTTGTGAATAAGGGCAAACCAATACCCAAATCTATGCTATTAAGTAGACAGCGTAGATTAATGCAAATCATTTCTTAGTGGAAGCTTTGCTTTGAAAGTAAGAAATTCATCAAAGACTGTTGAAGATTCCTCTTCTACTCATGGAATAAAGATGTTTCCATCCCTTTTCATATTCGAAATGGGTTGAGAAGAGAGTTTGCAACATCTTTAACCCAAAATTTCTTACTTTACTTCCAAGAAAAATCAACCAAAGTAAAAACCAACAATTTTCCTAATCATCAAATTCCAAGAATCATCCAAGTGACTCCATGTAATAGTCACAACTACTCATTAAATTTAGTACGGATTGAAGCATATGAGCCAACATGCTTGAATGATGAGATATGTGATAAGAAAGTGTATGAAAGTGAAAGAAACTAAACTATGTAATCAAACTTGTGGAATGGGTGGCTACTTTCTACTCCCTCCACATCCACAATGTTCCAAGTATCACATCTATATACAACAAGGAACTAAAGCACTATAAATCAAGAAAAGAGTACAAAAGTATAAGAAAGTAAGGAGAACAATCAACTCAATGGATGGTTGGCTATATCCTAGTTCCCTCCACAGTCATAAGGACCCATCACATTATTACAACAAGCTAACAGTGAGATACAAGCTTATAAACGAAGAACAAGAGAGAAAATATGAGAAAAGGTTCAAAAGTTTCACCTCTTGAAAGAGGGTAAACTTCTTTATTGTCAAACTCTTTCCTAACACCGTGAAAGTTCTTGAGTGAGTCCAAGAATGCTTAGCAAGGAGCTCCAAGTTAAGGTTTAATGGAATTTAGTTTATAGGTATATTAGAAATGAAGGTGGAGAAGTTGTACGCTTTTGAGTTCAAGGTCTAAGCCTTCGAAAAATGATCTTTAAGTCTCTGAAAAAATATTTTCAAACTTAATTTTATCTTTAATGGAGTTTTAGGTGGTGTATGAATGAAGTAGAAGTGAAGAAAATGGAGAAGAATGTTGAAGATGGAGTGTAGGTGTAAACAATTTTGGAACCCTTTGAAATGAAGAATGAGAGGTGTATTTATAGACTTTTGAGGCAAAGAAAATATCTGAGATATTTGCAGAGGAAGCCTAAAGGAAAAATATCTAAAATATTTGTTTAAAATTTAGAGAAAATCCTAAATTTCCTGAAACTGCTTTGTTTCCCGAAAAAATCATCCGGCTAGACAAAAAATCATCCAACAAGACAAAAAAGTGTCAGGCCAGACAAAAAAGTGTTTGGCCAAACAAAAAATCATTTGGCCAGAAAGTTTTTTAGAAGGGGAAAATAGGGTTTTTTTATTTTTTTATTTTATTTTTATTTTTCTAAAAAATTCTTATTTCTTCCACCCATTTCCACTTGTCCTTTCTCAATTTGCTAAGAAAATATAACACTTGAATTTTGAAAATACGAACCTCGGAACTTTGTAGAAATATTTGAAAAAGGGTATAAGAGGGTCTAAAATACTTTGGCCAAAGCGGATGTAAGGTTGGGTGTAATGCCCCCAAAAAATAAATACAATAAACCTATCTCATAAGTGGAAGTATAATTGAAACGACAGAGTTTGATATACATTCACGAGACGATAACGAGAAATGAAAGTTATACAAATATAGTTAAATGCCTTGATGGCTCACATCTTTCCAAGTCACTAATTGGGTACAATAAAAGTGGATTCTCAATCCAATACTGTGATAACGTTGTTCCGTATTATGCTAATTAATCTTAATTATGATTGTGATTATGTGTTTAATGTGATTTTGGGTGCCATCTATGTGATTATATGTGGTTTTGAATTTCTATTTGTCCACCGTAGGAATATCTGTCCAACTTACTGCTATGAACTGAAAATTGAAGGCCTTATCGGCCACAGAAAGTGAAATTGACCACGCCATTGTAATTGGTATAATTTTTAGAGCTTATGATAAAATGTAATTGAAAATCGATTTGGATCAAAATAATTAGATTCAGAACGATTAAATTAGAATCTATTAATTAGCCATAATCAAATTTGATTAGGCCATCCTATATAAAGGCCTATATAGCCTCATGTTATGGTTTTTGAGCTCATTTTCTCTCCTTGGTTGAGATTACTCTAGAGAGAGAGAGAGAGAGATGGAGAGAGGGTCGGTTAGAGAGAGAGTGAAGACAATTGAAGCTTTGAATAAGAGGCTTGAAGATCAACTCAAGAATTAACTAGAACTTGGAAAATTGAAGCTCCTAGGTGAGTAAATGAGCATAAGTTCATGAGTTTGAGTTTGTAATTTTGTGAATTCAAGTTATAAGGTAATGAATAATGAGAATTGAGTTGAATTTGGTGAATTATAAACATACATGTAAGAGATAGCCATGAATTTGCATATTTAAGCATGAAATACATGATTCATATTGTGTTTTGACTAAAGTTCATGCTTTTGATCATCTTTGATATCATCAAAGTTAATGATGGAAATTATATTTCACATGTAAGCACAATTCATGAAGGTATAAGCTTTAGTTGCATGAAATTGAAGTGTCAGAGATGGATTTGATATGAATCATGTATGCATGTCATTGATTCATGGGAATTGAGCTTCATGGTGTTGTAAATTCGGTATTTTCATCATGTTAGAGCATGTACAAGTGAGTTATGGACCATATTATGCAAGTTACACTAATTTGAACACAAGTTTGAGCTTCAAGAATAATTCTGGGAATTCCAGAATTTGGCGTGTTCGCTCGAGTGTGAAATGTTAGTTCCCAGAACTTTTGCAGACATTGATGTCCGCTCGAGCGGGATGATTCACGCTCGAGCATCAAGCCATGTAGTTTGACATTTAGCTCGAGCGTTCGAAGTCACGCTCGAGCGTAAGAATGAGGTAACCAGCATTTTGCAGACCAAAGGGGTCCGCTCAGAAATTTTGTAAAGATGTTTTGTGTTTCATTTTCTGTTCCCTTTTATTTCTAAGCACTCTTAGGCATGCAGTGAACGTTGTAAATGGATTAAAAAGATAAGAATGAAGCCTAAGAGGGATACATGAATTAAGAACTGATTGAATCGTTTGTGACCCATTAAGTTCATGAAATGTGTAACGTCAAGCACAAGGGCAAACCATCCGGCAGATCACGGTGAGTAATATCTTAGTAAAGATATTTTGAAGTATGTTATTTGTCCTATTGCTTCTTCCTATAAAAGTCTTGTAAGCTTGTTAATTTGAATTGTGGACAAATATCTGTTATGCGATTGATCGGGCCAAAGGCCGTTTGACGTGAATGATTGGGCCAAAGGCCATTTGACATGAATGATAGTTGGATATAAATGAATGGGCCAAAGGCCGTTGGATATGAATGAATGGGCCAAAGGCCGTTGGATATGAATGATTGGGCCAAAGGCCGATTGGGCCAAAGGCCGTCGGATATGAATGATTGGGCCAAAGGCTGTCGGACATGAATAAATGGGCCAAAGGCCGTCAGAAATGAATAGATTGGGCCCGAGACCATTTGATATGTCTGAATCTGTAGTTGCTTGATACACTAAGTAGAAATATGAATTGGGCCCAAGGCCGTTTGATGTATTTGTTTCAAACTCCGTTCATGTACCTTCTTTATTTGATCACTGGGCGTTCGCTCACTCTCATTTATGTGTCTGTAGGTGAGCCAAGAAACATCCAAACCCAGCCATAGTGAAGTATGTGAGAGACAGTGTGGACGCGCCCTGCGTGAGGGACTTATGTTGCCACAGTTCGGACTCGATTTGTCACGGTTCTTAATCTGAACCAAAGAGTCCAAATTCGGCAAATCGTTTTGAGAAAAACAGATTTTGAAAGAAGTGCCAAACATGGACTGTTTCGCCAGATACAAAGTCGCCACCTAAATATTTTTAATGGGGGAATTTAGGAAACCTTGACTCGATGCCAAAGGCCACGTGTCCGTCATCACCAAAATTGCCTTGGCTCGGGAACTTGCGTACGATTGGGGAAGGTCAGCTATGAGCACCCCTCTCGCCCGATCCGAAGATTGGCCTCTACTAACCGTGATATCCTATTTTGAAAACGTTATGTGTTCTTATTCCGGTTATTAGCCTAGAATTACTATGTGATGCGCACAACACAAAAGTATAGACTAGATTGCCTAATTTGGAATGAAACATTGCATATCCGTTTGTTTGGAAAACGCTTTGGAATTTACTACTCGTAAGTAGGCTAAAATACGGATTTCAATGAGTTGTTCCAACTCAAATAGTCCAACCTTCACCCACAGTTATTCAATCAGTTTATATCATGTAAGCATCTAGCCACATGGTAAGCATGCTGTCATGTTAACATTCACACTCATGCGAGATGCTAAAGCATAAAATACTTACAATGTACTCCGAGCTAAAACAAAGAATTTGTTAGCAATCATGCATGATCCAAGTCCATGTTAAGTGGCAAATGCATCGCATACAGAATGTCACTAGAATAGGCTCGGCAAATCTAACGATGACATGTGAAAATGCACAGATAGCATGTATTCAAGTTAGATTTGAAATACTTATGCAGTTAGCATGATGCGCTGAGCCCGATGCATGCAATACTGATGAATGATGCACACATGCATAGCATAAGGTATGCTAAAGTAAACATGTCCTAATACTAACCATCAAGGTAGGTAAGTAAAAGGGAGAAAGAAGTGGGGGTTGGAAGACATGCACACACGCACCCGCACTTATTACAAATTTGCCCTCGCTCGGAGGGACCGAAAGAATAATACAATTAATTTACCTACAAGCTAATTAATTATTACAGACCAATTAAACTAGCCAAGCAAATTAACTAATCTAAGAAAGCAGCAAACTGCAGCCTCGGGAAGAGGGTCCAATGCATGCGCGCTTGGTTCCGCTCGGAAAGTCACTGCCATACACAAGATGCCTCTGCTTTGACTGTTCTGCTCCTCTGAAGACTACACAAGTCCCAGGGTTGCTCCTCTGAATGCTGTAGAACACCACCGGCTATGGAGAATGACCACCAGCCACTAATTGAGATGTCGGCCACTTATGGATGGTCGGTCGGCACTGAAAATGGCCGGCCGGCCAAATCTTCCTGTAAAAACTGATTTTGACAGCAGCAGAGGGCAAGACATAGCATGGCAATGCATTTCAAGTAATGTATGCACCAATCGTACTCCTTATCATGTTTATGACTCAAAGGAGTATAGGTCTCGATTCTCGGACCACCAATCGCGCATTTCAATGCATGATGGCCCAAAGAATCAAGTGTGCATTTTAATTTCAAATGCAATACAAACCAAATAAGCAAACAAAGGGGCTTTCAACCTCTATCATGGCTTGATCAAGAGGTAAAAGATGCATGCAAATGCAATGCAACCTAAGTATGTTAACTAGGCATGCAACATGAGCATATGGGAAGCATGCAAGGCATGTAACAAGCATGCAAGTTAAATGAGCATACAAGGTACAATGCTGTAGACGCGCTCGTGGGGGCTTCCATCTAACAGTTCGGACTCAATTTGTCACGGTTCTAAATCTGAACCAAAGAGTCCAAATCCGGCAAACCGTTTTGAGAAAACAGATTTTTGAAAAGTAGTGCCAAACATGGACTGCTTTGCCAGATTACAGAGTCGCCACCTAAATATTTTTTAAAATGGGAAATTTTGGAAACCCTGACTCGGTGCCGAAGGCCGCATGTCCGTCATCACCAAAGTGGTCTTGGCTCGGGAGCTTGGGTACGATCGGGGAAGGTCAGCTATGAGCACCCCCTTTCGCCCAGTCCGAAGACCGGCCTCTACTAACCGTGATATCCGTTTTTGAAAACATCATGTGCTCTTATTCCGATTATTAGCCTAGAATTTACTATGTGATGCGCACAACACAAAAGTATAGACTAGATTGCCTAATTTGGAAATAATCATTGCATATCCGTTTTGTCTTGAAAAACGTGTTAGTTTTTGCTACTCGCAAGTAGGCTAAAATTCGGATTTCAACGAGTTGTTCCAACTCAGGCAATCCAACCTCCACCCACAGGCATTCAAACAGTTTATCATGTAAGCACTTAGCCGCATGGAAAGCATACTGTCATGGTAAACATTCACACGCATGCGATATGCTAAAGCCATAAAAACTTACATCGTACTCCGTGCCAAAACAGTAAACTAGTTAGCAAACATGCATGACCTAGTTTATGTTAAGTGGCTAATGCGACACATACAGGAGTGTAATCTAAACAGTTCTCTAACCCTAAACATGGCATATGAGATGCAACAACTATCACGTATTCAATTTGGAATTGAAAGTACGATGCGGTTTGCATGATGTGCCGAGCCCGATGTATGTAAACAAATGCATGAATGCACGCATGCAAAGCATAAGGTATGCTAAAATAAACATGCCCTAGTCCATTACCATAAGCAGGTAAGTAAAAGGGTTAGAAAGAAATGGGGATTGGAAGACATACACCCACTCACGCACACTTATTACATTTTTGCCCTCGCTCGGAGGGACCAAAATAATAATACAAATTAATTAACTACGTAAGCTAATTAATTATTATAAATTAACTAAATTAATTAAATAAATTAATTAATCTAATTAAATAGTAAATCACCTCGGGATGAGGGCCAAAAGCAAGGCCGGATCGTTTCTGAATCAAGATGCCGTGCAAGTCTGCCTCTGTTTCCTCTGCTTTCCCCTTCAGGAAATTACCAAAATCCCAGGAGTGCCTCACAGAGCACTGGGGAGTACCACCGGCTGGGGCAGAGAACCACCGGCTGAAGGAGGAGGCCACCGCAACCTTGAATTCACTCATCGGCCGCCGATTGATCACGGTCGGCACTAAATAGTGCCGGTCGGCACAAAATTCCTGCAGAACCTGCAACTCACAGCAGCAGAGGGAAACAACATGCAAGGCAATGCAATTCAAGCCATTTATGCACCAAACACACTCCCTATCATGTTATTGACTCAAGGGGGGCATGCGCCTCGGTTACCGGACCACCAATCGCGCATTTTCATGCATGATGGCCCTAAGAACCAAGAATGCAACTTCACTTTCAAATGCATGCAAAACACATAGGCACAAAAGGGTGCCAAACCTCTATCAAACTCACTTCAAGAGGCTTGGCATGCATGTCAATGTGGTGCAATCCTAAGCATGTTATCTAGGATGCAAGATGGGCAAATGTGATGCACTCATGCAAGCATACAAGTAAGCACTCAAGACAAGCATACAAACCAATGAAATGGTGGATTTAGACATGAATTAGGCATCTCAAATGGGCCCAAAATCAGTGGCCAAAGTGCCTAGAAATGGAGACTAAACAAACTCACACACATGCAAGTGTCAAGGTCCAAACCCAAGGCATACAAAAGCAACTCTCATGCACACTTAAGAGGCACAAACATGGGCTAATAGCATGCATGAAAAGTTCCGAAATCCATGTCAAACATGATGCCAAATCATGCAATGAAGCATGCTAAACAAAGCATGCAAATGGCCTAGGCTTAAAGCAAGTCAATAGGGCATTAAACTATACCTATGCAAGGCAATTATGGCATGCACTTAACAACTCAAAATAGATTTTTAGCATGTCAAAATAGGCCTAAAGGACCACTTAGATGGCATCTAAGAAGCTTGGAATCAAAGGCATGCAACATGACCAAAACACGGAGCATTTAACACAAGCTTAAGAAGTCACAAAGAAGCATGCAATGTAAACATTACAAGCACCTCTAGGGGACTGAAATAGCATGCTAGGTGGTTCCAAACCATCAAAACAATGCAAACAAAGGCATGCTACACATGCACACTCTTAAGGCCAACAAGCCAAATGCAAAGGGGCTATATTAAACATGCCAAGATTGACCAAAACACTTATGGACAGACCTAAAACATGGTAATATGAGCACAAAATCTTCACAAACACAAGTCTAAAACATGCTAGAAATGAAGGCATACCACCTAAGCATGTTAAGACATAAAGAGGCATTACAAGGCAACTATACTAAGCATGCATAGGAGACCAAAACCAACTTGAAAACATGTTATATCATGGCAATATAAGCATGAAAGACAACCAAGGCATGCTCAACACACACTCAAACATGGTGCTCCTTTGGAAGCCAAAACTTGCCCTTTTCAAGGACACCAAGGAGAGGGGGTGGCCCTCCCCTTTCAGAGACTTCAAGGCATGCTCTTCACCACTGAAATCCCTCAAGATTTCAGTGGTGAAGAGATCCTATCACCAAAATCTCGGATCTCTCACAAAATAGCACAAAAAGTACCCTTTTAAAGGCCTAAGGGTGGTCAAACTTCCCCAAACCACAAAACACTCTTAATATACAATAAAGAGGGTTAAAAATCAGAACTTTTTTGTGCCAAACACTAAGCTCAAAAACTATTTTAAAGCAAGAAAAAATAGATTGCAAGAATGGGGTAAAAAGAGGGTATAGTGTCTTACCCTTGAAGCCTCTTCAACAAAGATGATGTGTTGGCTTCCTTGAGTACCAAACCAGCTTCAAAGCTTCAAAACAGACCTCTGGACCCTCAAGAATCAAAGGAAGGTGAAACACTAGGTGCTTGTGTGCAAAAGTGTGGACTAAAGCACCTAGTGTACTAAATAATCAAGAAAGGAGAGAGATAAGATAGATATATGATCTAACCTAAAACCAGAGCTTGGTCTCTCTCTAAAATGGTCAAAACCTCTCAAGAATTCCAACCCTTGAGCCAAGAGAAGAGCCTTCTCTCTTATAGAACTTGTAAGACTTACAAGCTAAGCAACCAAGGGCTCATCCCTCCATACACGTGTATGGAGGGGAAGCAAATTGCACACAGCTGTCTGAAAATATCTCAGAAAGCAAGTGCACAGTGCCCGACCGGCAGAAAATGTCATTTTGACAAAATTGAGTGCCGACCGGCACAAAAGAGTGCCGACCGGCACAATAAAGTGCCGGTGGCAACTCTAGCCAGCCGGTGGCCTCTAGCCCCAGCCGGTGGTGTGTGGGGATGCCTCACAAGGCATTCCCTGCCCTTCCAAGGAAAAACACAAGTGTTTGGTACAAAACCAAACACAAAACCGTCAAGTTCGGAGGTCCTGAGGCAAGGCGCGCGAGCCGAGAACTCCGAGAACTCCAAACGAACACGAACATGGATGATGACCGAGTGTTCAAGTGGTGACGTCCAAGTCTTGAGGACGGTCAAAAATGGGGTGTCTACAGTTGGCCCTCTTTGACAGAACTCGAAAGTCATAACAATGACGGGAGTGAATGTCAAAGCCCAGAGACGACCCATTTTTGACAAGGCCGAAGACTTAGACAAACATGCAAGACAAAACAAGGTATGCGCCCGAAGGCAGGGGCAAAATGAAACTGAAAATGCAAGAAGCCGGGCATAACTTATGATCATGCAAAGAAAGCTGTAATGAAGCACACATGCAACAGTTATAAGCCAGAATACACCAAACTACACTACTATGCAGAAAGGATGTAAGAGAATTATGCAATTCTCAAACGTCTCATGCGGAGGATACAATTGTATCGTGCCTGAAAAGAAAGCAAACTTAACAGGTACAATATTGTTAGCAGTATGCATGACAATGCAAATGAAGCATGATGAGGCACGCATACCTTAACGGATGGAAAATGAAATGCAAGACGAGGCACACGTACCTCGGAATGCAATGAAATGCAAAATGAGGCACACGTACCTCATTTGATGGAAAATGAAATGCAAAACGAGGCATACGTATCTCGAAATGCAATGAAATGCAAAATGAGGCACACATACCTCATTTGATGGAAAATCAAATGCAAAATGAGGCACGCATACCTCATTTGATGGAAAATGGAATGCAAAACGAGGCACACGTACCTCGAGATGCAACGAAATGCAAAATGAGGCACACATACCTCATGATGGAAAATGGAATGCAAAACGAGGCACACGTACCCCGAGATGCAATGAAATGCAAAATGAGGCACACGTACCTCGAGATGCAATGAAATGCAAAATGAAATGCAAAACGAGGCACACGTACCTCGAAATGCAATGAGATGTAAAATGAGGCACACGTACCTCATTTGATGGAAAATGAAATGTAAAACGAGGCACACGTACCTCGAAATGCAATGAAATGCAAAATGAGGCACACATACCTCATTTGATGGAAAATGAAATGCAAAATGAGGCACACATACCTCGTTTGATGGAAAATGAAATGCAAAACGAGGCACACGTACCTCGAGATGCAATGAAATGCAAAATGAGGCACACATTCCTCATTTGATGGAAAATGGAATGCAAAACGAGGCACACGTACCTCGAGATGCAATGAAATGCAAAATGAGGCACACATACCTCACTTGATGGAAAATGGAATGTAAAACGAGGCACACGTACCACGAGATGCAATGAAATGCAAAATGAGGCACACATACCTCATGATGTAATGGAAAATGAAATGCCAAACGAGGCACACGTACCTCGAAATGCAATGAAATGCAAAATGAAATACAAAACGAGGCACACGTACCTCGAAATGCAATGAAATGCAAAATGAGGCACACATACCTCATTTGATGGAAAATGAAATGCAAAATGAGGCACACGTACCTCGAAATGCAATGAAATGCAAAACGAGGCACACGTACCTCGAAATGCAATGAGATGCAAAATGAGGCACACGTACCTCATTTGATGGAAAATGAAATGCAAAACGAAATGCAAAACAAGGCACACGTACCTCGAAATGCAATGAAATGCAAAATGAAATGCAAAACGAGGCACACGTACCTCGAAATGCAATGAGATGCAAAATGAGGCACACGTACCTCATTTGATGGAAAATGAAATGCAAAACGAGGCACACGTACCTCGAAATGCAATGAAATGCAAAATGAGGCACACATACCTCATTTGATGGAAAATGAAATGCAAAATGAGGCACACATACCTCATTTGATGGAAAATGAAATGCAAAACGAGGCACACGTACCTCGAAATGCAATGAAATGCAAAATGAGGCACACATACCTCATTTGATGGAAAATGAAATGCAAAATGAGGCACACATACCTCATTTGATGGAAAATGGAATGCAAAACGAGGCACACGTACCTCGAGATGCAATGAAATGCAAAATGAGGCACACATACCTCATTTGATGGAAAATGGAATGCAAAACGAGGCACACGTACCTCGAGATGCAATGAAATGCAAAATGAGGCACACATACCTCATTTGATGGAAAATGGAATGCAAAACGAGGCACACATACCTCGAGATGCAATGAAATGCAAAATGAGGCACACATACCTCATGATGTAATGGAAAATGAAATGCAAAACGAGGCACACGTACCTCGAAATGCAATGAAATGCAAAACGAGGCACACGTACCTCGAAATGCAATGAAATGCAAAATGAGGCACACATACCTCATTTGATGGAAAATGAAATGCAAAACGAGGCACACGTACCTTGAAATGCAATGAAATGCAAAATGAAATGGAAAACGAGGCACACGTACCTCGAAATGAAATGAGACGCAAAATGAGGCACACGTACCTCATTTGATGGAAAATGAAATGCAAAACGAGGCACACGTACCTCGAAATGCAATGAAATGCAAAATGAGGCACACGTACCTCGAAATGCAATGAAATGCAAAATGAGATGCAAAACGAGGCACACGTACCTCGAAATGCAATGAGATGCAAAATGAGGTGCAAAACGAGGCACACGTACCTCGAAATGCAATGAGATGCAAAATGAGGCACACGTACCTCATTTGATGGAAAATGAAATGCAAAACGAGGCACACGTACCTCGAAATGCAATGAAATGCAAAATAAGGCACACATACCTCATTTGATGGAAAATGAAATGCAAAATGAGGCACACATACCTCATTTGATGGAAAATGAAATGCAAAACGAGGCACACGTACCTCGAGATGCAATGAATTGCAAAATGAGGCACACATACCTCATTTGATGGAAAATGGAATGCAAAACGAGGCACACGTACCTCGAGATGCAATGAAATGCAAAATGAGGCACACATACCTCATTTAATGGAAAATGGAATGCAAAACGAGGCACACGTACCTCGAGATGCAATGAAATGCAAATTGAGGCACACATACCTCATGATGTAATGGAAAATGAAATGCAAAACGAGACACACGTACCTCGAAATGCAATGAAATGCAAAATGAAATGCAAAACGAGGCACACGTACCTCGAAATGCAATAAAATGCAAAATGAGGCACACATACCTCATTTGATGGAAAATGAAATGCAAAACGAGGCACACGTACCTCGAAATGCAATGAAATGCAAAATGAAATGCAAAACGAGGCACACGTACCTCGAAATGCAATGAGATGCAAAATGAGGCACACGTACCTCATTTGATGGAAAATGAAATGTAAAACGAGGCACACGTACCTCGAAATGCAATGAAATGCAAAATGAAATGCAAAACGAGGCACACGTACCTCGAAATGCAATGAAATGCAAAATGAGATGCAAAACGAGGCACACGTACCTCGAAATGCAATGAGATGCAAAATGAGGTGCAAAACGAGGCACACGTACATCGAAATGCAATGAGATGCAAAATGAGGCACACGTACCTCATTTGATGGAAAATGAAATGCAAAACGAGGCACACGTACCTCGAAATGCAATGAAATGCAAAATAAGGCACACATACCTCATTTGATGGAAAATGAAATGCAAAATGAGGCACACATACCTCATTTGATGGAAAATGAAATGCAAAACGAGGCACACGTACCTCGAGATGCAATGAAATGCAAAATGAGGCACACATACCTCATTTGATGGAAAATGAAGTGCAATGAGGTACGCGTGCCTCAAAGGATGCAGGACAATGCAAGGGGGGGTGCGCCAAACGGCGCGATGAATGCATGCCAAATGCAGTATGATGCGCAAGATAGCGCGATGAATGTATGCCAAATGCAGTATGATGCGCAAGATAGCGCGATGCGTTAGACAACGCGAGTGCACAAAACAGTGCGATTGAATGCATGCCAAATGCAGTATGATGCGCAAGATAGCGCGATGCGTTAGACAACGCGAGTGCACAAAACAGTGCGATTGAATGCATGCCAAATGCAATATGATGCGCAAGATAGCGCGATGCGTTTGGACAATGCGAGTGCACAAGACAGTGCGATTGAATGCATGCCAAATGCAATATGATGCGCAAGATAGCGCGATGCGTTTAGACAACGCGATGGATGCATGCAACGCACACGGGGTAACTTTTGAATATTATAAAAGACAAAAGGATACAAAAGGATACAATCTTCGCTTGAATTTGAGCGTTACGCACAGTAGAGACGGTCCGAAGTCAAAACGGAGGCCGGTTGAGCGTCGGGGATGCATTTTCTTGTACTTTATTGATCTATGGAGACCCAAGACCCCTCATCTTGCCTAAAAACATCCTTGGGAGCACTACCGGCTGGGTGGGGTGGTCACCGGCTGCCACCGGCTGCATAAACTCATCCATCGGCACAAAAAAGTGCCGACCGGCAGAAAATGCCTGATCGGGGGCAGAACTGCCATTTCACTCCGGGCTTTATAAAATAGGGTTTTAAACCCTATTTTACACACTTCTAAACCGCCGAAAATCCCTACTCTCTCTCTCTCTAGAGTTTGTTTTCTTGATTTCTCATCGATTTCTTCGCGTTTTACACCCATTTTCTCGTCGGATTCGTGATATTCTTCGCGTTTCGGACATTTTCGACCGAACAAAACTTCGTTTCGGTGCACTTTTTGCCGTTTCTACCTTTTCGGGACTTGTTCCCCTCGATATTCTCTACATTTCCGTGCATTTTCCTCTTCCGGCCTTCCCGGCCATTTCCGACCCTCTCGGGGTTGACTTCCCAGTTGACTTTTCGCATCCCGGCCCATTTTTCTTCTTCTGGCTATTTTTCTCATCTCCATTGCTATGGCCGATGATATTCCACACGTCGGGACTCCCCCGGACCACGAGATGGATCCTGGGGTCGAGCTCCTCCCGTTGGGTGAGCGTCCCTTTGACCCGGCGACCTACCGCCTGGTGATTCACGTGCTACCACCCGATGGACTCCGCCACTTCCGCGACTTCGACAGGGCTTTAGACCCGGAGCCTCTGCTGCGCGAGCCGGCCTCCTACTTGTCTTTTGGCGCCGCCGAGGTAACACTCTCGTCTTTTATTTTCTGCAATGTAGGATTTCCTGTCAACTGCCGTAGCTAACTGAACCCATTAACTGCTTAGTTCTGATGTACTGTACTGTAGTTGATTATAGACAACTTCACAACTGATATCTGCTTAGGACCGACACACATGCACACGCACTGCATTATCCTCAAGCACTCAAACACACGGCACACATTGCACTGTAAATTCACCGACACCCGGTGCTCTTTGAATCTGAAAACTCGCACGCATGCTAGACTTGCACAAAACTTACACAAACACGCGGACACATCACACGTTGTAGTTCACTGAAACATACCGAGACCTGGCATCTATTTGAACTTTGAAAAACACGCGCACATGCTATGTTTACACTGATCCTCGCAGGGGCACTGACATATCACAGGCCGTAGTTCACCCACTGATACGCTGAAACCTGATATCTGCTTGAATCTGAAAAATGTGCACACATGCACCAAGTTTACACTGGAGCATCCAAAACACACTAGCGCATCACACGCTTGTAGTTTATCAGAAGCACACCGCAGTTTGCTTTGAATTTTAAAAATCGACGCATATCTGATTTGTACATTGCATATCTTCATATGGCTTCGCAATTTCTTGACTACAGGGAGACTCCCATACTCTCCGCGGGTATGGGAACGTCATCGCTCGCGAATAGTACACCGAGCTGCCTGACGCCGTTAGCCGCATTGTAGATCGAGCCGGCTTTGGCACCTTCTGCAGGGGACTCTCCAGGCTCTCTGCTTGCAGACCTCTTATCGCCGCCCTGGCAGAGAGGTGGTGGGACACCACCGATTCATTTCACTTATCAGCGACTGGGGACATGACGATGACCCCTTATGACTTCTCGATGCTCACCGGCATCGGGGTGGGGGGTGATCCGATCCCCTTCGATACAGACATGGATGAGTGGATTGCCGCTCAGATTCACTTGCTCGGCGAGGCGCCGCCACTTGCTCGTCCAGGGTTCGTCCGCTACTCCTGGTTCGAGGTGCGCCCGAAGTGCGGCCGGTGGACGCAATGGCGACCCAGAGGGCGCTGAGAGATATGCGCGGCTTCCTCATGTTCTTCTTGGGGACCACCGCTTGCCGACCGGGCGAACACAAGGTTCTCCTCTGCCGCTTTGGTGGACGTCGAGAGGATTGTACAAGAGGATCGGGGCGCGGCTTTGGCCACCCTTTACGGTTATATGAGCTCGATCTCGTGGCGGGATACCAAGCTAGGAGGCTCTTGGCGAGCCCGGGAGGTATGTCTTCTTCTCTACTTTACATTGTTCTATACTTTCGTATTTTGTACTTACCTTGTAGTTCAGATATCGTATACACGGCACACACATACTCCGCTTTAATCGATCGTATTATGTTCACATTGTACACTCTGCACAACACAATACACAACACACGGCTCCGTTATTTCTGCTTTATTCGCATCTGCTTGATCGATAGTCATCTTGACGTCTGCTTTTGAAATTGTGGGTGTCGCCTACTTCCCAGACTAGAGCGATGCGAGGCGGAGACCCTCTCGTCGTCCCTTCTTCGCCGTTCTGACGGGCGATGCGTCCGGAGGCCCCGGGACACTTTTAGCTTCTTCCGCCGCTTTCTTCGACACCATCACCCCCACCGAGGTATGTTTTACTTACAGTCCGTTTAAGCTTCGCTTTCAAGCGTACATTTCTATATCGAGATAATCAATCAGATTTCATTTCAGTCACTGGCGGTAGTGGGCTCCACTACCAGCGGTGATACGAGATCGGTATGCCGGCACCATCGAGACCTCGCGCTACCGGATTCTCCTAGAGGCCCGGCCTGGTTTGCCCTGCACTGGGTGGCGTTTCACGCCAGTCCCTAGGGTTGCCGGAGCAGATAGTTCCGATCCTTCCTCCCGAGCGCATGAGGGAGACTGAGGGGTACAGCTTCCAGCAGATGGAGGACTACACCCTTGGCTAGGCCGTGGACGTAGATGCCGACAGGGGCGAGGATGACTACTCAGAGTACGTCCGGACCTTCTTGATGCGGCCTTTGAGCAGGGGCTCTGGTGATCAGCCGAGACTGCTTGGCGCCAGCGGGCAGAGGCAGGAGTGGGAGGGGTCGCCAGAGGGCTCGAGCTCATGAGGGGAGTGCAGAGGGACGAGGACGGCCGCCCGCTCTGCCTACCATGTTGACTTATAGGGGGCAGAGTGGGGAGACTTACCAGATCCCTTTTGCTTCTCCTCCGGCTGGTCATGAGTTGGCCGGCATTCCCGACTTGCCTCCGGTATGTATTACTTTATTTCTGCATCTTGCATTGTTATTTCATTTCAGTTCATTCAAGTATCCCACAGAATACTGATGCATTTAATACTTTTGCAGGCTTCCTCCGAGTATACCCGTCAGTCTGTGGAGCTGAATGCCTCCCTGATGGGGATGCTGCAGCGGACTCTCGACGCTTTGGCCATCTAAAGCCTGTCGGTATGTTCTTCTGACCATAGTCTCAAACCATACTCTGTTTCGCACAATCTGCTACACTGCACAAAAATCTGATAAACTGCTCACGGCTTTCATACACTATACTTATACACTGCATCCTGCACTGATTCACTGTTCACAGCATTCACACACTGTACTCATACAATCGCATTACATCTTGATAAAGCGCTCACGGCATTCACACACCGTACTCATACCTCGCATTCTGTCCGATAAACCGCCACACGGCATTCATACACTCATACATCGCATTCTCAGTCCGATAAACCGCTCACGCTTTTGATGTGTTTGTTCTTTGTATTTTCAGCCTCCTTTCCCGATCCCTCCAGTGGGTGGCACTACTCCAGCTGGGCCTCCCCTCTCTACTCGGGATGGAAGGATATTCCCTCGCACCAGAGGGGGACGTGGTCACGTGGGGAGCAGCTCACGAGCTCCAGCCTGAGGAGATGGTGAGTCGGAGGGGACGGAGTCATTGCGGAGGAGGCCGGGACAGGGCTCGGGCTCCGGCAAAGCTCCTGACGATGCTCTGCTTTTTGCCCGGGAAGAGGGCGAGGATCGATCCTCGGGCATGAGGCTGGCGATGATGATGATTTTTTGCTTCTTTTCTTTATTTCTTTTCTTGTACTTTTTCTTTTTGGTAGATAGAGTACTATGTATTGTCATGATGATTTTTACTTTCTTCAAAAGTTTGTACTCTGAGAGAGATTATATAAAACAAACTTTTTATCTGAAAAGTGTTATGTTTACATATCTCGTACTTTGCACTGCATTGCATCATATTACATCTCGATGTAACTGAAACTATTTTACTGCTTGGAAATTGGGCACTTGCACTGTAATAATCGGATAACCAACCAACTAACAGCAAACAACTCATACAAACCCTTTGCTCAAAGCGAACCTGACCCACATTCATTTGGGATTAATCTGCATCTGACCCATAACCCAACATTTGGTCCATTCGCACACGGCAAACTTTGAACAAAAATTTAATCGACAAAATTTGGATCACGTAAGCGGAATCGAAATTGAAACACACTCGGATGTCCCAAATTTTTCATTTCTTCTCTTACCTCGCATGGATGTAGAGAATGGCGGCATTCGAGCCTGAGACGATTTTGAGGTAAAGAGAGGCTTTTAACCTGGGTATCGAGCCTACAACTGGACACCGCCAGAGAACTCAAGTACAGAAAGTAAAAGGCACACGACCTAAACACAACGAGACACACTCGGAAAAGACTCAAAACTAAGCTGAGACTAACAAACCAAAAAAACACGACACGGACGTGTTTTGAAAACAAAAGATCTTGAGGAGCCAATTCTTCCGGGCAGGTTCCCCACTCTCTCTGATTTGTGATTCTCGCATCACTCGGCCCTCGAGCTCGATTTTTCTCACAAGACCTCCTTCTCACTTTTCTCTCGGCTTACACCTCTCTATTCTTTATTCTCTCATTTTCCATCCCTCCCCTGAGTGGTTGATAGATGAATAGGAAGCGGCGGATTCATGCCTGATACAGCTAACTCGTGGCTATTTCTTCTGGTAGATAGAGCGCCTTTCTGGCAAATGCGTGCTGACGGTGGGGGAAAGACAGGATACTGGCTCAGCGTGTCCCTAGTTCATTACTCGACCATTCTTTGTTTTCTTTCTAAAAGCAGTTTTGATCGAAATGAGCCAGATTAGCGTGCTTGGGCAATTTTGATTTGAAAATCATGCAAGTCGGGTTGCAAGCTTGAAAGTTTTCCTTTTGGGTCCAAACATGGTCCAATTTTGGAAAATGGAATTGTTTTCGAGAAAATAGTCAACCTCAGTAAAAATTTTCAAAAACTATTTTTGCAAACGGTCAATGCTCAACGAGCACGGAACTCACCATCGAGATGCGCAACCTCGGATCGGAGGCAATTTGGGAAATTGCCCCTGGCTTAAAAAAAAGGGGGGGAGGAAAGGCAACGGAAAGTTGCCCCTAGTTTGGATGATGACTGAGGGCAACTTTGGCAATAGATGGCAACGGAAAGTTGCCCCTTGTTTGGATGATGCCGCGGCATGCCTATTGATGATTGAGCTCGACCGGGCTCTCAGGCACGGAGAGGACGAAGACAGCCACAAACAATATATGGACATAGTCGCCTTGAAAGCGTTGGTGACTGGGTTCCAGGAGGAAGTTGATCGCGTAGCTCCAATTGTTGCAACCGAGACATCGGATTCGGAGGAAGCATGGGTAATCAAAACCATTACACGGACTGAGACGCTATGGAAGCGTTGGGGGCTGGACTTCGGAATGAAGTTGCCTACGTATCCCAAACATGGGAATCAAGCCTTACGTAGTTCGGGTAAGGTACTCTCGGGTATTTTAACCTTCACTATTTTTAGGCTCTTACTCTTGCCAAGGCGCCCGATGCGGGTTTTCGACCTTGCGAGCTATATTCTTCTTTCTTTTCTTCTTTTTCTTTTGTATTTTCATTTTTTATTTCTTTTGCTATATATTTTTTCTTTCTTTCTTCTCCTTTTTTTTTGCATTTTTGCATTTTTCTTTGCTCTAACTTTTGCCTGGACCGCCCTTCCGAGTTTTCGGCCCAGCGAGCCTCTCAAAGGGTAAAAGTGTAACAAATCCATGCCAAATGGTTTTGAGATTGACGCCTCCCCTTTTAGGAGAATGACGGTTCTTGATGCTTTGCAGGAGATTCCATCATGGTTTCTTTGCAAACTTCTTTTGGTGAAATCTAATCTTTTGCTCCGATTTCGGTGCCTCTTGATCGAGGGCTGCTTCGAGTCTGGCCTCACAGGCCTCGTATTGATAGCTAACCACCGAACATTCTGGATGCTGGTCCATGGTTTGGAAAGGAGGGGTCGAGTCTTGAGGCTGAGAGCGATCCTAAGCTGCGCAATCTCAAGAGCGATTCCACACAGGTCTTTGCAAGACCGCACAAAACATTTTGTTTTTTTTTGAAAGTTTTTAAGGAGGCGACGAATCGCTCGTGCCGAAGACAGTGTGGAACCAGTCTGGATTAAGCCAGGGTCCCTCTCAGTACTCACGCTGACAAGCATGATTTCATTCATTAAAAGTTTAGCACGCCTCTCTTTCTTTCAAAATGATCAAAACTTTGCAAATCCCGAGGAATTCCTTCCCCTTCATTTTTTATCACGACAGTGTTCGAAAAGGGTTTTGAAAAACTTAGGTCAAAACAATGATTCTTAAGGCACCCAAGAGCAGGTGGAGTGCGCTGTCACCCCATTCGAATTCTCTGGCACAACTAGCCCAATACAATCAATAAACATGGAAACATGGTAGCCACATTTTGTTTCATTCGGGTTTCGGTGTAAGCGGCTCCACAATGAGCGGACCCAAAAAGAAAGCAAAAAGAAGTAATTTACAAAACAAAACGGTGCTTGAGGTAACAACCCCGAAGTCACCTAGTATTCTATACAAAAGAGGGACTGACTCATTACAATTAGACAGACCCTTAAGCAAAAGGACTGACTTAAGACAATGAGACAGACTCAAAACAAAACAAAAGACTGACTCGACACCCAAGTCAGAATGTGCAAAACCAAGATTCACAGATGCCCAAAATGCGTGCCAAACGCCATGTCCAAAAGTGTACCAAACTCTGCCCGCAGGCGGTTCACCCTCTGCTTATATACTCGCGGTATCTGTATCTTCAAAATCCAACAACTGAGTGGTGACGGACTTTGCTGAGGTGGGAGGGAGGATAACTTCGTTATCAATCAAATCTTGCACCTCGTCAAGAAAGCGAAACAATTATCGATGGCATGGCGATCTGTTGATAAATGCGCCTGATCTGAGGAAGCATCATGGGTATCGGGGAGATTCTTGGGGGCGGCGGCTCCGAGGGGCTTAAGGTGTCCCCTTCGGCAGGATCTGCAATGCCTTGGACAATGGCATATAGAGAGCATGAAGACCTGCGCCCTCGAAATTTGGTACTTTGGGGCACTCTTGCTAGATGCACTAGCAAACGGATCGGCGGGTGCGGCCTTGGATTTTTGATCCTTCGGATGTAAAATTTGGAAGGGAAGAACTGTTTTGGCATGACGGGGCCTATCCCGATTCTCTGATTGACTGGAATTGCCCTCAGGCGGAGTGGGGAAAACGTCCTCCACAGCTTTTGACATAACTGCGGATATCTGTTGCTTGTTCATTCCCCCGGCTTTCAAAGCCTCTACTGCCCACAGCAGTTGTTCAATAGGGTCGGCCTCGGCCTTCATCTTGCCTCTGTCTCTGGCCTCAGCCTGATCGAGAGCTTGGTTTAATGCATCGTTGCCATAGTTGGAGGCCATCTCCGGTTGGCTGAGTTCGATGACAATTCGACCCAACAGCGGGGGCTCTTGGTCTGGCTTAGGCATAGGGTCTTGGTGGTGAAACTGACATTCCATAGGCGAGATCTGTCATAGACCTTTGGAGATCACCTATCATCCCCATTAGTTCGAAAGTAGTAGGCTCACGAGCCTGGTACAGTTGAGGAGCCCAAATTGGATGTGCGGCAGGCGACCTAGGCGGATGCGGTATGCTGACAGCAGTTTCATCCTGTGGGGTGACTTCCTGACTCAACGCGGCCGTCATGACCACAATCTCTTCTGAGTTCTGCGTCATCCCTGGGCCTGCCTCAGCAAAGGGGAATACTGACTATTCTGTTTCAATTTTCCGACTTCTCTGAACCTCTGAAAGGAAAAACGGACAGCGTTTCAGCCCAAAACAGATCAAACATAGGTGTAGTCAATCAACTGATCCCTACTCGATAATCGTTCCCCGAATCATTGGTCCCAAAAGCTGAGCGATACCATGAGATATAAGCGGTTCCTCAATAACATCGACCTTTGGTGCCCTCGAATTACGATACTCACACTTGTAGAGTGATATGTATATTCCCTGCAGAGACACACTCTAAAAGCACATAGCAGATAAATGAGAGCCAAAACACCCTATGTTGGGGTAGGGTTTCTGTCCTATTTTGTCGAGAGCTAGGGTTTTACTACGCTGCAACGGTTTCAAACAACCTATATCGGGTAAGCAACCTGTCCTAGTTTGGAATGGTCACTATGGATTCCGAATATGCACTAGGTCGAATGGTCGAAAAAGGTGCCCCGGTAAAACCGGGGTTTGTGTTCCCATACTGGCAGAGCCCGCAACCGGTCAGCCTTGTGGACATGCCTTGACAAGACAAGCCTCCGGCAAACCGCTCAGGAATAGCAGATGGCCAACACGGTGTCCTAGGCGCACCAATGCACATGCAATGCAAAGAAACACATAAGTGTAGTCAAAACGGGATATCACGAGTTCGAGTTAAGCTCTCTAAACTCCCCAGCAGAGTCGCCAGAAACTGTAGACACGCCCGTGGGGGCTTCCATCTAATAGTTCGGACTCAATTTGTCACGGTTCTAAATCTGAACCAAAGAGTCCAAATCCGGCAAACCGTTTTGAGAAAACAGATTTTTGAAAAGTAGTGCCAAACATGGACTGCTTTGCCAGATTACAGAGTCGCCACCTAAATATTTTTTAAAATGGGAAATTTTGGAAACCCTGACTCGGTGCCGAAGGCCGCATGTCCGTCATCACCAAAGTGGTCTTGGCTCGGGAGCTTGGGTACGATCGGGGAAGGTCAGCTATGAGCACCCCCTTTCGCCCGGTCCGAAGACCGGCCTCTACTAATCGTGATATCCGTTTTTGAAAACATCATGTGCTCTTATTCCGATTATTAGCCTAGAATTTACTATGTGATGCGCACAACACAAAAGTATAGACTAGATTGCCTAATTTGGAAATAATCATTGCATATCCGTTTTGTCTTGAAAAACGTGTTAGTTTTTGCTACTCGCAAGTAGGCTAAAATTCGGATTTCAACGAGTTGTTCCAACTCAGGCAATCCAACCTCCACCCACAGGCATTCAAACAGTTTATCATGTAAGCACTTAGCCGCATGGCAAGCATACTGTCATGGTAAACATTCACACGCATGCGATATGCTAAAGCCATAAAACTTACATCGTACTCCGTGCCAAAAGCGATAAACTAGCTAGCAAACATGCATGACCTAGTTTATGTTAAGTGGCTAATCGACACATCTGAGTGTAATCTAAGCGAGCTCGGCTAACCTAAACATGGCATATGAGATGCAACAACTATCACGTATTCAATTTGGAATTGAAAGTGCGATGCGGTTTGCATGATGTGCCGACCCGATGTATGTAAACAAATGCATGAATCTGCGCATGCAAAGCATAAGGTATCCTAAATTAAACATGCCCTAATCCATTACCATAAGCAGGTAAGTAATAGGGTTAGAAAGAAATGGGGATTGGAAGACATACACCCACTCACGCACACTTATTACATTTTTGCCCTCGCTCGGAGGGACCAAAATAATAATACAAATTAATTAACTACGTAAGCTAATTAATTATTATAAATTAACTAAATTAATTAAATAAATTAATAAATCTAAATAAATAGTAAATCACCTCGGAATGAGGGCCAAAAGCGCTCGGGGCCCAGCTCGGACGCATTCTTGGTGCAAGTGTGCCTCTGTTTCCTCTGCTCTCCTCTTCAGGAAATTACCAAAATCCTGAGTGCCTCTCGAGCCTGGGAGTACCACCAGTGGGCGAAGAACCACCGGTGAAGGAGGAGGCCACCGCACCTTGAATTCACTCATCGGTGCCGATTAAGCTGCGGTCGGCACAAAATTCTGAGAACACCGCAACTCCAAAGCAGAGGGAAACAACATGCAAGGCAATGCAATTCAAGCCATTTATGCACCAAACACACTCCCTATCATGTTATTGACTCAAGGGGGGCATGCGCCTCGGTTACCGGACCACCAATCGCGCATTTTCATGCATGATGGCCCTAAGAACCAAGAATGCAACTTCACTTTCAAATGCATGCAAAACACATAGGCACAAAAGGGTGCCAACCTTTATCAAACTCACTTCAAGAGGCTTGGCATGCATGTCAATGTGGTGCAATCCTAAGCATGTTATCTAGGATGCAAGATGGGCAAATGTGATGCACTCATGCAAGCATACAAGTAAGCACTCAAGACAAGCATACAAACCAATGAAATGGTGGATTTAGACATGAATTAGGCATCTCAAATGGGCCCAAAATCAGTGGCCAAAGTGCCTAGAAATGGAGACTAAACAAACTCACACACATGCAAGTGTCAAGGTCCAAACCCAAGGCATACAAAAGCAACTCTCATGCACACTTAAGAGGCACAAACATGGGCTAATAGCATGCATGAAAAGTTCCGAAATCCATGTCAAACATGATGCCAAATCATGCAATGAAGCATGCTAAACAAAGCATGCAAATGGCCTAGGCTTAAAGCAAGTCAATAGGGCATTAAACTATACCTATGCAAGGCAATTATGGCATGCACTTAACAACTCAAAATAGATTTTTAGCATGTCAAAATAGGCCTAAAGGACCACTTAGATGGCATCTAAGAAGCTTGGAATCAAAGGCATGCAACATGACCAAAACACGGAGCATTTAACACAAGCTTAAGAAGTCACAAAGAAGCATGCAATGTAAACATTACAAGCACCTCTAGGGGACTGAAATAGCATGCTAGGTGGTTCCAAACCATCAAAACAATGCAAACAAAGGCATGCTACACATGCACACTCTTAAGGCCAACAAGCCAAATGCAAAGGGGCTATATTAAACATGCCAAGATTGACCAAAACACTTATGGACAGACCTAAAACATGGTAATATGAGCACAAAATCTTCACAAACACAAGTCTAAAACATGCTAGAAATGAAGGCATACCACCTAAGCATGTTAAGACATAAAGAGGCATTACAAGGCAACTATACTAAGCATGCATAGGAGACCAAAACCAACTTGAAAACATGTTATATCATGGCAATATAAGCATGAAAGACAACCAAGGCATGCTCAACACACACTCAAACATGGTGCTCCTTTGGAAGCCAAAACTTGCCCTTTTCAAGGACACCAAGGAAAGGGGGTGGCCCTCCCCTTTCGGAGACTTCAAGGCATGCTCTTCACCACTGAAATCCCTCAAGATTTCAGTGGTGAAGAGATCCTATCACCAAAATCTCGGATCTCTCACAAAATAGCACAAAAAGTGCCCTTTTCAAGGCCTAAGGGTGGTCAAACTTCCCCAAACCACAAAACACTCTTAATATACAATAAAGAGGGTTAAAAATCAGAACTTTTTTGTGCCAAACACTAAGCTCAAAAACTGTTTTAAAGCAAGAAAAAATAGATTGCAAGAATGGGGTAAAAAGAGGGTATAGTGTCTTACCCTTGAAGCCTCTTCAACAAAGATGATGTGTTGGCTTCCTTGAGTACCAAACCAGCTTCAAAGCTTCAAAACAGACCTCTGGACCCTCAAGAATCAAAGGAAGGTGAAACACTAGGTGCTTGTGTGCAAAAGTGTGGACTAAAGCACCTAGTGTACTAAATAATCAAGAAAGGAGAGAGATAAGATAGATATATGATCTAACCTAAAACCAGAGCTTGGTCTCTCTCTAAAATGGCTGAAACCTCTCAAGAATTCCAACCCTTGAGCCAAGAGAAGAGCCTTCTCTCTTATAGAACTTGTAAGACTTACAAGCTAAGCAACCAAGGGCTCATCCCTCCATACACGTGTATGGAGGGGAAGCAAATTGCACACAGCTGTCTGAAAATATCTCAGAAAGCAAGTGCACAGTGCCCGGCCGGCAGAAAATGTCATTTTGACAAAATTGAGTGCCGACCGGCACAAAAGAGTGCCGACCGGCACAATAAAGTGCCGGTGGCAACTCTAACCAGCCGGTGGCCTCTAGCCCCAGCCGGTGGTGTGTGGGGATGCCTCACAAGGCATTCCCTGCCCTTCCAAGGCAAAACACAAGTGTTTGGTACAAAACGAAACACAAAACGGTCAAGTTCGGAGGTCCTGAGGCAAGGCGCGCGAGCCGAGAACTCCGGGAACTCCAAACGAACACGAACATGGATGATGACCGAGTGTTCAAGTGGTGACGTCCAAGTCTTGAGGACGGTCAAAAATGGGGTGTCTACAAATGCCAACACACAAACATGCAAAACATATGGCATGTTAAGCAACCAAAACAAGGAGGAGAATGCATGCCAAATGCAACACCATTTCAACATGCAACAACATGTCATAAGCTAAGCATGCAACAACATGCCAAGGGATGGACTTAAACTAAATTAGGCAGCCCTTAAACAAGACTAAAACAGTGGCCAACTGTAGACGTCCCCGAACGTCCAGGAGGGAAATCCTGTTCTGTTCATTTGGGTTCACTACAGTTCGGACTCAAATTGTCACGGTTCTTAATCTGAACCAAAGAGTCCAAATCCGGAAAATTGTTTTGGAAAACAAATTTTTGTAAAGAAGTGCCAAACATGGACTACTTTGCCAGATACAGAGTCGCCACCTAAATATTTTATTTTGGGGGAATTTAGGAAACCCTGACTCGGTACCAAAGGCCACGTGTCCATCATCACCAAAGTTGCCTCGGCTCGGGAACTTGGGTACGATTGGGGAAGGTCAGCTATGAGCCCCTCCTCTCGCCCGATCAAAGATCGGCCTCTACTAGCCGTGATATCTTGTTTTGAAAACATTATATGCTCTTATTCCGGTTATTAGCCTAGAATTACTATGTTATGAGCGCAGCAAACAAGTATAGACCAAATCGCCTAAATTGGAACAAAACATTTCATGTTTGTTTTGAAAATGGTTTGCTACTCGCAAGTAGGCTAAAAATGCAGATTTTTGCCACCCTCAAGTGGGCTTAAAACTCGCAGTTTTAATGCATCATTCCAATTTAGGTAATTCAACCTCCATCCACAGGCATTCAAGCAGTTATATCACATAAGCAACTAGCCTCATAGTAATCATGCTATTATGGCAACACTCACACGCATGCGGTATGCTAAAGCATAAGAGCTTACCTAGTACTCCAAGCCAAAACAGAAACTAGTTAGTAATCATATGCATGATCCTAGTTCATGTTAAGATGGCTAATGCAACACATGCAGGATGCAGCTAGAATAGGCTTGGCTACCCTAAAGATGGCATGTGAAATGCTGCATCTAACAAGTACTCAATTTGGAATTGAAATACAAGTGCAGTTAGCATGATGTGTAGAGCCCGGTGCATGTAAGACAAATGTATGGATGCACGCATACATAGCATAAGGTATGCTAATTCAAATATGCCCTAATACTAACTGTGGGAGCCGTATAATTAAAGACACGAAGTCTGATACGCACAGGGAGCCGGGTGTTAAACGGCTCCATTCTGCTCTGCTAAGATGCCGAGTACGACTCTCGGGCCGAGTATATTGGAAAGAGCATGTCAGGATAAAATAAAAGAATGAATAAACAATTTAAAAGTAGACTCTGGCCCCGAGGCTGGCGAATGGCTATAAATACAAGAGCTTCAGATTTATAAAGGTATGTAAGAATTACTTCTAGAGACTTAGCAAGCAAGCTTTCTTGAGAGGAACTAACTTGTCCGTCGGTGCTAATTCGGCACCCCGACCGAGTTTGTATTTTTGCGGTGACTAGCGAGGCTCATTGGCGTCTTCAGGGATCTGAAGAGTATTTCCAAACCACATTCACCACAATTGGCGCTGCGTGGGAATACTCAAATATATCCATGGAAGGCGTGAGACGATCCTCAGATAGCCACCGACAGCGATCGCCTGGAGACGACCTCACCCAGCGAATATGCTGGAAAAACCATTGCGACGCACCTTAGCGCTTCGACTCGCCAGCGATTCTAGCACGAGGAGGCGATGCAAGCAACCATGGAAACGAGCCATCTGAGACCAAACAGTGCAGGGCGACATCATCGGCGAGAACGAACGCCCATGCGACGGCCTCGAGAAAGCAAAGTCTCACCAGGCAAGACTCAAGGTTCTCGAGCGATCCCCAAGGGCGGGTCCTCGCGACCAACAGCGCAACACCGGCGACGCCGCACCTCAAGGGATTACGTTGAGAAGTAGCGGAAGGACGATGTCGTCCAAGCGCCCGCTTGACACCGTCCATATGATATCTGACTGCCGATAGCCACGGTACATACCTCTGATCCAACCACTTCAAACCTTGGCGGCCACCACCAAAGCGACCTCGGCTCGAAGCGGTAAGCATCACCTTGCGACTACGATTTGCGGCGTCACACTCCCTCACGTGGATCCTCTGGTTGTCACGCTACGCGTACATAGGTTTACCGTAGAACGCGTCCTTATCGATCAGGGAAGTACTTCAGAGATCATGTACCATCGAACCTTCATCAAGCTCGGGTTCAACGACTCGGATCTAACTCGGCCCCCTATCCACTATTCGCTAACGCCACCACGGAGTATCCATTGGGAAAAATCAGCTTACCCGTCCGCGCTGGCTCGAGAACGGTGGTCGCGGAGTTTTTGGTCGACAGGCTACCATCGCCATACAATCTCATCATGGGACGATCGTGGTTACATACCTGCGAGCCGTCCCGGCACCTACCACCAATCGCTCGCTTCCCAACAGAGCATGGCGTTGAGCGGATCCATGGCTCGGCGGTCGGCCCAAGCATGTTACCTTCTCGCCGCCCGGGGCGCGAAGAGCGCAAGTAAAATCCGTCGAGGTGCCCGGTCGAGAAATCACGGAAAGGCGTTGGGCGTCAACCAAACGAAGGCCATGGAAGGTTTAGACCGAGTAGACATCGATGGAAGCCGGAAAAGTTTTTTATGATCGGCGTCTCGAGCGGTCGACAAGCGACAATCGATCACTTTCTTACTCGGCAACCTCGGCGTCTTCGCGTGGACCCCATATGAAATGGGGAATAGACCCGGTCTCGCAAACATCACCTCAATGTCGACCCTCGGTGCAAGCCGATCATTGAGAAGGTCGGCGATCCTCCATGAAACCTGCCGCTTGCCGTTGTCGAGAAGTTGACAAATTGCTTGACAGGGGCAATCGAGAGGTCACCTATCCCACGTGGCTCTCCAACACAGTGGTGGTAAAAAAGAAGAATGGCACTTGGCGCGTGTGTGTCGATTTCACGGATCTAAACAAAGCTTGCCCCAAAGACTGCTTTCCCTTGCCTAGAATTGATCAACTCGTCGATCTGACGGACGCCACCGCCGCATGAGTTTCCTCGGCGCCTATAGAGGCTACCATCGGATCGCCATGAATCCAGATGATCGGGACAAAGCGCATTCCTCACTCCAAGGAACCCTCTTTCTGAGGTCATGCCTTTTGGATTAAAGAATGCGAGGCGACTTACCAGTAATTTGGTCACTACGATGTTCAAAGAACAACTCGGGCACACTATGGAAGTATACATCGGCGACATGGTGGTCAAATCTAAGAAAGAGCAAAACCATATAGCCGATCTGGAAAAGACATTCGACACCCTCAGAAAGTCTGAGAATGGTGAATGCTTCCAAATGCGATCGGGATCGGCTCTGGCAAATTCCTAGGCTACATCGTCAACCATCGAGGAATCGAGGCCAACTTAGGGCAAGTTCTGACAATTTTAGAACTTCAGTTCCCCGTTCGATCAAAGAAGTCCAAAAGGCGATGGGAATGGCGGCGCACTCAACAGTTATCGGTAGATCTACGATCATTGCAGACAATTCTTTCAAACATTACGCCAGAGCGAGCTTTGAATGGTCCGAGGAATGCGGCTGACTTTTGCAGCTCAAGACCTACCTCGGACAAGACCTCTTCTAACAACACCATACCGGTGATCCCCTCATTTTATATCTGGCAGTCTCGTATTGTTAAAAAGAGGAGGAGGCGGCGGCAGTATACTACGTGAGCAAGGCGATGGTGGGCCTTGAAAACACGCTACTTACATTGGAAAAACTCGTCCTAGCCACGGTCATGGCGGAAGAAAAGCGATGCACTACTTCCAAGCACACAGAATCAAGGTGCTGGCAGACTTCCCCCTTCGATCAGTACTCCGGAATGCAGAAGCATCAGGGGGTGTTTCGAAATGGGCTCTCGAACTCGGAGAATATGACATTCAGTTTTCACCCAAAAATACAATCAAGGGGCAGGTGCTTGCCGACTTTGTGGCCGAATTCACAGGAGGGCTCGCCGACCTCAAGCACAGGATCTCGGCCAAAAAGCGGGTACGTCAAAGCAGTTGGAGAGTCTCGTTGGGGACATCTGGCGGTTATCTGCGATGGATCGTCTAACCAACGGGGAAGCGGGCGTCGTAATTATGTCCCCGAGCGGCGCGATCATTGAACAGCCGTCAAACTTCGGCGAAGCATCAAATAACGAGGCGAATATGAAGCCCTTTAGCGGACTACGGAACGCACATGTTCTCGGTGCCGCGGCTGTTGGTGTTTGTGACTCAAAGTTGGTAATCAACCGGTGAAGGGGAGTATCACGGCGAAGATGGCGCATGGCGGCCTATATGAAAACGGCTAGCTTCGTTCTTTGGCGGTTCGACCATCACGAACTAAACCAAATAACGCGACCAAAATACACCGCGGATGCCACGGCTTGCTTGGCCTCCGCCATCAACTCCGAGCTCAAACGTACCATCGAAGTGGGCCGTCCGGAACCGATGTCGGCCCTCCGGGAAGACCCACATCAATATCATAGAATCCGCTCCAAGTTGGAAGGACCCCATTGCTGCGTTCCTTTCTTACGAACAACTCCCGGAGGATAAAAAAGCACACAAGGCTGCGAAACAAGGCTCTGCGATACTACCTTGACCCACAAGGGGGACTTTATAAAAAATCCCTCTCTGGCCCATACCTGGAATGCGTGCACCCGGACAGAGTAGAGGAGCTGCTCACTGAGATACATGAAGGCAGCTGTGGTGCACATTCAGGGGGGCGCTCCCTTGTCCATCGAGGCGATAACGAGGATATTCTGGGCCACTATGAGGGCCGACGCACAAAATTATGTGAAGAAATGTGAACAATGCCAAAAGTTTTCCCCACTAACCCATCAACCGGCAGAAGCTTTGAATTCAATCAGTAGCCCCTGGCCGTTTGCTCAGTGGGGACTTGATATCGTAGGACCCGCCCGGGGCCCGAGAACAAGCGATTTCTAATCGTAGCAGACTATTTCACGAAGTGGGTGAAGCGAGGCTCTAACCCATATCTGAGATTCGACATTAAGCGTTTTGTGTGGAGAAACATCATTACAAGATTCGGCATTCCAAGAGCATTGATCTCGGATAATGGCACTTTCGGTTATTTGTGGCGTGTACCGAGAGTCAGGCGACAAATCTGAATGTACCTTACTTTTCTACTCGGCCTACCCCAAAATGCGGTCGGCGGAAGCTTGAACAAATCCATCTTGGGCGGTATCAAAAGAGGTTTGAAACGCCAAAGGCGGTGGGTCGAAGAGTTGCCAAGCGTACTATGGGCCCATCGAGCATCGCCGAGCGATCCACCGGAGAAACACCGTTTGCCTTGTGCTTGAACCCGAGCAATCTTACCCCGAGATCGGCCTACCAACCCTCGGATCGCAAGCCTTCGACACGGGGCGAACGACATGATGCTTGCTTTGGACCTGGTTCTGATTGAAGAACGAAGAGATCGTGCCTTGGCATCCATGGCTCGCTATCAACAGCAGCTCGCTAAGTCATACAATCGGAAAGTCCAACTGCGCCGCTACAATCCAGGAGAGCTGGTCCTCAAGAAGGTGCTACCGGCCGATCGGAGGCCGACCGATGGAAAGCTTGGTCCAAACTGGGACGGCCCCTATCAAATAGATTCCGTTGCAGGAACAGGGGCATATCGATTGTCAGACATGTCAGGAAGAAGCCTGCCACGACCGTGGAATTCGACACATCTACGAAAATTTTATCAATGACCCGACCTGTGGGCTTGATATTTGTACACAATATCCTCGTAAATCTAACATCTCGCATTTTCGCATGATTAAGCTCAACACTTCAAAATCTAACAAGTCTCCGGATTCGGAGCCCCTTTGGTGAATGACATCTTAGGGCCGAACAAGTCTCCGGATTCGGAGCGCCCTTCGTGGATGTCACGATTGGCCAGAACAAGTCTCCGGATTCGGAGCCCCTTTGGTGAATGACATCTTAGGGCCGAACAAGTCTCGGATTCGAGCCTTTGGTGAATGACATCTTAGGGCGAACAAGTCTCCGGATTGGGCGCCCGCCGTGGATGTCACGACCGGCGAACAAGTCTCGGATTCGAGCCTTTGGTGAATGACATCTTAGGGCGAACAAGTCTCGGATTCGGCCCCTTTGGTGAATGACATCTTAGGGCGAACAAGTCTCCGGATTGGGCGCCCGTGGATATCACGATTGGCGGAACAAGTCTCGGTTCGAGCCTTTGGTGAATGACATCTTAGGGCGAATAAGTCTCGGATTCGAGCCCTTTGGTGAATGACATCTTAGGGCGAACAAGTCTCCGGATTCGGGCGCCCGCCGTGGATGTCACGATTGGCCAAAACAAGTCTCCGGATTGGGCGCCTTCGTGGATGTCACGATTGGCGAGAATAAGTCTCGGATTCGAGCCCCTTTGGTGAATGACATCTTAGGGCGAACAAGTCTCCGGATTCGAGCCCCTTTGGTGAATGACATCTTAGGGCGAACAAGTCTCGGATTCGAGCCTTTGGTGAATGACATCTTAGGGCGAACAAGTCTCGGATTCGGCCTTTGGTGAATGATGACTTAGGGCGAACAAGTCTCGGATTCGAGCCTTTGGTGAATGACATCTTAGGGCGAACAAGTCTCGGATTGAGCCCTTTGGTGAATAATGACTTAGGGCGAACAAGTCTCGGATTCGAGCCTTTGGTGAATGACATCTTAGGGCGAACAAGTCTCGGATTCGGCCCCTTTGGTGAATGACACCCTAGAGCGAATAAGTCTCCAAATTCGGAGCACCCTTCGTGGATGTCACGGTAGTTCAGGCGTCCTTTGGGGCATGACACCTTAGGGCGAACAAGTCTCGGATTGGGCGCCTTCGTGGATGTCACGATTGGCGAAATGGTCTCGGCGGGCCCCTTTGGTGCATGACACCTTAAAAGCGAATAAGTCTCCAAATTGAGCACCCGCCGTGAATGTCAAGCTGGTTGAGGCGTCCTTTGGGCGTGACACCTTGGGGCGAATAAGTCTCCGAACGATTATACCACGTAGTACATTATTTTAATGGCGCCTAAATATTACAATAAAGTGTATCGAACGCTCGAGCCACAGCCAGCAAGGCGGTTATTAATCTATTCGGCTACATAAGCGATGCCTCGGCGGATCTACGGTTTAACATATTAAACAGCGCTCGAGCCACAGCCAGCGCAAAGGGCGATTTATTAATCTATTCGCTAAGCACTCAACGATGCCTCGGCCGACCCTACGGTTTAAAATATTCGCTTAAGCGCTCGAGCCACAGCCAGCAAGAGATCTAGCCGTGTGAACTATTTGGCCAACCATTTGGCCTTTCACGCCGGCCGAGCCATCCTGAGGAAGCATATTTCGTTAATTGTTTTAACATTGTATAATTACAAAAAACAAAACACCACCATAAAACTGCGGTGACATCCGCACATTGCGCATAAGTTGCTAACATTTTATAAATACAAAAAGTATCAACGTCCATTCTTTGTATCATAAACACAAAATAACAAAATAAGCGAAAGAAATATCACCCTCGAATCGGTCTCAATGGATCGATGTCTACTTGCACGTACGGTATGGGATCATTCAGGGCACTGGCAGCTGCAGCAAGGGGCTTGTGCCAACCATGTTTGAATCCGCGATTCGCAAACCGGGAGACCTGGTGCACATACTCGGCAAGCCCAGCCTCTTTTCCGGCTTCGAAACCTTTTGACTCGGCACTCTCTTTCGCCACTTTCACCTCGCCAACTCGGCCTCCGGGCGATGCGCTTCTGGATAAGCAAAGTCTGACTTCAAGTCGTCGGCCTTCTTCTCGGCCTCCGCTCTCAACTTATCCGCATCACGTGCTTTCTCCACATGACATCTGCCCGAAAGCTTCGGTTAAGCTCTTAAAAACTCGTCCTCGGCCCTTTTCTCCGGCCCTCGCTTGCTCTATAGCGGTGATCTCCTTGATGGCGTCGAGATGGCGGCCCACATCGGCTATCCTACCAACGGCTCGCAAAGAACAATTCAAAACAAAGCAACGCGAATAGCGTTCGAATGAAAGAAAAAATCGAATACACACCAAAAGGGCATTAGCGGCTAACATTGTCGCATCGAATCCGGCTCGGTAGGAAAGCCTCCGTATGAGACGGTAATGACAAAGACGTTGCCACACCGATCGCGACCTCCGGGTCTTTATGCGCCGAGGCATCCGATAGAACAAGCATATTTCTCACCTTGATCGAATCACAAAGGCACGACCTCACGAACCCACCGATTCGAGGGCGTTTGCCGACCGATCTTCCAACCCGACCTCAGGCTCTCTAGAGCGTTTCTCCGACGTTCCCTCAACATCCTGAACGGCTTCCCCAACCAGCCCCGATTCGGCATCCTTATTCGTTGCCGCCTCCTCGGCAATTTGCAAGGATTTCGATTCAACAACTGGGAGGGAATGCTGAGATTCAACAGTGGGCGGTTCGGTCGAAAGGCCCTCCGCTCTTCTCCTTGCGGCTAACCTCTCCGCATTCGCCTTCTTAGCAAGCTTTGTCGCTTAACCTGACCATGCCGGTGGGCACGAGACGGAAGGTCGTCAATGCGTTGAAGAGCGTCGTCAACAAGATCGTTCCCCGAGCCAAAAGCGATTGGGACGATCGTCGAGAACCAATACCTCCTCAGATTCGGCCTCCGAAGCGTCGTAGCGATTCGGGCACAGGTACTCTCGAATCGGACCCTTCAAATCCTATCTGTCTAAAATTTTGAAGTTGGACAAAATCTGAGGCGACGAAAATCTTCCCCTTCGGAATCGGTATATTGTCCATGAATTAGAAAAGGTCGTGTCGTAGGCTCGTGAGCGAAGCGAGCGTGGGCGCTCTTCACCTTATAAAAAGGCTGCGACGGCGAAATAATTAAGAGCAATCGATGTCGGAAAGAACGGCGTCGTTAGTTGAAGTTAGGACTTTTTCAACTCGTTCCTGCATAAGATAAGCCGTGAGATTCAAGAAAATAGGGTATGGCGGATACAAATGTACAATATGAGCGAAAGGGCATTGGCGACTGGTTCGCCCTCGTCTAGGAATAGGATCGACGCGATCCTCCCCGCCAATTCGATTACCACGGACAACGACCATGACATCATCAACTCGTTTTCGGTGAAAGCATAGTGATCAGCGATGATCTGTGTCCTTAGCTCGAAAATGCGTCGTCTTGCGGAGGATCGGCGAGCATACTGATGCGAAACGGCAGGAATGCCAAGATTAATACCAAGGCGACGGTTCAGCGCCACGACCCCCATTATGATTCTAAAGAAATTTACATTGGGCTGGGAAGGGATCAAATCCCAATGGCGAAAACGACCCTCGAAGCGGGTGAAGAGGAAAGCGAACTCCCGCCTCTGCGATCGACAAAAGGGGTATGACAATCGAGTTTTCTTCCTCTCTCTCCATGTCGAGAGTGCGGTCAGCCACTAACGATAGGTGCACATCGTCAGGAATGGAGAAATGGCGTCTAAAATCAACGACTCGACCCGGAGAAAGAAGGTCTCTTAAATACTTCGCCATTATCTATTGTTCATAAGAATACGTGAGGGAGTAAACAAATTACGAAAAGCTTCAGAGTCGAGAAGAGGAAAACTTACAAAAAATGAAGAATATCGCAGATGGAAGGATTGCAAGGATGAATCGAAGAGCAGTCTAGCGGCCCGCGTCATAGAACCTGAATCCGAAGGGATACCGGGCTTCAAGTCATAATGAATAGGCATGCACGGAGGGACGGGAACTGAGCGACGATTCAAGGGGGAGTAATTAAACAATCGCGAAATAAGTCTAAAGCCCCAAGAACTTTGGTTTGTAGTATTTGAAAATCAGAGCCAAGCACCTCGTCCAAATGCCGTTGACAAGATACTTGGGGGGCAATTGTGGGAGCCGTATAATTAAAGACACGAAGTCTGATCGCCTGAGGAGCGGGTGTTAAGCGGCTCCATTCGCTTCTGCTAAGATGCGAAAGTCGACTCTCGGGCCGAGTATATTGGAAAGAGCATGTCAGGATAAAATAAAAGAATGAATAAGCAATTTAAAAGTAGACTCTGGCCCCGAGGCTGGCGAATGGCTATAAATACAAGAGCTTCAGATTTATAAAGGTATGTAAGAATTACTTCTAGAGACTTAGCAAGCAAGCTTTCTTGAGAGGAACTAACTTGTCCGTCGGAGTGCTAATTCCGGCACCCCCGACCGGAGTTTGTATTTTTGCAGGTGACTAGCAGAGGCTCATTGGCGTCTTCCGGGATCTGAAGAGTATTTCCAAACCACATTCACCACACTAACCATCATAAGCAGTTAAATAAAAGGGAGAAATAAGTGGGGATTGGAAGACATGCACACACGCACCCACACTTATTACAAATTTGCCCTCGCTCGGAGGGACCAAAAGAATAATACAAATTAATTAACCTACAAGCTAATTAATTATTACAATTATTACAGACCACCTAAATAATTAAGCAAATTAACTAAGCTAAGAAAGTAGTAAAGGCCTCAGGAAGAGGATCCAATGTGCGCGTGCTAGGGTTTGCTCAGAAATCCAGTGCCATGCACAAGTTTGCCTCTGTTTTCCCTGCTCTGCTTCTCTGAAAATTGCACAAGTCCCAGGGAGCACTCTATGGACACTGTGGAACATCACCGGCTAAGACAGAACACCACCAGCCATGTCTGGATGGTCATCGACCATTTGTAAAGCCATCGGCCAACAATGGATGGCCGGTCGACAGTATAGATGGCGGTAGGCCAAAAGCTTCTCGAGAACTGTTTTGGCAATGAGAGGGCAAAACAAGGCATGACAATGCATTTCAAGCAAATGTATGCACCACCACATCCCTTATCATATTTATGACTCAAAGGGGTATGGTGCTCGATTCTCGGACCACCAATCGCGCATTTCAATGCGTGATGGCCCAAGAGACCAAGTATGCATTTTCAATGTAGAATGAAATGCACATAAACAAACAATGAGCTCAACCTCTATCATACTCAATTCAAGAGGCAAAGCATGCATGCCAATGTAATGCAACCTAGGCATGTGAGCTAAGTGTGCAACATGATCATGCAAACAACCAAAACCATGCGCAATAGGCACATGAACTAAACAAGTAAGCATGCAAGGCATATAACATCAATGTTAATGACACACATGCAATAACATGAAAGGAATAACACATGTAAATATGCAAAGCAACTTAACACAAGAAGCATGCCAAATGCGATGACACTTAAACATGCAACATGTTAATAGGCTAAGTACCTAAACATACAAACATGTATAGCATGCAACAACATGCCAAAGGGATGGTCTTAAACTAATTTGGACAGCTCTCTACTAGGTCCAAAACAGTGGCCAAAACGATGGAAGAAAGGCATGAAAACACACACACACAAGCATGCATGCACAAGGGCCTAAACATGGAGCATAAGCCATCAACTCTTCAAAACATGAAAAGGATGGAAAATGCAAGTATGCAAGCATGGAACATGGACTGAAATATGGTTTTCAATAATGCCAAATCATGAGAATAGGCCAAGTAAAGCATGCTAGTGATCCACATACCTAAGGCTAGTAAGCTAGAATGCAAAGAAGCTATACAAAACACGGAAAGCATGACTCCAAAGACCCAAGACAGACCTTAAGCATGTTAAAACATGACCAAAAACTTCATAAAGCTAAGCCAAAATATGCAACCATGGTGGTCCAAATGCTAAATACATGTTAAGGCAATTTCATGGCATTATAAGACAAGTATGCTAAGCATGCATGGTGTGTCTAAATAAACTTAAAATAGTACTATATCATGACAAAATAAGCACAAACAACACTTAAGACATGGCCAACATGCACTTAAAAATGGTGCTCACATATGAGGGTAAAATGGCACTTTTTGAAGACAACAAGGAGAATGGATGACCCTCTCCTTCTTAGGACCTCAAACCGCCATCCTCACCACTGAAATCCCTCAAGATTTTAGTGGTGAGGAGGTCCAAACAAGGTGGTCCCGGAGCTCACCAAAAACACACAAAAAATGAGGCCAAACAAGGCCTAAGAGGGGGTAAACGACCCCAAACACAAAAGTGACCTTAATGAAGTATCTTAAACACAAAAAAATAGAACTTTTTTATGTTATACACAAAGATCAAAACAGCAAACAAGATAGGCTAAAAGTGTGTGCAAAAACGGGAAATAAAGAGGGAAAAGGAGTTACCTTTGTAGCCAAAAGGGGACAGCAGCCTCTTGGTCCAAGAAACAGTCCCTTAGCCTATGAAAATAGCCTCCAAGCTCCTTAGGTTGATGATGGAGGTGTTGTGCTAGGAGGTGTAGTTCAAATGGCCAAGAACTAGACCCTTTTGAACCCTCTAACACACCCAAATGTAGAGAGAGAGGGAGATAGAGAGAGAGAGAGAGAGTGATATATATATATATATATATCTTATATATTAGATTTTTTTCAACCTTTGAAATGGAAGGAGAGGCTCTCCTTATATAGGCCAAGGCAAGGTGCCAAGCTTCTAAGAGAAGCTAACATAAAAAGGGTCAAAGGGGGCAAGCTTCTAAGGGAAGCTAAGCAAAGGGGTCAAGCTTCTCTTAGAAGCTTGAAGCAAAAGGGCCAAGCTTCTTGGAGAAGCTAGGCAAAGGGGTCAAGCTTCTTGGAGAAGCTAGACAAGGGTTCAAGCTTCTTGGGGAAGCTAGAACAAAGATTCAAAAGGTTCAAGCTTCCTCAAGAAGCTAAAACCAAGGGTGCAAAAGGTTCAAGCTTCTTGGAGAAGCTAAACCAATGATTCAAAAGGTTCAAGCTTCCTCAAGAAGCTAAACCAAGGGTGCAAAAGGTTCAAGCTTCTTGGAGAAGTTAAACCAAGGGTTCAAAAGGTTCAAGCTTCCTCAAGAAGCTAAAACAAGGGGTCCCGGCCAAAAAAAGTGGCCAATCGGCCAACAAAGATGGCCGATCGACCACAAAAGATGCCGACTGGCCACCAAAGGTGCCGACCAGTCACAAAAGGTGCCGACCGGCCATCACCAATGGCCGGTGGCAAGAAAACAGGGCCGGTGGCCTCAAGCCATGGACGGTGAGGTGTGGGGATGTCCAATCAAGCCATTCCCTGCCCTCAGAAGCAAAAACACAAGTCGAGAGGTCTTGAGGCAAGGCACAGGGCTGAAACCTCCGAGAACTCGAGACGAACATGAACATGGCTGATCACCAAGTGTTCAAATGGTGACGTCCAAGTCTTGAGGATGGTAAAAAATGGGGTGTCTACACCAACATGCTCAATAATGGAGGCTAAAACACATACCAATAGACATGTATGCAAGGTCCAAGACTTGGGCTTAAAAGAGAGACTTTTAAGCACACTTGAAAGGATGCAAACATGGATGCAAGGCATACATGGAAAGCTTTGAAATCATGTTAGTGATGGTGCCAAACCAAGCAAGCAAGACAAGCCAAACATGCAACCAATGGTCCAAAGCCTAAGGCAAGCCAAGGAGGTATTGAACTACCCTTAACAAAACCAAACATGGCATGAATTGAATGACCAAAATCAGAGGTTTAGTATGTTAAAACAAAGCTAAAAACACAGTGACATGGCATCCTAGGGGGCCTAAACATGATGGCATGCATGAAGGTCTAAACATGGAGCATGAGATGACAACCTTATAAAGCATTAAAGGGACATCAAATGCAAGCATACAAGCACATCATGAGGTCTGAAATAACATGCCAAGTGGTTCCAAACCACTGAAACAAAGCAAGGATGGCATGCTAGAGGGGCCAATGCTTAAGGCATACAAGAGGGATTACATGGTGGCTATACAAAGCAAAGCATGGATGACCCAAACAACCAAAAACAGTCCTCAAGTACACTAAATCATGCACAAAAGATTCACAAAGCTGAGCCAAAATCATGCTAAAACAAAGGTCAAAGCTTAAAGCATGCTAAGGCCTAAACATGGCATTACAAAGCATGTATGCTAAGCAAGCATGGTGTACCAAAACCAACCCAAAACAGTGCTAAATCATGACATAATAAGCACAAAAACAGCTAAGGCATGGTCAACATACACTTAAATTAGATGCTCCCTCAAGAGGCAAAAATGGCCCTTTCCAAGGACAACAAGGAGAGGGGGTGGCCCTCTCCTTCTTAGGACCCCAAGGTACCATCCTCACCTCTGAAATCCATCAAGATTTCAGTGGTGAGGAGGCCCAAACACAATGGTCTCAGAGCTCAACCAAAATGGCACAAAACAAGGGCCAAACAAGCCTTAAGAGGGGTCAAACAACCCTAAAGCTTAAAACACCATTAAACAACTATTTAGAGTAGGCAAAAACAAGACTTTTATGTGTTCTATGCTAAGCTCAAAAACAGATGCAAGATAGTCAAAAAAGCTTTGCAAAAATGGGGTATTTAAAGGTAAAGTCCTTACCCATGTTGACCCTCTTCAAAAATGGTAGACCAGCTGGTTCTTTAAGCTCAAAACCACCCAAGAAGTCCAAGAATAGCCCTCTAGTGCCTCAGCTCCAAGAGAAGGTGTGATGGTTGGTGTTTGTGCACAAAAGTGAGGCAAAACACACACAAAACACAAAATATAGGAAGTTATAGATATAGGATAGATACAAATCCTAACCCTAAAACCAGAGCCCCTCTGAAAATGTTGTCTAACCCTAAAAGAGGGAGAGGAGGCCTCCTATTATATAGCTTCAATCTTGTAAGCTTACAAGACAAGCTAGCTAAGAGGGAAATCCCTCCATACACGTGTATGGAGGGGAGCCAAGTGCATGCCAGCTGCATGAAAATATCTGCAAAAGCAGATGCACAATAGTCGGCCAGCCAAAAATGCAATTGACCAAAAAAAAAGATAGCCGGCCGGCCATCTATAGTGCCGGCCAGCCAAACATTTGGCCGGTGGCAACAAGACACAGCCGATGGCCTCAAGCCATGGCCGGTGGAGTTTGGGGATGGCCCACAAGCCATTCCCTGCCCCTCCAAGGCAAAGCACAAGTGTTTGGTGCAAAACCAAACACAAAACAGTCGAGTCGAGAGATCCTGAGGCAAGGCGCACATCCGAGACTTCCGGAAATTCAAGACGAACACAAACATGGATGATCACCGAGTGTTCAAGTGGTGACGTCCAAGTCTTGAGGACGGTCAAAAATGGGGTGTCTACAGACAGTCAGAGTTTTGAGGAGTCAGCCCTCATGTCTCACGCATGAGACTTGTTTTCGCCCTTTTGTCCTTTTGTATATTCTTGTTATGATTGGCGAAAACGTTGAATTACTTTTGTATATAAGTTTTGTTTGGCTGACCGTATAGCTGAAACTTCTTGGACATAGATTAACACTATGGGTTCGTGATGTGTGAGTTATTATAAAATATTTTTGGAATGATTTTGCTATATCATGTAAGCACAGCTCTATGGACAAAATTTTCAAGTTGCTTTCGTTTGGCCCCTTAACTCTGATGGAGTATACATTTATAGTTGTTTGAGGCCGTAGGTAATCCCTTGATTATTGGCCGGTTATGACCTTAATCCATAGGGGCAGGTTTGGGTCATGACAAATACAGGTCTAAGCCCGAGTCTTGTTCAAAATACAAATGAAAGCAAAATAGACAAGATGAGCTTTCTACTCCACGGTCCTTCCAAGCTAAACCCTTGGTAGAGGCATATCACCTACACCTGGAAATGGTTTTCCCATATAGGGTGAGCCTAAGCCTAGTAGAAATGATCCAATACAACATATGAAACTTAACGAAGATATAAAAGTAATATGCATATACAATACCATTGATAAACCGTTTCATAATTCTTTTGCAAACCATGCAGTGCCAACTGTATATTTCAATTCATGAAATCAGTTCCATGTTATTCAGACAACCAAGTTGAGAATACAATTTAATAGGTGTCTAACCAGTATAACCATCATACAAACACTTTTATTTTCCATTTTACGGGTATTTCGTTTGTAGGAATTGACACCCATGTAGACGTGCAGTTTTCGGGACTTTCACCCAGGTCACACAGGCCAACTTAATGTCGGTGTTACACACCTACTTTTCAAATCGTCCCCTTAATCAAATTCATCCATTTTCTCACAATCACATACATATACAATGTATTTCACATAGTCATGTTCAATGACAACGAATGAGAAATTAGTTTCAATTCATCTAATCCTCATGCAATTTCTAGAACAATTATAGCTATCCTCCATTGATGGCCCAAAACTGATAAATAAATTTTATTAAATATACACTTTTCCAAAATCTCAAATGGAAGTGATAATACATATCAAACTCCACCATTATCATTAATCATCATCCAATTTCACATTTTCAAAACCAATTCCACTTATTTGTATAAAATAAATGTTTGAGCAATTTTAGGGCAAATCCCATTCTATCAAATTCCAACTCAAGTGTCAAAATCAACAATTTTATTACAACACAACCTCATACTCACTCCCATAACCATTTCCAATACATCCATTTGTATACCCCTCTTTTGATTTATACCAAAACCCTAAGTTAAAAGTCATACAAGAGTATAGAAAATCCCTAACTCAAAGCTAGAAGATGACCAAAGCAAGGAAGAAACTTGGATGAAGTTGAAACCCAACACTATTTAGATGAAAACATAACCCTTGAGATGCTCTACCTTTTTAACAAAGGCACACGGGTAGAAAAACTGCTAAATCTAGGTGAAAATGTAGAGAGAGAGAGAGAGAGAGAGAGAGCTTTAGAGAGAGAAGCTCTAGATCTACGATTTTTGAAATGCTTCGAGAGAGAATGAAATGGAAAAGTAATGTAAAATGTCACTTTTACGGACAAAAATATGCATAGTCCGCTAGAGCGCAAAAAGTAACCTCGAGCGTCCAGACACAACAAGTTGTTCTGCTCGAGCACAAGAAGTGACGCTCGAGCATAGAATACACATATCCAGTAGTTTTGTAGACAACAGGCCAATGCTCGAGTATAGAAAATGCCGCTCAAGCCAAGACCGCTTGAGCGTAGAATACACTATCATAGTAGTTTTGCAAACTTGCAAAAGTGCTGAGAATTCATAAATCCCGCTTGAACAAAGAAGTAAAATTCTGGACAACAAACGTTTGAAAACCAAGCAACCAACATGTTCCGAATGCAACCACCACAATCCATTAGCCAAACTCAAGAAAGTATAAGGGAAGTAAGACATAAACTACAATACGAACCCATGAAACCCTAGTCCATAATACAAAATGGGTCGTGTCTAAACCAGAATTGTTATAATCCCACACTTTAAGGAATTTCATCCCTTTCAAATCAAGTTTTAAAACAATGTTTAAACCAATTACAACAATGCTAATTAATCAATTCCATTACCATGACCCATTCTTCGGTCATCCATTCTCACTAACTCAATACACAAGTTCCAACATTGACAATTCACATTTTCCAAAACATATACAACATATAAAATGTTTCCATATTTTCAAAACATATACAATGTTTTCATATTCCATCAACATAACATAAGTCCGGATACTTCACATGAACTTCCAATTTACGTTCCCAAGTTGCTTTCTCAACTCCGTGATGTCGCCACAATACTTTTACCAAAGGAATTGTCTTGCCTTGCAAGACTTGGTTTTGAGTATCCAAGACTTTCACCAGTCTCTCCTCATACGAGGCATTCTCATCTACCCCCAGGTCGGTCTAATCATACACGTGCAATGGATCCAGCTCATACTTCTGAAGTATACAAATATGAAACACATAATGAATCACGAAAAGCTATGGCGACAAGGCCAAGTGATAGGCTACCTCTCCAATCCACTCAAAGATCTCAAAAGGCCTAATAAATTTAGGGGACAACTTTCCACTCCCAAACCTCATCAAAGCCCGCCTTGGTGATATCTTCAAGAAGACATGATCTCCTACCTCAAAAGTCAAAGGTCTCTTCCTACATTTGGCATAATTTTTCTGGTCACTCTAGGCCGTAACCAACCACTTATGGATAAGGGCAAATTTCTCCGTCGTTTTCTGAACTAACTTTGGGCCCAACTTTGGTGCATCACCCACCTTGGCCCAACACATAGGGGATCTACAAGGCCTCAAATGGTGCTATGCCAATACTCGACTGGAAGCTATTGTTATAGAAAAACTCCACTAAGGGAAAGTGCCTCTCCCATAACCCCTTAAAGTCAAGAACACAACCCCAAAACATATCCTCAAGGATCTGAATAGTACGCTCGGACTACCCTTCAATCTGAGGATGGTTTGCAGTGCTAAAAGTCAAACTCGTGCCCAAGGCATTCTGTAGGCTCTGCCACAACCAAGCCATGAAACACGGATCTCTATCCGAAGCAATCGTTAAAGGGACCTCGTGCAACCTCACTATGTCCCTAATATAAAGGTCGACAAGATGATCTACTGAGTCACTCACGTGCATAGGTATAAAGTGCGCTGACTTGGTCAACCAGTCAACTACCACCCAAATTACATCACTACCCCGTTTAGTCCTCGAAAGGCCCATAACAAAATCCATCGTGACATGTTCCCACTTCTACTTGGCTATAGGCAAGGGTTGCAACAAACCTGCCAGCCTCTGATGTTCGGCCTTCACATGTTGACAAGTAAGGCACCTCAATACGAACACGGCCACATCCTTCATCATTCCTCTCCTCCAAAATTGGCAAGTAAGGTCGTGATACATCTTTGTGCCTCCCAGGTGCACCGCAAGACGTGAATGGTGAAACTCTTGGATTATTTCTTCTTGATAGGACTTTGGCACGAAAGGACAATCACGGTATCTAACACTCGAATCAAGATACACATTCAAGCCTTTCTCTACCTTTCCACTAGAGATCTTTTCCAGGAGGGTTTCTACCTCAAGATCACTTTTCTGCGCTTCTATCACTCGGTTCACAAGTGTAGGTCGTGCAATTACCAAAAACAAGGTTACAGGCTCCATGGACTAGCCATGTTGCAAGTCAAACTCACCAATAGCACCCAACATCTCTTATTGCAATGCAAGCTATGCTGCTAATAGATTTCCTACTTAAGGCATCAACCACAACATTGGCCTTCCCCAGATGATAATGTAACTCAAAAAACATAGTTTTTTTTATAAACTCCATCCACTTTCTCTACCTCAGATTCAAGTCCTTCTATGTAAACAAATATTTCAGACTCTTGTGATCAGAAAATACTTCAAACTTCTCACCATACAAATAATGCCTCCAAATCTTCAAGGCGAAGATCATCCCTGCTAACTCTAGGTCATGAGTAAGGTAGTTTCTCTCATGTGTTTTTAACTGCCATGAGCCATAAGCTACTACATTTGCCTCTTGCATCAATACACAACCCAAACCTTCTTGTGAAGCATCACAATACACCGAATAGACCAAACCCCTCTCTGGAATAATCAATACTAGAGAAGTGGTAAGCCTAACCTTAAGCTCTTGAAAAGACTTCTCACAAGTCTTGTTCCACACGAACTTAATGCTTTTCCTCGTTATTCTAGTTAATGGTGAAGCTAATCTAGAGAAATCTTTCACAAACTGACGGTAATACATGGCTAACCTTAAGAAACTACGAATCTCAAAAGCATTCTTTGGTTGTTCCCAATCTTGCATTGTCTCTATCTTGGATGAATCTACAATCACCCCTTCCCTAAATACCACATGGCCTAAGAACTTAACTTCTCTCAACCAAAATTCACATTTCCTAAACTTGGCATAAATTTTGTGGGCTCTAAGCAACTCACATACTACTAGCAAGTGTTCCTTTTGTTCCTCCTTAGAGGGTGAATAAATCAAGATGTCATCAACAAAGATGACCACAAAATGGTCTAGGAACTCACGGAAGATCTGGTTCATCAAATCCATAAGCACAACTGGTGCATTGGTTAGCCCAAAGGGAATCACTAGGAACTCGTAATGGCCATACCGTGTACAGAATGCCCTCTTCTGGATATCCTCATCTCTTACTCTTAACTAGTAATAACCCAATCTCAGGTCTATCTTAGAAAAGCAACAAGACCCCTTCAATTGATCAAATAAATCAGCTATATGAGGCATTGGGTACTTATTCTTAACAATTACCCAGTTCAACTTCTGGTAATCAATACAAAGTCACAATGCACCATCTTTCTTTTTGGAAAAGAGAGCCGGTGCTCCCTAAGGCGAAGTACTAGGGCAGATATAACCCTTATCTAGCAGCTCTTGGAGTTGAATCTTCAACTCACTTAACTCAGCGGGTGCAAATCTATATGGTACCATAGAAATTGGTGCCAAACGAGGCGCAAAACAATTGAGAACTCAATCTCACGGTGAGGTGGTAAACTAGTGAGATCCTCAAGAAAAACGTCAAGGTATTCACAAACTACCCTTGGCAACTCGACTCGGACTTCATCACACTCAGTACCTGATAAGTTGGCAAGAAGACAACTAAGTTCACTCCCCCCACGCGGATCATACAACGGTGATAAGACTCTATCAACCTGGTCCCCCAAGAAATAAAAACAATCACCGTTCAAGGTACATACAGTAACCCTTTGACGGTAACAATCTATGACAGCCCAATACGATGACAACCAGTCCATACCCAAAATAGCATCAAAACTAGACATGTCAATCAACACAAATGAAAAATGAAATCAGTAACTGGCAACCTATATGTCACAACCTCGACACCTCTGCTTCAAAACAACCTCACCATTGATAGGTGACTCTACACTGGGAGGAGATGCGAACCAAGCCAACTCTAATCCCAAATTCGATGCAAATGCAAACGAGATAAATGAATGGGATGCACCCATATCAATCAACACATTAGGAATTGAATTGCATAGCAAGAAAGTACCTCTCACTATCAAAGGTGTTGGCACTAAGTGTGGTGCAACAACAGCATACACATGCCTAGTAGGTCTCTGGTCTACTTGCTCATCCCTTGGAGCATAATCCTAATGCACTGACTAAGCCAAAGAGGCACCTTGATTGGCCCTCGAGACCTGTGCTGACTGTGCAAGCTGGTGGCTCTGTGCCTACTTTGAACCAGACGCACCAGGTGTGCCACCCAACTGAAGGCAAAACCACTTGATGTGCCTTGCCTGCCCATACTAATAACAAGTGAGCGGCTGCCCTCTTCTCTGGCTCTGGCTCTAAGAATGAGTCAAAGATGATGTCGACCGCTTCGCTCCTCCTCTCTGCGGACAAGTTGGAGACTTGTGGCCCAACTGACCACACTTGAAACAAGTGAAATCTCCCTCACCACCTCTCCTAGAACCTGAACTCGACACTGGAAAAGGGGACGTTGACTGTACTCCTAGGGATTGCTGTGGGTTAGAACCCTTCTACCTCTTGCTATCCCCCTAAACATCCTGACTCCTCCTGGAGCCCCTCATCCGATCATCTTCCATATGCATCACGGTCTCAAAATGAGACGCCGCCTCCACAAGGCACCCATAATCTCTAATCATTGACCCGACCACTTTGAACAAAAGCTCAGTTCTTAACCTCTTCTCAAACTCTAAACAATAATGCTCCTTAGTCGCCATAAGTTTCGGTAAAAACCTTGACAAACTACCAAATGCGGCGTTAAACTCGGCAATTGGTGTGCTCAAGTGCTTCAGCTGAGAAAACTGATCCCTCAACTTCTCCCTGATAGTGGTAGGCAAAAACTTGCCCTGGAAGGTGCCAATGAAAACCTCCCAAAACATTCCAATGCGCCCACACGCATACTTCCACCATTGACCTACATCTCCCTTTAACTGGAAGGATGCCAAGGTGTCATGACCCAAACTTGCCCCTAAAAGCTTAGGTCATGACTGGCCTGTACTTGGGCCTCAAAGCAAAATTCCAACAAAATATTCATACAATAACGGGGCCTAAAGAAGAAGCTAATAATAGGAAAACATCCATTGAGTAGCGCGTAAATGCTAGGATTCAAAACAGATGACATCACATAAATACGTCATACACAGTCCCTAATATACTAGTCCAACTTATGTACAAAAGTTGATAACCCAAAAGTTATATATATTAACAAAATGCTCAACAAAATCACCAATGACCCAACAATGTGCGATATAAAAGGGAACTCCACAAAAAGGCAAAAGACTCCGCTTGGGGAGGCTCAACAAAACAGGGTCAATAAAAGGCTCTTAGAGCTAACCTAGGGCTGGCCTCCGAGTTGGTCACCTACACACATACAAAAAAATACGGAGTGAGCAAGGCTCAGTGAGTAATAGCAATGTAAGGAGGTTCATGTGCATGAGCATAAGTGTTGAAGGATATTTTTAAGTCATGTGCTTGTCTTATTCCTGAATTCATTTCAAAAGGGCCTCGAGCCCATGTAAGGCGGAATGGTCCCACATAAGATGAAACGACCTTAGGCCCAACATATACAGAACGACCTTAGGCCCAATATAATATAGAACGGCCTTGGGCCCAACATATCAACAGCTGCTCATAACATTATCTGGTAGATGGAACATCGACATGTCTCCATCTCCCTTGGCCTTAGGCCACAAGCCATAAATAATCCATATCCTTATTGGGTAGATGGAACATCGACATATCTCCATCTCCCTTGGCCTTAAGGCCATGATTCATAAGTAGTCCACATTAGAATGGCTGCGGTCCCATCATTCATAATGGAAACAAAACGACCTCGAGTCCATCTTATATACCATTGTTCAATCATTCCAATTATTCTACCTAAAACATAACTTATATAACATATGCCATTCACGAGCAAAATATATAAAGTATGAGCACAATGCATAAATAAAACATATCGTTACACTACTATTACTCACTGTGATATGCTCATGCAACAGTCCCTTCTGGTACGTGACCTAGAATGGTATTTCTTGAATTCCCTTTTAATTCCTTGAATCTACAAGCCCTTAGTTGCTTCTCTTCTTTTTCCCTCTTTTCTCTCTTCTTTTCTTCTCTAAGTCTTCTCCAGAAGATATTTTTATGTTTTTGGGTCTAAGTGTTGCCTCTAGCTCATGTATCTCTTATATCCAACTAAGGCTTAAACTCGTTTGAGCTTAAAAATCAAGTTTATCTAAGGTTAGCTTGACTAAATCAATTTAATTCATTACGAATCAAATTTTTACAAAACTTCATATAATGCCATAAAAACATGATAGTTATAACTGTTAAGTCAATTTTGGTTTATCGCGCCTTTAAGGCTTCCAATTTCCTGTCTAAAGGTCACAATTTCAATAGATTTTCTCATAACCGATAGATATAAATTATAAACTTGTAGTTTACACATCTAGACATGGAATTTCACATCAAACACATAAGCACACATATAATCACACATATAATGAGGGAATTTGAGCATATGAGAGGGTCGGGTTATTACACTCTTCCCCCTTTAAAGAAGTTTGGTCCCTCAAACTTGTTTTACCGTAAGGTAAAAATAACCTTAGATATTGTTTTCCTCTTCTCTTTCCCATGTGGCTTCCTTCCCGTAATGTTCTTGCCATTCAACTTTCATCATTGGAATTGCTTTGTTCCATAGTTGCTTCACTTGTCGGTCCAAAATCTGAATCGGTTTGTCTTCATAGATCAAGTTGTCATCCAAGGCAATTTGAAGGTTGTCGATAACGTGGGACGGGTCTTGGAGGTAACCCCATAACATGGGCACATGAAACTCATTATGTATTTGTTCCATACTCGGGGAAAGAGTAATATGATAGGCTACTGGACCCACTCTTTCCAAACGAACCTACGTACTGGGGTGCTAACTTACTCTTCTTGCCAAATCTTGTGTGTCCTTTCATTAGGGTGACTTTCACAAAAACATAGTTTTCCATCTCAAATTCCAAATCCCTTCGTCTATGATCTGCGCAACTCTTTTGCCCGCTTTGGGCGGTTTTCAATCTTTCTTGAATGATTTTAATGTTCTCCGTCGTCAATTGTACAATTTTGGGCCCAAATAATGACCTATCACCGACTTCAGTCCAACACACTAGGAAGCAACATCTTCTCTCGTACAAAGCTTCATAGGGGGGCCATTCCTATACTAGAGTGGTAATTATTTTTGTATGAGAACTCCATGAATGGTAAGCAAGTTTCTCAACTCCCTTGGAAGTCCAAGACACACATCCGAAGCATATCTTCTAATGTTTGTATTGTTCTCTCGAATTGGCCATCAGTTTGGAGATATCTCTATCAGACACAATTGAAACTAGAACACCATGTAACCGCACAATTTCATTCACATATACAGTAGCAAGCTTATCCACATTGTATGTAGTTTTCATAGGTAGGAAATGAGCTGATTTTGTTAGTCGATCAACAATAACCCATATGGAATTCATACCTCGGGGAGTTCGGGGTAAGCCAATAACAGAATCCATCGTTAGGTGTTCCCAGTTCCACTCTAGGATTGGGAGAGGTTAAGTAAACCTGCCAATCTTTGATGCTCCACTTTTATTTGTTGACATTGCAAACATTTTGAACAAATTCTGCAATTGCTTTCTTCATACCAGGCCACCAAAAATTTTACTTCAAATCTTGGTACATTTTAGTATTACCGGGATGCAATACAAGTTTAGACTATTGTGCTTCCTCCAAAAGCCTCCTCTTAATTTCTGGCACATTTGGGATACACATTCTATCATTAAATTTCAACACTGAATTTTCATAGGTGAACCTGGCCCTTGGCTTTGTTTCCATCTCCTCATAAATTTTCTTCAGAAATTCATCTTCTACTTGCCTTTGCTTGATTTCTTCAATAAGCGTCGGTTGAGCTGACATTGCTGCCAATACTGCATCTTGACCATGTAGTACAATTTCCATATCCAGTCTTTTCAAATCAAGTAGCAACTCTTTCCGCCCTGTGAGCAAACTTGCCAAAGTTCCGGTACCTTTTCGGCTAAGAGCATCTTCAACTATATTAGCTTTACCAGGGTGGTAATGAATTTGTAAATCATAATCCTTGATAAGCTTTAGCTGCCATCTTTGTCGTATATTTAACTCCTTTTGAGTAAAGAAATACTTGAGGCTTTTATGATTGGTATAAACCTCACACGTGGTACCATATAAATAATGCCGCCATATCTTCAAAGTAAAGACTATTGAAGCTAGCTCTAAGTCGTGTGTAGGATAATTTTTTTCATGAGGCTTGAGTTATCGAGAGGCATATACGATGACCGTTCCATTTTGCATGAGTACACAACCCAATCCTTTGTAAGAAGCATCACTGTAAATCACAAAGCCTTCGATACTAGATGGTAAAGCAAGAACTGACGCTGTAGTTAACCTTGTCTTCAACTCTTGAAAGGCAGACTCCCTTTGTTTTGACCATTCAAACGGAACACCCTTTTGGCTCAATTAGGTAAGCAGCACAGTAATTTTAGAAAAGACTTTAACAAATCTCAGGTAGTACCTGGCTAAACCCAAGAAATTACGCACCTCAGTCACATTCGTAGGAGTTGACCAATTCACAATAGCTTCGATCTTGTGTGGGTCAATAGAAACACCTTCCTTATTTATGATGTGTTCCAAAAACACCACTTCATGCAACCAAAACTCACATTTCTTCAATTTTGCATAGAGTTTCTTGTCTCGAAGTGTCTGAAGAATCAAGCGTAGGTGGGTTTCATGAGTTTCTGTGTCTTTCGAATAAATGAGGATGTCATCAATGAACAAAACTACAAATTCATCCAAGTACGTTTTAAAAACACAATTCGTTAAATCCATAAAGGCCGCCGGGGCATTAGTAACCCCAAACGGCATAACAAAAAATTCATAATGTCCGTATCGGGTTTAGAAAGCAGTCTTCTCAATGTCTTCGGCTCTTACCTTTAATTGGTGATACTGGGATCTCAAATCTATTTTTTGAAAAGACCTGCGCACCTTAGAGTTGATCAAACAAATCATCAATTATTGGAAAGGGATACTTATTCTTTACAGTTATTTTATTAAGTCCCCGGTAGTCCACACATAATTGAAGAGTCCCATCTTTCTTCTTTACAAAAAGCACCAGTGCACCCCAAGGAGAGGTACTTGGGCGAATAAACCCTTTATCAAGCAAGTCTTGTAACTGCACCTTCAATTCTTTCATTTCAGCTGGTGACATTCTATTAGGGGTTTTCGAAATAGGTTGAGTCCTCGACACTACATCAATTGTAAATTCAATTTCATGATCCACTAGCTCCCCTGGTAACTCCTCCGGAAAAACATTCGGGAATTCACGAACAATTGGAATTGTATCAACACAAACATCTGTTGGTTGCCTATTCAAAATACTACACAAATACCCTTGACAACCCTTTTGTAACAATTTACACGCTTTCCTTGTTGAAATGAAGTAAGATGGAGGAATCATCCCATGCCTCGCAAAAATAAATTCAGATTGTCCAGGAGGTTGAAAGATAACTTGCTTGGACGTACAATCAATAGTCACACGGTATTTACTTAGCCAATCCATCCCCAAAATTATGTCAAAATAAGCCATATCAAGAGGCAACAAATTGGCATATAGCGAAACATCCCCAATCAAGATTTCACATACAAGATAAATAGACATACATAACATGAAGTCCCCCAAGGGTGAAGACACACACAACACATAATGTAATGGTTCCAAGGGTCTATTCAAATGATTAGCAAATGTTTTTGACACAAATGAGTCGGTGGAACCTGAATCGCATAACACATGAGCAGAGTGATCATTGATAGAAAATATAATTGACACCACAACTTCAGTATTCTGCACATCACTAGGAATAAGGGAAAACACTTTTCCCTATCTAGCAGTGTCTTTTGCATTGGTAGGTTTTGCAGCTGTCTTTGTGGTTGGAGCTGTAGTTGAACCGGTTGAACTTGTAATAGGTCTGTTCCTATTTTGTCGGTCTCTTTAAGGGCATTCCCTTACCAAATGACCCGTCTTTCCACACTTGAAGCATGCCACTGTTACCCGATAACAAGTCCCACAGTGTCTCTTTCCACAATTTGGACAAACTAGTACAGAGTGACTAGTGGCGGTGGAAGTACTAGAGGTGCCCAAATTCGGTTTCTTACCCTCAGCCATTATTGCCCGTTCCAACACATCCATATATGTAGGGAATTGTAGACACCCCATTTTTGACCACCCTTAAGACTTGGGTGCCACTGATTGCTTACTTGGTGATGAAAGTTGTGCAATGCAAAGGTTCAATTTCTTCGGCAAAAAGAGCTCCAAATCCCAACCTTACACCCCATTCTTGGATCAAAACAATTTTGACCAAAAGATTTTAGACCTTAAAACCCTCTCTTTCAAAATATTTTTGAAACAAAGTTCCTACGATGTTCCGAGACTCGCATTTCGTTAAATGTTGTGCTTTTCGGTAAACCGAGTAAGAACAAAGTGGAAATGCATGAAAGAGAGGTGAACATTTTGAAAAATCTTTCAAAACATCTTGTTTAGAGCTTTGGGTTTGAAGAAAGTTGAAGGAGAGGGAAGAAACTTAGTTGGAGAAGAAGTTGGGCATGAATCATTAAGAGAGAGTGAAGTGGCCCTCGCTAAATCAAGCCTATCCGTTTGTACACTTGGATTTTAGCTATGAGGCCACCACCATTGGAAAGTGGACTTCTGGAGCTTCATTTTGCACTCAAGAATCTCCTAAAGCCGAGGTCAAATGGGGGAGATATGGTTGGTTGAAGTTAGGCATCAATCCGATTGAGCTGAAACTGAGCAGTCTTTATTAAAAGAGGGATATCTCTTAGCACACTTGGAATTTGATGTGAGGTTGCCACCATTGGAAAGAAGACTTTCGGGGCTTCAATTTAGGCACAATAATGACCTGCAAAGGAGAACAGATGAAGGAGATATGCCCATTTGAAATTAGATCTGGAGAACAAATTTTTGTTGTTGGCCACCAGGAGTGGCCGGTCAGCCAGAAAAGTGGGTTGTCGGCCACTAATGTCTCGAACTCAGATTTTTTGTAGATATTTTCCCTCCAGCTGTTTTCACATTGCTCCAGTTATCCTAATTCAGATATTTTGACCTGAGGCTTGTATATTGCTATATATGGAGGCTATATCTCTCATATTGGAGGGTGAGAAAGTTTGGGAGCCTCTCTTTCTAAAATATCTCACTCTCTCTCTCTAGATTTTTCTCCCTCTTGCCCTTTTGTGCATAGAAGTAGAGATACACCTCTCCTTTGCCTAGACATCCTTAACCAAAGTTGCATATCTTTGGGCTGAGGTCCCTTGGAACCTATTTTGGGCTGTTGAAAGCTTGTTTGAGACTAAGAGAGTATCTACTTTGTGCTGTGCTTCAAAGGTATAAGGCTTACCTCATTTAAGCTCTTTGTACATACTTGTTTTGCCATCTTTCTATGCTGTTTTTCGCCTAGTTTTTAACTACAAAAAACTCTGATTTTTGGGCCTTCACATGTTGGTTTGAAGCCATTTTGTGCTAAGGGGTTGTTTACCCTTCTTGTTTCCTAATTGTGAAGCTCTTTGCACCATCTTTTGGCATATTGAAATCAATTTTTTTTGGGCCTTAAACCACTGAAATTCAGAGTTATTTTAGTGGTAAAAAGCATGTTTTAAAGTCCAAAAATGCAGGGGTTAGCCTCCCCTCCTTGTTTCTCACTTCCATGCCTAGTTAGCATCACATGGTAACATGTTTTTGTAGCTTAGCTTAGCTTATTTCCAGCATGTGTTTACCTCTAATTTGGCATGATTTAACTCTATTTTGAGTTGTTTTGGTCATGTGGGTCGTGTTTTGTATAGTTGCAATGCAAATGGCCTTCACTAGCTCATTATTTTAAGGCTTTAAGCATGAAGTGCTTGAGATGATTGCATGTTGTAGTGTCATTTTGCATGTAATTTCAGTGTATATAGCTCTGTCACACTCTCACTTATTTCACTCTTTCATTGCTTTTGAGAGTTGTGTTTTGAGTCTTGTTTGCAAGCTAACATGTGAGCATGTTTTTCTAGCTTTTTATGCTTCAATCTCAGCATGTTTTAGCCACTATTTTGACATGTCTTAGCTCTGTTTTGAGGTGGTTTGCTCATTTGAGCTTGATATTGAGGTGGTTTGCTCATTTGAGCTTGATATTGCATGCCTCTAGTGTAATGCTCTTCACTAGTTTAATGTTTTTGGGTTTTGAACATGTTATGCATGAGTTGTTTGCATGTTGTAATATTATTTTTCATGCCATTTCAACATTGAAAAGTCTGCAACCTCCCTTTATTCTTCACTTTTTGCTTTGCTTTGAAAGTGGTCTTGAGCCCCTTGTTGGCTTGAGTGTGAACTTGAGGCTCTCATGCCTAATGGTTTTAATCCTCTCTTGAGGGTTTCTACTAACCAACAGCATGAGGTCTCTTTCATGCTCAAGGTACTTGTGGCTTAAGCCATCTTTCCAATTAGAGGACTTTCACTTTGGACTTAATTGGTTAAAGGACTAATCGGTAATGTAAAATGTGTAAACAAAATGAACAAAGTAAAACATGAACAAGATAAGCATGTTATGTTGCATTGCATGTGTTTGGATCAAACGTCAATCCAAACACAAGAAAATGGGATGTTTCATACTCAAAGTGATGAAATGTGTCATTTTTCTTGGTCACCGTCACCCTTGATCATGCATGATAGGGTGGTGGTTATTTTGGTCTTGTTTGTACATTCATTAAGCTTGTACAAACTTGGTTCTTTGGCCATCATGCATGAAAATGATTGGTTGATGGCTTGAGAGTCAAGAGCTACACTCCTTTGAGCTGGAAAGATGATAAGGGGGGTAGTAGTACATACATTTCTTGAAAATACATTACTTTACCTTTGTTTGCTCTCTGTTGCAGCAAAAATAGAAATCCAGAAATGGGGGTGGCTGACTGGCCACTTGGAGTAGCCGACCAGCCACTTAAACTAGCCGACAGGCCAGTTGAGGTGGCCGATAGCCACTTTTTGTGGCCGACCGGCCACTAGTGAATTTTTGTACAAATGTGTTCCTGTGTTAGAGTAGAGGCAATCGGGAAGTTGGTACAATTTTCAGAGATCAAATGAGTGCAAACAGAGGCATCCGATGGCAAGGCAAGGGCATTTTTGGGTGGAGCAACCGAGCATGCATACATCCCTCATCCCCCGAGGTCATTTAAATCGCTTTACTAGTTAGTTTGCGTAGCTAATTATTCAATTCAAGTGTTGTATTTTAATTAGCTTAGCATAGCTAGTTATTCAATTGTGTTGTAATAATTAGTTAATTAGAATAGTTTATTAGTTTCAATTGTGTTGTAATAATTAGCATAACTAGTTAGTTAGCTTATTCATTCGAACCCTCTTTCGCGAGGGCGCAATGTTGTAATAAGTGTGTATGCGTGTGCGCATGTCTTCCAACCCCACGTCTTTCTCCCTTTTATTTATCCGCTTTCGATGGTTAGATTAGGGATCATTTTCGATTAGCATACCTTATGCATGCATGTTTGTATCATTCATTTGTCTTGTATGCATCGAGGCTGGGCGCATCATTCAAACTGCATTGTCAAATTCAATACTTCTTTGAATACGTGTTTCAAAGCATGTTATCAAATTGTATCATATGCCATCTTAGATAGTCGAGCCTATTTAGTTGCATTATTGCATGTGTTGCATTAGGCATCTTGTATAGCTAGGATCATGCATATTTCTAACTAGCTTTTGGTTTTGGCTTGGAATACACTGTAAGTTTTACACTTTAGCATACTTGCATGAGTGTGAGTGTTGCCATGTTTAGCATGGTTGCCATGAGGCTATGTGCTTATTTGCTAAACTGTATGAATGCCTGTGGATGAAGGCTTTGCTTGAATTGGAACGATTCATCGAATGTAAGTTTTAAGCCCACTTTGCGAAGTGGCAAAATCATGTTTTAAGCCCACTTGAGGTGGCAAATCCGCGTTTTAGCCCACTTGAGGGTGGCAAATTCAAACCATTTTTGAAAACAAACATGAGTTGAATTCGTTCCAATTCTTATGATTTTAGTCTATACTTGTATGTGTGCATCACATAGTAAAGTTAGCTAATAACCGGCTAAGAACACGTGTGTTTATAAAACAACATATTAAGATAGTAGAGGCCGATCTTTGATTGGGCAAGCGGGGGTGCTCATTTCAGGACCTTCCCCTCTTGTACCCAAGTTCCCAAGTGGAGGCAACTTTGGTGATGACGGACACATGGCCTTTGGCACGAGTTAGGGTTTCCTAAATTTTCCAAGAAATAAAATATTTAGGTGGTGACTCTGTAATCTGGAAAAATAGTCCAGTTTTGGCATTATTTGATTCAAAATCTGATTTTCCAAAATGATTTGCCAGATTGGACACTTTGGTGTTTATCAGTTTCACATTGCACTTTGTGAAATTAGATTCAGAACCGTGACAGGAGTTCGAACTGTAGGACCAATTCGAGCTCTCCGAAAGGGGGCGCAAAGAAAGTTGAGCTATAGGAATTTTAAAACATTGATCCGGTCAAGTATGGCATTCCGTAGTCCTCCTTCATATTTTCTTGCAGTCCGTATCCACTATATGTGGTGTGAAACGGGCTAATTCTGCAAATTGGGTTTCATACTCAGCAATGGTCTGGTTCCCTTGACTCAAAGTTTCAAACTCTGTCACTTTCTTGTCTCGTATACACTGCAGAAAATACTTGTCATAAAACAGCTCCAAAAATTAAGCCCATGTCAACCCTTGATGTTCAATTCTCGTAAGCATCCACCATCTATGTGTTTCATCTTCAAGAGTGAAGACGGGACATTGTACCTTCTGGGCTTTGATGCATGGAAAGGCCTCGAACAACTTCTCTATACCCAACACCCACGCCTCTACTTTCATTGGATCAATTCCCCCCTCCCCCCTTTAAACATAGGCGGTTTCATCTTCTTGAATTCTTTCGTAAGTGTAATTGTTCGGTCCTCAACTTGATGGTCTTGCACCACTGGCGGCGGGATAGGCACTGGTGGTGGTGGTGGTGGTTGTCGCTGTTGTTGTCTCATGGTTTCTATGATTTCCATAATCATCCTTTCCAACCTATCCAACCGGGCGGAGATAGAATCCTCTGCATCATCCATCCTTGTCCGCACCATGATCTACATATCAACAAATTGTAATACACATAGAAAGATACACAAGTATACATTGGTAATATTCATTTCATAATCCATGACATTATATACAAATCATGTTACTATGTGTCATATTGTATGCATAAAGAAGTAACATGCATGTAACCTAAGTCTTTTCTAGACTCCTTAAAGCTCAAATGGACCCGTGTGTGAGATAGCAACTCCTGCTCTAATACCAACTGTCATAACCCAAACCTGCCTGTAAAAGCTTAGGTCATGATCGGCCTGTGCTGGGGCCTCAAAGCAAAATTCCAACAAAATATTCATACAATAACGAGGCCTAAAGCGGAAGCTAATAATAGTATAACATCCATTGAACAGTGCGTAAATGCTAGGATTCAAAACATATGACATCACATATATACGTCATATACAGTCCATAATATACTAGTCCAAGTTGTGTACAAAAGTTGATAATCCAAAAGTTTACGTATTAACAAAATGTTCAACAAAATCACCAATGACCCAACAATGTGCGATATAAAAGGGAACTCCACAAAAAGGAAAAAGACTCTGCTTGGGGAGGCTCAACAAAATAGGTCAACAAAAGGCTCCTGGAGCTGACCTAGGGCTAGCCTCCGAGTTGGTCACCTACACACATATACAAAAAAACACAGAGTGAGCAAGGCTCTGTGAATAATAGCAATGTAAGGAAGTTCATGTGCATGAGCATAAGTTTTGAAGGATATTTTTATAAGTCATGTGCTTGTCTTATTCCTAAATTCATTTCAAAACGGCCTCGAGCCTATGTAAGACGGAATGGTCCCACGTAAGACGGAATGGCCTTGGGCCCAACATATACAGAATGGCCTTAGGCCCAACATAATACAGAACGGCCTTGGGCACAACATATTAATAGTTTTTCGTAACATTATCGGGTAGATGGAATATCGGCATGTCTCCATCTCCCTTGGCCTTAGGCCACGAGCCATAAATAATCCATATCCTTATTGGGTAGATGGAACATCGGCATGTTTCTATCTCCCTTGGCGTTAAGGCTATGAGTCATAAGTAGTCCACATCAGAATGGTCGCAGGGCCATCATTTATAACAGAAACAAAATGACCTCGGGTCCATCTTATATACCATTGTTCAATCATTCCAATTATTCTGCTCAAAACACAACTTATATAACAAATGCCATTTACGAGCAAAATATAAAAAGTATGAGCACAACGCATAAATAAAACATATCGTTGCACTACTATTACTCACTATGATGTGGTTGTGCAACAGTCCCTTCCAGTACGTGACCTGGAATGGTATTTCTTGAATCCCCTTTCAATTCCTTGAATCTTCAAGCCCTTAGTTGCTTCTCTTCTTCTTCCCTCTCATCTCTCTTATTTTCTTCTCTAAGTCTCCTCCAAGAGATATTTTTATGTTTTTGAGTCTAAGTGTTGCCTTTAGCTCATGTATCTTATTTTATCCAACTAAGGCTTAAACTCATTTGAGCCTAAAAATCAAGTTTATCTAAGGTTAGCCCAACTAAATCAATTTAATTCATTACGAATCAAATTTTTACAAAACTTCATATAATGCCCTAAAAATCATGATAGTCATAATTGTAAACTTAATTTCAGTTTATCGCGCCTCTAAGACTTCCAATTTTCAATCTAAAGGTCACAATTTCAACAGATTTTCTCATAACCGATAGATATAAATTATAAACTAGTAATTTACACATCTAGACATGGAATTTCACATCAAACACATAAACACAAATATAATCACACATATAATGAGGGAATTTGAGCATAGGAGAGGGTGGGGTTATTACACAAGGTCACTCTCTACCTCCATCTTCGATACCGAGCATCTCAAACATCTTCAGCATCTGCTCCAGCCACTCATCCGCCTTCAGTGGCTCCTTGGGATCACCCAAAAACTCATCCGGATTCGACCAAAAAAACTCTCATTTCAAAAATGACAGCCCTGCCTCAGCTACCTTAGCCTGGACTTGATTCTTAGCCCTGAGAATGTCTATGGATTCCCGCAATGCTCCGGCCATTTTGCGAGGTAAGGTGGCCATGGCCTGTTGACCAGTCAGCTCAGCCACATTGGCTTGACCAACCTCCTTCTTTTGCGCCGGAATGTCATCCAGTAAAGGCACTTCATGCCTTCTAGGCCTACCACGCCTACCATCACCATGTCCATGTCCTGACATCCTAATGAAGGTAACAAAAGAGATTAGCACATTTACAAATGTGTCGAAGCTAACTCACTCGCATCCTAATGCAATGGACAACAGTAATTCATTCCACATAAACACATAGTCACATAAACACAAACGAATTTCCTTCCTAGATAATGACCGTCCCGCGGCTTTGTCGGAGTTTCAATTAGAAACAGCAGTGATCAAGTGGTCTTCTAACAGGACTTCCAGAAACCCATAGACCTAATCAATATCTTTGGAATTTAAATCCCATACCCATATAATCACATAAGCATATTATCACATATCATACCATACAGACAAATGTTTTTATCAAGTGAGACAAACCCATTGTGGTAATAACCACTCCTCACTGTAGAGTCGACTTTCTTCGCGCGCCCCCTTTTTGGAGAGGCATGAATTGGTCCTACAGTTTGGACTCCTGTCACAGTTATGAATCTAATCTCACAAAGTGCAATGTAAGACTGATAAACACCAAAGAGTCCAATCCGGCAAGTCATTTTGGAAAATCAGATTTTAAATCAAATATTGCCAAAACTGGATTGCTTTGCCAGATTATAGAGTCACCACCTAAATATTTTATTTTTGGAAAATTTAGGAAACCCTGACTCGTGCCAAAGGTCACGTGTCCGTCATCACCAAAGTTGTCTTGGCTCGGGAACTTGGGTACAAGAGGGAAAGGTCTTGAAATGAGCAACCCCGCTCGCCCGATCAAAAGATCGGCCTCTACTAAGTATAATATATTGTTTTATAAACACATGCGTTCTTGTTCCGGTTATTAGCTAACTTTACTATGTGACACACACAAGCAAGTATAGACTAAAATCGCAAGAATTGGAATGATTCAACTCATGTTTGTTTTTGAAAAATGGTTTGAAGTTGCCATCCTCAAGTGGGCTAAAATGCGGATTTGCAATCAAATATGATGGGCTTAAAACATGATTTGCCACTTCGCAAAGTGGGCTTAAAACTCACATTTGTTGAACTGTTCCAATTCAAACACCCAAGCATTCATGCAATTAATCATTTAAGTAAATAGCCTAATGGCAAGCATGTGATCATGGCAACTCTCACACTCAAGCAAGTATGCTAAAGCGTAAAGACTTACAGTGTATTCCAAGCCAAAACAGAAGCTAGTTAGAAATCATGCATGATCCTAACTATACTAGATGCCTAATGCAACACATGCAATAATACAACTAAATAGGCTCGCCTATCTAAGATGGCATATGAATGCAAGAATTTGATAACATGCTTTGAAACATGTATTCAAAAAAGTATTGAAATTGCACTGCAGTTTGAATGATGCGCTAAGCCCGGTGCATGCAAGACAAATGAATGATGCAAACATGCAAGCATAAGGTATGCTAATCAAAACGTGCCCTAATCTAACCATCGAAAGCAGTTAAATAAAACGGAGAAAGACGTGGGGTTGGAAGACATTCACACACACACGCACGCTTATTACAACATTATGTCCTCATGAAGTAGGGTCCGAAGAAATAAGCTAAGCTACACTAAGCTAAGCTAATTATTAGAAAACAACTAATTAACTATTCTAGTTAATTAATTATGACACAATTGAATAACTAGCTATGCTAAGCTAATTAAAATATTACAATACAGATTAAACTAATTAATTACAACATATGTATTAATTAGCTACAACTAGCTAATAAAGCAATTAAGCGGCCTCGCGGGCAAGGGTGACATACATGCTCGGTCGGCTTCCTCCCGAAAATCCATCGCCTTGCCTTTGGATGCCTTGTTTGCACTTTGCTTTGATCTCTGAGCATTGCACCAATTTTTAAATTGCTTCTACTCCAACATAGAAACATTTTGAACAACTTTTCCACTGATAGCCAGTCAGCTACCATAGGTGGCTGTCGGCCACTATCACTGGCTGGTCAACCACTGTTTGTGGCTGTCGGCCACCTCAGCCACCCTTTCCCTGGAATTCTCCCTTTTGCTGCAACAGAGAGCAAATAGAGGCAAAGTAGTGTATTCTCACATAGTATATGTACTATTACTCTCCTTATCATTTCTCAAGCTCAAAGGAGTGTAATTCTTGGCTCTCAAGCCACCAATCAAGCATTTTCAATGCATGATGGCCAAAGAGTCAAGCTTGTACAAAGTCAATGAATACACAAATAAGACTCGAAAGACCACCACCCTATCATGCATGATCAAAGGTGATGGAGACAAAGGAAATTGGCTCATTTCATCACTTTGAGTATGAAATGGACCAATCTACCTTGTGTTCAATATAACATCCAATTGAACACATGCAATGCAAATACGAAATGCTTATCTTGGTCATATTTTCTTGATTCATTTTATTTACTCATTTTAGCATTACCAAGTCATTTTTTAGTCAATTTGTCCAAGGTGATTCTCTTCTAATGAGAGAGGGGTCAACCAAAGAATGATTTAAGACATGAGAGAGATCATGCCTTTGGCTAGGAGGAACCCTCAAAAGAGGGTTAAAGCCATTGACCACAAGCTCTATCTTAAGCTTAAACACAATCATAAGGTTAACCAACCCTCAAAACAAATGGAAAAATGAAGAAATGAGGGAGGTTGCAGACTTTTCAGTGCTGAAATGACATGCAAAAGACACTACAATATGCAAGCAACTCATGCCCAACATGTTAAGAGCCAAAAACACTAAAGCTAGTGAAGAGCACTACACTAGAAGCATGCAATATCAAGCTCAAATGACCAAACCATCTCAAAATAGAGCTAAGACATGCCAAAATAGTGGCTAAAATATACTAAGATGGAAACATAAATGGCAAGAAAAACATGCTCACATGTTGGCTCACAAACAACGCTCAAAGCACAACTCTCAAAAGCAGTGAAAGAGTGGAATAAGTGAGAGTGTGATAGAGATATATGCACTGAAAACACATGTTAAATGATGCTATGGTATGCAATCATCTCAAGCAAGACATATTAAAGGCTTTAAAACAGAAAGCTAGTGAAGGCATTTGCACTACAACCATGCAAGATAAGTTTCATATGACCAAGACAGCTCAAAATAGAGCTAAAGCATGCTAAATCAGTAACAAAAACATACTGAGATCAAGTCACAAAAAGGTAGAAAAACATGGTCACATGTTAGGCCATCTACACTTGCAAACAAGACACAAGGGGGGAGGCCACCCCCTCCTATTTTGGACCTCAAAACATACTTTTCACCACTGAAATTCCCTTGGAATTCAGTGGTTAAAAGGCCAAAAAAGGTTGACTTTAGTATGTTAAAAGATGACGCAAGAAGCTCACAAGCTAAGGAATAAAAGGGAGAGATAATCCCCTAACACAAAATAGGCTCAAACCAACATGTTAAGGCCTAAAAATCAGAGTTTTTTGTAGTTGAAAACTAGGCCAAAAATAGTGTAAAAAGATGGCAAAGGAAACAACTAAAACAAAGCTTACAAGGGATAAGGCTTATACCTTTGAAGCACAACAACAAACAACAACAATTCTGAGCTAAAACCACTCTTATGAGCTCAAACTAGGCCTCCAAGAACCTCAGCTCCAAGTTGAAGGTGTTTGGTCAAGGGTCTTAGTGCAAATATGTAGAGAATTCTCACTTTCAAGCACAAAATAGGAAAAGAGAGAGGATTCTAGAGAGAGACAGAGGAAATTTGCTCACAATTTTTTGTAACCCCTTAAATAGGGGAGAGACCCCCCCATTATATATAGAAAAACAAGCCAAAGGCTTGCCTTCATCCCTTGATACACGTATATGGAGATGAGCATCAGTGATCAACAGCTGGCACAACTGGCAAACAAATATCTGAAAAAGGAGAAAAATGGCCGTCGGCCACCATAAGTAGCTGACTGACCATCAATGTAGCCGACTGGCCATCAACATAGCCGACCGGCCACCACTGGTGGCTAGCAGGCACAAGTCATGGCCGGCAGGCTAAGGGAATGGCCGACAGGTCACCCTTTCCTCCAGAAGTGAAGCAACAAGCTCTTAGCCCATAACCAAGGACAAAATAGACAAGATTAGAGGCTCCGAGGCAAGGCGCTCAACTGAGACCTTTAGGGACTCAAAACGAACACGAACGAGCACAATCATCGAGTGTTCAAACGATGATGTCCAAGTCTTGAGGATTGTTAAAAAATAGGGTGTCTACACCCACATACTCAAAGTATTCAAACCCGGTATGCTCTGATACCAAGTTGTAACGCCCCAAAAAAATAAATACAATAAACCTATCTCATAAGTGGAAGTATAAGTGGAACGACATTCTTTCATAATCAGAGTTTGATATACATTTATGAGATGATAACGAGAAATGAAAGTTATACAAATAGTTATATGCCTTAATGGCTCACATCTTTCCAAGTAATTGCTTGGGTATAACAAAAGTGGATTCTCAATCCAATACAAGTCTAAGCCCGAGGCTTGTTCAAAATACAAATAAAAGCAAAATAGACAAGATGAGCCTTCTGCTCCACGGTCCTCCCAAGCTAAGCCCTTAGCGGAGGCATATCATTTACACCTGGAAATGGTTTTCCCATATAGGGTGAGCCTAAGCCTAGTAGAAATGATCCAATGCAACATATGAAACTTAACGAAGATATAAGAGTAATATGCATATACAATGCCATTGATAAACCGTTTCATAATTCTTTTGCAAACCATGCAGTACCAACTGTATATTTCAATTCATGAAATCAGCTTCATGTCATTCAGACAACCAAGCTGTGAATACAGTTTAATAGGTGTCTAACCAATACAAGCATCATACAATCACTTATATTTTCCATTTTATGAATATTTCATCTGTGGGAATCGACACCCATGTATACGCGTGGTTTTTGATATTTTCACCCTGGACACACATGCCAACTTAATATCTGTGTTGCACACCTACTTCTCAAATCACCCCCTTTCTAAAATCCATCCCTTTTCTCACAATCACATACATATACAATGTATTTAAAGACATAGTCATATTCAATGACAACAAATGAGAAATTAGTTTCAATTCATATAATCCTTATGCAATTTCTACAACAATCATAGTTATCCTCTATCGATAGCCCAAAATAGATATCTCTAAATAGATAAATAAATTTCATTAAAGATACACTTTTCCAAAATCTCAAATGGGAGTGATAATACATATCAAACTCAAACATTATAATTAATCATCATCCAATTTCACATTTTCAAAACCAATTCCACTTATTTGTACAAAATAAATGTTTGAGGAATTTTAGGGCAAACCTCATTTTCTTCCAAATTCCAATCCAAGTGTCAAAATCAACAATTTTATTACAACACAATCTCATACTCACTCCCATAACCATTTCCAATACATCCATTTGTACACCCCTTTTTTGATTTTAAACCAAAATAACCAAAACCCTAGGTTTTTTCAAAATCCTCCAAAATCACAATAATGTTTATACAAAATAAATAACGAAGTCAAAAGTCAAACAAGAGTATAGAAAATCCCTACCTCAAAGCTAGAAGACGAGCAAAGCAAGGAAGAAACTTGGATGAAGTCGAAACCTAACTTTATTTGGATGAAAACGTAACCTTTGAGATGCTCTACCTTTTTAACAAAGGCACGCGGGTAGAGAAAGTGCTAAATCTAGGTGAAAATGTAGAGAGATAGAGAGTTTTAGAAAGAGAAGCTCTCGATCTAGGGTTTTTGAAATATTTAGAAAGAGAATGAAATGGAAAAGTGATGTAAAATGTCACTTTTACAGATTGAAATATGCACAGTCCGCTTGAATGCAAGAAGTGATGCTCGAGCGTCCAAACACAACAAGTTGTTTCACTTGAGTGCAAGAAGTGACACTCGAGCGTAGAATATACACATCCAGTAGTTTTGCAGACAGCAGACCAACGCTTGAGCACAACAAAGGATGATTGAGCCAAGACCACTCAAGTGTAGAAAGCACCGCTCAAGCATAGAATACACTCTCCCTATAGTTTTGCAAACCTGCAAAAGTGCTGAGAATTTACAAATCCTGCTTGAGCGCAAGAAGTGACGCTTAAGCGAAGAAGTAAAATTCTGGACAACAAAAGTCAAAAAACCAAGCAACCAACCTGTTCCAAACGCAACCACCACAGTCCAATAGCCAAACTCAAGGAAATATAAGGGAAGTAAGACATGAACAACAATACAAAACCATGAAACCCAAGTCCAAAATACAAAATGAGTCGGGTCTAAACCAGAATCGCTATATTGGGATTAAAGCTTGAACTCGACTATCTTATTGAGGAATTTATAATATAGCACATTCGAACTTTCATCATCGAGTGTTCAGAAATGAGCGTCTAAATCTCAAGGCCATTCAAAATAGGGTGTCTACAGGTGGTTTGGTAATTTGACCAAGATTCTCACCTTGTTTGAATTATTTTATAACTTTCCATTATTACTATTATTACTTTTCTTTATTCCCATCAAATTTCATATTTTTTTTACTACTTATGATTTATCTATAATTTTCTGGTAAATATTTTCATCTAGTTTTCTCTTTTTGAGAAGAAAATATCTTTTTTCATATTTATTTTTTCAAATTAATTTATAATTTGTTTACAAAAAAAAAGAAGAAAAAGTAATGTTAGAAAATAACATTTTAAAATCAAACCAAACAAAATGAATAATAATAAGAGAAAAGAAATGATTCTCCATTTAAGAATACTTTCACTGGAATATGTTTGCAATCCTCAAAAATTTCTATTGCCACTCATGAAGTCCTGTGGGTGTGAACACAAAAACACTTGTTGATTAAATGTAGGCTGCCAATACTTGTGTACCTAGTTCAAGGCATAGGAATTGTTGAACATTTCTGACTTCTAACATAGAAAAATTATTGTATGTGGCAAAGAAAAACCACCATTGGTTTGGATCTTGCCCCAATGAAGAGGACTTTTAAAAAATTTATAGGTGCCAAAGATAATTAGACTAAAATTGTGACTTGCATTGATTGAGAATGAAGTACAACTGATAATCTAAGATGACTAAGTTATGAAACTAAAGGAACAAATCTATTAAGCTGGGATAAAGGAGCTATGAAGCTAAGCTAAGATAATTAAGCTATGAAACTAAGATAAATAAGCTATGAAGCTAAAATGAAATGAAAGACATGTATTGAGAGACTCTTTGTTGAGTGTTTGGTTGGGGACCTCATCAAATGTTGCATTTGGAACCCGTTATATAGTGTTGGGGAAGTCCCAAATCCTGCTTAATTACCAGATATGTGGCAACCTATCCTAGTGGCACATGTCCTTTATGCCAATCTTTATTCCCCAAGAATAGGAACGGTTTTGATCTTCAAAGGCTAGAGCCTATCTTCATTATCTTGACCTAGTCTACTGAGCTCTAAAAGGCCGCCACATGTCCCTCTAAACTTGGATTTGACTTTATTCTGATTGATTTGAGGAATACATTCCTTGGTTGTTGCATAGAATCCTCTTTTCCTAATTGTGTATGTATATCCTCAAGGAACTCAACAAACCAATGCTTGGAAAACTAACTCCTTGATTGTAGCTTATGTTGATCCTTCATATCTCCACAAGCTGCCACATGTCCATAAAGAATCCTTTGCTTTCACCTAGGGAAAAAACAGTTCTACCTTTGTAGACTTGTAGCTGATATGGAAGATCTTCAAATCTTGTAAGCTCATCACTTATCAACTAGATAAGGCACCAAAAATAAGAGATAAGCCTCAATTTTAGGAACAGTTAAGGCCTATCCATTAAATCCAAGCAAATCTAAATTAATTAATTAATTAACCTAATGACTTGGCTAATTTAATTAATTAAAATAAATCAATTTCAGCCTCTACTTCATTAACCTTGGTGGTGGGTCTCGTAAAATCCTTGACTTTCCATCTTCCATTGCCACATGGCATTAAAAATGAAAAGAATTGCCACATGGCAATTTTTGCCTAAAAGAGTACAATTAATGCCCCCCTTCAAGTATATTCTTGGTTCCTCAAAGGAATTGTAAGGATGAACTTGAATTTCATCCCCTTTTTTTGCCTTCCTTCTATGACTTTGCAACTGTCGTTCCTACTGGCTCCTTTCACTAGAAATTGGCAATAAAAGCCCACCAGCAAAACAAATGTTGTTTTTCCTAAAGCAAAAATGGTAGGTCTAGAATGTACCATCTTTTCTAACAAATAACAACTTTAATCTTTACTAATGAATTTCTTCATGCAAGAAACTGCCACATCTCTAGCCAAAAGAATCTGGCCAAATTCCAAGGTAGAAATTACAGTAAGCCCTCTTGAATCTTCGTCCTCAAAAAAAGGAATTTTCCTTCGTTTTTGCACTTCAGCTTAGCTTAGGAATTCGCAGCACTTCTCTGTTTTGTTCAGCATGTTTGGGTCATTTTTGCTTAGTCAACCTAGTTCTAAACCAGGCCTTTTTGAACATTTCTATACATGTTTAATTTCGTTTAGCATGTTCAAGCCATTTTTTATCTGATGAATTCATAGAACTTTGCTTTGTTGACTCTGTCATTCCCCACATTGTTGGGTGAAATTTCTTGAACTACTTTCCATTTATTGGATACTTGTATAATTCTCCATCTAAGTCTTGCAATTGGTAGGAACCTCCCTTGCAAATTTTGAAAATTTGGAATGGACCCTCCCAACTTGGAGACTATTTCCAAACTTAGGATCCTTTGCACCAAATGGAAGAACTGCCTTCCGGACTAAGTCATTTTCTTCAAAATTCTTCTTTCTGACTCTTTGATCATAAGCCTTGGTTGCTCTTTGTTTATGCACTAAAAGTTTATCCAGAGCTGCTAACCTTACTTCATCAAGATTGTCAAGTTCCATGAACATAGCCTGATTGTATTCTACAAGAGTTAAACCATTCTGAAATGCAACTCTCAAGGATTTCACAGTAACCTCCATAGGCAGGACTACATCATGCCCATAAGTAAGCATAAATGGTGTAATTCATATTGTTGTTCTCTTTGAAGTTTTGTAGGCCCACAATGCTTTTGACTTGACTTCATGCCAAATCCTGGGTTTGTCATCAATAATTCTTTCAATGATACCTTTTAGAACTTTGTTTGTTGACTCTGCCTGACCATTGCCATAAGCATAACATGGAGTTGAATAAGGAAGTTCTATACCATACTCTTTGGGAAAGGCATGTACTTCCTCACCAAAGAAAATTGTTCCCTTATCAGCCAGAATATGCTGAGGCAGGCTGAATCTGTGGATAATGTTGTCTTTGACTATCTTTGTAATGTCACTCTGATTTACTGATTTCATAGGAATGGCTTCAGCCCACTTTATAAAGTAATCCGTACCCACAACTATAAAATAAATGACCCTTAGAAGAAAGAGGAAAATTTTTGGCAATCATGTCAAAGGACTAACCTCTAAATAGCCATGGTTTAACTATGAAATTCATGGAAGTTGTTGGAGTATACTGGATAAGACCATGGGCTTGACAAGGTAGACATCCTTGGGCAAATCTGATACAATTTGAAAGAATAGTAGGCCAATAGTATCCATATCTTCTAATTAGCTATTTAATCTTCCTTCCTACTTGGTGAGCCCCATAAATTCCTTCATGTACCTTAGCCATCACTTTAATTGCTTCTTTTTTGCAAATGCACTACAGGAGCAAGTCATCTTTAGGACATTTCTTGCATAGTTCTCCCTCAGTCTAGACATAATGTATTGTTCTCCTTCTGGTCTTTCTGTCTACATGAAGTTGCGGATGTTTCAGGAATTAGGCCAATCTTCCTTAGAAATCTCTATCATGTTTACTTCTAGGATGGGTTGCTATCTCCTTTTGACTGAATGCTGCAAACTTTTTTGGATGGTGATGGTTTTTTTTATAGAAACCTCGAGAAATCTTCATGCCCGTTGCAACTTGAGCCATCTCATTAGCTTCATAGTTGAGTCTTCTAGGAATGTGTTTGAGTGAAGCATCATCAAAGTCTGCAAAAAGTTGTTTAGCTTCCATAAAGTAAGGAGCCAAATCTTCACTATGGCATTTATAAATGCCCCACCAAGTGATTATTGGCAAGTTGTGAATCCCTAATGACTTCCACTATTGAAGCTCCCATTTCCCAATATATTTCCAGGTCCATTATCATAGACTCACATTCAGTTTGATTATTTAAGCATTCAAAGTCAAACTAAAAAGAGAATTGTACCTTCAAGCCTTTAGGCGAAATGATTATGGTCCCACATCTAGAAACTAAATCAGTTTTAGAATCATCAAATAATGAAGTCCAATGAGTGATACAAGAAAAACAGGAAACTAGGTCGAAACTAGATTTATCACCAACTTATAAACAAAGATGATCAGCAAGGAAATCTGCTAGGGCCTGGCCTTTCACATTCTTTTGAGGAATGTACTGAAATAAAAATTCCATTAGGGCCAAGGTCCATTTACCAATTTGGCCTCTCATTATGGATTGAAAAAGTAAATACTTAATCAAATTAGTTTTGCACACTAAGTAAACCAAAACAAGAAGCATGTAGTGCCTTAGTTTTATTGTAAAAAAATAAAATGCATGATATAATTTCTCCATAGGACTATATTTACATTTAATAGGAGTCAAAAGCCTGCTAAGATAATAAACTGCTTGTTCCTTTCCACTCTCATTATCCTGCGCTAACAAACTCCCAATGGACTTCTCCGAAGTAAAAATATGCAACTTCAGAACTTGATCCTTGACAAGAGGAGTTAAGACAAGAGGCTGTGCTAAGTAGCTCTTGATAACCTCAAAAGCATGCTAATGGTAAGGCTCCCATCTGAACTGTTCCTCATCTTTCAACTTCAGTAATTGAGAAAAAACTTGAACATTTCCTACTAGATTGGAAATGAAATGTCTACGAAAATGGAGCTGCCCCAAAAGTTTTTGTAGTTCCTTCTTGCAAGTAGGAGGCTTGGCTTCTTAGATTGCCCTTATCTTGTTCTTGCCAACCTCAATTCCTCTTTGATGAACTAGAAATCCCAAGAAATTGTCTACTGTTACATCGAACGCACATTTCAAAGGATTCATTTTCGGGTCACATTCTTTCATCCTCTCAAAGGATTTATTCAGATCTGTTAAGTGTTCCTCACAGGAATTGGACTTCACCACCACATCATCTATGTATATCTCCATAAATAGGCCTATCATGTCATGAAATAAGAAATTCATGGCATGTTGATAAGTAGCCCCAGCATTTTTAAGGCAAAAAGGCATTACAACCCATTCATATGTTCCTGATGCGCCAGAACAATGGAAAGCTGGTGTATCCTCTTCTACTATGAAAATCTGATTGTATCCTGAGTGGTCATCCATAAAAGAAAGAACCTTGTACCTAGAAGCTTTATCAACTAAAAAGTCTATTACATGCATAGGGAACTCATCCTTAGGGGTAGCCAAGTTCAAGTTCTTAAAGTCTATATAAACTCTAATCTTTCCATTCTTCTTAACTACATGCACTATGTTTGATTACCATTCTACATATCTAGCAGTTCTGATAAAGACAACTTTAAGTAAACACTCCAACTCATCTTTAACTAGTACAGTTATATCATTAGGCATCCTCTTGGGTAGCTGTTTGTACGGCAAGAATCCTTCCTTGATTGGCAGATAGTGCTCCACTAGTTCTCTGGACAATCCAAGTGCTTCTGTGTAATCCCAAGCAAAGCATTCCTTAAACTCACACAAGAGTTGAATAAGTCTGGTCTTGTATGATTTAGGAAAAAGCTAGCTAACGTAGACTAGCTTGAATTTTTCTGCTGCTCCCAGATTAATTTCTTCCAGAGGATTTTGATCTTCTGCCTTAAGGTCACCTAACTTGGGAGGAGCTGCTTCTAATTCCTCCGATTGGATAAAGTCTTTGTCTGGAATGTCTTCAAAAATCACTTTAGCTTAATTTGCAGAAGCTTCTTCTTTATCTAGACCCACTAACTTCTTTTTTCTTTTCTTTTTTTTTTTTTTTTTTGCCAGGCAGGCTGTCAACCTGGCCATCATGGCTTTAAGAGCAACGACCTTTTCAGTATCTGAGGGCCTTGGGTCCATTGTTAAACCTTTCTGTGAATCTAGTTATTAGCCCACTGATATTTGAGACTAAGGGGCCAACTAGCTCTTTGTAGATATTTTCCAACTCTTCTGCTGAGGAATGGTTACATGAGTTCATGGTTTTTGGACAACAATACTTGTTATTTCCTGAAAACTTCATTGGTCTAATTTCTTTATTATAGAGCCTTGTCTCTGCATGATTTATAGAAGCTACAAATGGTTTTCTGTCTGCCCAAACTACTTTCACATCTTTATTATTTGAACATATAAGGCACTGATAAAGAGAGGAAGGAACAACCATGTAGGCATGTATCCAATCTCTACCCAATAGGGCATTACAGGTTGTTTTTGAGTTAATGATAGAGAAATGAGTAGTTAGGGTTTTACCTCCTATAGCTAAGTTCATGATCAAGATTCCTTGGGAAATTATTGACCCTCCTATAAAATTTGTAATGCTGGCATTGGAATGTAGCAAATCTTTCTCTATCTTGCCTAGTTTCTACATCATGGCTTTAGGCATGAGATTGGCTGCAGAGCCATTGTCCACCAAAAGCTAGACTAGAACACCATCTAGCAATCATGTACTGTACAGAGGACGAATATGATTGTTGGCTTCTACACATGGCTTCTAAAAAATAACACTTGTTGAGGCTGATATGTTTCTATCTTTAGACTCATCCTTTAACACAATGATGGATGGACAAATTTCTGTAGGCTAGACAGACTTCTGCTGATAGGAATCCTACAAAATTTTTGCTATCTCTCTATGCTCTTTCCTTATCCTTGAAATACTGAGGCAGAACAAACACCATATTATGCAAAAGTTTTTGAGTTAAAGTACCTGGTTTACTTCTAAGAGTGACCATCTTTTGCTCTGCTTTGCCCCCATTACCTTTCTGGCTAGTTAGGATTTCTAGCACATGAGGCTACTTGAGAAAGATTGAGGCATATGTTGTTGATTGCTTCTGAACAGGAATGGGATCCTCCTAAATAGGACTGAGATCAACAAGTCTTTTCTTGAGACGATACTCCTTCCTCAACTTCTTCCTTTCTAGAGATTGAGTTCTGAATTTTTTGTCAGGCTGATCTTGTGAAACTTCCTACTGAACTTCTGAACCCTCCTGCTCTGCCACACCTTTTTCCTTGGCCAGTCTTACTACTTGTTTCTTCCATTGTAAGCAACGCTTCTGGGATCTCGACAAAGCTGACTGGGCATGAGGAAACTTGGGATGTCTAACCTCTATCCATCTTCCTGGAGGAGTGATAGAAGGTTTGACAATTTTGGCTTAGCCTTAGGCAAGTACTGCGATGTTCAAGTTCTATATTCCTTTCTATAAATCGGCCTTGGTAGGCCGAAATTGCGGAAAACAAAAAAACTCTCTGCTTGGATTCTTTTATCTTCCTAGCGGGCTTATGAGACTTTGACCCATACTTGGTGACCAAACTCTTGATAGTTGGTTCCTTCCTTTGAGAAACATGGTCACACTAATTACATGCTGGGTTCAGGACTGGAAGGCGGAGTTCTTGTTGTTCATTTCTATAATTCTGAGACTAGGAAGCTCATCTGAACACTCTCATCCCTCGTAGATAGGAATCATCACAGAAGTTTCTATCTGACTCCCTTCTATTGTAGGAACGAACTAGAAAGCCATTGGGATGGAAAGCAGCTTCTATAACAATCTTTTGTTTTCGTGGCATCCCTGCCATGTTGATGGCTGCCATGTTTTTACCAAACTCTTTCGAAAAAGGCTCACCATCTACTCCCATTGTAGGCTTTTCCTTCTCGGGAAATTTGAACTCTCCTTTGTCAATGTGATCTTGAATAACATTTCTCAAAACAATGCAATTATTAGTAGCATGATTCCAAGAATTATGAAACTTACAATACTCCTTGTTCCTAATTTCATCAGCAGTAGGAATTTTGTGACCCATAGAGAATCTGAACTTCTTGTCTTCCATCAATTGGTCAAAAATTTCTTCCACTTTAGTGATATCAAAAGTGTAGGAACAAGTTGTCTTGGTTGTTGTAGAATTCCCTTGCACCTTCATTGGTTCCACCTTGACAAATGCCTTGTACACATAAGGCTCTTTGTTTATGAATTCTTACACAGCAACCTCATGGTTCAATTCCACATATGCATTTGCTACTGGATAATTAGAATCCCTGTAATAAGTGCCCTTCGACACATTCCTTCAGTTTTGTTCCTCTCTAAGGATCTGCTCATACCTGGTCGCTTTCGCGGCTAATTCAAAGATATCTCTTAATTCCATGCCTTCGAATTTCTTGCGAAGTTCGAAGTCAAGACAATTTTGAGCCAACCTAACATACTTCGTCTATGGTGGGACAATATGACACTTGAATCTAGCTCTCTTGATACTTGCAATGTAGGCTTCTACTGTCTCACTAGAAACTTGGATGATTCTTGACAAGTCAGCCATGATAACCTCTAGTTCGGTTTTATAGAACTGTTGGTGGAACATCTCCTTTATCTGCTGCCAAGAATGGATTAAGTGTAGCTGCAAATTAATATACCACGTAAAGGTCGTTCCAATTAAGAAATTGGCAAATAACCTTAACTTCAAGAACTCATTCTTTCCTATCTCGCCACATTGTATAGTAAACCTAGCAACATGCTTAACAGTAGAATTATTATCTTTACCAAAAAATAAAACAAAATCAGGAACTTTATACCCTCTAGGAAAATTGTAGTTTTTATCGATTGCTTCTAGATAAGGCTTTCGATAGATAGACCTGCCAATACGTCTGAGTGCAGGATTGAATTGTTCCTAGATGAAATCCATAACCTGATCCTTATTCATGGCTGAATTTGGTTGATCTACCCCCTGATACGCTCCATGCGGTGGTTGGTTATAGAAATTCTAACCCTTTCCTTCAGGAATTGGTGCAAAGTTTTGCCCTCTCTGTTCAGGAAACGGAGCAAAGTTCTAGCTTCTTGGATCTGGACCAAAATTACGCAATCTTTGTTTAGGAATGACAGTGAAATTCTGCCCCATTGGTTCATAAATTGGAACATAATTCTAGTTTCTCTACTTTGGAATTGGAATAAAATTATGCCCTTTTTGTTCAGGAAATGGAGCCAAGTTTTACACTCCCAATTCCGAAATCAGAGCATAAAGAGTCCCTCTCTATTCAGGAATCAGAGTGTAGTTCAATTCTCTCTGTTTTGGAGCAGTGAATAAAAGGTTAACTTTTGACCAACCTTATTGGAATTGAGGCTAACCACTTTGCCTAGGCCTAAGACCAACTCCTTGGACGTTCTGCAGATTCTGTTTTTGAAGATTCTGATTGTGGAAACTCTGGTTTGGAGGTCCCCGATATTGTAGATTTTGCGGGTTCTAGAGGTTTTGGGAAGTCTGGCCATCCTTGATGTCGAATGACCAAAACCTAGGAAATTGTCCCCAGTCTTAACGCCCTACCCCCTCATTCAATGCCTTGTCATCCATGCCCCTCAAGAATGGGGATATTTGGAAGGTAAGGCTTGAAAAACTCATGGAGGCAGAGGTTCATAGGCAATTATCCTGCTCTAAAGATTCTGCTCTGCAACAGCATCAAAAATTCCTTATGTGGACAGAACTGGAGCTGGTGGAAGAAGTGTGGAAAGCTTGTCTTCTAAATTCACTGTCATATCCTTGCATAGATTTGTTTGGGATTGCTTCATCTCATGCAGTAGAACGATCAAAGAGTGAGAGAGTTCCATAGAAAGCTTCCATGACAAGACAATGTCTCAGATTTTCTATCATATCCTAGAATCCTTCAAAAGTGTGTTGCGCTACTAGCATATCTTTGCATAGATCTGTTTGGAATCGCTTGATCCTAAACTGTTAGGAGGCGACACTACTCCTAGTTGACCTACAACACCTTTTACTTTGTCTTTACCAGCCATAATGAATGTTTGGTAAAGACGACACCTAATGTCCCACAGGCCGTGCCAAAATTGTTTGCACTTCTCAGAAATTCTTATTGCCGCTCAAGCAGTCTTGAGGGTGTGAACACAAAAAAGCATGTTCTTGTGAACCTAGTTCAAAGTGTAGGAATTGTTAATTATTTCTAACTTTTAACACATAGAAATGACTATGTGTTGCTAGGAGAAATAGTCACTAGTTCAGATCTTACCCCAATAAAGAGGACTTTTAACAAATTTAAAAGTGCCAAAGATAATTAGACTAAAATTGTGACTTGCATTGATTGATAATGAAGTACAATTGATAATTTAAGATGACTAATTTATGAAACTAAAGGAACCAAGCTATGAAGCTAAGCTAAGATAATTAAGCTATAAAACTAAGATAAATAAACTATGAAACTAGAATGAATTGAAAGACATGTATTGAGAGACTCTTGGTTGTGTGTTTGGTTGGGGACCTCTTCAAATGTTGCACTTGGAGCCCTTTATATAGTGTTGGGGAAATCCCAAATTCTGCTTAATTGCCAAAAATGTGGCAATCTATCCTGGTGACATATGTCATTGATGCTAATCTTTATTCCCCAAGAGGAGCAGTTTTGATCTTCAAAAGCTAGAGCCTATTTTCATCAGTTTGACTTGGTCCATTAAGCTCTAACAAGCCGCTACGTGTCCCTTTAACTTGGATTTGACTTTATTTTGCTTGATTTAAGGAACAGATTCCTTGGTTGTTACATAGAATCATCTTTTCCTCATTGTGTATGTTTATCCTCAAGGAACTTAGTAACCAAGCTTGCTTGGAAAACTAACCCCTTGATGTAGTTTATGTTGATCTTTCATATCTCTACAAGTTGCCACATGTCCATAAAAAACCCTTTGCCACTTGGCCTTGGAAAAAAATGGTTCCATCTTTGTAGACATGTAGCTAATATGGAAGATTTTCAAATCTTATAAGCCTCATCACTTATCAACTAAATAATGCACCAAAAATAGGAGATAATCCTTAACTAAATAATGCACCAAAAATAGGAGATAATCCTTAATTTTAGGAACGATTAAGGACTATCCATCAAATCCAAACAAATCTAAATTAATTAATTAATTAACCCAATGACTTGACTAATTAAATTAATTAAAATAAATCAATTTCAACTACTACTTAGGGATGGCAATTTGAAACCGGCTCGATGGGGATCCCTGACCCCGACTCCGATTTCAGCGGTTTTTTCTCGAAAAATCCCCCCGACGAGGAGGGGACGGTATTTGAAAACCAATCCCCGGTGACATTCGGGCCGGGGACGGTGATACATATTTCATCCCCGCCCCGACCCGGCCTCGGCCCCGCCCCCCGCCCCCCGCCCCGGTTAGCCCCCCGATTTATATATAGATATATTATATATATGTCAGATTCTCTCACACGTTCTATCTCACAATCTCTATTATATTTATATATTATATTATATACTTTTCAACCCCTGTTTAATAGCTCAGCAGTTCTCTCTCGAGTCTTTTCTTCTCTCACTCTCTCTCTTCTCTTCTCTTCTCTTCACACAGACAGACGCAGGAGCCTCCTCCAAGCCACCACCGCCTCCTCCTCCTCCACCAGGCCACTGTTGCGTCCTCTTCCGTCGCCACGGCAGATCAGATGGAGTGTAGCACATCATCGATCTCCACCGCCGTCCTCATCCGCTAATCTCCACCGCCGCCCTCCTCCGTCGATATCCTCCTCCACCGCCCTCATCAGCTCAGATCTGTAAGATCTGTTATTTTTTTTATCTGTTATTGATTTTTTGATCTGATGATCTGTAATTTTTTTTTGATCTGTTGATGATCCGTAATTTTTTTTTTTTGATCTGTTGATGATCTGTAATTTTTTTTTGGATCTGTTGTGTTTTTTGTTGATCTATGTTGATGATGTTGAATGTTGAAACAGATCTGTTTTTTTTGATGATCTGTTATTCTTTTTTTTTTTTTTTTTCTGTTGATGGTGTTGAATGTTGAAACAGAGTTGGATCGGGGACTTTTCAGGGTCGGGGAAACCCGATCCCCGTTGGGGACGGTGATGGGGACTGTGACAGGTTCCCCGTCGGGGATCGGGGAAGTTTTGGCCATCGGGGATCGGGGATGGGGAGGGTGGTCCCCGGCCCCGCCCTGCTCCGTTGCCATTCCTACTACTACTTCATTAACCTTAGTGGTGGGCCTCGTAAAATCCTTGACTTCCCCTTCTTCCATTGCCACATGGCATTACAAATTAGAGGAATTGTCACATGGCAATTTTTGCCAAAAAGGGTACAAACAAATAATATTTTAGAATCGATGAAAGGCGTCAGAAGTACGAGTTCGGGTTTGTTAAAGTTGAAAATCTCAATTTCACGTTGAAGTTGACTCATTATCAAACTAACTTGGTCTCACTTTGGTTATCTAAACTGCTCATTTTAACAACTAATTAACTAAGAAAATTATCTGTGCAAAAGATCAAGTTGATCCAATATCAATTATCGTATTATTACGTCTTTTTATTTTTATGACTTATAAGTTTTTAATAATAGACCGTCCATGTATTACAATATATATGTGATTTGATCATATAATTACTTATTTCTGATCAACCCAATTTTATGCATGCACATTCTTTTTAACTTGTCATGTGAGATGAACATTCATAGATACATATTAGTCTGATAATGGGTCAACTTTATTGTGAAATTGAGATTATCCAAACTCCAGAAGCAGCACTATAGGATAAGCAAAGAGGTATAATTGAAAGTATTTGTGTGATGTGTGATATGTTAGACATTATTTTTAACTACAACATTTTTTTGGGGTAATTATTCAAAAATCTCTCAATTATCATTGAATATATTTATATATCCCCCTTATATAAATTGATACATTTGGATATGGCATCACTTTCAAGCTGGTAAAAAAAAGATATATTTGTATGATATTTTATAGTTGAATCCTGAACATCTCCTATTTACAGTAAAATTAATGTTTATAGTAGTCCAGGCAAAATTGAATTTAACTCCCCCTAAAAAGAAAAAAGAAAAAAAAAAAATCACATAATTTTCATATATTTTATGGACTAAAGTATATATCTAATTCTGTTAACAGTAATAACAAAAAGCCCATAATAACGATTTATATAATAGTAGCTTGACTATTAGACAATTTATTAACTCGCCCAAGACCCTCCACATAAAAGAGGATCCCATTTTTATCTATGTTAAATATATAATGTATATATCATATAAAGATATAAACAACCATGAAAAGAAAATTAAAAAATCTATAAAAGTAAGTGAAAAATTGTTTCATCAAACTGTATTTTTTTTTCTTTTTTTTATCATAGAAATTTGGAGAAACAGGAAAACCCTACCCAGCTAAACTAAGCCACTGTAATACATCAGCTAAACTGTACTTTATACATATCAAAACAAATTACTCTATCATTATTATATTTCTCATTAGTTATAATTATACTCTACTGCCTTTCTATCAAAAAAAAAAAATTTCAAAAAATTGTAAATGATCACATAAAATCAATTGTTACATATGAAGGGAAAAAAAATTTATTTGTCATTATATAAAGATCAGACATAATAACTCTTACGACACATAATTTTGTGGTTGATTTTGTTTGTGTAGTGTTGTTGCATTAACAACAACCATTTATTAAAATATAAATTGTATCTCTATGGATGATATGTTAACAAAACTTTAATATAACATTAATTTTACAGTTTACAGTTTAAAAATAAATAAATAACAAAAAAATATAATTTTGAATCTTAAATAAAGAATTATAACGTAAGAATTTATAGAAGGACCTCGCTTAAAATTTTTGCAATAGACCTCATGTAGACTTGAACCGCCTTTGTATATATATATACTACACTTCTTTATTTTCTTCTCCATTTCAAACCCTGTTAAAAAATAAAAAGATGATGGAGTAACGCCGCTGATGTTGGTTCTAACTAGCTACTTTACGGACCATAAGGCGAATTTTATAATTATTCTCTAACAATTTTGATAACTATTTGTAATTGAATTAATTTGATTCAAATTGAAAATTTTAATCATGAAATTGATAAAATTAAAATTTGGAGAATTAAAATAACATAGAACGCATACTATAGCGACAATAGGTGTGGGATCCTAAAATTTACTCACCAACACAACTATTGCAGGATCACTATCTCCATAAAAGGAAGATCAATCTCTGCATACAGCACACACTATATTTTTGGCTTATGTCTTTGTTAGCAGGGTTCTAACTTTATCATTAGAGTGTCCCTAATTGGAAATCATTGGTTGGTCGGCATCAACTATGTTTATTTTTATAGGTCAATGGAGCAAAATTCATCTCTTTGTTGAATCTCCCGTCAATCTATATGAAAAGATTTCAAGATCTCACAAGATATACATATTTTATCCTAGGAAGAAATAGTTAGCTTATTAATTTGTATTATACAAAAGTTCATTTTGGTACATGGTATAAGAATAATAAAAATTAATTTTAAGCAATTAAATAACATAAATTAAAAGAACAAAATAAAATCTTTTAGAATTTATGTAGATCGATTACAAGCAAGTTTGTGATTAAGGCCAGTGTATAAACACTGTGTCTTTAAGACAGAATTTCTTCATTTCAAATGGTGTTTTGAGAATAATGAAGTCCTATTTCCAAGACACAACAATCACTACAAATGAAAAAGAGCATACCCTTTGAATGTACAGCAAATGAAAGTTATGTATTGTACTCACAGAACACAGACTCATGAATGAAGATGAATGTATGAAGGATAGAAAGGATTTTCGGAATGATGAAAATGGAATGGAGAGTACCTTTATATAGGCATGGACACACCTGTTCAGTTTGAACGGAAAAGACATGAAGAAGGAAGAAAGAACATAACCGGAGGAAAGGTACCTGTTTGTCGAAATAGTACCTGTTCGGAAAAGACAATCTTTGGAATTCAGTACAAGAAATTTAAATTCAAATTCAAAAGTTTTTGGCTCAATAAGATAAGTAACGGGCTGACCCAACCCAACCTCACACCTGGCTCGGGGAGGGGAAGCAGCGTATGTATGTTATTTTTGGGTCCAATCCAACATGATCTATAACTCTCCTCCTTACAAAACTTGCGGTGTCCTTAGGGCCCAAATCCAAAACTCTAACTAGAGACTTATATACACTTCAGCTTCTTTCTATGTTTGCAATGTGGGACAAGACAAATGCACCTCATTCAAACATATAACATGTTTCATGAGGCATACTTCGGCATTAATTTCCATGCACACAAAAATTAAATTCCACCAACTAGATACATATTCTTGTTCTCTACACGGCAACGATTACATCACTGCTTGGACCCATCCAAATGGATGTGTGGATCCCACTTAATAATTAGCGCAAAGTTTCCAAAAAATAATAATTGAAAATAATTTTAGGTAAACTATTAATAAGTCCTAATAGTTAGATTTAATTTCTATCAAATCCTATTGAAAATAAGTCTTAGTAAAATTATCTCTAAAAATAATTTTTTGTAATAATTTTTTGCAAATGTTGTTAAAAATTAACAATTACTGATTTTTTTTAATCACATTTTTAATAAACAGTCGCTAAAACTTACAATGAATGATTTTTTTATGACAAATTTTTTAAATTGTCATTGAAAGTTAAAAATTAGTGATTTTTTTTGGGACAAAATTTTCAAATTATTGCTTAAAATTAACAATTAATGACGTAATTTTAATAGTATTTGATAAAAATGTCATTAATTATTACATGACTCAATAAACAATAAATTCATCTACTAAAACCTACATATAAATCCTCCTAATAATTTTTTTCAACGCATAGTACAATAACCATGCAAATTTTGTCGATATACTCATGCCTTTAGGGGCATGATTGATAATATTATTATGTCTCAGTGCCTCGTCTTGTACTTCAGAGAGATTGTTGAGCTTGTTGTGTGCTTGTAGCTATGTATTTTTGAATCTTTTTTTATTAAATTAATAAAATTTTGATGATATTCTTAAATTATCTCCCATCAATTATTTTTTAAAACAAAAATTAAAAAGTGTCAATAAAGCTAGATTTCGAGTTGTTACACTCAAGTCTCAATTTGTTAGAATCTTTAAAAAAAACAAAAAAAAAGTACAACACATTACCAAGTTGTTGGTCCCAATCCCAAGCACATCGCGATCTGGTAGCAAAATCTGAGCTGGTTTTCATATTGACGAAATTTAAGTGGCAAATAGATACAAAGAGGATATCCTAAAGTCTCGTTTGGTGAGTTGTGATTTTAATTAAAAAGTTATTAAAAAATTAAAAAGTTAACAGTTTATACTAAAAAATCAAAGATTCTATTTTCTCTATACTTTTTGCTCATCTTTTTTATAAAAAAAACTAAAAAGTCATCCCAAACATATTAATTTTTTTATATCAACTTTGTTTGGGATGAGTTTTTTTCGACTTTTTTGACTTTTGTGAGAGAAAAAATGTAATGATTATGAGTTTTGATGTGATGTTTTGTGTTATTGAACTAAAAAACATATTTTATTTTTTTGTAACTATTTTAACCAAAAAGTCTGGGGCTTTTTCTTCCGAAACGAACTCTAAATACAAAAAGAATGTATAAAAAAAAATTGAAAATTCAATATATTTATTCTATTTTTGTATATTTATTAATTTTTAAAAATATTTTTTTCTACAAATATTTACTATTTAGATACATTTAAGTAACGTGTATCTAAAAAAGAAAAAAAAAATTACTTACAATTCAAAAATATTCACTAAAAATAAAAAAGTAAGAAAAATAAAAAAAAATTAAAATCCAATACACTGATTGTTGCTTTTTCTCCTTGAACTGGAATTCGGGAGGCTGGTGGCTGGTGTGCAGTTGATGGCCTCATTTTGAAATTTATTTTAATGATTTAAATTGTTTATTTTTTAAGATATATTGAATATAATATATTTGTAAAAAATTAAATTAATCAAATATTGATAATCTTTTTATTCAATTGCATTTGTATCTAAAAAAATAAATAGTAAATATAATTTAAAATACAAAATTTTATACAAATGTAATTTGATGAAAATGCTATTAATATCCAATTAATTTTTTTTAAGATATATTATACTCAATATGTTTTAAAAAATGAATGGTTCAAATTTTCAAAATAAGTCTCAAAACACAACAGTGATTGCTAGCCCAATTCCCCTTGGACTAGTTGTCGTTTTTTAAAGGTCTTTCAAATTTTATTTGTCCTTTATTTGGATGGTTAAGGAAAAAAACAAATACTAAAATTTTGAATAAATTATTAAATGTTTTACTTGATATAATACTTACATAAGTGTGAGTTTTCTAACTCCTAAAAAGAGACTCAAGGATAGACATATCTTCTTTGAAAAATGTTTAACATTCATAAATTTTGTTTTGATAATTTGATCTATAATAATATGACATAATATATATTAATTTTTAATTTATCATATATTTAATTATATAAAATCTATCTCTTATTGCATCACTCTGAATTAAGAATTTAATTGTAAATCTCTAATATTACCCATCTTGTTTTTGAATTTGTGCTTGTAGTGGGACGTAAATGTCAATCATTGATGACATTTCTTGTACTTTGTATAAAGGAAGAATTGGAATCCATGTTTGATTTCTCTCAATTGAATGAGAGAACATGGCGCTACCGCATAAAATAGATAAATTGCACTGATTTTTTTTCTTGAGAATTGCAGTCTCTTTATTACAAATATGTATAAGAGTGGATCGTAATTAGACATTTTCTTGACAATTGGATAAAATATAATAATTAATTTTATAATTTTAATATAATTACATTAAAATCCCTTGATATTTTAATTCATATAACATTTAAGCCTTTAAATTGGGCTGAGCTTCCGGTTTTTATGGCTAATGTTCGGATAGCGCGGTCCTGGACCGTTTAGGTACCAAGCTAGCCAGTAGTAGGTTGCTAAAGCTCTGACCTAGCTATCCTACGCTAAACCCTATAAAGGGTCGAGGTGTTAGTAAGGAAACGGACCGAGCTAAAGGTAGCTCTGCAAGATTCCATCCTACAGCAAGGTTTACCTCGGTGCTACCTAAAGCATTGCGGAGGTTTTGGTTCGATTGAGTATGATACCAGCCGAGGTAAAAGGCTTGAACCTATCTTGTTTGATTGGCCGTGAGAAGGGTGTCTTAAGGATAGGCATTATCCAAGGTGTGTGATTCCTAGGAGGACTCTGTTAAGGAGAGTTTGAGTCCTTCTAGGATTGGGCCAGGCAAAATTTATAAAAGCTCATGACTGGACCTATGCACAGGTAATACAATTCTTACTCTCAAATACACAGAACTTTTTGTCTATATTGTCTAGTTGCTGACTTAGGCATCGGAGAGGTTTATGGCGAACAGCCACCGACTAGCTAATGTTTGTGTTTACAGGTAGTAAAGCGATGACGTTTGGAGGAGTGCAAACTTGATCAATATGATTATACGAGACGATTATTTCGTGCTCGTACAATTGGCGTCATCTGTGCAAAACACATATAGAATAAACCTTTTGATTGAGGTTCCTCTTCAATTGAAATCAATGGAGCACAACGAAGACTTGCCACATTCTACTATTGATGGGCAAACCCTGGAAGGGGGCGAGAGGCGCGAAGGTTTACCTTTTATTCCTCCCCTAGCAGAATTGGATCCCCAATGACGGAACCCATGGAGAGACACACGAGATAGACGGGGCTCGGGGCTCGAGTCCTCGTCGCTTTCAGAGCCCTGACAGGCAAAGGCGAATGATGGATCTTCAGGTTCTGGAGGATCGTATAAGGGAGCAAGATGAATTGATAAGAAGGATGGCGGCGGATATGGAAATGATGAAGCGCTAGATAAAAGGCAAAGGGGTGGTAGAAGAAAAGAGGCGCAAAGGCAACACACACTCTTGCTACTCAGAAGATCGTGACAGACAAGTCACACCGTCATAAGCTGAAAGTAGAAGCCTCAGGACAGGCGATACACAATCAAGGACTTCTAAGACTCGTTTCTCCAAGTCTGAGAGAACGAGGATTGAAAGGTCTTGGACTGTAAGAAACAATTATCGATTCGCACCAAACGATATCTTGACACACAGAGTTGCCTAGGTCGGCAGACTTGTGAACAGTACTAGAGGAAAGGGCCCGCAGAAGGGAGGACACCCAGGCTCCTGACCCTCGTAGGGTCTTAGCTCTACAACGATTGGCTCTTAGGACACATGAGAGTGTCGAGGTTGGGATGCCAGTACCATGCCTAGCTTACGAACCAGCATACAAAGTGTTAGCAAGGTTACAGAGCTCACCATTCGTTCCGGTGATTGAGAACGTGCCATCACCCTTAGGCCTCAATTAGCCTAAATTCACAACTTATGAGGGGAAGTTGGACCCCTACATGCACTTTCGCTACTTTCGCCAGGTAATGGCCGTATATCGATGAAACGAGGAACTAATGTGTATCATGTTTCCTTCTAGCTTAGGTGACCTGGGTTTGGCATGGTTTGAGAGGTTGCCAAAAGGCAGCATAGTTTCGTGGGCACAACTCGCGGGGGTATTTGTGACCAGATTCAGAACAAATACCAAAACACTGGTAGAGATTGACCAACTGCTCTCCATAGACATGGACGAGAAGGACACATTGAAGTCTTACAACAATCGGTATTAATTTCCTATTGAAAATAAGTTCTAGTAAAATTATCCCAAAAAATAATTTTTTGTAATAATTTTTTGCAAATGTTGTTAAAAATTAACAATTACTGATTTTTTTTTTATCTTAGTTTTTATAAATAGTTGCTAAAACTTACAATGAGTGATTTTTTTATGACAAATTTTTTAAACTGTCATTGAAAGTTAAAAATTAGTGACTTCTTTTTGGACAAAATTTTCAAATTATTGCTTAAAATTAACAATTAATGACATAATTTCAATAATATTTGATAAAAATGTCATTAATCATCACATGACTCAATAAACAATAAATTCATCTACTAAAACCTACATATAAATCCTCCTAATAATTTTTTTCAACACATGGTACAATAACCATGCAAATTTTTGTCGATATACTCATGCCTTTAGGGGCATGATTGATAATATTACTATATCTCAGCGCCTCATCTTGTACTTCAGAGAGACTGTTGAGCTTGTTGTGTGCTTGTAGCTATGTATTTTTGAATATTTTTTTTATTAAATTAATAAAATTTTGATGATATTCATAAATTATTTCCCATCAATTATTTTTTTAAACAAAAATTAAAAAGTGTCAATAGGGGCATTCCCATCAATTTGTTAGAATCTTTAAAAAAACAAAAATGATTTGTGCCTCGAATTATTTGGCCCCGAATGCCCCTAATGCCCAAAACGACGTCGTTTTGGGCATTAGGTTTTTTTTTTTTTTCGCCATTGTCGACCTGCAGAGGAGAGAAGAGGGAGAGGGAGAGGGAGAGGGAGAGGGAGAGGGAGAGAGAGAGGTCACCGTCGCCGTCGTCTCCGATCCGTCGCTGATCCGATCGCCGATCGCCGCCTCTGCCATCGCCGACTCTGCTCTTCCTTCTCCCCCTCCCCCTCCCCTCCCCACGCCATTTTTTAGGCCCCCTCCAGTCCCTCTTACCCTCCCCCTCCCCCTCCCCCTCCTCCTCCTCCTCCTCCTCTGCTTCATCTTCTTCGTTCTTCTGTCTGGAAAAAAAAAAAAAAAAAAAAAACGACGAAAACGACGTCGTTTTCGTTTCAGTGCAGATTCGGGGCAGCTCATTCGAGCTCCGAATCACGACTCTTAAAAAAAAAACAAAAAAAAAAGTACAACACATTACCAAGTTGTTGGTCCCAATCCCAAGCACATCGCGATCTTGGTAGCAAAATCTGAGCTGGTTTTGATATTGACGAAATTTAAGTGGCAAATAGATACAAAGAGGATACACTAAAGTCTCGTTTGGCAAGTGATGGTTTCAGTTAAAAAATTAAAAAAGTTATTAAAAATTTAAAAAGTCAACAGCTTATACCAAAAAGTCAAAGATTCTATTTTCTCTCTATTTTTTGCACATTTTTTCATAAAAAATTAAAGTCATTCCAAACATACTAGTTTTTTTATATCATATTTTAGCCAAAAAGTCAAAAACATTACTAAAAAAGTCTGTTTCCAAACGAGGCCTAAGTGTTTGTTTGGGATGTAGGTTGATTTTTTGATTTTTTGACTATTTTAGTCTGGGGTTAAAAAGTTTCGTTTGGGATGAGTTTTCTTTTACTTTTTCAACTTTTGTGAGAGAAAAAATATAATGATTACGAGTTTGATGTGATATTTTGTGTTATTGGGCTAAAAAACATATTTTGTTTTTTTGTAACTATTTTAACCAAAAACCCTGGGGCTTTTTCTTCCGAAACGAACTCTAAATACAAAAAAAAAAAATGTATAAAAAAAATGAAAATTCAATATATTTATTCTATTTTTGTATATTTATTAATTTTTAAAAATATTTTTTTCTACAAATATTTACTATTTAGATATATTTAAGTAACGTGTATCTAAAAAAGAAAAAAAAATTACTTACAATTCAAAAATATTCACTAAAAATAAAAATAAAAAAAGTAAGAAAAATAAAAAAAATTAATTTTTTAAAAATTAAAATCCAATACACTGATTGTTGTTTTTTCTCCTTGACCTGGAATTCGGGTGGCTGGTGTGCAGTTGATGGCCTCATTTTGAAATTTATTTTAATGATTTAAATTTTTTATTTTTTAAAATATATTAAATATAATATATTTGTAAAAAATTAAATTAATTGAATATTGATAATATTTTTATTGAATTGTATTTGTATCTAAAAAAATAAATAATAAATATAATTTAAAATACAAAATTTTATAGGAATGTAATTTGATGAAAATACTATTAATATCTAATTAACTTTTTTTTTTTTAAAGATATATTATACTCAATATGTTTTAAAAAAACATGATTCTTAAATCTCACAATGAGGTCATCAATCACACAACAGTGATTGCTAACCCAATTCCCCTTGGACTAGTTGTCATTTTTTAAAGGTCTTTCAAATTTTATTTGTCCTTTATTTAGGTGGTTAAGGAAAAACACAAATACTAAAATTTTAAATAAATTATTAAATATTGTACATGATATAATACTTACATAATTGTGAGTTTTCTAACTCGTAAAAAGAGACTCAAAGATAGACAGATAGTGGTAATGGTAGATGGGTGGTGGTAGTGGTGGTGGCGGGTAGTGGTGGACAGATAGTGGTAATGGTAGATGGGTGGGTGGGTGACGGTGGCGGGTGGTAGCGAGTAGGTGGTGGTGGTGGTGGGTGGCGGTAGCAGATGGGTGGTGGGTGGTGGTGGCGATGGTGGTGGTGGCAGATGGTAGATGGTGGTAGTAGATGGGTGGTGAGTGGTGGCGGCGGCGGGCAGATGGATGGTAGTGACGGGTAGTGGGTGGTGGCGGGTGGATGGCAGGTGGGTGGTGGTGGTGGTGGCGACGAGGGGTGGGTGGCGAATGGGTGTGGTGGGTAGTGGTGGCGGGTGATGGGTGGTAGTGGCAGGTGATGAGTGAGTGGTGGTGGCGGGCGGTGAATGGTAGTGGCGGGTGGTGGGTGGATGGCAGGGGGGTGGTGGGTGGTGGCGGTGGCGGTGGCGTGGTGGGTGGCTGGTGGGAGGTGGTGGCGGGTGATGGGCGGTGGTGGCAGGTGGGTGGTAAGTGGTGGTGGCAGGTGGTGGTGGTGGAAGATGGTAGTGAAAAATAGTAGCGGGTGGTGGCTAGTGTTGGGTGGTAAAAAAAAAAAAAACTGAAAATTCAAAACGGAAATATATTTTTTGAGTTTACATTTTTTGACTAAATTGATAAATTGATACCACTGATTTATAAATAAAAAATTTACCAAACAAGTTTTTATTTGAGTTTTTAAATTTTTATAAATATAAATAAAAAACTAAAAACGTAAGTGTTACCAAACGATACCTTAACATTCATAAATTTTGTTTTGATAATTTGATCTATAATAATATGACACAGTATATATTAATTTTTAATTTATCACATATTTAATTATATAAAATCTATCTCTCTTATTGCATCGCTCTGGATTAAGAATCTAATTGTAAATCTCTAATATTGCCCATCTTCTTTTGAATTTGTGCTTGTAGTGGGACGTAAATGTCAATCATTGATGACATTTCTTGTACTTTGTATAAAGGAAGACTTGGAATCCATGTTTGATTTCTCTCTTTATTACAAATATTATAGACATTTTCTTTATTACCCAGTCTCTTTCTAATATTACCCAGTCTCTTTATTACAAATATGTATAAGAGTGGATCATAATTAGACATTTTCTTGACAACTGGATAAAATATAATAATTAATTTTATAATTTTAATATAATTACATTAAGATCTCTTGATATTTTAATTCATATAACATTTAAGCCTTTAAATTGGGCTGAGCTTCCGGTTTTTGTGGCCAATGTTCAGATAGCGCAGTCCTGGACCGTTTAGGCACCAAGCTAGCCAGTAGTAGGTTGCTAAAGCTCTGACCTAGCTATCCTACGCTAAACCCCGTAAAGGGTTGAGGTGTTAGTAAGGAAATGGACCGAGCTAAAGGTAGCTCTGCAGGATGCCATCCTGCAACAAGGTTTACCTCGGTGCTGCCTAAAGCATTGCGGAGGTTTTGGTTCGGTTGAGTATGATACTAGCCGAGGTAAAAGGGTTGAACCCATCTCGTTTGATTGGCCGTGAGAAGGGTGTCTTAAGGATAGGCATTATCCAAGGTGTGTGATTCCTAGGAGGACTCTGTTAAGGAGAGTTGGAGTCCTTCTAGGATTGGGCCAAACAAAATTTATAAAAACTCATGATCGGACCTATGCACAGGTAACACAATTCTTACTCTCAAATACACAGAACTTTTTGTCTATATTGTCTAGTTGCTGACTTAGGCATCAGAGAGGTTTTCGGCGTACACCCGCTGACTAACTAACGTTTGTGTTTATAGATAGTAAGCGATGACGTTTGGAGAAGTGCAAACTTGATCAACATGATTATACGAGAAGATTATTTCGTGCTCGTACAATTGGCGCCATCTGTAGGAAACATATAGAGAATAAACCTTTTGATTGAGGTTCCTCTTCAATTGCAATCAATGGCGCACAACGAAGACTTGCCACATTCTACTATTAATGGGCAAAGCCTGGAAGGGGGCGAGATGCGCGAATGTTTACCTTTTATCCCTCCTATGGCAGAATTAGATCCCCAATGATGGAACCCACAGAGAGACACATGAGATAGTCGGGGCTCGGGGCTCGAGTCCTCGTCGCTCTCAGAGCCCTAAAAGCCAAAGGCGGATGATGGATCCTCAGGTTCTGGAGGATTGCGTAAGGGAGCAAGATGAATTGATAAGAAGGATGGCGGCAGACATGGAGATGATGAAGCGCCAGATAAAAGGCAAAGGGGTGGTAGAAGAAGAGAGGCGCAAAGGCAACATACACTCTTGCTACTCAGAAGATCGTGACAGGCAAGTCACACCGTCACAAGCTGAAAGTAGAAGCCTCAAGATAGGCGATACACATTCAAGGACTTTCAGGACTCGTTTCTCCAAGTCTGAGAGAACGAGGACTGAAAGGTCTTGGACTGAGGAAAACAGTTATCGATTCGCACCAAACGACATCTAGACACACAGAGTTGCCTAGGTTGACAGACTTGTGAACAGTACTAGAGGAAATGGCCCAAAAAAGGGAGGACACCCAGGCTCGTGACCCTCATAGGGTCTCAGCTCTACAACGGTTGGCTCTTAGGACACATGGGAGTGTCGAGGTCAAAATGCCAGTACCACACCTTGCTTACGAACCAGTAGACAAAGTGTTAGCAAGGTTACAAAGCTCACCATTTGTTCCGGCGATTGAGAACGCACAATTACCCTTAGGCTTCCATTAGCCTAAATTCACAACTTATGAAGGGAAGTTGGACCCCTATATGCACTTTTGCCACTTTCACTAGGTAATGGCCGTATATTAACAAAACGAGGCACTAATGTGTATCATGTTTCTTTCTAGCTTAGGTGACCTGGGTTTGGTATGGTTTGAGAGGTTGCCAAAAGGTAGCATAGCTTTGTGAGCACAACTCGCGGGAGCATTTGTGACCAGATTCAGAACAAACACCAAAACACTGGTGGAGATTGACCAGCTGCTCTCCATAGACATGGGCGAGAAGGAAATATTGAAGTCTTACAACAATCGATATTGGGAGAATTTTAATCAGATTGGAGACTGCCCAACAAACCTCGTTATTGCACAGTACAACTAGTGTTTGCCGGCAGGTAACAAGTTGAGGGATTCAATGACGATGACGCCATCCCTCACAATGGAGGCTCTAATGGAAAGAGTGCATCAGCACATCCGGGTAGAAGAAGACGACGCTCACGCCAAAGCAAAAATTGGCATAACAGCGATGTTAGACAGAAAGCCTGTGGCAAAAGTCAACACGGTTGGTCGGGAAGAACGACCGAACAAAAATGGTAGGGACAAGCGATAGGACTCCCAAGTGAAGAAGTTGAGAGTCTGAACCAGCATCACCACGGTGTTCAATAAACCCATCTACCGGATTCTTAGCGAGATAAGCGACGAACCATTCGTTCGGCGGCTAGCCAAGTTGGGAGAAGCACAGAGGGGTTACGACGATAGGTACCGTTGCATCTTCCATGATGAAAAGGGGCACCGAATTGAAAATTGTACGCCATTAAGGTAACTTCTTCAAGAGTTAGTGGCCGCAAGCCACCTGGACCAATATATTGAGGGAGAAGCACAGCTAGCCCCCCAGGACCGCAACAGGCCAGATGGGACGCCAGCTGACGGTCCACCCAGGGCGTAATCAATGTGATACATCGAATCATCGAGCCTGAATGAGTATATGAACTCAGAGGGATGATCAAAAAGGCTGAGCATATGAGAGTGGTACTGAGTACACAACCTACCATAAAAAAGGGAAAAACGGAGGTTATAAACATCATCACCTTTTCTAACATGGACTTAGCAAGGTTACAAAGCCCTCACAACGACACACTAATGGTGACTCTACGTGCATCAATTTCGACATCAAAGAGATCCTGATTAATCAAGGCAGTTCATGCGAGATAATGTACTATGAGACCTTCAAGCAACTCAAGTTAGAGGGCAAAGATCTGGCACCCGCGACATCCTCTCTGGTCGGTTTCAACTCGATGCCAGAATGGCTAGTGGGCAAGATAATTTTGCAAGTCAACGCAGGAACAATGACAAAATAGGTGGAATTTTGTGTATTGAAAGTCCTACCCACTTACAACATAATCTTGGGAAAAGCATGGTTGCATGCCATGCGAGCTGTAACATCAACCTACCATCAAGTGTTATGGTTCCCCAACGAAGTCGGAATAATTGAAGAAGTCTTAGGAGACCAAACCATGTCCGAGCAGTGCTTGGTAACAGTGAACAGTAGCCGGGTTACAAAAGGGTTCGTGCAAATGGTAGAGGAATCAGAAAACAACGAACTGTTTGCAGACATCGGCAAGGCAACCAAACAGAAGGCAGTGGAAGACTTGGTAGAGGTAAGGGTAGATGAGAAAACCCAGAGAGGTTCTTTTTGCTCGGCTCATCTCTGTTTTGCACCGAGAGAATAGAGATCATGGAATTTTTGACCTCTAACATCGAAGTGTTTGCCTGGACGCCGTATGACATTCCTAGCATTAGCTCCAACTTCATCTGCTACCAACTCGATGTCCACCCAACAGCTAGACAAATTATACAGCGAACTCGCCGATCGGCACTCCACCCCGCAGAGATAGTGGCAGAAGAAGTAGGAAACCTGCTGGAAGCAGGGGCAATCAGAGAAGTACACTATCCCAGGCGGATTTTCACCACGGTAGTGATGCCAAAAAGAACGACAAATGGTGCGTTTGCATTGACTACAAGACAGTCAACAAAGCATGCCCAAAAGACAACTTTCCTCTACCATGAATAGACCAACTGGTGGACCTAACTGCAGGACAGAGTCGACTTAGCTTTCTTGATGCATATCGCGGTTACCATCAGATCACTATGTATGAACTGGACCAGGAGGTCACGTCGTTTACAACACCTAGGGGATTATATTGCCACAAGGTCATGCTCTTTGGCCTAAAAAATGCGGGGACAACATTCCAACGAATGATCACCAAAATGTTTGAGCCATTGTTAGGTAGAACAATGGAAGCTTACATAGATGATATGGTGGTCAAAAGCAAGAATGAGGGGGACCATTTCAAGGACCTAGCTGAGATGTTTCAAATTTTGAAGACCCATGGACTGCGACTGAACGTATCCAAGTGCGCATTTGGTGTGGGATCAGGAAAATTCCTTGGCTTTTTAGTGACCAACTGAGATATAGAAGCCGATTTGTCTTAGATCAAAGCCATTCCAGATCTCGAGAGGCCCAACACAGTCAAGGAGGTGCAGTATCTCACTGGCCTAACAGTCGCGCTGAACCGATTTATAAGTCAATCATTAGATAGGTGTCGACTGTTTTCCAGGCACTAAAAGCCAAATTTGAGTGGGATGATGAGTGTGACCGCGCTCTGGAAAGCTTGAAAGAGTACATGACCTCTCCTCCGTTGTTGGTAACCCCAGTACCAGGAGAGGAACTCTTTTTATACTTAGCAGTTTCCTAGCATGCAGTTAGCGTAGTGTTGTACGAGCTGAGAGAATATAACACATGCCTATCTTTTATGTTAACAAGACATTGCTGGGTGCTAAACCAAGGTACTTGCCATTGGAGAAGTTAGCCTTAGCTTTGATGATGGCTTCCAGAAAATTGTCCCACTACTTCCACGCCCACACTGTAATTATTTTAACAGCTTTCCTATTAAAAGCCTTGTTTGAGAGGGTGGATTTTTCTGGACAAATTCTAAAATAGGTAATGGAGTTAGGGCACTTCGACATTAAGTTTCGGCCAAGAACTGCAATTAAAGCGCAGGCGTTGGCGGACTTCATGGCTGAATTTTTCCCAAGAAGTCATTAGGTTTGCCTGGTCGACTTCACTGGGGAAAAGGGGGAAGGTGTTGCAAGGATAGTGTGACTTCCACAGCAGGGCACTCAACTGCATGACAAACCATTCAGCCTTACAGAAAGGGAAGACGGAGCAACTTGTAGTACAACAGGCAAAGACCCGACTGAAAATCTAGTCCCAAGGTAACCAGACAGTGAGGACTAGATCATAACAATCACCAGCAACTTAGAAGAAGATAGCATCAGCAGCGACGCTCCTAATCCTAAAGCGTCATCAGATCCTTCCACTTGCTGGAAGTTGTTTATAGAAGAGATGTGAAAGCTCTTTGTAGATGGAGCGTCCAACAGGCATGGTGCAGGACTCGGCATAGTTCTCATCTCACTGGATGGCTTAACCATTGAACCAACAATCAACCTTGGCTTTCCAGCATCCAACAATGAGGTGAAGTATGAAGCATTATTAGCAGGTTTGAAGTCAGCATTTCGCATGGAGGCCACTGAGCTAATAGTATACAGTGACTCCCAACTTATAGTCAACCAAATTTCGGGCGACTATAAGGCAAAGGATGAAAGAATGGCTAAGTAACCAATAGTTGGTCAGAAAAGAGATCATGAAATTTGAAGTGGTAAGGATAGAACAGATCGGCCGGGAGAAAAATAGTAAAGCAGATGAGCTAGTCGGTTTCGCGTCAATGGCAGATACGTTCATCCCACACCCATTATTAATAGACTTCTTGCCATGACCAAGCATTAAAGAACCGGAAGAGGCCGAAGCATGTTGCATTGATCTAGGTCTTTCTTGGATGGACCCCATCATAGTGTTTTTAAAAGACTGCCTTTTACCTGAAGCAAAGAAGAAAGCCAACAAGGTTCGTGCCAAATCACAGTAGTTTTGGCTTTCCCCATCCCGGGCATTGTACAAGAAATCCTTCACAGGACCATACTTGCTGTGTGTCCATCCCAGCAAGGTCGAGGCATTTTTGTTTGAAATTCATGAAGGCGTATGTGGGAGCCATCAAAGAGGGCGATCCCTGGCCTACCGAGCTATCTCCTAAGGGTATTGGTGGCCGTACATGCAAGTAGACGCAGAGAAATATATCAAGAAGTGTGAGAAATGTCAGAAGATCGCACATCAAATACATCAACCAGAGAACTCCTTCATTTGACCAGCCCTTGGCCCTTTGCAATGTAGGGCCTGGATATAGTGGGACCAGTCCCAACCGCACCAGGCAACAAAAAGTTTGTTCTCGCAGCAACAGACTATTTCACAAAGTGGGTGGAAACGAAAGCACTCGTATCCATAAAAGAAAAAGACATCAAAAAGTTTGTCTGGCAGAACATCATAACTCAGTTTGGCATCCCCAAAGCCTTGATATCTAACAACGACATTCAATTTGATGGAAAAATCTTCAGGGGTTTTTGTGAAGAATACAAGATAGAATTTTATAACTCTACGCCAGCGTAGCCCTAAGCCAATGGCCAGGCTGAAGCCTCCAATAAAGTAGTCTTGGACCGACTAAAAGAGACCGAAAAAGGTAAAAGGCAAATGGGCTGAGGAGCTTCCCCATGTCTTATGGACCTACGAAACTACACCTCGGCGGCCAACTGCAAAACACATTTTTCTTTGGTCTATGGCATGGAGGTTGTAATCCCTCTAGAAGTTGGACTCCCCACCATTAGAAGAAAAAATTTTGATGTAGACTTGAATGGAGAGGCCCTAGCCCTAGAATTAGACTTGGCAAAAAAAAAGAAGAGAAAGGGCATTGGTGCACGTTACCTCATATCAACAAGAGTTGTCCAGGAAATATAATAAAACGGTGTGCCTGAGACAATTCAAGATTGGAGACTGGGTACTGCGCAAAGTAATGGGCAACACTTTGGTACCTGAAGATGGCAAATTAGGACCTGATTAGGAAGGACCATAGAGAGTGATTGGTTTGGCAAGAAAAAGGGCATATCACCTAGAAGATGTTGATGGCAGAGCTATTCCAAGGCCATGGAACACAGTCAATCTCAAAGTATTTTAGTTTTAGGCTCTTTTCTGAAAACACTTGTAATTTTTCTTTGCAATTTTTCTGAAAACACTTGTAATTTTTCTGTCAATCTCAAGTAGACAGCTTTTCGGTGGAAATTCTTTCCTTTGCAAAAATTCTTCATACTCATTGCTCGGCGCCGGGGGGGGGGGGGTGTCACGCCCCTAACCCGCCCCTATAAGTTCTGGGCATGACCTAATCAGAAACAGGCAAAATTACCTGTTATAATTAATTTTCGGGGCCTGAATGGAAGCGTTAAAATAGTCAAATGACACGCAAACACATCCATTGAGCTACTACAACATGCCAGGACCATGACTCAGAACTAAACATATAATAAACACGCATCTGAGATTAGGTTACATATATATATCTGCAATCCAGCTCAAGATTGGGCACCAAACAAAATATTACATACAAACAACTTTCACCAGCAACATTAGTACGTAATGACGTTGTTTAACAAAACTATCCTAGCATGCAAAGGTTTCTCCAAGTGCTGCTGTCCCTTAGGTTGACAAAAGATGGATGATAATGATGCTAGACTTGATCTCCAAGTTGATTACCTCTGAGTCGACAAAATAACGAATGAGACAAGCTCTGAATAATAATAATTAAGCAGTTTAATAGTTACAATTCATAACGACAGTACATTTACTAGAACGGAATTCAACAGTTAAGTTGAGATTATTTTATTCCCAGAATGGCCTTTGGCCTCGTGTTACAATTATTACAGAACGGCCTAATGGCCCAGAATTATCAGAACGGTCTTCGACCCGGAAACGACCTTACGCCCGAAATTATCGAACGGTCTTTCGACCCAAACAACCTTTACGGCCCGAATTATCGAACGCATAAAAGCGTGTGAGCAGCGTAGCGTAACAGAAATAGCAGATGTATGGATTCAAGAGGTGGCTCGTACGGATTCCAGAGGTGGCTCCCACCAAGGTGTAGCACTTCGTTCCGTATAGCACTTTGTTCCATACCAAAAATCAGTAAGTCTCACTATGTCATAATATATACAAATGAGTATCATAACGGAACATCTACAGATGTCATTAAAACAGATTAGTCTTACAGTCACATAGAGACACACAATTTCTTTTTATCATTCAGATGAGTTAGCATAAGTAGATTACACAATAACCATTAACTCCAAAGGTACAGAAGTATTATAGTGCCATAATGTGCCCACATCGTTTTAACTATCAGAGTAGTTGTCTTGTAATTAACGAAACATGATTATTAATGAGGGTCAAGAGCGAACATATTATTAACAGACGTATACATGCCATTCCATTATAAGTCCCATTTATTCATTAAGAAACGATATCATTTACGTGTAGGTGATAGAAAATTAATATGCATCACAGACAGAACAGAATGATTCCATAGTCATACCGATGTATGCAGCTCTTTCAATATTCACACTGATTGCCAACTGGCATAAGGCTAATGTGTTCACTTACGAAGGATAGAGCGTTAGTACCATAGTCATTAATAGTAAGTACAATGTACAAATGGTGTACTATTACTCACAGTGTTCAGGTGCTTGGTCCGCCCCTGTAGCTGACCCTATACAATTCACGTAATTCAAACATAATTTATCATGGTATATTCAAGTCAATATTAGTTAACAAAATATAATCCAACAAGGTCAACACCACTTCGTTTATTAACACCATTTGCAATTCAACATAATGCAACATAAATCCTTGAATCATATTCCAACATTCTAAAACCAAGTTCATATTATCTATATCATTAATAGATTATTTCCCCAATTTTCCCTTCACATTACAACATGAATTACAATGTTTATACCATAGTTCATTCGTAAATTTTAAACATAATTTTCAAGTATCACCAAATTCCAATTAAACTTGCACACATGTAATTCAACCTACTAATTTCATGATTCTAGTTCCAATTTGGCCAAATCATCAATTAACATCATTACCCAACCTAGGGTTCCAAGAAAACATTGAAATTTAAACAAAAATTCAAACTTATTAATCCATCACTTTTCATTCCAATTTTTCCATTGATTAAACACCTAGGATACATGGTTCATCACTTTAACCCATCAATTTAACTCTCAAGATTCCTTACCTCAAGAATTAAGCGAGCCTTAGTGAGATTCCTCCATAATTTCGGAATTCCAATCGGTTGCAAATGTTGATCTTCATGCCTTCTTCATTCCTTGGTGGAAAATCTTAATCAAAACTTAGAGAAATGGTGAGGATTTGGGGTCAAAACTCTAGGGTTTTCAGACCTAGGGAGAGAGAAGAGAAGAGGGGAAAAGGAAGTGTGAGAAATGATCAAAAAAATCTCTTTTTAATCTGCTGTCCCGTAATTCCCGCTCGAGCGGAGAAATTCCCGCTCGAGCGGACCTGTTTTCAGCACAGATTTCGAAACTTTGAACAGGTATAACTCTCCCATCCGGACTCCGTTTTAGGTCGTTCTTGTGTCCAAATTGAAGCCCCGGAAATAAGCTTTCCAATGGTTCTAACCTCACATTCAAATTCAAAGTGTGGAAAAAGAAAAGGGCAAAAGAGTGACGACTGATCGTAGATGAATCATTCAAATTAAAGCTTTTGGTTCCTTCCTACTCTACCTTCATTGTACCACCTCAACCCATATACCAAAATAACATAAGAAGGTTCTAAGTACACTAAATGTTAAGGACAATCTTACTTTCCACGCTCGAGCGCCGCCTCACCGCCGAGCTCATAGACTAATAAGCGATCCGCTCGGCGAGATTTACAACTAACAGAATCTCAGGCCGTCTGCGAATTTGCTGGGAACCCCAAAAGTCCGCTCGAGCGTTAACTCTTCCGCTCGAGCGGAGGGAAAAGTTCTGGGTCGTCACAGGGAGGGAGGGGGGAGGGGAAGGGGGGATGTAATCAGGAAGGTTGGCAGGTTTGACCAATACTTTTTCTCTCTAGCCGAGATAAGGATCTAGGTTTAGGAAGGTTGGCAGGTTTGACCAACATTTTTTCCTCTGGCCAAGATAAGGATCTACGCTTAGGAAGGTTGGCAGGTTTAACCAACACTTTTTTCCTCTAGCCGAGATAAGGATCTACGCTTAGGAAGGTTGGCAAGTTTGACCGACACTTTTTTCCTCTAGCCGAGATAAAAATTTAGGCTCAGGAAGGGTGGCAAGTTTGATTAACACTTTTTACTTCCTTCAGCCAAGATAAGGATCTAGGCTCAAGAGGGTTGGCAGGTTTGACCAAACATTTTTATAATCTTTAACCGAGCTATGTATTTAGGCTAAAGAAGATTGGCACATATGACAAACTTTGTTTCGTTTCTTTCTTAACCGAGGCAATAATCTCTGCAATTAATCTCAGTTTAAGAAGTTTACAGTTTTCCCCATGGTGATCATCAGTCGAGATAAAGTATCTCGGCTAGAAAAATGTGGGCAGGATAAGGTAAAACCAAGCTAAACTAGTCCGGCTAGTAATATAGTGTGAATGTACACTACAACACAGGAAAAAGGAGACATACCGAGCCAGAAGAACAAAAAAGTTTCTTTCATTCATTAGCAAGCGATTACAAAGGGTGGAACATATAGCCCGGTTACATTTCAAAAAAGCACAAACAAAACAATAAAAGGTTTTCTGGTCAAGCGAACAAGTCATCAAGGTTAGTGTCCAGGTCACCCCGAACTTTGCCACTAAGTAGGTCAGTTTTGGCGTCAGCCTCCTAGGTTAGATTAGCCACAGGCACCTCGTCAACAGTACTTGGCACGGTTTAGCTGAGCAGATCAACTCGAGTAGGTAGTGAAGGCTGAAGACTGAGATCAGTGTTGGCATGTGGAGCATTAACTGGATCAGGGGTCTCCTATTCCTCTTCTTCCTCTTAAAGAAACTTCTGTTGGACTGCGTTTGCATAGTCCACCATGTAGCTCGGTATGAAATGCGAAGGGGGATTCCAAAAGATGTCTGCATCTGGTGCAAGGCCAAGCTTCTCTACCGCAGCTTGCCAACCACTCTTGAAGAAAATGTCTTTTGCAGCCTCGCACTGCTTGACGTAGACCTCCTCACCCTTTTCAAAACCGCGCTCTTCGGCATCCTCTATCTATTTTCTTAGTGCCTTTATCTCGACATCTTTCTTCTTCTCTAACTTGGCCAACTCCCAAAGGTAACGATCTTTTCGCTTGGCCAAAGCTTTTTGCTTGTCCTCCTTAGTAGTACTAAGGAGCTTGGCCAAGTGATCGCGGTCGGCGCTCAGATCAGCAAGCTTTGAATGAAGCTCTTTCAGCTCAGCTTCCTTGGCTTTGCCATCTGCGATGGCCACCTTGGTTGTTCTTCACAATTCCAGTATGCGCTGATGGGCAATCTAGTTCTTTTGCACGACCTACAGAGCAAAGGAAATAAGTTATCTTAACCGATCGGCAAGTCTAAAGAAAGACTAGAATATGTGGAATTTAGAATTACCAGAATTAGTAACTTGTTGGTAGATCGTATCGCCTTCAGCTCAGTTAAATGAGCATGGTGCTCAATGTCGGCTGGAAGGCAGACACTTTTGACCAAGTTAAATGCCAAAAGATGGTCATTCTTGGCACAAATAGAGTTAGATGTTGTCATGGCTCGGCCCTTAAAAGACACAACTAATGTCCACATTAGAGTAGGGGACGGGTTAGCTCGCTGTCCACCTATGGATGGTGCAGGGAGCACAGCCTCAGGCTGCTCAGTTTCTTTTTCATCCATTAAACGCTGTGTTTGACCTGCCGAGGTAAGGGGTCTTTTGTTGGGCCAGGATGACGAGGCTTTGGCAGTTAGAAAGGTGACCACGGCTTCACGGACATTATCGGCTGGGGGCAGCTCGGTCTGCGCCTCGACGTTAGAGGCGGCAGTCTATTCGGTAATAAGGGCACGAATAGCTCGCTTCTTTGCCATCTCCTGTTCTTCAGTGAGAGGGATTAGGTTGACTTGGGAAAGAGTGCGGTTTGGCTCGGGTGATGATTCTAGGAGGAAATCAGTTACTCTAGTGACGGATGAGGGCCTCGTCATCTGCATGCAATGTCATGGCTTGCTTGTAGTGACGGATGTGATTGGTGGGGTCTGATTTTCCATCATAGAGAGTGAATGACAGAGCTTTGAACTTTTTGGGCAGAACCGCCCTTGCGATCCGTCGCACAAAAGGATCATGCTGGTTTTCTTCATCTGAACTGTTTCTTCTGCGCTTATACCTTATACGTGGACTCTCTTCAGAGAAATGAGAAGTTTCGGATTATCCCTTCTTCTTGGGCTCCGGGGATAATGAGTCTGAGTCCCTATCAGTGTCTTGTTGTCGGGCTCGAGGTCGTCGACCACCTGCCCTTAGAGGTCGTTCCGGATCTTGGCGTACAGCTTGTTTGGACTTCGCCACTTCCAAGGCCAAATCCTGACGGAGACGTTCGTTCTCAGCGATCATGTTCTCCAACCTCTGTTCGTTTTGCTTTGCTTGTTCCATGATCGCTTGCATTGCCTCATGCTTTGAAGTTGAGGGTGAGGCGAAGTTCAAAGCACGTCTTGCGAGGATAGTCTCTGGTCTAAGCATGTTTGTTGGAGTGAGTTCGTCTCTTTGCATGGTTTCATCAGTGGCTATCGGAGGGTCTTCCGTTACGCCTGCCATGGATGTGTTTGAGTATTCCCACAAACGGCGTCAGTTGTGGAGAAGTGGTTTGGAAATACTCTTCAGATCCTGGGGGACACTTGTCATCCTCAAGAAGCCACCTGAAAAAGAATTAACACTCCGGTCGGGGGTGCCGGAATTAGCACTCCGATGGATAAGTCAGTGTATACTCTCTTGATTGCTTATATTTTAAGTTAAACATGCTAATTCTCACGTACCTCTTTCTGGCTGATGTTCTTCTATTTATATCTTTTCTTTCTTGGGCCTTGGGATTGGGTCCACTTTTGATTCGCCATTCGGCTTCTTTTGTAGCAAACCGCTTTTCACTCGGCCCCTTGCTCAACCGGCTCTTTGGTCGAATAGGATAGGATTCGAGTGTGCGAGGCGACGCCAAGTGCTATATATTTCGACTCTTCAAGTTTGACTATTCGGCCTCTCTACGACTCCCAATATTCGACCCCCACAAGTCCCGAATCAAAAGAAATCATAACTGCCCTTGGCTGTATACCACTGTCGTTCTATACTGTACTCAGCTTTTCTTCCTGAGATAAAGAGCGCAACCGAACTAATAGATGATGAACAAGGATGACCTAATCAAGAAAACAGAGAGGACTGTTGAGCTGGAGATAGTTACGGTTGAACTTCAGGATGAAGTTGCCTACGTATCCCAAAAATCAGAATCAAGCCTTACGTAGTTCGATTCAGGTTCGCTCGAGTATTAACTCTCTCCTTTTACGCTCTAACTTTTGCCAAAGTCACCCTTTAGGGTTTTCAACCTTGCGAGCTCAATTTTTCTTTATTTTTAATTTTTCATGCTCTAACTTTTGCCTAGGTCACCCTTTTGGGTTTTTGGCCTAGCAAGCCTCTTAGGGTTAATATTTCTTCAATTTATCCATGTTGATTGGTTGCGAGAACTCCAGGCCATCCAAGTCCATAAGAATAACCACCTCTCTTGATCAGATTGACTTGATGATGTAAGGACTAGTCCAATTAGGTTTGAACTTGCCCCTAGGGTCATGAATGGGAGCTCGGTTGTCTTTCAGCACCATGTCCCCTTCTTAAAGATTTCTAGACTTAACTTTCTTGTTAAAAGCCCTGGTAATCTGACGTTGGTAGCCCTGGACATGATATAATGCTCTTAGTCTTCTCTCATCAAACAACATCAACTCCTCAAACCTACTTTGCTTCCAATATGCCTATGCTATTTGACACTCGGCCATAATTCGTAGTGAGGGCACTTCAATTTCGATCGGCAAAACAGCCTCCATCCTGTAGACAAGAGAATAGGGGGTTGCTCCTGTAGATGTTCGGATTGAGGTTCTGTAGCCCCAGAGTGCAAATGGCAATTTATCTGGCTAGTCCTTGTAGGTTTCCACCATCTTCTGCAGAATTCTCTTGATATTTTTGTTTGTAGCTTCGATTGCTCCATTGGTCTACAGCTTGTAGATTGATGACTTATGGAAAGCCACATTATATTTCTTAAGAAAGTCTATCACCTCTTTCTTGAAGTGTATCCCATTATCGAAGATAATCTCACTGGGCACCCCATACCGGCATATGATGTTGTTTTTGATGAACTCAGCCACATGCGATGCTTTAGCACAGAGTAGGGCTGGGCCTCCACCCATTTTGTGAAGTAATTGGTTGCTACCAGAATGAATTTATGCCCGTTTGACCTTTTCGGCGTAACTATGACGATAACATCTATTCCCCAAACAGAGAATGGCCATGTTGAAGTCATGTTGTAGAGTTTTGATGGGGGAATGTTCATGCGATTGGTATGAATTTGGCATTTGTGACAGCACTGCACAAAACCAATACAATCCTCTTCCATGGTTGACCAGTAGTAGCCTTGTCTAAGGATTTTTCGAGCGAGCATCACACCATTCATGTGGGCTCCACACTCTCCTCCGTGAATGGCCTCTATAAGGTGCTTTGATTCCTCTTCCTCAACACATAGTTTATGCATTCCCAGATGGCCTCTTTTGTACAGTTTGCCTCTGCAGATAATAAATTGAACGGGCGGACGCTGTATTCCCCTTTTGCCCTTAGCATTTGCTTCTGGTGGATACCACTACAACAAAAAAGGATTTTTACGGCGCGCAATGCACGTCGTAAAAACCTTTCTACGACATGCAGCGCGCGTCATATTATGACCAGTCATGGAAAGTCATTCACTTTCAACGACATGTTTCGTGCGCCGTTAAAAACTATTTAATGACAGATTTTGTGCGTCGTTGTTACTTTTTCTACGACAAGCTATAGTACGCCGTTAAAAACTATTTAACGACAGATTTTGTGCGTCGTTATTACTTTTTCTAGGACTACTTTTGCACGCTGTTAATTGGTGAGACAAATAACGACGCTGATTGCGTCCCATAAAATATGTAATACAACGACTTATTATGCCTGCCGTAAAATATTCATTTTTTTTTTTTAATTCAGCAGGTTCTATTTGACCAATTTTGTACAATCTAACAAATATTACAAACAACCATCACAAAACATTAATCAACCACCAAAATATTATTTGAAACATCAAAAAGAAACTATATCCATAAATTATAAACATTCGAAAACTATATCCTTAAGTTCTAAACTATACAAAAAGTTTAAACCATCCAAAACTATGCATATCTAACTTTCTAAACATATCGATAACTATTAAGAGATTATCTAAAACTAATGACAATAGTTCCTATAACAATTGCAGCTACAGCTATAGCAAATCCACTTGCTCTTATCATAGGGACGAGGGTGCCTAATGTATATGTTAAGACACCTAAACTCGCGACAATAGTTGGAGTAACTAATCCTGTTGCATTTCTTGTCTGCATGACAAAAGAAACTTCATGTAAGTACAAAAATCAACGATAAAAATATTTTTTGAGGTATTAAGAATAGTTGCCATCGTTCTAGCAAAAGGCATAGTATAAATAGGAACAGAAAAGAAATGTCCAAAATCTACGATGATCCAACAAAGGGTTATTCACATAACTAGGATCAGAAAATGAGGACCAATCATTATTCTTTTTGGGTAGAGGCTTTAACATCAGCTGTTGTTTATCAAATCCTGGGGAAATTAGCACATACTGCAACATTTTTACTGATAAATTTATCTCTCCATACCTTGTTAATTCTCCAATCTAATTCTCATTCAATTCTCTTAGTTTGTAACAAAGAACAAAAAAAAAAAAAAAAACAAGGGCACCCTTTTATGTTAATGTAGAAAGTGCAAACAGCTCAACTATTCAGCAAGAACACCATTCATGGTTGCATTGTTGCAAAGAGAAATTCATAGACATAAAAAAAAGAAAAAGAAAAAGAAAAATACCATTGTCAATCATCCCAAGATCCACATCCCTCTCATAGTAAAGGAAAGGACTCTTAAAACCTTTAAATAAAATGAAATGTGCCCCATCTGTCATCTAAATACATCAAAACAAAATTGATCAAAATACTACTAACTGAGTAAACTACCAACATTGTTTTAATTTAGAAAAGTTCAGGAACGCTCTAGATATATAGCAATCAAGCAAACATAAATAAAGAATACAAGCAACTCAAGAGCTCACTTAGCAAAATTGACATTAATTCTTAGTTACAACATTGATGGTTCAATATACAAGACATATACCAAAAACTAATAAATATAAAGGGAAATGAACATGTCACGCACCAAAATATGGTGCCACACACTTCTCTCACATGCACGTAAAAAGATGTGAGAGAGAAGTTTATGGCATTGACAGCATCCAAATATATATATATATATATGCATATGTTCATTTATTCATATAGTGATAAGTTCAACAAATATCTTTGAACAATTGTAATGGTTCCAAATTTTTCAAAATTTGGAAAATACGAACAGCATCCGATAAAATCAAACTACTGGACTGAAAACCCATAACATGTAGTGTAGGATACCTACAACGGAAGAAAGAAATGAAAAACAGTCACACAATTATCCACCTCTTTATAGGATATTAAAATCATCCAAATCTAAAAAGTTAATAGCAACCTGCATACAACATTCCTCTACCTCTACTGTAATGATTTTACTCTCTCAGACATAACAACACGGTTACTTCCAGGTATTAAAGGCTCCTCAAGGAATGCACCAACAAGAACTAAGAAGACTCCATTTCTCCTACAAAAATCCTTGCTATCCTCAACTTTATTCAACCAACAATGATAAGGGCCTGTACATTTCATTTCAAACTTTTACACGGGCAGGGGTGGAAGCCACATCAAACCAGATGAATTATAGTCACATAGACAACCAAAAAGAAAAAAGAAAAAAGAGTGAGACGGTACCACATGCTTTTGAATTTAATCAAATTGATGAAACAAGAGAAATTATAATAAATGAAAAGAGAAAAGAACAAATTATGCTTCATACATAATTAATTAGAGCTTACCATAAACAGTACTTGCCAAAAAAGAGACCATCCATGGCACATGCTCAGTGCATACTATTATCTATAAAAATAATTATTTTAATATGTATAGTAATAAAATAAAAAAAGAAAAGAAAAATACTACCATATGGATTTATGCTGACGAAATTACTTCCTACAATTTCTGGACATTGTTTAAAATGATACTCCACATTCATATTTTAACAATTTTTTTCCCAAAGTGAGAAAGGGATTAAGCTCTTTACAGAATTGCAGATCCATTAGAACTATGTCAGAATTACAGGTAGTAGCAAAATGGTCATAGGCACATTATGGACCTAATAAAAAATGATACTAGAATCAGACCCCTAAAAAAGCTTAGTAATAAGCAACAAGAAAGGGAGGATCAAGTTTGTCAACTGGTTAATGTGGGGGCCGAATATATGAAGAAATCATAAGGTGCATGCCATTGGAAGACTGATATTAATCGGCTGTAACCTACGAGAGTGGGAAGCCGAATATAATATGAGTGCCGAATAAGTGTAAATCCTTAGGGCCGAATAATAGAAAGGACAATGATTAAAAAGTAGGCCTTGGCCCCGAGGATCAAAAGGAATAGGTATAAATACAAGAACAATGAGTTGAGAAAGGTATGTAAGAATTACTTCACTTAACTTAGTAAAGAAGCTATCTTGAGTGTCTGAACTGACTTGTCTGTCGGAGTGCTAATTCCGGCACCCCCGACCGGAGTGTTTGTATCTTTTCAGGTGACTAGCTGAGGATCACTAGCGTCTCCCAGGATCTGAAGAGTATTTCTAAACCACTTCTCCACATATGTGGGAATACTCAAATACATCCATGGCAGGCGTGACTGAAGATCCTCTGATAGCCACTGACGAGACCGCACAGAGAGATGACCTCACTCCAGCAAATATGCTCGGAAAGGAAACCATCGCTGCAAGACGCGCCTTGAACTTCGACTCACCAACGACTTCAGCGCAAGAGACGATGCAGGCGATCATGGAACAAGCAAAGTAGAATGAACAAAGGCTGGAGAACATGATTGCTGAAAACGAACGTCTCCGTCAAGATTTGGCCCTGGAAGTAGCAAAATCGAGAGAAGCCATGCGCCAAGATCTTGAACGACCTCCGAGGGCCGGTGGACAACGACCTCGAGCTCGACCAAAGGATACCGATAACGACTCCAACTCATTACCCACGGAGCTCAACAAGAAGGAACGATCCAAAACTTCCAGCTCCTCCGAAAAGAGTCTACATACAAGGAACAAGCACAGGAGGAGCAGTTCAGACGAAGAGGACCAGCACGATCCTTTTGTCCGACGGATTGCAAGGGTGGCCCTGCCCAAGAAGTTCAAAGCTCCGTCATTCACTCTTTACGATGGAAAATCATACCCCACTGATCATATCCGTCACTACAAGCAGGCCATGACATTGCATGCAGACAACGAAGCCCTCATGTGCCGAATATTCCCCAGTAGCCTAGGGCCATTAGCTGTTAGGTGGTATTACAAGCTGGAGCCGACTTCGATCAAAAGCTTCCATCAATTACAGAAATCCTTCAGGGCCAGGTTCATCACAACCGAGGTACAACTGAAACAGGCCGACTCTCTCTGGGCTATGCAGATCCAGTCAGGAGAAACGCTCAGAGCGTATTCGGCGCGCCATTGGGAGTGCTTCAACCTCGTCGACGACGCTTACAACGACTCCATGGCCATCACCGCCTTCAAAATGGGACTACGTCCTGACAGTGCTTAGCCTCGACGTAAGACCCCCAAAACAACGGGCATTGATGAAGAAAGTTGAAGTGTCACGCCCCAAACCCGCCCCTAAAAGTTTGGGCATGACCCATTCGAAAACAGACACAAAACTTGATATACATATCATATGGGGCCTGAACGGAAGCATTTAATAACATATAATAGCGTAAAAAAAAAATATATAATAATAATACCCATTGAGCTACCACTACTATGCCAGGATCACAGACAGAACATAATGCAGATAAATATACAGTGACGTATATCTGAAGATAGTTATGTACATATACATCTACTTTACATTCACATCAAGCCTCATAGACATTTAGGGTACAAATTAAAAGCTTAACAAAACTCCAAAACTTAAACGGTCAACACCTAACAGCTTAGACACTCAAGGCTTGGCAATCGTAACCGGTTGTGTTAAGGTTGACCTCCTGCTGAGTGCCTCTGAAATGACATAAAATACAGTGAGTCAAGCTCAGTGAATAATAGTACGTAAATCATGTAATGTTTCACTTAAACAATAAAGTATATAACTGCAGAAGTATATGTTTAATTACACTCTGTATATATAGCTCAACCATCATGAGTCCGGTTTCCTTGACAAAGCAGTTTAGTATGTACAGAGGATCCAAAATGTTCATATACTCACATAACAGAATAGCCATCAGTCCGAAAAGTTACAAAATAGCCTTTCGGCCCAGTCATAACAGAACGGCTTATCCGCCCAGAGATAACAGAACGCATAAAGCGTGAGGGTACAGAACTAGTAGAAAATAATAAGTTTTGAAACCAACAGACATATCATGCTAAATCGCAAACAGATCGATAGACAATATGTACAAATGAATAAATAAACAGAGCGTATCAGTTCCAAAGTCATCGAATATATCGCCGGACCATAGGATACACTAATCATCTCGGTTTCATGCGGATACTTGGTTTAAAGGCGAACATGGGTCCATTTACTCATTTAGAATCGACATGGTAATAAAGAATTATTACTCGTTAGTGACAGAACAAAGTCATTCAAAGTCATACCGATGTTTGCCAATCTTTCAACGTTCTCACTGATTTTCAATCATCACAATTGGTTGTGTAACATGTTCGTATAGCACTTACAATGAACAGAGCATTAGTGATAATAACTATCAATGATAAATAAAATGGACATCCTCGTACTATTACTCACAGTGATTAAATGCTTGGTCCGCCTCTGTAATTGACCCTACACAATTCATAATACACATAGAAATCGGGTCACATATCATTATTCCGTTTTGAACTAGTTTAATTCTCTTTATTCCATTTACACATTATTTGGCAATTCAACATGAATCAAATTAAATCCTTGAATCTCATTTCAACATTCCACACCCAAGTTCATGTCATCCATATCTTTAATAAATTATTTCCTTAATTTCCTTTCCATTATAGCATAAATTCTAATGTTTATAACAAAGTTCATTCGCTAAATTAAAACATAATTTTCAAGTGTCACCAAATACTAATTAAATTTGCACATATAAAATTCAACCCACTAATTTCATGATTCTACTTCCAATTTGGCCATATCATCAAATAACATCATTACCCAACCTAGGGTTTCAAGAAAACATTAAAATTCAAAACAAATTCAAACTTATTAATTCATCACTCTTCATTCTAATTTTTCCATTGCTTATACACCTAGGATACATGGTCCATCACTCTAACCCATCAATTTAACTCTCAAGATTCTTACCTCAAAGCCTTGGTGCGATTCCTCCATAATTTCGGAATTCCAATCGGTTGCAAACGTTGATCTCCATGCCTTCTTCCTTCCTTGGTGGAAAATCTTGGTCAAAACAAAGAGAAATGGTGAGGATTTGGGATCAAAACCCTAGGGTTTTCGGTCCTAGGGGAAAAGGAGAGAAGAGGGGAAAAGAATGTGTGAGAAATGATCCAAAAATCTGGTTTAAAAGCTGCTGTCCCGTAATTCCCGCTCGAGCGGAGAAATTCCCGCTCGAGCGGACCTGCTTTCAGCACAGATCTCGAAACTTTGAACATGTATAACTCTCTCATTCGGACTCCGTTTTAGGTCATTCTTGTGGTCAAATTGAAGCCCCGGAGATAAGCTTTCCAATGGTTCTAACCTTACATCCAAATTCAAAGTGTGGAAAAAGAAAAGGGTAAAAGAGTGACGGTTGGTCGTAAATGAATTATTCAAATTAAGATTTTTGGTCCAATCTTACTTTACCCTCATCTCATCATCTCAATCAATAACCCAAAATAAGGTAAGAACATTTCAAATACACTGAGAAGAACATCAAAAATGAGTCCACATGCTTCAGAATCAAACTTAACCAGGCGACCCGCTCGAGCGCCCAACCTTGCGCTCGAGCTCGCAGACCAACAAAGTCGTCCGCTCGAGCGTAAACTCCCCGCCGGCGGAGAATCACAACTCCTGAATCTCGGGCCGTCAAAAATTGCGAAACCCCAAAGTCCGCCGAGCCACTCCTCCGCTCGAGCGGAGGAAAGGATTTCTGGGTCGTTACATCCTTCCCTCCTTACAAAAATTTCGTCCTCGAAATTTGAGAAAACCAAATAGAAAATAGGTCAAACATATACAGAAACACACCCTATAATGTTCCAAAACTAGGTCCACACTTGGGATAGAAAAGGATCAGAAATACATTCGATCAACATAGACGTATCAAAATTTCAACGGGCAAGGACAACACTAACCAACTATAATCCCACGGCCTATAACAACTTCTCAATTTCAAAAACAATTCCCATTGTACGGTCCATCACCAAAATTCAATTGCCCTTCAATTAGCGGCACCACCAACTCTCTATTCCATTGACACTAAAAGCATAGAATAGTGAGGACCATCATACAATTACCCCTTAAAGACACTCACATAGGGGCTCCTACTCAACTTCAAGAGAGGTCAATCAAAAGCTCAAACATACCTTAAACTTTAAAATCTAACCACCCTTTTCACCTTCTCACTTACTTCTTTTCTTTTCAATCCTTATTGCTTTCTAGGCGTAAGAAGACTTCTCAATATTAATTTAATGTGGTAGTCAATCAACTTGTAATCATGTAGTGAGTATTGTCCAAAGTTGTCTAAACATGTAAGAGGAGGTAAATGTCCAATAGGTATTGCTAACCCATTAATAAAATGGAATATTTCCATGTCCTTTTGTTTCCACCAGAATCCACGAGATCGTGCAAAACAGTTCACATCATGTTATGACATAGCATAAATTGAACAAATAAATAGAAGCATATTCGTACAGATTCTTAGTTATACTTGAATCAGAAACAAAAATCAGAACTTATACTTGATCATAATCCACCCGTGCAAGACCGTCGGTGGCAAGAGATATTTTGTAACATACTTATACCACGGTAGTTTTACCCCCGGGCAAGGGCCCTTAATACCTTTACATACATGGATCATCATTCCTTAATTCGTAACATAACGTATCAGAAAATGAAGCAGTGCTTGTCATATCATGTCATTATCGTGCACTTAACAGAATAGAATAAGTCACTTCTTACGTGGGTCCAACTATTATCCAAAACACAACTTATCAAAATACATATACAATACCTTTTCAAATCATAGATCCAAACAATACCATGACAAAAAGACATCACTATATCGTAACTAAATCTTTCATACTTAGTGTTTAAGCCATTCATGACAACTGAAACAGATTCAGATACATGCTCATAATCATATTCATATTTAAATTTTGCATAAGATCATATATGGCTAACAGGTAGGTCCGAAGACCACATCAGGTAGGTCCGAAGACCACAACAGGTAGGTCTGAAGACCACATCAGGTAGGTCCGAAGACCACAACAGGTAGGTCCGAAGACCACAAATATAATCGGTGCCACAATTACTTATACCATTTTAACAGATTGGCATGTTGGCCCAGAATTATCAGATTGGCCTTTCAGCCCAGATAGCCTTTCGGCACAGATATATCAGAAATATACAGAAGTGTGTATGGACTCAAGAGGTGGCTCGTACGGATTCTAGAGGTGGCTCCCACTAAAGTGTAGCACTTAGTTCCGTACAGCACTTTGCTCCACACCAGAAGTCAATAAGTCTCATCATGTCATATTATAAGCAAAACGAGTATCATAGCGGAACAACCATAAGGTCATCAAAACAGGCTTTTCAAAAATTCAATCATTTCGTATAATAGACATGAAAGGTATAATAGACATGGTTCATAAACCTTAACGTAAACAAATTTCAAATCATTGGTCTTAACAGTACCATGACAAGGAAGACAAAATATATCATGATAAACATAATATATAATAACAGTATATTCACCAAACGAAATTCAACATTGATTTAGGATTAGTTTACTTTCAGAATGGCCTCTGGCCTCATTTTACAAATTTTACAAAACGCATCGATGGCCGTAATTATCGTAAACGATCTTCGACCCAAAATATGCAAATATATGCGTATCTTTCCACCATTTTATATCCATTAGATTCCAATTCCTATGGATGTCCATATCATGACTGACAGAAACAGAATATCATTAACAGTCATTAGCAGTATTCCAAGTATTCAAACAATTCATCTAAATAAATGTTACATAGAATGGCCCTCGGCCCAGAATGTTACACAGAATGGCCCTCGGCCCAAACAGAATGTTACCAGACAGAATGTTACATAATGTATGGATTCAAGAGGTGGCTCCCACCGAAGTGTAGCACTTTGTTCCATACCAGAAATCAATAAGTTTTACATCTACATTGCATACTATAACATGTCATGTCGTAAACGGAACTACTTACAGAACATATTACATAAACGGAATCAGAACAGAATAGCACCAAATTCATATAAATAACATCATATAACAGGATACATAAGTCATCTCATGAGTCCTTTCAAATGGCCATAATCATCTCACGTATATCAAAATATTACTAATAGGCACATAATAACTTACTTCACAATAAACCTGAGTCATCCTTGGCAAAGCATAAGGATTCGTAACTTACCACTCATGTCCCTTTTTCATTTATCTAACCAAGCCGAGAAAATCCTCTATCCTTATTTCCGCCATACTCTACACAACAATCAATCACAATATATACACAAGGAATGCACAATAGACATGATTCATAATCATTAACGTGAACATATTACTGTTACCGTTGCTATCAATCTCTTTATATGCAATAAGGATGTCATGCATGAGACCTAAGTCTTTTCTAGACATCCTACAGCTCAATGGATCCGTGTGTGAGATAGCAACTCGTGCTCTGATACCACTTGTCACGCCCCAAACCCGCCCCTAAAAGTTTGGGCATGACCCATTCGAAAACAGACACAAAACCTGATATACATATCATATGGGGCCTGAACGGAAGCATTTAATAACATATAATAGCGTAAAAAAAATATATATATAATAATAATACCCATTGAGCTACCACTACTATGCCAGGATCACAGATAGAACATAATGCAGATAAATATACAGTGACGTATATCTGAAGATAGTTATGTACATATACATCTACTTTACATTCACATCAAGCCTCATAGACATTTAGGGTACAAATTAAAAGCTTAACAAAACTCCAAAACTTAAACGGTCAACACCTAACAGCTTAGACACTCAAGGCTTGGCAACTGGTAACTGAAGCCACAGGTTAAGGTTGACCTCCCGGTTGAGTGCCTACAGAAACAGACATAAAATACAGTGAGTCAAGCTCAGTGAATAATAGTACGTAAATCATGTAATGTTTCACTTAAACAATAAAGTATATAACTGCAGAAGTATATGTTTAATTACACTCTGTATATATAGCTCAACCATCATGAGTCCGGTTTCCTTGACAAAGCAGTTTAGTATGTACAGAGGATCCAAAATGTTCATATACTCACATAACAGAATAGCCATCAGTCCGAAAAGTTACAAAATAGCCTTTCGGCCCAGTCATAACAGAACGGCTTATCCGCCCAGAGATAACAGAACGCATAAAGCGTGAGGGTACAGAACTAGTAGAAAATAATAAGTTTTGAAACCAACAGACATATCATGCTAAATCGCAAACGGAACAGATCGATAGACAATATGTACAAACAGAATAAATAAACAGAGCAGAACAGTTCCAAAGTCATCTGAATATCGTCAGACCATAGGATACACTAATCATCTCGGTTTCATGCGGATACTTGGTTTAAAGGCGAACATGGGTCCATTTACTCATTTAGAATCGACATGGTAATAAAGAATTATTACTCGTTAGTGACAGAACAAAGTCATTCAAAGTCATACCGATGTTTGCCAATCTTTCAACGTTCTCACTGATTTTCAATCATCACAATTGGTTGTGTAAAATGTTCGTATAGCACTTACAATGAACAGAGCCTTAGTGATAATAACTATCAATGATAAATAAAATGGACATCCTCGTACTATTACTCACAGTGATTAAATGCTTGGTCCGCCTCTGTAATTGACCCTACACAATTCATAATACACATAGAAATCGGGTCACATATCATTATTCCGTTTTGAACTAGTTTAATTCTCTTTATTCCATTTACACATTATTTGGCAATTCAACATGAATCAAATTAAATCCTTGAATCTCATTTCAACATTCCACACCCAAGTTCATGTCATCCATATCTTTAATAAATTATTTCCTTAATTTCCTTTCCATTATAGCATAAATTCTAATGTTTATAACAAAGTTCATTCGCTAAATTTAAACATAATTTTCAAGTGTCACCAAATACCAATTAAACTTGCACATATAAAATTCAACCCACTAATTTCATGATTCTACTTCCAATTTGGCCATATCATCAAATAACATCATTACCCAACCTAGGGTTTCAAGAAAACATTAAAATTCAAAACAAATTCAAACTTATTAATTCATCACTCTTCATTCTAATTTTTCCATTGCTTATACACCTAGGATACATGGTCCATCACTTAACCCATCAATTTAACTCTCAAGATTCTTACCTCAAAGCCTTGGTGCGATTCCTCCATAATTTCGGAATTCCAATCGGTTGCAAACGTTGATCTCCATGCCTTCTTCCTTCCTTGGTGGAAAATCTTGGTCAAAACAAAGAGAAATGGTGAGGATTTGGGATCAAAACCCTAGGGTTTTCGGTCCTAGGGGAAAAGGAGAGAAGAGGGGAAAAGAATGTGTGAGAAATGATCCAAAAATCTGGTTTAAAAGCTGCTGTCCCGTAATTCCCGCTCGAGCGGACCTGCTTTCAGCACAGATCCCGAAACTTTGAACAGGTATAACTCTCTCATTCGGACTCCGTTTTAGGTCATTCTTGTGGTCAAATTGAAGCCCCGGAGATAAGCTTTCCAATGGTTCTAACCTTACATCCAAATTCAAAGTGTGGAAAAAGAAAAGGGTAAAAGAGTGACGGTTGGTCGTAAATGAATTATTCAAATTAAGATTTTTGGTCCAATCTTACTTTACCCTCATCTCATCATCTCAATCAATAACCCAAAATAAGGTAAGAACATTTCAAATACACTGAGAAGAACATCAAAAATGAGTCCACATGCTTCAGAATCAAATGCTAACAGGCGACCCGCCGAAGCGCCCAACCTTGCGCTCGAGCTCGCAGACCAACAAAGTCGCCCGCTCGAAGCGAACTCCCGCCGGCGGAGAATCACAACTCCCAGAACCTCAGGCCGTTTGAAAAATTGCTGGAACCCCCAAAAGTCCGCTCGAGCGGCCACTCCTCCGCTCGAGCGGAGGAAAGGATTTCTGGGTCGTTACATGAAGAGTATTGCAAAGTGGAAGATGATGCCTTGAGAATAAAAGCCGGCCAAATGTCCAAAAAATGGCCCCCCCTGAAATTGCTCAACCAATAAGTTCCGTGCCACCTCCGAGCCTTGAACCACATCAACGCGCTAAACGAGACAATAGGTGGGACACTCGCCGACTAAGCGATCAATGCTCTCACCGGACGAATGAACAACTACAAGTCGACATCATGCGTTCGAGGCGTGCCGACAAGAAGTACACAGAGTTGTCGGAACCAATCGCTGCAATAATGACCAAAGTCCAACACCTTCCATTCTTCAAACGATCGTCAAAGATGGTGGGGCCACCCGACACGTGAAGAAGGGACAGGCGGTGCGAGTATCACAAAGATCACGACCACGAAACGGAGAGTTGTTACGCATTAAAGGATCACCTGGAAGAACTGGACGGCCGACTGCAGCAGTACGTGAGAAAGGGAAAGCCAATCAAGGCACTAGCCTTGATGTAGGACTCACCTCCACTTGGCGTGATCTATATAATCTACAGCCTGCCTGCATCCCCAACCGTGCACACAATTCAATCGCATCCAATCCCCCAAAAGCAATGTATTCCGACCGAATGGCCCAGAGAAGCTCTGACAATCACTTTCAATGACTCCGATCTTAGCGGTATAACAGCTTCCCACATCGATCCGTTGGTCATCAAATTACGCGTAAATCGGTTCACCATTGAACGCATTCTCATAGACCCAGGGAGTACTTCAGAGGTTATGTATTACCAAACTTTCATCAAACTCGGCTTCAACGAGTTAGACCTATCCCCGGTGCCTCACCCACTGTTCGGCTTTAATACGAATCCTGAGTACCCATTAGGGAAGATCATACTACCTATTCGAGCGGGCTCCAGAACGGTCGAAGTAGAATTCCTAGTCGTAAAGCTCACTTCGCCGTATAATGTCATCATGGGGCGAACCTGGTTACATATTATGAAGGCCGTTCCAAGCACTTATCATCAGCTTGTGCGCTTCCCGACAGCCCATGGCATTGAAGAAATCCATGGCTCCCCACAATCGGCACAAGCAGAGATTTTATGAAAGCCCTATCACTGACCCGACCTGTGGGCATTGATACTTGTATATATATCACTTCTGCAATGCAAACCATTTTTCTTCATCGCTCAACTCATTTCTGAAACCACATTATAGCGCTCGTCATGTTGACGATTCAAAGCCCCCCTTTGGTGCAAGACACCCTACGGCCAATTAAGCCTCCGGATTCGGAGCGCCCTTCGTGGATATCACGATTGGCCATACCAAGTCTCCGGATTTGGAGCGCCCTTTGGTGCATGACACCTTAGGGCCGATTAAGTCTCCGGATTCGGAGCACCCTTTGTGGATATCACGATTGGCTACACCAAGTCTCCGAATTCGGAGTGCCCTTTGGTGCATGACACCTTAGGGCCGATTAAGTCTCCGGATTCGGAGCCCCCTTTGGTGTAAGACACCTTAGGGCCGATTAAGTCTCCGGATTCGGAGCCCCCTTTGGTGAATGACACCTTAGGACCGATTAAGTCTCCAGATTCGGAGCGCCCTTCGTGGATATCACGATTGGCCACACCAAGTCTCCGGATTCGGAGTGCCCTTTGGTGCATGACACCTTAGGGCCGATTAAGTCTCTGGATTTGGAGCCCCCTTTGGTGCAAGACACCTTAGGGCCGATTAAGTCTACGGATTCGGAGCCCCCTTTGGTGTAAAACACCTCAGGGCTGATTAAGTCTCCAGATTCAGAGCGCCCTTTGGTGCATGACACCTTAAGGCCGATTAAGTCTCCAGATTCGGAGCGCCCTTCGTGGATATCATGATTGGCCACAACAAGTCTCTTGATTCGGAGCGCCCTTTGGTGCATGACACCTTAGGGCCGATTAAGTCTCCGGATTCGGAGCGCCCTTTGTGGATATCACGATTGGCCACACCAAGTCTCCGGATTCGGAGCGCCCTTTGGTGCATGAGACCTTAGGGCCAATTAAGTCTCCGGATTCGGAGCCCCCTTTAGTGCATGACACCTTAGGGCCGATTAAGTCTCCGGATTCGGAGCCCCTTTTGGTGCAAGACACCTTAGGGCCGATTAAGCCTCCGGATTCGGAGCCCCCTTTGGTGCTTGACACCTTAGGGCCGATTAAGTCTCCGAATTTGGAGCGCCCTTCGTGGATATCACGATTGGCTACACCAAGTCTCCGGATTCGGAGCGCCCTTTGATGCATGACACCTTAGGGCCGATTAGGTCTCCGGATTCAGAGCCCCCTTTGGTGCAAGACACCTTAGGGCCGATTAAGTCTCCAGATTCAGAGCCCCCTTTGGTGCAAAATACCTTAGGGCCGATTAAGTCTCCGGATTCGGAGCGCCCTTTGTTGCATAACACCTTAGGGCCGATTAAGTCTCCGGATTCGGAGCTCTCTTCATGGATATCACATTGGCCACACCAAGTCTCCGGATTCGGAGTTCCCTTTGGTGCAAGACACCTTAGGGCCGATTAAGTCTCCGGATTCGGAGCCCCCTTTGGTGCAAGATACCTTTGGGCCGATCAAGTCACCGGATTCGGAGCCTCCTTTGGTGCAAGTCACCTTAGGGTCAATTAAGCCTTCGAATTTGAAGCGCCCTTTGGTGCAAGTCACCTTAGGGCCGATTAAGCCTCCAGATTCGGACCGCCCTTCGTGGATATCACGATTGGCCACACCAAGTCTTCGGATTCGGAGCGCCCTTTGGTGCATGACACCTTAGGGCCGATTAAGTCTCCAGATTCGGAGTGCCCTTTGTGGATATCACGATTAGCCAGTCTCCGGATTCGGAGCCCCCTTTGGTGCATGACACCTTAGGGCCGACTGTGCCTCCGAATTCGGAGCGCCCTTTGGTGCATGACACCTTAGGGCCGATTAAGTTTCCGGATTCAGAGTACCCTTCGGCACGAATAAAAACAAGAAAACACGCCAACATCCGAAATAGGGTGCTTAACTAAGCATATAAAAAATTCAGAATAAGTCGCAAATGTTTGAAATAAAACTTTTTAGTTGATCAAACAGTTGTTACATAAACGCATCCCGCATTTGAACATTAGAATACCCATTTTCAACCTCAAAATCTAAAAAGGGAAAAAGACACATTGGTAAAGCGGCAGCGCCGAATCAACTCTCGTCACCCAGGAGTCCTCCACGGTTTGCAAAGCCTTGAGCCAACTGTGCCCAAGCCCATGACTTGCGCATTGCCAAACTTCCCTTGATACCATTGACAATGTCAAGGCAAAGATCTAGGACAAGTAAGGATAAACCCAACAGTTGTTGCCTTTCCTTTCGGGGTGCTTTGCTTCGATGACTGGAAGATTCATGCCAACTTTTGGACGTCCTACCTCCCATACGGATGGGGCCTCCGCCGCACTCCATTGCAACACCAAGTTTGGCTGAACTCCGAGCCTCCCTATTTAACATCCCCACTTATCCCACCTCACATAATAAGTGATTGTTTATCTATGCGAAGCGCCCACTCCTTTTATTTTCAACACTGGCAGCAATCTCGAGGCCCCAATCCCGAGGCAATTTCATTAACGCCAAACTCCATGAAACAAACGTCGGTTGACATTCGCCACGGCATAGTTATCCAAATGACTTTTTGAAGCACATGCACTGGCCAAAAATCTAGGCCCCGAGCCGAGTTGAATTTGCCGCAGCCAATCTACCCACTGGCTTTCGGCTTCCTCAGGTTACGCTGGCCTCATTCAGGAATAAACGGCTATCAAATATGGGTCGACCCTGCCTATAAACCGGCGTACCACGTATGGGTTGACCCTGCCGATCAACGTTCATACATTCATTCAAACATACAATAAAACGAAACACATACATGCCGAATATGAATTGCAACAAAATGTTTATAATAGAACGTTTTTTATTCAATAAAACAAACAATAAATTACATAGTTTTGAACGTGATCTGTGTTTCAACCTTACAATAAGTATACTTATACGGCGTCACCCTCATCCTCACTCTTCTCGACTTCAAAAGCGGAAAACGAAAAATGTTTACTGTGGTAGAGTGGCGATGCCGAATCAATGCCCGACGCTCGAAGAGCCTCCGCAGCTTGAGATGCCTTGATCCAACCGTGTCTAAATCCATGATTTTCACATCAGCAAACTTCTTTGGCAAGTTTTTCCTTGGTCTTTTCGATTCCAACTTTTCGGCCTTCATGAAAACCTTTCTCATAGGCCCTCCCCTTCGCGGTCTCCATTGCAAACATACTCGCCGTCTCACGATCGGCAAGCGCGGTACTGATGAGCCGATTGGTAACCCTTTGTTCCATGATTGGGTTTCCCTACCCGGCGGGTTGTGCCTAAGCCGCCTTGGTCTTCCTTAACTCGCGCTCAGCTGCCTCCGCGCGGGCCTCCAAACTTCGAATACGTTCCTCATTCTTCTCTATTTCTCAGCGGGCAGCACGCAACCGCATGCCGATTTCATAGGTAGTGTAAAGCCCCTTCACCGCCTCATGAATGCCTTCGCGAAATACTTCGTAGTCCTGACGACCTACCATTGATTGCTGAACCTCAGCAGGAAAAATTTGTCGAGCAAACTCAACCGCTACATTTGGGTCTCGAACGATCGAGTCCGCCTCTGTCATGGGTCTATTCCCCACAAATACCGCAAAGCTTAATGGGCACGGATTCGCGTCAGATCCCCTCTTGACTCAAGGTTGAGAAGATTTGCCCTGCGACTGCTTGTCCAGCCTGGGCAACCTGCTTCGACGTCAAGGAGACTGACGCCTCTTTCGATCCCTGGAACTCTTACTCTCTATGCGCGAAGGGTCACCACCTCGATTCATGTCTCCACCCAGCTCAGCTAGCATCCTCGTTTCCCCTTTACTGTTAAAGAAGAGTCTATTCGACATTCACACGATACCTTCAAAAGCTAGAGTCAGTTGTTTAATGTGCTCATAAAAGTTGTACCTTTATCATTTATCCTTTACAGAGGCAGTACCCCCGAGGTAATCTCATTAATTGTGAAAACCTCAATTGCCCGGTGCCGACTGGATCCACCTGCCTGGGGCAAGGGCAGATAGATCTATCAATATATTCGGCCTAAGTGCCCCAGCCGGCCCACGAATCGACTTCAGCACTCCTAAGTTCGTCTCATCCGGCGCCCGCCTGATCATGCACCACCTGGGGCAAGGGCAGATAGATCTATCAATATATTCGGCCTAAGTTGCCTAGCTGGCCCACGAATCGACTTCAGAACTCTTAGTTCGTCTTATCTGGTGCATGAATGATCATGCACCGCCTGGGGCAAGGGCAGATTAATCAATCTATTCGGATTAAGTGCCCCAGCCGATCCATGAATCGTTTCAGCATAATACCAACGAACTATTTAGCATACGAATGATAAGTCAATATTGCCAGGATATTCAATCGTGGAAAGCTCAATAGAGTAATCATTCTATCTAAAGTAGTGCCCATGAATCGACTTCAAAACTCCTAAGTTCGTCTCATCCGGCGCCCGAATAATCATGCACCGCCTGGGGCAAGGGTAGATTAATCAATCTATTCGGATTAAGTGCCCCAGCCGGCCCATGAATCGTTTCAGCATAATACTTACGAACTATTCGGCATACGAATGATAAGATTGCCAAGATATTCAATCGTAGAAAGCTCAACAGAGTAATCATGCTATCTAAAGTAGTGAAAGGCAAAAATTCTTCACCAACATAACATCACAAACTGCGCATAAGTAGTAGTGAAACAACAAGATAATTTTCATTAATAAATTGAGCGCAGACAGTAACCAATTTATACATGAAAACTACTCGGAACCAACAAAAGTCCTTAAAACAAAAACATATATTAAAAGGGAAAGCATTTCATAAAATCCGAATAACTCCCATATCAATCCTCGGGGTTAGACTCAAGTGGCTCAATGTTTACCTTCTCATAAGGAATTGGCAAGGCCAATGTAACCCCAGCAGCATCAAGGGCCTTGAGCCACCATGTTTGAAACCCCGATTCTCAAACTTAGGGACTTCATCTATGTATTCCTTGAAGGCGGCGCCTTTTCCTGCTTCGAATGCGGCAGAAGCCTCAGATTCTACCTTTTCCTTGGCCGCCTTCAACTCTGCTAACTCAGTCTTTATCTTGTTAAGCGCCTCCTCGGCTAGTCTAAGCGATTCTTTGCTCGCGTTCGCCCTATCTTCGACATCAGAATGGAGATGATCGGTAGTCCAAGCCCTTTCTACTTCGGCCTCAGCTCGCGCAGTCTCCATTGCGGCCCTCATCATCTCAAACTCGGCTCTGCTCTTTTGATCGCAGACTTCTGACTGCAAACAGTCAATCCTCTCAAGGGCATCGTGTAGGTGGCGACCCAAGTCAGCGATCCTGCCGCCCGTCTGCAAAACGAGTTGGGATCGTTAGATGCCATAGGCAACCAAAATCAAAACAAGTCAAAGTTCACCTACCAAAAGAGCCGACTGAGCAGATAGGGCCATGGCCACCAAATCCGGCACGGCATGAAAGGATGCCTTATCAGCTGGTAGGGAGACTGAAGCCGCCAGGCTCAAGGCTACCACTGGGTCAATAATGATGGATGCGTCAGAGGGAATCGACGTGTCTCTGATCTTTGGCTGCACAATGAAAGGAACAACCACGTCCGATTCTTCTATGCGAGGCCTTTTGTCAGCAAGACTATCTTCTGACTCGGTCTCTCCCTCGGTGCTACGCTTCTTGGCTCGCTCTTCCGGAATTAACCATTCAATGACCGGTTGTTCAATCTCTTTCGCCGTTTCGGCCGCAACAATCTGGGCCGGCTCTTCAATAACGGGTTCGAAAGACTCAATCAAGGCAGATCCAGAATGGGTAGCCTCGGCCTTTTTCCTGGCGGCCATGCGCTCGACATTTTTCTTTCGAGCCATCTGCGTGAGGCTTTCCCCGGCCATACCTTCAAAAAAATCGCCGGGTAGGTCTCCCAAACTTCCAAAAATATCTCCAGAAGAAAACTCCGTCCAACCCGAAGTAGATGGCGAGGTGGGCTGACTACGTCTGGCTGCCTCAAGTGCTGAGTTTAGAGCCTCGTCAACCTCTTTGGCCTCCTTAGCGAACTCTCTGGCTGGGTCGGCGACTACCTCTACCACCGGCTCGACGTCTTGCCCTGAATTAGAAGCTTCGAGACCAACTTGCCTAAGGCTCTTGAAGCTAGGGAAGATAAGAGCCACAAGTTGTTGATCGCCGGATGGAATGGGAATGTTGTCAGCAGCCGAAAAAGTAGTATAAGTGGGCTCGTATCGAAGAAGTATGTGGGCCGCTTTCCCTTGCTTCTGTAAGTTTGGACGGCCGAAGTATCCAAGTGCAGTCGCAATCTAAGCAAGGACTGCGTCGTCAGTAGAAACCAGAATTTTCTTCAATTTACTGCCTGCAAAGACAAAGGGTTAGACACGGAGAGAAGGCCGAGTAAAAGAAAAGTTCAATAAACGCAAGGAGATGCACGGCAACCTGGTTCACCCCTCCGTCTGGGAATAGGGTCTAGGCGACCCTCGCCTTCACCAAATTCCCAGTTCCCTCGGACATTGACCATTACGTCATCCACACGCTTACCAGAACTGGCAAGCATGGTTACCAAATGATGGTAAGTATCCTTGGCCCTAAGAAAATGCCGCCCAAGCCGACCAGAAGATTTGGCTAAGGCATAGCAGTGCCGAATGGCCGAAATGCCAAGGTCAATCCTGAGGCGCTGGTTCAACTCTACGATCCCCATTACGATTCGAAAAAAGTTCACGTTGGGCTAAGAAGGAATTAGACCCCAATAGCGGAGGATGGCCCTAAGGAATGGATGTAGGGGAAAATGGACCCCACCCTCCGCAATGGATAGGAGAGGAAAGACGATTGAATTTCGATCCTCTCTCTTCATATCTAGAGTGTTGTCCGTCACTAGGGATAGATGAACATCGTCGGGGAAGGAAAAGTGTCACCGAAATCCGGAGACACGACCCTCAGAAAGGAGGTCTTTCAAGTGTTTAGCCATTTTCACGGGGAATAAAGGGTTCGCCACAATTAAAATAACAAACAGAAAGTAGGATTGCAGAGAAAAGAGAAGAAGACTTACGAGGAGCAAGGGGGACGAGGGTAGACGGAGAAGAGTTGTAGAAAATGCGAGTCAGAGAAGGGATATCCGCTGGCGGTCCAAGAGTCTCGAATACTTGATGAACTGTGCATTCAAAAGGACTGAAATTTCAAATCACAATAAATATGAGACGCACGAATGAGGCGGGAAAGTGTAATGATGACTGAAAAGGTGTGTGCATTCTGACATCTGTATTGGGATACGTGAAGCCGCCTGACCTATTTTAACTTTTCCAATTCAAGACCAAACACGCCGATTAACTATCGTCAATGGGGAGTACGGGGGGCAATTGTGGGGGCCGAATATATGGAGAAATCAGAAGGTGCGTACCATTGGAAGACTAATATTAATCGGTTGTAACCTACGAGAGTGGGAAGTCGAATATAATATGAGTGCCGAATAAGTGTAAATTCTTAGGGCCGAATAATAGAAAGGACAATCATTAAAAAGTAGGCCCTGGCCCCGAGGATCAAAAGGAACATGTATAAATACAGGAACAATGAGTTGAGAAAGGTATGTAAAAATCACTTCACTTAACTTAGTAAAGAAGCTATCTTGAGTGTCTGAAATGACTTGTCCGTCGAAGTGCTAATTCCGGCACCCCCGACCGGAGTGTTTGTATCTTTTCAGGTGACTAGCTGAGGATCACTAGCGTCTCCCAGGATCTGAAGAGTATTTCCAAACCACTTCTCCACAGTTAATACTTTTGAAAAGAAAATGCCCGTCCAACTCTAATTTTTCAACTGTCCAAAAAAACATCCTAAGATTTGGCTTACTATGGACCCAAGTGATACTCACTCCCTCACTCCCCTTTATACATGATATAAAACCAATGTCATATACAAAATACAAAATTCATTTGGCAACATTTCCTAAAATATATAATCTTGTCAAAGTGATTAAATCAGAGACTAGCATTGTGATATAGAGCTGTAGGTAGGTACTAGGCAGCTAAAATCAACAAGAAGTTCACATGAAACAATGAGTCAAGAACATACGAACTTGGCTAATGCTAACCATCTACTCATTAGTCCAGACTTCTGAACAAAGAGCCAAGTTTATTGGGTTGAAACAGATATTATCCAAATTGAATTACATTCCAACAAAATAAAGGTAAGCAATACTCTTATCATTAATCTCTAAATGTAAAGAGAGTATAAAATCAATTCCTATCAATTAAACACTAAAAGAGTCTTAGAATTGGCAATAATATATAATTAAAAAAAATGTGTAAATTTTAACTAGAATTTACACAATGAATAAAAGTAGGTATAACATTATTATAAAAGGATATGAAAAAATAATAATAATAAACTAAATAAAGAACCCAGTTGACCTTGTTTCATACAGATCTTTCGAAAAGAAGTGGCTTAGAACTTACATTTCATTTTGCTGCTGAAGCTTCCAAAATACCGCATAATTCCAACAAGAATTGTGGCAGAGACTCCACAGGAACTGCCTCAGTGGGGTAGTCCCCCTATGTTAATTTCTCCAGAAATAAAAAAGTCCAGTTGATCAAATACTTAAATCAGCCAAATGATTACTAAAACTCTGACTAACTGTCCCGATATGAACCTCTCTCTGCTTGTTTAATCTGCAATCCTGCTCTTCGTTTTATTGGTGGCCCTATCAAAGTCGATCGCCACCTCATGGCTAAAACCCTTCTAGAAAAATATGTGACCGGAGATGTAAAAGCGTCTAAAGATAGCAAGAAGTAATGAAGAAAGTTATGTTTCTACCCTTTTCCAATGAGTTCTCCATCAATGTACAACTAATAATGGAGTCCAAAATTTTGTAAACAGAAATTAGATTCCCTGTGAACCACAATGACCAGATGCTTCAGCTTCAAATCTTCCTTTTCATATTGTCATGAGTAAAAGAAAGAAGAAACAGATGCAAAATGAGATAGTGATAGAGAATAGAGACAATAAACTTACATTGGAATAAGGAAATCGATAAAATTGGAAGAATACAATGGCGGAATGTAGCAACAATAATGGAGGAGGGTTTGCGTGTGCAATTGAGAGAGAGACCTACAGGAAATGGTATTGCTATTGAGAGAGAGAGAGAGAGAGAGAGAGAGAGAGAGAGAGGAGAGGCAGTTGGGAGGTGGAGGGTTTACACTGATATGTTTATCTATTTATTTAACTCATAAAGATATGGTTTTTCTTTTCTGTTTTCTTTTTATTTTTTATTTTTTGGTGATTGGCGCCCCAAATTTCATTTTGGCGCCTTTTTTTTTTTTTTTTTTTTTTATCATACAATTCACAACATGCATTGTGCATCGTAAAAAGGCAATACTCTTAACGGCAGGCGATGTGTGCGTCGTAAAAAGTGCAATACTTTTAACGACAGGCGTTGTGTGCGCCGTGAAAAGTATTCACTTTTCACGGCTGGGGTATGTGCATCGTGTATAACTAATGTATTAACGGCACGCCATATGCACGTCGTAGAAAGTTTTATTATTTACAGTGTGCATTGTAAGTCGTAAAAAAATCATCGTTATTACCATTCACGGCCTACGCAATCGACGCGCTGTGGTTGGAAAAGTATTTACGACGTGCAAAAAAAACAAGTCGTAAAAGTGAGAAACTACAGTGCGCATTTATTGTATGTCGTTAATGTGGTGCCGTAAAAAGTCAGTTTTGTTGTAGTGTATGCCTAATTTTCTAAGAAATTCCAGATATCTTAATATCAGGGGTTCTTGTCTAAAGCCTTATCTATCGCGGTGATGGTTTCTTAGGCCGGTGTGTACTTCTTGTCTAAAGCCTCATCTATCGCGGTGATGGTTTCATAGGTTGGCGTGTACTTCTGTTCAATAATAATCGGATGCATCCTAACTCCCAAGAGAATGTCTACCATAGATGATAGAGTTGCTAGTGCATCAACGAATCGGTTGTTCTCTCTTAACAAATAGGTAAATGTCAACTTTTCAAACCTTGGAATTAGCATATCCAAGACTTGATGGTAAACCATTATTTTTTTCTTCTTTAACCCGCCAATCTCCGTTGGCTTGAGACATAACCAAATTCGAATCCCCAATGATGTCCAACCTTTTTGCCTCTAGTTTCAAGGCTGCTTCTAAACCAGCAATACACGCCTCATATTCTACTTCGGTGTTGCATACTTTGAACTGAAGTTTGAAAGCTAAGGGTATGTAGGAATCATCAGGTGGTATCAGTACCACACTGATCACAAAACCGTACTGATTCGTCCATGTTTTCCCCTCTATTTGCAGAATATTTTCATCTAGGAAAAGGTACTCTACCGTTTCATCCCCCTCTACTGGGTGATCTTCCAGGAATTACGGTACAGCTCTCCCTTTAACAGACTTGCATGTAACATATGTAAGATCAAATTCGGAGAGAAGAAGCAACCAACGGGCTAGCCTACCCGTAAGAGTTGGTTTCTTAAAGAGATATTGATGGGATCTAATCTCGAAACCAAGATTACGGAGTGAGCTTATAGGTAGTGCCTAAACTTCCGGGTAGCCCCTACCAAGGCTAGACAAGATTTCTCAAGGGGAGTGTAATGGGTCTCGTAATCCAGCATTTTCTTGCTCAAGTAGTAGATGGCTTTCTCCACCTTGGCCTTCGACTCTTGAGCTAACATAAACCCCATAGTTGAGTTTGTCACTGACAGGTACAAAATTAGCAGTTTTCCCGGTTCTAGCAGTAATAACACAGGCAGATTCTGCAAGTACTGCTTGACCTGTTCAAAAGCGAACTGATAGCGATCATCCCATTGGAACTTCTTTTCTTTCTTCAGGAGACCAAATAGTGGTTCAGAAGTCAAGGTTAATTTTGAAATAAACTGCCTTATGAATTGAACTTTACCCAGAAAGCCATGCACCTGCTTTTCAGTCCTTGGTGGTGGCATTTCTAAGATGGCCTTGATTTTGGAAGGATCTACCTCAATTCATTTTCGTGTGATTAAGAATCCCAGCATTTTTCCTGTTGTTACATCAAAGGTGCATTTTTGTGGGTTCAACCTCAATCTATACTCTCTGATCCGCTGAAAGAATTTTTCCAAGGTGGTGTAGTGGCCCTCTCGATCTTTGGACTTGGCAATCATATCATCCACGTACACCTCAACCTCTTTATGGATCATGTCGTGCAGAATGTTAGTTGTAGATCTTTGATAAGTGGCTCCAGCATTCTTCAACCCAAACGACATGACTCAATAGTAATAAGTGCCCCACAGAGTAGTGAAAGCGGTCTTCTTCCTATTCTCGGTGCCATCAGAATCTGGTTATAGCTAGAAAATCAGTCCATAAACGAGAGCAATGCATGGCCTGTGGTGAAGTCTACCAAATTATCAATACACGACAGTGGAAAATCATCTTTCGGACTAGCCTTATTCAGATTCCTGAAGTCGACACGGCTGGCCTCTGCCCTGACTCTGGCTTTGAGGACGAGCCGAAGATGAAGTTGCTCTCTGCCCTCCTCCCCTCTGCGGGCAAGCTAGAGACTTGTGGCCCAACTGACCACATTTGTAACAAGTAACGTCTCCCTGATTGCCTCTCCCAGAACTTGAACTCGGTACTAGAAAGGTAGATCTAGAATATGCTCATTGGGACTACTGAGGGTTAGAACCCCTCTGCCTCTTACCGTTCCCCTGGCCTTCCTGGCTCCTCTTGAAGCCCCTCATCCTCTCCTCCTCCGCCTACATAATGGTCTCAAGACGGGCTGCAGCCTGCACAAGGCGCCCATACTCCCTAGTCATGGACCCGACAACTCAAAACATGAGCCCGGTCCTCAACTTCTTCTCGAACTCCAAGCAGCTACGCTCTTCGGTCGCCACCAACTCGGGTGCAAACCTCGACAAACTGGTAAAGGTGGCCTCAAACTCTGCCACTAGTGTATTTAGTTGCTTAAGCCGACAGAACTGGTCTCTCAACTTCTCCCTAACAGTGGGAGGCAAAAACTTCTCCTGGAAGGCATCAACGAAAGCCTCCCAAGTCCCTCTAATACGTCGTCACACAATCTTGCACCACTGACCCGCGTTTTCCTTTAGCTGGAAAGACGCTAAGGTCACTCGCAAACCTCCGTCTTCGATGCCAAGCATCTCAAACGTCTTCATCATCTATTCAAACCATTCATCAGCCTTCAGTGGCTCTTTTGGATCACCCAAAAACTCTTCTGGATTCGACCGGAAGAACTCCCTCTTCAGAAAAGACGGCCATGCCTTAGCAACATGGGCCTGGACTTGATTCTTAGCTCAGAGAATGTCCATTGACTCCCTCAATGCTCCTTCCATCTCACGGGCTAAGGCACCCATGGCCTGCTGACCTACTGGCCCGGCCACATTGGCCTAACCAATCCCCTCCTCCTGCACCGGAATTTCCTCCGGTATTGGCATCTCCTGCCTCCTAGGTTTACCATGCCTACCTCCACGTCCTCGTCCTGATATCCTAATAAAGGTAACAAAGACATTAGCACATTCACAAATGTGCCGAAGCTATTTCACTTGGGTCCTAATACGATGGACAATAATAATTCATTCCACGTAAGCACATAATCACGTAAGCACTTACGAATTTCATTTCCGGCGTCTCGTGGCGTTGCTAGAGTTCTGGTTAGAAACAGCATTGATCAAGTGCTTATCCAACAGGACTCCCAGAAACCCAAGGATCCAATCAACATCCTAGAAACTAAATTCCATACTCATTTAGTCACATAAGCATGTTATCAAATAAACCCATTGTGGTACTAACCACTTCCCACATACCTAAAGTATTCAAACCTGGTACGCACTGATACCAAGTTGTAACGCCCTCAAAATAAATACATAAACCAATCATTTATAATATCCATAGACATGAGAAGGTAAAAATATATTCATCCATCAATGTGTTTCTTACAAAAGGTATTAGATGTTTACAACAAAAAGTAAATGCCCTACGGGCTTACATCTTTCCAAGTCAACACTTAGTTTCAACAAAGGAGAGTTCTAACTCTAAACATATTAAGCCCTTGGCGTGAATTACATGTAATACAAAAGATAACTACAAAAATAAGCCTTCAGCTTTTAAACCTCCCAAGCTACATCCTTGGAGGCGGCATATCACCTGTACCTAAAAAATGATGTCCCATATAGGGTGAGCCAAAGCCCAGTAGAGATACGCTAAACCAAATATGAGAAATAACTAAAACATTAGCATTTGATAAATGTTTAACTCATATAAATCAACGTACGTGTCTTCCATAACCAATCCATAGTCACTACCATGTTCCAATCCCTTTCCGTTTCATTATCCAACCCAATTCATAGATATGGTTCATTGTTTATCCGAACAGTTCAAGATGAGATTACAACTCATACTATCACCACTTCAATCATAATCAATATATAATGAGACTACAACTCATGTTATCAATATTTCAATACTTCAATTCAAAATGAGACTACAACTCATATTATTAACACTTCAATACTTCAATTCATCTACGTTATGCAAACGTAATTAGGATTTCGTGACTTTTACCCTGGACACTCCGGCCAACTTAGTTATCAATGGAGTCCGTCCCCTATCTCCTCCCAAACAGGTTTGGAAGTACATCCCTAATCTCCTCCCAAACCATGGAGTACATCGCCTATCTCCTCCCAAACAAGATACATATGCAATGTATTTAAATGCTTATCATATACAATGATCAATCCAGGCACATATTCAATGTGTTAATTCAACCGTCATATTCAATGACATATTCTGGGTGATTAGTTTCAATTTACCTAATCATCATGTAGTGTCTACAACAATCAAGACTATCCTTCATCGATAGCCCAAAACAATTATTTCTAAACAGATAATAAATTTATCAAACAGATAAATTATCAACATTTTCATAGGTGAGTGATTAATCAATCCAACTATACCATTCAATCTTGTAATCTTCCAATTTCATAACTTTCAACTCAATTTCATATTTCCATAATTTTCCAAATTAATTATTTAAACTTAAATTAGGGCATTTTTCCCCTTTTCTCAACTTTAGCTCTAAGGCTCAATTTCATCAATTCTACAACAATGATTTCATTTTCCAAGGTCTCACATATACATGGAGCTTAACAATTGAAAACCCTTATATATATTTCAAATCAAACCCTAACTTTTCCAAAACTCCCAAATAACACCATCTATACAAAATACCCAACATTTATGTCAAAATTCATAGAAAGGAGTAGGTTATCCCTACCTCAAATTTCGGAACTCAAAGGAGATGATGAAGAAACTCAAGATGCTCCAAATCTACAAATTTTCGGATAAAAGTGAAACCCACACCAAGCTCTACCTTTCTTACAAAGAGACTAGGGTAGAGAGACCCAAGAACAATGTGTATTTGTAGAGAGAGAGAAAGAGAGAGAGAGAGAGTTTAAAAAGAGAGGCAGTCGGATCTAGGGTTTTGATGAAAAGAGATGATGAAAAAGTGATATACAACCCGCTGCTTCTAACTGATATATGTGAGGCTCGCTCGAGCGAAGAAGTGGTCACTCGAGCAACCAAACACAAAAGATCCTCACTCAAGCGCAACAAGCGTCGCTTTAGCGAACAATGCGAAGCTTCAGGTCTGCAACCCAGAAGCACGCTCGAGCGTAAGGGTACTCGCTCGAGCGAAGAAACTCAAAACATAGGCCTCGCTCGCTCTAGCGAAGGAAAGCTCGCTCGAGCGAAGAAACACAACCTTCAGAGCAAAAAGAGACGCAGACGCACGCTCAAGCGCAAGAGTGCTCGCTCGAGCCAAGAGACACACCACTCCAAGCTTGCTCGAGCGAAGGAACTAAACACAAAGCTTGCTCGAGCGACAAAAGCCTCGCTTGAGTGACGAAACCAAAATCTGGGCAGTAACTATTTATTTGAAAACCCAACCAACCTGTTTCAAACCTGCCCAACACATCCCAAAAATCAAATACAAGGAATTTAAAGACGAAAACAAGATAAACACCTCAACAACCAACCATGGAACCCGAGTTCAGAATACAATACATGAAGGGGAAAAACCAGGATCACTATAAGTTTGACCGGTTGCAGGCTCTACCACAATGGGAACACAACCCTTGGATCTGGACTACCGCTGTACCGTTTGATCCTCCATTCACTTCTTAGTGTTAGGTGTGAGAGGTATATTAGGTAGTCTTGTTGAGGTACCCCTTTTGACCAATTGACCTAGTTGCATATCAGAAGCCATAAAGACCGTTCCAAACTAGGACAGGTTGCTTACACGAATGAAAGAATTGTATGAAACCGTTTGTTTTGCGTAGCGAATCCCTAGCCCCTGATGAAATTAGGACATGGTAACCCTACCCCATCATAGGGGTGTTTTGGCTCTCACTTGCTTGATATGTGCTTTTAGAGTGAAACTCTGTGGGAATGTATGTATCTGTTGCAAGTCTGGGTATCAATTTTGATACAGAAATCAGTGTTGAGTACAGTTCTCCAGCTTATGATTACAACTGCGCATTGTTTGTGTCTGAGCCAAGGTGCTGTGCAGTTTTTGATTTTTGTTTCCTTTTACTTTATTTTCTTTTTACGAGGTAGTTTTTCACCATTGCTTCAGACGATTCTGTTACCCCGCGAGCACTCTGGACCTGAGTGAAAAGGATTTGTAGATCTGGGGATCTAGTCAGGGGACAGCCAGTGTTTGTTTCACTCCTATAGGTTACCAGACGAAGGAGGATTAGGCAAAATTCACCAATCCAGCAGTCACCTTTTGCTTCGTTTGTGCCCAGTCAGGCCCAGTCTTTTACTTCTACTCCAGACAGAGAGTATTCGCCAGTTTCGGTAGCTCATAGTCCTCTAGTCAACATGGAAGACATGCTTCGTTAGCTCTAGCAAACCATTGAGACTATGCAGCTAGATGCTGCCCGCCAAGCTGAAACCATAGCCCGCCAAGCCGAGGTTGTAGTCTGCCAAGTAGAAGTGATAGAAAGGCTTCAGCAACAACAGCTACATCCGACAGTAGCCTCAGCATCCCATGTACCCCCAGTAGGAATTTCGAAACCCGGGTCACAATTAATGTCCAAGAAAATGCGGGTATTCAGGCAGATCCCATCCCACCTCAGACCTCCAAGGCACCAGTTTACCAAATGGAGGCGCCGTTTGAATTCGAGGTTGACCCCACTGCATTGAAGGTCAACAAGCTAGGTTCAAACGGAGTAACTATGCTGGATAGATTCAAGATGCTGCATATAGACCGGTTTGACGGCTCCGGGGATCCCATGGTCCATCTCCAGTTATTTTCAAATATTCTACAACCAATGGGTCTCTTCAAACTACAAAAGTTGTCGCGTTTTAGCCGGACCCTATCGGGTATAGTGACCATTTGGTATGCCAAGATTGAAGACTCTGTGAAGAGAAACTCTGAGGCCTTCATAGCATAGTACTCCTACAATACCCAAATCAAGGTCACTACTCGTGATCTCGAAGCGACCCGTCAAGAGCCGAAGGAGGGTTTCTCAGATTTTGTGACACGATGGAGGGCCAAGGCCTCTATGATGACTATCTGGCCGTCTAAAAAGGACAAAATCAGAATGGTGGTTCGTAACTTGCAAGGAAGATTATTACAAAAAATGATCGTCTTGCCTTTGTTTACATTTGCTGAGCTCCATGAAATAGGGGTTCAAATTGAGGACGCGATAAAGCAGGGTATGATAGACCATGAGAAGGAGTAACCTAAAAGGTCTTTTACACACAGCTCCAATGCAGCCACGACTAGTGGCACCTCTGCACGCCCTTCGGATGTGAGCATGGTCACTACCACACCCAAGACTGCCAACCCCTTTGCCGATACATCTAACACAACTTCACAAACCTCAAGCCATCAGGCTTGGGGCCAGAGGTGTCTTCACCCCGCTTTATATGTCCTTATCCAAAGCCCTAGGGGTCCTAATTAAAAAGCGACATCTTAAGCCATTAAAACAATGCCCACTACCCGATCCTCTCCCTCCGAAACACAATCTAGCCAAATACTGTGCTTTTCAGCAACAGCATGGTCATGATCCTGATCAGTGCTTCAAATTGCGTCATGAGATTCAATATCTCATTGACAATAAGCTGTATGCACCCCCCGAAAAACCCAATGTCATTACAAATCCTCTCCCACCACATAACCAAGCCCCTTCACCCCGGCAAATAAACCTCATCCATACACTAGCCGTCCTTTATGACCCCAGTTTCTACTGAGGGAACACTTAGACCAGAACCGGACAATTGCTTGTCGATTGCCAGGGGTATGTGGTGGGAAGATGATGACCTGCATCTTGCCCACACTGATGAGGATTGGGGTGAAGGCCTTCTTGACAATACCTGGTATGTGGAGGAAGTTGACCACATGACAAGAAGTGGCCAATATTTCAAACCACCGCATCTAGACCAACCCGAGGCATTTGGGAAAGACATATAGGTAGAGAAACAGAAGGAAAGGTAGTTAGAGGAAGAGGCTGTGCTGAAACAGTTGAAGAAGATTCAAGCTGACATATCTATCTGGGGGCTACTTATGGCTTCGCGAGTACACAGACATGCTGTATTGACAGCGATGGATAAAGCAAAGTTATCCATCGACACCACCCCGAAACAACTGGTGGGGTTATTCTTCCCAAGAGGCGCTGCACCAACTTTGACCTTTTTCGACAAGGAATTACCCCCGGAAGGCTCTGCACATAACAAGCCTCTATACATATCCATAGAGTGCCCAGAAAAGTGGGTGCCAGTCGTATTAGCTGACACCGAGTCAGCAATCAACGTCTATCCATGTCGCACAGCTTATGCTATTGGCCTGAAACTAGCCGATTTTGTGCCTACAGCCTAGGTGATCCAAGCGTATGACAATATGAGCAGAGAGGTGATGGGAACAGCGCAGATCAGAGTGCATGTTGGCCCCGCTCAACAAGATATTGAATTTAACATCCCGGATTCTTACTTGGGCGACCCTAGCTACACCAAGTAAGAGCTGGCTCTTCCACCCTCCACCAAATACTGAAGTAGCCCCATGGAAAAGGAGTGGCCATAGTCTTCGGAAATTCATCTATACATCCCCTGCCAGAGGTCACTACGCCTGTACTGGAGATTGTGCAAGGCGAAGAGGAAGTCTTCATTTCAGGGTTTACCTTGGTCGAGGCTCGGGTAGTGCAGAGTATCCTGGCTATCGATGAAGGCTTCTATGTCAGCACCTAATCTGTGTACTTCATGAACAAGTTACAACACATGCCCAGAATGGGATTAGGCAGAAGTGGCTAAAAAGGCGTCACTGCGTTGGCCGATGTGCCACATAACCCTCATGTCTTTATCTTGGCTATACGCCCACCAAAGAAGATTTGGTGAGGAAAGGGAAAGAAATGGGCAGAAGGGCCAGAGCTAAGCAGACTGGAAAGCACTATGAGCTTGTGCATCGACCTATCTGGGGAACCCTGAATGGCTATTTTGTTCAGGAGGGAAAAGATTTCCCATTTTGTGGTTTCCTCGAACCCTGGTTCAACTCTGAGAAGCAGCGAGTTCCCAGTTTCAAGATTTTCTTCGACGTGCAACTGCAAGAGAGTGACATAGAGGAATAGACTGAACTAATTGCTAAGACTACAAAAAGCACAGAAAGTGATTCCAACAGCAGTGAACTTGAGGTAAGAGCAACGCTAGCATGCCTCCTTTCGGATCCTCAGATCAACTCAAATAGCTTGGGGGATGACCTAATCATTTCCATGATCGGAGACTAACCAGGTGTGAACCCTTCCAGTGGTATCTTGGATGCATCTGATGCACTGTCCCTCACTTGGCAGCTGAAGGAGGGCTTCTTCTCCAGTAGCTCTGAGTCGGGTAGTGAACCAGAATCTGATTCCACAGAGTCTGTGGAATTGGAATCAGATTCCGATTTTTCTGAGTCTGAGTCCGGTATTCTTGGGAATGATAACTCGGATACCGAGGTTTTTTCCGTGTCGTCTTTTTTCTTTTCTTTTGAGTCGGTTGTAAACGAGGAACTGGATGAACTGGACTTTGTGAATGAAAATGCCATCACAGGTTTTGAGTACTTCTCTATGCCACTTGTATATTTCATTGATCATGACTTTCAAAATTTTAGTGAAAACGACGAGGAAGGCATTCCTCTGGTTTTGACACATTTGATTGATCGAGAGAATGAGAGGTTTGTAAAACTCATTGCTGATGAAATCATTCCAATTAATGTGGGTACTGAGAAGGATTCGCGTCTGGTCCAGGTCGGGTCCACGTTGTCTTGGGAGGAGCACGAGCGCTTAGTCGCTTTATTAAAAGATTTCAAAGATATTTTCGCGTGGTCCTACGAAGACATGCTTGGAATCGATCTTGAGATTGTACAGCATCGGATCCCTCTTGACCCTGAGGCCCGACCCATCAAACAGAAGCTACAAAGAATACGCCTGGATTGGGCTTTGAAGATAAGGAAGAGGTCACCAAGTAGATAGACATAGGGTTTTTTCTAGTATCTGAGTATCCAACTTGGTTGGCCAACATTGTTCCGGTGCTAAAGAAAGTTGGCAGAATTCGGGTGTGCGTGGATTTCAGAGATCTGAACAAAGCCAGTCCAAAAGATGACTTTCCTTTACTGCACATCGATGAATTGGTGGACTTCACCGCAGGCCATACGTTGCTCTCCTTCATGGGTGGATTTTTCGGGTATAACTAGATTCTGATGGCACCCGAAGACATAGAGAAAACTGCTTTCACCACGCCTTAGGGAACCTACTGCTATAGGGTGATGCCGTTTGGGTTGAAGAATGCTGGGGCTACCTATCAACGGGCTGCAACCACAATTCTACATGATATGATCCACAAAGAGGTTGAGGTATACGTGGACAACATGATTGAAAAGTCCAAGGAAAGAGAGGGTCACTACACTGCCTTGAAAAAATTCTTCCAACGGATCAGAGAATATTTATTGAGGTTGAACCCGCATAAATGCACTCTTGGTGTAACAGCAGGGAAAATGCTAGGTTTCTTGATCACACATAGGGGCATCGAGGTAGATCCTTCCAAAATCAAGGCCATCCTATAAATGCCACCACCAAGGACTGAAAAGGAGATGCGAGATTTTCTGGGTAAAGTGCAATTCATAAGACGATTTATTTCAAAATTAACTTTGACTTGTGAACCACTATTTGGTCTCCAGAAGAAAGAAAAGAGATTCCAATGGGATGACTGATGTCAATTTTCTTTTGAGCAGGTCAAGTAGTACCTACAAAACCGGCCCGTGTTGTCACTGCCAGAGCCAGAGAAGCCGTTGATTTTGTATCTGTCAGTAATGGACACAACGATGGGATGCATGCTTGCTTAAGAGTCTGAGGATAGGGTGGAGAAAGCCATATACTATTTGAGCAAGAAAATGTTGGACTATTAGACCCGTTACACCCCACTGGAGAAGGCTTGCTAAGCCTTGGTATGGGCTACCAGGAAGTTAAGGTACTACTTGTTAGCTCACTCCATAATTCTGGTTTTGAGATTAGATCCTATCAAATATCTCTTTGAGAAACTAGTGCTTACGGGTAGGTTAGCTCGTTGGTTTCTTCTTCTCTCTGAATTTGATTTGAAGTATGTTACTCGCAAGTCTGTCAATTGGAGAGTGGTAGCTGAGTTTCGGGTAGATCACCCAGTGGAAGGGGATGAAGCGGTAGAATACCTGTTCCCAGATCAAGCTATTCCGCAAGTCGAGAAAGAGATTTGGACAATGTACTTTGATAAAGCATCTAACTAGTACGATTATGGGATAAGTGTGTTGCTGATAGCACCCAACAATTCCCATATGTCCTTAGCCTTCAAACTCTGGTTCAAATTATCCAACAACGAAGTAGAATATGAAACGTGTATCGCTGGTTTGGAAGCCACCCTGGAATGGAAGTAGGGACAAAAAGGATGGACGTCATTAGAGACTCGAACCTGGTTGTGTCTCAAGCAAAGGAGATTGGAAGGTTAAAGAAGAAAAGACGAAGATCTATCACCAGACCTTGGACGTTCTAATTCCTAGGTTTGAGAAGCTAACCTTCACTCATCTACTAAGAGAGAACAACAGATTCGCTAACGCTTTATCAACTCTATCTTCTATGATAGACATCCCATTTGCAGTCCGGATGCGTCCGATCATCATTGAACAACGATATGCGTCGGCCTACGAGTCTATCGCCGCAATAGATGAAGTGTAAGATCAAAACCCCTAGTATTATGATATCTGGAACTTCTTGGAAAATGAGGTTTATCCACTAGAGGCAAATGAGAAAGATAAAAGAGCAATACGGCGGATGGCCATTCAATTTATCATCTGCAGGGGTAAGTTGTATAAGAGGGGTTATCTAGGAATGCACAAACTGTGTGTTGACGCAGAAGAATCGAAGCGCCTAATGGAGGCCATTGATGGGGGAGAGTGTGGAGCACACATGAGCGGAGTAATGTTAGCCCGAAAGATTCTCAGGCAAGGTTACTACTGGTCTACCATGGAGGAGGATTGTATTGGTTTTGTTCGGCAATGTCACAAATGCCAAATTCATGCAAATCACATGAATATCCTGCCGTCAAAGCTGTACAACATGACTTCACTATGGCCTTTCTCAATCTAGGAAATTGACGTCATTGGAGCAGTTACACCGAAAGGGTCAAATGGGCACGAGTACATTCTGGTGTCAATTGATTATTTTACAAAGTGGGTGGAAGCTCAGTCTTATGCAATGTTGAGGCAGCGCATGTGGCTAAGTTCATCTAAAATAACATCATTTGCCGTTATGGAGTCCCAAACGAGATCATTTCAGACAATGGCTCTCATTTCAAGAAAGAAGTGATCGACTTGTTGGAGAAATATAATGTGGCTTTTCATAAGTCATCTACATATCGGCTGCAAACCAACAAAGTTGTTGAGGCCGCCAACAAGAACATCAAGCACATTTTGCAAAAAGTGGTTGAGACCTATAGGGACTGGCTAGACAAGTTGCCATTTGGTCTCTGGGGCTACAGAACTTCAAGTCGAACATCTACTGGGGCAACTCTGTACTCTCTTATTTATGGGATGGAAGCTGTTCTACCAATGGAAATAGAGCAACTGTCACTGTGGGTTATGGCTGAGTGTCAGATAGCAGAGGCGGATTGGCAGCAGAGCAGGTTCGAAGAACTAATGCTGTTCAATGACAGAAGGTTGAAAGCATTGTATCATGTTCAGGGTTATCAACGTAGGATTGCTAGGGCTTTTAACAAGAAAGTTAAGTCTCAGAATCTTAAGGAAGGGGATTTGGTACTGAAAGACAATCGAGCTCCCATCTATGACCCTAGGGGCAAGTTCAGACCCAATTGGACTGTCCTTACATTATCAAAACCATTTGGTTTGGTGGAGCTGTTATTCTCATGGACTTGGATGGCCTAGAATTTTCCCAATCGATCAACATGGACAAGTTGAAGAAATATTACCCCTGAGAGGCTCGCTAGGCCAAAAACCTAGAAGGGCGACCTAGGCAAAAGTTAGAGCATAAAAAATTGGAAAAAAGAAAAACTGAGCTTGCAAGGTTGAAAACCCAGAAAGGACGGCCTTGGCAAAAGTTGCAGCGTAAAAGGGGAGTGTTAATACCCGAGTGAACTCGAACCGAACTACATAAGGCCTGATTCCCATCTTTGGGATACGTAGGCAACTTCATTCTGAAGTTTGGCCTTAAACACCTCCAAATCAATTGTGTCCATGTGTTTGATCAAAGCATCTTTGTCTGTTTGTTATTTGAAAGTTTCGGTTGTGATCCTTACTTTGAGAGAAGAGTTGACTACAGTGTTGAGCAGTATTATTCAGACAAGGGGTAGTTTTCCATTTTTTTGGATTCAGGGTTGTATGTCTCGAGGATAGATTCCATGTGTGTCAAGTTGTGATCCTTATCGAAAATGGTTTTGAAAAGTTTTGATAAAAGTTGATTTTGTTCAAATTAATCATCTTACAACTTAGACCATTTTTGGACCAAAAGGAAAATTTTTAGTGACCACAGCTTCAATTTCATTGATTTCAATACAAAGTTTTCCAACTCTCAATACAAATCAAAGTTGCCTTTATTACATTCAAAAATAAAACTTGAAAAGTAAGATCAAAGCAATAAACTTGCGGCATAGATAAGTCAGGTGTTCCTGCGTCCCCTGCTTGTGGTAGTGGAATCTTATGATGCTACGGTGGGCCTAGATTATGTCTCATCTTCAAGCCAAGTTAGGCACTCGCTAGAATGTACGCAGTTGAAACTAGGGCAGGAGCTAGAAGTTCTCTCGTCCTCCACGTAGTGGGATATCGAGCCAATTGGGAACGAAGCCAAGGTACTCTATCCCCTCTTCTGGGCAAGTCTGATTATCTTCGAACTGACGCCTGAACCAAAATAAAAAGTAGAAAACAAAATGTGTCAGGCCAATCAGCTGAATGCCAGGTTGCCGAGCCATGCTATAGCTCATCTCGGGCAAATCAAACCAGGGGCAACGCCAAGCAATGTCAATAGCAGACCTGTTGCACATCCAATGGCGCCACCATCCCTCATTTGGGAAATCCACTAGCCATTCGCAAAAGAAATAGCCCCGAATTGAATATGTAGGGAAAGAATCCACTGCCTTCAACTTGTCCATGAGCCATATGTGGAGAGGGATGAAAGAAAAGAGAGATTAAAGAATAGACAGGTGCATGTTGAGAGAAGAGTGAGAAAAGGGCTTTGAGAGAAAAGTAGAGCATGAGTGCCAAGTGATGTGAGAAACACATATTAGAAAGGGTGGGAAACATTACCTGAAGAAGTAGTGGACTTCCTGCAAATTTGGTTGTCTCTCGCCAATGGAAGGCGTCCAAACCCATCAAAGTCTTGGCCAGTACCAAGCCCATGCAACTCTTGCCCTCTTTCAAACCTTGGGCTATTTCAACTAGTCGAATGCCAGACCCGCCGAAACTAAGGGTAAGGAGGAAATGTGATAGCATGCACAAACAAAGGGCGTGTTGTCAAAAACCTCACCAAAGAAGGTCGCCTCGGCCACCAGCGTCAGAAATCGATGAATCAAACTAGGGATGTCTAGCTCTCCATTGCGAACCAAGGATCGAGCCTCATGCAAAGTGAGCCCACACATCCTTCCCAAAGCTTAGATGTGACCAAAACGGGGCTGAGGCAAGATTTCCTCATCGCGCTGGGATTCCATTAGCATCTGAAATTCTTCGACTGCCCCGAACCTAAAGACGTGTGTGATCAGGTTCCAACATCTAGCCGCGGTATGAAGGATTGGAAAACAAAGTGGAGAATGACTTAGCGGGAATAATGCATTTATACCGAAACCTTGAAAATTTAGCTTTTCCGAGCCATCTAAGGTTGCAATCCAACCGGAGAGTTTTTCGGCAAAAAATGTCTCCATTTGCGAAGAATTTGCAGTTAAAATGAAGAAATCACGAAGCTCATCCCTTTGTAGAAGATAAGGCAGTGAGTAGAAGCTGGGTGTCAACAATGTAGAGGTCCTACACATTGATGGCCGGCAAGGAATCATTGATGGTCGGCAAGAGGTACAGATGGCAAGTGGCCGACATTCACCCTTCATGGCCAGCAGTCTTCTTCTCTAGCCTGCTGTCCTTCTTTGTGCTAGAAAGTGCTGAAAGCATGTGTTTTGTGTGTTTTAAAGACCTATTTCGAGTCTTTTCGGGCTTTAGCACGTTTGTTGAGGTCTACGTGTTTTGTTTTGCTTATCAAGTTGTACTTCTGTTGTTTTTGTTTATTGAGTTATTGATTTGTTGTTTATCGAGTTGTACTTGTTGTTCACCGACTTGTTTTGTTTATTAAGTTGTATAGTGCTTTGTTTGTATGTCAGTTGTTCGTCGGTTCGTTACCTGATTCAGACTATTGTGACAATACAAGTATTTGGTTTTCAATGTCAAAGTCAATCTCATTTTCATGCAATGCGGTGCTCATGACGCAAAATACAATACTCTTTCAAGAAAAAACTTGGTTTTCATTCTAATCATGGTTGTTTTCACAAAAAGTGCAGTACAAGTTTTTAAAGAAAATAAAATTCATCTGAAGCTGTACAATGTGCTAACACTATAAACCAAAAGAAACTAAGCAAATATACGAAGATCAGTGCCAATCATTTCAGGGTCTAGAGGCCCTCTTCGTCTTCTTCCTCAGAGGAGCGGACTTTGCAGCACTGTCTCCATCTGCGCCACTGTCTAAATCTGGATCAGAGTCTGAACCGGAGCCATCTCCACTCTCCGTCTCAGAGCCCTCCTCAGCATCAGCATCCCCATTCTCAGAACCTGAGCCAGTGTCGTCATCTCCACTCTCTGATGACTCTGAATGTTGACTCGCTGCCTCCTCAGCCTCGCTAGTCTCAGTTTCGTTCTCATCGAGAATAGGCTCTGAAGGACCACTCTCAGCTCGGGCGCCCCTAGCTCTACCTCGGCTGTGTGCTGGAGCTTGTGTCTCTCTTCCCGCTGCCGGAAGAGGCATTGCTGGTCCTGGTGTTACTCCCGCTGGTGCACCTAGTATGGGTGGGACCTGAAAAGACAGTTATTATATGTCAGCCACAGTATACGTATCAAATGCAAGTATGGGACAGAATGAGTATATGCTGAAGTCAAGAATATTATATGAATACAGTATGGAAGTGCAGTATTTCAGATGCAGTGAATCACTGCAGTATGGTGAAGTTCTCATGTCAATTTCAGTGTGTTAGTGGAAATTTGATAATTGGAATGTAAGAAAGCTGAAGAAATTACCTGCATGCTGTGGAAGCCGAGCAGTGCCTCCCTCATCAATATCATACCCTCGAATGAGGCTAGTAACTCAAACAGCTCCTCGAAATATCCTGGAGGGGCTCGCAAATGCATTAGGAATGATTAATATCCAGAACAAGCAAATATCAGAAAGAGATGGGAAAACTAAAAATGAGGTACATACCGGAGGTGCATCCTGGGCTCTGGTGTATCTATGCCCAGCTGTTGTGGGCTCAATCGGGATCTGATAAGCCTTCCCAGTGTATCGCCAACATGTGAGTGCAGTTGGCAGCTCTGGCTACCGGGTCCCCTGTCTCACCCGAGGAGCCCCACTGCCATGGGCTCTGCTAGCTCGGGTCGCTCTGCGTCTCTCTCTTGCGGCTGGGGCTCTCACTTCCTCACCCCCGCGAACACCAGTCAAGGCGGCATCAAGTGTGTCTGGATAAAGGCCGCGTAGTCGAGCTATACACGAAAATACTCTACCTCCAAGCCTACCATGAATTGGATCACCTCTTTGTCAGATAGCTTGTTTGTCGCTCTCATGGACACTGGCGGTGCCATCAGTATAAACTGAGCAGGCAGGTCCATGGTCTGGTGCACGAAGCACTCGTGTAGGAACCAGGCTTGGCAAATTAGGCCCCCAAGAAGAATATGATAGCGGGAAATGCCCATAGCAACATGGTACTGGGCTCGAAGCTCTGCTGGTATCACAACCTAAGGCTGCCATGTGATCTGAAATGGAAAGTGAACAGGTTATTACTCACTGTCAGTTACTAATGTATGAGTTGAAATAGCTGTAAAGAAAAAATGATTGTGTTTTAAGTTACCTCGTGTGCCGCAATCGTGTCGAAGTACTGACGGAAAAACATGAAGGGCTCACTAGTCCTACGACGGAGCTGGCCGTCGTATATTCGAGAAAAGATGACTATCAATGGAATCTCATCTACAAGCTCTAGGGCAAGAGTCGGGAAGTATGCGTACATCCATAGTTGCAGAAGTCAAATACAGAGGTATGTAATAAATATAGTATGAACAGATACAGAAAGTGCAAAGCAGAAAACACACAGTATAACAGATGCAGAAAGTGCAAAGCAGAAAGCACATGTGTTGAACGGATGTAAAGTAAGAAATGCTGAGCAAAAAATGTAAAGTGCAAAGGGGAAACAGAGAAATGTACCACCTAGGCTTGCCAGTAGCCTCCAACTAATTTCCCTCGTAGACGGGAGGAAGAACTCATGTATCCATATAATGTGGTGAGGCCGGCTCCACCACAATCATAAAACTAAACTCGAGGAAGAGTCACCAAGGCACTCAACAAATACAAGCCCATGGTATTCCACTTGTTTGAAAACAAGGTGGTACCGAAGATGAACATTAGGAAGCCCCTGGCATACTGCTCTGTCACCTCTACCGTCTCGGGCTCGGTCCCCTTGAACTGCTCCTCGAACCAAGTATATCACACCATGCCCGACCGGTATATCAGTGGATGTGCCCCAAGCAGCTCGAGCCAGACTGCTCTCCACTCCTCCACATCTGGGTTAAGAGGCATCGGATCACCCCCTACGCCTAAGCCGATGATCATGGCAAAGTCGTAAGAAGCCATCGTTATCTCCCTTGTAGTGGAAAAGTGAAAGGAGTTGGTGGTGTCCCACCACCTCTCCACCAGTGCTCCTAGGAGAGGACGGCTCACGGTAACCCAAGTCAAGCTTGAGCATAAGAGGTTGAAGCCTACCTCGTCAACCATGTCATGAACTCCAGCTGGGAGCTCATCATACCAATCTCGAGCAGTCGTTGCACCATAGCCCCTAAAGGCGCGAGACTCACCCTGTGGCAATGCATGAAATGTAATCTGATCAAGGCAGTGCATGAGATGTAATCAGATCAAGGCAGTGTATGAGACACAGTCCGATGAAAGAAATGCAAGAAATGCGAACAATTAAAGGCAGAAATGCATAGAAACAAAGTTCGTACCTCAACAGCAGTGGCCGATAAATAAGACTCTGGCTCCCTCAATAAGAGGTCCTTTGACACATCCTTAGCAAAATCAATAAAACATCTGATGCCTCCTGTAGTAGGCAATAAATGTGTCCAAGGATGATATCTCATTGGATCAAAAGGTCGTACACTCAACAATAACGGCTCTGGCTCAGCCTCAATGTCTGCATTAAAGTCTACTGGGGGAAGCTCGGGAGGAGCCCCATCATAGGAAAATCGTCTGCCATCTGAAAATAGGTGCGAGATGGGTGAAAAGTGAAGAAAAAGGAGTAAACTTAGAAAAAGTCAACCCTAAGAGAGAGAAAATGGAAGAAAAAGTCAAAGCCAGGAGAAGTGCACAGAACTCGAGAGAAACTCGAGGGGAATGGGCCTAGAATGGTGGAAATGAGAAAAGAAACGTCGAAATCAAATTTCAATCGGTTCAAAGCGAAGAGAACTAGAAGGATTTAGCGAATAAAGTTTGTGTGGGGCATTGGAAAACACATAAAAGGCTCAGATCTGGAGAGGGAAAGCACATAGAGGAGAGAGAGAGAGAGAGAGAGAGAGAGAGAGAGAGAGAGAGCATTTTTGGTCAAGAGGATGTGAGGAAATGAGCCCTAGTGGCTTGTATTTAAAGGCGCATGCTTGAAAAGTCCATTTTGCCCCGAAGTGCCATCGATGGCTGACAAGGCACACCAGTGGCCGGCGGCCCCCTCTTGTGGCCGACAGGTTTCCAAGGGTCTCGGTTGTATCCCTGGTTCTGTTTTGTGTTCTTGGATTTCAACATTGAAGGGGTTGTTGATTATTGAGTTCAGAATGCCTCTATGGAAGTTCAGAATTGCGTTTCCAGTGCATGATGTTCGTCACTCCTTGACATAAGCAAGGTGTATCCTTTTTAACTTATTGTAACTTTTCCGAGAGGTAAATTGGAAGTTGTTCTTGAATTAGTTTTGACGAATATGCTTTTGTTATTGTTGCATGGAACGTGCATTCCACTTATATTGTCACATAAAGTATGCTCTTATTCTAGCTACATAGAATATGCTTCCGCTCTTACATTATGCATAGAACATGTTTATTGCTTTCACTCTTGAATCTTGCATGGAATATATGTATTTGTCTTTGAATCAAGCGTAGAATATGCTCTCAAATTGTTTGGTTCGCATAGAACATGCCATTATATCTCAGTTGTTGTCTTGCATAGAATATGCATTTTTCTATTGTTGCATAAAGTTGTTTTTATTCTTGTTTCATACATAGAAAATGCACTATCATTACATAACATGCTTTTCTACACAGGCACAATATTGTATGTGCGGTTCATTTAGTGGAGCCAGCACAAACAAACATTATTGTATGTACAGTCCATTCAGGTGTTGTAGACATCCCATTTTTGACCATCCTCAAGACTTGGACATCATCGTTTGAACACTCGATGATCATCCATGCTCGTGTTCGTTTTGAGTTTCTGAAGGTCTCAATAGTGTGCCTTGCCTTAGAGCCTCTCAACTTGTTAGTTTTGTGCTTGGTTATGGACCAAGGGCTTGTGGTTTTGTTTCTGAGGGAAGGGGGTGGCCTTTTGGCCAGCCCTCCAACCCATCGGCCAGGCCCCCTGCCCATCGGCCTTGAACTCTTTCCATCGGCCATCAATGTTGGCCGATCGGCACCTTTGATGGCCGGTCAGCACCTTTGATGGCTGGTCGGCCATACCTTTTGGCCAAGGCCTTTTTCTTTGCTTTTCAGATATTTCTTTGCCAGTTGTGCCAACTAGTGAGCATAGAATTCATCCTCTATACACGTGTGTGGAGGGATTGCACCAAGCCTCTAGCTTGTTCAACAAGCTTGAGACTTGGATTTCTATAAGAGGGGAGGTCCCTCTCCCTTTCCAGAGGTTCTGAAAATTTGCATTAGACAAAATGTATTTCTCTCTCAAGAACTCTCTCTCTCTATATTGCTTGAAAGTGAGTGTTCTTCACACATTTTGCCTATAACCCTTAGCCAAACCTCTCGACCTTGGAGCTGAGATTCCATAGGACTTGTTTTAGCATCCTAAGGTTGGATTTGGCTCAGAAAAGCTGCTGGTTTTGTTGTTTTTCAAGGGTGAGTCCCATATCCTCTTTTAAGCTTTGTTTTGCTTGAGTGCTTAGCAATCTATGCATGCTTCTTTTGGCTTAGATTTCAACTGTAAAAAGCTTCATTTTCAAGTGTTTGAAATGTTTGTTTAAGGCTTTTTTGGTGTTGGGGGTGGTCTACCCCTTTTGTGCCTTATTTTGCTTTGTTTTGTATCATCTCTTTAGGCCTTTGAGATCACCCTCTCTTGGCCTTTTAACCACTGAATTCCAAACGAATTTCAGTGATGGAAAGTGTGTTTTGAGGCTCCAAATAGGTGGGGGTGGTCCCCCCCTTTTTGTATCTTGTTTGTTTGTGTTGATGGCTCATCAAAGTAGCATGTTTTTCTACCTCCTTGAGGCTCTATCTTAGCATGTTTTAGGCCTTATTTTAATATGATATAACACTGTTTTGGATTGGTTTGGTTACTTTTTGCATGCTTCTTGCACTTGTAGTGCAATTCCACTCACTAGCCTAACATGCATCATGCTTTGGACCTTCATTCTAGCATGCTTTTGGCTCCACTCCAGCAAGCTTTTACTCATGTTTTGCCATGCTTAAGTTCTTTTTTAAGTTGTTTTGGTCATTTGGACCTTGCTTTGTATATCCATAGTTCAATCTTGCCCACTAGCTTTGTGTTTTAAGTTCACCTAGCATGATATTGTATGTACGGTTCATTTGAGGCTGGCGCGACCAGACGAACTGGACGGTATTGTATTCTCCACGTCAAACGTAGCGAGAATTACATAATTCTCTTACATCCTTTCTGCATGGTAATGTAGTTTGGTTTTTTGGCTTGCTTAAAACTGTTGCATGTTATGTTTCGTTACAGCTTTCTTTGCATGATCATAAGTTATGCTCGGCTTTGTGCATTGTTCTTGCATCTTGCCCCTGCCTTCGGGCACATATCTTGCTATCTTGCATGCTTGTCTAAGTCTTTGTCCTCGTCAAAAATGGGTCGTCTCTAGGCTTTGACATTCACTCTCGTCATTGTTATGACTTTCGAGTTCTGTCAAAGAGGAGCAACTGTAGACACCCCATTTTTGACCGTCCTCAAGACTTGGACGTCATCATTTGAATACTCGATGATCATCCATGCTCGTGTTCGTTTTGAGTTCTCGGAGGTCTCAGCTACGCGCTTTGCCTCAAGATCTCTCAACTTATTTGTTTTGTGCTTGGTCATGGACCAAACACTTGTGTTTTTGCTTCTAAGGGAAGAGGGTGGCTTGTTTGCCATTCCTTCAACCCACCGGCCATGGCATGAGGCCATCGGCCCCTTTTTCTTGCCACCGGCTAAGAGTGTTGGCCGGTCGGCACTATATTTGGTCGGCCGGCACTTGTGTTGGTCAATCGGCCATTTTTGGTGGCCGAACCCTGTTCATCTGCTTTATGCAGATATTTTATTCCAGCTGGTGTAGCTAACATCCATAATTAACCCCCTCCATACACATGTATGGAGGGATTTTCTCTTTGCTTGGCTTCTCTTGGAAGCCTTAGAATTTGAGCCTCTATAAAGAGGGAGCCCCTCCTCCCTCCTTCAAGGTTCAGAAAATTTGTTCTTGAGAGGATAGATATAGGATTGTATCTATACTTCCTTGATTAGCCTTGTTTTGTGCTCAAAATAGTAATATTGTCTTACTATTGCACACAAACACACACTAGAACACCATCCTTGGTTGCTGAGGTGCTAGGAGGTTGATTTTAGTGCTCTTGGGTTGGTTTGACCTCAAAAAACCTGCTGGAGCTTTGTTCTTGAAGAGGTTCTTCAAGGGTGAGAAACTATCCTCTTTATTCCCCATTTTTGCACAAGCTTTTAGCCTATCTTGCATGCTGTTTTGAGCTTAACTTATAACTGATAAAAGTTTTGATTTTTCTTGCTTTAGAACTTTGTTTAGGTCTCTTTGAGGTTTGGGGTTATTTTCCCCCTCCAAGGCCTTGTTAGGCCTTGTTTTTGGCCATCCATTTTGGCATTTATCATTAGCTTTGCATGACCTCTCTACCACTGAAATCTAGAGGATTTTCAGTGGTGGAGAGGTGGTCTTGGTGTCTCAAATAGGAGAGGGTCATCCCCTCTCCTTGTTGCCTTTAATACTTGCATATATGGCTTATGTTGGTGGCTTGTATGCCTAGCTTGTTTAAGCTTTATTTCAGTGTATATTAGGCTTTGTTTTGCCCTAATATACCTCTGTCTCAAGTTGGTTTGATGGCCTTTCAGATGCTTCATATACTTGCCTTACAATCCTCTTGTTTGCCTTAACATGCACCATGTTGTAACATGCCTTTTTAGCATGATTTTGGCTTAACTTCATGAAGCTTCTAGCTTTGTTTTAACATGCTAAAGCTCTGATTTTGGTTGTTTTGGTCATCCATGACTTGCTTTGTATAGCCACCATGCAATCTAGCTTGTAGGCTTTGAGTATTGAATCCTTTGACATGCTTTACTTGGGCCATTTCAGTGATTTGGAATCATTTGTCATGTTATTTTAGTCCATATTTCATGCTTTTATGCTTGCATTTGTCATCCTTTCAATGTCTTGAAGAGTTGGTGTCTTATGCTCCATGATCGGGTCATTATGCATGCCCCTATGCTTAGGTCATTTAGATGCCATCTAAGTGGGTTTTTGGGTTTGTTTTAACATGCCATAAGTCTGATTTTGGTTGTTTAAATCATACCATGTTTGGTTGTATTAGGTGTAGTGTAACACCTCTTTTGTGGCCTTGTATGCCTCATGTTTGCCCCTTTGTTTTAGCTTGTTTTGGCTTTGGTCATTGCACATTTTAGGCTCACTTTGGTATGCTTTAGGACTGTTTTGGGTCATGCTTGCCATATGCTCTTTGTTTTGTGTAGCTTTGGTTCAAGTCCCATCACAAGCCTTAGGCTTTGAGCCTTAAGTATGCCATGCTTGACCCGTTTATGTGACTTGGCATCACTCCTAGCATCATTTCAGAGCATGTAATGTTGTCACATCAGCATGCTTTTCATTCCTTTTAAGTGTGCTTAAAACTTGCTATTTTATGCTTAAAGCAGTGGACCATTAGCGTGCATGTTTGTATGTGCATTCCATACCTTTGTCGCATCACTTTGGCCGCTGATTTGGACCTATTCGAGAGCTGTCCATTTTGGTTTAAGTCCATCCCCACATGTTGTTGCATGCTTGCCTTGTATTTTGTCACATGCTTGTTGCATATTTGATGAATTGCATGTTGTAGCACGCTAGTTCAATTGTGCCTTGTTATGTACTCGGCCCATAACATGCTTGTTATATACTTAGTGTATTACATGTTGTTGCATATTAGTATGTTGCATGCTAACCCCATTGCATTTTGTTGCATGCCACACTAGCTTACATGTCTAGGTTGTATGCCTGTTGCATATTAGTTGCATGCTTGGCTTCTTTGCATACTTGCTTGCATGCTTAGGTTGCATTGCATTGAATGTGCATTCCCTTGCCTCTTGATAAATCATGATAGAGGATGAGGTCCTTTATGTGTTTTGTGTACATTTCATTTGACATTAAAATGCACACTTGGCACCTTGGGCCATCATGCATTAAAATGCGTGGTTGATGGCCCAAGGGTCGAAAACCATGCTCCTTTGAGTCTCAAACATGATAGGGAGGGTGGTCATGCACACATTTCCTTAAAAATGCATTGCCATGCTCTGTTTGTCCTCTGTTGCAGCAAAACAGGATTCTGCAAGAAGAGATGGCCGGTTGGCCATCTTCAATGCCGGCCAGCCATGCATTGTTGGCTAAAGTCCCTACAAATGGTTGATGACCATGTTTCCATGGCCGGTGATCCCATCTTTTGGCCAGTGATATCCCACAGTGCTCAGAAGGTGATTCCTTGAGACTTGCACAGTTCTCAGAGGTGAAGAGCAGTGTAAATAGAGGCAACATGACATGGTGATGGATTTTCGAGTGAACCCGAGCATGCATGCATTCGTCCTCCTTCCCAAGGCCGCTTTATTACTTTTAGTAGCTTAATTAATTTGTTTAATTAGTTAAGTGTTGTGTAATAATTAGTTAGCTCGTTAGTTAGTTAATTATTTGATTTGTATTATTCTTTCGGTCCCTTCGTCGAGAGGGCACAATTACATAATAAGCGTGCGTGTGTGTGATGCATGTCTTTTAACCTCCACTTCTTTCTCCCTTTTACTTAACCGCTTACGATGGTTAGTTGTAGGGCATGTTTCAATTAGCATCCCTTATGCTATGCATGTTTGCATTCATTCATCTATATTGCATGCACTAAGCTCGGCGCATCATACTAACTGCATTGTATTTAAATTCCAAGGTGAATACATGTATCGAATTGTCGCGTCTCATATGCCACTTTAGATTAGCCGAGCCTATTCTAGTTACATTTTGCCTGCGATGCATTAGCCATCTTAACATGGACTTGGATCATACATTTGATTACTAACATGTTCCTTGTTTTGGCTCGGAGTACACTGTGATTGTTTATGCTTTAGCATCTTGCATGTGTGTAAGTATTAACATGACAGCATGCTTACCATGAGGCTAATTGCTTATGTGATATAACTTCCTAAATGCCTGTGGGTGAAGGTTGGATTGCTTGAATTGGAATAATTCATCGAAATCCATGTTTTAGCCTACTTGCGAGTAGCAAAACTCAAAATCATTTCCAAACAAATGGATATGCAATGCTTTGTTCCAAGTTAGGCGATCTAGTCTATACTTATGTGTTGTGCGCATCACATAGTAATTCTAGCTAATAACCAGAATAAGAACACATGTGTTTTCAAAAACTCGATATCATGCTTAGTACAAGCCGATCTTCAGATCGAGGGAGCAGGGGTGCTCATAGATGACCTTCCCCAATCGTACCCAAGTTCCCGAGCTGAGGCAACTTTGGTGATGACGGACATGTGGCCTTAGGCAACGAGTCAGGGTTTCCTAAATTCCCCCAAAATAAATATTTAGGTGGCGACTCTGTATCTGGCAAAGCAGTCCATGTTTGGCACTTCTTTACAAAAATCAGTTTTCCAAAACGATTTGCCGGATTTGGACTCTTTGGTGATTTATCAATCTCACATCGCACATTGTGAGATCAGATTAAAAACCGTGACATTTGAGTCCGAACTGTGGCATGAAGCCCTCGGGGCGCGTCCACAGGTATCTATTGAGAGTTTGGCTTTGTCCATTGCAGATAAGACAGCTTGTCTATCGACTCGTGAAGCCATAAGCAGTCCCAGATGGAGATGTCTGCCTGTATCTTCTTAAGCTATTCCAGCACAGCCTCTTCTTCAAGCAGCTTTTCTTTCTGCTTGTCTGCCTCTTTGTCCTTCCCAAACACCTCTGGTTGATCTAGATATGGGGGTTTAAAATACCGTCCGCTCCTAGTCATGTGATCAACTTCGCCAATGTACCAGGTATCATCCGTCTGGTTACTTCCCCAGTTCTCATCTGTGTGGGCAAGACATAGATCGTCATTCTCCCACCACATGCCATCAGCAGCCGACAAACACCTGTCCGGCTCTGTCACAACTATTCTTGTATCCATAACACCTTTTGTTCCCGTGCCCACAGCATGCTCTGCTCTTGTGCACACAGCGCGTTCTATCCCCGCAGGGGCCTTGGCCTTTCTGACCCTCTCGGAATCTTCGATCCTTTCCCGCTCAAACTGTTTCAGCGTAGCTTGTTGTTCAACATCTCCTATATTCAAATTGCCCGGATCCTGAGCAAAATTCTTAACACTGATGCTCTCTGGTGATGCATCCAGATTCTCGGCCCTTCCGGCCACGGTTGATGTCCCTGTCCCTGACGAACCCTATTTTAGCTGAGGTTGTTGAACAACATCCAGCTGGTCGTCAAGCCACCCAGTAGGCTCCGCTCCCCTATCCGAATCAAACCAGTTGACTGTCACGTCTCCCGGGTCTTGTTCGTTGAAGAATTGAAGGTTCGCGATGTCTTCCTCCAAATCCGCTAAGTCATCTAGCCCCTGATTGAATCCATCCTCCCGGACTACACAAATCCCTGCCCCTATTGGTAATTCCACATTCGGCCTAGTCTAGCCTGTTGATGTAATGTAACCGCTCGGGTTGTACACGAAGTTTGCAGACCCCTCAAGCTCTGTATTTGCATTCTCATCTGCCTCCGCAGTCGACCCACTTCTATCTTCGACAACTACCACCACTGTTTCAGGATGGGTTTGGGAGATGTCCAGCACGCACAAGTCAGTGCTGTCAGGAAGGAACACCTCCGGCTTGGATAGGTGAGAAGGGGTGATATATATACTAGGGTCGTATGATTCAACCCCAGTTTGGATCATATTGATGTGTTTGGGAGGTGGAGCTTGGTTATGTGGTGGGAGAGGGTTGGTTGTGACATTCAGTTTCTCCGGAGACACGATCACCCTGTTGTCGATGAGATCTTGAATCTCGTGACGCAATCTATAGCATTGGTCGGTGTCATGACCATGCTGTTGGTGGAACGCGCAGTACTTTGCCAGGTTATAGGAGGGGGGAAGTTTTTCTAGCAATGGCCACGGCTCTAGGGGCTTCAAATGCCCTTTTCTGATTAAGACCCCCAAAGCTTTGGACAGGAGCATATATAGTGGAGTGAAGGCTCTCTGGCCTTTGGGTGCGTATCTGGCTGCTTGCGAGCTACTACCGGATGCACCGGTGAATGGCGTAGCTGTAAGGGTTCTTGGGGTATTGGTGGTGGTAACCATACTCATATCTGAAGATCTAGCAGCTGCAGCACTGCTCGTGCCTGCATTTGTACTGCGGTTGAATGTTCTCTTGGGCTGTTCTCTCTCATTATCGATGAGGCCCTACTTCATAGCGTCTTCGATCTGCACCCATATCTCATGTAAGTCTGCAAAGGTAGGAAGGGGGAGGACGATCATCTTTTGCATAAGCTTTGGCTGGAGGTTGCGCACAACCATCCGAATCTGATCTTTGTCAACAGGCCTGATGGTCATCATCGAGGCCTTGGCCTTCCACCGGGTCACAAAATCGGAGAAACTCTCCTTCGGTTCTTGCCTGGTGGTCTCGAGATCACGAGTTATGACCTCGATCTGTGTATTATAGGAGTATTGAGCTATGAAGGCCTTGGCCATCTCCTCCAAGTTCCTCTTGACGGAATCTTCCAATTTTGCATACCAGATGGCCGCTACTCCTGACAAGGTCCGGCCAAACAAAGATAGCTTCTGCAACCTGGAGAGGCCCATCGGCCTCAGTATATCCGAAAACAACTGTAAATGCACCATAGGATCACCGGATCCGTCAAAACGATCAATGTGTGGCATCTTAAACCGGTCTGGCAGCGTCACGGCCGCGTCGGTGTACCCATCTTCGATATTTGGAATGGTCTTGACACCCTGAGATTTCTTGAACAGCTTTTCAACCTTGCTCACTTTTAATGCACTGGGGTCCACCTCGAACTCAAAGGGAGAATCTGGTAAGTCGATAGGTGTTTTGGATAGCTGGGGTAGAATTGGGGACGGAGTCGGCCCTGTCGGAATGTTCGTATCTTCCTGGAGATTTGGTGTCTCCCCGGGTGTCGGAACCCTTGGTGGGGGAGGAGCTTGGTGTGAAGCGGATGCCCCGGCTTGTTGCTGTAGTTTGGTGATTAGCTCTGCTTGTTGGGCCATGATCTCGGCCTGCTGTTTGGCAAATTCTTCTTGACGAACAGCGTCTTGCTACATGGTTTTCATGCTCTCCTAGAGCTGACGCATCATTTCTTCCATTCTTGCCATACTGCCCTGATCTAGCTGAATTACCGGTATATGGTCCCTCTCTGCGGGAGAAACAAAACTCTGATCCCTACTATACTCAAGTGGGGTAGACAAAGCCCTTTGCATTGACTGCTGAACTGATATCCTCTGCCTAACTGCCCTCCGTCTAGTAACCGGGGGTAAAGAATGGAACACTGGTTGTCCGTCTATCAGATCCTCAGATCGATGGAGTCTGCGACCTCTAGTCCAGAGTGCTCAGGGGATATCTGCCTGGTCGGAATCAATTGTGCTAAACTACCTAGCAAAAAGATGAATAAAGCATAATAAGGAAATAATGAATAGGAAAACGGACAGTATAACGACTTAAATAAACACAACACACAGTCGATATGACAACACACAGTTGGCATTTGTAAGCTGAATGTACTGTTCTCAACTACTGGTCATTGTTTCCAAATCACTGCCCCGAATCTGAATCTGATACCTGCAAATATAACTGATTCTCAAAACACTGATGCTGATGCCCGCAGGCCTGATACCCAAACTTGCAGACTAATACGTGCATACCCTGTAGAGGTCAACTCGAAGAGCACATAACAAGCAAGTAAGGGCCAAAACACCCCTATGTTGGGGTAGGGTTTCCCTGTCATATTTTGTCAGGAGCTAGGATTTCACTACGCACACAGCGGTTTTCAAATAACCTAATAATTGGGTAGCAACCTGCCCCAGTTTAGAATGGTCACTATGGATTCCGAACATGCACTAGGTCGAATGGTCAAAAAGGGTGCCCCGGTAAAAATCGGGGTTTGTGTTCCCGTCGTGGCAGAGCCCACAACCGGTCAGCCTTACGGCACGCTTCTCGAAGCGAGCCTCTAGCAAACCGTTCAGGAATAGCATACGGTAAACACGGTGTCCTAGGCGCACCAATGCAAATGCAATGCAAAGAAACACATAAGTGTAGTCAAAACAAGATATCATGAGTTCGAGTCAAGTTCTCCAAACTCCCCAGCGAAGTCATCAGAAACTGTAGACGTCCCCGAATGCCCCGGGAAGGATCCCGTTTTTTTCATTTTGGGCTTACTACAGTTCAGACTCAACTGTCATGGTTCTTAATCTGATCTCGCAAAGTGTAATGCAAGATTGATAAATCACCAAAGAGTCCAAATCCGGCAAATCGTTTTGAAAAATTGATTTTTTAGAAAGAAGTGCCAAACATGGACTGCTTTGCCAGATACAGAGTCGCCACTAAATATTTTGTTTTAGGGGAATTTAGGAAACCCTGACTCGTTGCCTAAGGCCACGTGTCCGTCATCACCAAAGTTGCTCGGCTCGGGAACTTGGGTATGATTGGGGAAGGTCAGCTATGAGCACCCCCGCTCGCCCGATCAAAGATCGGCCACTCCTAAACATGATATTTTGCTTTGAAAACATATGTGTTCTTATTCTGGTTAATTAGCTAGAATTACTATGTGATGCGTACAACACACAAGTATAGACTAGATCGCCTAATTTGGAACAAAGCATTGCATATCCGTTTGTTTGGAAAGCAGTTTGAAGTTTGCTACTCACAAGTAGGCTAAATCATGGATTTCAATGAATTATCCCAATTCAAGCAAACCAACCTTCACCCATAGGCATTCAGGAAGTTATATCATATAAGCAATTAGCCTCATGGTAAGCATGTTGTCATGTTAACACTCACACACATGCAAGATGCTAAAGCATAAACACTCACAATGTACTCCGAGCCAAAACAAGAAACTAGTTAGAAATCATGCATGATCCTAGTTCACGTTAAGATGGCTAATGCAACACATGCAAAGATGCAACTAGAGTAGGCTCGGCTAATCTGAGAATGGCTTGTGAAATGTGACAACTCGATACATGTATTCAAGTTAGAATTGAAATACTATGCAATTAGTATGATGCGCCAAGCCCGGTGCGTGCAATACGAATGAATGTATGCAAACATGCTGACATAAGTATGCTAACTGAAACATGACCTAAAACTAACCATTTAAAAGCAGGTAAGTAAAAGGGAGAAAGACGTGGGGTTGGAAGACATTCACACATGCACGCACACTTATTAGAAAACTCGCCCTCTCGACGGAGGGTCTGAATAAATAATACAAACCGAATAATTAATCAACTACCCTAGCTAATTAAATATTACGAAACCCTTAACAAATTAATTATAAAAACAATCTAAGTATGAAATTAAAGAGGTCGCCGCAGCTCCGCCTCGAAATGATTGGATGATGCATGCTCGATCGCCTCGCTCGGAAACCCGTTGCCATGCCACATGCTGCCTCTGCTTGCACTATTTTATGCCTCTGAAAGCTGCACAAGTTCCAAGGCTACTTCTGAACCACTTCTTGAGCATTGTGGGATGCCGCCGGCCAAGATACAGGACCACCGGCCATGGAAGGATGGTCATCGACCAAACGTGGGGCCATCGGCTGGATATTGTTAGCCGGCCGACAATGAATGTGGCCGACCAGCCATCCCTTCTGCGCAGTGCTTTTTACTTTCTGACAAAGAGAAGCGAGTGCATGGCAAGGAATTTACAAGACAATGTATGCATGACCACCCTCCCTATCATGCTATGAACTCAAAGGAGTATGACTCTCGACCCTCGGGCCACCGATCACGCATTTCGATGCATAATGGCCAAAGGTGCCAAGTGTGTGAATTAATATGGAATGAATGCAACAAAACATATGAATGCCTAGAACTCTATCATGCCTGGATCAAGAGCGTCGACGACTAAGGATTGAGGGACGTTTCGTCACTTCTAGTACGAACGTTCCTCGATCCTCGTGCTCGGTTTGACATCCCAAACCAAACACAATGTAATGCAAATGAGTATGCCAAATGTAGTGCAACATAGGGACATTATGCAATGCAACAAGACTAATGGCAAGCAAACAAACCCAATGTAATATGAGTATGCAAGGAAGCTTGTAAACAACCCAAGCATGCAACAAGTATACATTAATGTCATGCGATGCAACTAATTAAACATCATGCAATACACTCAATATGCAAACACCATGAAAGCAAACATGCTCCATGGGCTTAAACCAAAAGGATAGACCTCAGCCATGCCCTAATCAGTGGCCAAAACACCCAAATCAAGGGACCAAAAGGGGAGGCATCCACACACATACATTGGTCCATAAGCTAGACCATAATGCACAATATTCAAACATAAGCAAGATGGGATAAACATGAGAATATGACGATGCAATAAACTCTAAAATCATGTCAATAATGATGCCAAATCATGCACATAGGATAAGCATAGCATGGTAATGGACTTAAAGCTCAAAGCTAGCCAAGGTACTTGAATTATGGCCATATCAACCAAGCCCCAAAGGGCCAAGGTGACCCAAAATAGTCCCAAGATAGGCCAAAAGAAGGCTAGAACATGCACGGGATGCGGTCAAATCATGCTAGAAAGGTGAGCACAAAACAAGGCGCATACAAGGCCAAAAAGGGAGAATTGCACTACACCCATTACAACCAAACATGGCATGGCTCAATCAAGGAAAATTAGAGCTATAATGTGCCAAAACAAACCCCAAAACCTAATGAGATGGCATCCCAAAGACTTAAACATGGAGACATACACAATGACCCAAACATGGAGCATAAGACACCAACTCTTCAAAGCTTTGAAAGGATGGCAAAAGCAAGCATACAAGCATGAAACACGGACTGAAATACTATAACAAGTGATACTAAATCACTGAAATGGCCCAAGTAAAGCATGCTAATGACTCACACACCCAAAGCTAACAAGTTAGAATGCATCGTGGCTATACAAAGCATGGCAAGCATGACCAAGACAACCCCAAACAAAGCTTAAGCATGGTGAAACAAGGCTAAAAACTTCTCAAAGTTAAGTTAGAACATATAAGCATGATGGTCGAAATGCAAGAGGCATGTTATGCAAACATGCAAGGTTACTCTACAAGTTTGTGAAGCATGCAAGATGACATCAAACCAACATGAAATAGAGTTAAGGCAAGCCCTAAAAACCACTAAAAAGTGCTGAAATAGAACCAAGACATGCTAAGTAAACATGCTACTCTTATAAGCCAACAACACAAGTAAATGAGACACAAAGGGAGGGGGGTGTCCCTCCCCTATACAAGACCTCAAAACCACTTCTCCACCACTAAAAATCCTCTGGATTTCAGTGGTGAGAAGGCCAAAACAAAAGGGTTTCAAAGCCCAAAGAGGAAGGCACAAAAAGAGGCCAAACAAGGCCTAAGAGGGGGTAGACAACCCCCAACACAAAAGTGACCTTACTAAAACATCTCAAGCATGAAAATACAGAACTTTTTTCAGTAGGACACTAAGCTTAAAACAGCATGCAAGTATGTGTAAAAGCTTAAGCAAAAATAGGGAATAAAAGAGTAGTTTCTCACCCTTGAAGAACACTTCAAGAACACCAACTCCAGCACCTCCTTTTGATCAAAACCAACTCAAAAACCCTGAAATCAACTCCTTAGCACCTCAGCAACAAAAGGATAGTGTACCACTAGGTGCTTTAGTGCAAAAAATATGAACAAAAACACCCTTTAGAACACTATTACACACACAACTATAGAGAGAAAGAGATATAGAGAGATATATCTAACTTCTATATCAGATGGTTCAACCTCTGGAAAGGGAGGGTAGGCCCTCCTTTTATCGAAAATCAACTTTGCAAAGCTTCCAAGAAAAGCTAAACAAGGATGAAATCCCTCCATGCACGTGTATGGAGGGCAGAGTCTGTGCTCACCAGCTGGCACAGCTGGCATGCACAATGCCTGAAAAAGGCAAAGAAAAGGGGTCGGCCAGAAAAAGTGGCTGATCGACCAAATCAATGGCCGGCCGACCAACCAGAGTGTCGATCGGCTAATACTCTTGGCCAATGGAAAGAAAAAAGGGCCGATGGCCTCATGCCATGGCCGGTGGGGTGAGGGGATGGCAAACAAGCCACCCTCTTCCCTCAAAAGCAAAAACACAGGTGTTTAGTCCACAACCAAGCACAAAACAGACAATTTGAGAGATCTTGAGGCAAGGAGCGCGGCCGAGACCTCTGGGAACTCAAAACGAACACAAACATGGATGATCATCAAGTGTTCAAATGATGACGTCCAAGTCTTGAGGACGGTCAAAAATGGGGTGTCTACAATATCATACAAACTGCATTGTATTTCAATACCAATTTGAATACATGTTATCAAGCTGCATTCACATGGCATCTTAGAATAGCCGAGCCTATCTCAGTTGCATTTCGCATGTGTTGCATTAGGCATTCTTGACATAGCTAGGGTCATGAATGATTACTAGCTAGCTTATATTTTGGCTCATAGTACATTGTGAGTGTTTATACTTTAGCATCCTTGCATGTGTGTAAGTGACTGCCATGATAGCATGCTTGCCATGAGGCTAACTACTTAAGTGTTTAACTGCATGCCTATGGATGAAGGCTTCATTGCTTGAATTGGAATAATTCATCAAAATGTGCATTTTAAGCCCACTTGAGAGTGGCAAATCATGTTTTCTAAGCCCACTTGAGGGTGGCAAATCCGTGTCTTAGCCTACTTACGAGTACCACTTTTCAAACCATTTTCGAAAAAAACAAACATGAGATATTTTATTCCAAATCGAGAGATTTAGTTTATACTTGTATGCTGTGCGCATCACATAGTAAGGTTAGCTAATAAATCGGAATAAGAACGCATGTGTTTTGAAAAACAACATATCATGTTAGTAGAGGCCGATCCTTTGATCGGGCGAGCGGGGGCGCTCATTTCAGGACCTTCTCCTGTTGTACCCAAGTTCCCAAGCCGAGGCAACATTGGTGATGACGAACACGTGGCCTTAGGCACGAGTCAGGGTTTCCTAAATTTCCTTAAAACAAAATATTTAGGTGGTGACTCTTAAATCTCGCAAAGCAGTTCATGTTTGGCGCTTTTTGATTCAAAATTGATTTTTCAAAACCAATTGCCGGATTTGGACTCTTTGGTGATTTATCAGTCTTATATTGCACTTTGTGAGATTAGATTCAGAATCGTGACAGGAGTCCGAGTCCGAACTGTAGTAGCTATAACTACAATTTGCGCCCTCTCTGAAAGGGGGGCGCACGGAGTGAGTTTGGACGGTCTACAGGTGCATCCCGGTGTTTACCGTCCTTTGGTTAAAAACATTTGTGTGTGTCCTGATGTTCACCACCTCCTTCGGTTATCGTCCTTTGGTTAAAAATATTTGTGTGCGTCCTGATGTTCACTACCTCCTTCAGTTACCGTCCTTTGGTTAAAAACATTTGTGTGCATCCTGATGTTCACCACCTCCTTTGGTTACCGCCTTTCGGTTAAAAAATATTTGTGTGCATCCTGATGTTCACCACCTCCTTCGGTTACCACCTTTTGGTTAAAAACATTTGTTTGTATCCTAATGTTCACCACCTCCTTCGGTTACCGCCCTTCGGTTAAAAGCATTCGGGTGCGTCCCGGTGTTCACATTACCCTTTTCCTTCTCATGTGTGCAACACAGTAGGATCTTGTTTGATATCTTGGGTACGCCCAATGATTTTGTTGCTCTTCGTCTTTCCTGCGCGTCGTGTAGTTAAGTTTGCATAATTTTCTTACATCCTTTCTGCATGAAATGTGGTTTCGCTCGTAATTCCTACGCGTGGCGTGTTTGCTTACTCCCTCTTATGATTAAGATTGCTATGCCCTATTGTGGTCTGTTTAACTGTGGCATTTTCATTGCATTGCGTTTGCATTTAAATGTTTCATTGCACAGTCTCATTGCATGATCATAAGTTATGTTCTTGCATCATGCATATCATTTGCATCTTGCCCCAAAACTACACTGGTTTGATTCCTTGCAAACGGTTACACAGGCAACTTGCGTGCGCAACCATTTGTTTGTTTGTTTGTTTTTTTTTTTTTTTTTGACTTGATTGTTTGTCCATGTCTTACGGCCTTGCCAAAATGGGTCATCTCTGGGCTTTGACATTCACTCACGTCATATCATGACTTCTGAGTTTTGTCAAAGAGGGGCAACTGTAGACACCCTATTTTGACGGCCCTTTAAGACTTGGATGTTCTTGCAAGTACATCTAGTGACGAGTCTAATTGCTCGCCGAGCGCTTGAAGTCTCTAGCGGAATGCCACAGGTTTGAGCATTTCAAACCCTACATCCATTTTGTCTCATCTTTGGACCATGCCTGGTTCTTTTTAGCCTGAAGTTCCGAATGGCGTACCGGCCATCCTTAGAGGCTGCCAGCCACCACTTCTCCTTTGTCGGCCATTGATGTGCCTTGCCGACCGTTAATGAAGCCTTGCCGGCCGCCACTGATCGTCGGCCGGCCACCTTTGTTTGTTCCAGATATTTTGTGAAGGGGTTAGAAAATTTGAAGACATAAATTTTTTCCCTCTCTCTAGATTTCTCTCTCTCTTACAATTTTGTGCTTAAGTGCTTCTTTTCTCTACACTTTTACATACACTACCTCAACCAAAGTTGCTAGTCTTTGAGCTAAGGTAACTTGGGACCTTCTTTGAGCTCTAGAGGGTGGTTTTGGCTTGGATTGTTGGCCAACTTGTGTTTCACTTCAAACGTATAACACTTGCTTTGTTTATACTTATTTTTTATACTTGTTTTTCCATCATTTTCAATTGTTTTGAGGTTGGTTTTGAACTGTAAAAAGCTCTATTTTTGTGGCTTGAAAATGGTGGTTTGAGCCCCTTTTTAGTTAAGGGGTGGTTCACCCTTTTTTTTTTTTTTTTTTGTAAAGGTTTTGTGCCTTTACTCATCACTTTAAAACCAAATTTTTTGGACCTTTTAACCACTGAATTTTAGAGGTTTTTCAATGGTAAAAAAATTTATTTTGAAGTCCAAAATTGGAGGGGTTAGCTTCCCATCCTTGTGTTATGTTTGCATGCCTAGTTAGGCTCATGTTTTAGCTTAATGTTTTAGCTTTTTGTGGCTCAAGTCCAGCATGTTTTAGGCTCTGTTTTGACCTGCTTTAGCTCTGTTTTGGGCTGGTTAAGTCTTTTGAGTCTCGTTTTGCATAGTTGTAGTATAAATTCCTTGCACTAGCTTGTTGTTTTAAGGTTGTAAGGTCATTGGTTCAAGTCGATTGCATGTTTTAGTGCTTTTTCTACTTCATTTCAGCACTTGTAATCTCTGCAATCTCCCTCATTTCTTTACTTTTTGTTTTTGCTTTGAAAGTGGTTTCAAACCACTTGTTTGCCTAAGTGGAGGTGCTACACCTAATGGTTTAAGCCCTTAGGGGGTTCATTACAAACAGTGTAATGCCTCTTTCATGCCCAAATCAACTTGTAGTTTGAACACCTTCCATTAGAGGACACTCACCAATGGAATTAATGGATTAAAGGATGATTTGGTAATTAAAATGAGTAAACAAAACTGACAAGTAAAAGACGCAAGATAAGCATTCTTTGTGCTGCATTACATGTGTTCGAATCGGACGTTAATTTGAACACAAGGCAAATGGGACATTTCATACACAATAGTGATGAAATGTGTCATTATCCTAGGTCTCCATTGCCCTTGATCATGGATGATAGGGTGATGGCCATTTGAGTCTTGTTTTTTCATTTATTGAACTTGCACAATTGGTTTCACAAGCCATCATGCAATGAAATTGCTTGATTGATGGCTTTGTGAACCAAATCTTGTCCCTCATCTGATTCCCCCATGAAAAGGAGAGACAAGGTGTGCAGACAAACCCTTGGAAAGCCCACTTTTTGCTTTGTTTGTGCTTTGTTGCAGCATGGTGACCCAATGCATCAGTGGTCGGCACTGCATCATTCATGGCCGAAAATGCTTCATTTCTGGCCGACAGCGTCCCTCCATGGCTGGCAGGCCACTAGTGTAAACCACAGCGAAGGTTTGGTAAGGTGAAACAGAAAGGTTCTGAAATATGCTCAACCCTGCAAACAGAGCCTTTTGAGAGCAAAATGAAGGTCGTTTCGAGGTGAAAACTGAGCATGTGCATCTTCCACTTCCCAAGGTGAAGTAGTGGCAACATAATTTAATGCCTTGCATGATTAGTTTATTCGCATTTGTGTTGTAATTTAATTAATTAGTTTGCTAGTTAGTTAAAGTGTTGTAATAATTAGCAATTAGCTTAGCTAGTTATTCATTTGGTTTGTAATAATTAGTCTAATTAGTTTAATTAGATTAAATTAATGTAGACACCCCATTTTTGACCGTCCTCAAGACTTGGATGTTCTTGCAGGTACATCTAGTGATTAGTTTGATTTCTCGTCGAGCGCTCGAAATCCGCGGCGGAACGCCACAGGTTTGAGTTTTCCAAACCCTGCATCTATTTTGTTTCATTTTTGGACCATGTGTGGGCCCTTTCAGCATGTTGTTGTTCTTGGCCTGCTGGCCATCCTTGGGCACTACCGGCCATGGATCTTGGCCTGCCGGCCATTGATGTGCCATGCCGGCCATCAATGAGCCCCTACCGGCCATCAATGTATCAGTAGATATTTTTCTGATATTTTGTGCCAGCTGTTTGCACAGATTGAGCCATCTTCTTGCACGTGTATAGCTGGATCTCTTTGAGGGGATTTTGTATCTTCTATATATAGAGGCCCCCTCTTGCATATGTGGGGGTTGGAAATTTTGAAGACAAAAATTTCTCTCTCTCTCTCTCTCTCTAGAATCCTCTCGCTAAATATTTTGTGCCTTATAGCCTAAATTCTTTACACTCTTCCATATGAGCCCTTGATCAAACTTCATCGCCGTTGTGTTGAGGTTGTTTGAGGTCCTATTTGAGCTCTAGAAGAGGATTTTGGTTTGGTTTGGCTTGATTTTGGTGCTTAAAGTGTATCTTGTCTTCAAGAGGTAGAACACTTGTGTTTTAAGCTTATTTTAAACACTTGTTTTTCCATCTTTGTATACTATTTTGAGGCTGGTTTTGACCTCTAAAATCTCTATTTTTATGGTTTAAAATAGTGGTTTGAGGTTTGTTTCGAGTTAGAGGTAGTCTACTCTTCTTGTAGCTTGCTTGCTAAGTTGTGCCATCTTTCAAAGCTTTCTAAAACAACTTTTTTGGCTCTTTAACCACTGAATTCCAGGGGATTTTCAGTGGTAAAAATTATGTTTTGAGGTTCAAAATGGGAGGGGGTAGCCTCCGCTCCTTGTGTTTTGTTTGTAAGTATAGATAGCTTAACATGTGACCATATTTTTCTACCATTTTGTGACTTAATCTAACCATGTTTTTGCTACTATTTTGACTAGCTTTATCTCCGTTTTGAGCTGGTTTGGCCACTTGAGGCTTGCTTTGTATGCTTGTAGTGCAATTGTGCTTAATAGTCTAGTTTGTGCTATGTGTTGACCTCTTATTCTAGCCCTTTTTAGCTTACTTCAAGCATGTTTTAGAACTCCTTTTAAGCTGTTTAGGACTATTTTGAAGTGTTTGTACCATTGGAGCTTTGTATTGCATGCCTATAGTGCAGTGATCTTCACTAGTTTGCTATTTTTGGCTTTTACACATGTTGTGCATGAGTTGCTTGCATGTTGTAGTATCATTTTGCATGTCATTTCAGTACTGAAATATCTGCAACCTCCATTATTTCTTCACTTTTTCATTTGCTTTGAGGGTTGGTTAGCCTAAAAGTTGTGTTTAAGCTTGAGATTGAGACTTGTGCTTAATGGTTTTAATCCTCTTTTAAGGGTTTCTACTAACCAACGGCATGATCTCTCTTATGTCTTAAGTCATCCTTTGGCTGACCCTTCTCTCATTAGAGGACACTCACCTTGGACTTAACCGGTTAAAGAATGGATCGGTAATTAAAATGAGTAAATAAAACATGACAAGTAAAACTTGAGCAAGTTAAGCATGTTGTGTTGCATTGCATGTGTTCAATCGGATGTTATATTGAACACAAGGAAGATTGGAGCATTTCATACTTAAAGTGATGAAATGAGCCAACCTCCTTGGTCTCCATTGCCTTTGATCACACATGATAAGGTGATGGCCGTGACTCTTGTTTTTTGCATTTATTGAAATTGTACTCCTTGGATCTTTGGCCATCATGCATTAAAGATGCTTGATTGGTGGTTTTGGATCCAAGAATGCCACTCCTTTGATATTTTGAGATGATGAGGAGGGGCACAGTACAAACATATCCTTGGAAAACCCTCCATTTTCCACAGTTTGTGCTCTGTTGCAGTGTGGTGACTCAAAGCACCAGTGGCCGGCAGTGCTTCATTCTTGGCCAGTAGAAGGCTGTCAGCAAGCATTCGTGGTCGGCATGCCACTGGTGCAGTGCTCAATATTGGTTTGGTAAGGTGGAGTAGAAAGTTCTTGGAGTAAGCTTAACCCTGCAAATAGAGCCTCTCAAGAGCAAACTAGAGGGCTTTTCGAGGCGAACACCGAGTGCATGCATCCTCCATTACTCGAGGTAGAGCTGAGGCAGTGTAGTTTTGTATGATTAGTTAGTATACGTTTGATTAACTAGTTTGCTAATTAGTTAAAGTGTTGTAATAATTAGTAATTAGTGTACTAGTTATTCGTTTGGTTTGTAATAATTAGTCTAAATTAGTTTAATTAGATTAGTTAGCTTAACTTATCTTAATGTAGCTTAGCTTATTCATTCGGACCCTCCTTCGTGAGGGCGTAATGTTGTAATAAGTTTGTGTGCGTGTGTGCATGTCTTCAAACCCCACGTCTCTCTCCTTTTCACTTAACCGCTTTTGATGGTTATTTTAGGGTCATATTTCGATTAGCATACCTTATGCTTGCATGTTTGCATCATTCATTTGTCTTGCATGCACCGAGGCTCGGCGCATCATTCAAACTACATCGCAATTTCAATACACTTCTTTGAATACGTGTTTCACAGCATGTTATCAAATTGTATCATATACCATGATTAGGTAGCCGAGCCTATTTAGTTGCATTATTGCATGTGTTGCACTAGGCATCTTGTATAGTTAGGATCATGCATTCTTTCTAACTAGTTTTTTTTTTTGGCTTGGAGTACTCGGTAAGCTTTTATGCTTTAGCATACTTGCATGAGTGTGAATGTTGCCATGTTTCGCATGCTTACCATGAGGCTATGTGCTTATTTGTTAAACAGCATAAATGCCTGTTGATGAAGGCTTTGTTGCTTGAATTGGAACAATTCAACAAAATGTGAGTTTTAAGCCCACTTTGCGAAGTGGCAAATCATGTTTTAAGCCCATTATGTTTGATGGCAAATCCGTGTTTTAGCCCACTTGAGGGTGGCAAATTCAAACTGTTTTCAAAAACAAACATGAGTTGTTTTGTTCCAATTCTTGCAATTTTTAGTCTGTTCTTGCTTGTGCACGTCACCTAGTAATGTTAGTTAATAACCGGAATAAGAACACATAATGTTTATAAAACAACATATCATGATAGTAGAGGCCAATCTTTGATCGGGCAAGCGAGGGTGCTCATTTCAGGACCTTCCCCTCTCGTACCCAACTTCTTGAGCCGAGGCAACTTTGGTGATGACAGACACATGGCCTTTGGCACGAGTCAGGGTTTCCTAAATTTTCCCAAAATAAAATATTTAGGAGGTGACTCTGTAATCTAGCAAAGCAGTCCAGTTTTGGCATTATTTGATTCAAAATCGATTTCCAAAATAATTTGCCGGATTGGACTCTTTGGTGTTTATTAGTTTCACATTGCACTTATGAAACTAGATTCAGAACCGTGACAGGAGTCTGAACTGTAGGACCAATTCGAGCTCTCCGAAACGGGGCGCAAAAATGTTAAGCTACAATTAGCTTAGCTTAGATTTGCTTAGCTCTTATTCATTCTGACCCTCCTTCGCAAGGGCGTAATCTTGTAATAAGTGTGTGTGCGTATGTGTATGTCTTCAAACCCCACATCTTTCTCCCTTTTATTTAATCGCTTTTGATGTTTAGATTAGGGACATGTTTCAATTAGCATATCGCATGCTTGCATACATTCATTTTGTATTGTATGCACCGAGGCTCGGCGCATCATTCAAAATGCATTGTCATTTCAATAATTCTTTGAATACATGTTTAAATTGCATGTTGTTCAAATTGCTACGTATGGCATATTAGAAGCCGAGCCTATTAATTGTATTATTGCATGTGTTGCATTAAACACTTAACATAGTTAGGATCATGCATCTTTCTAACTAGTTTTTGTTTTGGCTTGGTGTACTTGGTGAGTTTCTATGCTTTAGCATACTTGCATTAGTGTGAATGTTACCATGTTTAGCATTCTTACCATAAGGCTATGTGCTTAAATGTTAAACTGCATGAATGCCAGTGGATGAAGGCTTGTTGTTTGGATTGGAACAATTCAACGAATGTGCGTTTTTAAGCCCACTCTATTGAGTGGTAAATCATGTTTTATGCCCACTTTGTTGAGTGGCAAATCATGTTTTAAGCCCACTATATTTGGTGGCAAATCCGCAAACTTTAAGCCCACTTGAGGTGGCAAATTCAACCCATTTTCGCAAATAAACATGAGTTGAATTGTTCAAAATTGAGCAAATTAGTCTATACTTGCTTGTGCGCATCACATAGTAAAGCTAGTTTAATAATCAAAACAAGAGCACATAATGTTTATAAAAAAATCATATCATGATTAGTAGAGGCCGGTCTTTTGATCGGGCAAGCGGGGGTGCTCAATTCATGACCTTCCCCCTTCGCACCCAAGTTTCCGAGCCGAGGCAACTTCAGTGATGACGGACACGTGGCCTTTGACACGAGTCAAGGTTTCCTAAATTTCCCCAAAATAAAAAAATATTTAGGTGGCGACTCTGTATCTGGCAAAGAAGTCCAATTTTTGCATTATTTGATATAAAATCGATTTTCTAAAAAGATTTGCCGGATTTGGACTCTTTGGTGTTTATCATTTTCACATTGCACTTGTGAGACTAGATTCAGAACCGCGGGAGTCTGAACTGTGAGGCCTTTCATTTCAAACCTTCCAAAAGGGGGCGTAGAAAAAGGCAACTCCATACATGTCCTGAGGATTGGGGACTAGTAGATTTTCTGCCGGTGGGGGTAGATCTGGGTTTGGTTGAGCAGTAGGGATCAGGTGCACGATTGACGCTGATGTCCTAGATGTACACCATAGATCAGCATTGACTTCATCTTGTGCAGCTATCCTCTGGTTTACAATGTACATAGTCCTTTGGATGGCAGTCATCATGGTAGCGAATTCCTCTGCGTTCGGTGTTGTGTTATGTGCCATTGCTAATCCGAATGAACTAGATGCTGGTGAATTGATGACTGAGAACGGGTAGGTGTTTGTGGTGTGCTTTGTATTGATGCTACTAATTGTTTATTTCTTCTCCATCGAGTGATTACAGGAAGCAAGACTAGCACAGGCTAACCACTAACAAGGTCTTGAGCTTTACACAGCCTGCCAAAACAAGTCCACACAACTTAGAGAATATCGGGTCTTTCTAAAGCTATGATGGTAAACTACCTAGCAAAAAGAAAGAAAGAAAAACAAAATCAAAATTGGACAGCACTTTTCACAATAATTGAAACACATAGCTGAACTGTAATCCCTACTGATCACTATTTTCAAACTTTATACTGAGATGAACCATCCCGTACAATCTCATTGTAAAAGCACATATCAAAAGAAAAAAAAGAACCAAAACACCCGTATGAGGGGGTAGGGTTACCCTGTCATAGATTTTTGGCATGATCTAGGCTGCAGTAATTCAAACAACGAGTTTCACAACATCCTACAAATGGATAGCATCCTATCCAAAGTTGGAATAGTCACTATAGCTTCATTATATGCAACTAGGTCAAATGGTCAAAAGGGTACCTCAGCAAGAATACCTAATATACCTCTCACACCTAACACTGAGAAGTGAAAGATGGATCAAGTGGTACAGAGGTAATCCAGATCCAAGGGTTATGTTTCCAACATGGCAGAGCCCATGACCGGTCAGCCTTTTGGCAAGCCTTTTGGGCGAGCCTCCGGAAAACCATCCAAGAATAGCAGTCGGCAAACACAGTTACTTAAGCACACCGATGCAAATGCAAATGCAAAAACGTATAAGTATAGATAAAAATTCACATCATGAGTTTCAAGTCAAGTTCTCTAAGTCCCTAGATAAGGCACCAAAAACTGTAGCTCGACTTTTCGTGCCCCCTTTCGGAAGACAAATAGCTCTACAGTTCGGACTCCACTTGTGGTTCTAAATCTAATTTCACAAGTGCAATGTGAAATAGTGAAGACACAAAAGAGTCCAAATTCGACAATTTTTTTTGGAAAATCAATGTTTGAATCAAATGCCAAAAATGGACTGCTTTGCCAGATTACAGAGTCGCCACCTAAATATTTTTGAAAAATTTAGGAAACCCGAGACTAGTGCCAAAGGCCATTAGTCCGTCATCACCAAAGTGTCTCGGCTCGGGAACTTAAGTACGAGAGGGGAATGTCATGAATTGCGCACCACACTTGCCCGATCAAAGATCGGCCTCTACTAATCATGATGTGTTTCTTATTTACATTATATGCTCTTGTTTTGATTTATTAGCTATTTTTTACTATATGATGCACACACAAGGTATAGACTAGTTTGCAAGAATTGGAACACTTGATCTCATGTTTTGTTTCGAAATTGTTTTTTGAATTTTCCACTTGAAAAAGTGGGCTAAAATGGACATTAATCAAGCCATCCCAATTCAAGCAACTAGCCTTCATCCATAGGCATTCAAACAATTATATCATTTAAGCAATTAGCCTCATGGTTTTCATGCTTTGGATATGGCAATACAAGCGTTCAATGTAAGATCAATGTAAGATGCTAAAGCAATAAAAAGCTCACCTAGTACTCTGAGCCACAATAGGGGTAAGAGTTAGAAAAACATGCATATTCCTAACTTATGCAATATGACTAATGCAACGCACACATTATGTATTTTATAGGCTCGACTATGAGCATGGCATATGATTGCATTCAAGACATGCGAGAGAGCACATATTCAAGTAATGTGTTTGAACATTTGAATTAACATGATGAGCCGAGCCTTGGATGCATGCAAGACAATGGATGCAAAACATAAGAATGTTAATGAAACGTGATGCCCTATACTAACCATTGTAAGCAAGTACGTAAAAGGGAGAAAGACGTGGGGTTGGAAGACATACAACTTATTACAACATTGCCCTCGTGCAAGAGGGTGCAAATCAAAGTCCAAAAGTCTGAATTAAACTAATTATTACAAAACCGAATGAATAAATAAGCAAGGCTAATTAACTAGCTAACTATGCTATTACGACAAGGATAACCCAGATAAATAAACTCGCTATTTAAGCTAAGTAATTACAACAATTACAAAGGGACAATAATAATATTTACAACACTTAATAATTAACAAGACTAATTATAATAAACAATATTAAATTAATTACAACAACGATCATAATGTAAGCGACGATGCGCAAGAATTACATGCATACATGTGCACAATGTTCAAGAACAGCTCTATCTGGCCCAGGCTTGCTCTGTTTCACCTCAACCACTACCCTCTGTTTTCTGCAAAAATACACTGTTGACCAAACATTGAGGACCGGTCGGCCCTCAATGAAGCCCGGAAGGGCCTAAAGAAGGCTGGTTGTGCCTCAATTTTGTGCAAAACTCTATTTTGTGTTCTGAAGTGAAAATAATGCAGACAGAGTTGTTCAAGCTTTGTTTGTCCCTTCCTTCCTTCTCTATCATGGAAAAGCCTCGAGAGAAGGTTAGAATTGTTTCCAAAACCATCAATGAGCAAATTGATTGCTTGATGATTTCAGATACAATTTTGGACAAAAATCAATTAATGCAATGAATATGACCACTGCTTCCTCTTTATCATGGAATGAACTAAAAAAAAAGGAAGTAAAGACGCTTCAAGAATCATCAAAACACCATGAATTAGTGTATGACCACTCTTGACTCGATAAACTTGGCATAACGTCCAGCTAAGCCCAGGCAAGATTACTCATTTTCTTTATGTGTGTTGGTTGCTTTTAAACCAATTCTCTTAGTCATTCCCATTCTTTAGTCCATTTGTCTGAAGTGATGATTAAATCCTCTAAAAGGAGAGAAGCGTCGAGAGGGAAGTAATTCTCAACATGAAAGAGAGATTATGCCGTTGACAATGAATCTCTGTAGAAATTAAGCCATTAAGCGTGAATCTCTAGTTCATGTGTTGAATGACCGTCAACTGATTGAAATAACTCTCAAATAAAAGAAAGGAGTGGCAAGTTGATTCTTGAAATGAGGTTATTACCATGAAAGTTAGACAAAGAAAGGCTAAGAGCAACGTAATACAAGCTATGTACAAAGACCAATGCTACAACAAAGGAACTAATCAATTAAATAGATTAGGACAACCCAAAAATAGTCTTTAATAAGCCAACAGTGGTCGAAAATGCAAGAAAAGAATTCAAAAAAGCTAAACAAAAAGTAAAGACACTAAAGCTATGTAAGCAAAAAGAAGGAGGGATGGTGTCACGACCCAAACCCGCCCCTAAAAGTTTGGGCATGACCCATTCGAAAACAGACACAAAACCTGTTATACATATCTTATGGGGCCTGAACGGAAGCATTTGATAATATAAAATACATAAAACATCATCCATTGAGCTACTACTACTATGCCAGGACCGCACACATTACACTAAATAAATATGATACAGATAATTTACACACATATGCCTCGACTCATTCTCGTAAATAGGCACATAACACAAAAACTAATGAAGAAGAAATTATATACAATCAACCCAAAATAGACATCTAAGGTATAAATCGGAACTCGGCAAAACTTTGCAAAAGCGCAACCGGTGGTGCCTGGGCGCCTCAAGGTTGATAAGAAAAACACAAGCTTCAAAGGTTGGGACTGAACTCCCGATTGGTTACCTACAGAAACAGACAGACAAAATACAGAATGAGCGAACTCAGTGAATAATAGTGGAGAAATAATGTATTGACTAAAATGGATAATCAATTATAAAGCTGTAGATACACATGATTAACTATTTTCCGTAATTAGTTCCAAAACAGCCATAAGACCAATTTCCATAACGAGCAGATTTAAGCCAATATATACAGATGACCATAGGCCTACGGATCTTGAGCGACCATAGATCCGAAATATCGAATGAGAATAATGCATGTAACCGTAATAATAGAAATACGGAATGGCTTAATGACCGAAATAACAAATTGGCTTAGCGGCCGAAATTCTGAACATAATCTTATCAAAAGCGAGTCTTATGCATTTCCAGTTCCAAACCATTTCGTAATCGTTTTCATAATTATTCCCATATTGATTTTACATAAGATTCTATGTGGTACACCCATTAGCCATCGAGCAGATAGGTCCAAGACCACAGCGGATAGGTCCAAAGACCACAGATAGGTCCAAAGACCACCAGATAGGTCCAAAGACCACAAAGTTGGTACCAATAGCCATAACAGATAGGTCCAAAGACCACAACAGATAGGTCGAAGACCACAACGGATAGGTCCAAAGACCTGTGAATAGGTCCAAAGACCACCACAGATAGGTCCAAAGACCACAAAGTTGGTACCAACATGACCCAGCGGTATTATTACCAAGGCGAGGGCCATCCGGACTAAGGGTGCCACAAATACTTTTGAAACCGGCGTTCGTTCGTTCATTTAAAACATATCATAACTTTTCAAAAATCAATCATTTGGTATCATGGTGTCTTGAAAATACATAGCATAAGTTTATGAGCGTTCTTGATATTTATTAGCAAATGTTGAACATGTTTCTGGATTGAACACTTTCGTAAATATAAAGGTACCATAGTTCCATACTTTAAATCACTACATAAACATCATTGTTCCATTTATTCACTATGAATTATTTAGGTTAATCTACGGATAATGGAATGTTAATAATATTCTTTAACGGTAAATAAAACACAAGACTATATAAACGATAGCACATTACCAATAACCATTAATCGTAGGCGGAATACGAGAATAGTTTGAGTCATCCCAACGGATGCCAAATCCTTCCATGTTCACACCAATTCTCAAATACAACCATGTTAGCATAATTGTCATGGAAAAGCAATGTGAATAATAACAATAAGATTGATGTACATATGTAGTACTATTACTCACGGTGTTCAGTGCTTGGTCCACCCTAATGGTGACCCTACACAATTGTAATACACAAAGAAATCGATCACATAACTTATTTCGTTCTTAATCAATTCTCTTTATTCTCACACATCACTTTGCGCTTCAACATAATTCAAACTAAATCTTTGAATCTCATTTCAACACTCCACAATTGAGTTCATGTCCTCCAGATCTTTACTAAATTATTTCCCTAATTTTTCCTTTACCTTATTACATGAATTCCAACATATTATAACAAGGTTCAATCGCTAAATTTAAACATAATTTCCAAGTGTCACCAAATACCAATTAAACTTGCACACATGAAATTCAACCCACTAATTTCATGATTTTACTTCCAATTTGGCCAAATCATCAATTAACATCATTACCCAACCTAGGGTTTCAAGAAAACATTAAGATTCAAGACAAATTCAAACTTACTAATTCATCACTTTCTATTCCAATTTTTCCATCAATTACACATCTAGGGCTCATAAATTAACTCCCAACATCTTCAAACCATAAAACCCCCAATGCTCAAACCCCAAAATTCCCAAAATCTCATAATTTCCTCTATATACATAACATAAATGGAATTTGCACCAATATACAATGACAATACCTCAAATCTATCTATGGATGTAAACATTAAAGAGTCTTAAAACCCTTACCTCCATAATCAAGCAAATGGTGAGTTTGAGAAGAAACTTTCACCAATCCAAATTCTAATCGGGTAAAAACTTTGATCTTTCTTAGTTCTCCATCCCACATGCCAAAACCATGGTGGATTGTTGATAGAAATGGGTGAAATCAAGGTTTTGAGAGTTAGGGTTCGGACTAAGGCAAAGAGGAAAGAAGAGGGTTGAAGAAAATCTATGAAATGATCCAAAATCTCGTTTTTAACGCTGCTGTCCCGTAATTCCCGCTCGAGCGCACCTTTTCCCGCTCGAGCGGACCTACTCACAGCACAGATTCCAAAACTTCAAACAGGTGTAACTTTCCCGTCCGGACTCCGTTTTAGGTCGTTCTTGTGTCCAAATTGAAGCCCCGGAAATAAGCTTTCCAATGGTTCAAACCTCACATCCAAATTCAAAGTGTGGCAAAAGAAAAGGGCAAAAGAGTGGCAGCTGTTCGTAAAATAACTATCCAAATTAAATTCTTTGATCCAATCTTACCTTACCATCATATTACCACCTCAACCAATACTCTAAAATAAGATAAGAACATTCCAAATACGTTAATTAAAGGATAAAAAACAAGCCCACGTGCCTCAGAAGTACAACTCAACCTGGAGACCCGCTCGAGCGTGCAGACCAACGAAGCCGTCCGCTCGAGCGTAAACTCTCCCGCTCGAGCGGAGAATCACAACTCCCAGAATCTCAGGCCGTCTGAAAAATTGCTGGAAACCCCAAAAGTACGCTCGAGCGTAAAATACTCCGCTCGAGCGGAAGGACAAATTTCAGATTGTTTGGTAAAGATCACCAATTCCAGTTTCAAAGGCATAAACCAACGGATAGTTCTTTAATTCCAATAGTAAACACATTAACCCCTAATTAAATAAGGATGACTTTCTATATGCACTTTGGGGTCGTTACACCCTTCCCTCCTTAAAAGAATTTCGTCCTCGAAATTGAAGAAAACCAAACAGAGGATAGTTCAAACATAACCAGAAATCCACACTTAATATAAAAAGGAATCGCAAATACTTCAATCAATATACACATATCAGAATTTCAACGGCAATGAGCCATTATAATCCCAAAGTCCATAACAACTAAGCGAACCACGTCAAATGAATGCTCAAACTTCAATTCCAATTCCTTCCCCAATAGTTCTAAAATTTCTCGTTAACTTTCCCAATAACACCAAAGCTTCATCTCATTATTCACAATCCTCGTATATTTCATACCTTCCAAATGCTATAACAACTTAAAGATATTACACATGGGTTTACTCAAATATTTGGTCACATATGACTCATAAGCTGTGGCAACCTCTTTAGGTTCACAAACAAATTCTAACTCAATGCCTTTGGGGCTCTTTGCTCACTATCAGAATTAGACTTATTAAGCCAAATCAGATTTCGAACAAACTCTAATAACCGCTTAAATCTCATATCAAGGAATTACACGTTCAGATTCGAGTATTAATAAAATCAAACACGGATCAAACCTTAGTGATCATGCTTTCCAAATTACAGTAAAATAATACTCATTTCATTACTAGTTTTCCAAAACAGATAAGACAGAATAGTTTGAAGCTCAACATAGAGTTTTCATCGATTATCCAATTCAGACAGAGTAAAATGTTTCTTTCAGAAGACTTGTCATCTTGGGAAAATTATCCAGAAACTTATCATATCGTACACTTCGTAACTCGAACTATGAATTTCCTTAGACATTGAATAGCATAGTTATAGATACAATCACTTATGTCAAATCAATTCTTCAAGTACAACAGTATCAACACTAGCAGTATATATGTTGCCTGAAGCACAAGGTACAAGACCATCGAAGCATATGGTTGATTACATTCTGTAATTATGTCCATTACAGTCACGGATTCAGTTTCCTTAGCAGAATGACTTGAAGTTCAATTTATACTGGGCAGTCATAATCCACAGATACAAAATGACCATGAACCCGTAAATATACATACATATGTAATCAGTAGAACTCAAAAGTTAGTCTAATACCGTTGTATTTTCAGAACGGCCTTAGGCCCGGAAATACCGAATGAGTTACTAAATGTACACAGACTTATAGCACGGAAAAGGTTTCTCAATCTTAAATTCTTATTACCCAGAGGCAGGATTCTAATTCTTACAATAACTTATTAGAGTACCACCCATTTGGTTAGTCAGTAATTATCTATTACTTTGCAAGTGTCATATGGGCGAACACGTATTATAGGCGGGGTTCCTTATGTTATTCAACTCTTTCCTATAAGGAGCCTCAATAACAGATCACAGGATATACGTAAACAAAACAGATAACAGATCACAGATTTCAGATTTGGAAGTTACAAGTACAAATTTGATTTCAAATTTTAAATTTCAGATATCAGATACCAGATTTCAGATTACAAGAAACAAAGCACGGAACAGAATACAAATGAGAGATTCCGTAACTATAAACAGACATAATCATATTACTTAGTTCAATATTTCCCATCGGAAGTTGTCGATAATTTCTCGGTTCACACAATCGTATGAAGTACATCGCTTCAAGGTTAATAACTAATTCCCCAACATAGCTTATAATGCATAACAACGCATTCATAGAAACATGAGATCCAATAGTGACTCTAATATTAATTTACTTCCAGAACAGCTTTTGGTCCAGTATTACAATTATTACAGAGCGGCCTATTGGCCTAAAATAATCGAAACGACCTTCGGTCCAAAATAGCCTTCGGCCGAATAGCCTTTCGGCCCATTTAAATCGTCAGCCAGAAACAAATTCACAATTTTAAAAGGCCACGACATGCAGAATTTCTTCTTATGGCTGTCATACTTAACACAATCTCAATTTCACATAGAACACATCTTATCAAAATATTCCAATACAGTAGCTTCTCAGAATTATTGATCTAAGCATTGTTACAACAAGGAAGACATAACAAACCATCAGGTAACACACACATATATTATTTCTTTTAATCTCAGATATATCCGATACTTAAAATTTAAACAATTTACTCAAATCTAACCATTTATAAATAACGAACTTACCGATCAGATCAAATTCTTACCACACCTCTGTAAGGCAATTTCCACGTTGCATGTCTTGCACTCTTCACCAGCCTATATAAAATAAACAGAGGCAAGAAAAGGACATATAACAGATATAAATTGTAGCCATCAGAGTTAACAACAGACAGTTAACGTTGCCATCATTCTTTTCTTTTCATGTTCTTGCAGGATATCGTGCATGATGCCTAAATCTTTCTAGACATCCTAAAGCTCAATGGATTCGTGTGTGAGATGGCAACTCGTGCTCTGATACCACCTGTCACGACCCAAACCCGCCCCTAAAAGTTTGGGCATGACCCATTCGAAAACAGACACAAAACCTGTTATACATATCTTATGGGGCCTGAACGGAAGCATTTGATAATATAAAATACATAAAACATCATCCATTGAGCTACTACTACTATGCCAGGACCGCACACATTACACTAAATAAATATGATACAGATAATTTACACACATATGCCTCGACTCATTCTCGTAAATAGGCACATAACACAAAAACTAATGAAGAAGAAATTATATACAATCAACCCAAAATAGACATCTAAGGTATAAATCGGAACTCGGCAAAACTTTGCAAAACGAACGGCTTCAGGTGGTGCCTGGACGCCTCAAGGTTGATAAGAAAAACACAAGCTTCAAAGGTTGGGACTGAACTCCCGATTGGTTACCTACAGAAACAGACAGACAAAATACAGAATGAGCGAACTCAGTGAATAATAGTGCATAAATAATGTATTGACTAACTTGAATAATCAATTATAAAACTGTAGATACACATGATTAACTATTTTCCGTAATTAGTTCCAAAACAGCCATAAGACCAATTTCCATAACAGAACGGATTTAAGCCAATATATACAGGATGACCATAGGCCTCTGGATCTGAAACGACCATAGATCCGAAATATCGAATGAGCAATACGAAATAATGAGTAATGAGCGTAATAATAGAAATATGGAATGGCTTATGACCCGAAATAACAAATTGGCTTAGCGGCCGAAATTACGAACATAATCTTATCAAAAGCAGTCTTATGCATTTCCAGTTCCAAACCATTTTAATGTCGTTTTCATAATTATTCCCATATTGATTTTACATAAGATTCTATGTGGTACACCCATTAGCCATCGAGCAGATAGGTCGAAGACCACAACGGATAGGTCCAAAGACCACAGATAGGTCCAAAGACCACCAGATAGGTCCAAAGACCACAAAGTTGGTACCAATAGCCATAACAGATAGGTCCAAAGACCACAACAGATAGGTCCGAAGACCACAGCGGATAGGTCCAAAGACCACAGATAGGTCCAAAGACCACCACAGATAGGTCCAAAGACCACAAAGTTGGTACCAATGACCCAGTATTATTACCCGGGCGAGGAGCCATAGGCATGATATTGTTACCCCCGGGCGAGGGCCATCCGGACTAAGGGTGCCACAAATACTTTTCAGAAAACTGAGCGTTCGTTCGTTCATTTAAAACATATCATAACTTTTCAAAAATCAATCATTTGGTATCATGGTGTACTGAAAATACATAGCATAAGTTTAACAGAACGTTACTGATATTTATTAGCAAATGTTGAACATGTTTCTGGATTGAACACTTTCGAAATATAAAGGTACCATAGTTCCATACTTTAAATCACTACATAAACATCATTGTTCCATTTATTCACTATGAATTATTTAGGTTAATCTACGGATAACGAATGTTAATAATATTCTTTAACGGTAAATAAAACCGCGATTACTATATAACGATAGCACATTACCAATAACCATTAATCGTAGGCGGAATACGAGAATAGTTTCAGAGTCATCCCAAGCGGATGCCAAATCCTTCCATGTTCACACCAATTCTCAAATACAACCATGTTAGCATAATTGTCATGGAAAAAGCAATGTGAATAATAACAATAAGATTGATGTACATATGTAGTACTATTACTCACAGTGTTCAGTGCTTGGTCCACCCTCGTGGTGACCCTACACAATTGTAATACACAAAGAAATCGATCACATAACTTATTTCGTTCTTAATCAATTCTCTTTATTCGGTCACACATCACTTTGCGCTTCAACATAATTCAAACTAAATCTTTGAATCTCATTTCAACACTCCACAATTGAGTTCATGTCCTCCAGATCTTTACTAAATTATTTCCCTAATTTTTCCTTTACCTTATTACATGAATTCCAACATATTATAACAAGGTTCAATCGCTAAATTTAAACATAATTTCCAAGTGTCACCAAATACCAATTAAACTTGCACACATGAAATTCAACCCACTAATTTCATGATTTTACTTCCAATTTGGCCAAATCATCAATTAACATCATTACCCAACCTAGGGTTTCAAGAAAACATTAAGATTCAAGACAAATTCAAACTTACTAATTCATCACTTTCTATTCCAATTTTTCCATCAATTACACATCTAGGGCTCATAAATTAACTCCCAACATCTTCAAACCATAAAACCCCCAATGCTCAAACCCCAAAATTCCCAAAATCTCATAATTTCCTCTATATACATAACATAAATGGAATTTGCACCAATATACAATGACAATACCTCAAATCTATCTATGGATGTAAACATTAAAGAGTCTTAAAACCCTTACCTCCATAATCAAGCAAATGGTGAGTTTGAGAAGAAACTTTCACCAATCCAAATTCTAATCGGGTAAAAACTTTGATCTTTCTTAGTTCTCCATCCCACATGCCAAAACCATGGTGGATTGTTGATAGAAATGGGTGAAATCAAGGTTTTGAGAGTTAGGAGTTCGGACTAAGGCAAAGAGGAAAGAAGAGGGTTGAAGAAAATCTATGAAATGATCCAAAAATCTCGTTTTTAACGCTGCTGTCCCGTAATTCCCTCGAGCGCACCTTTTCGCTCGAGCGGACCTACTCAACACTGATTCCAAAACTTCAAACAGGTGTAACTTTCCGTCCGGACTCCGTTTAGGTCGTTCTTGTGTCCAAATTCATGCCCGGGACATAAGCTTTCCTATGGTTCAAACCTCACATCCAAATTCAAAGTGTGGCAAAAGAAAACGGCAAAAGAGTGGCAGCTGTACGTAAAATATCTATCCTAATTAAATTCTTTGATCCAATCTTACCTTACCATCATATTACCACCTCAACCAATACTCTAAAATAAGATAAGAACATTCCAAATCGTTAATTAAAGGATAAAAAACAAGCCCACGTGCCTCGAAGTACAACTCAACTCGAGACCCGCTCGGCGTCTGAGACCAACGAAGCCGTTTGCTCGAGCGTATACTCTCCGCTCGGCGAGAATCACAACTCCCAGAATCTCAAGCCGTCTGAAAAATTGCTGGAAACCCCAAAAGTACGCTCGAGCGTAAAATACTCCGCTCGAGCGGAAGGACAAATTTCAGATTGTTTGGTAAAGATCACCAATTCCAGTTTCAAAGGCATAAACCAACGGATAGTTCTTTAATTCCAATAGTAAACACATTAACCCCTAATTAAATAAGGATGACTTTCTATATGCACTTTGGGGTCGTTACAGATGGCCAACCCCTCCAATTTCAAGACTTCAAACCTCGTTTTTTCGCCTTAGTTCAACTCTGAAAATTAGTTGAAAAATCAAAAGAAAAGAGTGTAAAGGAACCAAGGGTTGAACTATGAAGATAGGTGCAAGTAAGGGTATCAACCTTACCACCTTTGGTAGCTTATCCAAACTCAAGTTCCAACACTTAAAACGGATACAAAACAACCTAAGAATACAAAAAATAGGTAGAAATGAAGTAAACAAAAGCAAGAACAAAAGTTACAAGCTTATACCTCTTAAAATGGTGTAAGCTTTGGTTGATGATCAAACTCACTCTTGACACACTCTCAAGCTTGAATTATGTTTCTCAAGGGTCAACCAAGGCTCTAAAATGATGTGTCAAGGTTGTGTATGGGGTATATACATGTACAAGGAAGGTAGGTTAACTCAAAGGTAGCTTGCAATGGAAGAAGGATGAAAAATGAGCTCTCTTTATGTGTATAGGCTTTCTCTCAATTGTTCAACCCCCAAAACAGAGGTATATGGTCATATTTGTAGAATTTGAGTAAGAAACATCATAAATATATTCAAAAATGGACAGTTGGCGGTCTCCCACCCAGAACAGTGTTGCTCGCTACTGAAGCCCGACCGGCCCTCAATAGCCACGGCCGGCCTTCAATAAGGCATGGCTAGGCCTCAATGAATTCCCTTGTTTTTCTATTTTAGCCTCAACACATGGTGACACAAGGTGTAAAAAGCGATTTCTCGGGTATGATCAATGGGAATATGGAAGGTTTAGGGTTGTTTCGAAGCTTGAACAACACTCTTTCATTGAGACCTCGAACCACGCATAATACCACTTTCATCATCGAGTGTACCAAGTAAAGCGCTCAAGCCTTGCCGGTGGTCAAAAATGGGGTGCCCACAATATGATTCACTGCCCTGTTTTTCATTGAAAAGAGAATGTTTTACGAACTGTGATATAAACTTGTCATTGCATCGTCTGAAAGAGATATAAAATGTTCTTTCACTAGCATTGGGTATTCATCACACCCTTATATCTTTGTTAAGATTCATATATTCTGTTGGATTATTTCTATTGGGCTTTGGCTCACCCTATGTGGAAAATCATTTTATGGTGCTGATGATATGCCTTCACCAAGGCAATAGCTTGGGAGGACTTGGAAGCAAGAGTTTTATTTTTGTGTATTTTTGTTGTATTTATTTCTACAAGCCTAGGGCATTAACTGTATTGGATTTTTCATCCATTTTATTGTAACCAAAAACCGTCTTGGAAAACTATAAGCCTTTAGGGCATTGCTTTTTGCTTGATGTTCATTCAATTGTGTAACATATGCTATAGATTCAGGGATAGGCTCATGAATGCATATATGCATATGTTACTCTATTGTAAGCTTAATTGGGAATTAATGGAAGATAATTGTCCTCTTATTGTCGTCATTTATTAATATTGTGGTTGGGTTATTTTGTTTATTTCGTGGCGTTACAACTTGGTATCAAAGCCTACTGAGGTTGAATACTTTGGGTACGTAGGAAGTGGTTTCTACCATAATGGGTTTATCTCACTTGAATAGAGATAGTTATATGTATGGTGTACTATGTGATAACATGCTTATGTGACTAAATGGGTATGGATTTTAATTTCTAAGATGTTGATTCAGTCTTCGGGTTTCTAGAAGTCCTGTTAGAAGAGCACTTGATCACAACTATTTGTAATTGAAACTCTAGTAGCTCTGCTGAACAAACATTATCTAGAAAGAAAGTTTGTACGTGTTTATGTGATTATGTACTTATGTAGAGTGAATTATCTGTTGTCCACTGTATTAGGACGTGAGTGAGTTAGCTTCGGCACATTTGTAAATGTGCTAATCTCTGGTGTTACCTTTATTAGGATGTCAGGATATGGACGTGGTGGTAGCAGGTGTGGTAGGCCTAAACAGCAGGAGGTTCCATTACCAGATGAAATTCTTCCGCAGGAGGAAGGGATTGGTTAGGCCAATGTGGTCGAACCAGTTGGTCAGTAGGCCATGGTTGCTTTGGCTTGAGAATTTGCCAGAGCTTTACAGGAGTCCATGAACATTCTCAGGGCTGAGAATCAAGTCCAAGCCCATGTTGCTGAGATAGTGCCATCTTGTCTAAATAGAGAGTTCTTCTGTACAAATCCAGATGAGTTTATAGGGGATTTGAAAGTGCCCCTGAAAGCGGATAAATGGCTCGAGAAAATAGTGAAGACATTCGAGATGCTTGGCAACAACGACGATAGATTGAGAGTGACCTTAGCATCCTTCCAGCTGAAGGGAGATGCGGGCTAGTGGTAGAAGTTTGTGCGGGGGCGCATTGGAGGGACCTAGGAGGCTTTTGTCAACGCCATTAAGGATAAGTTTTTACCTCCCACTATTAGGAAGAAGTTGAGGGAGCAGTTCTTGAAGCTCAACTAGTTGAACACACTGGTGGCCGAGCTTGAGGCTACTTTCAGTAGTTTGTCGAGATTTGCACCGAATCTGGTAACGATGGAAGAACGCCGTTGCTTGGAATTTGAGAAAAGGTTGAGGACGGGACACATTTTGAAGGTGGTCACGTCTATGATTAGGGTTTATGGTCACCTTGTGGAGGTGGCAACTCATTTAGAGACTGTGATTCAGGCGGATGAGGAGCTCCAGGTAGAGAGGTCACGAGGTTTAGAGAGGGAACTAGAACAACAAGAGACAAAGGGTTTCCACCCCACAGTAGTCCAAGGTAGCACAGTCTAGATCCATCTTTGCCGTGCCAAGTTCGGGTTTAGGGAGAGTAATTAGGGATGTTACACTTGCATCAATTGTTGCCAGTTGGGTCACAAAGCTTGCCCGCAGGGAGGAGAAGGGCAATAATCCGCTCCATTTGTGGCTCGTTCTCAAAACCAGAGTCAGAAAAGGGGCAGCCGCCTACCTGTTATCAATGTGGACAATCAAGGCATGTGAAGAGGTTTTGTCCATGGTTAGGTGGCATTCCTGGTGCATCGAGTTCAAGGAAAACATAGAGCCATCATCCTACCCAATTAGTATAGGCCTTGAGGGCCAATCAAGGAGCCTCTTCTGGTCAATATGTTTATCAGACTTATGCTCCAAGGGGTGAGTAGGTAAAACAGAGACCTACAGGGCGTGTGTATGCTGTTACCACTCCAGATTTAGTGCCAGCACCTTCGGTAGTGAAAGGTAACTTCCTGTTATGTAATTCTATTGCTAATGTGTTGATTGATAGGGGTGCATCCCATTCTTTTATCTCATTTGCATTTGCATTGGCGATGGGGTTAGAAGTGGATTAATTAGCATCGCCACTCAGGGTAGAGTCACCAATTAGTGGTGATGTTGTGTTAGACCAGGGGTGTCGAGGTTGTGAAATAGAGGTTGCCAATCTCCGGCTTTTCTTTTTTTTTTGCATTTATATTGATTAATATGTCGAGCTTTGATGATATATTGGGTATGGATTGGTTGTCATCTTGTCGGGTTGTTATAGATTGTTACCGTCAGAGGGTTACTGTATGTACCTCGAGTGGTGATTATTTTTATTTCGCGAGGAACAGAGTTGATAGAGCCTTGTTGCCAGTATCTGATCCGTGTGATCGGAGTGAGCTTAGTATCTTACTTGCTACATTATTGGGTGTTGAAGGTGATACCATTCTAGTTGAGTTACCAAGAGTAGTTTGTGAATACCCGAACATTTTTTCTAAGGATCTCACTAGTTTACCACCTCACTGTGAGATTAAATTCTCTATTGACTTAGTGCTTGCCACGACATCGATTTCTATGACACCATATAGATTTGTACCCGCCGAGTTGAGTGAGTTAAAGATTCAACTCCAGGAATTATTAGATAAGGGTTTTATCTGCCATAGTAAATTACCTTGGGGAGCACTGGCCCTCTTTGCCAAGAAGAAGGATGGCAGACGGTGGCTTTGTATTGACTATTAAAAATTGAACCGGGAAACTATTAAGAACAAATGCCCGATGCCTTGATAGATGACTTGTTTAATTAGTTGAAACGGTCTTGTTACTTTTCAAAACTAGATTTGAGATCTAGTTATCATCAGTTAAGAGTGAAGGAAGGGGATATTCAGAGAATGATATTTCGTATGCGGTATGGCCGTTATGAATTCCTAGTGATACCTTTTGGGTTAACCAACACACCTATCATGTTTATGGATTTGATGAATAGGATCTTTTGAGAGTTCCTAGACCGTTTTGTAGTCGTTTTTGTTGACAACATCCTGATATACTCTCCCACTGAGGAGGAACACGAGGAATACTTGTGGGTTGTGCGTGAGTTGCTTAGAGCCCACAAATTGTGTGCTAAGTTCGGGAAGTGTGAATTTTGGTTGAGAGAAGTCAAGTTCTTAGGCCATGTGGTGTCTGGGGAAAGGGTGACTGTGGACTCCTCCAAGATAGAAGCAGTATGAGATTGGGAACAATCTAAGAATGCCTTTCAGATTCATAGTTTGTTGAGGTTGGCCGGTTATTACCATCGATTTGTGAAGGATTTCTCCAAATTAGCCTCACCTTTGACTAGACTGATGAGAAAGGGAATCACGTTTGTGTCAAATGAGATGACAAGTCATTCCAAGAGTTTAAAATTAGACTTACCACTACTCCAATGTTGATTATTCTAGAAAGGGGTTAGGGCTATTCAGTGTATTGTGATGCATCTCAGGAAGATTTGGGTTGTATTTTGATGTAAGAAGGAAAGGTAGGCCTATGGCTCAAGTCAGTTGAAAACACATGAGAGCAACTACACCACACATGGCCTACAGCTAGCAACTGTGATCTTTGCCTTGAAAATTTGGAGACATTACTTGTATGGTGCGAGATTTGAGGTCTTTTCCTATCATAAGAGTTTGAAGTATTTATTTTCACAGAAGGATTTGAACCTGAGACAAAGGAGATGGATGGAGTTCATGAAGGACTATGATTTTAAGTTGCACTATCATCCGGGGAAGGCCAATGCAGTGGCCGATGCCTTGAGTTGAAAGTCCTTTAGCAACGTGCCAAGTATTGACATCCGGGAATGGGAGATGTTGGGTGCGATTGGCGCATTTGACTTGCATTTTGGCGAGTCCGTTGAGTTGACAGCTTTGTTTTCAATAGTTGCACAACCTACACTTCCGAGCTGAGTTATAGAAGGGCTTGAATGTATATTCTAACTCGAGTGTTAGGTATCTCGACTGTCTTTTCGTACCAAAGTCTTGTCGAAAAGAGGTACTCCGAGAGTTTCACCATTCATGCCTTGTGGTACATCCTGGAGGCATAAAAATTTATCAGGACCTTAGCTGCCAGTTTTAGTGGAAGGAGATGAAAATGGATGTAGCTTTGTTTGTATCAAGGTGTCTTACTTATCAACAAGTAAAGGCCGAGCATCAGAGTCCAGTAGTTTTGTTATAACCCTCGCCTATAACTGAGTGCTAGTGGGAGCATGTTACGATGGATTTTGTTGTGGATTTTTTGAGGACTCAAAGGGGTAATGATGCCATTTGGGTGGTAGTTAATCGATTGACTAAGTCATCGCACTTTGTACCTATGCACATGAGTGACTCAGTAGAGTATCTTACCGACCTTTATATTAGGGACATTGTTTGACTTCATGGGTCCTTATGATTATTGTTTCGGACAGAGATCTACGTTTCACCAACTTGGTTGTGGCAGAGCCTACGGATTGCCTTCGGCACTAAGTTGACTTTTAACACCGCTTATCATCCTTAAACTGACGGGCAGTTAGAGTGTACCATCTAGATCTTAGAGGATATGTTTCTGGGTTGTGTTCTTGGCTTTAAGCAATCATGGGAGAGATACTTCCCCTTAGTAGAGTTTGCTTCTAACAATAGCTTCTAGTCGAGTATTTGTATGGCACCATTTTAGGCCTTGTATTGCCGACCGTGTAGATCTTCTGTGTGTTAGGCCAAGATGGGTGATACACCTATGATAGGTCCTGAGTTAGTCCGGGAAACAACAAAGAAAGTTACAATTATTCATAAGAGGTTGGTTACAGTTCAAAGCTGTCAGAAAAGCTATGTTAACTGTAGGAAGATACTGTTATCTTTTGCGATGAGAGATCATGTCTTCTTGAAGATATCACCTAGACTGGGTTTGATGAGGTTTGGGAAGAGCAGGAAGTTGTCTCCTAGTTTTATTGGGCCTTTTGAGATCCTAAAACGGATTGGGGAAGTAGCTTATTGTTTTGCCTTGCCGTCATAACTTTCCGGGGTTCATGACATGTTTCATATCTGTATGCTTTGGAACTATGAGCCTGATCCATCACACATGTTGGATTGAACTGAGCTAGATGTAGACAATGATGCCTCATATGAGGAGAGACTAGTTAGAGTTTTAGATACTCAAGACCAAGTCTTGCATGGAAACACAATTCCTTTTGTAAAGGTGTTGTGGAGACATCACAGGATTAAGAAAGCAACTTAGGAATATGAGGTCGAAGTCCGCGAGAAGTATCCGGACCTATTTGTCAATGTTTGAACTTGTATTGAAAATTTTGTCATGTTAATGTACTATAAACGTTGTATATGTTTTGAAAATGCGAATTGTATATTCAGTAATGAGAACGTGTTTATCATAATGATGAGAATGAATGACCGGTGGATGGGTCATGGTGACGAAATCAAATTACTATCATTGTTGTAATTGGCTTAAATATGATTTTGTTGTTGATTTTAAATTTTTAGGATGAAATTTCTTAAGGGGAGAGGTTATAGCAATCCGAGCTTAGACTCGACCCATTTATTGCCTTTGAATCCAGGTACCATATCCGTAGTGGTCATCCTTTCCTCTTCTCTTGTTCGATTTTGGCTTGAGGGTTGTGTCGACACTACCTTCTTTCTTGTGTTTTGTTCAGCTCTTGGGGTCGACACCAAGCTTAGAGGTGTTGAAACTTACCCTGTTATTGGCTTCTGAGGTCGACACCAGTCTTGATGGGGTCGACCTTCCCATCATTGCTTTGTTCTAGGTTACATACCGAAATATAGGGTCAACATCTCGAGTTCTTAGGGTTTACCCTCCCCTTTTTGTTTTGTTCTAAGTTGCATTCTGCAAAATAGGGTCAACGTCACTGTTTCCTAGGGTTGACTCTCGTCTGTTGCAAAACATTAGTGTCCCAGATTTTCTTTCTAAGAGTCAACACCACTGTCGCAAGAGTTGACCCTTGTGAGTCTTTTTCTAGATTTTGTTCGGCTTGGGCCGTATTTTTTGGGGATTCTTGACTTGTTCTTTTTATTTGACCTTGGAGATATTATTCTATTAATACCTAGCCACTATAAATAGGTCTCAAAACATCTTCTTCTTATTATTTTCCACCTCTTTTCCCCTCTCACCTGTGACTCTCTCGCTTTCTGTCAAAGTTCACTTTTTCTCACTTAGACCTTTAGATCTACTCACCTAAAGGTACCATCTCACCTTGATTCGGAAACAAAAGAGTGGTTTTCAAATGGTTTATCGGAAATGATTGTAAATGGATGTTTATTGTTGAAGTATGATGAAATGAAGAGTTTTACCTTGGGGAGTGGTTTTATAAAGGAAATAGGGTTTTTGCCCCAGAAATCTCAAATGTTGATTTTGAATTGATAAATGGAATTGATATTGAAATGGTGATAATAGGTTGTTATGGATGAGGATGGTGGACCTGGATATGTATTATCACTCACATCTTGAAATTTTGAAAGTTTATATATATTCAAATTATCTATTTGTTTAGAGATATCTATTTTGGGCTATCGGTAGAGGATAGATATGATTGTTATAGAAATTGTATAGGAATTAGGAGAATTGAAAACTAATTTCTCATCCATTTGCATTGAGTATTGTTGTATATTTATTTTGTGGAAATGTATATTATTTTGAGAAAATGGGTGAATCTAGGAAGGAGTTGTTGTTACATCATATAAGTTGGCCTGTACGTCCAAGGTGAAAGTCTCGAAAACGGCACGTATACATGGGTGCCGACCGCGTGAACGAAATATCCGTAAAATGGAAATAGTAGCGCTAGTATAGCCTACGTTTACATGGGTGCTATTTTATGGTTTCCCACGAATGTAATTTTCGTGAAAATGTGATACTTGTTTTAGAGATTCCCAGAGATATGATTCACTGCCTTGTTTTCCATTGAAAAGAGAATGTTTTATGAATTGTGATATAAACCTGTCGTCACATTGTTTGAAAGAGATATAAAATGTTTTGTCACTAGCATTGCATATACATCTCACCCTTATATCTTGGTTAGATTCATATATTGTGTTGGATTATTTCTACTGGGCTTTGGCTCACCTTGTATGGGAAAATCATTTTCAAGTGCTAATGATATGCCTCTGCCAAGGCAATAGCTTGGGAGGACTTGGAAGCAGGAGCTTCATTTTTGTGTATTTTTGTTGTATTTATTTCTACAAGCTTGGGGCTTTAATTGTGTTGGATTTTTCATCCATTTTGTTATAACCAAGCACTGTCTTGGAAAACTATAAGCCTTTAGGGCATTGCTTTTTGCTTAATGTTCATTCAATTGCGTAACATATGATACAGATTCAAGGATAGGCTCATGAATGTATACTGCATATGTTACTCTGTTACAAGCTTAATTGGGAATTAATGGAAGATAATTGTCCTCTTATGGTTGTCATTTATTAATATTGTATTTGGGTTATTGTGTTTATTTTGGAACGTTACAATTTGGTATCAGAGTGTACCAGGTTTGAATACTTTGGATACATGGGAAATGGTTTCTACCACAATGGATTTATCTCACTTGAATAGGGATAGTTATATGTATGGTGTAATATGTGATAACATGCTTATGTGACTAAGTGTGTGTGGAATTTAATTTCTAAGATGTTGATTGGGTTTGCGGGTTTCTAGAAGTCTTGTTAGAAGAGCACTTGGTCACTACTATTTCTAATTGGAACACTGGTGGCATCGCGGAACAATCATTATCTGGAAAGGAAGTTTGTTTGTGTTTATGTGATTATGAGCTTATGTGGAGTGAATTATTTGTTGTCCACCATATTAGGACACGAGTGAGTTAGCTTCGGCAAATTTGTAAATGTGCTAATCTCTGGAGTTACCTTTATTAGGATGTCAGGACGTGGACGTGGGGGTAGTAGGCGTAGCAGGCCTAAACGATAAGAGGAGTCATTGCCGGATGGAATTCCGGCACTGGGAGGAAAGGATTGGTCAGGCCAATATGGTCGAACCAGTTGGTCAACAGGCCATGGGTGCTTTGGCCTGGTAAATGGCTGGAGTTTTACGGGAATCCATGGACATTCTCAGAGCTGAGAATCAAGTCCAGGCCTATATTGCTGAGGTAGGGCCATCTTTTCTGAAGAGAGAGTTCTTTCGATCGAATCCAGACGAGTTTATGAATGGCTCGAGCAAATGGTGAAGACGTTCGAGATGCTTGGCATCAAGGATGATGGGTTGAGAGTGACCTTGGCATCTTTCTGGCTGAAGAGAGATGCAGGTTGATGGTAGAAGTTACTATGGGGACACATTGAAGGGACTTGGGAGGCGTTTGTCAATGCCTTCCAAGACAAGTTTCTACCTCCCACTGTTAGGGAGAAGTTAAGGCAGCAGTTCTTGAAGCTCAAACATTTGAACACACTCGTGGCCAAGTTTGAGGCTACTTTTACTAGTTTGTCGAGTTTTGCACCAAAGCTGGTAGCGATGCGGGAATCTCGTTGCTTAGAATTTGAGAAGCGATTGAGAACCAGACTCCTTTTCAAGGTGGTCGCATCTATGATTAGGGATTATGCTCGCCTTGTGGAGGCGGCAACTCATTTAGAAACAGTGATTCAAACGGAGGAGGAGCAGATCAGGGCCTACAGCCAGAGAGGTCACGAGGTTCAAGGAGGGAACCAAGACAACAAGAGACTGAGGGGTTCCACCCCACAGTAGTCCCAGGCAACACAGTCTAGATCCACCTTCCCTATGCCGAGTTCGAGTTCAGGGAGAGGTAATCAGGGAGGTTTCACTTGCTTCAAGTGTGGCTAATTGGGTCACAAAGCTTGCCCATAAGGAGGAGGACAACAGACTGCTCCATTTGCGGCTTGTTCTCAGAACCAAAGTCAAGGGAAAGAGCAGCCACCTACAAGTTATCAGTGTGGGTAGTCAAGGCATGTGAAGAGGTTTTATCATTAGTTGGGTGGCATACCTAGTGCGTCGGGTTTGAAGCAGACACACAATAGTCAGTATAGGCCTTGAGGTCCAATTCGGGAGCCTCTTCGGTTCAATCTGTTTATCAGACTTATGCTCCAAGGGGTGAACAGGTAGAGCAGAGACCTACAAAGTGTGTATATGTTGTTACCACACCAGATTTAGTGCTAGCACCTTCGGTAATGAGAGGTAACTTCTTGTTATGTAATTCCATTACCAATGGGTTGATTGATACATATTCATCCCATTCTTGTATCTCATCTACATTTGCATTGGCATTGGGGTTAGAAGAGGCTTAGTTAACATCTCCACTCAGGGCCGAGTCACCAGTTGGTGGTATGGTTGTGTTAGACCAGGGGTGTCAGGGTTGTGAAATAGAGGTTCTCGGTCACCGACTTCTTTTTCCATTTGTGTTCATTAATAGGTCGAGCTTTGACATTATATTGGGTATGGATTGGTTGTCATCTTATCGGGCTGTTATAGACTATTACCGTCAGAGGGTTACTATATGTACCTCGAGTGGTGATTGTTTTTATTTCATAGGTGATAGAGTTAATAGAGCCTCGTTGCCAGTATGTGATCCGTGTGATCGGAGTGAGCTTAGTCTTCTACTTGCTACATTCTTGGGTGTTGAGAGTGATACCATTCTAATTGAGTTACCAAGAGTAGTTTGTGAATACCCAAATGTTTTTCCTGAGGATCTCACTAGTTTACCATCTCATCATGAGATTCAGTTCTCTATTGACTTAGTGCCTGGCACGGCACCAATTTCCAAAGGCATCGTATAGATTTCCACTCGCTGAGTTGAGTGAGTTGAAGATTCAACTCCAGGAATTATTAGATAAGGGTTTTATCTACCCTAGTACATCGCCTTGGGGAACACCGACCCTCTTTGCCAAGAAGAAGGATGGCACACTGCGGCTTTGTGTTGACTATCAAAAATTGAACCGGGTAACTGTTAAGAACAAATGCCCAATGCCTCATATAGATGACTTGTTTGATCAGTTGAATGGCTGTTGTTACTTTTCTAAAAGAGGGGTTTTCAAATGGTTTGTTGGAAATAATTACCAATTGATGTTTATTGTTGAAGTATGATGAAATGATGGGTTTTACCTTGGGGAATGGTTTTGTAAAGAAAAGAGAGTTTTTTCCCTAGAAATCTCAAATGTTGATTTTGTATTGATAAATGGAATTGATATTGAAATGGTGATAGCGAGTTTTTATGGATGAGGATGGTGCAGTTGGATATGTATTATCACTCACATCTTGAAATTTTGAAAGTTTATCTGTATTGAAATTACCCATTTGCTTAGAGATATCTATTTTGGGCTCTTGCTGGAGGATAGATATGATTGTTGCAGAAATTGCATCGGAATTAGGAGAATTGAAAACTAATTTCTCATCTATTTGCATTGAGCATTGTTATATATTTATTTCGTGGAAATGTATATCGTTTTGAGAAAATGGATGAATCTAAGAAGAAGCTGTTGTTACGTCAAATAAGTTGGACTGTGTGGTGAAAGTCTGGAAAATTGCGCGTATACAGGAGTGTCGATCCCGCGGATAAAATATCCGCAAAATGGCAATAGTAGCGTTTCTATAGCCTACATTTATATGGGTGCCGGTTTACAGTTTCCTACGAACGAAATTTCCGTGGAATGGGATACTTGGTTTAGAGATTTCTGGAGGTATGATTCACTACCCTGTTTTCCATTGAAAAGAGAATGTTTATGAACTTTGATATAAACCTATCATTGCATGGTTTGAAAGAGATATAAAATGTTTTGTTACTAGCATTGCATATGTATCTCACCCTTATATCTTTGTTAAGATTCATATATTGTGTTGGATTATTTCTACTGGGCTTTGGCCCACCCTCTGTGGGAAAATCATTTTCAGGTGCTAATGATATGTCTTCGCCAAGGCAATAGCTTCAGAGGACTTGAAAGCAAGAGCTTCATTTTTGTGTACTTTTGTTGTATTTATTTGTACAAGCCTAGGGCTTTAACTATATTGGATTTTTCATCCATTTTGTTGTAACCAAGCACCGTCTTGGAAAACTATAAGCCTTTAGGGCATTGCTTTTTGCTTGATGTTCATTAAATTGCGTAACATATGATATAGATTCAAGGATAGGCTCATGAATGTATATCTGCATATGTTACTCTGTTGTAAGCTTAATTGGGAATTAATGGAAGATAATTGTCCTCTTATTGTTGTCATTTATTAATATTGTAGTTGGGGTATTGTGTTTATTTCGGGGTATTACAAGGACGAGGTGTGTGTAAGTTTATTGTGCATTCTAAGTTCATAGTTTTTTATGCCAGGTGTTGAAGAATTTTACCTAGATGACGCTATGGCAGAAACTTTCGAAAACGTATGGCTCTCTTAGAAGAAATTAGAACTTATTTTGTTTAAGTCCATATTGTAATCAGATTTTAGGAATGTAGAATTGACAGAACTACTTGTTTTCTAACCAAGGCATAACTTTTGTAATTATCACTTTGTTTATATATGTACATATATCATTTGTTCCAACTTATCATTTATTTCCCCGTCAACTTATGTTGTCTTTATGTTAATACCTTGTTAAGATCTGTCAAAAAAATTTTTTTGCTATCTAAGGAAATTAGACTTAGAAGGGAGGCTATATTTACTCATCCAATCTTTCTTAGGATCTTACTTGGTTATTGACTAAATGACTTATTAGTGGTGTTTCCTAAATTTCAACTCTTAGAATAGAATTGGGGGTGTCACATTATACATATATTTATATTTTTTTAAATTATTTTCTTTTTTATTATTTTTTAAGACTTTTGTTTAATTTTTTTTCCTAAATCTTTTTCATTTTAGCATGGTAATGATGGTCATAGATTCAATTGGTAGATCTAATGATAACGATGGAAATGGTAATACCTATGTTTTTTTACTAAATGTTACTTTGACTATACACTTTTTAAAACAAGTTTGGACTTCTCTTCTCTATCATCTTTTTATTAGACCAATTTACTTTGTATTTTTCTTAAGAGCATGATTCAAAAACAAGTCGAGGTTGTTTTTTAATCAATTCAACATCTCAGTTTTGATCATTTAGTTGTTTATGATAATTTTTTAATTCATCTAAAATAAATTGTGATTACATATAAATTCGGAGGGAAATTAGGAGGAATAAGTCAATTACATGAGATTGATTGATTGATTTTGGTTAGTATCAGATTGTTCAGACACAAGTACTTCGCTTATATATACATACTAGCGTATGCCCGTGTCTGAAGGCACGGTGTAAATAATGTTAAGATTATAATATAATTGTAATCCCAACACTATTTAAATTTATTTTTTAATTTGATAAAATCATGAAATTATTATAAAATTTTGGAGTTCTCACAAAACTCTTCATAAAAACTCGCTTCTGCTTATATAATATATAGCTAGATAAATAGATGTGCCTAACATACATACAATATTGCTTTTACTTCTATAATTATATGGAAATTGTATGTATGGAGATATGTGTAAAATAAATATGGAAATATGGAAATATGTGTAAAATATATTGAACAAAAAAGGGCAAAACAAAAACAAATAGAGAGAAAAATAAAAACGGAAGAAAATAAAAAAATAAAAATAAAAGAGAGAGGAAGGTGGGATCATGGAAGGATGGGTGGGAAAAGGAAAAAGTAAGAGAGAGAAGCGGAAAAGTAGAAAATGTATATGTAGGACATTTTTTGAAAAATATATCTCAGCCATTGTTTTATAATTTGAACAGATCTGAGCCATCCAAATGTCCTAGTAGGACAAAAATATGTTGAAGATTCAAAAACCATCTTGTTTTATTATATAGATATATAAGAGTAAAAACATTATGAGATTTTTGAATTTGAAACTCTTAACACAATTTTTTTAATTTATAAAATATATAAATATGCATATCATTTTACTCATTGGTTATTGCATTTCAAATGTAATTGATAATTGATTAATGGGTAAAATTCATTATACTTCCTTGTGATTTGATGCTTCGGCACTTTACACCCATATGGTTAAAATATAGTGTAACACCCCAACTTTCGAGCTGTCAAATAAGTATAATAACATAACACAAGTAGGCTAGACAACCAAAACATCTTAATATACATATATAACCAGAGTTAATATCACAGATCATTCGTTTATGTTCCATTACCAAATTACAAAACATTGCCAAACCAAAAGTCAAAAGGAAAATAAAAAAAAAAAAAACTAGTCTAAGTCTTCAAATGAATCACAGCTCCAACACTTCATCCTATTTACCTTGGAAATAACCTTAACCACTGTAAACTCCTTCATCACCTGGCATGACATGATACAAGCTTGGAATGCCCAGTAAGAATGCACACACCCTCCTACCTTTTAACAACCAATCAACCATATGTAGAACAAATCGGGTAACACATAATACAATACTACAATAAGGTTCCTTGAATTAGTAGTTAGACTAGACATCTAGAATCCCCCAAAGAGATCCTTCCTTCCAACCATAAGGATTAGAAACTGGACTATTCAGAACTCCCCATTTTGCTACTTTGCAGACCTTACCACCAATGCCCACACCGATTATATATGTGGCAGTGACACTAATGGGCCTCAAAAGGAACAGCCAAACAAATGGGCTCGCTTACACCCAAATCGTGCCTAGGGCTCACTTACACCCTGCACATACCATACTAAATTGTGCCTAGGGCTTGCTTACATCCTACACATACCATACCAAAGGGCTCGCTTACACCCTGAAACCACTGCATAGAGTCTGAATACATCCATGCCATCCTAGGGGTTCGCTTAGACCGTTTACGTAAGACTTAACATTACTAACCCCTTTTTTGCGTTAGACGAGTCATCAGCTTGGCTAGCTTAAAAAAAAGATCTTGAATAAACCATCAGTAATAACCGACTAACCCTAAGAAACTATGAACTTCAAATACTGAGGTTGGCTGCTTCCAATCTAATACTACTTCTACCTTGGCCTGGTCCACTGCAATCTGATGCTCATACACTACGTGTCCCAAAAATTTGACTTCTTTCAACCAGAACACCCAGCAAGTTGATTATGCTACCACATCTTACAATTTGTCATGCTCAAAGACTCCTCTTTATCCCCTTAAATTGGAAACACCTCCTATCAGGTGTGTAAGTCGTACACTCTTTTGGTAGCAATCAATCACCGTTCAGTGGGTAGATAGCCAATCCATACCTAAGATTATGCCAAAATCGAACATATCCATGACCACAAGGTCGCAAATCAAGTGTAAACCTGACACTTCTAATTCACACTGACACTTCCTCCCAAAGGAGATGCGATACTTAAAGTAATTTTTAAAGGTTCACATTCAAGACCTAACTATTTAACACATGATGTTTTTATAAAAATAAATAAATAAATAAATAAATAAAATAAAAAAGTGGTGTGCCATAATCGAATAAAGCATGAACCCAAGAATTATAGAGTACAATGTTACCTCTAATTACTAACAGGTCTTCGTCCTCTTCCTCTGATCGTAGGGTCCAGCCCCCATTCGAACTTTCTTGCATTTTCCCTCTCAATTGACCCAATTGTTCCAAAATCTGGCTTCCAATGTGGCTCACGATTTCAAACACGGGTATTGGTCCATTCTCAGGGTTTCAATTACATGATACTTCATTCTTATTGCGTTATTGCTCGCGAGCTCGTATGTTATCGCTTGTCTCGGTGTAGTTGTTGGCTCGAGTGTGGTTCACTACTTTTTTTTCTTTCTGTTCATAGCATGGGGTGAGGCATAAGTTGGAGTCTAATTATGGAGGCAATTCTCAACAGTAATCAACTAATCTTAAATTTATGGTTTAATTATCCTACAGTGTTTAAAGCAATAAGATCAAGTAGTAAATAACAATTATAGGGAAGCACACAACACAACTTCACATATATGTATGTGTAGACACCCCATTTTTGACCATCCTCAAGACTTAGACGTCATCGTTTGTGCACCCGATGATTGTGCTTGTTTGTGTTCATTTTAAGCGCCCAAAGTCCTTGACGGAATGCCCTGTCTTTGAGCCTTTGAACCTGGTTCTTTCTCTACCTTGGTTTGGACCAAAACTTGGTGTCTGGACCTATTGGTGACCTGTCGGCCATTAGTTGTGCCTGTCAGCCATGGATGTGGCCGGTCGGCCACCAGTCACTTTTTCCAGATATTTGTTTGTTAGCTGTGCCAGTTGTTCCTCACTGAGCTGCATCTTCATACACGTGTATGGTAGGATGTATCTAAGCTCAAACATTGATTTTCTATATATAGGGGGTTCTTCCCCCATTTTGGGGGGCTAGACATTTTAGACCAAAAATCTCTCTTTCTCTCTAGAATTCTCTCTCTCTCTCTCTTGTTATTTTGTGCCTTAAAGTCTAGTTTCTCTACACTTTTGCACATGAACTCTTGATCAAACTTGGCCACCTTGGAGCTAAGGTCTCTTGGAGCTTTGTTTGTGCTCTAGAAGAAGATTTAAGCTTGGATTATTGCTTAATTTGTGCTTGAGCTTCAAGAAGTAGTTCACTTGAATAGTATGCTTGCTTTGAATACTTGTTTTGCCATTCTTTTGTATTGTTTTTGGGCTGGTTTTCAACTATAAAAAAACTCTATTTTTTTAGGCTTAAAATGATGGTTTGAGGCTATCTTGTGTTAAGGAGTAATCCACCCTTCTTGTTGCTTAATTGTTTAAGCTTTTGTTTTGACCATTGAATCTCAGAGGTTTTTCAGTGGTAAAAACCAACTTATGAAGTCCAAAATTAGAGGGATTAGCCTCCCCTCCTTGTGTCTTACTTGCATGCCTAGTTAGCCTCACATGTTAGCATGTTTTTCTAGCCTAACTTAGCTTTAGTCCAACATGTTTTTGCTTCTGTTTTGACTTGCTTTAGCTCTGTTTTGGGCTGTTTGGTTCATTTGAGCTTTGTTTTGTATGGTTGTGGTGCAATTTCCTTCACTAGCTTAGTGTTTCTAGGCTTTGAGCATCATTTGTGTATCTTGGTTGCATGTTTTAATGCTTTTTCATGCCTAATTCCAGCACTTAGCATCTCTACAACCTCCCTCTTTGCTTCACTTTTTCGTTTGTTTGAGGGTTGTTTCAACCTTAGGGTTGTTTAAGCTTAAGGTTGAGGCTCATGCATAATGGTTTAATCCTCTTTTGAGGGTTCATTACCAACAGCATAAAGCTTCCCTCATGCCTTGAACTACCCATTGGTTGACACTTCTTTCGCTTTGGAGGACACTCACCTTTGGACTTAATCGATTAAAGAATGAATAGGTAATTTAAAATGAGTAAATAAAATGAACAAGTAAAATAGGTAAGATAAGCATCTTTCATGTTGCATTGCATGTGTTCGAATCGGACGTTAATTTGAACACAAGGAAAATGGGGCATTTCATACTCGAAAGTGATGAAATGTGCCACTTTCCTTGGTCACCATCATCCTTGATCATGCATCATAGGGTGGTGCCATTTTGAGTCTCATTTTGCATTGATTAAACTTGCACAATTGGCTACACTAACCATGATGCAATGAAATTGCTTGAATGATGGTTTGTGAAATCAAATTTTGCCCCTCCTTTGATTTCCCCATGAACAAGAGAGGCAAAATGTGCAAACATCTATGAAAATACACTGCTTTGCCCCTATCTACTCTCTATTGCAGCAAAAAGTGGAGTTCATGTCATTTCATAAATTTTCCCAAACACAACATATTTAGATGGCGACTCTGTAGTCTGGCAAAGCAGTCCAATTTTGGCATTATTTGATTTAAAATCGATTTTCTAAAAAGGTTTGCCGGATTTGGACTCTTTGGTGATTATCAGTTTCACATTGCACTTGTGAGACTAGATTCAGAATCGCGGGAGTCTAAACTGTGAGGCCTTCTTTTCAAACCCTTTTTCAAAAGGCGGGGCATGGAAAAAGGCGAGTCCACAATATGTATATATAGGCAAAATAATAACTACAAGGTGGGGCATGGAATACGAAGTGGACATGAAAGAATATGAAGCGGTTATAGTAATTGCATCAATTAATACAAGGATCATCTGAAATACAGATGGATTATGGTTTAAGACTTTTATGTCATAAAGGCTATAAAGGTAGTGACTAAGTTAGATATTTAACTTGAAATTGCGTCGGCCATCCGCGTTTCAAATTGAATATTCAAGATTCGTCACCGAACAAAGAAATTGCAACTTTCAAAAGGATTCTCATACAAAATGGCATAATCAAGGCTTAAGTTTGTCAATCTAGCAAATAGTATAATTGAAAAATATAAAGTAAGACCAGATGGTAATGACTTAATCTTGAAACTGAACGACATCAAACAAGGTTACAAATATGAGATAAGGGTATGACAATCGATAGAAGACTCATAGAATTAGCAGTATCCCCTACTTCTATATTGTATCTAATGCTCAACACGTTGCCCTGTTCAAAGTTAAAACCACTTCCCTTCATAGGTGATTGTCAAATCGTTTGAAGTCGAAACACGTGGGTAAGGGTTGGACTTAAGCTCTAATACCATTTTGTAACGGCCCGGAAGTTGGGGCGTTACATTTAGCCAGAAAGTCTTTATGTGATTTTAGACTAAAGTGTCATAGTTTTTCCATCCAAACTAACGGAAGGTACATCACACACACCATTTTTAAGTATACCTAATTTTCTAAAAAAATAAAATGAAATTAACTCAACAAAAAGACAATTTTTCTCATCTTCTCCAAGCCTAAAATTAAATCAAGATCTTAATTAAAATAAATCAAATTAAAAAAAATTAAGGATTGATTTAAAAAAAATAAAATACTAGCGAATTACCCATGCCTGAAGGCACTAGGATGACTCTTTCTGTGCCCAGTCCCAGTACTTCAATGAATCTCATCATAACACAATTTGACACTAATAAAAATCAATCACTCCCATGCAATTGATCTACCTCTCCGTCTTTCTCTCCCAATTTATATGTAACCACAATTTATTTTAGATGAGTAAAAAAAATTATACACAACAAAATAATCAAAACTGAAATCTAGGACTGGTTTTAAAAAAATAGTACTTCCATGTTCTTGAATCGAGCTTTTCATTCAGAAAAATACAAAAGTAAATTAGTCTAATAAAAACATGGTAGAGATAAGAATTCCAAACTTTTTTCAACAGAGTATATAATCAAAGCAATGTTTAGTTAAAAATATAGGTATCACATTGTCGTCATCGTTGGATCCGCTACTTGAATCTATAGCCATCATGGACATGCTAAAATGAAAAGGATGCAAGAAAAAAAATTAAACAAAAAGCTTTAAAAAAATAAACAAAATAAGTATATAAAAAATATATAAGAACTCCCTCTCCCATGATCACTTTTATTTTTGGTCGAGCCATGAAACATTGATAAGAGCGGCAAAGGTCTCTATGATAGTAGAGAAGGGATAAGAATGGGTTCCCATAAACCATCACCACTATGCCAAAAAAAATAAATAAATAAATAAATAAAGAAAAAGAAGATGATAATGTACCAAAGTTGAGAGTCCAGCAAGAAAACGTAATAACTTAGAAATTTACATACTCATGAAAACATTCTAAGAGAGAAATAAGTAATTTCAATTAAAGGTATAATTGCAATATAATGAATAATATAGGACAATCAATTACTATAATTTTTATTTTTATTTTTTATCGGCAAATGTTAGTTGTTAGTTGTTAGATTAACACCTATGGGACCCTTAGCAATGCATCTAAGTGCTTGCACTCCCTTAATTCAACCCCTCTAACCGGAATTGAACCCATGATCTCCTTGGGACTAAGCCCAAAGAATGGCATGGTGGCCAACTAGGCTAGGCTAGTTGGTTAATCAATTACTATAACTCATTCAAATTTACTCAAACAAAAAATTCTACCATTTGCCCCCACTCCCACCTCAGCTAAACTCGCAAATGTAACCCCTACTCCCGACCCTACCCGATCTATAACACAATCAAAAAATTGACAATAACATTAAAACGCAATAATTAAAACTAAAAAGAAATGATATTTATAATTAAAGAAATATACTATATGCATAACATCACAGAAACTCAATTATAATGCCTCGATATTTATAACCCATTTCATAATTACTAATCTATAATTTTTATCCAAATCTATAAACAAATACATATATATCTTTCTTATAAATTCTTCAAAAGGTTACATACAATAGATTACAATACATGTGTAACGCCCCAAAATAAATATATATTCTACTCCCGTAGTATTACTAACATGCAGAACACAACATCAATATGGTTATACATCATCCTTTCCAACACATGCCTCAATACAATCTTTTAGTCCTACAACATGAATTCTTATTAAAATGAATAAAATTTCAACTATTACAGGTTAATGCCTTAAAGGTTACAAATTTTCTGGACCTTTTCCGGTTAAAACAAATGAGTCACAACTCAATGCAAAGAAGCTCGTGGCTTAAATTACAAACAAATAACCAAAGAAAACAATACATCTGATCCTCAAACTCGAAGATCCTCCCAAGTCATTACCTTGGCAGCAGACCAACGGTTCACTTGAAAGTGGTTCCCTCGTACAGTGAGCATAAAGCCTAGTAGAAATAAACTTAATGACATGTATGAATCTTAACAATGTCATAAGATGAATGCACGTGAAATGATATGATGAACCTATATTTTCTCTCTTTGAAACAATGTGATGAGAGATTTCCAAAACATCTTTCCAAATCAACAATATTCATTCAAAACAATCAAGGGGTAAATATAATGAATAAATCTCCAAGGCTAGTGTTCATAATAGTAACTATACAAGTCACTATGCCATTTTAACCGGTATTAACTGAATGGCTCGGCACCCACCGCGGTGGTTTTAGGTCTTACACCAAGAACACATAGGCCAACTTAATTCTACTTTAACAGCTCCTCCTAACTTTACGATTTTATTTACCCTATCAATAATACAATACATGCATCTCAAAACAACTGTACATTTTTGAAATATTGAAATCCCCAGTTACAAATCCATGATATACACAATGCAATGTATGATTTGCAAATGTTTCCATTCCGTAATCCACATGCAATTTCTACAACAACAAATACAACCCTTCATCGGTTGCCAACAACAATTATCTCTAATTAAAAGACAGTAACAATGATAATATTCCAAAATCATAACCAAATCAGAATCCCAATGATTTATAAAAAATCTCATGATTCCCAAAACAACATTCACACTCCTCACGAGTCTTGCCAATCTCCACCAAAAATATACAATTTTCTCAAAACCATTCATATCGTTTCTAATAAAACCACCATTTCAAAAGAATAAATAATACTTGGTATTTTCTAGTAATTCCGAAACTTTTCTCAATCAAACCTCATTTCAACAAAAATCCCACAACCATTCTAATTCCATCCTCTTTGCATAAATGCAGCCAAAACCCTAGTTTTTTTATTAACCTTTGAAAACCAGATAAAACCAAATGTTTTCTTCAAAATACATAATACAACAACTGCTAGGTTACCAATCCCAAACCATAGTTGAAAACAAATATTTTTTCCCAAATTTGTGAAATAATAAACATATATCCAAATCCATTCTTTTTTTTCTTTTCTCTTTTTTTTTTTTTTTTTTTTTTGGAAAACCCATAACTAACAAAATAACATATAACAAAGCTAAACCACATACACACTGTTAAGAAAATCCCTACCTCGACTCCAGAAGAGGAGAAAGCCCAAAAGCCCCAAAACACAACGTCCACGAAAACACGAACTGTTCAGATTAAAATAAAGCTCTAGGTGCGCTCTACTTTTTTCTCCAAAAGACAATGGTGGAGAAATCAATGAATGAAGGTGTATTTGAGGCTTAAAGACAAGTTTTAGAGAGAGAGAGAGAGAGAGTAGATCTAGGTTTTTGAAATGTTTAGAGAGAGAAAAATTAAAAAGTGATCAAAAAAGTGACTTTTATGGATTGATATACACACAAACCGCTCGAGCGCAAGAATGGTTGCTCAAGTGACCAGACACAACAAGTAAGACCGCTCGAGCGGACAAAGTGACCACTCAAACGAAGAATACCACATTCCAATACTTTTGCAAGCCTGCAAAAGTACTAAGATTTCCAAAACATCGCTCAAGCGCAGGAAGTACCGCTCGAGCGCAAGAAGGTTCGCTTAAGCTAAAAACACTACACTCTCAGAAGTTTTGCAAACCTGAGAAAGTACTGGGAGTTTGTGAAGACCGCTCAAGCGCAAGAAACTTCACTCGAGCGAACAAGCAGAATTCTGGGTAATAACTCCTTTGAAAAATGAATTCCCAACTTGTTTCAAACGCAACCACAAAACTCAAACAATCGAGGAATAAGATGAACAAGGAAATGAACAACCATCACGACAAGGAATCCTGGATAATAATAATAAAAATAAATAAACGGCTCGTGTCTAAACTGGAATTGCTATAACCTTCCTTCCTTAAGGAATTTCGTCCCCAAAATTTAAAAATCAATTCAACAACATAGTATTTAAATCAACCATTACAATGTGAACTAATTCAATTCATAACTATGACCCATCCACCGGTCATCCATTCTCATAACATTGATAAACAAAGCTTTCAATACTAAATATTACCATTCACTTTTCCCAAACATATACAATGTTTACAAATAAAACAATGTTAACAAATAATCAATGTAATAAGGTACAAATAACACTACAAGCAAGGAAATCCAAACACAAACACACTGGGTTATTTCGAACCCAAAACCACCCCCACTCATACAACCACTCCGAATGCTCTATTCACCCAAACTCTTCATCATTCCCTTCACAAGATGACATAGATGTTCCCAAGGAAAAATCTCTCAAAAGACGAAATTCTAACCCACAATAACCCAACTACGCCGAGGAACACAACCACACACAAAAGAGAATAAAACCTCACCCATCACGGATTCTGAGGTACAACTTTTACTGTATAAACAAAACTTACCACAATAGACAGACCAAATTTCTAGAATTGAAAACAACCGAACCCATCATCCCTTCGAAATTAAATAAAATGAAAAAACTGATAATAAATTTTGTTCTTGTTTATTTTGTTTACCATAAAAACAACATCATTGTTATGCCATAACCCAAACCATAACATCTACAAGACAACTCCTGAAGCCAACCTCGGGCTACCCACCCACATAAAATCCAAAATCTCCTTTTTGCCTAGGTGCATTACATAACCCCCCTTAACAGTTTAAAACAACCAAATTTTCAACAAGAAAAGTTTTAGTTCCCAATTTCCTTTCCAAAATACGTCAATTGATAACACTCCCAACCGTCACTCGACCAACGACATAATCATTTCAAGAGTAGAATGGTAATCCTATTACGACAAATAAATAGATCACATCAAATATGACATCAAGGGGTTAAACAATAGTAGAAAATCACCCGAAAATTACATTCCATTACCACAACTATGACACCCACTGAACACCCGTTACTACATCTTTTCTAGTGAAACAAGCTACCACAATCGCTCCCATCTAGGGAATAATAGTACTGATGAAAACGCATACCCAGATAACACTCTAAATAAAAGATTTTTAGACACACAAGATTAAAAGCATCTAAGGATTAACTTGCCCCGTTTCAAGAGAATACCAAGAAAGGACTAGGTTCACTACACCTTGTGCCGATTTTCTACCCAAGATATCGGTCACTACCTTGACTTCCTCGTTAACAACACACTTGAAACCCTAACCAACCACTACATTGGCTCACCATCTTCCCTCAAATCCAACACCTCTCGAAATTTCACCTCGTGAGCCCAAAATTCACACTTTCCAAACTTAACTAATCATGAAGGGGTCTAAACAGCTCAAATACTAACAAATAGTCCACATGCTCTTATAAACAAAGGATAACTCAAGCAAGCCGAATAAAGCAATTTGCACTCAATCTCAAACTTACAAATGATCTTGTCGACCCATGACAAAAGGTCACCCTAACATATATTCGGCTCTATAATTACTTCCAAAACTTCCCCTTAACTCTCTTAATGCCTCACTATCACCCAACTCAAAATATACCTATGAAATGAGCCGCCCCAGTAAAACTACCATATCTCCCACTTCTAATCAAACAAGATATCAATATGTTGGGTTTACAGCCCTCACGGCACAAATAAAAAATAATCCTATTCCGTGGACAAAGCTTGCAGAGAGGGCTCTACCTTTAGTACAAGAAGCACTCCAAAAGCCACATCAACACACTCTTACCTACTGCACATCCAAAATGAAATATGCACCTATTATTATAATACCCACCATAAAATGAAACAAGCTATCCATAGTAGTCTAGGAAGAAATTTCCATAAAAGAGACTCAAGTCGCTCCATGCCAACCATTCTTAACTACCTCAAACACAAACACGATTGTAGACACCTCATTTTTGACCGTCCTCAAGACTTGGACGTCATCGTTTGAACACTCGATAATCATCCATGCTCGTGTTCATTTTGAGTTTTCGAAGGTCTCAACTGCGCACCTTGCCTTAGAACCTCTCAACTTGTCTATTTTATACTTGGTTGTGGGCCAAGAACTTGTGGTTTTATTTTTGAGGGAAGGGGGTGGCTTGTTGGCCATCCCTGTAGCCCATCGGCCATGTTTTCTCTCCATTGGCCATAAGTGTTGGCCGGTCGGCACCATTTTTGGTCGGTCGGGCATATCTTTTGGCCGAGGCCTTTTTATTTGCTTTTGCAAATATTTTTGTGCCAGCTATGATAGCTGGTGAGCACAGAACCCATCCTCCATACACGTGTATGGAGGGATTGAACCAAGCCTCTAGCTTGTTTAACAAGCTTGAGACTTGGATTTCTATAGGAAGGGAGGCCCCTCTTCCTTTCCAGAGGTTTTGAAAATATGATATGCAAAACATATATATATCTCTCTCTATTGCTTAAAAGTGTGTTTTGTCTTCACTTTTGCACTACAACACCTAGTAAAGCACCATTGCTTTGTTGCTGAGCTACTAGAGGACCTTGTTTGGACTCTCAAAGCTTGCTTTCTTTGGCTCAGAAGTGCTAATTTGCTGTGGTTTTGTTACCCCTTTTAAGCCTTGTTTTGGCTTAAGCTTTTGGCCCCATTTGCATACTGTCTTAGGCCTTGCTTTCAACAAAAAAAAGTATTGTTTTGAAGTGACTGACATGTTTGTTTAAGGCCTCTTTGGTGTTGGGGGTGGTCTACCCCCTTTTTTGCGCCTTGTTTGGCCTTGTTTTGAGCCATCTCTTTTAGGCCTTTGGATCACCTTTGTTTGGTCTCTTCACCACTGAAAATCTTTCAGTGGTAGAAATGTGGTTTTGAAGCCTAAAATAGGAGGGGGTTGTCCCCCCTTCCATACTCTTGTTGGCTTGTGTTGATGGCCAACCAAAAGAGCATGTACTTCTATCTTCTTGAGGCTTTGTTTGAGCTCATTGTTGTGACTTTCCAGACCTGTCATAACTCTATTTTTGGCTGTGTTGGCCACCCCTAGCATGCTTCTTATACTTGTAGTATAATTCTACTCATAGCTTTGCAAAGGAGCATGTCTTTCTAACATGTTTTGTCTCCATCTTAACATGTTTAGGGCCTTATTCTAACATGGTATAACCCTGTTTTGGATTGGTTTGATTGTCTCTTGCATGCTCAATACACTTGTAGTGTAATCCTTGCAAACTAGTCTTGTATGCTTAAGGTTTTGGCTCATCTTTCTAGCATGTGTTGATTTCATTCCAGCATGTTTTGGGTCACTATTTACCATGTCATAACTCTAATTTTGGTTGGTGGAGTCACCCCATGCTTGGTTTTGGTAGGTGTAGTGTAATCCTCCTTGTTGGCCTTGTATGCTCCATGTTTCATGCCTATAATTCTAGCATATGTTGGATATGTTTAAGTAAGTTTATAGCATTATTTTGATCTGCCTTGGGACTGTTTCAAGTCACCTTGGCCCTTTGGGGCTTGCTTGATATGGTCATGGTGTAAGTCCCTTGGCTAGCTTTAAGCTTTGAGCCTACTAGCATGCTTTATTTGTCATATGTGCATGATTTAGCCTCATTTGGAATGTAATTTCAGAGTTTACTTCATTGTTACACTCTCACATTTGTCGCTTCTTCATCATGTTTGAGAGTTGTGCTCTTATGCCTAGTTGATGAGCCATCACATGAGCATGTGTTCTTGGCCCTTTTGTGCCTAAGTTTTGGTGTGTTGGCCACTGTTTTGGACCCTCTTAGGTCTGTCCATATGCGGTTTAAGTCCATTAAGTGTTGCATTACATAGTCCTTGTGTCTTGTCCTTCACTTGCCATGCTTATATTGTTTGCATGTTGTCGCATTGCATCATGTTTGCATGTTGTCACATTTGCATAATGTTAGTATGTTGTTGCATGCTCATGTTGTTCACACATTGCATGTTGCATTGTTGTTTGCATGATATTGTTATTTGCATGCTGTTGCATGTTCATGATGTTTAGCATGTTGTTAGATAGCATATTGGTTGCATGTTTGTCACATTGCATTGTATTTGGATTGGATGTTAATCCAAGCACGAGAAACGAGGGGCGTTTCATACTTGAAGTGATGAAACGTGCCTCATTTCTCAGTCACCGACACCTTTGATCATGCATGATAAGGTGGAGGTTCATCGAGTCTTAAGCGGTATTTGTGTGCATTCATTGACATTGATTTGTGCAACTCAGCCTCTTTGGCCATCATGCATTGGGATGCGTGATTGATGGCTCGAGAGTAGAGCATCGCACTCCTTGGAGCTTTAGACATGATAAGGAGTGTGGTTGCACACACATTTTCTTGCAAATACACTGCCATGCCTCTGTTAGTGCTCTGTAGCAGCAAAAGGAGAATTTGCAGGAAGCAGTGGCCGATCGACCATCAAAGTCTGCCGATCGGCCACAAAATTGGCCGATGGCCATTTCTCTTGGCCGACCACCCCTCAGCATGTCCATAAGGTGGATTAGAAGCATCTTAGAAGTTGGCACAATTTTCAAAAGTCCAAAAGAGTGCAAACAGAGGCAACATGAGGCACGGTAGTGGATTTCCGAGTGAAATAGACCGAGCATGCATCACGTCCTTGCCCGCGAAGCCATCTCTTTACCTATGATTAGTTCGTGTAAATTAGTTATTTGATTTGTTTTGTAATATTCTAATTAGCTTAGCATAGCTATTTGTTTCAATTTGATTGTAATAATTAATTGGAGTTTTCTTAGGTGTGCAACCCACAAAAGGTGTAAGTGGGTTGCACACCATGTGCCACTAACACAAAAGGTGTAAGTATAAGGTGTAAGTGTAAGGTGTAAGTGTAAGTGGAAGGTATAAATGAAATGTATAAGTTGCACACCATGTGCCACTTACACAAAAGGTGTAAGTGCAAGGTAAAAAAGGTGTAAGTGTAAGGTGTAAGTGAACACAAAAAGGTGTAAGGTGTAAGTTGCACACTATAGCATTACCCTAATTAATTAGCTTGTTAGTTAATTAGTGTCGGTTTGTAATTAAGTAGCATAGCTTAATGTTAGCTTATTATTCGAACCCTCCATCGAGAGGGCACATCTGTTGTAATAAGTGTGCGTATGTGTGATGCATGTCTTCTAATCCCCATTTCTTTCTCCCTTTTACTTAACCACTTTCGATGGTTAGTTTTAGGGCATATTTCAATTAGCATCCTTATGCCTACATGCGTGCATCCATTCATCTGTCTTGCATGCACCGGGCTCAGCGCTTCATACAAACTGCATTGTATTTCAATTCCAATTTGAATACATGTATCAATTATTGCATTTCATATGCCATCTTAGGTAGCCGAGCCTATCTCATTACATTTTGCATGTGTTGCATTAGGCATTGATAACATAGCTAGGATCATGCATTGATTACTAACTAGCTTTTGTTTTGGCTCGGAGTACTAGGTAAGCCTTTATGTTTTAGCATACTGCATGAGATGTGTATGTTGCCATGATAGCATGCTTGCCATGAGGCTATTTGCTTAAGTGTTTAACTGCATGAATGCCTGTGGATGAAGGCTTCATTGCTTGAATTGGAACAATTCATCAAAATGTGCGTTTTAAGCCCACTTATTTGTGGCAAATCATGTTTTAAGCCCACTTGAGGGTGGCAAATCCGTGTCTTAGCCTACTTGTAAGTAGTAACTTCAAACTATTTTCGAAAAACAAATATGAGATGTTTTGTTCCAAATCGAGCGATCTAGTCTATACTTGTATGCTGTGCGTATCACATAGTAAGCTAGCTAATAAATCGGAATAAGAACACATGTGTTTTCAAAAACAACATATCATGTTAGTAGAGGCCGATCTTTGATCAGACGAGCGGGGGTGCTCATTTCAGGACCTTCCCCTCTCACACCCAAGTTCCCGAGCCGAGACAACTTTGGTGATGACAGACACGTGGCCTTAGGCACGAGTCAGGGTTTCCTAAATTTCCCAAAACAAAACATTTAGGTGGCGACTCTGAAATCTCGCGAAGCAGTCCATGTTTGGTACTTTTTTATTAAAATCGATTTTCCAAAACGATTTGCCGGATTTGGACTCTTTGGTGATTTATCAGTCTCACATTGCACTCTGTGAGATTAGATTCAAAATTGTGACATGAGTCCGAACTGTAGTAGCTAAGAACCACGATTCGAGCCCTCGTGTGCGAAGCGGAGTTCGGGCGGTCTACAACTATCAACCCCCAATGAACTGATAAGGAATTCTTAAAGGTGTATTAAGGACACCGATTCATCTAACCCACTTCTTGGTATGATAACAACAACACCTTGCCGTACACCAACCCTTTAGACTCGCACTTTATCCATTCAACCACTTTACTCAATTAGCACCAAAACAACAATACTCCAACACCAAACACCCCTGTATGGGGTTCTACAACCTCTCCCACACCATCTTAAGTCTGACGTGGACTCTTGAGGTAAAAACCCACAATTCCCTTCGTAGAACAATATACACCACTAACGCAAATCGCATACAAAATCACATACAACTGCACAACACCGAAGACCGATGAGGTCCATGATAGGTTCACTACCCACACCAATCTATATGCATCCGACAACAATTGTAACATTGCTCCTATCACTATAAGACATAACCCTCTTCTTCTCCCAAGAAGTCTCCATTACAACAAATGAAGACTCATACTTCTATCCTAAGCCAATAGTCAACACCAACCAAACTGAACATACTGACTGGTATAACTCCACCCTCACAATATCCCAACTAGTCACATTGATCCTCAAAATACCCATCTTCCACAACCAACCCTACCATCCACTCCTTCTACTCAAATTCAACCAAACGCAAATTATTTAACATAACAAACAATCTCTAAGTCAAAATAAGGCTCTCTGGCCATCACATTCCAAGTCAAAACGCAATAGTTCATACCCATTGATATGAAGGTTTCCAAATTCCACAACTCATCACATTAAGGAAAACTCAAAATCACAACGTATCCAACTCATAAAATAAACAACCCACCATAGATATGTACATAAACAAAAGTCATAATATTACAATGTTCCACACCGTACCAATTACAAAACAAAACGATCACATAATTATTACAACTGTCTATCCTCCAGTCACAAAACAAGGTAACCAAAACTAACTACCCAAAACAGCCACTCCTCCGCCAACACCACTATCACCTTTCTAACCAGATTGTTGAGACTGGTCATTCTCAACCCCTGGAACACCTCCAGAATCCTGACGCCAAGGACAAGAGCGACAGATGTGACCTAGCTGGCCACACTTGAAACAAACACACATCTCCCCACTCTGAGGGTAAAAGTTCAACCCCCCAAAGGCCCTTGAAGTCTAGCCTACTCGGTTCTGGTATTGGTATTGCCCCTGCCCAGGCGGATAAGGTTGAACTCGACTAGATTATAGAACACCCAAAAAAGTCCTTAGTTGCGTACAAAAATGCCTAGTATGATCCGGTTGATTATACACATAGCAAATAGGCAGTCCCCGAATACATGACTAGTTTGAAGTCTAAACTGGTAAGGATCCTAATGACTGCTCCCCTTGTGAGCGCTCGATCACCCCAAGTCCTGGTTGGCTAGATGATCCTGTTGGTTTAACTATTGGTTGAGACAACAACCTTGCCCTTCTCCTTTGATTGCTACTAGGTCTACAACAACCCTAAGCTGTAGGAGTTGCCAAAGTGGCCTCCTCCCCACTTTTCCCCATAACTAGAACTAGAACTACGGCCTCCACGTGAGTTGCTGCTTCCACAAGCTCACGATAATTTCTATGCCAAGACTTGGCAATCCTTTCCCAAACATCATCACATAACCTACTCTCAAACTCCGCACAACGGAGCTCCTCGGTCTCCACTAACTCTGGAGCAAACCTCGACAGGTTGGTAAACCACCCCTTCAATTGTGCCAAAGGTGTAGTACCTTGGCACAACTCCAGAAACTATTTCCTCAATTCTTCCTGAGTGGAAGGAGGAAAGTCATCACATCCTCGCCTCAACATCCTAATCAAAACAAGAACAACAAATTTAGCACACATCTAATGGTGCCCCCAACAAAATCTCATACCCGCTAGTATTAAACACACAATGCATTCCACCTAGGCACTTAGTCACATAATCATACATGAATCATTCCCTCAAGATAGAATTTGTTCCATGAAACCCCAAGAATTCCCATTAGAATGAACATTGATCAAGTGTCCTTCTAATAAGACCTCCAAGCGTTTAACAAACATAAATCACATCCTAAGGATCCAATTCCATACCCACTTAGCCACATAAACATGTTATCATTTAGCATATTAAGCATACAACATCTCTATCAAGCGAGACAAACCCATTGTGGTAAAAACCACTTCCTGCGTACACAAAGTATTCACACCTGCTACGCTCTGATACCAAGTTGTAATGCCCCAAAATAAATAGACATTCTACTCCTGTAATATTACTAACATGTCGAACACAACATCAATATGGTTATACATCATCCTTTCCAACGCATGCCTCAATACATTCTTTTAGTCCTATAACATGAATTCTAATTAAAATGAATAAAATTTAAACTATTACAGGTTAATGCCTTAAAGGCTACAAATTTCTTAGGCCTTGCCCGATCACAACAAATGAGTTACAACTCAATACAAAGAAACATGTGGCCTAAATTACAAATAAATAACCAAAGAAAACAATACATACGAGCGTCAAACTCTAAGATCCTCCCAAGTCATTACCTTGGTGGAGGCCCACCAATTCAGTTGACAGTGGTTTACCTCGTAGGGTGATCATAAAGTCTAGTAGAAATAAATTTAATGACATGTATGAATCTCAACAATGTCATAAGATGAATGGAACATGAAATGATATGATAAACCTATATTTTCTCTCTTTGAAACAATATGATGTGAGATTTCCAAAACATCTTTCCAAATCAACAATATTCGTTCAAAGCAATGAAGGGGTAAATATAATGAATAAATCTCTAGGGCTAGTGCTCATAATAGTAACTATACAAGTGTAGACACCCCATTTTTGACCGTCCTCAAGACTTGGACGTCACCGTTTGAACACTCGGTGATCATCCATGTTCGTATTCGTCTTGAGTTCTCGGAGGTTTCAGTCGCACACCTTGCCTCAAGACCTCTCGACTTGTTTGTTCTATGCTTGGTTGTGCACCAAACACTTGTGTTTTTGCTTCTGAGGGCAGGGAATGGCTTGTTGGCCATCCCCACGCCTCACTGGCCTTGGCTTGAGGCCAACGGCCCTGTTTTCCTGCTACCAGCCAAAGGTGTTGGCCGGTCGGCAATGTTTTTGGTCGGCCGGCCATTTTTGTTGGTCAATCGACCACATTTTCCAGCTGACCCCTTTCCATCTGCTTTTGGCAGATATTTTATGCCAGCTGTCACAGCTGGCATCCACATTACACCCCCTCCATACACGTGTATGGAGGGATTTACACCTTGTGTTAGCTTCTCTTAGAAGCTTTAGAATTGAACTTCTATATAGAGGGAGCTCCTCCTCCCTCCTCCAGGGTTCAGAGAAATTAGGTTAGAGAGTTTAGATATAGTTTTGTATCTATACTCCCTTGTTTGATCATATTTTGTGACCTAAAGTGAGTTTTGTCTTACTTTTGCACTAGAACACCTAGCATTACACCGTCCTTGGGTTGTTGAGGCCTTAGAAGATTGTTGTTAGGGTTCTTGGACTGGTTTTGACCAAAGAAAGGTGCTGGAGCTTTGTTCCTAAAGAAGGTCTACAAGGGTGAGCATGCTTACTTTAGTTACCCCTTTCTTGCTTAGGCTTTTAGCCATTCTTGCTTATTGTTTTAAGCTTCGACTATAACTGATAAAAGTTCTGATTTTGTGTTTTTTAGAACTTTGTTTAAGGTCACTTTCAGGTTTGGTGTTGTCTCCTCCCTCCAAGGCCTTATTAGGCCTTGTTTTAGGCCATACATTTTGGCCATTGTTTTGGCCTTTGCATGACCTCTCTACCACTGAAATCTAGAGGATTTTCAGTGGTGGAGAGGTGGTTTTGAGGTCCTAAATAGGAGAGGGCCATCCCCTCTCCTTGTTGTCTTTAATGCTTACATAAATGGCTTATGTGGTAGCATGTGTGTTTAACTTGTTTTAGCTTCATTTCAGTATGCATTAGGCTTTGTTTTGCCATGATACACCTCTGTTTTGAGTTGGTTTAGACATGCCTTGTATGCTTCATACACTTGTCTTGTAAACCCATGATTTGGCCTTAACATGCATCATGTTGTAACATGTATTTTTAACATGATTTTGGCTCAACTCCATGAAGCTTTTATCCTTGTTGTAGCATGCTTAAGCTCTTTTTTTCATTGTTTTGGTTATGCTTATATTGCTTTGTATAGCTACCATGTATTCTAGCTTGTAGGCTTTGAGTATTGAATCTTCTAGCATGCTTTACTTGGATCATTTCAGTGGTTTGGCATCACTTGTAATGTTATTTCAGTCCATATAATATGCTCCAATGCTTGCTTTCATCACTCCTTTAATGCCTTAAAGAGTTGTGGTTTTATGCTTCTTGAATGGATCATTGCATATGCTTCCATGTTTAGGTTATTTGGATGCCATCTAAGTGTGTTTTTGGCCTTGTCTTGACCTCTATTGGGACTGTTTTGAGTCCCTTTAACCCTTTGGGACTTGCCTTGTATGGCCATGGTTTGAGCCCTCTGGTTAGCCTTAGGCCTTGAACCTTATTGCATGCTTTGCTTGCTTTATTTGGTTGATTTGGCATCATTCCTCATATATTTTCAGAGCTTAATCCATCATCATGTACTCATTTTTATCACATCCCGCTCGTGCTTGAGGATTGTGCATGGTTGCCTAAGCGTTGGCCCACTCACATGTGCATGATTGCTTTGCATTTCCATGCCTCCAATTCTTGACTTTGGCCACTGTTTTGGACCTATTAGAGAGCTGTCCATCTCGGTGTAAGTCCATCCTTTGCATGCTTAAGTTGCATTTTGCATCCTTGTTAGCTTGCATTTTGCCATATGTTTGATATGTTGTTACATGTTTGCATGTTTGCATGTTTGTTCACATGCTCATGTTGCATTGGTTTGCTTGCATGTTTAGGTTGCATAGCATTGCGCATGTTTACATCCCTTGTCTCTTGATAAATCATGATAGAGGTTGGGGCTCTTCTATGTATTTGTGTGCATTTCATTTGACATCAAAATGCACATTCGACACCTTTGGCCATCATGCATCGAAATGCGTGATTGGTGGCCCGAGGGTTGAGAACTATGCTCCTTTGAGTCTTAGACATGATAAGGAGGGTGGTAATGCAAACATTGCTTTGAAAATGCATTGCCATGCCTTGTCTGTCCTCTGCTACAAGGCAAAATAGGATTCTACAAGAAAAGATGGCCGGTCGGCCATCTTTAGTGCCGGTCGGCTATGTATTGTTGGCCGATGGCCCCACTTTTGGTCGATGACTACATTTCCATGGCTGGTGGTCCCATCTCTCGGTCGGTGACATCCCTCAGTGCTCAGGGAGTGGTTCTGAAGCAGCTTTGGGACTTGTGCAGCTTTCAGAGGTATAAAACAGTGCAAACAGAGGCAACATGAGCATGGCGATGGATTTCCGAGCGAAGCCGAGCATGCATGCATTCGTCCCTCTTCCCGAGGCTGTTTTACTGCTTTAGTAGCTTAATTAATTTGTTTAAATTAGTTAAGTGTTTTGTAATAATTAATTAGCTTGTTAGTTATTTAATTTGTAATATTCATTCAGTCCCCGTCGAGAGGGCGCAATTGTGTAATAAGTGTGCGTGTGTGTGATGCATGCCTTCCAACCTTACGTCTTTCTACCTTTTACTTACCTGCTTATGATGGTTAGTTCTAGGGCACGTTTTAATTAGCATCCTCATGCTATGCATGTTTGCATCATTCATCTGTATTGCATGCACCAAGCTCGGCGCATCATACTAATTGCATAGCATTTCAATTCCAACTTGAATACGTGTATTGAGTTGCCGCATTTCACATGCCATTCTTAGAATAGCCGAGCCTATTTTAGTTGCATTTTGCACTTGTTGCATTAGCCATCTTAACATGAACTAGGATCATGCATGATTCCTAACTAGTTTCTTATTTTGGCTCGGAGTACTAGGTAAGCTTTTTATGCTTTAGCATCTTGCATGAGTGTGAGTGTTGCCATGAAAGCATGCTTGCCATGAGGCTATCTGCTTATCTGCTATAACTGCCTGAATGCCTGTGGGTGAAGGTTGGATTACTTGAATTGAAATAATTCATCGAAATCCATGTTTTAGCCTACTTGCGAGTAGCAAAATTCAAAACCATTTCCAAAACAAATGGATATGCGATACTTTGTTCCAAATTGGGCGATCTAGTCTATGCTTATTTTGTTGTGCGTATCACATAGTAATTCTAGCTAATTAAACGGAATAAGAGCACATATGTTTTCAAAACTCGATATCATGCTTAGTAGTGGCCGATCTTTGATCGGGCGAGCAGGGGTGCTCATAGCTGACCTTCCCCAATCATACCCAAGTTCCTGAGCCGAGGCAACTTTGGTGATGATGGACACATGGCCTTAGGCAACGAGTCAGGGTTTCCTAAATTTTTCCAAAATAAAATATTTAGGTGGCGACTCTGTATCTGGCAAAACAATCCATGTTTGGCACTTCTTTCTAAAAATCTATTTTTCAAAACGATTTGCTGGATTTGGACTCGGGTGATTTATCGATCTTGCATTGCACTCTGCGAGATTAGATACAGGACCGTGACATTGAGTCCGAACTATAGTGAGCCCCAATGAACAAAACGAGATTCCCTCCCGGAACGTTCGGAGACGTCTACAACAAGTCAGTATGCCATTTTTACCGATATGAACCAAAAGGCTCAAGACCCATCGCTCGCGTTTTAGGTCTTACACCAAGGACTCACAGGCCAACTTAATTTTGCTTTAACACCCCTCCTAGCTTTACAATTTTATTTACCCTTTCAATAATACAATACATGTATCTCAAAACAACTGTACATTTTCGGAACGTTGAAATCCCCCATTACAAATTCATGATATGCACAATGCAATGTATAATTTGCAAATGTTTCCATTCCCTAATCCACATGCAGTTTCTACAACAATAAATACAACCCTCCACAGATTGCCAACAATAATTATCTCTAATTAAAAGACAACAACAATGATAATATTCCAAATCATAACTAAATCGGAATCCCAATGATTTATACAAAATTTCATGATTCCCAAAACAACATTCACACTCCTCACAAGTCTTGTGAATCTCCACCGAAAATATACAATTTTCTCAAAATCATTCATATTGTTTCCAATAAAACCACCATTTCAAAAGAGTAAATAATACTCCGTATTTTCTAGTAATTCCAACACTTTTCTCAATCAAACCTCATTTTAACCAAAATCCCACAACCATTCTAATTCCATCCTTTTTCCATAAAAGCACCCAAAACCATAGTTTTTGATCAACCTTTGAAAACCCATTAAAACCAAATGTTTTCATCAAAATACATAACAAAACAACCACTATGTTACCAATCCCAAACCATAATTGAAAAAAAAATATTTTTCCCCAAATTTGTGCATCAATAAACATATATCCAAATCCATTCTTAATTTTTTTTTTTCCTTTTGAAAACCCATAACTAACAAAATAACATATAATGAAGCTAAACCACATGTACACTATTAAGAAAATCCCTATCTCAACTCCGAAAGAGGAGAAAGCCCAAATGCCCCAAAACTCAACGTCGACGAAAACACAAACTTTTTAGATTAAAACGAAGCTCTAGGTGCACTCTACAGTCTTTTTTTTTTTTCAAAGGACAATTGTGGAGAAATTGACGGATGATGGTGTATTTGAGGTTTAAAGACAAGTTCTAGAGAGAAAGAGAGTAGATCTAGGTTTTTCAAATGTTTAGAGAGAGAGAGAGAGAGAGAGAGAGAAATGAAAAAATGATCCAAAAAGGGACTTTTACGGATTGATATATGAACAGACCGTTCGAGCATAGAAATGGTCGCTCGAGCGACCAGACACAAGTGAGACCGCTCGAGTGAATAAAGTGACCACTCGAGTCAAGAATACCATCTTTCAATACTTTGCAGGCCTGCAAAAGTATTGAGAGTTCCAAAACACTACTCGAGCGTAGGAAATACCGCTCGACCGCAAGAAGGTTTGCTCAAGCTAAAAACACTACACTCCTAGAAGTTTTGTAGACCTAAAAAAGTCCTGGGAGTTCGTGAAGACCGCTCGAGCGCAAAAAAGTTTGCTCAAGCGAACGAGAAGAATTATGTTCAATAACTTCTTTGAAAAATGAATTCCTAACCTGTTTCAAATGCAATTGCAAAACTCAAACAATCCAATTCAGCAAGGAGTAAGATGAACAACCAACCATCAAGACAAGGAATCCCAGATAATAATAATAAAATAAATAAATAAACAGGTCGGGTCTAAACTGGAATCGCTATAACATGTAAAATTTAAATGAGGGAAATACATCAAAAGTGCCCTAAAGGCTTACATCTTTCAAGATTAGGGCCTTGATTATAAGCAAATAAAATTCTATCACGAACAAGTAAGCTCAATTGCTGTAAACAAAGAAGACACCAAAATGGGCTTCAGTGCTCCATTTAGATCTCCACTTGCTTCTCAACGGGACGGAGGCACATCATCATCACCTTGAATTTTTGAATATCCAGCTCATTAAAAAGTTCAAACACTTTGTATTTCTTGGACTAGTGAGATTACTCTTACTTAGAGCCTCTTTGATTCGTTTTAGAATATTGATTGAGGTGGTATCATAATGGTAAAGTAGGATTGAACCAAAAACATTGATTCAGATAATTGACCTATGAGCAGTCTTCACTCATTTACCTTTTTCTCTTTCTATACTTTGAATCTGGATGTGAAGTTAGAACCATTGGAAAGCTCTTTTCCGGGGCCTTAAATTAGGCACAAGAACGACCCAAACAAAGTCCGAACGAAGGAGTTATGCCCGTTTGAAATTTGAGTACCTGTGCTAGAAGCGAATCCGCTCGAGCAAAGCGGTTTGTGTGAGTTATAGAGATTTTGGGAGCTTTCTTTCACTGCTCCAGCCAAGTTTTGACCGCTCAAGTGGTCTGTTTGAAGTTAGCACTTTAAAATCCCTCTTTTTGGGCCAAATCTTGTCATTTGTTTTTCTCTCTCTTTCCTCTTCTTCTCCTTCTCCTCCATATCCAAAACCCTAGCCTTCCAACCTTGATTTCTTCTACTTTTATCAAAGATTCATCCTAGATTTTTCAAGATAAGCAAAGTGCAAGTGAAGACCAACATATCTACCGATTAAATCGCTTTACCTTTGAAATTCTCTTTGGATTTTCATCTTTTTGTCTCCATTCTTGAGGTAGGACTACTTTTAACTTGATATATTTATGATTTAATATATATATATATATATGTGGTATTTTTTTATTTATAGTAATGCATGAGATGATTTTGTGATATAAAGCGAGTTTGATGAATAAAAGTGGGTTTTACTCCATCTTTTGGAAAAGTTTATGCATATCCTTCTTGATTATTGTTAGAAATGGTGAATGTTGACTCTTTATGTGTGAAGGAGGGGAAAGCCCCAATTTTTCCAAAATTTCGAATTTTCAAATTTGATTTAATAATGGGTTTCACCAAATTGACTCTTAAATCTTGAAATTGGGTGAATGATTATGGAAATGGTGTTGAGACATAAGATTATTGAATTTTCTCAGATATATGTATTAAAATAGATGAATGTTGAGATTGTGGAAAATGGTGGGGTTAGAAACGCTTTATTGTTGATACTATTAAATATTGTTGTGAATTGAACAAACCTTAGGGAAATTGGATTAGAAAACTCATGCATCATGTGCATTATAATTTTCTCATGTGGCTTTACAATCTTGTTGATGTTTGGAAAATGTCAACGGAGGTAAATAGCATATGAGTACGGGGTAGTTGACTTGGGTTTTGGTAATGGGTTGTATGTTGTATTTGGCACCTACGCGGGGAGTCAAGGTGCCTAATTGCCCTGTCTTGAGCTTATTGCCAGCCGAATGTGGGAAAGGTTTTAGGGTGTCCACGAGCCCGCCGATTTTGGAGTCGGCAAATGTGGGAAAACATGGTTTTGAGAGTCTATGTGCCCACCGTTTCAAGGGTCGGCAAATGTAGAATGTGGGAAAGGTTTTAGGGTGCCCATCGCCCGCTGTTTTTAGAGTCAGCAAATGTGGAAATATTTTCTGTAGATAAATCGATATATGTATGTATGGTTTTGTGGCTCTTGCTTGGGACATCATAGCGTATTTACCACCCCATGGTTTTAGATGAGACTTTGAATGGAAATCTTGCATTGAACATTTTTTGTTTTAAAAGAGAAAATATGAATTTTATACTAACAAGTGCATGGCATGATTATATGCATCTCGATTATTTATATGTCTTGTTAATATTATTTCTTACTGAGCATTAGCTCATCCCAACTAACAACATTTAGGGAATTAATGGTGTGACTCCGGCCAAGTGACAAGGCAATAAAGACTTTGAATAGAGCACGTGGACTCAATGGATGTTATTTGTTAAAACTCCGAGCTAATGTGTGTTAGGATTGAATGTCCACCCTTTTGTGTAACCAAGGGATTTCCCTTGAAACTTGTACACCATTAAGGCATCTTTACTTTTGATTTCTTTAATTTTGTGAATTATAACTTTTATTGTGAGCATAAGATGTAATAGTTTAATATAGTTCAATGAGAATGAGATTTACATAATGAAAGATAATATTTTTCTTAAAGCATTATCTTACGAGAAATGGATTTAGTTGATGGAAGCCGGTGAATATTTAATGAAAATTGACTATATAAAGGTTTATATATTCTGGGGCGTTACAAAGGGAGTGAGCTTTTACACCCGGTAGGAATAATCTTAACACAATATATAAATGTTCAGTCCGATTATGATCATGCAATGCAATGCCATACTCAAGACTCTTTACTTCCTTTGAAAACAAATGCTCCATGTAAAATTTCAACCGATGTTTGACTCAAACACTTAGGCCTTTATTATATGTTCAAAATCCTTCTCGCGACAACAATCCACAGTATGCATCTCAAAATAATCCCACATTTATCTACCACCAAGCACGGAAGGGCAATTGGGTACCTATCGTATTTTAAAACAACACTTTCACATTTATTGGCCACCAACCACAGAGGGGCAATTGTAACGCCCGCAAATTATAACAATAGATATCCTCATAATGCACACCAGATATGCAGAAGCTAATAAGGTTTCAATCTTTCATTGATTCTGTTGGATGCCACATGCATTTATGCATTCATAAACCCTAGATCTTGAATCTATAGCATGTGACAGATATCAATACATAGAAATGAAAAGAAATACAGATAAGTTCATGCCTTAATAGCTACATATTTCTAAGCCGATACTTGGTTACAAAAAAAGTAGGTCAAGCTCAATAATGTTAAAAGCCCTAGGCTTGTACATTAGATATTTACAATACAAAAATGTAAAGAGCCTTCAGCTCCAATATCCTCTTAATCTAATTCCTTGGAGGAAGCATTTTATCAGCACCTGAAAATTGGTTTATACATAGGATGAACTAAAGCCCAGTAGAGATTAATTTAACACACTGTATGATGCTTAACAAAGTCATATGGTGAATGCACATGAATGCCATTCACCAAAACGATGAATTTTCTCTTTCAAACAATGCAATGTCATGTTTATAAATCAATTCATAAATCGATACTTTTTAAAAATAGAAAACAAGGCAGTTGATACACAACACTGGGAATCTCTAGATATGTGTCTGCTAGTAGGCTAACAAAAGCCATTTTACCGATACTAACTGGAACGATTGGCACCTAATTGTGGGTTACTGGACTTTCACCAAGGACACATACGCCAACATAGATATAACCATAACCACACCGCGTAACCAGATTCACCTGGGTATTCACCTTTTTTTCTCAAAACAATACATTTTCAATGTGTAAATATGAAATGATGTTCAAGTGCAAAATGTGTGAGTAATTGGTTTCAATTAACCTAATCCTTATGTGATTTCTACAACAATCAAAACTATCCTCCACTGATATCCCAAAACAAATAACTCCATACAAAAGATAAACTTTCAAGTAACAGATATAATTTCATAATTTCAATATAGGAGTGACAATACATGTTCAACTCCACTCTGAAGACCAATAGATATAATCTTACTACTATTTCAAAATCTCAACATATTTCCCTTTCTCCTTAGTTCAAAATCAATGATTTCTAAGATTTCCAATACATTTAAATGAGAGATTTTCAAGATTTTAACTCAACTCATCAATATAACCATTTCCCATGAATCCATTTGAAAACACCTCTTTTATACTCTTAAAAAAAACCCAAATCAATCCAAACCAAACCCCAAAATATTCCTTTATTCAAGAGCACATAACGAAGCTAAAAATCATACAATGATGTTAAATGAATCCCTACCTCAACGTAGAAAGAGAGAAGAATGATGAATCCAAAATCAACGGAGACCAAAGTTTGAACTTCTCAGATTAAAACGTTCACCTCTATGAGCTCTACACTTTTTCTCAAAGCACTACGGCAGGGACACTAACGGATTGAGTGTATAGGGAGATTTATCTAAGAAATAGAGAGAGAGAGAGAGAGAGAGAGAGAGAGAGAGAGAAGAAAAATTGGGTTTGGAGCCCTTTTAAAGTAAGAGAGATCAAAAAAGTAATAAAAAGATCTTTTCCTTGTACCTTTATACACACAGACTGCTCGAGTGACCAAAACACTACTCAAGCGTCAGACATGAAACACCACTCGTGTAACCAAACCAAGGCTTGAGTGAAGAAACCAAACTCCCAGATTACAACCCTATAGAATAGATCGCTTGAGCGAACTAACCACCATTCAAGCGAAGAATGACCCTCTCTTAAAAGTTTGGACCTATAAAGAGACCGCTAGAGCGAAGAACATCATATTCCCAAAAGTTTAGACTGCACATACAAAATTTTGAGAGAAATGAAAGACAACTCGAGTGAAGAAAAGATCGCTCAAGCGAACTAATGAATGAACTGACAGAATTTCCTTTGAAATAGTAACTCCCACCCTATTTGAAACATAACTCAACAATTCAAACAACCAAACCCAATCAACAACAAGACTAAAAGAAGTAAAAACAACAATAATAAGTACTGGATCTCGAATCAAAGAGTACAAAAGGGTTGGGTCTTAGCCCGGGCCGCCATAGCAATGGACCACCATTACCTTTCAAAACCTTTCCACATTTTTTGGTCACTAAGCAGGAGGGGCAATTGGACATCGAAAATATTTCCAACAACCTTCCTACATTTACCAGCTACCAAGCACAGAAGGGCAATTGGGCACTGTAGACACCCCATTTTGACTGGCCTTAAGATGTGGGCGCTTTCTTTCAAGCACCTAATAATGAAAGCTGGAATGTGTTATTTTATGAAAATCTCAGCAGGAGAACTGGGTTCAAGCTTTAATCCAAACCTTACACCCCGTTTTGGCCAAATTATTTTTGGCCTTTGTTTTTTTAAAATCTTTTGGTAATGTAATTTCAAACATTTCTACAATGTTCCGAGGCTCGTATTTTCAGAATTCAAGTGTTATGCTTTTCCAATAAACCAAGTAAAGGACAAAGTGGGAATGAATGGAATGGGTGAAATCCTCTGAAATACGTGTTTCTCTTTCAAATCATGCTAACTTTACCTTATTGATCTAACGATATGTTTTTCATTTCACTAGACAACAATTCCTAGTCGGATAAAAAAATAGTCTTTCGGATGAATAAATGGTACGGTCGGTTGAATTGTCTAGGTACAGAGAATCTTTTGAATTTTAAATTTTTTTGTAAATATCTAAGATATTTTTTTTTTTTACGTTTGACATCTTCTACAAGCTTCATGCAAATATTTTAGATATTTTGCACTTGGCTTCGTATGTAAGCCTTGCTCCAAAAGTTTATATATACACCTCCCCTTCTTCATTGTAAAGGGTTGGAAATATTTTCTAAATGGTTAAAAATTATTTTCAAAAGCTTAGAACTCGGAGGACATTCTATACCAACTTGAACCTAAAAGCTTCCAACTTCTTCACCTCTCTCTTGATACTTATACAACACAAACACCATTGAAGCTTGAAATTGGAGCTTCGTGCTGATGATTCAAACCATATCCCATAACCTTGTGGGTGTTTGGAAGCAAGTTTTTTTAATCAAAAACTCTTCCTTGCTTTGAAAAGGTAAGAGTTGGAACTTTTCTCATCATTTTCTCACTTTTTCTCTCTCTTTCTTCATTTCTAAACTCTATATTTCATTATTGTTGTGTTGTAATCGTGTGATGGGTCCTCATGGATGTGGAGAGAATTAGGATATAGCCACTCATCCATTGAGTTGATTGTTTTCTTTATTTTCTTGTACTTTTGTACACTTTCCATGCTTTCTAGTGCTATACTTTCTTGTTGTTGTATATAGATGTGACACTTGAAACCTTGTGGATGTGGAGGGAGTAGAAAGTAGCCACCCATCTACAAGTTTGATTATGTAGAGTGGTTTCTTTTAGTTTATACACGTTTTCATCACATATCTCACCATTTTATCATATTAGCCCATATGCTTCAACCCATGCTCAATTTTAATGAGTGGTGGAGGTTGTTTCATGAGGTTAGTTGGATGATTTTTGAGATTTGATTTTGAGAAAGTGGTTGGTTTTCATTTTTATTGATTTTCCTTGAAAGCAAAACAAGATATTCTATGTCAAGAATGTTGAAATCTCTCTTCTTAATTATTCATGAATATGGAAAGGGGTGGAAAAATCCTTGTTCTATGAATAGAAGAAGAGTTTTCAATAGTTTTTGATGAATTTTTTATTTTCAAAGCAAAGCTTTCACTAAGAAATGATTTGCATTAATCTACTCTCTCCAATTAATAGCATGGATTTAGGTATTAACTTGCCCTTATTCACAAAGAGATGATGTAGGTTCTTATCTATTTCTTAGGCTTGAATTTGTTCTTTTCTTTAATTCATTTAATTTGATAAATTGTTGCAAAATATTTGTTGTACACTATTGTTAAGGATTGATGCCCATCTACATCTTCCTTAATGTTGTGTTTGGTTAGGGGATTTGAGGATGGATTTGGAAAGGAAAATGGAAAAGGTAGGTGTAATGTGAATAAAATATACCAACATTTCACCTAGTTTCACGCACCTTTTCCCTTTTACTTTCCAAATCCCTTCCAAAATCCCCCAACCAAACACAACGTAAGTACCATCTATGAGAAGAAGAGGTAGAAGGGATGAGCACTCCTTGGAAGATGTTCTTTGCTTCTGTTCTGGACATTGCTGCACCAACTTGAGTTCCGTGTTGGTTATCTTCAGCCGGACATCTTTATGGTCTGTCGAACAAATTTGTGTATAGCCGGATGAACTTTCCAGAGCAGAATAGGATAGTTTCTGGGGAGTATTCTCCTGGGTATTTCTGGAGCTGCTGATCAAGTTCTTTTATTTATTTAAAATGATCTGTTAGTTTCAGTAGTAATTTGGCTGAATCTATTCATTGTTATAATAATTTCTCCAACCTCACGTCTTTTCTTTTTTATTATTATTTATTCAGTTGTTGTAATAATTTCTTCCCCCATTTCTTTCTTTTTATTCAAATTGTTATAATAACTTCCAACCAGAGGTCTTTCTATCTCTTTTATTTATACACTTTCTATCTAGATAGCATTCAGTGTGTTTGGTTTGAGTTTTCTGGATTAAGTTTTTTGAAAATTGACTTTTTTGGTTTTCGTATTTTTTTGTTTTTAGTGAATATTTTTTAAATTTTAAATATTTTTTTACTTTTTTAGATGCATCTTACTTAGATGTATCTAAAAAGAAAAACATTTGTGAAAAAATATTTTAAAAAATTAATAAATATATAAAAATACAAAAAATGTACTGAATTCTTTTTTTTTTTTTTGTATTTTTGGTATTTAGTGAATTTTTAAAAGATTTTTTTTCCAATTTTTTTGCTTTTTAGGTGTATTTATGTTAGGTGTGTCTAAAAAGTAAAAAAATTGCTTAAAATATTAAAAAAATTTAGTAAAAATAAAAAAATACGGAAAATAAGAAATTAAGAAAGTAAAATTTTCTGAAAACTGTTTTTTGAAAAATGGAAACAAGCAAGGTGATTATGTTTTATTCATCATATTCAAGACTTGCATCCATTTTTCATGCACTAGGATTCGGCCAATTTGCATCTGTTGATTTTTATCAATTCTTATGTGCCTTTGTGCGCTAATTCATGCCTTAGGATGATTCATGTATCAAATTTTAGTAGTCGGATCTTTAGCTACATTCTTGTGTATGTATCACATTAGTATTTTGCATATAGGATCATGCATATTTTACTAGCTTTTGTTTCATCTTCATAGTCAGATATGAGTAAATACTAGGTGAGCATTTATAGCTTTAGCATCCCGCCTGTGAATGATTTTTCTTACTATGTCAAAAGCATCTTACCATGCGATTATTTGCTCAGTTGATATATCTCTATGGTTGGTAGTGGATGGTGGTTGTGTCGTTTAATTTGGAATAATGTTGATTCTTATGCCTGTGGGCTCAGTTTCATTTGAGTTGTACATACATCAAACTCCTTCAAAATACATGAGGTCCAAACATTCCAAAATAAATGATACAGTCTATACTTGATTGCTTCACATAGTAATTTTTAGCATTATTAAATAACCAAAACGTGAGCGTATAATGTTTATAAAACTCATCATAGCTTAGTAAAGGCTGATCTTTTGATCGAGTGAGCAGGAGTGCTCAATTCATGACCTTCCCTCCTCATACCTAAGGTTCCAAACCGAGGCATCTTTGGTTATGACGAACAATAGCCTTTGGCCTGAGTCACGGGTTTCCTAATTTTTCCCAAAAGATTAGATGGCGACTCTGAGATCTAGTGATGTAGTCCATTTCTGGCACATTTTACAATAAATGGATTTTTTATAGAACTTTCCGTATTTGGACTCTCATTTTCTGTTTCACATTGCACTAGTGATATCAGATCAAAAATCAAGAGTCTGAACTGTACGGCTCACTTAGTAACCCCAAACACATTGTATAGTTTTTGGTGACTCTGTTGGGGAAAGTAAGAGGCCTTGACTCATACTCCATGATATGAGATTTATTTACACTTATATGTTCATTGCATTGCATGCATGTTGCGCTTAAGTCATTAGATTTTTCATCTAACATCCCGGACGGCTTGCTGGACGTGGGCTCTATTGTAGTGGAAATTCAAGCCTTGGATCTGGATTACTAATGTACTACTTGATCCTCCCTTTACTTATAGGTGTTAGGTAGGGTAAGTATATCGGTGTCTTGCCGAGGTACCCTTTTTGACCAGACTGACCTAGTGCATATATTGAGCTATAACAACTTTCCAATCTAGGACAGGATACTATCCGATTTCTAAGACGTGATGATACTACTTGTTTGAATAGTGAAGCTCTAAATCTATTCAAAAGCTACAGGGAAACCTAACCTCTACGGATATTTGGAATTATTGCTTATGTGCAAATGTGAGAAACTTGCTATGCGATTATCAAATCTTGGGAAAAAGGGCACACGATCCTTGAAGAGTCTTATTTTCTTAGGGGATTTCTTTTAAAATTTAGGGTCATATCAGAATCAGAATTTGTGGTTAGAATCTGGAGGGGGTGTTTGTTTAGTGGAGGATCAAAATTTGGGAATTGTGTCTGAATGGTTGAATTTACAGCAAGATCAAAACTAAGAAGTCAAAATTGTGTCTTGCTTTGTTTTGATCGACATGTCCAGTACCATGATCTGATAGGGTATTTGTTGTAATGCTATGATTCACTGAGGCCATGAGAGCTTGATTCTGTATGCTTTGGTGATTTACCCAAAAATAAATAAATAAATAAAAGAAGCCAAATTAAAAACACTCCAGCCCATCCAATCCTGGAAAAGCCGTCTTTGACAAGGTCGCATCCATTCAGTTTCGTAATTTCTAATTAACCAGATCCTATAATGGCCCAAAATCCAGTGGATCTAGTAGACATGCTTACAGCTCTCCAACAAACTATAGATATTCTTAATCACACGGTAGCCGCTCAGGGCGATGCCATTGCTAGAATTCAACAACCAGCTAAGCCAGCTGTTGCATATCCATAGCTAATCAATCATCTAGTTCTAGACCCACCTTCACCAATCGAGAATTTTTTAGATCTTTGCCAACTAGAAGAGACAGCCCAGGCTCTAGCTTTTAAAGCTCTAGCACATCCTATCGAGGGGCTCTTTTCCCTTGATGCTACTGAGTTTGATCCGTCTATGCTGAAGATAACCAAGTTAGAGAAGTCGTTTAAAAAGTCACAAGGGATCAATTATATCCCCGACATTGAGGATGGGTATACCGAAACTACTATCAGATTACCAGAAAGATTCAAGATGCCACATATAGACTGGTTTGATGGATCAAGGGATCCCATGGTGCATATCCAGTTGTTCTCAAATGTCTTAAAGCCAATGGGCTTAGCTCAAGCCCAAAAGTTATCTCTGTTTGGGCAAACTTTGTCGAGTATAACTGCCACCTGGTATGCTAAATTGGAGGATTCAGAGAAACAAAGTTGGAAGGAGCTAGCTAAGGCATTCATCACTTAGTATTCCTACAACTCACAAATTAAAGTAACTGCTCAGGACTTAAAAGCAATCTGTGCGAAGCCCAAAGAGAGCTTTGTGGAATTTATAACAAGATAGAGAGCCAAGGCAGCCATGATGACCAATAGGCCTTTAGAGAAGGATTAGATTCGAATGGTCGTGACAAATCTACATGGCAAGATGCCATAAAAAATTATAGTCCTTTCACTTTTTACCTTTAAAGATATGCATGAAATAGGGGTCCATATTGAAGATGCCATGAAGAAGGGATCATATTAAATGAGCAACAACTTATGAGAATGACCTTTGTTTACGGTTCCAATGCTACTAGCAGTAGTAGCACAGCCGTGAAACCTTCAAAAGTCAACACTGTTACCACCTCAACCAAAACAACCAACCTATTTACTAAAACCAACCTACAACCTTACAATTCAACCCGACCCCAAACCTAAAGCTTTCTCCCTCTTTACATGGCCCTATCCCTAGCCATGAAAGTGCTATTGGATAAGGGACACCTCAAACTCCTAGATCCTAGACCCCTTCATGACCCTCATCCACCCAGGTATGTGTGGGCTCGCCTTTTTCTGCACCCCCCGCCTTTCGGAAAATGGTTTGAAAAGAAGGCCTCACAGTTCGGACTCTACCTGCGGTTTTGAATCTAGTCTCACAAGTGCAATGTGAAACTGATAATCACCAAGGAGTCCAATTTGGTAAATCATTTTGGAAAATCGATTTTGAATCAAATAATGCCAAAACTTTATTGCTTTGCCAGATTACAGAGTCGCCATCTAAATATTTTGTTTTGGGGAAATTTAGGAAACCCTGACTAGTGCCAAAGGCCACGTGTCCATCATCACCAAAGTTGCCTCGACTTGGGAACTTGGATACGAGAGGGGAAGGTCCTGAAATGAGCACCCCCGCTCGCCCGATCAAAGATCGGCCTCTACTAATTATGATATGATGTTTTATAAACCTTATGTGTTCTTATTCTAATTATTAGCTAACTTTACTATGTGATGCGCACAAGCAAGCATAGACCAAGTCTCAAGACTTGGAACGAATTCAACTGATGTTTTCTTTCGAAAATGGTTTGAATTTGCCACCCTTAAGTGGGCTAAGAAATGCAGATTTGCCACCAAGTATAGTGGGCTTAAAACATGATTTTGCCACAACAAAGTGGGCTTAAAAGTCACATTCGTTGAATCGTTCCAATTCAAAAAACAAAGCCTCCATCCACAGGCATTCATGTAATTAATCATTTAAGCAAATAGCCTCATGGCAAGCATGCGAAACATGGCAATATAGCAATCACACTCATGCAAGCATGCTAAAACGTAAAAACTTACATGGTACTCCAAGCCAAAACAAAAGCTAGTTAGAAAGATGCATGATCCTAACTATACAAGATGCCAATGCAACACATGTAATAATGCAATTAATAGGCTCGGCTACTAATATGGAAGACAATTCAATTTGATAACATGCTATTAAACACGTATTCAAATAAAATGTTGAAATTGCGATGCAGTTTGAATGATGCACCGAGCCTCAGTGCATGCAAGACAAATGAATGGATGCAAACATGCGAGCATAAGGTATGCTAATTGAAAATGTCCCTAATCTAACCATCAAAAGCGGTTAAGTAAAAGGGAGAAAGACTTGGGGTTGGAAGACATGCACACACGCACGCACACTTATTACAACATTGTGCCCTAGCGAAGGAGGGTCCGAATGAATAATAGCTAAGCTAATCTATGCTAAGCTAGGCTAACAAATCTAATTAAACTAATTAGACTAATTATTACAAATCAATCGAATAACTAGCAAACTAATTACTAATTATTACAACACTTAACTAATTAGCAAACTAGTTAATTAAATTACAACACAAGTGTCCATAAACTAATCATGCAAAATATTAAACAACACTGCCTCAGCTCTGCCTCGAGAGGTGAAGGATGCATGCACTCTGTTTTCGCCCCGAAAGGCCCTTCGATTTTACTCTTGAGAGGCTCTATTTGAAGGGTTAACCATACTCCAGAAACTTTCTGCTCCAACTTACCAAAAACTTGCTAAGGATTACACCAGTGGCCTACCGGCCATGGGAGGTTGCTACCGGCCATCAGCCGACCAAAAATGTGCCTTGCCGGCCAAGAGTGAGGCACTACCAGCCATCAGTGAGCCACTACTGGCCACTGGTGCTCTGAGCTACCACACTGCAACAGAGCACAAACAGAGGAAAATGAAGGATTTTGCAGGGGTTTATTTGTACTGTGCCCCTCCTTATCATCTCAAAACCTCAAAGGAGTGGCACTCTTGGATCCAAAACCACCAATCAAGCAAGTTCGTTGCATGATGGCCAAAGATCCAAGGAGCACAATTTCATTGTATGCAAAAACAAGACTCAAGACCATCACCTTATCATGTGTGATCAAAGGCAATGGAAACCAAGGAGATTGGCTCATTTCATCACTTTGAGTATGAAATGCTCCAATCTTTCTTGTGTTCAATATAACGTCCGATTGAATACATGCAATGCGACACAACATACTTAACTTGCTCAAGTTTTACTTATCACTTTTGTTTACTCATTTTAAGTTACCAATCCATTCTTTAACCAGTTAGTCCAAAAGTGAGAGTCCTCTAATGAGAGAGGTGTCAACCAAGGGATGACTTAAGGCAAGAGAGAGATCATGCCTTTGGTTAGTAGAAACCCTCAAAAGAGGATTAAAACCATTAAGCACAAATCTCAATCTCAAGCTTAAACACAACCCTAAGGCTAACCTACCCTTAAAGCAAATGAAAAAGTGATGAAATGAGGGACGTTGCAAATATTATATGTGCTGAAATTGCATGAAAAATGACACTACAACATGCAAGAAACTCATGCAAATCATGTTTAAAAGCCAAAAACACCAAACTAGTGAAGATCAATACACTATAGGCATGCAATACAAAGCTCCAAAGGTACAAACACTTCAAAACAGTCCTAAAATAGCCTAAAAAGAGTCCTAAAACATGTTTGAAGTAAGCTAAAAAAGCTAGAATAAGAGGCCAAAGCATAGCACAAGCTAAACTATTAAGCATAATTGCACTACAAGCATACAAAGCAAACCTCAAGTGCTCCAAGCAGCCCAAAACAGAGCTGAAACATGCCAAAATAAAGCCTAAAACATGCTTGAATGAAGCTAGGCCAAACTAGAAAATCATGCTAACATGTGAAGCAACCTAGGCATGGAAGCAAGACACAAGGAGGGGAGGCCAACCCCTCCCATTTTAGACTTCAAAATATGGTTTTTACCACTGACAATCCTCTGAGATTCAATGGTTAAAAAGGCCAAAAAAGTTGATTTAAAAGCCTTGAAAGATTGCACAACAACCTAATAATCAAGTAACAAGAAGAGTGGACCACCCCTAACTCCAATCGAACCTCAAACCACCATTTTTAGACCATGAAAATAGAGATTTTCAGAGGTCAAAACCAACCTCAAAACAGTATGTAAAGATGGCAAACAAGTATTTAAATTAAGCTTAAAACACAAGTATTCTATCTCTTGAAGACAAGATGCAATTTAGGCACCAAAATCAAGCCAAACCAAGCCAATATCCTCTTCTAAAGTTCAAAGAGGGCCTCAAGTAGCCTCAACTCAATGATGATCAAGTTTGATCAAGGGTTCATATGCAAGAGTGTAGAGAATTTAGGCTATAAGGCACAAAATATCAAGAGAGAGAATTTTTTTGTCTTCAAAATTTTTTAACCCCCTCACATGCAAGAGAGGGCTTCTATATATAGACAATGCAAAATCCCCTCATAAAGATCCAGCCACACACGTGTTGGAAGATGCTTCAATCTGTGCAAACAGCTGGCACAAAAAATCAGAAAATATCTACTGATACACTGGTGGCTGGCAGGCCAAGAGTCATGGTCAGTAGTGCCCAAGGGCCATCAAAACAAAACATGTTGAAAGGACCTAAACAAGGTCCAAATATGAGACAAAATTGATGCAGGGTTTGGAAAAGTCAAACTTGTGGCGTTCCGCCGCGGACTTCGAGCGCTCGACGAGCAATCAAACTCATCATCGGATGTACCTAGAAGAACATCCAAGTCTTGAGGACGGTCAAAAATGGGGTGTTTACAGTATGACGCATTCAAATACTATTCATTCCACTAACAACATGGCCATAGTACTGATTAATGTATCCCATCTATCATAAGATTCAAGATCTTATTGAAGATAAAATCATAGCTTCACTGCAAAGGCCAAACGTCACCACTAGCCCACTACGTATCCATAACTGAGTACCATCACCTCCCTGCCTTAACATCATTCATACACCGTCATCCACCTATAACCCCAATATATATATTGCTATGTCCCATTAACCCAAGCCTGAGGTGTTCATTTTAGAGGGTACCAAATTGTGCATGATAGACGCACCTAAACCCCAAATTCTCTCAAACCCCAAAAAATGACCTCCATAAAGGCCCAGCTCAGTTAATCCATCCAGATCAATCCAATTCAGATACACCAAGTGCACCAATGGCCGAACCCACTACTTCTGAGATGTTGCGAATGATTGAAGACCTTCAAAGAATTGTGGGAGATTTAACCTTTGGGATTTTGGCCTCATCATCTACTATATCCCATGCTAAGAATTTCGCATCAAAGAGCCCTTCAATCTTAGGGCAAGCTAAAAATGGAACGGGTCAACCCAATCAGCTGTCAAGGCAGTGCGAAAGTACGTAAGTCCAACTCTCAATTGGCTTGTACACCTATTTCTAAAGCTATGAGGTATACTGTGTTTTGCATCTACCACATGTTGTATTGCATGCATTGAATTCTTTATCTTATTACCTTTACCTTCACACGGAAGGCGTGTTTGGTTTGTTTTCTCTTGGTTAATACCTTCCTCTTCCCATATAAAAGTATGGTTAGGGTTGTCAGTTAACACCACCTTTGTTTCCTCTTGGTTAGCACCCTTTTTCTTCTCGTGATTTTAGCACAATCAGAGTGTGTTCCTTTTCTCGCAATTTCAGTGCAGTTAGAGTGTGTTCCTATTCTCGCGATTTTAGCACGGTTGGAGTGTGTTCCTCTCCTTGTAATTTCAACACGATTAGAGTGTGTTCCTCCTCTCACGTTGCGGTGTATTTGGAATGTGTTTTTCCTCAACCACCCTTCCTCATCTTGCATGAAGTGCATTTGGATTTGCATTTCTTTCTTTCAAGTAGAAAACATGTTTGTGCATCTTATTTAATATCAATCATTTGCGACTATTAGCATGCTTCATGTTATTTGCACAAGGTTCATCTCTTTCATGTGACATCTTTGCAGCTTTATCAATATCACATTGCATACCATCGATGTTCAAACTGGCAGTGTGGTACACGTAAACCCAACTTTCAAACAAAATCGGCTTCACATAGCGTATAAGTCCAATTCTCAATTTCATTTCATTTGTATTATGTCCCTGAACTACACTTGTTTGATTCTTGACAAAAAGATATGTAGGCAACCCATGGGTTTCACCAACTACATCTGCATTTTGTTTTCTTGCCCAAGTCCTACGGCCTCGTTAAAAGGGTCATCTTTGGGCTTTAACATTCACTCACGTCATGAAATAACACATCGGGCTCTGTTAAAGAGGAGCAGCTGAAGACACCCCATTTTGACTAGCCCTAAGAGTTGGGCACTTTCTTCTGAGCACCCGATAATGAAAGTTGGAAAGTGTTCTTTTACAAATTCCTCAGTAGGAGAACTGGTTTTAAGCTTTAATCCTAACCTTACACCAACTTTGGCCAAACTATCTTTGACCATCATTTTTTTTAAGTCTTTTGGTTGTGCAATTACAAATATTTCTACAAGGTTTCGAGGCTCATATTTTCAAAATTCAAGTGTTATGCTTTTCCAATAAATCGAGCAAATGACAAAGTGGGAATGAATGAAATGGGTAAAATCCTCTAAAATACATGTTTCTCCTTTCAAATCATGCTGACTTTACCTTATTGAACTAATGATATATTTTCATATGGCCGGACAGCAATTCCTAGTCGTAAAAAAAAATAATTGGCCGTATAAATAAATGGTACGGGTGGCTGAATTGTCCAGGTGCAGAGCATTTTCAAGAATTTTGACTTCTTTTGCAAATATCTGAGATAGTTTTTTTACATTTGGCATCTTCTACAAGCTTCATGCAAATATCTTAGACATTTTACACTTGGCTTCCTATGTAAGCTTTGCTCCAACAATTTATATATAAACCTCCCCTTCTTCATTGTAAAGGGTTGGAAATATTTTCTAAAGGGTTAAAAATTATTTTCAAAAGCTTAGAACTTGGAGGAGATTCTATACCAACTTGAACCTAAAAGCTTTCAACTTCTTCACCTCTCTCTTGATACTTAAACAACACAAACACCATTAAAGCTTGAAATTGGAGCTTCTTGTCGATGATTCAAGCCATATCCCAGAAGCTTGTGGGTGTTCGGAAGCAAGTTTTGTAATCAAAAACTCTTCCTTGCTTTGAAAATGTAAGAGTTGGAACTTTTCTCATCATTTTATCACTTTTTCTCTTTCTTTCTTCATTTCCAAACTCTATATTTCATTATTGTTGTGTTGTAATCATGTGATAGGTCTTCATGGATGTGGAGGGAATTAGGAAGCAGCCACCCATCCATTGAGTTCATTGTTTTCTTTATTTTCTTGTGCTTTTGTACACTTTCCATGCTTTCTAGTGCTATAGTTCCTTGTTGTTGTACATAGATATGATACTTGGAACCTTGTGGGTGCAGAGGGAGTAGAAAGTAACTACCCATCTACGAGTTTAATTATATAGAGCTGTTTCTTTCAGTTTATACACTTTTTCATCACATATCTCACCATTTTAGCATAGTGGCCCATATGGTTCAACCCTTGCTCAATCTTAATGAATAGTTGAGGTTGTTTCATGGGGTTAGTTGGATGATTTTTGGGATTTGATGTTTAGAAAGTGGTTAAAATTCATTTTTATTGGTTTTCCTTATAAGCAAAACAAGATATTCTATGTCAAGAATATTGAAATCTTTCTTCTCAATCATTCGTGAACATGGAAAGGAGTGGAAACATCTTGTCCCCTAAATAGAAGAAGAGTTTTCAATAGTTCTTGATGAATTCCTTCTTTTCAAAGCAAAACTTCCACTAAGAAATTATTTGCATTAATCTACTCTCTGCAATTAATGGTATGGATTTGGGTATTAACTTACCCTTATTCACAAAGAGATTATGTAGGTTTCCATATATTTCTTAGGCTTGAATTTGTTCTTGTTTTAATTCATTTAATTTGATAAGTTGTCGCAAAATATCTGTTGTACATATCTGTCGTACACTATTGTTAAGGGTTGAGGCCCATCTGCCTCTTCCTTAAATTTCTTCTGTGAGAGGAAGAGGAAGAGGTAGAAGGGATGAGCACCCCTTGGAAGATGTGCTTTACTTCTATTTTGAACCTTTCTACACCAAGCTGAGTTTCCCCGACAAATTTGTGTATAGCCAGATGAACTTTCCATAGTAGAGCAAGACAATTTCTAGGGTGTGTTCTCCTGGGTGTTTCTAGAGCTGATAATCAAGTTCTTTTATTTATTTAATATGATTTGTTAGATTCAATAGTAATTTGGCTGAATTTATTCACTGTTGTAATAACTTCTTCAACCCCACATCTTTTCTTTTTTTATTATTATTCATTCAATTGTTGTAATAATTTCTTTCCCCCTTTCTTTTTTCTTTTCCTTCAAATTATTGTACTAACTTTCAACCCCACATCTTTCTATCCCTTTTATTTATATGCTTTCTGTCTAGATAACATCATGTTTTATTTATCATATTCAAGACTCGCATCTATTTTTCATGCATTAGGATTTGGCAAATTTGCATCTGTGGGTTTTTATCAAGTCTTATGTGCCTTTGTGCGCTAATTCATGCCTTGGCATGATTCATGTATCAAATATTAGTAACTGGATTTTTAGTTGCATTCTTGTGTATGTATCGCATTAGTATTTTGTATATAGGATCATGCATATTTTACTAACTTTTGTTTTAGCTTCATAGTCAGATGTGAGTAAATATTAGGTGAGCATTTATATCTTTAGCATCCCACCTGTAAAATGATTTTTCTTACTATGTCGAAAGCATCTTACCATTAGCCTATTTGCCTAGTTGATATACCTCTATCGTTGGCAGTGGATGGAGGTTGTATCGTTTAATTTGGAATAATGTTGATTCTTATGCCTGTGGGCTCAGATTTATTCGGGTTGTACATATATTAAAACTCTTTCAAGATACATGACGTCCAAACATTCCAAAATGAATGATACAGTCTATACTTGATTGCTTCACATAGTAATTTTTAGCATTATTAAATCACAAGAATGTGAGCATATAATGTTTATAAAACTCATATCACGGCTTAGTAGAGGCCGGACTTTTGATCGGCTGAGCCAAAGTGCTCAATTCATGACCTTTCCCCCTCATATCTAAGGTTCTGAATCGAGGCATCTTTGGTTATGACAAACAGTGGCCTTTGGCACGAGTCACAGTTTTCCTAGTTTTCCCAAAAGATTAGGTAGCGACTATAAGATCTGGTGATATAGTCTATTTCTGGAATATTTTGTAATAAATGGATTTTCTATAAAACTTGTCGGATCTGAAATCTCATTTTCTGTTTCACATTGCTCTAGTGAAATTAGATCAAAAATTGAAAGTCTAAATTGTAGGGTGTGCTTTGTAACCGCAAAAGCATACTACAGGCACCTCAAAACATATTTAACAATATCCCCTACATTTACTGGCATCAAGCACGAAAGGGAAATTAGGCATCTCAATGAATATACATTACATTTTCAAATCCACACACACATCTCTTTAAAATATTCAATACATGTTCCAAGACCATGAGGATGCAATGGAATGCATGAGTTTGCAAATATTATAATTTGCCTATGTCACGACCCAAACCTACCCCTAAAAGTTTGGTCCATAACTGACTTGTATTTAGGCCTCAAAACAAAATTTCACAAATATTTATTCAAATACGGGGCCTTAAGCGGAAGCAAATACCAAAATAATGATAATACCCATTGAGCTTGTGCATACATGAAGACTTAAATTAATTTAAGCATTTAAATACACTTTCCATATTTACATATATAATCACAGAATTTATACAGATCTCACACACCGTATGAAAGACTTCAAAAAAAAAAAAATAGGCTTGACGAAGTAAAACTACGCCCTTTCATGGAGGCACTTCCTAGGTGGCTTGACAGCTAAGCGAACTTCGATACAACTCTAATATTGATCCTTCGATGGCTCACCTACATATATATAAAGTAAAAGGGGTGAGCTAACGCCCAGTGAATGATAATAAAGAAAGAGGTTAATGAATGATTAATTAAATGCAGGAAAATGTTGATTTTGTTTTACTTTATTTTGGGAAACAGATATTAAAATATTCTACATAATGAAATTATGATCATTTATTGAAACCGATTTATATAATGAAATTATCATCATCGATGTAAGGAAACAGAGATCATCTATATAATGAAACATATTTATTTACTCTGTATTATTGATGTGTGAATTTATTTCAATAGCACAAATTTTTGCGAATCAACATTTATGAAACAGAAATGATTAGGAAATAGAAATTAAAATATCCTATATAATGAAATTATGATCATTTATTGAAACAGATTTATATAATGAAATTATGGTCATCTGCATAAGGAAACAGATTTATTGACACTATTAATTTTAAAATTTTTACTTAATTTGCAATGAGGTTTTATGACATCATATGTTGTCATGAATTTTTTATCAAATATTATATGATATGTGTTATTTTTTGATTGATTTAATTCCATTGTTACATCAAAAATTTAAATAGAGTTTTATCAAGTTTGCGAACTTTTAATTAAATTATGGTGGTGATTATGATATTCATGTAATTATCAATGGATCTCTTGTGGGGTGTTATTTCAAAAAGTATATTTCATGTGTAAAAATTCTTGATTTTGCTTTAATACAAAATGCATATATATTAAAATTCGTTGTGTACTGTTTTCACCCAAATCAGTGTTTGAATATGATTGTACTCGTGTTGAATTGTTGTTACAATAAATCTAATCTTGTTTTATTCGCTATTGCAGAATTGATAAGGTAACAATAATTAGGAAACAACAATCTATCGAATCTTGTTTTATTGACTATTGCAGAATTGTTTTTACAATCTATCTAATCTTGTTTTACGAATCAACAATTAGGAAATAGAAATGATTAGGAAACATAAATTAAAATATTCTATGTAATGAAATTATGATCATTTATTGAAACAGATTTATATAACGAAATTATGATCATCTATATAAGGAAACTGAGATCATCTATAAAATGAAACAAATTTATTAAGTCATGTCTTCTTTCTCATATCGTGCAATGGTGTCGCTAACTTCCCGCCTCGAGCATGCGATGAAGCCCAACGCTCTCCGATCATACCTCGCCGATTTCATCTCCACCTTCCTCTTCATCTTTGCCACAGTTCTCTCCGCCATGTCTCTAGGAAGACGATGTCGGATGCTGCAATAGATCTATCTGCGCTTGTAGCAATTACGGTAGCGAATGCGTTTGCATTGTCGGTAGCGGTTTATGCAGCGGCTAATATTTCTAGCAACCATGTGAACCCAGCGGTCACGTTTGGGATGGCAGTTAGCGATAATATTAGTGTTCCTATGGCTATCTTTTACTGGATTTCACAGTTGGTTGGGTCTGTAATGGCTTGTCTTTTCTTAAAAGTTACCACTGTCACACAACATGTACATGTCCATGGAATCCCACAATAAATGACTGGGTTCGGAGCATCCATTTTGGAATGGGTGATGACATTTGGTTTGGTCTACACAGTCTATGTAGCCAGGGACTCGAGACGTGGTCCATTGGGAGCAGTTGGACCCTTAGCAATCGAGTTCATTGTAGGAGCTAATGTATCGGCATCTGGGCCATTTATGGGTGGGTCAATGAACGCGGCTTGCTCCTTCGGGTTTGCTCTTGTTGGAGGGAGTTTCAAGAACCACGTAGTCTATTGGGTCAGACCTTTGATCGGTGCTGCTCTTGCTGGTATCCGATATGATAATGTGGTTTTTTCGGTTCCAGCACCCAGCATAGCAGATGGAGTTATGGTTTAATTAAATGCAGGAAAATGTTGATTTTATTTTATTTTCTTTTTTATAACAAAAATTAAAATATTCTATATAATAAAATTACGATCATTTATTGAAAAAATTTATATAACGAAATTATGATTATCTATATAAGGAAACAGAGATCATCTATATAATGAAATATATTTATTTACTCTATATTATAGATCTACAAATTTATTTCACAGATTTTTACGAATCAACAATTAGGAAACATAAATTAAAATATTCTCTATAATGAAATTATTATCATTTATAGAAACAAGTTTATATAATGAAATTATGAACATCTATATAAGGAAATGGGTTTATTGACACTGTATTAATTTTAGCATTTTTAATTAATTTGCAATGAGGTTTTATGACATCATATGTTGTCATGAAATTTTTTTATCAAATATTATGTTATATGTGTTATTTTTTTATTCATTTGATTACAGTGTTATGTCAAGAATTTAAATAGACTTTTATAAAGTTTGTGAACTTTTAATATTTAATATGGTGGTGATTATGATATTCATATAATTATCAATCGACCTCTTGTGGTGTATTATTTTCGAAAACTATATTTCATGTGTAAAAATTCTCGATTTTGGTTTAATACAAAATGCATATATTATAAAATTTGTTGTGTACTGTTTTTACCCGAATGTGTGTTTGAATATGATTCTACTCATCTTGAATTGTTATTACAATCCATCTAATATTATTTAATTCGCTATTGCCGAAATGATTAGGAAACAATAATTAGAAAACAACAATCTATCAAATCTTGTTTTATTCACTACTACGGAATTGTTATTACAATCTATCTAATCTCGTTTTACGAATCAACAATTAGGAAACAGAAATGATTAGAAAACAGAAATTTAAATATTCTTTATAATGAAATTATTATCATTTATTCAAACAGATTTGTATAATGAAATTATGATCATCTATATAAGGAAACAGAGATCATCTATATATTGAAACATATTGACTAAGTCGTGTCTTCTTTCTCGTATCAGGCAATGGCGTCGCAAATTCCCGTCTCGAGCACACGGTGAAGCCCAATGCTCTCAGATCATACCTCGTCAAATTCATCTCCAGCTTCCTCTTCGCCTTTGCCGCTGTTGGCTCCGCCATGTCTTCTTGGAGGATGATGTCGGATGATGCAATAGATCTATCTGCGCTTGTAGCGGTTGCAGTAGCAAATGCGTTTGCCTTGTTGGTGGCGGTTTATGCGATGGCTAATATCTCCAGCGGCCATGTGAACCCGGCGGCCACATTTGGGATTGCAGTTAGCAGTCTTATTAGTGTTCCAATGGCTATTTTATACTGGATTTCACAGTTGGTTGGGTCTATAATGGCTTGTCTTTTCTTAAAAGTTATCACCGTCGCACAACATGTACCTCTCCGTAGAATCCCACAAGAAATGACTGGGTTCAGAGCATCCATTTTGGAAGGGGTGATAACATTTGGTTTGGTCTACACCGTCTATGTAGCCAGGGACCCAAGCCGTGGTCCATTGGGAGCAATTGGACCCTTAGGAATCAGGTTCATTGTAGGAGCCAATGCATTGGCATCCGGGTCATTTCTGGCTGGGTCAATGAACCTGGCTTACTCGTTCGGGTTTGCTCTTGTTGGAGGGAGTTTCAAGAACCATGTAGTCTATTGGGTCAGACCTTTAATCGGTGCTGCTCTTGCTGGTATCCTATATGATAATGTGGTCTTTCTGGTTCAAGTACCCGGCATAGCAGATGGAGTTGGGGTTTAATTAAATGCAGGAAAATGTTGATTTTATTTTATTTTAATTTTTTTGGGTAACAAAAGTTGAAATATTCGATATAAGAAAATTACAGTCATTTATTGGAATAGATTTATATAATGAAATTATGATTATCTATATAAGGAAACAGAGATCATCTATATAATGAAACATATTTATTTACTCTGTATTATAGATGTACGAATTTATTTCATTAGCACAGATTTTTACGAATCAACAATTAGGAAATAGAAATGACTAGGAAACAGAAATTAAAATATTCTATATAATGAAATTATTATCATTCATTGAAACAGATTTATATAATGAAATTATGAACATCTATATAAGGAAACAGATTTACTGACACTATATTAATTTTAGCATTTTTAATTAATTTGCGATGAGGTTTTATGACATCACATGTTGTCATGAATTTTTTTGAAATACTATGTGATATGTGTTATTTTTTTATCCATTTAATTACAATGTTATGTCAAGAATTTAAATAGAGTTTTATAGAGTTTGTGAACTTTTGATATGTATTATGGTGGTGATTATGATATTCATATAATTATCAATAGACCTCTTGTGGAGTATTATTTCGAAAAGTATATTTCATATGTAAAAATTTTCGATTCTGGTTTAATACAAAATGCATATATTTTAAAATTCGTTGTGTACTGTTTTTATGCAAATGTGTGTTTGAATATGATTCTACTCGTGCTGAATTGTTATTATGATCCATCTAATCTTGTTTAATTTGCTGTTGTAGAAATGATTAGGAAACAACGATCTATCTAATCTTGTTTTATTCACTATTGCAGAATTGTTATGACAATCTATCTAATCTTGTTTTACGAATCAACAATTAGGAAACAAAAATGATTAGGAAACAGAAATTAAAATATTCTATATAATAAAATTATGATCATTTATTGAAACAGATTTATATAATGAAATTATGATCATCTATATAAGGAAACAGAGATCATCTATATAATGAAACAAATTTATGAAGTCGTGTCCTCTTCCTCATATCAGGCAATGGCATCGCAAACTTCCTGTCTCAAGCATGCAGTGAAGCCCATCGCTCTCAAATCATACCACGCCGAATTCATCTTCACCTTCCTCTTCATCTTTCCTGTAGTTGGCTCCGCCGATTGCTACAACAGATCCGTCTGTGATTGTAGCGGTTGCGGTAGCAAATGCGTTTGCATTGTCGATGGCGGATTATGCAGCGGCTAATATCTTCGGCGGTCATGTGAACTCGGCGGCCACGTTCGGGTAGGCAATTAGGGCTCATATTAGTGTTCCTATGGCTATTTTATACTGGATTTCACAACTGGTTAGGTCTGTAATGGCTTGTCTTTTCTTAAAAGTTACCACCATCGCACAGCATGTACCTGTCCATGGAATCCCACCAGAAATGACTGGGTTCGGAGCATCCATTTTGGAAGGGGTGAGGACATTTAATTTTGTCTATACGGTCTATGTAGCCGGGGACCCGAGACGTGGTCCATTCGGAGCAATTGGACCCTTAGCAATCAAGTTCATTGTAAGAGCCATAGTATTGGCAAGCGAGCCATTTATGGATGGGTCAATGAACCCAGCTTACTAGTTCGGTTCAGCTCCGTTTGGAGGGAGTTTCAAGAACCATGTAGTCTATTAGGTCGGACCTTTGATCAGTGCTGCTCTTGTTGGTATCCTATATGATAATGTGGTATTTCCGGTTCAAGTACCCAACATAGCAGATGGAATTGGGGTTTAATTAAATGTAGGAAAATGTTGATTTTATTTTATTTTATTTTGGGAAATAGTAATTAAACTATTCTATATAATGAAATTATGATCATTTATTGAAATAGATTTATATAAGGAAACAGAGATCATCTATATAATGAAACATATTTATTTACTCTGTATTATAGATGTATGAATTTATTTCATTAGCACATGTGGAGAAGTGGTTTGGAAATACTCTTCGGATCTTGGGAGACACTAGTGATCCTCAGCTAGTCACCTGAAAAGATACAAACACTCCGGTCGAGGGTGCCAGAATTAACACTCCGACGGACAAATCAGTTCAGACACTCAAGATAGCTTCTTTTCTAAGTTAAGTGAAGTGATTCTTACCTCCTCTTCTCAACCCATTGTTCCTGTATTTATACCTGTTCCTTTTGATCCTCGGGGCCAGGGCCTACTTTTTAATCATTGTCCTTTCTATTATTCGACCCTAAGGATTTACACTTATTCGGCACTTATATTATATTCGGCTTCCCACTCTCGTAGGTTACAGCTGATTAATATCAGTCTTCCAATGGTACACACCTTCTGATTTCTCCATATATTCGGCCCCCACAGCACAGACTTTTAAGAATCAACAACTAGGAAACAGAAATGATTGGGAAACAGAAATTGAAATATTCTAAATAATGAAATTAAGATCATTTACTGAAATAGATTTATATAATGAAATTATGATCATCTATATAAGGAAACAGATTTATTGACAATGTATTAATTTCAGTATTTTTAATTAATTTGCAATGAGGTTTTATGAAATCATATATTGTCGGGAATTTTTTATGAAATATTATGTGATATGTGCCATTTTTTCAATGATTTAATTATAGTGTTATGTCGAGAATTTAAATAGAGTTTTATAAAATTTGTAAACTTTTAATTAAATTATGGTGGTGATTATGATATTCATGTAATTATCAATGGATCTCTTGTGCGGTATTATTTCAAAAAGTATGTTTCATGTGTAAAAATTCACGATTCTGGTTTAATACAAAATGCATATATATTAAAATTCGTTATGCACTTTTTTTACCCGAATGTGTGTTTGAATGTGATTCTATGCGTGTTGAATTGTTATTACAATCCATCTAATCTTGTTTTATTTGCTATTGCAAAAATGATTAGGAAACAGCAATCTATCTGATCTTGTTTTATTCTCTATTGCAGAATTTTTATTACAATCTATCTAATCTTCTTTTACGAATCAACAATTAGGAAACAGAAATTAAAATATTCTATATAATAAAATTATGATCATTTATTGAAACAGATTTATATAATGAAATTATAATCATCTATGTAAGGAAACAGAGATCATCTATATAATGAAAAATATTTATGAAGTCATGTCCTCTTCCTCATATCAGGCAATGGCATCGCTAACTTCCCGTCTCGAGCACAAAATGAAGCCCAACGCTCTCCGAGCATACCTCGCCGAATTCATCTCCACCTTCCTCTTCATCTTTGCCGCAGTTGGCTCCGATCGTAGCGGTTCCGATAGCGAATGCATTTGCATTGTCGATACCGGTTTATGCAGTGGCTAATATCTCTGGCAGCTATGTGAACTCAACAGCCACGTTCAGAATGGCAGTTAGGGGTCATATTAGTGTTGCTATGGCTATTTTATACTAGATTTCATAGTTGGTTGGGTCTGTAATGGCTTGTCCTTTCTTAAAAGTTACCACTGTCACACAGCATGTACCTATCCATGGAATCCCACAAGAAATAACTGGGTTCGGAGCGTCCATTTTGGAAAGGGTGATGACATTTAGTTTGGTCTACACAATCTATGCACCCAGGGAGCCGAGACGTGGTCCATTGGGTGATTTGGACCCTTAACAATCGGGTTCATTGTTGGAGCCAATATATTGGCAATCGGGCCATTTACGGGCGGGTCAATGTACCCGGCTTACTCGTTCGGGTCTGCTTGTAACGCCCCAAAAATAATTCAACATGAACTACCCACATTAATTAACATTCACTAAATCATGGCCGTAAACCTTCCATCTTTACATAGATAATAAGAGAGTTTATACAAAAGCTCACATGCGGATATACATTCACCGACAAAGAATCTAATGAATCTATAGCATGTGAGGCATCTAATCATAAAACCATAAAATGCCCTTAAGGGCTTACATCTTCCAAGGCAATAGCCCGGTTACACAAAATGGTCTCTCGGACCCAAACAGGTTAGCCCTTGGCTTACAAAAATACCACAACAAAAATAAGAGCGAGACTACTCTTCACCAAAACATATCCATGCCCTTAGCTTGGCAAGATCACCACGTCCTTACCTGCACCAAATCCCATAGGGGCGAGCATAAAGCCCAGTAGAGAAATTCCTAACAAAGTATATACATTTATGTTGGATGTCCAATATCATATGCAAGTGCAAAATGCGATGCAATGCCTTTATCAAAATAATCACATACCACGCTATTCTTAGAAGACTCCCCATTCTTTGCATTAATATATTTCAATCTCATCAATTTCAAACCTTCAATTTCATTAATCCAAGGGGCGGTAAATACGACACTGGTAATCCCTAGGCTGGTGTCTGCAAGTAGACTCTACGAGTTCTACCAAACTGTCATTTTTACCGGTATTAACCGGAAGGCTCGACACCTATCCACGCGGTTTTCTAGTCTTTCACCAAGGACACTCAGGCCAACTTATCAAGTTCCACTACACCCCCTATCTGGACTTACCACGTATTTACCCCATATACATTTTCATGGTTCTCATTATAACATATTCTTTTTCAAAGTAACGGTTTTTTTTTTTCAATTCATTTCAAAATGTGCAATGATGGTAGTAAATCAAATGAGAACATGATGCAATACATAATGGCTTATACATTCCTCTATTTCAAGCATCTCTACAACAATATCAATTAAATACATTATCCATTTCTTTTCCTCAACATTAATTCACAATGGCCATGCCATCAATTCATAGCAATGACAACATCTTTTCATCCTCAAATCACTACAAATTTGCCCTCATCAAGACTACATGTGATACCTTTAAATCATCAATTCCAATGTCTACAATTTTCTCTAACCAAGGTGCACAACTATTTGTTATTTTACAACAATACACTTTCAAAGGTTCAACAATAATGTTAGGATAATTAGCTCTTTTCTCATACACTAAGTAATTTACCATTTTTGCTAAACGATATGATGAAGTTTCACTCTCCAACTTTAAAACAACAATATGCCTTTAAACATGTCTACATCTTTCAAAAATCCCCAAAATTTCTAGGGTTTTATGACTAAATCAAGACAAACACCTCTCCTCTATTTTAAAAGGGTTTTTCTATCAAGATAGCACAATACCTATTATGTGACTTAAGGTCCTTAAGAAAAATAGTTTAGGAGGAGAGGGAAAATCAAACCCACTTTTGAAAACCCTAGCATTTATGAGCCAAAACCAAACATTTCAAAATCATTAATGAAATCTTTACATCTACCAAATCTAACAAAAATATATATATAACTCAAGGAGATTTCCCCACCTCAAGGTTCTGAAGGAGAAGATGATGAAACCCTAGCTTCAATGGAGGATTCTTCAATGTTCTACAACCCCAAGAGAAACCCCAACTTGGATCTTCAAGATTGGTAAGAGATGTTGGTGATTTAGACCCAAAATCTACAAGAATCAAGGTGTTTTAGGGCTTTGATGAGAGTTTCTAGAGAGAAAGGAGAGTAAATGTGTTTTTACAGAGAGAGAAGTGTAAAAAAAAGAGATAGAACTAGCCCTAAAAGAGAAAGGAAAAAAGACCCGACCGCCAGATTGCACGTGCGGCGACGCCCATCCTCAAGACGCGTGTGGGCGGCGCACTTCCGCGTCGGCCCTCACCCCACGTCACGGTGGCTTTGTCAAGATTTCACCGCTTTTTAGGCAGTGTGCAACTCACCCAAGTCATCCATTCCCGCATGTGCGGCCTCATCCCCGTACATGCAGCTCCCATCCCGCACGTGCGGCCTTAGGCCCCGTACGTGCAACCCTGGCCCAGCAGCCCAGAAAATTCTGCTTCGCTCCCAGGCGCCCCGAACCTGACCTTACGCTCCCTGGAAATGAAGAAACCTCAACACTGAATAAAACAAGAACAAGGACTTAGTTCGGGAACAACCTTCGAACGTCTCAAACCCAATGAGAGCGAGAAGGGAACGAAAGAAAGGGAAAAACAAGACCCGGTCATCACATTGCTCTTGGTGGTGGGAGTTTCAAGAACCATGTAGCCTATTGGGTCGGACCTTTGATCAGTGCTACTCTTGCTAGTATCCTATATGATAATGTGCTCTTCTCGTTCAAGTACCCGGCATAGCAGATGGAGTTGGGGTTAATTCAATACAGGAAAATGTTGGTTTTATTTGATTTTATTTCAAGAAACAGAAATTAAAATATTCTATATAATGAAATTATGATCATTTATTGAAACAGATTTATATAATGAAATTATGATCATCTATATAAGGAAATAGAGATCATCTATATAAGGAAACACATTTATTTACTCTATATTATAGATGTATGAATTTATTTCATTAGCACATATTTTTAGGAATCAACAATTAGGAAACAAAAATGATTAGGAAACAGAAATTGAAATATTCTATATAATGAAATTATGATCATTTATTGAAACAGATTTATATAATGAAATTATGATTATCTATATAAGGAAACAAATTTATTGACAATGTATTAATTTTAGCATTTTGTATTAATTTGCAATGAGGTTTTCTGAAATCATATATTGTTATGAATTTTTTACGAAATATTATGTGATATGTGTTATTTTTTCAATGATTTAATTCAAGTGTTATGTCAAGAATTTAAATAGAGTTTTATAAAGTTTGTGAACGTTTAATTAAATTATGGTGGTGATTATGATATTGATGTAATTATCAATGGATCTCTTGTGCGGTATTATTTCAAAAAGTATATTTCATGTGTAAAAATTCTTGATTCTGGTTTAATACAAAATGCATATATATTAAATTCATTATGTACTGTTTTTACCCGAATGTGTGTATGAATATGATTCTACTCATGTTGAATTGTTATTACAATCCATCTAATCTTGTTTTATTCGCTATTGTAGAAATGATTAGGAAACAACAATCTATCTAATCTTGTTTTATTCACTATTGCAAAATTGTTATTTCAATCTATCTAATCTTGTTTTACGAATCAACAATTAGGAAACAGAAATGATTAGGAAATCGAAATTAAAATATTCTATATAATGAAATTATGATCATTTATTGAAACCGATTTATATAATGAAATTATGATCATCTATATAATGAAAAATATTTATTAAGTCGTGTCCTCTTCCTCATATCAGGCGATGGCATCGCTAACTTTCCGTGTCGAGCACGCAGCCCAACGTTCTTCAAGCATACCTCGCCAAATTCATCTCCACCTTCCTCTTCGTCTTTGCCGCAGTTATATATATGTTTTTACAAGTTTAAACTAATTTCGAGATTCCCTCTTTGATAGCATCAAAAATTTGGTATTTGGGTTAAGAAATTGGTAGTTTTGTAAAAGGGGTTCACCTCTTGTTTTCTTTAAAAGATTTTCTTGAAGATTTGAATCACGTTGATTTAAGAAAGGTGATTTTGGTGAGATTCCATCAAGGGATGAGGGAATGTTTAGTTTTGATGAGAAACCTAGAAATTTAGAGGTTTTGAAGGATGTTGAGAATCTATGGATTTTCTTGTGTTAAATGAATGAATGAGTGGAAATTTCATATTATTGTTTGCAAAAATGGAAATTTTCTTGGTGTGTGAGGATTTGGGGTTTTTGTTTTGAATTTATTGTTAAAAGCATATACATATGTGGTTATGAAATGACAAATTATTGAGAACACATGTAATGTGGAAATGTTGCTACACTTAGATATTATTTATATATTCATATGTGATATTTGATGATATTGCATTGGAAAGGAGAATGGGAATTGTGATTGAATTGGAAGAGTTGTGCGAAAAATATTGTTAATGAAAGATTATTAATTTGCCTTGAGATATATATTGCAAGGCATTTTTATTATTTTATGGTTACAAATTTTGAGTCGGGATTTGAAAACATTTACATTGAGAAAGAAATGTGGTAAAATGAAACTATTGAAATGTTTTGGGGTAAATACGTTGGTAAGTCCGGATAGGAGGTGTAGATGGAATTGATTAAGTTGGCCTAAGTGTCCGAGGTGAAAGACCGAAAACACGCGCGAAGGAGGTAACCACTTTCCTTCCAGTTAGCAATCGGTAAAGTGGGGTATTGGTAGTGCTAGTTATGCCTACTTGCAGACACCAACCTAGGGATTACCTGAGTCGTATTTACCGCCCCTTGAATTAAATTGATAAACTTTAAATTTGTTGAAGATATCATAATATCATTGAGCATGATGGTTTTCCAAAAGTGAGAAGAATGTGATTTTCTTTCAAAAGAGCGTAGCATGGCATACGCATTTCATTCCCTTGAACTTGTATAAAATGTATATACTTTGTTAAGGATTCTCTACTGGGATTTATGCTCACCCTATGGGATTTTGGTTCAGGAAAGGACATGGTGATCCCGCCAAGTTAGGGCGTGAACATAAGGAGCACAGGACTCCTATTTTGTTGTGGTATATTTTACAAGCCAAGGGCTATAACTATTTGGGTCCGAGAGGCCATTTTTGTGTTGTCCGGGCTTAAGCCTTGAAAATTTGTAAGCCCTTGAGGGCATTTTATTTACTTTTGAATTTGGCATTCTATATGATATAGATTCAAGTATGTGATATCATTGAATGTATAATTCGCATGTGGGACTATTTTGTACAAATCCTATTGATTAATGATGTAAAGGTTGAGAAATTACATCCTTTCTTGTAATGAACATTGGTTGTTGTATTCTTGCGATGTTATAAATTTTGAGATGTTACAACTTGGTATCAGAGCTACCAGATTTGAATACTTGGGGCTTGCGGGGAGTAGTTGTTATACCACAGTGGGTTCATTTTGCATGATTAGGAGATGTTTTGTATATTGTGACTATGTGATAACATGCTTATATGACTAGATGGGTATGGGATTGGACTTTTGGGATGTTGTTTGTGCCTATTAAATTCATTGAGGTCTTATTAGAAGGGTACTTGATCAATACTCATTCTACTAAGAATTCTTGGTTTTTCATGGAATGAATTTCATCCCAAAAGGATAATCTATATGTGCTTACGTGACTAAGTGCATATGTGGAATAGAACTAGATTGTTTGTATGGTAGAAAATATATAGAATTGTTGTTGTCAAACGTGTGAGAGAAGTCACGAGCACATTTGAGATTATGTGCTGAATTGTTTGTCTTATCCCTCAATTAGGATGTCAAGAAGGGGTTAAGCTCGTGGTGGTAGAGGTGGGAGACATGGTAGGGCTCACCGAGGTGTGCATGAAGTACCAGTCCATGCGGTCCCAGTGCAAGAGGAGGGGTTCGGCCAAACTAATATGGCCAAACAAGCGGGCCAAGCTAATATGGCAAAGCAAGTGGGGCAAGCAGAAGTTCCGAGGCAAGCAGATCGAGCCGCAATGGAAGCCCTAGCCTGAGAGATGGCAGGAGCCTTGAGGGAGTCAATGAATATACTTAGGGCGAAGAACCAAGCTAGAGAGAACGTCGTAGAGACGAGGGCGAGCTTTCTCACTAGGGAGTTTTTGCGGGCTAAACCGGATGAGTTCCACGGTGGCCCCGAGCCCAAGAAAGCGGATGAGTGGCTCAAACAAATAGTGAAGACATTTGAGATGCTTCACATTGAAGATAGTGAGCTAAGAGTGACTCTTGCGAGTTACTACCTCAAAGGAGATGCGGGCCAATGGTGGAAGTATGCCAAGGGTCAAGTAGAGCCGATGTGGGAAACATTTGTGGTGGCTTTCCAAGATAAGTATCTACCTCCCACTGCTAGGGAGAGGTTGAGGCAGGAATTTCAAGACCTCAAGCAACTTAATATGTCCGTGGCCGAGTTTGAAGCGGCCTTCTCTAGTTTATCCCGGTTTGCACCGGAGTTGGTGGCAACGGAAGAGCGCTATTGCATTGAGTTTGAGAAGAAATTGAGAACAAAGATTATGTTCAAGGTTGCAGGGAATATAATTCAGAGCTATGACTGCCTTGTGGAAGCGGCAACACATGTAGAGATTACCGTGGAGGCCGAGGAGAAGAGACTTCGGGGTTCAAGGTTGAGGGGTCAAGGGTCACAGGGGGACTATAGACCTAACAAGAAGAGAAGAAACACCTTTTCATCCCAGTCCCAGCCACAACAGTCTAGATCCACCTTTTCCTTGCCTAGTGCGGGCTCAGGGAAGTGTGCACCGACTAGTTTTTCATGTTTTAAGTGTGGCCAACCGGGTCACAAAGCCTTTGCATGTCCGCAGAAGAGAGGTGGACAGCAAATGTTGCCACCACCACCACCTAACTGATCCTAGAGTCAATCCCAGAGCAGAGGACAAGGACTTACTTGCTTTTAGTGTGGTCAATCGGGCACATGAAGAGGCTTTGCCCACAGTTAGGAAGCACATCTGGCACATTAGGGTCGAGGCAGACTCAAAGTCACAAGCAGACTCACTCAGTGCAGACTTTGAAAGTTAATCGGGGAGTCGCTTCGGCTCAGTCAGTGTAGCAAGCCTATGCTCCGAAAGATAAACAGGTTGATTAGAGGCCACAGGGGCACGTGTATGATGTTACCAGGATCCTCAATTGTGAGAGGTATGTTTGTTATGTATAATTCTTTGGCTAATGTGTTAATAAATACAGGTACGCCTCATTCATTCATATCTACTACATTTGCGTTTGCATTGGGGTTAGAGGTGGCATGGTTAGCATCACCACTCATAGTAGAGTCACCTGTTAGGGGTACAATTGATTTAGACTGAGGGTGTCGTGGTTGTGAGATAGAGGTTGCCGGGCGTCGACTCCTGTTTGCTTTTGTGTAGCTAGACATGTCAAGTTTTGATGTCATCTTAGGCATGGATTGGTTATCCTTGTACTGATCTATGATTGATTGTTATCGTCAGAGAGTTACAGTGTGCACCTCGAGTGGTGATTGTTTTTATTTTCTGGGAGACCGAGTTGATGGAGTCTTGTCGCCAGTTTTTGACCCTCATAGTAGGAACAAGCTTAGTGGCCTTCTTACAACTCTCTTGGATAGTGAGAGTGATGGGGCCCATGTTGAATTGCCAAGGATAGTTTGTGAATACCCGGATATCTTTCCCGAGGATCTTACTAGTTTGCCACCCCACCGAGAGATCGAGTTCTCTATTGATTTAGTGCCTGGTATGGCACCGATTTCCATGGCGCCATATAGATTTGCACCCGCTGAATTACATGAGTTGAAGATTCAACTCCAAGTGCTTTTAGACAAGGGCTTCATTCACCCTAGCACATCGCCTTGGGGAGCACCGGCTCTTTTTGTGAAGAAGAATGATGGGTCGTTGCGATTGTGTATTGATTACCGCAAGTTGAACCTGGTTACCGTTAAGAATTAAGTACTCTCTACCCAGAATAGATGATTTGTTTGACCAACTTAGAGGGTCTCGTTGTTTCTCGAAGATAGATTTGAGGTTGGGTATTATAGCGACCCCGGTCTTTTCCTTTTGGTTGTTGTATCCGGACCTATGTTCCGTAGATCCCGTTGTTATATTATTGTGGTTGATGTCCTTTAAATTCCTTATTCTTGAGTTATAGGATTTACTGGGCAGGTTTGTTACAGGTGGGTTGGGTTTGGAAACCAAGTGTTGCCGCCGCATTTCGGCCTTCGCCGGCGAGGATTTTGTCGCTCGAGCGAGAGTAGTATTTTGTGTCTGGTGGATCGAGCCAGGGCATCTTCGCTCGAGCGTGAGATTGCGTCTAGTATAGACCTGAGAGCTGTGTTTGTTGGCTCGAGCGAGCTTTTCTTCGCTCGAGCGAGTTTCGAGTTCTTCGCTCGAGCGAGCATTCTGTCGCTCAAGCGTGCTTCTGGGTTGCAGACCTGAAGCATTGCATTCTTGGCTCGAGCGAGATTTCCTTCGCTCGACCGAGTCATTCTTGTGTCTGGTCGCTCGAGCGACCAATCCTTCGCTCGAGCGAGCCTGTCGGGTCTAAATAGGCAGCAGCGGTTTTTAAAACACTTTTTCACCCTCTTTTTGATTCCAGAACCCTAGGTACGACTTTTCTCTCCCTCCACTCACCTTCTCTCTTAGGTATCATCTCTTTTTAGGGTGTTTCTACCCTAGGTGCTTTATTAAAAAGATAAAGTGAGTCGAGGGCTTCCTTTTAATCTGAACAATCTTGGGTTTGGAGCACTTTGGATTTTTGTCATCTTCTCCATTCGGGTTATTTACATCGAGGTAGGGATTTCCTACTCCATTATAGGTTTTGTTCTAAGTTCTAGTATTTTGATATGTTGGGAGTTGTTTGGTAATTTTGGGAAAAACCCTAGTGGTTGAAATAAATTAATTTGTATAATTAATTTAGGGAAAAATGTGGAATTGAGTTTAATTCATGGAATTGGGGAATTCAGTGATTTAATGGTGTAGTTGGTTAGTTTAATTACTCACCTATGAAAATGTTAAATTTACATTTGTTGATACATTTATTTCCTATTTAGAAATAACTATTTTGGGCTATCGGTGGAGGATAGTCGTGATTGTTGTAGACATTGCATGTGGATTAGGGAAAACTGAAACTAATCACATTGGTTAAGTCATTGATTTTGACTGTTGAATTAATACAGAAAATACGTGTATTGATTGTGTGTTGCATATGCATTTTGTTTGGGAGGAGATAGGGGATGTACTCCACGGTTTAGGGGAAGATAGGGGATGGACCTCTAAACCGGATTTTGTTTGGGAGGAGATAGGGGATGGACTCCATTAGCATCACTATATGTGTGCTTATTGATTTGAAGTGTTTTTACATGTTGTTGATACAGCACTAAAATGTGTATCAATCGACAAGTATGGAAGTGTTTTGATATGAGCCTTTGTCCCATTTATGTTGTTGATATTGGAAGAAACGTTGGTGTGATATATAGTTCACTATTATAGTTTGGCCAGGTTCTGAGCCATATTGATATAAATGAAACTGTATGATGATGAAATCGGTATTTTGTGTTAACCATCTATTGAATGCTATCGCTTTATTCAATGCTTATATTTGGTTTAGTATATTTCTACTGGGCTGTGGCTCACCCTATATGGGAACATCATTTTCAGGTTCAGGTGATGTGCTACCTCCAAGGACTTAGCTTGGATGGATTTGGAGTTGAAGACTCCGTTTAGATTAATTATTTATTTTGTTTTAATTTGATGTTACATGTAAACTCAAGCCTAGGGCTTAATGTGTAAATGAGTTAGTACTCATATTTTGTGTCCAAGTGCTGGCTTGGAAAGATGTGAGCCCGTAGGGCATTTACTTTCGTTATTACATGTAATGTCTTTCAATAAGATTACTCTGATGGATGAGATGATAATTGGTTTTCTTTTATCAATGCATGTTAATGTTATATAATATGGGTTTATTTATGAGGGCGTTACAACTTGGTATCAGAGCGTACCGGGTTCGAATACTTTGGGTACGTGGGAAGTGATTAGTATCACAATGGGTTCGTCTCGCTTGATAGAGACTTAGATGTACTGTTACATGCTTATATGATAACATGTTTATGTGATTATGTGGGTATGGAATGTAGTTTCTAGGATGTTGATTGGAACCTTGAGTTTCTGAAAGTCTTGTTGGAAAGGCACTTGATCAATGTTGTTTCCAACCGGAACTTTAGTGACGCATCGGGACTATCATTATCCAGGAATGAAATTCGTAGGTGCTTATGTGATTATGTGCTTACGTGGAGTGAATTACTGTTGTCCAATGCATTAGGATGCAAGTGTTATAGTTTTGGCACACTTATTAATGTGCTAACGTCTTTGTTACCTTTATTAGGATGTCAGGACGAGGACGAGGACACGGTAGGCATGGTAGGCCGGGTAGGCAGGAAGTGCCTGTACCGGAAGAGATTTCGGCAGTACAGGAAGGAGTTGACCAGGCCAATGTAGCCGAGCCAGTAGGACAGCAGGCTATGGGCGCTTTGGCCCGGGAGATAGCAGGGGCATTCAGGGAGTCAGTAGGCATTCTCAGAGCTGAGAATCAGGCTCAAGTTCATGTTACGGATGCAGGGCCTTCTTTTCTGAAGAGGTAGTTCTTCCGGTCTAACCCGGACGAATTTTTAGGTGATCCTAAAGAGCCACTTAAGGCAGATGAATGGCTCGAACAGACAACGAAGACGTTTGAGATGCTAGGCATCGAAGACGAGGTACTGAAGGTGACCTTGTCATCTTTTCAGCTTAAGGGGGATGCGAGTCAGTGGTGGAAGTTCACTAAGAGTCGTATAGGGGGGACTTGGAAGGCTTTTGTCGACGCTTTCCAAGAGAAGTTCCTATCCTCAGCTATTAAGGAGAGGTTGAGAGAGCAGTTCTGCCAACTTCAGCAGAACAGTTCTTCAGTGGCCGAGTTTGAGGCCGCATTTACTAGCTTGTCCAAATTTGCACCTGAGTTGGTAGCGTCTGAGGAACGGCGTTGTATTGAGTTCGAGAAGAAGTTGAGGCACGGCCTCAAATTGAGAGTTGTAGGGACTATGATTCGAGATTATGGGCGTCTGGTTGATGCTGCAGCCCATACCGAGATCATGATGCAGGAAGAGGAGGAAGGGTAGAAAGGCTCCAAGAGGAGTCAAGATGGTCAGAGTGATGGCAGGAGACAGAAGGGTTTTAACCCTCAGCAGTCTCAGGGTAGTTTTTCTAGATCGACTTTTCCTGTGCCGAGTGCTAGTTCTGGGAAGGGCAGCAAGGGAGACATTACCTGCTTCAAGTGTGGTCAGCTAGGCCACAAGTCTCCAGCTTGCCCGCAGAAGGGAGGTGGGCAGAGAGCAGCGTCATCTTCGGCTCGATCTCAGAGCCAGAGTCAGGGTAAAGGCCAGCCGCTCTCGTGTTATCAGTGTGCTCAAGCAAGGCACATGAAGAGGTATTGCCCGCAGTTGAGTGGCACATCTAGTGCATCTGGTTTGAGGCAGACTCAGAGTCATCAGCCAGCTCAGCCAGTTCAGGCCTCGAGGGCCAATCAGGGGGCTTCATCGTCCCAGTCTGTGCAGCAGTCTTATGCTCCTAGGGGTGAGCAGGTTGACCAGAGATCATCTGGGCGCGTGTATGCTGTTATCGCATAGGATCTCGTACCGGCTCCATCTGTTGTGAGAGGTACCTTCTTGTTTTGCAATTCAGTTGCTAGTGTTTTGATTGATACGGGTGCATTCCATTCCTTTGTGTCTGCTGCATTTGCATCTGTTTTGGAGTTGGAGTTAGCACAGTTAGCATCTCCTATTTGTGTAGTGTCACCCCTTGGGGGTGAATTGATCTTGAAACAAGGTGTTAGGGGTTGTGATATAGAGGTCGCCGATCATAGGCTTCCGTTTCCTTTTGTAGTTATGCCCATGAAGGGCTTTGATGTTATTTTGGGTATGGACTGGTTATCGTCATACCGGGCAGTTATTGATTGCTACCGCCAGAGGGTCACTTGTTGTACCGTGAGCGGGGAGTGTTTTCATTTTCTGGGAGACCGGGTTGGTAGTGTTTTGCCACCGAGGTATGATCCGCGAGGGCGGAGTGAGCTTAGTGGTCTACTTGCTAGCTTTGAGAGTAGTGAGTGTGATGAGACCCAGACTGTGTTGCCAAGAGTGGTTTGTGAATACTCGGATGTCTTTCCCGAGGATCTTGTTAGTTTGCCACCTCATCGAGAGATTGAGTTCTCTATTGATCTAGTGCCCGGCACGGCGCCGATTTCTATGGCACCTTATCGTTTTGCCCCAGCCGAGTTAGTTGAGTTGAAGATTCAGCTCCAGGAGTTGTTAGATAAGGGCTATATTCGTCCTAGTGTTTCGCCGTGGGGAGCACCGGCTCTCTTTGCTAAAAAGAAAGGTGGTGCTTTGAGACTCTGTATAGATTACCGGAAGTTGAATCGGGCTACGGTCAAGAATAAGTACCCAATGCCTCGTATAGATGATTTGTTTGACCAGTTGAAGGGTTCCCGTTGTTTCTCTAAGATAGACTTGAGATCGGGTTATCATCAGTTGAGAGTCAGGGAGGAGGATATTTCGAAGACGGCATTCCGTACACGGTATCGCCACTATGAGTTTCTGGTGATGCCATTTGGGCTCACCAATGCACCTGCAGTCTTTATGGACTTGATGAACCGGATATTCCGGGAATTCTTGGATCGTTTTGTAGTAGTCTTTGTAAACGATATCCTTATTTATTCACCTTCGGAGGAGGAGCACGAGGAGCACTTGAGAGTAGTGCTTGAGTTACTTAGAGCCATAAGCTTTATGCTAAGTTTGGGAAATGTGAGTTCTGGCTAGAGGAGGTGAAGTTCTTAGGCCATGTGGTTTCCAGGAAAGGGGTGTCTGTTGATACATCCAAAATTGAGGCAGTGCAAGATTGGGCACAGCCTAAGAGTGTGTTTGAGATCCGCAGTTTTCTGGGATTAGCTAGGTACTACCGGCGGTTTGTGAAAGATTTCTCCAAATTAGCTTCGTCGTTGACTAGATTGACTCGGAAGGGAGTCAAATTTGTATGGAGTGAGACTTGTGAAAAGTCGTTTCAGGAGTTGAAGGTTAGATTGACCACCGCTCCGGTTTTGATTATTCCGGAGAGAGGGTTGGGTTATGCTGTTTATTGTGATGCCTCACGAGAGGGTTTGGGTTGTGTGTTGATGCAAAAGGGGAAAGTGGTAGCCTATGGCTCACGTCAGTTGAAAATACACGAGAAGAATTACCCTACCCATGACCTAGTGTTAGCAGCTGTGATCTTTGCCTTGAAGATTTGGAGGCATTACCTTTATGGTGAGAGATTCGAGGTATTCTCAGATCATAAGAGTCTGAAATATCTATTTAAACAGAAAGACCTGAACTTGAGGCAGAGGAGGTGGATGGAGTTCATTAAGGATTATGACTTCGAGTTGCATTATCATCCGGGGAAGGCCAATGTGGTGACCGATGCCCTTAGCAGAAAATCTTTTGGCGACATAGCTAGTATAGCCATCCAGGAATGGGAGATGTTGGGTGCACTTGGGGAGTTTGATTTGCTTCTGGGCGAATCTGTTGAGGCTGCGGCCTTGTTTTTTGTTGTTGCACAGCCTACACTTGTGACTCGGGTGTTAGAGGCACAGAGAGGTGACCTTGAGGTGGAATCTCTTCAAGAGAAGATCTCCAATGGGAAGGTTGAGAAGGGTTTGACGGTGTATCCCGACCTGAGTGTGAGATACCGAGACCGTCTGTTTGTGCCGGCGTCCTGCCGAGAGGAAGTACTCCGAGAGTTTCATCATTCACGCCTTGCGGTGCATCCGGGAGGCACTAAGATGTATCGGGATTTAGGTCGCCAGTTTTGGTGGCGGGGTATGAAGAGAGATGTGGCAGCTTTTGTGTCTAAGTGCCTTACTTGTCAGCAAGTGAAGGCCGAGCATCAGAGGCCAGCGGGTTTGTTACAACCTTTGCCTATTACCGAGTGGAAGTGGGAGCATGTCACTATGGACTTCGTTGTAGGCCTTCCGAGGACTCAACGGGGTAGTGATGCTATTTGGGTGGTTGTAGACCGGTTGACTAAGTCGGCGCACTTCATTTCTATGCGCGTGAGAGATTCGATAGATCATCTTGCCGATTTGTACATTCGGGACATAGTGAGATTGCACGGGGTCCCAGTGACGATCGTCTCAGATAGAGATCCTCATTTTACTGCTAGGTTGTGGCAGAGTTTGCAGAGTGCCTTAGGCACTAAGTTGACCTTTAGCACGGCTTATCTCCTCAGACTGACGGGCAGTCCAAGCGTACTATTCAGATCCTTGAGGATATGCTTCGGGGTTGTGTTCTTGACTTTAATGGGTCGTGGGAGAGGCACTTGCCTTTAGTGGAATTTGCCTACAACAACAGTTTCCAGTCTAGTATCGGTATGGCACCATTTGAGGCCTTGTATGGCCGACTGTGTAGGTCTCCAGTTTGTTGGGCCGAGGTGGGTGATGCACCTTTGTTGGGTCCGGAGTTGGTGAGGAAAACGACGAAGAAAGTTGAGCTTTTCCGTAGGAGGCTTGTTACAGCCCAGAGTCGTCAGAAATCTTATGCCGACCGCAGGAGGAGACCTTTGGTGTTTGAGGTGGGTGACCATGTCTTTCTGAAGATATCACCTAGACGGGGATTGATGAGGTTTGGGAAGAGTGGGAAGTTGTCCCCTCGGTTTATTGGTCCTTTTGAGATTCTTGAGAGGATTGGCGAGGCTGCCTATCGTTTAGCTTTGCCGCCACAGTTATCCAGAGTTCATGATGTGTTTCATGTGAGTATGCTTCGGAAGTATGAGCCGGATCCATCACATGTGTTGGATTGGATCGATTTAGTGGTCGACGAGGATGTCTCATACGAGGAGAGACCTGTTCGGGTCTTAGATAGGCGGGAACAAGTTTTGCAAGGCAAGACCATCCCTTTGGTAAAGGTTTTGTGGAAACATCACGGAGTGGAAGAAGCCACTTGGGAATGTAAATTGGAAGTCCGCGAGAAATATCCGGACATGTTTGTTGATATGTAATCTTGTATTTAGATTTTGTAATATTGTTGGACTTAAGAGCTTTATATATGTCTTAAGTTGTAAAACATAGAGAATGTTTTGGTTTAATGGAATTATGTCTTGAAACTTGCCTCATAATGGAAGTTTAGCAGAACCTTGAATATGTTGAATATATTGTGCAATTGGCGTTATATCATGAAGTTGAATATGATATGGAAATAAGAATCATATATATGAAAACTGTTGAAATTAAAAGGAAAATGCATAATGTTGATGCAGGTTGAAATATATGTTGCTTTCTATATATTGTGAGATGCCTCTTGATAAGAGATGAAATGACCGGTATTGGGTCAAGTTGTTTATTATTGAATTGTCATATTGTTGGGATTTGAGAAAAACCTGTTTTCGAAAATTTATGCTTAATTTCGGGGACGAAATTCTTTAAGGGAGGGAGGTTATAGCGACCCCGATCTTTTCCTTTTGGTTGTTGTATCCGGACCTATGTTCCGTAGATCCAGTTGTTATATTATTGTGGATACTGTCCTTTAAATTCCTTATTCTTGAGTTATAGGATTTACTGGGCAGGTTTGTTACAGGTGGGTTGGGTTTGGAAACCAAGTGTTGCTGTCCAGAATTTTGGGCCTTCGCTCGAGCGAGGATTTTGTCGCTAGAGCGAGAGTAGTATTTTGTGCCTGGTGGATCGAGCCAGGGTGTCTTCGCTCGAGCGTGAGATTGCGTCTAGTATAGACCTGAGAGCTGTGTTTGTTGGCTCGAGCGAGCTTTTCTTCGCTCAAGCGAGTTTCGAGTTCTTCGCTCGAGCGAGCATTCTGTCGCTCAAGCGTGCTTCTGGGTTGCAGACCTGAAGCATTGCATTCTTGGCTCGAGCGAGATTTCCTTCGCTCGACCAAGTCATTCTTGTGTCTGGTCGCTCGAGCGACCAATCCTTCACTCGAGCGAGCCTGTCGGGTCTAAATAGGCAGCATCGGTTTTTAAAACACTTTTTCACCCTCTTTTTGATTCCAGAACCCTAGGTACGACTTTTCTCTCCCTCCACTCACCTTCTCTCTTAGGTATCATCTCTTTTTAGGGTGTTTCTACCCTAGGTGCTTTATTAAAAAGATAAAGTGAGTCGAGGGCTTCCTTTTAATCTGAACAATCTTGGGTTTGGAGCACTTTGGATTTTTGTCATCTTCTCCATTCGGGTTATTTACATCGAGGTAGGGATTTCCTACTCCATATTATAGGTTTTGTTCTAAGTTCTAGTATTTTGATATGTTGGGAGTTGTTTGGTAATTTTGGGAAAAACCCTAGTGGTTGAAATAAATTAATTTGTATAATTAATTTAGGAAAAAATGTGGAATTGAGTTTAATTCATAGAATTGGGGAATTCAGTGATTTAATGGTGTAGTTGGTTAGTTTAATTACTCACCTATGAAAATGTTAAATTTACATTTGTTGATACATTTATTTCCTATTTAGAAATAACTGTTTTGGGCTATCGATGGAGGATAGTCGTGATTGTTGTAGACATTGCATGTGGATTAGGAAAAACTGAAACTAATCACATTGGTTAAGTCATTGATTTTGACTGTTGAATTAATACAGAAAATACGTGTAGTGATTGTGTGTTGCATATGCATTTTGTTTGGGAGGAGATAGGGGATGTACTCCACGGTTTAGGAAAAGATAGGGGATGGACCTCTAAACCGGATTTTGTTTGGGAGGAGATAGAGGATGGACTCCATTAGCATCACTATATGCGTGCTTATTGATTTGAAGTGTTTTTACATGTTGTTGATACAGCACTAAAATGTGTATCAATCGGCAAGTATGGAAGTGTTTTGATATGAGCCTTTGTCCCATTTATGTTGTTGATATTGGAAGAAATGTTGGTGTGATATATAGTTCACTGTTATAGTTTGGCCAGGTTCTGAGCCATATTGATATAAATGAAACTGTATGATGATGAAATCGGTATTTTGTGTTAACCATCTATTGAATGCTATCGCTTTATTCAATGCTTATATTTGGTTTAGTATATTTCTACTGGGCTGTGGCTCACCCTATATGGGAACATCATTTTCAGGTTCAAGTGATGTGCTACATCCAAGGACTTAGCTTGGATGGATTTGGAGTTGAAGACTCCGTTTAGATTAATTATTTATTTTGTTTTAATTTGATGTTACATGTAAACTCAAGCCTAGGGCTTAATGTGTAAATGAGTTAGTACTCATATTTTGTGTCCAAGTGCTGGCTTGGAAAGATGTAAGCTCGTAGGACATTTACTTTCGTTATTACATGTAATGTCTTTCAATAAGATTACTCTGATGGATGAGATGATAATTGGTTTTCTTTTATCAATGCATGTTAATGTTACATAATATGGGTTTATTTATGAGGGCGTTACAGGTATTATCAGTTGAGAGTTCGGGAGGAGGACATCTAGAAAACGGCCGGCCTTTCGTACACGTTATGGCCACTATGAATTCCTTGTAATGTCTTTTGGGTTGACCAATGTGCCTGCTTCCTTTATGGATTTGATGAACCGAATTTTTTCGTGAGTACTTGGATTGCTTTCTATGCCAAGATTGAGAGCACCAATTGTATCATCACGAGTACTTGCTTAGGGAGCACTGATTGTATGCCAAGATTGAGAAATGCGAGTTTTGACTTACAAAGGTGAAGTTTTTAGGACATGTAGTGTCGAGAGGGGGGGTAACTATAGATTCCTCGAAGGTAGATGCTGTAAAGGATTAGGGGCAACCCAAAAATGTGTTTGAGATCCGAAGTTTCTTAGGATTAGCGGAATACTACTGACGTTTTGTAAGGGACTTCTCTAGACTAGTCGTACCTTTGACTAGGTTGACTAGAAAGGGTGTCAAATTTGTGTGGAATGAGGCTTGCGAAAGGTCATTCCAAGAACATAAAACTAGATTGACTACCGCACCGATCATGATAATTCCATAAAGAGGTTTGGGCTACACCTTTGATTGTGACGCATCTCGGGATGGGCTTGGTTGTGTTTTGATGCAAGGAGGAAAGGTTGTGGCTTATGATTCACGGCAATTGAAAACTCATCAGAAGAATTACCCCACCTATGATTTGGAATTAGCAGCGGTGATTTTTGCTTTGAAAATTTGGAGGCATTATTTGCATGGCGAGAAGTTTGAGGTTTTCTCCGATCATAAGAGCTTAAAGTATTTGTTTTCCAAAAAAGACTTGAATTTACACCAACGGAGGTGGATGGAATTTATGGAGGATTACGACTTTGAGTTATACTATTCCCCGAGAAAAGCTAATGTGGTGGCCGATGCTTTCAGTCAGAAGTCTGTGAATAGCTTGGCAAGTGTGGCCATTCGGAAATGGGTTATGCTAGGTGACATCGGTAAGTTTGATTTGCACTTGGGAGAGTTCAATGAGAGTGTAACCTTGTTTACTTTGAGTGCTCAACCTACCTTGATTAGTAAAGTCATAAAGGCACAGCAGGGAGACTGTGAAGTAGAATCAATTCATGATATAATTTCCAACGGGAAGGAAAAAAAGGGTATGAACATTCACTCGGATCTGAGTATACGTTATCTAGACCGTTTGTTTGTACCAGAATCTTGTAGAGAGGAAGTATTTCAAGAATTCCATCACTCACGCCTTGCGGTACATCCGGGAGGCACAAAAATGTATAATGATCTTAGTCATCAGTTTTGGTGGAGGCACATAAAGCGAGATGTCACTTTATTCGTATCGAAGTGCCTTACTTGTCAACAAATGAAGACCGAACACCAAAGACCATCGGGTTTGTTAGAACCCTTACCAATAGCCGAATGGAAGTGGGAGCACGTTACCATATGTTTTGTAGTTGGGCTTCTTAGAACACAGCAGGGTAATGATGTCGTTTGGGTAATTGTTGATAGGTTGACTAAGTCTATGCATTTCATTTCGATGCGCACCGGTGACTCAGTTGAACACTTGGCAGAGTTGTACATTAGAGAGATAGTTCAACTTCATAGGGTTCCTGTAACCATTGTATCGGGTAGAGACCCTCATTTTACCGCCCGGTTGTGGCAAAGCCTTCAAGAGGCATTGGAAACTAAGTTGACTTTTAGCACCGCTTACCACCCCCAAACTGACGGACAGTCGGAGCGTACCATCCAAATTTTGGAGGACATGCTTAGAGCTTGCCTCCTTGATTTTAAGAGGTCTTGGGAGAGGCACTTACCATTGATTGAATTTGCTTATAACAATAGTTACCAAGCTAGCATCGAGATGGCACCGTTTGAGGCCTTGTATGGCCGACCTTGTAGATCACCGGTTTGTTGGGCCGAGATGGGTGATGCACCATTATTGGGCCTAGAAATTGTTAGGGAAACAATCGAAAAGGTTTCTCTCATTCGAAAGAGGTTAGCTATGGCTCAAAGCCGAGATAAAGTCATGCCGATAAGAGAAGACGACCTTTGTCTTTTGAAGTGGGTGACCATGTATTCCTTAAAATCTCACCAAGATGGGGTCTGATGAGATTCAGTAAAAGTGGTAAATTGTCTCCGAGGTTTATCAGGCCTTTCGAGATATTGGAAAGAAATGGGGAAGTGGCGTATCGGTTGGCTTTACCACCACAACCTTTGGGGGTTCACAATGTGTTTCATGTGTCTATGCTTAGGAAGTATGAGCTCGACCCTTCTCATGTGCTTGATTGGGTTGATTTGAAGATAGATAAGGACGCCTCTTACGAAGAGCGACCGATTCAAATACTTGATACCTGGGAGCAAGTGCTACGAGGTAAAACTATACCATTGGTAAAGGTGTTATGGAGACACCATGGGGTTAAAGAAACAACGTAGGAATGAAAGGCGGAAGTCCACTCCACGTATCTGGATTTATTTGAACACACTTAAGTTGTTTTTCCCTTGAAATTGTTCTCTAGTGTTGAGGGAAATGTATTGAATTGTTAAGTACATGTTATTATGTACATTGTTGTTTTAAGTATGAAGTTGTCGTGCGTTGTTGCTATTTTTGTTGGAGAAACTCCATGCATATGTTTATCTTGAATGGTCGTTGCTAGTGTGGTAACCATGATGTTAATGATGAAATTGGGTTGAGAATTAATGTTGCGATTTGAAAATATAATAGCGTGGTTTTGATCGCTTAAAAACCTTTGTTTGGGTAGTTTATTTAAATTTCGGGACGAAATTTCCTACGGTGGGGAGGTTGTGATGACCGGGTGTATTATTCGCCTCATTCTTCTTTGTATAGCTTTGGGTTTGCCTTATTAGAGTGTCGGGTTTAACCGGGAGCCTTGTTAACTTTTCGTTTCGTTGTATTTGAAAACTTATCTCAAATCCTCACTTTCATTTATTTCCATGTTGAGTTGCTCATGTTTCGGAAGGTGCGGGGTTGGATCCAAAGTGTCTAGTGTTGAGTTGGAAATTTTTTGGGCTGAAAGGCTGAGCCGCACGTACGAGGCCTTGGGCCACACGTGCGGGAGGTGAGGCCGCACGTGCAGGGAACAGTGGAGGCCCAGGGTTGGCCACTGCAATATAGAGAGGTGCAGGAGCCTGCCGCACGTGCGGGAAGCACGCTCCGCATGTGCGGGAACGGGTGCTGCACATGCGGGACTCGACTGAGTCCGAAAATTCTGTTTTTCTTCTCTTTTGGGGATGTGCACATTTCACTTTTTACACATCCCTCTCTCTCTAAAAATATCATTTCCTCTCCCTTCTCTCTAAAAACACCCACCAAACACCTTAAACACTTGATTTCTTCAAATCCATTGGGATTTTGATCCATCATCCTTCACAAACTTTGAAGAGCTAAGCGAGGGCTTCACTTTGTGCGGTGGAGATCGAATTTCTACACCATTGATTTTGGGGTTTCACCTCATCTCTTCATCAAAACTTAAGGTAGGGACTTTCTTAGAGTTATATATATGTTTTGCAAGTTTAAACTAATTTCAAGATTCCCTCTTTGATGGCATCAAAAATGTGGTTTTTGGGTTAAGAAATTGGTAGTTTTGTAAAAGGGATTCACCTCTTATTTTCTTTAAAAGATTTTCTTTAAGATTTGAATCACATTGATTTAAGAAAGGTGATTTTGGTGAGATTCCATCAAGGGATGAGGGAATGTTTAGTTTTGATGAGAAACCGAGAAATTTGGAGGTTTTTGGAGGATGTTGAGAATCTATGGATTTTCTTGTGTTAAATGAATGAATGAGTGGAAATTTCATATTATTGTTTGCAAAAATGGAAATTTTCTTGGTGTGTGAGGATTTGGGGTTTTTGTTTTGAATTTATTGTTAAAAGCATATACATACGTGGTTATGAAATGGCAAATTATTGAGAACACATGTAATGTGGAAATGTTGCTACACTTAGATATTATTTATATATTCATATGTGATATTTGATGATATTGCATTGGAAAGGAGAATGGAAATTGTGATTGAATTGGAAGAGTTGTACAGAAAATATTGCTAATGAAAGATTATTAATTTGCCTTGAGATATATATTGCATTGGCATTTTTATTATTGCATGGTTGCAAATTTTTAGTCGGGATTTGAAAACATTTACATTGAGAAAGAAATGTGGTGAAATGAAACTATTGAAATGTTTTGGGGTAAATATGTTGGTAAGTCCGGATAGGAGGTGTAAATGGAATTGATTAAGTTGGCCTGAGTTTCCGGGGTGAAAGATCGAAAACACACGCGGAGGAAGTACCACTTCCCTTCCAGTTAGCAATCGGTAAAGTGGGGTATTGGTTGCGCTATTTATGCCTACTTGCAAACACCAACCTAGGGATTACCTGAATCGTATTTATCGCCGCTTGAATTAAATTGATAAACTTTAAATTTGTTGAAGATATCATAATATCATTGAGCATGATGGTTTTCAAAAGATGAGAAGAATGTGATTTTCTTTCAAAAGTGCATAACATGGCATACACATTTCATTCCCTTGGACTTGTATAAAATGTATATACTTTGTTGAGGATTCTCTACTGGGCTTTATGCTCACCCTATGGGATTTTGGTGTAGGAAAGGACGTGGTGATCCCGCCATGTTAGGGTGTGGACATATGTGTTGGGATCACAGGACTCCTATTTTGTTATGGTATATTTTTACTAGCCAATGGCTATAACTGTTTGGGTCCAAGAGGCCATTTTTATGTAACCGGGCTTAAGCCCTGGAAATTTGTAAGCCCTTGAGGGCATTTTATTCACTTTTGAATTTGATATTCTATATGCTATAGATTCAAGTATGTGATATCATTGAATGTATAATTTGCATGTGGGACTAATTTGTACAAACCCTATTGATTAATGATGTAAAGGTTGAGAAATTGCATCCTTTCTTGTAATGAACGTTGTTTGTTGTATTATTGCGATGTTATAAATTTTGCAGCGTTACAGCTCCGCCATGTCTTCTAGGAAGATGATGCTGGATGCTACAGCTGATCCATCTGCGATTGTAGCGGTTACTGTAGCGAATGCGTTTGCATTGTCGATAGCGGTTTATGCAATGGCTAATATCTCCGGCAGCCATGTGAACTGGGCGGCCATGTTTGGGATGGCAATTAGGGGTCATATTAGTGTTCCTATGGCTACTTTAAACTAGATTTCATAGTTGGTTGGGTCTATAATGGCTTGTCCTTTCTTAAAAGTAACCACCGTCACATAGCATGTACCAGTCCATGGAATCGCACAAGAAATGACTGGTTTCGAAGCATCCATTTTGGAAGGGGTGATGACATTTGGTTTGTTCTACACGGTCTATGTAGCCAACGACCCGAGACGTAGTCCGTTGGGAGCAATTGGACCCTTAGCAATCAAGTTCATTGTAGGAGCCAATGTATTAGCATCCGGGCCATATATGGGCGGGTCAATGAATCCGACTTACTCATTCGGGTCTGCTCTTGTTGGGGGAGTTTCAAGAACCATGTAGCCTATTGGGTCGGACCTTTGATTGGTTCTGCTCTTGCTGGTTTCCTATATGACAATGTGGTCTTTCCAGTTCAACTACCTGGCATAGCAGATGGAGTTGGGGTTTAATTAAATGTAGGAAAATGATGATTTTATTTTATTTTATTTTGGGTAACAGAAATTAAAATATTCTATATAATGAAATTATGATCATTTATTGAAACAGATTTATATAATGAAATTATGATCATCTATACGAGGAAACAGAGATCATCTATATAAGGAAATATATTTGTTTACTCTTCGTCTATATAAGGAAACAAATATCATCTATGTAATAAAACATATTTATTTAATATGTATTACAGACGTATGAATTTATTTAATTAGCACAGATATTTACGAATTAACAATTAGGAAACATAAATGATTAGGAAACAGAAATTAAACTATTCTACACAATGAAATTATGATCAATTACTGAAACAGATTTATATAATGAAATTATGATCATCTACATAAGGAAACAGATTTATGGACACTGTACTAATTTTAGCATTTTTAATTAATTTGCAATGAGGTTTATGACGTCATATGCTGTCATGAATTTTTTATGAAATATTATGTGATATGTGTTATCTTTTCGTTGATTTGATTCCAGTGTTATGTAAAGAATTTAAGTAGAGTATTATAAAGTTTGTGAACTTTTAATTAAATTATGGTGGTGATTATGATATTCATGTAATTATCAATGGATCTCTTGTGGGGTATTATTTCGAAAAGTATATTTCATGTGTAAAAATTCTCGATTCTGGTTTAATACAAAATGCATATATATTAAAATTCATTGTGTTCTGTTTTTACCCGAATCTGTGTTTGAATATGATTCTACTCGTGTTGAATTGTTATTACAATCCATCTAATCTTGTTTTATTCGTTATTGCAGAAATGATTAGGAAACAACAATCTAGGTAATCTTGTTTTATTCACTATTGCAAAATTGTTATTACAATCTATCTAATCTTGTTTTACGAATCAACAATTAAGAAACAGAAATGATTAGGAAACAGAAATTAAAATATTCTGTATAATGAAATTATGATCATTTATTGAAACAGATTTATATAATGAAATTATGATCATCTATATAAGGAAACAGAGATCATCTATATAATGAAACATATTTATTAAGTTGTATCTTCTTTCTCATATCAGGCAATGGTGTCGCTAACTTCCCGTCTCGAGCACGTGATGGAGCCCATACCTCACCAAATTCATCTCCACCTTCCTCTTCGTCTTTGTCGCAATTGGATCCACCATTTCTTCTAGAAAGATAATGTCAGATGCTACAACAGATCTGGCTACGCTTGTAGCGGTTGCAGTAGCAACTACGTTTGCAGTGTTGGTGGCAGTTTTGCAGCAGCTAATATCTCTGGCGACCATGTGAACTCAGCGGCCACGTTCGGGATGGCAGTTAGGGTTATATTAGTGTTCCTATGGCTATTTTATACTGGATTTCACAGTTGGTTGGGTCTGTAATGGCTTGTCTTTTCTTAAAAGTTACCACCATCGCACAGTATGTACCTGTCCATAGAATCCCACAAGAAATGATTGGGTTCGGAGCATCCATTTTGGAAGGGCTAATGACATTTGGTTTGCTCCACACGGTCTATGTAGTCGAGGACCCGAGACATAGTCCATTGGGAGATTTGGACCCTTAGCAATCGGGTTCATTGTAGGAGCCAATGTATTCGCATCCGAGCCATTTATGTGCGGGTCAATGTACCCGGGTCTGCTCTTGTTGGAGGGAGTTTCAAAAACCATATAGTCTATTGGGTCGGACCTTTGATCGGTGCTGCTCTTGCTAGTATCCTATATGATAATGTGGTCTTTCCAGTTCAAGTACCCAGCATAGCAAATGGAGTTGGGGTTTAATTAAATGCAGGAAAATATTCATTTTATTTTATTTTATTTTGAGAAACAGAAATTAAAATATTCTATATAATGAAATTATGATCATTTATTGAAACAGATTTATATAATGAAATTATGATCATCTATATAAGGAAACGAAGATCATCTATATAATGAAACATATTTATTTACTCTGTATTATAGATGTGTGAATTTATTTCATCAGCACAGAATTTTACGAATCAACAATTAGGATGCAGAAATGATTAGGAAACAAAAATTAAAATATTCTATGTAATGAAATTATGATCATTTATTGAAATAGATTTATATTATGAAATTATGATTATCTATATAAGGAAACAAATTTATTGACATTGTATTAATTTTAGCATTTTTAATTAATTTGCAATGAGGTTTTATGACATCATATGTTGTCATGAATTTTTTATGAAATATTATGTGATATGTGTTAGTTTTTGATTGATTTAATTCCAGTGTTATTTTTTGATTGATTTAATTCCAGTTTCCAAAAATTTTCAATACATGCTTATCCCTTTCCCAATATGTATGCATTCACTAGTAACATACTAGCTCTATATGCAGGATTCAAAAATTAAATGAATTAGATGAATTTTACTTTATGTTTTACTCCATGCACTGTATGTGCAGTTTATTGTTTGATACTTGGAAATAGGCACATAAACCCTATGGTTTGTGGGCTAAACATAGAATTTGAATTTGAATTTATAAGACACTTGTTTAGTGAATATCAGTGTTTGTAGGCATGTGAAATATGGAATTATGGTTTTAAGGTGCACCCATCTTTAATATTTGAATAATTTGAGTTTTGTTCCTATTTATGCAAGCATGCCAATGACAAAATATAATCCTTAATATATTTTTGTTGGGGTTGTTTTGTTGAACGAAGCCCTCATCTAATTAAGTGAGTAGGTTTCCTCACACCCAGTCATAAAGTGATGGGTTCCCTCAAACTAGTCAGCTGCATAGTGATGTTGGATTCTGCCACCAGACATTTGTAAACATGTGGCTTAAAGATATTGCTACTATCTTTGTCTACATCATATGTGTGTAACATACTGTAGAACTGTTCAATGTTTTGTGGATTTGTATAACTATGTAGAGTGTATGGATAGAAACCTACACAATTTTCCACTAGAGAAATTTAATGGCCTCATATTTACATGTATCCTGATACTTGATCAAGTATTAGTTATTCAATAGCTCTCCATAAGCTTATGATTTTCTATGGGATGCATTTTTAATGTTGCTTGGTGCATGATTTATGGAATGCCAATAGGGAGTAGCACATATAGGTTTCTGGTCTTTTTTTTTTTTTTTTTTTTTGAACTAATGTTTCAGTTAGTATGGGTTCTTAAAGGACTAATATGTATATATTAATCTATGTTGTATGTACTCAGATTAAACATCAAATAGAGCAACTAGATTATGTGTTTGAATTTCTACTTATTATCAGGATTACTTTTATAGCAACATCAAATAGAGTAACTAGATTCATATGTTGTATGTACTCAGATTGAACATCAAAATTTTTATTTCATATATATTCGAGTATGCAAAACTAATGATTAATTTGAAAATATTACTTAATTTTGAGTTATATATTTTTTTTTTTTATCATTTTAAATTGACCAATATTTAATCAATACTAATAATTTTTTTTTTCTTTTTGCAAATGGTTTCTGACGTACAAATGTGGATATGACTTTTTTTAACAAGTACGAAAGGGCATTGTTTTTATACCTGTGTCCATATATATAGTGAGTAATTCTATTTTCACACACTACTTTCTCTCTTTCCACACACTTAATGATTTTTTTTGTATTACATTTTTGTCTTAAAATTAAATTACCAAAACATCCCTTTTTATTTGAAAAATCTTGTAGCTCGGCCATTGGAGTTGTTTTAAGCGTTTGAGACATTATTCCCATCTTCATTGACTTTGCTATAGGGTAATTTATAAGCACCCAGTATAATTATGAACAGAAATTTAATTGTGAAGAAAAAACCCAAGTTTTTTATTTCACTAGGACATTAATATTACAAAGCTAATTCAATAAAGAATTCATCAATATCTCTCAACTATCTGAACAAGCCCAAACAATACTTTCAAACCCCCAAAAGAATATTTCTCAATTGCATAACTACTACACATACAGAGCAACTAAAAGATGGCAAACTAGTAGAAGTACTTCAGAACCGTAGCTCCAAACAGAGCCATCAGCAGAGAAGTGAAAGGGAGAGGAAGAGGTGCCGCTGCTGCCGGCAATAACAGTGGTGGCTTGTTAGGATTAGGGTTTGGAAGATGATGATGGTAAGGGTATTTTTGATATGGTAGGATGTGTATTGAGTGAAAGTTGATAATTTAAATTTATTTAGTGTGTGTATTGAGAAAAGATGTGGAAAGAGAGGAAATAGTGCATGGAAATAGAATTTCCCATATATAGTGGTTCGTACAAATTACTTTTTTGGTGTGGTAAATATCTAAAATTTGGTTTGGTAGAAATTAGCATTGAACGTGATACAAATTAGTTTTTGGAGCGGTGGTACAGATTTCCTTTTGGATATTAAATTTGGTTAATCCTCTATTATGTATGAAATTAAATTATTGATGTTGGATTATACTTGGTTCGTATGGAATTTGTATTACATTTAGAATTGGACGTTCAATATGAATTTTTTGGATGGTTAGAAGTGAAATATGTGCACGTTGTTGAATGTTTGACAATATATTCAGTATTGATGGATTATATTATTTATACAGGGTACAGGTTGCACTAATAATGGATAGAGGTGGTTCAGAAATTTAAAAAAAAAAATTAATATAATATTTGGTGACTAAATATGTTGGTAGCCAAAAATGTAATGGCGACTAATAATTTAATAGCAAAAAAGAACCGAATGGCTTTTTGTGACCAAACAGTTAGTAGCTTAAATAAATCAGAATGAGGGGAAGAAACAATTGCCAACTAAATATTTTAGTCACGAAAAACACGGCATCCTTTGGCAACTAAAATGTTTGGTGGTAAAAAATAATGCAATGAAAATGAAGAGGCTTTTGGTGACTAAAGTTTGTAGTTAGTAAAAGTAACGACGACTAAACTATTTGGTTGCTAAATGTATGTATTCTATTGGCTTTTAGTCTCTACTTGTTGAATTTTAGTTTTATGTGAGAACTTTCCATGATTACTATTTTAGTTGCCAAAAGATCACCTTTGCCAACTAACCAAAGTTTAGTAGCCAAGCATTCAATTTCGGCGACCAATAATTTAGTCGCCAAAAGATCAGCTTTCCCGACTAACCAAAGTTTAGTAGCCAAACATTCACTTTCGGCAACTAATGGTTTATTCGCCAAAAGATAACCTTTGCCGACTAACCAAAGTTTAGTAGCCAAACGTGTCACTTTCGGCGACCAAAAATAGTTTAGTCGCCAATACTATCGCTGACAGGGTATAGGCGACGACCTTGGCGACAAAAGAATTTAGTCGCTAATTAGTTTCGGCGACCAAAATGGGACTTTTGGTGACCAATATTTTGGTTGTCAAAATTGTCATTTGCTGTAGTGCTTGTATGTGTGTGTATATGCATATATTTATATTTAAAAAATTGACTATAAACTCCATTTTCAACCATATCCTCTAATTTAAGTTAATATAGAAGATATATTAGCAGTTGACACGCGTGATACATGTGCAATTTAAATAAGGATAAATTACTAATATATCCTACTTTTGAGATTTATTATCCATTAAGTCTTATTAATAAATTTATCAAATTTATTAGTTTATCTTGTTTTTATGAATAAATTTATAGTAATAAATTTATCAATAAAAACTTGTAGATAAATAATTCTAATTAATAGGACTGATTGGCAAATGCTCCTTCAAATAAATGATAAAAATAATTAAATAATATTAAAATATGTATACTGCTCAAATGGTAAGAGTTTTATTTCTTAAACTTAAGGTTCGAAGATGGTGTATATATATATTGGTTATAAATATAGAAATAATGACACATGTCAAAAGGAGAAGACATGGATGTCAAGTTTAGCCTTCACTTAATATAAGAATATAAATATAAATATAAATATAAATAGTATAAATTATATTAAATTTTTTTTAATAATTTTGAAATTATGTAGGATACATTATTATAATCAATCTGCCTCCATACTTTTCAATTTTGTGGTGGTTTGTGAGGGAACATGTAGTTATGTAATGCTAGGAGGCTCAACTATGAAATTTAGAAATAAAAGGAAATTTCTGGGATACAAAATCGATTCGTTTAAATACTGAATTAAATATTCAAATTTTCTTAAAAAATAGTAAAATTTCTAATTTTAATGTTTAAACAATGAAATTCACACACATAATAGTGATTTGTATTCATTGGGCTTCGAATTGATTATGGATGCTTTGAACTTGATTCATTAATCTTAGAAAAATTATTATAAAATTATCGTTTTACTATTAAACAGTCAAACTATTTCATAAGCTTATTATCAATCACTACTGCATCAATCGAGTGCATCATTTATAAGATTGCACATGTTGGAAAGATTTACACAAAGCATCTATGTAACAAAGCAAAAAGCTCAAAATCATGGTATACTTCCAATAATTGTACTCAAATTCTGTAAAATTTTGGCTGAATCATTTGAAAGTTTAGTTGAAAGATTGAATAATTTAGCTAAGAGATTGAAAATTTAGAAAAATAAAAAAAAATAGAATGGGCAAATACAATTAAAAGTAGCAAATTGGGATTGGAATTAGTCATAGAACCACAACCTTTATTGGATAAAGAAATGTTTTTATTGAAAATCTTTCTCTTTTCACCTTCTTTCTTTCTGTATTCTTACTAAATTATTTTAAAATTAAATTCTTACTCTAGTAGCAATATAGAACAGAGGACAAGATGGCCATATATAACTCTGAAACAATGGTGTTCTCTCCCATTGCTCTTTACTGAGAAACACTCATCTGTCCTGTGTTCCATGTTTGAATTTGTGCAACAACTCTAACCACAGTTACTACTTAATTCTAATAGAATTCTAATTAAAAATCAACTGACAGTCAATGTAGACAAACACAACAGAATCTGCATTTAGAGAAAAAAAAACAAAACAAAACTTGAATTCAGGACTTGTTGAAAATTAGAGCTCACACCATATTAAAGTCACTCTAATGTATATATCAATTGCCAACAAGGTGAGAGAAATGAGTAAATGAAGATCAACATGAAAACTCACAATGGTATTAGTACTATTATGATGATCATATTTTATTACCGTGTTTTTGTAATGGCAATCAAGAAACAGTGGCATACATCATAATCTGGTGGATAGTTTGATATTCCATTCATAAATAGTCTTACCATGGTAGGCTTTCTGGGAATGAAGAAAATCTTCTTCATATAAAATATCTTGGGGTGTAGGTCGAGAGTAATAATACCTACTAAGTCCGGTTAAAGCCATGCGGGATGTTTGTTTACGGAAATAGGCTTTATTTATACATTGGATGTCCTGAAAATTATTCTTAATTTCAAGAATATGAGAGGGTGACAATTCATTATCCTCATCCTCATCTAGAGATTGCTGGTTATGCTGACTGCTTAACATATTGATTTGAGCATCGGATTGTCCTAGTTTCATATCTTTGATTTTATTTACAAGAACATCCAGAAATTCATTATCGTGTTTAACTGACCTTAGTTTGAAATTAGAAACTTATGAGGGTGGTTTAATATTAACGAGATGTATAAGTTCTGGTGCAGGTTTCTTTTGGTCAGTGTTTTGAACCTGAATTAATTTTGTTATAGATGTTTCAATTTGGTTTAATTGATTACCTACTATTTGTAAATGAAGATCTTTGACCCAAATAATGTCCCCTTTTTTAGATCCATTTGGTGGTTTTACAAAAGCAGTAATGTGTAAAGATTGACTGGAATAATTTACCCGGGTGCTAATTCTATAGATAAAGGAGGAGGATGTACAGATTTAATGGTTTGACCATCTGTAGTAATCCAAGATTTCTGTAAGTCATCTAAAACATTTAATTCTAATGATGAAAGATACTCCATTACAATTGCATATTCATAATACCATTCAACAAAAGGTTTCATAATCTGATATTTTTCAAGATGAAAATAATACTGGTTTTTAAGGTTTTCAAGTTCTGGAAAACTATGGATCTTAAAATACCATGTCCTAAATTCCTGGTATTTGTCTTGTATAAAATTCTGGTTTAATTGTTTTCTTATGTCACTACCTGGTGTAAAATCCATTATATTTCAAAATTCATGTCACTAGCTGTTGGGCTGTAAGGCCTTCTGTTTTCATATACTTCATGAGGTATTTGATTTTTTGATACATGGATTCCCTGTATGACAGGGTCTGCTAGAGAGTCACTAGGTGGTCGACTTGGTGGTCTAGAGGACATACCTTGTAACACAGATTCTACTGGTTCTGAATATGATTGTCTAGAAGACTCCGAAAGATCTACTCTACAAAAGGGAGCAGTTCTAAAGCTGGCACTAGACATGCTTTTGCTTAAATGTAAAGGTTTCTGGAATTTGAAATAGACATTACCTTCTTGTTTCTGGATAACATCTTCTAAACTCTGACGAATTATTAGTCTAACTGGTACTGCATATAACCGAAATTCTTAATTTTATAAAGAGCATAACTATTTAAGATTAAAAAAAAAATGATGTTCAATTTATAAATCCAGTGATGTGATAATCAATTAGAATATTAAAGGTAATATTCTTTCTTATATCTTCTCTAATCATCTACCAATCATATCACTTACACATCATTGAGTCTATAAAATGAGTCTAAAAAATGGGTTTATATTAGGGGTGATCATGGATCCGACCAAACCAACTAAATCCAATTGATTTTAGACGAATGCGTGTCTTTCGGCAAATGGATGCAGATGAAATATTTCAAAATCCGTGGATAAGGTTCGGATGGCGGATCAACAATCTTGCACTCACATGAACCTAATCCGCTCGTAGATGAAGTTTAAAAAGAGAGAGAGAGAGAGAGAGAGAGAGAGAGAGAGAGAGAGAGAGAAAGAAACTGCTAACAAGTAATAACATAGAGTAGAAATAATAAACTATATTTTTGTGAAAATGAAAACCAATACCTTAAAAATATATATGCGTGGTGTCATGACTTATTATAAATAAATAATACATATTTTTTTAGATTACTAGTTATTGAAAATTATAAAAGTTATGAATTATAATTCAAAAAAAAAATGTCCAAAGTTTATAAAGTTCAAACCACCAAACTGATCGCATCCATTCGCCAATCTACACGGCCCGTTCAATCCACATCCACCAAATCGGTGGATGGATGGGGATTAATTTTTTTCAATCCACCTAATTTTAAAATGATGGCGAATGGAATGCCACCCGACCCTACTCGATCCGCGATCACTCCTAGTTTATATATTATTTTTCTTTTATAAAATAATTATATTTAATATTTGCTCCACGACTTTTCATGTCATAAATTTTTCTTTCCAGTTAAAGTAAAATTTTAGAAAAAAAATAGTAAAAAAATCATTTTTATGGATATTTATGATATTAGGTTCAAAAAGTGATCTATTTTGTTAGTAAATGACATGATAATAATAAAAAATTATGAAAAAAACAAATTTTTATTTTTAAAAATTTTTTTTTTCATTTTTACAATTTCACACACCAACACCGCCGAACACTCCTTCGATAATGGTCGAAAAAATTGTTATTGATGGTTGTCATAATTTATACAAATAAGCAAATAAAAATGTTAAAGGATCTAAAAATATGAGATATTTGATAAATTTTTTGAGATTTCTAACATTACTTATAAGTAAATTATATAAACAAATGAGTAACATGGGTGTAGACACCCCATTTTTGACCGCCCTTAAGACTTGGACACTACTGATGGTTTACTTGGTGGAGAAATATGTGCAGGGCAAAAGTTCAGTTTCTTCGGCAAGGAGAGAGACAAATCTCAACTTCATACCCCTTTTGGACCAAAACAATCTTGATCAAAAGATTTTAGACCTTGAAACCCTCTCTTTCGAAATGTTTTGAAAATAAAGTTTCTACGATGTTCCGACACTCGCATTTTGTTAAATGTCGCGCTTTTCGGTAAACCGAGCAAGGACAAAGTGGAAATGAATGAAAGAGAGATGAAATATTTGAAAAATCTTTCAAAACACTTTGTTTAGGGGTTTGGAGTTGAAGAAAAGAGGAAAGGAGAGAAGAAAACTAGTTTAGGAGAAGTTCGGCATGAATCCGAGTAGGACCAAAACTGCGCGGCTTCACCAAAACAGGCATAACTTTTTTCACAGTTGGAATTTCGATGCAAAGCTGCCACCATTAGAAAGCTTACTTCCGGGGATTCAATTTGGAATAAGAATGACCTGAAAAGGAGTTCAAATGAAGGAGTTATGGCCATTTTAAGTTGGACCTGGAAAGCAGAATTTTCTTGCCGACCAAAAAAACTAGCTGGCCGACCAGAGAAAGTGGCTGGCCGACCACTTTCTCTAAAAAACTGGTTGGTGACCTTCCTGAAGATTTTGAAGAGTCTGTGGATGCCAGCTGTGCCAGCTGGAGGGCACAGACTGCATATGAAGGGATTGGATCCAAGCTCTAAGCTTCTCCAAGAAGCTTTAGTTTATGTTTTTCTATAAGAGAGGGTCTCCCTCTCCATTCCACAGGTTCTGAAGTTGGCCAAGAGTGATAGATACATCTCCCTCTCTATATTCTTCTCTCCTTCTATATTGTGTGCCTTAAAGAGTGTTATTCCTTCACTTTTGCACTATAACTCCTAGCCACACACCACCATATTTGAGCTGAGATCCTTGGAGGTGGTTTTTGGGTCATTAGAGTTGGTTTTGGGCTGGAGGAATTGCTGTTGTTGCAGTGCTTCAAAGGTACCCCATTTTCTTCTCTTTAAGCTTTGTTTTTGGTTACTCTCCTAGCCATATTTGCATGATGATTTGAGCTTAACTTTCTACTAGAAAAAGTTCTATTTTTCAGTCCTTGTGATGTTTGTTTAAGGCCTCTTGGGTGTTGAGGGTCTTCTACCCTCTTGCATGCCTTATTTGGCCTTGTTTTGTGCCATGCCTTAAGGCCTTCGAGCTAGTCCTTTCTTGGCCTTTTAACCACTGAAATCTAATGGATTTTTAATGGTTGGCATGTGGTTTTGAGGTCCTAAATCAGAAAGGGGTGATCCCCTCTCTTCTTGTTTTGTTTGCTTGCATTATTGGCCTATCAAAGGAGCATGTATCCCTTTACTTTTGAGACTTGGTTCAGGCACTTTTTTGTGACTTTTAGGACCTGCCTTAATTCTGTCCATGGCTGGTTTGGTCACCTTGTGCATGCATCTAGTATGTGTAGTGTAATCCCATTTGTGGCCCATCAAAGTAGCATGTCTTGCTAGCATGTGTTGACTCCATTTCAGTGGATTTTTGACCATCATTTGGCATGTCATAACTCTGTCTAAAGCTGTTTTGGTTGTCTCTTGAGCGGCTCATGTACTTGTAGAACAAATCTTGCTTACTAGCTTTCTATGCATGATGTTTTGGCTCATCATTCTAGCATATTTTGGCTATGCTCCAACATGATTTTATTCATATTTTGGCTGTACTAGGACTTTTTTGGGCTGCCATGGTCATATCACTCATGTTTTGTATAGTTATAATGCAAATGCTTTGGCTAGTCTTGAGTTTTAAGGTCCCTAGCATGCTATATTTGTGATGTTTGCATACCTTGGCATCATTTGGCATGGAATTTTAGAGCTTATATCTTTGCCATACTCTCATGTTTATCACTCTTTAATTGTATTTGAGAGTTGAGCTTTGTGCCTTGCTTGCAAGCCATCATTTGGGCATGCTTTTTCTTGCTTAGCATGCTATCATTTCAGTCCATTTCAGCCACTATTTTGACCTGCATTAGGTCTGTTTTGAGTGCTTTAGGTCATTTGAGCATTGCTTGGTATGGTTGTAGTGTAAACCCCTTGACTAGCTTTGTATTTCAAGTCTCTTAGCATGCTTTATTTGAGCTATTTGCATGATATGGCTTCACTTTGCATGTAATTTCAGAGCATATAGACTTGCCATGCTCCCACTTTTGTCACCCCTTGAGTGCCCCTAAGGGTTGTGTTCTTGTTGCCTAGCTTGTGGACCAATATGTGTGCATGTGTGTCTTGCCTTTTGGTACCTTAGTCTTGGTGTTATGGCCACTGATTTGGGCATGACTGAGGTCAGTCCATTTTTGGTTTAAGTCCATCGAGCATTGTGTATTCCATATGGTTCATTGCGTTGTGTATGCCATGTCCATTCGCATTGTGTATGCTAGTTGTTGTTCATATTGTTGCATGCTTATGTTGTCTTGCATTGAGTATGCATGCATTAGCATAATTTGCATGTCATTAGCTTTGTTAAGTTAATCATGTCACATTGCATTGAGTGGGCCATGTGGTTCTTAGCATTGTGCATTGTGCATGCCATTGGCATTGAGTATGCTAAGTTACATTGCATTGCATGTTTGCATGCTTGTCCCTTGCATGTTGTTTGCATGCTTGTTTTGTTGCATTGCATGTTTGCATGTTGAAGCCGCGTTGTGTATGCCATGTTTTGTTGCATCGTGTTTGGAATAGGAGTTAGTCCAAACACGAGAAACAAGGGACGTTTCATACTCGAAGTGATGAAACGTGCCTCAATTCTCGGTCGCCGACACTCTTGACTATACATGATGGAGTTTTAGGCTTTATGTGTTCGTGTGTGCATTCATTTCATATTGAGTTGTGTAATTTGGCTCCTGGGCCATCATCCATCGAGATGCGTGATTGGTGGCCCGAGGGTCGAGAACTATACTCCCTTGAGCTTATGTAATAATAGAGAGGGTGGTTGTGCATATACGTGTTGCAAATACTTTGCCATGCCCCTTTCTTGCTCTCTGTTGTAGCAAACCAGAAACCAGCAGCAAAACTGGTCGGCCGACCAGATAAAGTGGCTGGCCGACCACTTTTTCTGGTTTTCACCACAAAAAACTGGTCGGCAGGTGGTCTCCAATGCCAACAACTGGTCGATAGCATCCCTACAGATTCCCAAGGTGGAGTTTCATCTCTCTGGAGCTTGGTGCAAGTTTCTGAGATCAATTGCAAACAGAAGCAAATCAGGGCGTCGCGAGGGATTTCTGAAAAGACGACTCGAGCATGCATGTATCCTTTGTCATCCAAGGCAGAGCTGAGGTAGCCTACATCACATAGTTTGCATGCTTATTTAATTGCTAATTTAGTTGATTTGTTAACTAGTTAGTGTTGTGTAATAATTAGCTGTAGCTTGTTATTCATTCTGTTGTGTAATAACTAGTTTAATTAGATTAGCTTAGATTAGCTAGTTGGTTCTGTATTATTCATTCGGACCCTCCGTCGAGAGGGCACAACTGTTGTAAATAAGTGTGCGTGTGTGTGATGCATGTCTTCTAACCCCCATTTCTTTCTCCCTTTTATTTACCAGCTTATGGTGGTTAGTTTTAGGGCATGTTTCAATTAGCATTCTTATGCTCACATGTTTGTATCCATTCATCTGTCCTGCATGCACCGGGCTCGGCGCATCATGCTAACTGCATTGTATTTCAATTCCTGTTTGAATACATGTATCAAATTGCATTTCACATGACATTTTAGAATAGCCGAGCCTATCTTAGTTGCATTTTGTATGTGTTGCATTAGGCATTCTTGACATAGCTAGGATCGTGCATTGATTTCTAACATAGCTTTTGTTTTGGCTCGAAGTACTCGGTAAGTGTTTATCCTTTAGCATCCTTGCATGTGTGTGAGTGATTGCCATGATAGCATGCGTGCCATGAGGCTAACTACTTATGTGATATAACTGCCTGAATGCTTGTGGGTGAAGGTTGGGTTACTTGAATTGGAACAATTCATTGATTGCGAGTTTTAAGCCCACTTGAGAGTGGCAAATCACCATGTTTTCTAAGCCCACTTGAGGGTGGCAAAATCCGCAATTTAGCCTACTTGCGAGTAGCAAACCGCTTTCAAAAACAAACACGAGATGCTTTGTTCCAACTCAGGCGATCCAATCTATACTTGTTTGCCGTGCGCATAACATATTAATTCTAGGTTAAATAACCGGAATAAGAGCGCGTGTGTTTTCAAAAACAACATATCATGTTAGTAAAGGCCGATCGTTGATCAGGCGAGCGGGGGTGCTCATTGCATGACCTTCCCCTCTTGTACCCAAGTTCCCGAGCTGAGACAACTTTGGTGATGACGGACATATGGCTTAGGCACGAGTCAGGGTTTCCTAAATTCTCCAAAAATAAAATATTTAGGTGGCGACTCTGTATCTGGCAAAGCAGTCCATGTTTGGCACTTCTTTCTAAAAATCAATTTTTTAAAACGATTTGCCAGATTTGGACTCTTTGGTGATTTATCGATCTTACATTGCACTTTGTGAGATTAGATTCAGAACCGTGACATTGAGTCTGAACTATAGTGAGCCCAAAGAACAAAACAGGATTTTCCCAGGACGTTCGACGCGTCTACAATGGGACATATAGGTAATTTTTGAGTGATGATAGAGAGCACTAGAGTTGGAGCTCTAATGCCAACTCTAGTGATATGGCAATACATAAAATTATTATATATATAAAAAAATAAAAATAAAAATAAAAAAACATTGATTCAATGTTCTAAATTTGCAACACTAATGCCAGCTCTAATGAGCTAGCAGTGCAAGGAAAAAAAAAAAGAAAAGGCCAAACTATCACATCAGTGATGGGGTCCACGTCAGCGCCACGTCATTAGTGTTCTGAAGCATTTTTCAAAAAAAAATATGCAACATCACAAGCCAAAACATCAAATCATAAGGTGAGACCCACCTTTAAAACTCCCTTTAGAGCTCCTCATTTAGAGGTCTCAAACATTTTTTATAAATAAATAAGACTTCATTTGGAAAGAAGGGTTGGGTTGGGTTGGGTTGGGGACTATTGTAACCACAAAAAGAAAAAATAGACTTTTTAGCCCAATAAGACAAAACATCACATCCAACTCATAATCATTACATTCTTTGTCTCACAAAAAGTCAAAAAGGCCTTTCCAAACGAGACATTTTAGTCTTAAACTGGGTTGTTTGGGATGAACTATATAAGTGAACTTTTTGACTTTTTGGATTAAAAATAGAGGAAAAAAGATGATTGTTTGGGGGTAACTTTTTGACATTTTACTAAAAAATGTGTATTAAATTATTGTATAAAATAAAAAAAAATTATTGTATTACCCCTATGCCCTATGCGTACTGACAGTGTTGATTGAAGAACCAATACGAATTGCTTTGAAATGCGATGGTGTCTTCAGAACATATATATATATATATATAGGATGAGGCTTCCTGGGTACTGTTGGGCCTGTGAGGGCCCACTATGGGTCCCGTTTCGATAATTTGAACTGATCAATATGTAGAACTCGTCGAATACTATATGCTTGTAAAAAATCACATTGATCGGATATCGATAGCTATGTGATCAAATCAGTTTTGTATAAAAAAAAATGGACGGTGAAAAACACACACATTCAGCTGAGGAAGAGAAAGGGAGAGCAATGTGAGCTTGGGAGGAGGAAGGAAGAAAAAGAGAAGAAGCTTTGTCCAACTCTAGCAATCCTCGGCAAGAGAATAAGCTTCAACACAACCTATTCTTTTCTTTTCCCTACTAAATACATGTTATTAGACGCTTAGAATATTGGTTTCATATGTTTATGCATAGGGTTCTTGTGTTTAAATAGAAGAGATAGAGTTTTGTTTGTTCTTTGTTGAAGCATACTCACAAATTTCTATCCATTTGATACATCATTTTTAAAGGCACACCTTCAAACTAAAAATCTGATTTATTAGTACATTATTTGACATGTTTTTATCATAAGAGAAGTGTAAAATTACCCATGATTACCCCCTTTTTCTTACAACTCTTTTTGTTTTAAGTTTTGTGTACAAATTATCATTATTTTCAGCCAATTTTAAAAGTTTCTAGAAAAATTCAAAAAAATCCCCTTGAACTCATTTTTGTGTCAAAACCTTCCTTAAAGTGTTAACTTTCAAGAAACAATTGGTTTTATTGAAAATGAATGAGTTGTTTGAGAGAAAAATTGATTTTCGTAACGGCCGACGAATTCGAACAAAGCTAGGGTATTTCATTAATAACTAAAAATCTAAAAAAGCTATCCCACTTCCGTAAATTGATTTTGAAATTTGACAATTCTCTACAAAACTAGAAAGGCCAAATTTTGGAAATTATTAAAAATTCCACTTTGATAGTCATCTTTAAAGTAATTCAAATATGGAAATTTGTTCTTATTAATAGTTTCATACTCTTAGTTAATTGAATATGTATCTTATTGTTGGTTCAAGCTTTAGTATGTCATCCACATATGTTTGTGGTTATGTTTCTTTAAATTTGTTCCTTGAAATGTTTATACTTGTGTAATAGTTATTACTTTAATTGCTTGTTCTAACCCAAGCATAACGTACTTAACTCAATGGAAAACTAAATAGAATGATAATGGGTTTGAGCTCACTTGTTATATTTTGGAAAGATGATTGTAATTGTTGATTCGGCAATAAAAGGATTTCGGTATTGAATTGATGGTGAGACGTGTTCCCTTTAAGTTAAGTCTTGCACAAGCAGTTTGTGACGTCCCCAAAATCAAGAACATTAGAGAATATATTAACAAATAAATACAAGATTTATCTGAGGTCACAAGAGTACGAAACGTCACTAATAAGTCCTTTGACTAATAACCAAGTAAGATCCCAGGAAGGTTGGAGGAGTCAATATAGCCTCCCTTCTAAGTCCAACCATCTTAGGTAGTAAAGCTACCTTTTTGACAAATCTTGACAAAGTATTAACACAAGGCTTACATGAGTTGATGGAGTATAAGGATAGGTTACAAATGATATATATATAATAATTACAAAAAAAATCATGTCTTAAATACAACAAGCGATTAATCACTTACAATCTCAAAACGTGTTTAAAAAACTAGTTCCTAACTCTCATAGGGTAGCCATACATCTTCAAATACTTCAGCTTTACCTTTGACCGATCTAATAATCTTCAATACCTGGCATGAAACGCCATGAGCTTTGAATGCCCAGTAAACGCACACACACCCCGTCCCTTTTTCCCAATCCAATACACCATCACAATTATAACAAGCAAGTAATGAAGCATGATAATCATTCAATAATAAAGGATTACAAGGTTAGATGTTAGTAATCTAGAAATCCCCCAAAGATATTTCATCCTCCCAACCACAAGAATTAGGCACCGAACTATTCAGAACTCTCCCATTTTGCTGCTTTGCGGACCTTACCACGGATGCCTGCAATGGTTATGTTGGCGGTATATTTTATACAAACCAATCACAACCTGGCACGTGGTTCATAAGGGGTAATTTGGAAAATCGGTGAAGGTCTCTAGTCATCAACAGACACGTGGCAACTTGTATCAATGGCGATGGACATTCGAGGCATGACAATAGTCAAGATACACAAGGTGATGTGCCCAAATGGTTTCCTACAATTTAAATTCAAATTCAAGAGGGAAGCCCAACTACAAAAGTGGTATAATGGATGCAAACTGTTCAAAGCCATGACCAGTGATCATGGAGATTACTTCGACAAGTTATCTATTTCGATGGTTATCAGCCACTTTGACGGTTATCATCAGAGCCTATAAATAGAGAAGAATGTCGATAATAAAAGGCCTCGGAACCATATCCAAAAGCCAGTTTAATTTGCTTCATATTTTCCTATCTTTTACATTTTCAGTCCTTTATTTTCAATCATTTATTTCTTGTTCTGCACTTCTAATTCCTATGAGTAGTTCTAAGATAGTCTATTGTTGTAATCCCCTTCAAAGCTGTGAGAGTGCGAAGGTACAAATTGTAAACTCTTGGTTATTTTATGAAATTTGATTTCTGAAACTATTTCTTCTCCTTTTCTTTTATTTTTGTGAACAGTGTTCTGAATTTTCTCCTAAAAACAAGCCACCAATAAAAGTCATCTTCATTGAGGCCAAAAAGAACTTCGAAGCAATCATCTGAATAATTGGTTAGCATTTACCATTGTTGTAAGGACATACTGATCCTTGTTGGCACGCTTTAATTACATTTCTAACCTTCAAAAGCCAAAAAAAGCCAATAGGTACATACCGCACAACGCCATCAATAGACCTCAAAAGGGACAGCGAAAAGAAAAAGGTTTTATCATCCCGAATCCAACCTTATTTTTCTAAAAAAAAGTTTTATCCTCCTAAATGTCCCATCTGGACCCAACCTTATCTCACTAAATCAAATCATCGCAAGAGTCAGAATACATCTGTTCCATTCTAGGGTTTATGAGATAACCGCTTGCGCAAGACATAACCTTTAATTAGGGAGCACATCCCATCAATCCATACATAACACATTATCATCTCTTCATTATTCAAGTGATCAAAAACCCAATACCACCCCAATTAAGGATCTTGTTGAGTTAGATAATATCCATATAAGCATGAGCATCATCAAATGAAGAAGATAAGAAACATAACCATAACATATGAGATATCATACCAAGACATGATTATATACTAATAAGCATATTCATGAAGACAAGAGCTTAGAATACCAATGCAAAACTAAATTTCCATATTCGGTACCATTTAAAGATTAAAATCAAAATGACCATTTCAGATTTTTTCTGAGCATAGCCTTCCTATGGTTCGTAGACAATTTTATCTAGTTTTTAGAACATTTTTCAGAAATGGAATAGCTTTTCTAGATTTTTAGTTATTTAAGAAACACTCCAGCGCTGTCCAGATTCATCAACCGTTACGAAAATCGGATTTTCTTACAAACCGCTCACTCTTTTTCAATAAAACCAATTTTTCTTGAAAGCTAACTCTTTAAGTAATTTTTTGACATATCACTGAGGTCCAGGATATTTTTCTACATGTTTCTAGAATTTTGAAAGTTGGCTATAAAACTGGTTTTTCGTGCATAATACTCAAAATACGAAGATTGGTGTTTTCACTTCTTTTATGATGAAAACATACTAAATAATGTATCAATAACTCAGATTTTTAGAGTGATGGCATGCCTTTAGAAATAATGTGGGATATGGAAAGAAAAATGTAGTTTTGCATCTATTAAGAGGAACTATGAGTAGAAGAATGATCAAAGCCCAATTCATCAACTTTGAACACATGAACACCATTAAAACACATCTTAAAATATGATTTTAAACTCCTAATAACATGTATTTGAAAAGGGAAATAGAAGGAGAGATGGTGATGTGGTTTACTTGTTGCCTAATTGAAGAGTTTTCACAAAGGTGCTTCTCTTTTTCTCTCCTCTACCACCAAAGCTCTCTCTCTCTCTCCCTCCCTCTCTCTCTCCCTCGGCTAAATATGTAAGTGTGTGAGTGTGTTTTGTGCTCAAAAGTGTAGAGAGAATTGATGTATTTATAGGGAAAAAAAAAAAGAAAAGAGAGAGAGAGAGAGAGAGAGAGAGAGAGAGAGAGAGAATGGTGAAAAGTCCAAAATGTCCTTAGTTCCAATTCAATTGAATAGGCTTGGATTTAGTTAGGATGGAATAGAATGTATGATGATTAGAGCCTTAATTACACCTTTAAACATGATCTAGTTAAGGTTTTGATTAATCAAAGTTGAATTGGTTTCAAGTACAATCTATATATATCAACATATATTCAAATTTGTACCATCAATCAATTTTTCTTCCCTAAATCAAGCAATTTGTCCCCAAAAGGACATCACATATATCCATGCATAGCATAGCTGGCCTTGGGGAGTGGATTTTGAGGGGATTTCTTTTGATTATTTGTGTACAATATGAAGATATTTTGTGTACAAAATTATTTATTTAAGAAAGGTACAAGTATATATATATAATGGTACTAGTTTGGAGTCAACATGTGATTCAAGAAAAATATGAGGGCCAAAATCTTAATTTATTAATTCGAATATTTAATTAAGAGTAGTATTTAATTTATTTAAGGTCTGGAAATTTAATTCGATCAAAGTTTCTTTGTTTTGAATTAAATGGTGAATTGTATTGAGAACTAGAAACCTAGGGTTTCTTATATAGAAAATATACTTGGAAAATTAATTTAATTATTATTAGGGTTTTAGAAATGGTTCCTGAGTTTCGAGTTCAATCAGGTTTTTCGAGTTTTCGGTTAGGGCGCATGTTCAACTCTGTAACTAAAATTGAAGACAAATAAGGATTTGAGGGTCTTTATTGAAATAATTCAAAAGTCAAGAACTTAATAGGTTTTACAAAGGTTAGGGGCCTCACACAATTGTCACATTAACCCTATGATGGAACAAACATATTTGGACTCTATGAGGTGGTTTGTTTGGGTGAGATAAGATTGGGTCCACATAGCGACTCGGGTTAAAACCTGACTTTTTTTATTATTGGACCGGGATCTGGTGATCATGGTTATTGTTTATACTCCTTGTTGCCTTGTTGTAGTATGGATCGGTTTTTGGAATCATTCGATTGTGTCGTGAACAGGTTAGGAGTTTGTTTTCCAAAAGAGTTTATGTCTGTTTTTCTTCAGGTTCGCTCGAGCGATCTTTGGTTCCCTTCAATATTTGAGTTTGCATTCTGAACTTCTGAAAGGGGTGTGTTCTTCGCTTGAGCCATGGATTGGTCGCTCGGGTGATCTCTTGCAGGTTTGAATTACTGGGAGGGTGTTATTATGCACTCGAGCCTTGAGTTGTTCACTCGAGCAAGCGGTGATTTGGACGCTCAAACGGTCTGTGCGTATATTAGTACGGGAAAAAGATTTTTTCAATCACTTTTTGATCTCTCTCTATCTCTCTCTAAAAGTTAACTTTACCAAATTTCTTTACTATCTCTCTTTAGTTCTTGTCTAAACACCTCAAATACACCCAAGTCCATTGATCTCGCTGCCCTAGTGCTTTGGAGAAAGTGTAGAGCTCATAAAGGTAAACATTTTAATCGATGAAGTCTTCATTTTTTATTTCATCTAAAGTTAGGTCTTGTTCTCTTCTTTTTCTACTCTTGAGGTAGGGATTGCTTCAATTTCCTTGTATGATTCTTAGTTTTATGAGTTCCTTGAGAAGTATTCTGATTTGGGAGTGGGGGGTTTGATTTAGGGTTTGGTTTGGAAATATAAAAGAGTGGGGGGTTCTCAAATGGGTTCTTGAGAAATGTTGTGAAAATGAGTATATTGTTGAGTTGTGTTGAAGTATTGCAAATCTCTCCTTTAAATGTGTTTTGAAAAAGAATAGATGTTTTATTTGAAATCATTGGTTTGACCTAAGAAAAAAGAGAAAGGATGTTAAGTTTTTGAAATAATAAAATGAGTGTATCTTTGATGAAAAGAAGGGAATTGGATATGTATTATCATTCCTACATTGAGATTGTGAAATTATAATTATTGTTGGATATCTATCTTTTGTATAGAGATAGCTATTTTAGGCTATCGGTGGATGATAGCTTTAATTGATGTAGAAATTGCATGAGGATTAGGTCAATTTGAACCAACTATTCATACATCTTGCATTAATACAAAGAAACGAAGAGGTTTTTTCTGACCCAAAAAAAATTAAAAATAAAAAATCTGAAAAATTACCTACGCCACTACTTAATACAACAAAAATACATTTGATATACATATATAAAGAGTTACTGTTTTTGTTGTTGAATTTGGTGAATCTTGTTAGGGGGTGTGTGTCACGCCCCAAACCCGCCCCTAAAAGTTTGGGCATGACCCATTCGAAATCAGACACTAAACCTGTTATACATATCATACGGGGCCTGGACGGAAGCATTCAATAATATAAAATACATAGAAGAACATCCATTGAGCTACTTCTAACATGCCAGGATCTCAACATCACACTAAGTAAATATTATACAGACATTTTACATCCATATGCCTCGACTCAACCCCACAAATAGGCACATAACAAAAATAATAATGAAGAAGGAATTATTTACAATCAACCCAAAAATAGACATCTAATGTATAAATTGAAACTCGGCAAAACTTTATAAACGAACGACTTCAGGTGGTGCCTGGACGCCTCAAGGTTGACAAGAGGAATACAAGCTTTAAAGGTTGGGACTGAACTCGATTGGCTACCTCTGAAATGAACAGAGACAAAATACGTAATGAGCGAACTCGGTGAATAATAGTACATAAATAATGTGATATTTAACCCGAATAACCAAACGTGTAATCAGAGGTACATATGATTAACTACATGTCGTGATTATTTCCAAAATAGCCATAGTCCAATTTCTTAATGTAATGGCTTTAAGCCCGGTTTATCTGTAATGACCATAGGCCTACAGATCTGAAGCGACCATGGGTCCGTAATAACAAGAATAACGTAAACAACGAAATAGCGTAAATAACAAAAATCACGAAATGACAGAACGCATAAGCGTGCTAAGAAATAACAGATGTATGGATTCAAGAGGTGGCTCAGACGATTCCAGAGGTGGCTCCCACCAAAGTGTAGCACTTCGTCGCATGACACTTTGTTCCATACCGTAAATATTCATATCTCAAACATAGTCTTATCGTAAATGTAGTCTTATGCATTTCAGATTTCAAACCATTTTCGTAATCATTTTCATAATCATTTCCATATTCAGATTTTGCATAAGATTATATGTGGTACACCCATTAGCCATCGTAATGTAGGTCCAAGACCACAATGTAGGTCCAAAGACCACAATGTAGGTCCGAAGACCACAATGTAGGTCCAAAGACCACAATGTAGGTCCGAAGACCACAACAGTGTAGGTCCAAGACCACAACAGTAGGTCCAAAGACCACAAAGTTGATACCAACACCACTATTGTTGTTACCCCGGGCGAGGGCCATAGGCCACTAGATTGTTACCAGGCGAGGGCCATCCGGACTAAGGGTGCCACAAATACTTTTTAGAAACTGGATATTCGTTCGTTCATTTTCAACATATCATAGCCTTTCAAGAATCAATCATTTCGTTTCATGGTATACTGAAAACATATAACTTAAGTTTACAGAACGTTGCTGATAACTGAATGGTAACATTAATTATCAATAGCAAACAAAACATATGATACAATGTTTCCTTGTGGTTCTTTGTACACAGATATACTTGTTTCGTAATTAGCAGAATCTTAACATTACCCATAATCCGTAGGTAAATCAGACCAATTCATAAATCAACTTCATAGTGTTAATAGTTGTATGCAATTCTTATGTAGAAGTATAGGTAATTCTTAGGATGGTACATTGACAATAGTCATTAGTCATAACTCAAAATACAGATTAAGTTCAGGATCATACCGGTGTGTGATCACTCTTTTAAGGGCCCCATCAATTCCCAACCAACCCACACTTGTTAACACCTTAACTCACGGAGGTTAGAATGACAATAACAATTACGACTTACGGTAAATAACATATGGTTGAGGTACTATTTCTCACAGTGTTTGGCTGTTTTGTCCGCTCCTGTCGTTTTCCCTATTCAATTGTAATACACAAAGAAATCGGATCACAAAACTTATTTCGTTCTTAATTAATTCCCTTTATCCAAATTACATCTCATTTCAACACTCCACAATTGAGTTCATGTCATCCAGATTCTTACTAAATCAATTTCCTAATTTTTCCTTTACATTATTACATGAATTCCAACATAATTCAAACACAACTTATTATGATCCTCACAATTCAATTCAAAGATTATTAACGTAACTTAACATAACCAACGCAATCCCACATAATTCAAATTAAATTGCTAAGGCTCAATTTACATCATCTACATCATCAATAAACCCTTCCCCCCAATCTCCTTCCTCACTAAGACATGATTCACAAAGCTTCTAACAAGTTCATTCGCAAAATTAAACATAATTTCCAAGTATCACCAAATTCCAATTAAACTTGTATATACATAATTCAATACGTCAATTTCATTATTCTACATTCAATTTGGGTTAAATCTTTGGTTATCATCCTTAAGAAACTTAGGGTTTCAAGAAAATAATGAGATTTCAAGAATAATCAAACTTATTAACCCAACACTATTTTTCCATCAATTACACATCTAGGACTCATAAACCATTATTTAAACCCATCAATTAACTCCCAATATCTTCAAACCATAAAACCCCCAATGTTCAAACCCCAAAATTCCCAAAATCTCATAATTCCTTCCATATACATAACATAAATGAAAACTTGCACCATTATACCATGAAGACATCTCCAATCTATCTATGGATGTAAATATTAAAGAGTCTTCAACCCTTACCTCAACAATCAAGCAAAAGGGGTGAGCTTGAGAAGAAACTTTCACCAATCCAAATTTTAATCGGGTAAAAACATTGATCCTCCTTAGTTCTCCATCCTACATGCCAAAACCATGGTGGATTGTTGATAGAAATGGGTGAAATCAAAGGTTTGAGAGTTAGGGTTTTGGACTAAGGCAAAGAGGAAAGAAGAGGATTGAAGAAAACATGGAAAAAGATCCCAAAAACCAGTTTTTAACGCTGCTGTCCCGTAATTCCTGTTCGAGCGGACGATTTACGCTCGAGCGGACTCGCCTCAAGACAGATTTCAAAACTTTGAACATGTATAACTCTCCCATCCGAACTCCGTTTTAGGTCGTTCTTGTGTCCAAATTGAAGCCCCGGAAATAAGCTTTCCAATGGTTCAAACCTCACATCCAAATTCAAAGTGTGGAAAAAGAAAAGGGCAAAAGAGTGGCAGCTGTTCGAAAAATAACTATCCAAATTAAATTCTTTGATCCAATCTTACTTTACCATCATACTACCACCTCAACCAATACTCCAAAATAAGATAAGAACATTCCAAATACATTAATAAAGGATCAAAAACGAGCCCACGTGCCTCATAAGTACAACTCAACCTGGAGGCCCGCCGAAGGCCAACTCTTCCGCTCGAGCGTGCAGACCAACAAAGCCATCCGCCGAAGCGAAACTCCCCGCGAGCGGAGAACCACAACTCCCAGAATCTCAGGCCGTCTGCACAATTGCTGGAAACTCCAAAAGTCCGCTCGAGCGTCAACTCTTCCGCTCGAGCGGAGGGAAGAATTCTGGGTCGTCACAGTGTGATTGTGGTATTTCTATGTTGGCTTGTGTGTCCTTGGTAAAAGTCTAGAAACTTGCGCAGTTAAGCATCGATCCTTCCAATTAGTACTGGTAAAATGGTTTTTGTAGTACTTATATATCCTACTGACAGACACGTACCTAGAGATTCCCAATGTTGAGTATCTACAGCCCTGTTTTCTGATTTAAAAAGTATTGTTTTACGAATTAATAAATAACCATGGTATTGCATTGTTTCTAAAGAGAAAGTATGATGTTTTTGGTAAATGGCATGCATGTCCATTCACCATATGACTTTGTTAAGCATCATATAGTGTATTCAAGGATTCTCTACTAGGCTTTAGCTCACCCTTTGTGGGAACCAACTTTCTGGTGCTGATGGTATTCCTCCACCAAGGACTTAGCTTGGGAGGATCATGAAGCTGAAGGCTCGTTTTATTTTTCTTTTGTTGTAAATATATGTTGTACAAGCCTCTGGCTTTTTACTTATTTTGGGCTTGACCCACTTTTGTTGTAACCAAGCATCGACTTGGAAATATGTAGCCACTAAAGCATGAACTTATATGTATTCCTTTTCATTTCCTTGCATTGATATATGTCACTTGCTATAGATTCAGGATCCAAGGTTTATACATGTATAAATACATGTGGCATCCTCTATAATCCTTTCAAGAGAGTTAATGAAAGAGTGAAACATTATTGGTTTTCTATTCATTTAGCTTACTTTGCAGGATTATCTGTGACGTTCGGGTCTTTGTTTCCTTTCTCTTTTCCTCCTTCTTCTTCACTCCATTCTTTTGCTCTCGTTGAGTTTGAAAATGTCGGAAAATTTGTTTCAAATAAAGTTCTCATTCTTGTCTTTGTTCAGTGATTGAATTTCACCCGTTCCGGAGAGGGCGGGGTTGAGTCCGAGGTACCCGAGGACCGAACCAGAGAATTTTGGTCTGCGGGGCCAGGGCCGCATGTGCGGGAGGCCAAGTCGCACGTGCGGAGAGAGGGGCTCTTCAGTAGTTTGCCTACTGCTAAAAAGGAACGAGCGGGAGAGGTGCGGGAGGATCCCCGCACATACATGGGTGAGGGCCGCACGTGCAGGAAAGGACGCTTCGTACATGCGGGGATGGGTGCCGCACGTGCGGCACTCTGGGCAGTCTGAAAACCCTGTTTTTCTCCTCTTTTAGTCCGAAAGTCTATCTCATTTTTGACATTTCTCTCTCACTCTAAAACATATTTTCCTTCTCCTTCTCTCTAGAAAACCTTTCTAACACCCTAAAATACTTTGATTCCTTGCAAACCCTTGGATCTAGAACATCATCACCTCTCCTAAATCTTGAAGATCAAGCTTGGACTTCTCTTGGTGTAGAAGAAATTAAAGAATACTCCATCTTGAAGCTAGGGTTTCACTTTCTTTCTTCATCAAGTTTGAGATAGGGACATTCTTGAGTTATATATACAACTTTTGCTACATTGTTGATAATTATAAGTTTTCTTGAAGTTTTGTGTTAATTTTACATTTTGATTCAAAGGGTAGAGAGTTTAAAATGTGGATTTTCCAAAACTCAATCTTTATTACTCCTTGATGGTTGTTCATTCATAAATCTAAGAAAATGTGATTTTAATTAGGTTTTACCAAAGAAATGAGAAGTGTTTTGTCTTGATGAAAAACCCTAGAAATTGGGGATTTTGGAAAATGAAGAAATGCTTATGAAAATCTTTATCATTTTGTGTCAAAATGATGAATAAGAGTAAATCTCATGGCATGTTTGGTAAAAATGGAAAGCTAATTGATGTATGGGACCTAAGATGTTATTGTAATATATTGTTAAATGCTTGAACTTGTGTTGTTGGAAAATAGTGAATGATTATGTACTATGGAATATGAAAGTTGTGAAATCTTGGAAATTTTGTTGAGAACATCACATATTGCCTTGAAGAGGCTAACTTGTAGTGATTTGTGCATGGTGAGAGTTTGTTGTTACTATGAATTGATGGCACATAGGTATTTTGTGGAATGGTTTTGAAAAGAAGAGATGAGAAATGAGATTAATTGATATAGTTGTAGAGATATCTTGAGTATAGTAAATGCTACGAAATAGTAATTGTTGCTTCATGTTTCAATTGAGTTATTATTATTGTGCATCTTGACATATGTTGGACGACATTTACTTTGAGAAAGATTTTATTGTAATGAGAACTACGGTAATGTAAATGGGGTAAATACGTGGTAAGTCCGGATAGAGGGTGTAATTGAACTTGATAAGTTGGCTTGAGTGTCCATGGTGAAAGACCAGAAAACCGCGCAAATAGGTGTCGAGCCTTCCGGTTAATACCGGTAAAAATGATAGTTTGGTAGTACTCGTAGAATCTACTTACAGACACCAGCCTAGGGATTACCAGTGTCGTATTTACCGCCCCTACTGATTAAAACTGGAAGTTTGAAATGTGTTGAAATGGCAAGCTTTTATTGGAAAAATTGAGATTTGCTAATTCTTATTGAAATGGAAATTTTAAGAAGAGCGTGAATTGAAATTTTCTTTAAAAGAGCATGGCATAGTATGAGTATTTATATTTTATTGAGATGTGGCATAACTGTATATACTTTGTTAGAATTCTCTACTGGGCTTTATGCTCACCCCTATGGGATTTGGTGCAGGTAAAGATATGGTGATCCCGCCAAGCTAAGGGCGTGGATATGTTTTGGTGAAAAGTAGCTTAGCTTTTGTGTGTGTGTGTGTGTGTGTGTGTGTGTGTGTGTGTGTGTGTGTGTAAGCCCAGGGCTAAAGTGTTTGGGTCCAAGAGACCATTTTGTGCAATCGGGCTATTGCCTTGGAAGATGTAAGCCCTTAGGGGCATTTTATTGTTTTGAAAATTTGATGCCTCACTTGCTATAATTTCATGTAATTCTTTTTTCGTTAAACGTATATCCGCATGTGAACTCTTGTATAACTCTCTTGTTTATTACGTAAAGATGGAAGGATTATTGTTATTGTTTAGTGAATGTTAATCAATGTGGATGGTTCATGTCGGATTATTTCGGGGCGTTACATTATCTATTATAGATTAATTTGGGGCGTTACAGTCCAGATAGGACATTTAGGAGGATACTACCTTTTTGTTTTGGAGAAATAAGGTTGGGTTCAAGATAATAAGACCTTTTTCTTTTGGCCATCCCTTTTATAATTGTTGCAGGCATCTGTGGTAAGGCCTGAAAAGCAACAAAATGGGAAGTATCGAATAGTCCGATATCTAATTCTTGTGGTTGAGAGGATGAAATTTCATTAGAGGATTTCTAGCTTACTAACAACTAACCTTGTAATTCCCTTAACTATTAACTTGAATATCATGCTTCATTGTTTATTGTGATTGTGATTGTGTATTGGTTTGGAAAAAAGAGACAGGTTGTATGTAAATTTATTAGGCATTCCAAACTCATGGCATTTCATGCCAGGTGTTGAAGAATATTTTACCTGGACGTATGGCTATCTTAGAAGAAATTAAATCTTATTTTTGTATAGGCCCATCTCTTAATCGTATTTTTTAATGTAATATTGATAGAACTACGAAGACTTAGATTTTGTAACTATTACTCTTGCTTATGTATATATATATGATCATGTATAAACCTATCCTTTATTCTTTCATCAACTTTTGTAGTCCTTGTGTTAATGCCTTGTTTAAATCTATAAAATATATATATATATATAGCTTTACTATCTAAGGAGATTAGACTTAGAAGATGGGCCATTTTGACTTCTCCTATCTTTCTTGGGATCTCACTTAGTTATTGACCAAAGGACTCATTAGTGACGTTTCCTTGACTTAAACCCTTAGGGTAGAATTTGGGGCATCATATTGAATCTCCAATCACATCACTCAATTGCGTGCTCTCCAAGATTGTGCAAAAGAATGAGCTATGCTTCTGCTGTAAACAATGATTCGACGAATTGATGAGGGTTGAATGATTAGTAATTGGGTAAAAGAACCAATGTAAAGAAGATTATGATTCTGGATGCAGGGTCGATTGTTATTGGCAATTGGGTAAAAATTGAATCGATATTCAAATTGCATAAATATGTTTTGCAACATGTATTGGTTTAGATTTTGATCTTTTTTTTAAAACAAATCAAACAAATCATCTCTCTCTCTCTCTCTCTCTCTCTCTCTCTCTTTCTCTGTGACAAATAGTGGGTTTATGGAGAGTTTTGGTTTTGAATAGATAAAAAAAATAATTTTGATAAATATGACCTCTCTTTCTATATATTTGTGTATGTAAAAATATTAAACAGATAGAGAAATATAAAAATATTAAACAAATAGTGGAATATAAAAATATTAAACGAATAGAGAAAATATAGGGTGAAGAGATTTGGGACACAAATAGTGGAATATAAAAATATTAAACAGATAAAGAAAAATAAGCTTGGTAAATTTCTAATTTGAACAGACAAATACAAATTTGAATAGATAGAAATAAATTTGACAGATAGATACAAAAAATTTGAATAGATAGATACAAATTTGAACATATAGAAATACATTTGACAGATAGGTCAAAAAAATTGAACAAATAAAAAAGATTTGAACAGATAGGTTAAAGGGAAAAATTGAAAACAGAATATATTTCTAACCAAACTATTTCATAAAGCGTGGATTTTTCATCAACAAAAATATCAATTGGACCTAACACCTTACACAATTGCCAAATTGGATTTATTGGCAATTTTCTCTACTAATAATTTTTTTTGCAAAAAAATTAAAAGTCATATTCTAAAACAATTAAAAAAAAATTCACTTTGTATTTTAACCAAAAAATTGCTTCCTAAACCAATCCATAGTTCCTAGACAAAATTTCTAGTTCTGCCCTAACTCAAGAATCATTGATGTACTTTATATCAAGTATAAAAACCAATATGATTAGAAGAAAATGTTATTCTTTATATTTTTTAAGAAAAATAGAATTTGTCCCATAAGTACAACTGGGAACTGCAAGAAAAAAAAAAATAATTTAATAAATATTAAAATTTATTTAGAAAAATATTTAAGATTCTCAAAAAGTAATTATAATTATATCTACAGCGATGTGATAAAATATATATCAACTTTTAATTTATTATTTATTTAATTATAATAAACTTAACTCTTATATTAAATAAATTTATGAATACAAATACGTAGATCTCTGGTCTTACTCGTTTATTTGACGATGGGGATGATCCAATGTAAATCGAAGTACTGTGCAGTCCCACATCACATGTTGGTTGGCTTATTATCTAGGATCTGTTTGGGGGTTCCTAAAATATGCACCACGAGGTGATTAAACGACAAAATTGATTGTTGACTGATACCAGTGTCTCAACTTTTCATTATTTCTCTAGTGTAATATTATATAATTAAATAAATATTATTAAAAGTTTGTCTTCCTTTTTTTTTTTATTGAAAGTTTGTTTGTTAATGTGATATATTCATAAGTTATAATATCATTAAAAAATGAGTTCAATTTTAATTTCTAAAATTTTATAATATCTTGTGTGGTGAAAAAAATTATAAAATTTATTAAGTTCCATAATATTTTTTATTTATGTAAATTATTTATAATTTTTTTCATTTAATTTTTATTCTAAAAATTTGTGTCAAATTATTTTGTATAATTTCAAGTTAATACTTATTAACAGAATTCATTGAAAAAAAAAAATACACTTCAATGACACTATTGCAAATTATTTACAAATTAATGAAAGAAAAATTGAGTTTAATTATTAAACTTTGTAAGATTTACAAGTAAATTGAAATATTTTTAAAAAAATTCTATGGTACACAAATGTCTCTTAGATACAACATTTTAGGTTTTGATTATGACCTATTGGGGAATTAGTTACAACTTGGTTATAAGCATTAAAGTGTTAGTTAAAACTGAATGTAATATTAATTATTATATTATTTTAATTATAATTAAAAATAATAATTATATCTTATGTGTATTTAGTTACAACTATTTTTTTTTAATTACAACTCTTATAAAATTGAATTATAACATTTATGATAAAAAAAACTCCACAAATATCATAACTTACCTATTATACAAACCTTTTTGAAAGGGTAGACCATAATATTATTCTTTTTTTTTATAAAAAAAAAAACAAAAAAAAACAATGAATTGTAATCTTTATATTTTAATTATTAATTTTTTAATTACAATAGATTATACACGTCACATCACTTCTATCTTCCAGTCTAAAAAACTCTTCCTGTTGTATCTATAAATATAGAAACGTTCCCAAACCCCCTTCTCTCCCTCAATAATGTCCTCAATTTTTGGGAAAAACAAGCTATGAATTTGTCTCTGCTTGAATAATCTTCTCCCTCTCCCCCTCTCTCTCTCTCTCTCTCTCTCTAGTTAAAAACAAGAAGCCAATAAGGGTGTGTTTGGAGATAGTGAAAAAGGATATGGAAGGAGGTATACACCCAACCGGTGCATCAGGTTTCAGGGATTGCTTGTCCCTGGCTTGGAAAAACCCATATGTCCTTCGTCTTGCTTTCTCTGCTGGGATTGGTGGTTTCCTCTTTGGCTATGACACTGGTAATTTTATTAACTACCCTCTCCTCTCTCTCTCTCTCTCTCTCTATATATATACATACATATAGACATCTTTTAATTTTTTTTATTTTAATTTTTGGTATGGTGATATGCAGGAGTTATATCTGGGGCTCTTCTGTATATTAGAGATGACTTCAAGTCTGTGGATAAGAGAACTTTCTTACAGGTGAGAACAAAATTCCACATCCACCAAACACCAAACATTATCACTCCATTATTATTACTATAGCATTATTAGAACTAATTAAAATATGTAAGATAATTTTTTTTCTTTTATATCTTATCTAATTATTAATCAATCATTTTATTTATATATCATTATATTTTAAAAATAAATTTGAAAAATGTACTCTTATATTATTTTTCTTATTATTATTATTAGTAGTATTATTTTAGGTAACTCGTTGTCTTGTTATTTTCACTACCAGATGGACAACATTACCCTTAATTAATTATAATTTTTTTCCAAAAATAAAACTTTTCAAAATACTCATGTCTTTATTTCAAATCCTAATCCCCAAACAATCACAATCATCTATCACCACACCAGCACACCCTCACTAGTCAGACCCCAACTTCCACCACCTTAGGCCGCCATCCCCATACCCCTCCCTCACCGTTCAGACTACAGTAATATTAGAGATTTTAAAAAATTTATTAAGAGGTTTTAAAAATCTTATTAAATGTTTCATATCGATGTGAGACTCATACAATGTGCGTCTTATGTAAATCCCACACCTATTTAGTAAAATTTTTGAAATCTCTAATATTTTTACAGTGTCAAACCAATAGCAACCGTTTACATATCAACCACCAAACCAAGAGTATTTGTACCATTGAACACATCTGGTGGCTTCAACATGCTGTGTAGAAGAGAAAGAGAGAAAAGAGAGAGGTAGTGGTAGTGGTAGTGGTAGTGAAGGGAAGATGTGAAGGAGGTAGCAGGGGGGGAAGGGGCGAGAATGGTGGCAGGTGAGGCCCGCGTTTACCGGTGGCTGGTGTTAAGTTTGAAGGTTGAAGAATGTGAGATTTTTTTAGATGATGAGTTGTGTACTAAATAAAAAATTAAATTTTAAAATCATTTTAGTGAAAGAAAAAGTGTGCTTAGAATTTTGTGCGTGTAAAACTAGAATTTCCCTCAAAATTGGCTACAGTGGGTTGTTTGGGATTTGTTTATTTTAATATACTTTTTTATTTTTTTATAAAAAAATGTGTAAAAAAATAAAAATGTGATCTAACCCAAATAAACGTATTTATCAAATAAGTATATTAGTTTAGATCATCTCAAAAAATCCCTAAGAGTTACCAATATGTCCTAAACATGGCCCTTTTAAATGTGGTGTATATATTGTTTACTGGTAAGACAATTAGAGTAATACTACAAACTCAATCAATTCAGAAATTATTTAGAAATTAATTTTTATCACACCTCATATAAATCTCACATTATATAAATTAATTTTTATCATACAATTATCCACATAAAAAATTATGAGTGGGTAAGCAAGGATTACCAGACTCTTCCAGGACAACTATTGAGGGCATCCACAGTAATTTAAGATACGTTACACGGGTCATTCTATTTACACACCACCTTCCCTCTCAAGGCAAATCATTAATTAATTTAGAGTGCTGCTATTAGCACCTACCAAAATTCTTTGTACCCCAACCCTAAACCCTAAATTTTAATAATATTTTTTTAGACACTCCACTTATTACCAAATCTACCCATATTCATAATATTTTCATAATGAAATACACACCCATCTAATTTTTCATCCCTCTCCTTCGTCTCGGCCGTCAACGGAGCATTCCGACAACTCTCATCTTCTCTGAACACTCTCCGTATCGCCGAATTAGTAACATCGAACATCCTCTCATCATCATCTTCTTCGTTACTTTTTGTATCTTCGTCATCGTTGAGATCGATCGAAGATACTCCAATTTCTACGGGATTTGGATAACTGTTTGCAAGATGAGGAAAAATAGAATCATCGTCTGAATCGCCATCAGAATTCTGAATGTAGCCCAAAAAAATTTGTTCACCACTGTGTAGCCGAAAAAATGTATTTTGTTCAGAACTGTTTTGTCGAACAATAATGATCCTTTCAGCACTGTATATCCGAACAAAATTTGTTCATCGCTGTGTAACTTGAATCTATTCCAATTCACAACTTAAAATAACATGAATTAAATCCATTCAAAATACATAACTTAAATTCATTCCAATTCACTCTTTTCCATTCTAAGTTAGTTTAACAAAGAAAATTACATAACTGACTATCTGCATTAATGTTCGGAACCTAAGTATTGAATGAAAGGATTTTGTTCAGTACTATATTACCGAACATAATTCTAACAGTCAGCAAACCAGTACCGAACAGTTCGAACGAAATAAGAACGACCGAGAATGTTAATACAAGACAGATAAACTTACCAATGGAACGCCGGTATCACTAGAATTGTTGTCCTCGTCCTCCATTGCTCTACATAGTGAAATAAGTGATGAAGTATACGTTATACTTGAAGTAAAACTTTCAAGTTCAATAGCGTTGATGATGGTGATGAAGATGACACATTCAGGATTTAAGATGATTATGAAAAATAATAGATTTGGGATTTATGTTAATTAGTTATGAAAAGTTATAGGTTTAGGGTTTACAAATATGGAACACGTATAGTTAGAGTTGGAGTTGGAGTTGGAGTTGAAGGTGGGGGTGGAGGTGGGAGTGGGTGTCCAATATTATAAAGTATTAGTTCTTATTGATAGATGTGTGTTCCATTTAATAATGTCTTTTAATATAATTTTACTTTACAGTATAATTGTAATAAAAAAAATTATAAAATGGAGAGTCCAAAGAATTTTGGCAGGTGCTAATAGCAGCACTCTTAATTTATTTTTTATTACAATTTTAACCTTAAGTGAAATGACTATAGAGGACAAGTTATGATACATACCATTTGTGTATTTACCATAAAGGACAAGAATAAATATACAGTGGTGATTGACACCCCCTCAAATCACCACCCCCACCACCCCCTTTGACACGTGGCGAGTGGTGATTGAAGGGAAAAGAAAAAAAAAAGAAAAAAGAAGAAAAATGTGACTAATCAAATCAAGAGGGGGTCCAAATGGGGTCCTAAACAGGGGGTCCTGCACATTATTCATAAATATAATATAAATCATCAATTTCAAACCTCTTCCTTACGTATTTTCTCTGTTAAGAATCCAAAAACCTTAAAACCAAAATCAAAAACCCTTCAACAAATAATCAAAAATATAGTATTATTGAAGATTTTGATTGGATTCAATGAAGGATGCATCTAACAATTCTCATTCGAAATAATGGAGCAATGAAAAGGTTATTTTTTGTTGTTTTTGTCTTCGTTTTCGTTTATGAGTGGTAAATCGTTGTTCGGTTAACCAGAGGTGAAAAATATGTCATTGTTCGACAAACTACAATCGAACAACTTACATTTGTTTGACTCTGTACTGCTGAACAGTTATAAAAAAAAAATTTCCTTCTTCAGAACTGTGCATCCGTGGAATGAGAACTCACATAGTGCTTTACTTGAGCACCAACACAGTGTTCACCGGTTGAAACTGAGAATGGAGGGGGGGAGATGGAAGAAGGTGGGTGTGTGGGGGTGTGTGAGTGAGTGAAGGTAAATATGGGAGTTTGTGTGTATATTGTTGTGGATGGGTGTGTAAGTAAGGATAAATATGTAAATTTGTGGTGTGTGATGAGCAAAATATATATTTACCAAATTATTAAAGGTGTGCTTTTAGAAGTGATTTGCCTTGAGATAGATTATGGTGCGTAAATAGAAGCACCCACGTTACACTGCTTGTCTGTAAAACGACAAGGATGTCCTTAACTGCAAAACGGCTCAATTGTAGCTAAGCCTTTTTATCCTTTGGACGTAACAATTAATTTGTAGTTATTGTCTTAAATTACTATTGATCTAAAATAGTAATTATTATAATTCCTTTTTTCTTTTTCTCTTTTTTAGCATGTATATGTGGTTAGATTTTTAACAGAAAATACATCACGTTTTAATTTAAAATAAAAATAAAAAATAAAATCTGCGTAATGTTTGTAACATATATTGGGAAAGCTATTTATTATCTTTATTACAATTAAAGGACAAGAATCTTGAAATTTTCAGAAATATGGATAGTTGAAATATATTCTATATTTAGAATATTGAATTGAATCATTCGTTTTTTCAATTTTCCAATAAAAAAAATAGATAAATTATAAATACATCTCATTAGATTTGTTCGAAATATGAATTGTCTCCTATTATTCAAAAATTGCATCGCACCCATAAAGTTTTTAATTTCATAACAAATAACTCATTTTATTAATAAATTATGAAGTCAATTAACAGTTTTTAATAATATTAGAAATATATTTCAATTAATAATCCATGTAATTTTACTATTATATAAGAGTAATTATAAATTTCATTTTTATAGTTAAGTCTATTAAATAAAAAATTTCTGATAAGGGGTATTTCTAATTTCATAATAAATAACTCATTTTATTAATAAATCAAGTCAATTAATAGTTTTTAATGATATTATAAATATATTTCAATTAATAATTCATGTAATTTTACTATTGTATAAGAGAGCAGTTATAAATTTCATTTTTATAGTTAATTCTATTAAATAAAAAATTATGATAAAGAGTATTTATAATTTTTCAAATCACAAGAAATAATCTATATCTTAAACAAAGTACCGTATTTATAATTTATCCAAAAAAAAAAAAAAAAATTAACGTTTTGTTTCCAAGTTTGTGTCAGTAAAAAGTTTCTATTTTGTGTTAATAGTTTCCATTTAAGGCTTGAAACATTCTTTTTTTTAATTAAAAATCAAGCTCCGTAGAATTCATGCAGTTTACACAGCTAGCTGTTTCCTAATACATACGACTCACTTTCTTTCATGAATTTATTCTGCGATTAAATTTGAAAATTTTAAATAATCTTGTATTAACAGATAATTACCGATAAAATATATCGGTAGTCTCTATACTTTGGCCCTTGTATTATTTTGGCTCTAATAATTTCAATTGATTCGATTTTAACATTAAATTTATAATTTTGTTTTAATTTGACCCAATTGATTATGCTTGTTAGCATTTTTGATGAAAAATATGCACGTGACCATCATGCATCATGCTTTTAGGTTAAAGAATATTTAATCCTTATACTGTGGCTCTTATATTGTTTTAGTCCCAATAATTTCAATTAACTTAATGTTGACACTGAATTCATTCTTTTGTTTCAACTTGATCAAATTGGTTATGCCTGTTAGAGTTTTGATGAAAAATGCACAAGTGAGCGTCATGCGTCATGCTTTTAGGCAAAAAAAAAAAAAAAATGTATGTGTAACCTCAATTAACTTGATGACAAATTTTCGTCGAAAATCTTAACCAACATTGTCAATTGAACTAAAATTGACACAAAATTCAAATTTAAGGGTAAAAATTGAGCCAATTGAAAGTTTAGTAATTAAAATGACACAATGGGAAAATGCAGTGATTACCAGTATAATTTGCCCTACAATTAACAACCAACAACATCTTGAAATTGAGAATTTACTTACAATTATCTTAATTTTTGAGTAAAAGTAAATGAACCGGACTTAGAATTGAATGTTGGGTGAAAGATGATTTTTAATTAATTAATTATAATAATAAATCTTAATTTTAAAACATAAATAAAAATTCAGTACTTCAAATTTTTTTGGCACTCAAGACTTTCCAATACTAATGTTCTAAGAAGCACAGAACTTCTAAAAAAGTGGCATGCCCATGTCGGACATAGACACTCGTCAGATACTTCTCGATACATGTTCGATACTCACAAACTTGTCCTATTTTTTTAAAAAAGAAATTAGATTCAAACACTTTTTAAACACTTAGAGGACATATGCCTTCATTACTTAAACACATGTCTATTGATCAAATATACACAAAACTAATTATAAATTTGAACAAAATAATTAATAATATGATGATAAAAGAAAATTAATGCCAATTTAAAAAAATTAGTATTATATTGCATTTATTTATTATATTAGAATGATATATTTATATATATGACATAATAAATATATAAAATTATATATTCTATGTATGTCCCTCACATGTTGTGTCCTATATTTTTTGAAAATTGCCATGTCGACGCATACTTGTCGTCACGTGTCCGAGTCCGTGCTTCTTAGCTAATGTTTTAGTTCATCAAATAGATACTCTGGTTATATGGTGCTGTTTCAATTCAATAGGAAACCATAGTAAGCATGGCAATTGCGGGAGCAATCATTGGTGCTGCCATTGGCGGGTGGTTTAATGACCGGTTTGGAAGAAGAACAACAATCCTAATTGCTGATTTTCTCTTCTTTATTGGAGCTGTGATCATGGCTGCAGCACCAAACCCAGCTCTTCTCATCGTTGGACGAGTTTTTGTAGGATTTGGTGTTGGAATGGCGTCAATGACATCCCCTCTCTACATATCAGAAGCTTCTCCTGCAAAAGTCAGAGGTGCCCTTGTCAGTACCAATGGCTTCTTGATCACTGGAGGCCAGTTCTTGTCTTACCTTATCAACTTAGGCTTTACCAAGGTAATGTAATCAGACTTCATTTTCAACAGAAGCTCCTGAAAGTGTTTGTTGCAACTTATTCTAGATTGAAAGGTCCGAATGATCAACTCTGCAATCAATTGTTAGAATCAATAGGTCTACAAATCATTCATTTGATAACCTGGAAAGCTTTCTATTTGGATTATAATGATACTTCCCAAAAATCGAAACTGTTGATAAACAGTGGAACGGTATCACCATTTTTGTTCATTAAAATACCAAAGTGGATGGTTGACTCATTCCATGTTAGAGACAATCACAGGGAATCCTTTGATAACACAAATTCCTATTTCTCAATGATATTCCACAATCGAGACAATTGACTGAGTCATAGAACACTAATAGTTTATAAGCAGAATCTAAAAGCATCCCACTTCTAGATTCGTGAATTACTCTTATTGTACAAGCTACAACAACATTATGTCATAGAATCTCAAAATGAAACGGTTTAAACTGCCCTTTTAAAACTTGGCATCATGTATAAGAAGATTTTAATTTACTTTGTGAGTCTGTAATTAGGTGCCGGGTACATGGCGGTGGATGCTTGGAGTTGCTGGACTTCCAGCTCTGTTGCAGTTCATATTGATGCTGCTACTTCCCGAATCACCACGTTGGCTTTACCGCAAGGTTCTTCCATTACTTTTCAAACTAATAATAATGCTTACCACATCACATAATTTAGTAAAATACCCTTTTTTTTCTTGGTTAATTTTTATTTTTTCATCAATCCTTATTTCATAAACAACAGGGGAGAGAAGAAGAAGCCAAAACTATACTAAGGAAGCTATACCCAGAAGAAGATGTGGAAGCAGAGATTCAAGACCTTAAAGAGTCAGTGGAAGCAGAAATTCAGGAAAAGGGGTCTTCTGAGAAGATTAGCCTTGTCAGACTGTTGAAAACAAAAACAGTAAGAAGAGGACTCATAGCCGGTGTTGGGCTTCAAGTCTTCCAGCAGTTTGTGGGCATAAACACAGTTATGTATTACAGCCCCACAATAGTACAGTTGGCCGGTTTTGCATCTAACCAAACTGCTCTACTTCTTTCACTAGTCACCGCGGGGCTCAATGCTGGTGGCTCAATAGTCAGCATATATTTCATTGATCGGACTGGAAGAAAGAAGCTTCTAGTCATCAGTTTGTGCGGTGTTATTATATCACTTGGCCTTTTATCAGCAGTGTTTCATGAGACTACAACACACTCACCGACTGTTAGTGCTGCTGAACCGTCTCATTTTACTGCATATACTTGCCCAGATTACACTTCTGCTGGAACTTCTGCTGCCAAATGGAACTGTATGAAGTGCTTGAAGGCCTCATCTACAGATTGTGGTTTCTGTGCTTCATCCACCGATAAGGTAAAACAGTTTCTCTTAATATATAATTACACTTCAATTGTATTTTATCATGGCCACTAGAAATCATAACATTATTACATGATCTCTGGTCCTAAGCTTTTGTTGGCCATGAAGTCTTGTCTCCAAACCATGAAAATTACTTTAGTGCCTCCTATCTAGCAATGCTTTAGACCTAGAAAATTGCCTAAAATTTTAAATTTAGATCAGATTTCACACCATACCAAGTTCTTTTTATGGGTTTTTTTTTTTTTTTTTTATTTATTTATTTTTTTCCTGGATATATAACAAGTCTGATATGGTGCACAATTTGCATCTTATGGTAAGTAAGATCATGTAACCTTCAATGCAACATAACCTCATTTTAAGTCAGTTAAAGTTGGTTATACGAGTAGTGCTATACAAACAAAAAAACTCGTATAAAAATTTTATCCAGAATGATATGACAGCTTTATATCTTCTCATTTTAAAATTAAATTTAAAATCTCATCAGAATGATTTCTATTTTCAAGAATGTCATTACCACATCATTCTTGTGGTAAATTATGTATAACGATTTTGTTTGCAGATCATTTTCCTAGCTTATACAGGTACTCATTTGATAACAAGTGTTCATATGACTTGATCCCTCAAGAAGATTCCGCTCAACCCAACTCACTTGTGAAAAAAAATACTAATCCCCAAAAGAATGAAAATGATGAAAAATTAGAGAAACGTGACAAGTTTTTGATTTGTTAATACAGCATATTTCACTATGTCATTATTATTTTCATTGCAGCTGCTTCCCGGGTCTTGCCTGATCTCAAACAACACAGTGGAGGACATGTGTGACCACAGGTTATGGTACACAAGGGGATGTCCGAGCAAATACGGATGGCTTGCACTTATCGGCTTGGCACTCTACATCATATTCTTCTCTCCCGGAATGGGTACAGTACCATGGATTGTGAATTCTGAGATATACCCTTTAAGGTTTCGAGGAGTCTGTGGGGGCATAGCTGCCACGGCAAATTGGATATCAAACCTCATTGTGTCTGAGTCCTTCCTGACTTTGACACAAGTGATTGGGACTTCTTGGACATTCCTAATATTCGGGGTCTTATCAGTTGTAGCCCTTTTCTTTGTCCTAATTTGTGTCCCGGAAACAAAAGGCCTTCCAATCGAGGAGATTGAGAAAATGTTGGAGATGAGAGCTCTGCATTTCAAGTTCTGGGAGAAGCCTAACCCACCCCAGAAGAGTCAAAGTGTGTGAACAAAACAAGTCTAGGAGTATATATTTATCTGGGTGCTTTGAATAGGAAGCCTGATAATAGGCAGATATAATTACTATTAATATATATCTAATAATGCTGATGTAAGTAGCTCAACTTCGATTCGTGTGCAACGTACCTTTAAAAATTTGAAACTTATGAGGGAGGAAACAATATAGCAAAGGGACTCTTGAACTAGAACAGAGTTGGATTTGTTAAAAGTTTCCATAGGAGATTGTCTTTGTCAGTTATGTATATATATATAATTAGTCCACATACAGTTCCTTGTATGATTTTACTTTTGCCGTTGTTTGAACTTCAAATGTGATGTGTCATTTGCTTGTGATCTTTGATTTCCACTTTACCTCTACTTTGACTTAGTATTTGAATTCAATCACGTTCGTTATTTTCCTTAGAATAATAAAGTAAAAGAGTAAAAAACAATTTTGTCTTTGTTTGAACTTCAAATGTGATGCGTCATTTACTTGTGATCTTTGATTTCCACTTAAGCTCTACTTTGACTTAATATTTGGATTCAATCTCCTCGTTCGTGATTTCCCTTAGAATAATAAAGTAGAAGAGTAATAAACAATTTTACTTGCTAAATTATCACTAATTTGTTTATATAATCCCTAAATTATTGATTTTGTCTTGTTGGTCCGTAAATTATCACATTTTGATTCTATTTGGTCCAAGTAGTAGATGGCATCCAAATTGTTAACAACAAAGGCAAAAACGTAGCCCAGCTTGCACGTGAGATTCAAAACTGGTAAAAGTGTAAACACAAACTTTTCACCTATATATTAGCATTAAAAAAATAAAAAAGAAATTCCAGTGAGCCAAAAAAAAAAAAAAAAAGAAGAGAGAGAGAGTATAGGGGGAACAAGATGCTCGTTCAATCCTTTTGAACAGAGTGTAGGGGAAGAATAAATAATTAAAGAAAAGAAAAAGGATGCTTGTTCAATCCTTTTGAAAGGCGTTCGGATCCTCTAGAATTTTTTCCTGAAGTGATCCTCTAGAGTGGTTTCACTGTAGTGCGACACCTATCCCACTTGACTAACCAAGGGTTGAGATCAATTCTTCTAAAAAACGACGTCGTTTTGGTGATGAAATTCAAAAAAAAAAAATCTTCCTTCGGTTTTAGAACACGACTGTAAAGTGAGAGAGAGAGAGAGAGAGAGAGAGAGAGAGAAGGAGGATGAGAGAGAGGAGGGGTTGAGCAAGAAACCCAAGAACTCGCTGCAAAAAACAGTACAGATGAAAACCCAAATCTTGATTTTGGTCAGAAAGTAACCAAAAAAACAAATTGATGACCCAATTTTTCTGTGGGTTCAATTCTTCAAATCTGGGTTTGATGTCAAACAAATTGATGACCCAATTTGTTTTTGTTTGAAACATAAAATAAAAAGCGATTAATCTGGCCCTTTCCATCTCTCTTTCTTCTTCCTCTTCTTTCTTCTTTCCTTCTCATGCCGCCGGCCGACTGCCGCCCCTCTTCTCTCCTCTAACTTAGCTAGCAATCCAAAACCTCGAAAGTATTACAAAAACATAAACACAAAGGCCAACATAACTCACAACTTTTGAACTGTATATCAAGATTTACAGCAAGAAAAACATAGAACGGAAAGAACATTTCAACCAATCAAAACAATGTGGGTGTTTGAGAATTGGCTATTTTTTAGGTTTTTTTTGGCTTTTTAGCTATTTTAGTAAGTTATTTTAGTTTTTGTGTTCGGAAATATGAGAATAGTTGTCATATTGGAAAATGTGTTTGAAATGATGGTGAAATGTAAATTTACCAAATTGCCCATGAAGATATTTATAAAATACACAAGGTTGATGTTTGTAAAAAATTAATTAAAGTTGTTGTTTGTAAAAAAATCAATGCACACATTTGTAAAATGTACTAATTTTTTAAAATTTTGTTTGGTTTAGTGATTTTGGAGAAAAAATATTTCAAATCACTTTCTATCTCTGACACATCAATTAATCACTTTTTCTCTCTCATCTCTCCTTCTCAATTACTTTCTTTCTCATACGCATATACTCAACTACAACAAAATATCAAATCATCCCAAACTCTCACACTCCAAAACTATTTCCAAAATATATAACCAAACAAACCAAAAAAATTTATAAACTCTTTTCTCAAAAAAAATCTTGAAAATTTATCTCCCAAAACCAAACCAAACACAACCTAAATTTCCCAAAAATGAATTATTCTTTTGGAGCCGAGAGAGTAAACTATTACTATGCATCTGTCAAATCATTAGTTGAGAAACTTTTTTTATATGAGGAACACAAAAGGTAAAAATGTCTTTTTACTAACATAGTGACATCTAGCTGACCACAAGCCTTGGTACATCAGCTATAGTAGGCTACATGGTTTTTTTTGTGAATAGCCTGACCCATGAGTTGCCAAACACCGCCAATAAACAACCCAACTATAGATTCAAGAAAGAACAAAATAAATAAATAAATAGAATAGGTGTATTCTATGGAAAATGAATGTGTATTCCAAGATCAAACTTGCTAGCCCACCAAATCAAGATCCATGGATTTATTAGATCTTCATTTTTCCCAGAAAAACTAAAACCCATTGAAGAAACCAGTCGAAACAACACCTCCAAAATCTAAGAAGCCAAACAAATCAAGAACACCAATACCCATGAGTCCTTCTCAAATGAAGAAGAAGAAGAAGAAGAAGAAAAAAAAGATGAAAGTGAAGAGAGAAAAGAAGAGAGAAGGGGGCGACAGTGAGTGGTATGGGTTTGGGCGATGGTAAGAAGAGGAGGGGAAGGAGGAGAAAATGTGGCTAGAGATAGGTGGTGGTGTAGACACCCCATTTTTGACCGACCTTAAGACTCAGACGTCATCGCTTGAGCACACAGTGATCGCGCATGTTTGTGCTCGTTTCGAGTTTCTGGAGTTTTCGGCTGAATGCTTTGCCTCTGAGCCTCTGAACCCTTTGTGTTTTGGCTCGGTTCGTGGACCAAGCCTTGTTGACCTTCCCCGGAGGGAGAGAAAGGTCTGTGGACCACTTTTCCCTTTTGGAGATTAGTTTCCGATTTCCCAAGTCTTCAGCCCGCGCCTTGTCTCGGGACCGCTTAACGTTCTCCTCTTGGCTTGGTTTTCGAACCATGCTTTGTTGCCTTTGTCTAGAGGGATACTGAGGTCTGGGATACCACTTTTGTGGTCGTAGACCACTTTTCCCTCGTGGACCACTTTTGGTGCTCGTAGACTAGTTTTCGAGGCTTCTGGCTGTACGCCTTGTCCCCCGGACTTTCATCTTTCAACCTTTTTGGTTTGTTTTTTGTACAAACCTTGTTTTCCTTGTTTTGAGGGTGGAATGAGGGTGGGAGACCAGTTTCTCTCCCCATAAACCACTTTTCTTCACCGCCTGCCAGTTTTCTTCCCTGTAGACCACTTTTAGTGGTCTACAAGTGGTTTGCAGCGGAAAAAGTGTTCTCCCACCATGCCACCACCTTGCTTTTTGTGTGCAGACCCGTCCTCCCCCTGGCCGACCACTTTTATTTCTGGGAGACCACTTTAAGTGGCTGGCCGACCACTTTAACTAGCTGGCCGACCACTTTAAGTGGTCAGCTGCTTTCCAGTACCTTTTTGAAGATCTTTTCTTGCCAACTATGCCAGCTGGTGAGCACAGAAACCATCCTCCATACACGTGTATGGAGGGATGGCTTGGAGCTCTTAGCTTCCTCAACAAGCTTGTTGCTTGTTCTTCTATATAAGGGAGGCCCTCTCTCCCTTCTCCAGGTTCAGAAAAAGTTGCTTGAGATATACATACACTTCTATCTCTATCTTTCTCTCTTTGTCTCATTTTTGTGCTTGAAAGTGTAGTTTCTTCACACTTTTTCACAAAAACACATAGTGAAACACCATACTCTTGGAGCTGAGGTACCTAGGGGTTGATTTTGGAGTTTTTGGATTGGTTTGAGCTCAAAAAGGTTGCTGGAGTTGCAGCCTTGAAGTGGTTCTACAAGGGTGAGCTTCTAACCCTTTAAACCTTTATTTTTGTTTAAGCTTTTGGCCCTATTTGCATGCTGATTTAGGCCTAACTCTTAACTACAAAAATTTCTTATTTTTCATGTTCTAAATGTTTGTTTGAGGCCTTATTGGTGTTGGGGGTGGTCTACCCCCTCTTGTGCCTTGTTTGGCCTTGTTTTTGTGCTATCCTTTTAAGCTATTGGGACCACCTCTTTTTGGCCTTCTCACCACTGAAACTCAGAGGAATTTTAGTAGTGGAAAGTTTGTTTTGAGATCCCAAATAGGAGGGGGTCAACCCCTCTCCTTGTATCTTGGATGCTTGCCTTATTGGCCTCATGTTTGAGCATGATTTTCTAGCATGTGTTGGCTTGTTCTCAACTTGTTTTTGGGGTTATTTTGACATGGAATACCTCTGTTTTAGCTTGGTTGAGTCACCACTTGCATGCATTCTACACTTGTAGTGTAAAATTGCACACTAGCCTAACATGCATCATACTTTTGAACCATCATTCTAGCATGTTTTGGCTTAACTCCAAGAAGCTTTTATTTATGTTTTACCATGCTTAAGCTCTGATTCATGTTTTTTTGGTCATGCATGCGTTGCTTTGTATAGCTATAGTTCATTCATGCCCACTAGCTTTGAGTTTCCAAGCCACTAGCATGCATTGCTTGGGCTATTTGCATGATTTGGCATTATTTAATATGTGATTTCAGTAAATGTAGTATGGCCATACACTCACATATGTCACTCTTTCAATGCATTGGAGGGTTCATGCTTTATGCTTTAAACTAGAGCCTTTGTGTATGCCATATTGCCTAAGCCTTTGGGCTGTCATATCAGGGTATTTTGGGTGTTATTTTGCCATGTTACAACTCTGATTTTTGTTGGTGGAGTCATCTCATGCTTGGTTTTGATAGGCGTAGTGTAATCATGCTCATCGGCCTAGTTTACTTGATGTTTTGACCCTTCACGCTAGCTTGTTTTGGTTGTGCTCCATGCATGTTTTAGCCTTGATTTGACATGCTCTAGGACCATTTTGGGTTGTATTGGCCATATGCTTCATGTATTGCATAGCTATAGTGCAAATGCATATGCTAGTTTCAAGCTTTGAGTCTCCTAGCATGCTTCATTTGTAACATGTGCATGATTTGACATCATTTCCCATGTTGTTTCAGAGCATATAGCATTGCCATGTTCCCATTTCTCTCACCCTTTGAGTGCCTCTAAGGGTCATGCCTTTATTGTCCCGTTTGTGGCCTAACTTGTATGCATGCGTACCTAGACTCTTGAGCTCCCATCTCAGCATGTTTTGGTCTTTATTTTGACCTATTTGAGCTTTGTTTGTGGCTGGTTCATCCATTTGTGCCATGCATTGCATGCCTCTTGTGTAGTCTCATTCACTAGCTTTCATGTTTAAAGGCTCTTGCATGCCATACTTGTGTTGTTTGAGTGGTTTGGCACCATTTCATACATGATTTCAGTGCATTTAGTGTTGTCACACTTCCATGTTTGTCACTCCTTGATCATGTTTGAGAGTTTTGTTGTTATGCTTAGTTGATGGGCCCTCACATGAGCATGTATTCTTGGCCCTTTTGTGCCTTAGTTTTGATGCATTTTGGCCACTATTTTGGGCATGATTGAGGTCTGTCCATATTTGGTTTAAGTCCATTGAGCATGTTGTTTGAATGTTGTTGCATACTTGTTGCATTGCATGATATTTGCATGCTTGTTGTTTGCATTGCGTTGACATGCTCATGTTGCATTGCATTGTGTATGCATGCCTTGCATTGCATTGTGTTTGGATAGGATGTTAGTCTAAACACGAGAAACGAGGGATGTTTCATACTTGAAGTGATGAAACGTGCCTCATTTCTCGGTCGCCGACGCTCTTGATCATGCATGATAGAGTTTAAGGCATTTATGTGTTATGCGTGCATTTATTGAAATTGAATTGTGCAATCTTGGCTTCTCAGCCATCGTGCATTGCAATGCTCGGTTGGCGGTCCGAGAGTCGAGAACTACACTCCCTTGAGCTCATGAAATGATAGGGAGAGTGGTTGTGCACACATATCTTGCAGATACACTGCTATGCCCTTTGTTGTTCTCTGTTGCAGCAAAACTGGAGCTTGGCAAATTAAGTGGTCGGCCAGCCACTTTTTCTGGTCTGCAGCATACTTAAGTGGTTTATAGGTGGTCTACAACACCATAAAGTGGTTGGCAGCCTTCCTAGAGGTCTCCATGGTGGTGCAGAAGCTATCTGGAGGTTTGTACAGTGTTCTGAGAACAAATGCAAACAGAGGCAAGTTAGGGCATAGCGATGGATTTCTGAACGAGGCGACCGAGCATGCATGCACTTCTCGCCCCGAGGCTCCATTTTAATGCTTTGCTTAGCTAGCTTATACTTTGGTTTTGTACTTAATTAGTTAATGTGTTTAGCTAATTGATTTATGCTGTAATGTTTAATTAGCTAGTGTAGTTAGCTCGTTAGCTAGTTAGCTTGTTTTGTAATAATTAGTTAACTAGGAATAGTTAATTAGTTTTGATTTGTAATAATTAGTTTAATTAGCTTAGATTAGCTAATTAGCTTATTATTCAGACCCTCCGTCGAGAGGGCGAATTTTGTAATAAGTGTGCATGTGTGTGTGAATGTCTTCCAACTCCACGTCTTTCTCCCTTTTACTTATCAGCTTTCGATGGTTAGTTTTAGGGCATATTTCAATTAGCATCCTTATGTTATGCATGCGTGCATCCATTCATATGTCTTGCATGCACCGAGCTCGGCGCATCATACAAACTGCATTGTATTTCAATTCCAATTTGAAAGCATGTTATCAAGTTACATTCATATACCATCGTAGATAGCCGAGCCTACTTAGTTGCATTTTGCATGTATTGCATTAGGCATTGTTGACATAGCTAGGATCATGCATTGATTACTAACTAGTTTTCTTTTTTGGCTCGGAGTATACTGTAAGTGTTTATGCTTTAGCATCCTTGCATGTGTGTAAGTGACTGCCATGATAGTATGCTTGCCATGAGGCTATTTGCTTAACTGCTATAACTGCATGAATGTCTGTGGGTGAAGGCTTGATTGCCTGGATTGGAACAACTCGATGATTATGAGTTTTAAGCCCACTTGAAGTGGCAAAACCATGTTTTCTAAGCCCACTTGAGGGTGGCAAATCTACGTCTTAGCCTACTTGCGAATAGCAACTTCAAACCACTTTCAAAAACAAACATGAGTTTTTTTGTTCTAATCCAAGTGATTGAGTCTATACTTGTATGTTGTGCGCATCACATAGTAAGCTAGCTAATAAACCGGAATAAGAACACATGTGTTTTCAAAAACAACATATCATGTTAGTAAAGGCCGATCCTTTGATCGGGAAAGTGAGGGTGCTCATTGCATGACCTTCCCCTCTCATACCCAAGTTCCCAAGCCGAGGCAACTTTAGTGATGACGGACACGTGGCCTTGGGCATGAGTCAGGGTTTCCTAAATTTCCCCAAAATAAAATATTTAGGTGGCGACTCTGAAATCTGGCAAAGCAGTCCATGTTTGGTGCTTTTGATTAAAATCGATTTTCCAAAATGATTTGCCAGATTTGGACTCTTTGGTGATGTATCAGTCTCACATTGCACTTTATGAGATTAGATTCAGAACCGTGATATGAGTCCAAACTGTAGTAGCTAAAAATCACAATTCGCGCCCTCGCGCGCGGAGCGGAGTTCCAAGCGGTCCACAGGTGGGCGATCTGGAAATCTACAACTCATATTTTTATTTTTATTTTTCCCGTCTCCCCCACCAAAACAACGTTGTTTTGGTAAGAGATTGATCTCAGCCATTGGCTCCATTAGTGGGACAGGTGTCGCACCATAAAGGATCACTCTAGAGAATCATTTCAGGAAAAAAACTCTAGCGGATCCGAACGCGAAAGGCAGTACTAGTTCTAGGTTTCTTCAGTTGCACTAGCTAATGTGTAAACTATTGGTTTGCAGCCACTGATCCGTGGAAGGGGACCTACTCTTTCTGGCATGGCAATAATGCCGATGCTAGTATGAATATTTCAAAAATATTATCCTATTCATACCGAATACTTATTGATTACTCACACTAATAGAGCTACATGTATATTGGGTATTCGAAATACATATTTGATATTTTTTTGTAATGAATAATGTTATATGCACCAATTAGTGTGCTAACTAGTGTACCAATTGATGATGTGGCATAATTTAAGAGGTTTTTGGTATTTATAATGTTTTTAATGAGTGGAGTCAATAATAATGTCATAACTAGTGTTGATACACTAATTAGTATACTAATTGGTGTATGTAGCACCACTCTTTGGCAATTAGTACTCCATGGATACTTCATGGGTATAAGATTGGTATATCGAGAATACACCAAGTTATGGGACATTAATGGAGATACATTTAATTTATTAGAATTTTGATTTATTTGAAATTATAAATCATTTATTTGATGTGCTAGAGATAATGAAGTTGATGGAAGTGAAAACTGATATTTTAAGTTTTGCAAACTTCACTTAACTTGCTTCTAGAATGAAACTTTATTTTGTAATTTGTCCTATTTAATGGCATTAAAATAGCTTATAGACTTTGTTTTGGTATTGATATCGGTATTGTTGAATTATAATTTCTTATTTTAGTTTTGTAGTTTCTCCTTTTAGTTTTGATATTGAACTTTGATTTGTAAATTGAATATCAAATTATAAATTAAAAAAAAATAAAAATAAAAATAAAAAAGTTATTGAGTACTCCAACCGTATCCGTATCTTATTTTTTTTCAGATCTTATCATATCGACGTACTCATTTAGTATCCGTACCAATATCCGTACGAGCACCCGTGCTTCATAGTGCTGATGCTTTTGCTTGATGGAAGAATTGGATATGTCCATTGAAATAATATTTACCATTAGATCCTTCGTTTCTGGCTCTTTTTTATTTTTATTTATTTTTCTATATTTTTTTTATAGATAAATTACACTAACACTCTTTGAGCTTTGATCTAATTACATTACATCCCTGACATTTTGAAAAATACATTTCCACCCCTATGGTTAATAGTCTCAATTCACAAGCCCCCTACTTATATATAATGCAACAACTCCTAGTAGAAAAATAGAGAAAATTACATTAGAAAAAAAAAAAAAACAAACAAACAAACAAACCGAGGAAATAAAGCAAAGTAAAAAAAGAGAGAGTGCATGAGTTCAATATTTTCATTCCATCTAAATAATTACAATGACAAAGGGGTTAGTATAATTTTTCAAACGTCAGAAGGTGATATGTATTAAATCTAAATCTCAGGGAGTGTAAGTGTAATTTATCATTAATTTTTTCTATATTCTGTTCTCCACTTTTTTTTTTAAACCTATTTCTTAACCAATAGTGATAGAGAATAAGGATGGCAATTTGAAATCGGCCCGACGGGGACCTGTCCCCCGACCCCAATTAGAGCGGTTTTTTTCCGAAAAATACCCCTGAAGGGCTGAGGATGGTAGTCGAAATTGAATCCCCGATGATTTTCGAGCCGGGGACGGTAATACGTTTTCTAGCCCCGGCCCGTCCCTGGCCCCAACCTCGTTCTCGTCCCTGTTTTTCCCCCAAAGTAAAATTACTATTATAGCCCTCAATCCTCCATTCATATATATATAACCTCAAGGCTGTATTACACTTAACCTCTCTCTCTCTCTCTCTCTCTCTCTCTCCCCTCTACATCGCCGTGCGTCATGACGCCGAGTCGCTCCCATCGCCAAGACCGCCACTTCACCTCCATCAACTTTGCACCTTAGTCCACCTCGTCACTCTCACACCTCTCCTCCACCTCTATCCACCTCACACCACCGCTCCATCTCCTCCATCATCCATCACCGCCAATCTGAGATCTATTATTGCCGCTCCACCTCCTCCGCCGTCCATCACTGCGGATGTGAGATCTATTATTGCCGCTCCACCTCCTCCGTCATCCATCACCACAGATCTAAGATTTGTTGATGTTGATATTTTGTTGATGATTTTGTTGATTCTAGATCTGTTGATGTTGTTGATGATGTTAATGATGATTTTTGTTGATGATTTTGTTGTTATTGATTTTTGTTGATGATTTTGTTGTTGTTGATTTTTTTTATTTTTTTTATTTTTTTGGCCGAGGAGTTTTCAAGGTCAGGGAAACCCGATCCCCGTTAGGAGACGGGGATGGTAATAGGTTCCTCGTCGGGGATCGAGGTCGGGGACGGGGAAAGTTTCAACCTCGGGGATCGGGAACAGAGAGTGTGAACCCCGGCCCCACCCCGCCCCATTGCCATTCCTAATAGAGAGCTCTAGTACAACAGCTCTACTGAGCTGGTAGTGCAAAAAAAAAAAAGGAAAAGGGAAAGGAAAAATACAAATTAGAGTTGTTTAAAAGCTCTTCTTTTAGAGCTCTAAAACATTTTCCTTCACTTAACACACACACACACATATATATATATATAACTGTGAAGTTGGTAGGAACTTTCTCTTCATTTGAATTTTTTTTAAGAGTGCTGCTATTAACACTCCATCAATTATTTTGGACCCCCATTCTTTAAATTTTTTTTTATTTATTACAATAATAACCTCAAGTGAAATTACTAAAAAGGACATCAATAATTTTAGAACACCTCATCTCACAATTAAACCTACATACCCACTACATCATGAGTTAGGGTTTATGAAAACACCTACCTCTATCACCACCCATCCATCTTCCTCAAATCCCACTTTCAAAACATACCCACCCTCAAAACCTCAAAACCTCAAAAATCCTTTGGCGATAATGTTCTGATGACAAGAGTGACAATCATTTGATTACATACACTTCTCCAGCAATAACAATGAGTAAAACGTTTTCCGACAATCACAACTCCATGAGACGAAAAGAATACAACAATAAAAGGTTAGAAAAGGTTCATAACTTTGATAGTGTTCTTAACTCAGAGGAGATTGGCGTTATAAGAGTAAGTTTTTTCGGAAAAAAAATGATAAAAATAATAAAAAAAACTATTCATTATTTTTTTTGGGACTAAACTCCCAAACATATGACCGAAATTTGGGAACACAGGCCCGATTATTATTTATTTGTTCAGGAACAGGTAACCAAACATTTCTTATTTGTTTGGGAATATATAACTGAAGCAACAATAGAAGCAAACAAACAAATGAAGTCTGACCACCCTTGGGTAGTTGACCGACTGGATGACTGATAAGTAAAATCCTCTCAATTTTGCTCATACAAAAAGCATACAAGTATAGTGAAACCTGGATGAATGATAGAAAATCAACCAAAGAAGCATGAAAGTGGATTGTGTTGTGTATGTGAAAAGAAGTAACAGAAAAAAAAAAATCCAAACAGATTCACAAACCACGTAATGAAGTAGAGAAGATTTCTTAATCACACAAATTTTTTCCATTGATTTTGGGAGGTTCCATCGTCGTGGGTTTTGTTAGGGTTTTGGAAGAGAGGCTTTTTGGGGTGTGGAGGTGTGCATTTGAATGGGTTAAATGTTTTTACAAAGATAATTTTGATATTATTGAGGAAGGAGAAAAGAAATTTTAAGGATTTTACAATTTATAAATGAGGGTCCAAAAAAACAGGGGTACAAAATAATTGACGGGGTACTAATAACAACACTTTTTTTTTAAATGCGAACATATAGGTGAAAAGTCTCTTTTACTCATTTACCAGTTTTGAATCTCACATGCAGGCCATGTTTTTGTCTTTGCAGCTGGATATCATCTACCATTTGGACCAAACAAAATCAAAATGTGATAGTTTAAGAACCAACGAGACAAATCCAATAGTTTAAAGACTACATAAATAAATTGGTGATAGTTTAGGGGTAGAAGTGTTTTTAAATAATAAAAAAACAAATTTTGGGGTCAAAAAACATGAAAGCCAAAGCGAAAATGTCCATGACTTCATTTTGTGCATTCGGTTCATAAATTCAATTTTAATTTTTCTTTATCTAAAAGTTTACACTTTAGATACTTTCCAAGTTCCGATTCAGACCACTAATACACAACCTCTAAAAGCAACTCTAATTACGTGGCAGTGCAAGGAAAAAAAAAAACAAAACAAAAAACAAAGGCCAAACTATCACATTAGTGATGGGGTCTACATGGCACCACATCATTAGTGGTGTATTATAGGTGTTGAATTAGTGGTCTGAAGCATTTTTCTTATTCATAAAGACAAACTCTCACAGAATGACTAAACTACCCATGTATATATATTATATTGTTTAAACTTCTCACTCACCAATTGAGAACCAAACCCTAACCCTCTCTCTCATATCTCTCTTCACTCTCTTCTTTTTCTCCAATCTGAACCACCACTATCGCCGCCCTTTCCTTTAACTCACCCGCACCGCTATCTGAACTGCCAAGACCGCCACCCCTTCCTCTACTTCATCGGCGCATCTGGCACACAGATCTGGCTCTCTTTCTCTATTGTCTTTTCTTTGTCATCTTCATTTTCTTCTTCAATCTGTCATCGACCACCGCTCAATTAGTTGTCGATCCCAACACCACTGCTACTGTAGATAAAGAGGTCGAAGATTGCGAACACCAAGCTCGCAACCTCAAAGTTGGTTACGACGATCAGAGATCTAGTCGAAGATCTTATTCAAGGTTAGGTTCACCAAGGATCGAGGCTTGAGGTTCAAGGAATTGACATCTATATATATTCACATATCAATCTCTTACCTGATTGATTATGCACATATATATATATATATATAAATCTAAATAGATTTTGAACCAAAGGTAGTGATATTGTTGGATCATTGGTCTCTCTCTCTCTCTCTCGCTCTCTCTCTCTCTCTCTCTCTCTCTAGTCTTTGTACAGGCTTTTATTAAAAGTAATAGAAGAAACAAAAGCAAAACGCCTCGAATATTCACCATTGAAATTATCTATGTTCTGTGAAAATGTATTTTGAGATTTTTTTTGTTTTTTATTTTAACCTGAGAAATGGGTTGTGTTGATTTGAACATTGTTTTTTAGGCTCTTTTCTTCTTCCTTTTTTTTTTTTCTTGGCTCAGATCTGTTGTTGTTGTTGATGATGATGATGATGATGATGATGAGGAAACAGATTGCAACAAATTTTTTTTTAAAAAAATTAAACAGATAATATGATAAAATTGTTCAAAATTTGAACAGATAATAAAATATGACAGATAATTGGAAAGATAAGAGAAAAATATTAAACAGATAGTCAAAAAATTAAACAAATAAAAAAATATTTAAATATATAGTTAAAAAATAAAACATATAGTGAAAAAATTCAACAAATAGAAAATTTTAAAATTGTATAGATATTAAGCTATAAATTAGGGATAATTACTCTTCGGTCCTATTTAATGAACTTAAATCTTATAGGTCCTACACATCTTTTAAATGCACCAATAAAGCCTATATTCTTCTTATGCCCTTATTCTCTTATCTTCTCTTTCTCTCTCAAGAACATTTCTTCGAGAGCTTCACATTGCCATCACCATCACTACTGTCGCCAACCACCGCCACCATTATCATCCATCGATCACCGCCACATCGCCGTCGACCCACCACTTCCACTCACCACTGTCGCTGTCCATTTGCTATTGTTATCAATCTATATTCCACTGTTGCCAATCTACCACCACCATTCACCAACCATCTCCACCATCATCGATCTACACTCCACCACCGCCAATGTATGCTCCACATCTTCAATTTCTACTCTACCGTCACCGATCCACCCCCTTACCAAATAGTTGTAGGTGGGTGTCTTTGGTCTTGAGGATTAAACATCTTGTTTTATCGCATCATTGTTGTAACATAGTAACAAGCTATAGTGCTCCTATTTGTTATGTTTGGCTTCAAGCCTTCATTTGTTTATTGGCTAAAAGTCTTTCTTTTGTAAAGGGGTGACGTTGTCATTGTTATTGTAAGTTCATAGGGCATTTTATTTGTAATAAACATGCTATATTAGATGTACGGGAATGGATTTATGGTTTCCATCTATGGTATCATGATTTTCTTTTTTAGTTTTACCATCTTTTGAAATAAATATTTGTTGTGGACTTTCAAAAGGTAAAGAAAATTATCAAGGAAAATGATTTTTGATTATTAAATGAACATAAATGAAATTTCTTTCAAAAATCTCATGCTTAGATTAATTAGTTTTCGCCTAATTAATCTTTGAAAATCGGGGCATGACAGAAAGGACCCCCAAGTAACCTCATGTCCATAACATTAATAATCTCAATAAAAACAATATATAGAAACTGCTAAGATGTTTGGAGGACCATTTTCTAGAAACTATTCTGTGTCGCACAAGTTGTGCCAGCACTTTCCTGTGGCCGTAGCTTTAAGTCGCACTTGCAGTAAACTTCAAGGCTAGGCAAACAAAGGGATGGGCAAACAACATGCGAATATTGTTGGTTGGATCTAAAGAGTTGATACGTATCCCTTTGTGAGGAATCAAGTCAGCATAATTCAAGGACAAGATGTGAATGATATGTTGAGTTGAAAAACTCGTTTCGAAAGTTAAACTTACGTGTTTCACACAGTCGGTGTTTGAAAGAGTTTTTGAAAATTTAATTTACATGCTTCGCATAGCTAGTGTTTGAAATTTTTTTGAAGTTAGATTTACACGCTTCACACAGCCGGTGTTTAAAAGAGGTAATGATATGTAATGCAATACAATGAAATGTTGATAAAGATACAGAATGACAATGGGCTAGGCATGTACCACTTTGAGTTTTCTTCATCACTCAAGCAATGGAATGCTCACTCGAGTGGTCTCGTGAGTCTTCCAGTACTTTTGCAGGCTTGTGATTCTAAGAGTTATTTCGCTTGAGTGCAAGTTTGGTCGCTCGAGCTATAACAACCCCTACTTGTGATTAACTGTTAAACCATGATTAAGAATGCCTAATAAGTAATTAGAAGGAAATTTTGTGTTAATTGCATGTGTTACATGTTATTTGCATCTATATTTGTCTGTCGTAGAAATATCTGTTTGTATTTCTGTCTTGTTTTGCAAATTGAAGGCCTTATTGGCATCTGATTACGAAATTGACTTGGTTTATGTGTTATTTGGAATTTTTGAAATTTTATGGTAGGTTTTATTGGAATTTAATTCGGAACGAAATAATTAGAATAAAATAATAACCATTGTTTAACTTAATCTAAGCTTAATTAAGTCCACTAATCAAGCCTATATAGGGCTTGTTTATACTAGAGCTTTGTTTTATTCATCATTTCTTGAGACAAAAATGTGAGAGAAGGGGAAATTAGAGTGAGAGAGAGTTGAATTCAAGAAGGAAAGGAGATTTGCTAGAGAATTAAAGGGCAATTGGAGAATTGAGCAAGAACTCACTAGAATTCAAGGAATTGAGAACCTTTGGTATGAAATCTAATCTCTAAGCTTGGTATTTGACTCATTCATGCATAAATTCTAGAGAATTAAGTAGTGTAATGCAAGAATGGAGCTTATGAAATAGGAAGGAAGATTATATAATGCATGCATGTGCATATCATCAAGTTTTGGAAGTTGATTTCAAAGTTTTAATACATGCATGTTCATAGTTTGGTTGTGTTATGAGAATTCAACTTCCTTTTGTACTAAACATCTCATTCTACCAAGATTTGGAGAGTTTGAACCCAAGAAAATATATGCATGTTATGTTTTCAACATTTCAAGTTTAGTTTTGCTCCATTGGCATGCTTTTAGTCTTTGATTTTGCGAAATGATTTTAAATTCACCATGTATTACAAGTTTACATATGTTTCCTCAAGTTTTGGGCTGAAAATGGATGTGTTTTGTTGGTTTGAATTTGAATTTTGAACTTGGAAGAGCAATCTGGAAATTCCAGAATTTGCACCCTCCGCTCGAGCTATGGAGTCTGTGCTAGAGCGGAGAATGCGAGCTCCTAGAACTTTTACCGAGTTTGGGGATTGGCTCAAGCGGTAGAATCTGCGCTCGAGCGGCCACCCTTACTTTTGACCATCTGCTCGAGCGACCGAAATTATGCTTGAGTGTAAAATGAGAGCTCCCAAAAGTTTTACAGACTTTTGCAGATCGCTCAAGCGACCAAATCTGCGCTCGAGCAAAGACCCATTTTGTTCATTCTTACGCTCAAGCGACAGTCGAGCGTCCATCGAGTGGAAAATTCATGCAACTAGAAATTTTCCAGACCGTACATGCCGCTCGAGCGATCGAAGTTGTGCTCGAGCAGACTGCCTTGTTTTTGAAAATTTGACTAAGTGTTTTGAGATACATTTTGGCATCCTCATTGCACCTTAAACGTTCCTAAGCCCTAATTAAGACATAATAACAAGGATAAAGGCTAGAATCACACCAAGGTAGAAAGAAATAAGTCAAGTGCTATCCGAGTGTGTGTTTCAATATGTGTATTTGTTATATGTTTGTGTAGGTCACGCGCCGTGAGCTGTTTGATCCATTTGTTCTGTTATCGAAGCTATCTATGAGTAATAACTCTATAAAGCTATGTTCAAATATGAAATACTTTCTGAACATTATGATATGATATGATATGTTTCTGAAAAGAATGGTACAAAATGTTATTTTGAGATTACATGAATAATGGCCCAATTCTTTGAAATGTATTCGTGGTATCCTTAGCAAAGGTCCTCGCCCAGGGGACATAATATTGTGGCTTATGGTCATGAGGCCCTCACCCAAGAGAAACAATACTGTGGCATGAGGCCCTCACTCGAGGGAAATAATATTGTGGCATAAGGCCCTCGCCCGGGGGAAACAATACCATGGCCTACGAATGTGATATAATACCCGGTACCGGAGGTTCCTTTATGGAACTTGATATGAATGACCAATGTGATTTGTTAACACTAATGGATGTACCACGCGCGACTTGAATATGAATATGACACTGTTTCTGATTTGAATACGAACATGTTTATGTTTCTGACATGATAAGAGATTTGAAATTTGATTTCTGAATCTACTATGGACATCATTTATTAAAATTTTTAATCTGCTATTATTCACTGGGCTCCAACTCACCATATTATTTATGTATGTAGGTGATAAGGTGTGTGACCAGGCCTAAGTTGCTACGTGGAGGTCAGTTTTGTCCAGCCAACCACAGTGCCTCCCGAGGAGGTTCCCGGAATGCCACTTGTCGAGTTTTGTGAATCAAATTATAGTTTGAGACCTTTGTTTGTTTTAGACCAGTTCTTTTATGGTATATGTTTAATGACGATGTAAGATGGATATATATGTGACGTTATATGTGGGTTTATGTATATAAGTTTTAAATTTTTGTTGTCACATGTATGTCTTCACAACTCTATAGATTATGTAGGTTTTATATTTGCTTCCACAGCCCCTTATTATGTGATATTCTGTTCAGAAGCCTTTGGTAATCCCAAGATTACTGGCCGGTTACGATGCTAAACCTATAGAGGCGGGTTTGGGTATCAAAGCACGAGTTATACCGCACACACGAGTCCATAAGACCTATAGGATGTCCTAGAAAAGAATTAGGGACATTTCATTTGCATGTGGGAGTGTGTGTTAATTTCTGTAAATGTGAAAACTGAATCTGAATATGAACATAAGAAATTGAAAGAAATGAACTTACTCCGAACACTATGAACAAGATTATTCCTATGTTTATTATTACCTTATTTACCTATAGCAACATGGAAAATGCAAGAAGTAATGATACAACCGAATCTTCCGAAGCCCGAATAAGCCAAATGGAACAAATGCTTACAGCCTTAATAGAGTCTTTGAGGCAACAACCTTTGCCCGCTCCTCTTTCGCCAGTGCAAGTTGAACCGGATAACAATGATATCATCAACCTAACTCAGAAGTTCATGAAGATGAAACCGCCAACTTTCTTAGGTGGTATTGAACCATTAAAGGCAGAGAGATGGTTACTTGAAATGGAAAAATTATTTGAAGTATTTTCATGGTTTGAGACTCAAAAGGTTCTTTTGGCCACCTATACCCTAAAGGATGAAGCTCGAAGATGGTGGTTGTTAATCTGAAATGGCAATGGGAACATGACATGGGATTAGTTCAAAGAGATCTTCTACGACAAGTGCTTTCCTCAATGTTTTCGGGATCGAAAAGTTTCTAAATTTCAAGAACTTAAGCAAAGCAACATGTCAAGAGCAGAGTACAAGGCTAAGTTCACGGAGTTAGACCAGTTTGCACCCTATATGGTTAACACGGATTACAAGAAAGCCCGGAAGTTTGAAAGAGGTCTAAATCTGGATATCTTTGATCGGGTGGGAGTGTTGAAACTACCTACATATGTGGATGTTCTTGACAGAGCTTTAATGCCTGAAACTAATTTGGCTGCAATCACTACAAGAAATCTAGGCTATTGTGACAAAATTTGGTGACGAAATGTTGGGATTTAATTTCAAAAATGAGAGGTAAAAGATTGGGATTTAATTTCAAAAAGGGTCGGTTTTCAAAGAAGCAAAACACGAGATCCTTCGGTAGCTCTAGTTAGAGTAGTGGATCTACACCTGTTTGTTCTAAATGTGGAAGGAAGCATAAGGGTGTATGTTACCATGCATCTGGTGCCTGTTACCGGTATGTCAAAGTTGGCCACATGATGAAAGATTGTTCGCTTGGGTTCGAGAATGTCAATCACCCCCGTAGCAAGTTCAGCTAGATCTGCTTCTGTATCGAGGTCAAATGCAAGAACTAATGCTAGAGGTAATGCCGGGAATGAAACGTTAAGGCAAGGGAGATTGTTTGCACTAGTGCCTAGGGATGTGCAGAACATCGAGTCTATGGTGTCAGGTATAATTTTCATTTGTGCCCAAAATACATATGTCTTGATAGATTCTGGTTCTACACACTTTTTTGTGTCGCATACCTTTTCCCAAAAATTAACTAGACCTTTAGAACCCATGAATTATTTACTGTCTGTATCTACGCCATTTGGGGGTTCTATGGTATGTGCTTATGTTTATCTGGCATGTGAAATTGTGATTGGTGATATAACATTGTATGTTGATTTATTGCCATCGGGTATTGATCATTTTAACTACATACTGGGTATGGACTGGTTGACGAAGTACTGTGCAACTATTGATTATGTGAATAAATCTATTGTGTTTCATCCATCTGGTTTACTTGAGTTTGTGTTTGCTGAGAATGCGGTAGTTCCTCCCCCATACTTGATTTCTGCCATGAAAGCTATTAAACTGCTTAGGAAGGGATGTAGGGGTTATCTGTGTTGTGTTTTGAGTGAGACTTCTGATAGTCCTAATGTGGAAACTATTCATGTTGTTTGTGAATTTCCCGATGTGTTTCCGAATGAATTGCCTGGGGACTTAATTGATAGGGAGATTAAATTCACTATTGATATAATACCTAGAACACAACTAATTTCCAAAACCCTATATAGAATGTCAATCTCTGAATTGAAAGAATTGAAAACTCAACTACAGGAATTGTTAGATAAAAAATTTATTCACTTGAGCACTTTACCTTGGGATGCTCCAGTTCTGTTTGTCAAAAAGAAAGATGGATCTTTGAGACTATGTATAGACTATCGAGAATTGAACAAAGGAACTATCAAGAACAAATACCTACTACCCCGAACAGATGACCTATTTGACCAACTCCAAGGAGCACAAGTGCTCTCTAAGATAGACCTTAGATTGGGGTATCACCAGTTAAAAGTTAAAGCAGAAGATATAGAGAAAACTGCATTCAAAACTAGATATGGGCACTATGAGTTTTTGGTAATGCCGTTTAGGGTAACTAATGCACCTGCTGCTTTCATAGACCTTATGAACAGTGTGTTTAAATCATATATGGATGAATTTGTTGTTGCATTCATTGATGATATTTTAGACTACTCTAAAAGCAAGAAAGAACATAAGAACCATCTGAGAATTGTGTTGCAGACTTTGAAATATTGTATGCAAAATTTTCAAAATGTGAATTCTGGCTAGATAGTGTGACATTTTTGGGGCATGTAATTAATAGGGATGGCATATTAGTTGATCCACAGAAAATTGAAGCCATTGTAGACTGGCCTAGACCAACAAATGTGTCGGAAATCAGAAGTTTTCTGGGGTTTACAGGTTACTATCGCAAATTTGTGAAAGATTTTTCAAAACTTGCTATGCCATTAACAAAATTGACACAGAAAAATGTATCCTTTCAAAAATTGAAGACTAGGTTGGTAACTGTACCAATTCTGACTTTGCCTGATGGAATTGATGGGTTTCAATTTTACAGTGACGCTTTGTACAAAGGCTTGGGATGTGTGCTAATGCAAAACGGAAAGGTAATTGCCTATACTTCTCAGCAACTCCACCCTCATGAAAAGAACTATCCAACTCATGATCTTGAATTAGCAGCTGTGGTGTTTGCCTTGAAAATTTGGCGACATTATCTACATGGTGTGACTTATGAAATGTACACTGATCATAAAAGTCTCAAATATTTCTTTATGCAAAAGGAACTGAACATGAAACAGAGACGGTGGCTTGAGTTGATAAAAGACTATGACTTGCAAATCATGTACCACCCAGGCAAAGCCAATACAGTTGCAGATGCTTTGAGCCGGAAGTCTATTGGGAATTTTTCATGTTTGCTTATTGGCCAGAAAGAATTGTTGTATGATTTGGAAAGAAATGAAATTGAGGTAGTCTTGCATGAACATGGTGGAATTCTAGCTGTCATTTCTGCTCAACCGACTATAATTGAGAAAGTTAAAAAAAAACAATTACAAGATGAATTTCTAAAGAAGATTGTTGATGAAAACAAATCAAAACTGAGGCCAAGATTTGTGTATGAAAATATGTTGAAATTTCAGGGTAGACTTTGTGTACCGGACCACTCAGAACTGAGAAAACGTATTATAACCGAAGCTCACAAAACAGAGAAAATGTATTATAACCGAAGCTCACAACTCGAAATTTGCTATGCATCTAGGGAATACAAAGATGTACCATGACTTGAAACAGAATTTCTGGTGGCCTGGAATGAAGAAAAATATTGCTGATTTTGTGGCTAGCTGTTTGCATTGCCAACAGGTAAAAGCTAAACATCAACGACCTGATGGATTACTTCAGCCACTTCTAATACCGGAATGGAAATGGGAGCACATTACAATGGACTTCATTGTTGGAGTGCCTCGCTCCTCTCGAGGTATGGACTCTTTCTAGGTAATTGTTGATTGTTTGACTAAATCTGCACACTTCTTACCTGTCAAATATTTATATAATGCGGATAAATTGGCTGACATCTATATAAATGAAATTGTGAGATTGCATGGGGTACTGGTATCTATTGTATTTGGCAGAGACCCCAAGTTTACCTCGAGATTTTGGCAAAGTTTGCAACAAGCTTTGGGGACTGAATTCAAATTGAGTAGTGCCTACCACCCAGAAACAAATGGCCAATCTGAATGAACCAATCAAACTTTGGAAGATATGTTACAGAAATGTGTGTTGGATTTCCAAGGGAATTGGGAGACTTACCTCCATCTGGCTGAATTTGTATACAACAACAGCTATCATTCAAGCATTGGAATGGCTCCTTATGAAGCATTGTATGGTAGGAAATGCCGATCTCCGATTTGTTGGGCCAAAGTAGGCGATAGTCCGTTATTGGGACCAAAACTTGTGCAAGAAACAACTGAGAAGGTAAAACTTGTGACGCCCCAAAAATTGAGAACATCAAATAATATATTAACAATTAAATATAGGGTTTATCTAAGGTTACAAAAGTCAGAAACGCCACTAATGAGTCCTATGGCTAATAACCAAGCAAGATCCCAAAAAGGTCAGAGGAGTCAAAATAGCCTCTCTTCTAAGTCCAACCACCTTAGATAGCAAAGCTACTTTTTTGACAGATCTTGACAAGGTATTAACACAAGGCCTACATGAGTTGACAGAGTATAAGGATAGGTTACAAATGTTATATATAAAAATAACAAAATCATGTCTTTAAATACAACAAGCAATTAATCACGTACAATCTCATAATTGTGTTTACAAAACTAGTTCCTAACTCTCATAGGATAGCCATACGTCTTCAAATACTTCAGCTTTGCCTTCGATCAGTCTAATAGTCCTTAATACCTAGCATGAAACGCCGTGAGCTTTGAATGTCCAGTAAACGCACACACCCCATCCTTTTCTCCCAATTCAATACACCAACGTATTTATAACAAGCAAGTAGTGAAGCATGATATTCTAGTCAATAACAGCAATTTCAATAACAGAGGAAAGGAACATAACATCAAATAGATAACAAAGGCTACAATGTTAGTGGTTAGTATTCTAGAAATCTCCTAAAGAGATTTCATCCTCCCAACCACAAGAATTGGACTCGGATTATTCGGTATGCCCTCTCTTTTGCTACTTTGCAGACCTTACCCCAGATGCCTACCAATGGTTATATACCGCGTAGCACCAACCGAGGACCTCAAAAGAGACAGTAAAATAAGGGCATTGCCCATAACCTCCTCCAACCTTATCCATCATAAGTACCTAGGGTCCGAATATAATCAATCTATTCAAGGGTTCCGATACAACTGCTTGTGCAAGACTTTCCTTCAATTAGGGAACACATCCCATCAATCCATACATAATACATTATCATTTCTTCATTATTCAAGTGATTGAAAACCTAATACCAACCCATTTAAGTTTCCCATCGAGTTAAAAGTTTTAAATTAAAGTTAGAACAATTTAACAAGGTAGCAACATCCACATAAGCATGAGCACCATCCAATGAAGAAGATAAGAAACATAACCATAATGCATACAATATCATACCAAGACATTTTCATATACGAATGAGCATATTCATAAAGTCAAGAGCACAAAACATCAATGTAAACAGAATTTCCAGATTCAGAGTCACTTAAAGATCAAGATTAAAAGAACTATTTTAGATTTTTCCCAAATCTGGCCTTCCTGTGGTTCGTAGAGAATTTTATCTAGTTTTCAAAAAAAAAAATCAGAAATGAAATAACTTTTCCAGATAATTAGTTATTTCAGAAATACTCTAGCTCTATCTAGATTTGTCGACCTCTCACTCTTTTTCAATGAAACCAATTTTCCTTGAAACCTAACTCCTTATGTAAGATTTTGACATAACATTTAGGTTCAGAAGAGTTTTCTACATTTTTCTAGAATTTTCAAAAGTTGGCTATAAAACAGATTTCTCTGGCACAATTCTTGAAATAAGAAAGTTGGTGAGAAAAGAGGTCAACTAGGGAAAAATTTTCACTTATATTGTGATGAAAACATGCTAAATAATATGTATTAAACTCAAAAATTTGAGGTGAAGGTGTGCCTTTGGAAATTTTGAGAGATTGATATAGAAAAAGGTAGCCTTATATTGATTAAGAGAAATACAAGAAGGGTAGAGTCAAGACTCAACTCCTTTCATTTTTAACACAAGAATGCCATCAAAACATATCTGAAATGAATGTTTAAAACTTCTAAGAGCGTGTATTTGAAAGGAAAAATAAGACAGAGTTGTGTTGTGGCTTACTTGATTGCCTAGTGAAGTGTTTGCACAATTTCTTCTCTTTTTCCATTCCTCTACCACCAAAGCTCTCTTCCTCTCTTTTTCTCTCCCTTAGCTGAAATACGTAGTGTGTGAGTGTGTTTGATGTGCAAAAATGCTAGGGGAGAGGTCCTATTTATAGAAAAAAAAAATTATGGTGGAAAGCCTAAAAAGCCCTTGGTTGGAATTGGATTGAAGAATTTGTAATTGGTTAGAATGGAATGAAATAGGGGTTGATTAAGAAGATTAATTATAACTTGAAACATGATTTATTCCTAATTTGTTCAAGATAGAACTAGATTGAAAACTAGTACAAATATATCTCCATGATTTGGGGATTTAGTCAAAATTCTTCATGAAATCAAGCATTCTTGTTTGAAAAAGTACATAACAAAGGGTTCCTCTAGGGTGGCCAGCCACTTGATGATGATTTGAGGTAATTAATTTATTTTTTTCTTATGTACAAATATTGGAAATTGTAAAATATAGTGTATAAAATAAGTTTTAAGGTACAAATGTATATATATATAATAGTACTTTTTCAAGGTCAATAACTGATTTAATAAAAGTGTGAGGGCTTAGGGTTTAATGTATGAATTGGAACATTTATTTTAGTGTAGAATTAAACTAAATTAGGATTAGAGAATCTAATTCGGTTTGGATTTCTTGTTTTGACTAAAAAGGCGATCAACCGACAAACGCGATAAAAATGAGAAAAACCTAGGGTTTTCAAGTGATAATTCCACATTTAGGGAGTGAATTAATCAGTATTAGAATATTATAAAATGATTCCTAAGTTACTGAAATCGATTAGGGTTTACGAGTTTTCAGTTGGCACATATATTTTGATCCTAGGATTAAAATTGCAATTAATTAAGAAACTGGGGGACTTCAAGGAAACAATTTAAAAGTAAGGGACTTTTAAGAAAGTAAAATTTTTAGGGGCCTCACAACCTATCCCCCTTAAAACAATTTTGTCCTCGAAATTTTTGCCCTTCTTCATGTCTCGAAATATTGTGGGCAATTAGATCCTAATGCCGCCAACATTTTTTTTAATCATTTAGATCATCTTAGGTTCTTCTCCATTCTGTCTAGAGTCGCCATTAGTCTCATTCTAATAATAGCATTTTGAATCGAATTTTTCTCTAATTAATGACTGAGAAGATGCGCTAATCTTCCGCGCTTCTTGAACTATTCATTATATGGGTAATGACGTTGCTGCTCTAGTTCCTGATGTAGTGATCTACACTTTTCCTTGGTAATTTGCTGATGCCATTGCGTTGGTTGATTTGTTGAGTCATGGAAACTAATCTATCCTCCTTAAATAATAAAAATATTCCATCGGATGCATAAGTCGTCTCTCCTGGTAACTATTGATTAGGGCTTGATATGCGAGTGATTAGTCCATATCTAGGATGATATTGGGGATTAATGCGAAGAAATGCGATGAATAAAATATATACTCAAGAATTTTGAAGTACGAATATAAAGGCATCAAGACTTGGATTAACAAAAGAGAATTTACACATTCATGCTTGGATTACAAAATTCCTTCTAAGGAGTTCTAACTACTACCCTAGTTACATTTTCCTAGGTTAGCCATGGCTCATACTATGGTTTCATGGGTTCATATGCAGTATATTGTTCATACTTTGGGTGCACCATGGTGGGACTTTCTTCTTGTAATGTGAATACCCTACCAATTGGCCTTTGGTTGGTAACCTTCCTAGAGTTCTAATGGTTCTCCATCCTATGATTCTGTTGCTCAACAGTTCCAGGCTTGGTTACCCATGGTTGTTGCTCGCCTGTAGCATATTGTAACAAGCCCGTGAGGGACCTCGCTACAGTTCGGACTCGATTTTGTTACGGTTCTAAATCTGAACCAAAGAGTCCAACTCTGGCAAATCGTTTTGAAGAAAAACAGATTTTTTTGAAAGAAGTGCCAAACATGGACTGCTTTGCCAGATAACAGAGTCGCCACCTAAATATTTTTAAAATGGGAAATTTAGGAAACCCTAACTCGGTGCCGAAGGCCACGTGTCCGTCATCACCAAAGTTGGCTCGGGAACTTGGGTACGATTGGGGAAGGTCACATCGTGAGCACCCCCGCTCGCCCGGTCAAAGACCGGCCTCTACTAACCATGATATCTGTTTTTGAAAACTTTGTGCGTTCTTATTCCGGTTTATTTAGCCTAGGTTACTACGTGATGCGCACAGCATACAAGTATAGACTGAATCGCCTGAATTGGAACAAAACATTTCATGTTTGTTTGTTTGAAAATGGTTTGATGGTGCTACCCACAGGTAGGCTAAAATGCGGATTTGCCACCCTCAGGTGGGCTTAGAAAACATGATTTTGCCACTATCTAGTGGGCTTAAAACAAACATTTGATGAATTGTCCCAATTCAGATAACTCAACCTCCACCCACAGGCATTCAAGGCAGTTATATCACATAAGCATTTAGCCTCATGGTAAGCATGCTATCATGGCAACACTCACACGCATGCAAGGATGCTAAAGCATAAAACTTACCGAGTACTCCAAGCCAAAACAGAAGCTGATTAGAAATCATGCATGATCCTAAATGTGCTGAAATGCCTAATGCAACACATGCAAAATGCAACTATAGCAGGCTCGGCTATTCTAAACATGGCATATGAAATGCTACGGCTATCAAGTATTCAATTTGGAATTGAAATACAGATGCAGTTTGTATGATGCGCCGAGCCCGATGCGTGCAAAACAGATGAATGATGCAAACATGCTGTCATACTGTATGCCAATTGAAATATGCCCTATATCTAACCATCGTAAGCAGGTAAATAAAAGGGAGAAAGAAATGGGGGTTGGAAGACATACATCACACTCACACACCCTTATTACAACATTGCCCTCGCGCAGAGGGTCCGAATAAATAATACAGACCCGAATAAAAGAATAGTACAGTCCGAATATTACAGATTCTTAATTAATTAACAATTAACTAAGAAAGCAAGAATCGCATGCGAGCTGTACGCTTTGCTTCGATGAATAGTGTATGCCGGATCGCCTCGGAAATCCACCGATGCCCCAATTAGCCTCTCGCTTGCAGATTTCTCGAAATGCGACCGGACCAAAAGTTGTTGGTCCTTGGTTTTGTCAGAACAGAGCGTGAAAAGGGCATAGCAATGTATTTTCACAAATATATGCATGCCTCGATCCTCGTGCCACCAATCACGCATCTCGATGCATGATGGCCGAGGAGCCGAATTGCACAACTCAATATAGGATGAATGCAGATGGATGCTACAACAAAACCTAACTCCATCATGGGTAATCCGGAGTGTCGGTGACTTGGGAATTGAGACACACTCCGTCACTCGGAGTACGGAATGTACCTCGTTTCCCGTGCCCGGGCTAACGCCTATCCCGAACACGATGCAATATGCATGGTATGCATGAAATGCAGCTAACATGTGATATAGCATGCACAATGCTATGAAAGTGAGATGCCTCGAAATGCGTGTCCACGGGCACGCATACCGAGAAAATGCATGAATGCAATCTAAGATACAACCTAGTATGCACAATGCGGATGAAAACGAGATGCCTCGAAATACGTACACACGGGCACGCAGACCGAGGAACTGACACACGCGATGTAATGAGACTTAAAATGGCATGACAATGCGAAATGGGCTTATACCAACATGAGAGAGCCTCAGCCACACCCACATAAGATGCCGTGAGATAAAAACGAAGTGCCTCGAAACGCGTGCACACGGGCACGCAAACCGAGGCGGTGGCATACGCAATGCAAATGATATGGAAAATACAAATTGGGCTTACACTAATGTGAGAGAGCCTCAGCCGCACTCACATAAGCTGCCGGAATGAAAATGAAGTGCCTCGAAATGCGTGCCCACGGGCACGTAAACCGAGGCGGTGACATACAGGCATGAAATAACAAATTGGGCTTACACTAACATGAGAGGACCTCAGCCGCACTCACATAAGCTGCCGGAATGATAAGAATGAGGTGCCTCGAAATGCGTGCCCGTGGGCACGCAAACCGAGGAATGCATAAAATGGCGTACGGAATGCAATGATGGGCTTACGCCGACATGAGAGGGCCTCAGCCACACTCACATAGGCTGCCGTCGGATAAAAAAAGATGCCTCGAAATGCGTGCCCGCGGGCACGCAAACCGAGGCATGGCCCTAAGGCACAAAAATGATATGCGAATGAGACGTGGCATACGGCATATGGAACATGCAAATTTCAGCAACTAAAATGATTCAAAACAGCCCCCCGAGTTATGACAAAATTACACCCGATGCCCGAAATGCAATGCAAAGCACCCGAAATGGCCTACGGCCCTACAAAACATGCACAATATGGGCATGACATGTAAAACAGTAGCGATGCAGCCCCTAAACTAACATTTTTTCAGTACAAAGCAAGACCAAACGATGATCACAAACATGGCAAAAATAGCTTGCAAAAATAGGGGAAAAGAGGAGAATTACAAAGCAAGTGGTATGTACAGTGTTCGAACTGAAAAACACAGTTATACAACTTTAAAGAGGGGAAAAAAATATGCACATTTACAAGAGATGACATCCCCCAAAACAGTATGTAGATATGCTAAACATAGCATGCAAAATAATGTGCCAAAAGGGGCTATAACATAAGGTACCAAAAGCATACACCAAATGACCTAAGACCCTTAACAAAACATGAAGAATAGGCCAAAATAAGGCACTTTCTAAGCCTGATGAAGGCTGAAAACAGGAGCCAAATAAGCCTAACAAAGCATGCAAAATAATGAACCAAAGAGAGGTATTGAGACAAGTAGTATATAGAAAATTCAAACAGAAAAATTTCCTTCTACAACATTGAAGAGGAGCCCAAGATATGCATATTTACAGTAGATGTCAGCCTCAAAATCAGAATAAAATCATGCTAGAAATGCCATGCAAAATAGGGCCACCAAAGGGGCCACAAAGAGAGGTGGTACTAGCTTTCACCGAACAAGGTTGAGCCCTTCTTCAATGTTGAAGAGGGGCTCAAAATATGCACTTTTACAGTTTATGTTATGTTCAAAATCAGATTAATCATGAGTCAAAGAAAGCTTGCAAAAAAAATGGCATATGATGAGATATTGAAACAAGTATGAGATAGGGACCCCAAATGATGTTGAGACCTTAAACAAACATGAAGAACACCTCAAAATAGTGACATTTCCAGTTAATCTCGGAGCCCAAAACCACAAGCAAATAGGTCTAAGAAATGAGCCAAAATAGGGCTAGAAAAGAGGGAAATAGGACTTACCCTTGTAGACAACTTCTTGGCTCCCTTTTGCTTGAAGAATGGATGCTTCCTAGCTGGAATTCTTCCCTTGCTGCTGGAAATGGTATGGTGATGATAGAGCTTGGAGTTGATGAAGAAATGGCCTAGTACCTTGAAGGTTTTTTGAGCTTTTGGCTATGGAAATGAAGGTGTTTGGGAGAGAGGCTTTGAGATGAAAATTGCTAACCCTAGCAAAGGAGCTGTCCAGCCCCTTAAATAGGCAAGAAAGGGTGTAAAAGGGGAGGGAAATGGAGGCAAGCTTTCCCTCCCAAAATATCCCCCGGAGGGCTGGGATATTTTGAAAAATATCCGGACAACAGAAGGGTAGAAAAGGTAAAGTCGGCCGACACTGTAACTTTTTAGAAGGTGGCCGGCCACCCCAACTGGTCGGCCAGCCACTCACCCAGGCCGGCCGGCCATGGCCCAAAAATGAAGTCAAGAATTTCTGGCCGACCACCATGTTTTAGGGTCCTCCCAAGTGTGTAGAATAAGGCCCCAGGGTTGGAATCTGGCAACACTGAAACAAGAGTCACAACATAGAACTTGAAGGAGAGGCTCAAAAATGAAATTCACAATTACTGGCCGACCACCACTTTTTAGGGTCCTCTCATGTGTGTAGAACAGGGATCCAAGGTTGGAATTTGGCAACATTGAAACAGGATTCACAACATTGCATTTGAAGGAGAGGCTCAAAACTGAAAATCACAATTACTGGCCGACCACCACTTTTTGGTGTCCTCCCATGTGCCCTCATCACAGATATGTAGTCCCGGCTCGAAGAAAATATCCCTAGGGTGTTCAACATTGGCCCGGTGAGCAAACGGGCGGAGGAGCGAAACTGGTTTTCTAGAACAATTGGCCTCCCACCTCCAAAGGATCTTCTTGATGCTAAAACAGAGGTACCTGCCAAAATTGAACAAAAACCGATGCAAAATGAAAGCTCGGGGCCAAAACCGGGCAGTTCGGGGTCCCGAAAATGGGCTGCAGGCACCGAAAGTGGCGTTCGGCCACGAAGCGGGCATCAGAGGCCCCAGTGTTCCTCGAAATGATAAAACAAAGGCACTTGCCAAAAATCGGAGAAATCGGAGATGGTTGGGCGGTCCCGAACCGAGGCACACGGCCTGACGGTCCCGAAAACCGGGAACCGGGCTCCGAAACGGGCAAAATGGCCTACGGCCACGAAAAGTAGCCCACGGCCACTGAGAGATAGTCTACGGGACCACTCCCTTCCCTCAGGAAAGAAAACAGAGAAAACCAGTCTGGTTCGCAAACCGAGACAAGGCACAGAAGAGGGTTCGGAAGTCCGGAGGCAGGGCGCACAGCCGCAACTCTGAGACTTCTGAACGAGCACAGTATGTAACATCACCGAGCACTCAATCGGTGACATCTGAGTCTTAAGGCCGGTCAAAAATGGGGTGTCTACACATATGTATTTGCACCCTTGCATTCTCTTTGATTTCTAACTAGCTTAGGACATTCGAACTTTCTATGTCCCATCTGTAGACAATAATAGCACTGAATCAGCCACACTGGTCCTTCTTAGAAACTTTCCTTCAGATTTTGTTGTTGTGGCTGTTGTGGTTATGGCTTTGAGTAGGGCTTCGAGGCCGTATTTCCCTTTTGGCTCCTCTAAGGTCCTACAGATGTCTAACCCTCCTTTCGCTTGTTCTAAATTCTCCTAGCATCGACTACTTCCCTTTTAGATTCTAATGCCATTTCTAATACCTCAACATATGAGTGGAGCCGTTGCGGTGGAATTCTCTCCCTGATTGTAAGACCTAACCCCCATTCGAACATTCTTGTTTTCTCTTCATCATTTGCTACATACCTAATTGCGTAGCGGGCTAATTCTTCAAATTTTGCAGCGTATTGGGTTACAATTATATTTCCCTACTCCAGGTTTTGGAATTCCCTGACTCGTTCTTGATGAACTGTACTTGGAAAATATTTATTCAGAAACAATTCCTTAAACTGGTTCCATGACCTGTTTGTAATGTCACGGGTATTCTTGATTAGTTCCCACCAATGATCGGCCTCATCATCTAGCTCGAATACTTCCAAGGCTATTCTTTTCAATTATCCCTATAGTGTGCAACATTTTCTCTATTTGCCGAAGCCAATTTTCAGCCACTCTCGAGTCTGGTACTCCTGTGAACTTTGAGAGCCTTTGTTTTCTGAATTCTAAAAAGAGTCGAGTCCTCTCATTTTACCGATTGTTCCTTAATTGTCCTAGTTCTTCCAGAATTTGATGCCTGAGGTTATTAGGGATATTGGCTCTCACAGGCATAGGGTCCATGCTAATTTCTGGAACGGTTCTGGGCATTGTTACTAGTCTCTGAGTAGCCATTATCTCATGTATCCACCATTCTATTCATGGCACGGGATAAGTTGTTTTCTAGACTTGAAATTAAGGTTTAGTTTTCTTAGGTTATGGCAAAATATTAAAGCAAGTAACAACCTGTAGATATAGATCAAATTGTCACTTCATATAGTTACAATAGGTAAAATAATAACTACCAAAGTTTGGTTAATGGAATGATTACGAAATGGAGATCGAAGAGTATGAAGAGATAATAGCATCAATTAACACAAGGATCATCTGAAATATGATATAATGAAATAGATAACATTACAATTTCAGACGTTAATATAGTCAAGGTTATAGAGGTAGTGACTAAGCTAGATATTCAACTTGAAACTGCGTTGGCCATCCACGTTTCAAACTGAATATCCAAGATTCGTCACCAAGTAAAGAAAATGAAACTATTTATAAAAATCCTTGTGGTAAATAATCAGGGCTCAAATGAGGTCAATTTTACAAAAGATAGTATATAAAATAGAACTAGATGGTCAAGACTTAATCTTGAAAAATGATGACTTTGAATAAAGGTTATGAATACAAGATGAGGGTACAACAACCGATAAAAGACGCGTAGAACTAATAGTACCCCTACTGCATGATATAAGGCCTTACTTAGAGTTAAAACCACTTCCCAATCCTAAAATTTGTCCTTATGAGTCAATGTTACTATGCCTGAAATTTGAAGAAATGCCCTAGTAGAGTCTAGTGAAGTGTGTAAGCCATTGCGGGTATGAACCATCAAAAAAAGCAGCCTCCCCAGCAGAGTCGCCAGAAATATAGGGGGTTCAAGGTTAGGAAGGTGATTAGAGAGGCAAAACTATGCTAATGGTCCAACAATTGTGGAATGGCTGAAGGATGAGCAGTAGCAACTATTTGGGAAGTTGAAGAGTGAGCAACTGGGTGAGGGTGAAGTAGGTAGCTCAAGAAGAAATGTATAGCAGTGCACAAATGGGCAGCATCTCCAGGCTGAAGAAGCCAAGCCTGCTATCAGCCATGCTGTGCCTTAGTACCAAGCCCAAGGGGCTTCCTTAGGCCTCGTTTGGGAACCAGCCCATTTAGCCAAAAAGCCAAAAAGTTACTAAAAAAGCCAACAAGCCAACAACCCATATCAAAAAGTCAAAGATTCTTTTTTCTCTTTACTTTTTACACATCTTTTCGTAAAAAGTCAAAAAGTCATCCCAAACATACTAGTTTTTTTTAGCTCATATTTTAGCCAAATAGCCAAAAAGTTACTAAATTAACATGTTCCCAAACGAGGCCTTAGTCCTTCCTATGCGACTAAGGCAGGTTTGTGACCTGGGTAAATGGAAAGGGAGTCCCTTGTGCTCTGGCTGCCCTGCTCCCATCTTCATGGGGTTGCCACGGTAAACTGGTATCTCTGGGTCTACTATCAGCTCCAACCAGTAAGTCTTGGGGCCTGTTATCAGCGCCAAGGAATGAACTTTGGGGCCTGCTATCAGCCCTAGGCTAGTAATGCCTTGGGGCATGCTATCAGCGCCAAGCATTAGCCTCTACTTGTAGAAAGGAAGCTTTCCCCAAAGGCTACTATCACCTTGGCGGGATATTCCCTCCGTAAGTTGGTTGCAACGGCTATAGTTGCTGTGACATTCATTTCTCGCGGCAAGTACAAATGGAAAAACTGACAATATTGGAGATGGTGGCACTAACAAAGTGCCTCTGCAACTTAGGCGCTGCAAGTAATGCCTCTGCAACTTAGTTGCTTCAGTTCTCTCATTCCCTTAACAACTCCAGGTGGCAGTGGAACCGACAATACTTAGAATGACGGTAGCACTAACAATACTTGAAATGGCGGCATTAAGACAAAGTGCGTCAACAACATGACCGCCACAAATATTCCCTCTGTAACTTGACTTAGGCATTTTCCTTCATGGAGTCCATTTGGACCCTTGGCAGGTTGGACCTGCTTCAGCCTACTGTTGGCCCACTTCCCTTGGGTTTTAGCCCATGCTCTTTTTTTATTCCTAGTCATCTTAGAAGGGCGATCTCAGCACTTAGGCCCATACTTATATGTACGAGGAATGACCAATCCAAATTATAAACCGCCGAATCAAAAGACTAAGAAACAAAGAAATTCCATTAGTGAAGGTTGATTGGAAAAATCATAGGGGAACTTATGCAACGTGGGAAACTAAAGAGGATATGATGAAGAGATACCCTAACTTGTTCCCTTTGGATCCGATATTCTTCCAAAACGAAGGTAATTTGAGTTTGGAGGACCAAACTCTTTAAAGGGGGAAAACTGTAACAACCCCGACCTGTGATTAACTGTTAAACCATTATTAAGAATGCCTAATAAATAATTAAGAGGAAATTTTGCGTTAATTTCATGTGTTATATGTTATTTGCATTTATATTTGTCTGTCGTAGAAATATCTGTTTGTGTTTCTATCTTGTTTATTAGCATCTGATTACGAAATTGACTTGGTTTATGTGTTATTTGGAATTTTTGAAGTTTTATGGTAGGTTTTATTGAAATTCGATTCGGAACGAAATAATTAGAATATAATAATCACCATAGTTTAACTTAATCTAGGCTTAATTGAGTCCACTAATCAAGCTTATATAAGGCTTGTTTATACTAGATCTTTGTTTTGTTCATCATTTCTTGAGACAAAAATGTGAGAGAAGGGGAAATTAGAGTGAGAGAGTTGAATTCAAGAAGGAAATGAGATTTGTAAGAGAATTAAAAGGCAATTGGAGAATTGAGCAAGAACTCATTAGAATTCAAGGAATTGAGAACCTTAGGTATGAAATCCAATCTCTAAGCTTTGTATTTGACTCATTCATGCATGAATTCTAGAGAATTAAGTTGTGCAATGCAAGAATGGAGCTTATGAAATAGGAAGGAAGATTATATAATGCATGCATGTGCATATCATCAAGTTTTGGAAGTTGATTTAAAGTTTTCCTGCATGCATGTTCATATTTTGGTTGTGTTATGAGAATTCAACTTCTTTTTATACTAAACATCTCATTCTACCAAGATTTGGAGAGTTTGAACTCAAGAAAATACATGCATGTTATGTTTTTAACATTTCAAGTTTAGTTTTGTTCCATTGGCATGCTTTTGGGCTTTCATTTTACAAAATGATTTTGAATTCACCATGTATTACAAGTTTACATATGTTTCCTCAAGTTTTGGGCCCAAAAGGGATGCGTTTTGCTGGTTTGAATTTGAGTTTTGAACTTGGAAGAGCAATCTAGAAATTCCAGAATTTCCACCCTTCACTCAAGCGGTGGAGTTTGTACTCGAGCGGCGAATGCGAGCTCTCAGTACTTTTACAGAGTTTGGGGGTTGGCTCGAGTGGCCACCCTTACTTTTGACCATCCGCTCGAGCGACCAAAATTACACTCAAGCGTAAAATGAGAGCTCCCAAAAGTTTTACAGACTTCTGCAAACTGCTAAAGCGACTGAATCTGTGCTCAAGTGGAGACCCTTTTTGTTCAGTCTTACGCTCGAGCGACAGTCGAGCGTCCATCAAGCAGAAAATTCATGCAACCAGTACTTTTGCAGACCTTACATGCCGCTCGAGCGACCGAAGTTGCGCTCGAGCGAACTGCCCTGTTTTTGAAAATTTGACTAAGTGTTCTGAGTTACATTTTGGCATCCTCATTGAATCTTAAGCATTCCTAAGCCCTAATTAAGACATAATAATGAAGATAAAGGCTAGAATCACACCAAGGTAGAAAGAAATAAGTTAAGTACTATCTGAGTGTGTGTTTCAATATGCGTATCTGTTATATGTTTGTGTAGGTCATGCGCCATGAGCTGTTCAATCCATTTGTTCTACTATCGAAGCTATTTATGAGTAATAACTCTATAAAGCTATGTTGAAATATGAAATACTTTCTGAACATTATGATATGATATGATCTATTTCTGAAAAGAATGGTACAAAATGTTATTTTGAGATTACATAAATGATAGCCCAATTCTTTGAAATATATTCATGGTATCTTTAGCAAAGGCCCTAGCCTAGAGGATATAATATTGTGGCTTATGGTCATGAGGCCCTCGCCCGGGAGAAACAATACCGTGGCATGAGGCCCTCGCCCGAGGGAAACGAATGTGATATGATACCCAGTACTAGAGGTTCCATTATGGAACTTGATATGAATGACCAATGTGATTTGTTAACGCTAGTAGATATACCACGCACGACTTGAATATGAATATGACTTTGTTTCTGATTCGAATACGAACATGTTTATGTTTCTGACATGATAAGAGATCTGAAATCTAATTTCTGAATCTGCTATGGACATCATTCATTAAAATCTTTACTCTGTTATTATTCACTAGGCTCCATTCACCGTATTATTTATGTATGTAGGTGATCAGGCGCGTGACCAGGCCTAAGTTGTTGCCTGGAGGTCAATTTTGTCCAGCCAACCACAATGCCTCCCGAGGAGGTTCTCGAAATGCCACTGGTCAGGTTTTATGAATCAAATTGTAGTTTGAGACCTTTATTTGTTTTAGACCAGTTCTTTTGTGGTATATGTTTGATGACGATGTAAGATGGATGTGTGTATGACGTTATATGTGGGTTTATGTGTATAAGTTTTAAATTTTTTGGTCCCATGTATGTCTGCACAACTCTATAGACTATGTAGGTTTTGTATTTGCTTCCGTAACCCCTTATTACGTGATATTCTGTTTAGAGGCCTTTGGTAATCCTAGGATTACTAGCCGGTTATGATGCTAAACCTATAGGGACGGGTTTGGATCATGACACAAGCGGTCTGTCCAAATTTAGCTTCTATAAAAGTAACTTTTGGTCACTTTCCCCTCTCTCCCTCTCTCTCTCTCTTCTCTCTCATTCCTCTATTGTTGAGCTCCCAAGCTCTTCATACTTGGTTTTCATCTACTTCTACCCGTCTTTGACCCATAGTCCTTTAGACCAAAACGTAGAGGGTCGCGAGAGCTTCATTTTAATCTGAGCTGATTATGTTTTTGTCATAGTGAATTTTTTTTGGCTTTTTTCTCGTCGCTTCAAAAGGTAGGGATTTCTTTGTTTCTCTTCAATACCTCGTTTATAGATAGACACGTGATAGATTTTATTGCATAAAAAGCATGTTTATTAGGAGTTTTCAAAAAGCATGTAAAGGGGATCTAGGGTTTGAATGTTTGGGTTGAAATTGTAAAATTGATGGTTGTTTGGGTTAATTAAGGAGTAGTCTAACATGTTTATGTTGAATGGAAGAGAAACCCCTAATTTAATAATTTGACCTAATGAATTAAAAAGGGATAAAGTTGAATAATGTTTGTGTTTTGTTAATATTGAGTTGTGTTATTGTGTTAATAGCATAAAGGAATAATCAAAGTTGGTATTGGAATTTATTTAGATTAATCATGTTAAGTTGAGTTAGGTTATGGCTTGAAATCCATAGATGTGGTTTATTGAAATGTGGAAATTGGTTTTTGAAAGAAAAAGATTTTGGCATATTAACTTGGAAAATAGAAAAGTTGATTTTGAAAAAAGAAAGAAACCATAGCGTATTGTAAATTCATAAATGAACTTGAGGTTGGATTTTGAAACTTTTGAATGTTGTTATTATCACTGTCGTTAGACTTAAGATCAATTGAGCATCGGATTATCGTATTACGTGTGTTTAAATATTTATGCTTAGAGGTTTTGTCCTTAGTCATCGGTGGAGGATGACATTGTGATAGTGAATAGATTATGTGTACCTAGTACACTTGGGTTATTTATGTTTGTTGAATTATGTGATGGTTAGAAATGTACATGCGCTGAGAATAAAGGGTACCACATTACCTTCCAGCTAGCACTTAGAGAATTGGTTGTGCTAAGAATGTGAGGTACTAGTACCTTCCAACTAGCACCTAGAGAACTTGGCAGAGGTACCATTACCTTCCAGCGAGTGTCTAGTAAATTGGTGTGAGTATTGGAAAGGTGTATCATTGGCTTACCATACTTGAGGTAGGTAGAGGGTTGTTAGGTTTCTCGTTATCATCTCGGTTCTATTTATGTGTACCATGCATAGTGATGATTCTTTTATGGAAGATGTCAGTTGTCTTATATGGTTATGTAAGGTGCATTTTATATGTAATGTCTTCATGTTCGTTTGGGATATGATTATTTGGAAGTTGTAATTTGAATTGGGTGTAAGTTCAGAATTAGAGGAAAAGTAATTGAATTTCGTGGATTTGTTTTCAAATACCTGTTATTGTAGGGCAAGTCTAAAATAAAACGGTAGCAAGAAGAAAGAAAAGAGAATGGTTTAGGTTGTTGGATAAAGTGAACAATTTTGAGAAAAGTACCTATATAAGTATATTTTCAAGTATAACCGGCACTTATGTATATGGTATAACTTAAAGCATTCATAATCAGAACTATTTGTATGTTGTTATTGTTTAGGATCATGTTAAAATCCATACTGGACTTTATGTTCATCTCACGTTGCTAATCTTTTTGTCGGGTGAATCTTGAGAAGTGGTTCAAGATCGAGGATCTTCATTATTTGTTAGCCATGGAGCCTTTTATCTATTGGCTAAATGCCGTTATTGTAAAAGGATTGAACCCTTTCTTTTATGTAATGATGTAAGCCTACAGGCAATTTATTTAATTATGTCACATGTTGCATTTATTTTATATACGAATAAGAGAATCTCCATTTACTTATCTTTATTAAGATATTAGAACTTCTGTCTATTATCTCTAAAATGGTATCATAATAATGATTTGGTAATGTTATCCGAGTAATTAAAAGTGGGGCGTTACAAGGAAAGCCTCATGTAAATGATATGAAGCATGCTAAAAATGTGTGAATATGATGAACACAACCTTTCTGTGCTTTCGCACATTAAGGAGGTAAACAATTTCAAACATGTTTTTGTAGGAAAATGTAAAATGAGGAAAAACAATCCAAACGTGTTTCACAAGAGTAGAGGAAAACAATTCCAAACACATTTTGCGGATGAACATGTAAGGAAGAAAAACAATTCAAGCCTTAGAGCCGGTTAAAATGGAGTGTCTACACACACACTTAGGGATGGCAATTTGAACCAGGCCCGACGAGAACATGGCCCCCCGATCCCGATTAGAACGGTTTTTCCACGAAAATTACCCCCGACAGGCAGGGGATGGTATTTGAAAATTCATCCCCGATAATGTTCAGGCCAGGAACTATCACGACCCAAACCCACCCCTATAGGTTTAGCATCGTAATCGGCCAGCAAACCCTGGGGTTACCAAAGGCCTCTGAACAGAATATTATATAAGTAGGGCTACAGAAGCAAATATACTAAACATACATAGTCCATAGAGCTGTGCAGACATACATGGAACAGGAAATTTTCAAAACAAACTTATATATATACAGATGTGGCGTCGAAGATACATTAGTCTTACGTCACCCAAGCTACTTATACAAAACTTTCAAACGTGTTCAGACCAGACATAAGCATTTAGAATGTACAAAAGTCCCAAGGACACAAAAATTTGAGCAGATCTCAAAAGGAAACCTCCACAGAAGGCATGATGGCTGGCTGACACCAAAACTTGCCAGCCAGCAACTTAGGCCTAGTTACGTGCCTGCTCACCTACATACATACAAATAAATAGTGAATGGAAGCCTAGTGAATAATAACAAGGTAAAGGGATTTTAATAAATGATGTCTATCACAGAGTTAAAAAAATCAGAGCTTATATTGAAAACAGATTCTTATGCATATTCAGATTTCAAATCAGAATTAGGTTCATATTTACGTTCATATTCATATTCAGATTTTGCACAAGATCATACATGGTACATCCATTAGCTATCATATTAACTTGATCCTAAAACACATATATATATATATATACATAGTCGGTACCGACAACCATAAAGGTCCATATCTTGCGCGTAAGTAGCCATGGTATTGTTACCCCCAGGCGAGGGCCACGTGAATATAGGCCTCGGTATTGTTACCCCCGGGTAAGAGCCACGTGAATATAAGCCACAGTATTGTTACCCCTGGGCGAGGGCCACGTGCATATTGGCCACGGTATTGTTACCCCTGGGCGAGGGCCATGTGAACTAAGGATGCCACAAATACATTTCAAAAAAATAGACATTCATTCATAATTCATAAAATAGCATTTCAGAAAACAGATCGCATCATATTAGTCAGAAAATACTTATAATTAAACATAACTTTACAGAGTTATTACTCACAGTTAACAGATGTCTCCAAGTAAACGAGTAGAGTAGGTAATTCACTTAACTCACGGCGCGTGACCTACATAACATGACAGAAACATACATTGAAGCACACGCTCGAATTGCACATAACACATTTTATTGTCCTAAGTGTGTTTCTAACCTTTATCCTCATTATAGTGTCTTAATCATGGCCTAGGAATGCCTATGATGGAATGAGGATGCAACAATGCACTTGAAAACATTTTTCAAAACTTGCTGAAAACAGGGTCTACGCTCGAGCGTGGCTCACCTCGCTCGAGCGGAAATTAAAAATGTGAAGGTCCGCTCAAGCGTAACTTTCTTTGCTCGAGTGGTTTGTAAACTTTGGCAAAAGCGCTGGTTGCTTATTTTTCATGCTCGACGAATGCTCGATCCCGGCTCGAGTGTGAGACTTAGACCCTCGCTCGAGCGTGACTTTTGTCGCTCGAGCGTGCTACAAACACTAAAAACTTCTGAGAGCTCGCATTTCACGCTCGAGCATACTTCAGATCGCTCGAGCAGAAGTGCACGCACTCAGAGTGGTCGCTCGAGCGTGAATTCCTACGCTCAAGCATAGGTACAAATTCTGGAATTTCCAGATTTGTCTCCAAGTTGCAAAACATGAATTCAACACCTTAAAACTCATCCTCTTGAGCCAAAATTCCGGAAAACATTGAGAAACTCACAAAACATCATGCTTTGAAGATCATTGCACGAAATCAAGGCCCAAAAGTATGCCAATTGTTCAAAAATTCAACTTAAACTTTATGAATGTTTCATAAACATAACATGCATGAATTCCCTTAAACTCAAACTTCTCAAAACATGATCAAATGCTACAAAACATCATGAAACTTGATAATTTCACAAAATTAAGGTGAATTCAAGACATACATGAGGGAATTCTTGGAAATTCAACTCAAAATGTGGGAAAATATGCATACATGCATGGTATGGTTTAACACTCTTCATTTCTAACCCAAATCCCTTATGAATTCATTTAATTCACTAGAAGTCTTGCAAGATCTAACCCAATTACACAACTAAGAGTTTGATTCCATACCTAGAGACTTGAATTCACAAAGGTTGAAGTTGAAACTCTTAAATCCTCTTCAAATGTCAACAATTCCTAACAAATCCTTTGTTTAAGCTCAATTTCTCCCTACTCTCCCTCTCTGACATTTTCTTACTTGAATAGGCTCAAAATGTATTGAAATGAAAGAAAAGAGATAAGTGGGGGCTCAATTGGCGCCTAATATAGGCTTGTTTAAAGTGTAATTAATTAAGGTTAAAATAAACAGGCACTAATTTAATCTACTTTAATCGTTCCAAATCGAATTTTAATTAAACCTACCATAAGGTTCTAAAAATTCCAAATAGCACATATATCAAGCCAATTTCATGATCGGATGCCGATAAGGCCTTCAATTTATAGAACAAAATAGAAATTCAAACAGATGTGTCTACGATGAACAGATAGAATCACAATTTATGCAGCACCTATGCAATTAATTTAAAATCTGGTCTTAAGAACTTATTAGGCATAATAAATCATGGATTAATGTTAATCATAGGCTGAGGTTGTTACAGGAATAGTGATGCGTTCTCTAGCCCAGGCCCCAGCCGATCCCTATCCCTATTTCTGTACCCGTCTCCGTCTCCATCTCCGTCCCCGTCCCCGTCTCCGTCCCCATTCCCATTTCCCCGAACTGAAATTATTATTATACCCCTATATATATATATATATAAACCAAACCCTAACATAACACAACCTCACTCACACACACAAAGCCTTACCGTCTCTCTCTTTCACCTCTCTCTCTCAGTTTCTCTCTCTCTCTCTCTCTAAAACCTTCCCAACTAGGCATCTGAGAGATTTGTTTGAAGTAGCAATCAAAGGTGACTCCAACAATGCAAGCGCATTTGGTGGATTTTATGGCGATTTGGGGCTCGAGAAGGCATGAGAGGACTCTAATTGAGGATCGAGATTGGGGGGTTAGGTTAGGGTTTGGCTTGTTTTGAGGTGTGTGGTAAAGAAAAGGTTGAGAGAGATCAGGAATGGAGACAATGACAGGCTTGCCGACACATGATTTGGTCTCGGTGGCGTAGAGAGAGATGGGGACGGCTTTGACGCCTATGAGGGAGGGCATAGAGGTGGATGAGGAGTGGATGTGAGAAAGGTAGATGCTAGAGACGAAAGGAATAAATGAGAGGATGACGAGGTGAAGATTGATGTCGGAGGACTAGTAGGTCTCGTAGAGCCACTAACAGAGGGGGTCGTCACCGGAGCCGGAGAGAGGGGAGGAGGAAAGGGCTGAGTAGCCGGAGATGGAGGAGAAAAGGGAGTGAGTGGGGCAGTTGGAGTCAGCAAGGGAGTCGATGGAGGTGGCAGTGGGCTGGGCCGGGGAATTTTCGGGGTTGGGAAAACCTAATTCCCGTTAGAAGGCGGGGGCAGAGGTGGTGATAGGTACCCCATCGAGAATCGTGGCCGGAGACGGGAGAATTTTCACCATCAAGAATCAAGGACAGGAAGTGTGATCTCCCGCCCCGCCCCGACCCGTTGCCATCCCTACACACACTCAACACTCATACACAATGCATGCTACCACATATCTCACATCATTCTCTCTCACACACTAGCACACACTTCACTTTTTTAATAAAAAATAAAACAAATTTATCTTTATTCTTTTCATTTAATTTAATTTTTGTAAAATATATATAATTGTCAATATATAAATCTGATTTTATAAGATTAATATTGTTAAAAAAAAAATCAATAAAATCTAAGACTAATATTTAACATATTTAACAAAAATTTAAATTAGTAATTCAAAATATATAAAAATTTACATAATTAAAATGATTTGTATAACTTGAATTAATATAAATAATAATTATCTAGAATTAATTTTTAAATTGACAATTATTATTTTTATTTGCTAAGAGAAAATATAGAGATAATAAAAATAAAATTAAAAATATCGGAGTAGAATTCAGCCACCCATCCATTGAGTTGATAGTTTTTTCTTCATTTTCTTGTTTTCCTTAGTTTTAACTTCGTTGTTGTTATGCATCTTAGACCCTTGTGGATTTGTTTGAGAGTAGCTATTAGCCAACCATTCACAAGTTCAATAAGTAGAATAACTTTTCTTGTTATTACACTGCTCTCCTTCATTTATCCTATCTCTCAAGTGCATCAATCCTTGTGTTCCAACTCTTTGCTCAATACCAATGGGTGCTAAGCGTTGTTTCATAGGATTGCTTGAGTGATCCGTGGGGTTTGGTGTTCAGAAGGTTGTGTCCTTACTTTTCTTTGGTTTTTTTCTAGAAGTAAAGTAAGATGTTTTATGTCAAAAGGTGTTGAATACTCCCTTCTCAATCATTTGTAAACATGAAAAGGGGTGGAAACACCCTTGTTTCATTGAATAGGAGATGAGTAATCAATATCCTTTTATGAATCTCTTACTTTAATAAGCAAAGCCTCCACCAATAAATAATTTGCATTAATCTACGCTCTCCACTTAATAGCATGGATTTGGGTATTGATTTGCCTTTATTTACAAAGAGAATATGTAGATTCCTATCCATTTCTTAGGCTTGAAGTCATTCTTGATTTTGATCTATTTAATTGTTAACTTGTTACAAAATATATGTTGTATATATCTGTTTGTATCATTGTTGAGGTTTAGGGCCCCATTGGTCTCTTCCCTGAGTGATCCCTGCAAATAGAGAAGGAAAGTGTGGTAAACACCCCTCAGAAAGTGTCTTGTGGTTTCTGCTCTAGAAATCTTGCACTGACGTAAATCTCAGCCGAAAGATGAATTCGACCAACCCTTTTCCCTGTTTGGCCGTCCACTGTTATGTATAGCCAACTAACTTCTCCAAGAACAGAGCATGCAGTTTTTGGGAAGTGTTCCCCCGGGTGGTTCTGGAGTTGCGGGTCAATTTTTTTATTTTATATGATTTGTTAGATTCAGTGTTACTTGGCTGAATTAATTCATTGTTGTAATAATTTCTCAAATCCCCCTTCTTTTCTTTTTTATTATTATTTATTCAAAGTGTTGTAATAATCTCTCTCTCTCTCTCTCTCTCTCTCTCTCTCTCTCTCCCCCTCTTTTCTTATTCAAATTGTTGTAATAATCTTCTAACCCCACGTCTTTCTAACCCTTTTATTTATGCGCTTTCTATATAGCATCATGTTTTATTTATCATATCTATGCTTGGCGTCCATCTTTCATGAATTGAGATTCTGCTAGTTTGCATCTGTGGGTTTCATCAATTCTTATGTGCCTTTGTGCGCTAATTCATACTTTGAAATGATTCACATATCATGTACTTAGCAAGCAAATCTATAGTTTCACTCTTGTGTATATATTGCTTTAGCTATTTGTATATAGGATCATACATATATATAGCATATTATTTTTTGGCTTGCCACAGAGGAGTACTAGGTGAGCATTTACAGCTTGAGCATCCCGATTGTGTATGTTATTTTACCATGTTTAGCATCTTATTATGCGGCTATGTGCTCAAATGATATACCTCCTTGAATGTTAGTGGATAAAAGTTGTGTTGCTTAGGTTGGAATGATGTTGGTTGATATGCATGTAGGCTCAGTTTTTTTTGAGTTATATATTTATTCAAAAACCTTTCAAAATGCATAAAATAAAAGCATACCAAAATAAGTGACATGATCTATAATTGCATGCCTCACATAGTAATGTTAGCAATTTAAAATAACCGGAACATGAGTATATAATGTGTATAAAACTCATATCATGGTTTAGTAAAGACCAGTCTTTTGATCAGTGAGCTAGGGTGCTCGATTCATGACCTTTCCCCCTCATACCTAAGGTTCCAAATCGGCATCTTTGGTTATGACGAACAGCAGCCTTTGACACGAGTCACGAGTTTCTTAATTTTTTCAAAAAATTAAGTGGTGACTCTGAGATCTGGTAATATAGTCTATTTCTAACATATTTTACAATAAATGGATTTTCGATAAAATTGGACTCTCATTTTCTGTTTCACGTACTAGTGAGGCTAGATTAGAAGATCGAGAGTCTGAACTATTGGGCGCGCTTGTTAATCCCAAAAGCATCCCACATTAAAATTTGAAAACCCTAATTTTTTATTACATCCAATCACCACCACCTCTATCAGCCCACTACTGTTGCTACCTCTTTGTCACTGGCTAGCCCCCTTACCGCCTACTATCTCCACCCAGTCCGTTATTGTCTTACCGCCTCACCTCGCTACCCCTTATCGCCACTATCTCTGACTACCCCTGTGAGGGAAGTCAGGCTAATTTGGACTGCAATCTAGTTAGTTCTTTCTCTTTTGTTCTCTCTCTCTCTCTCTCTCTCTCTCTCTCTTTGGCGATCTTGTGAAATTCAGCATTGGTGACTCGGATGATGGATTTGTAGAGATTGGGGATGGGTGGGATGGTTAGAGGCATCGGCGACTATGGATGGTAGGAAAAGGGTTTACGGCAGCAAGGGGTGGTCTTAAAGGTTTGAAGATGGTGGTTGAAAGGTAGGGATAGGGTTTTTAGAGAAGGAGAATGAGGAGGATGAGAAGAAGAATAAGAATAAGAATTAAAAAAAAAAAGAAAAAAAAAAAAGAGAAAGAATGAGGAGATGACGCATTGGCGTTGGTGGGAAGGGCACTGATGGAGGCCGGCAGTGGTGACAGTGGCGACGAGCAAAGACAATGACAGAAAAAAATAGAGAAAAGAGAAAGGAGATGTAAATGGGTGTAAGGAGAGGTATGGTTGAATAGTGGTAAAATTGGTATATTGAAGAGTGTAGAAAGAGAGTAAAAAATTAATTGATTGTAATGAGAAAATGGATGTAAGAAGATCTATTCACCCAAAAAAGAATGTAAGAGATCAAATTGTAGTGCAACTAGAATTACCATTTGAAATTTTTTTTCACTTGTCATTCCAGTTAAAATTTGAAAAAGATATTAAAAAATAATGGGAGAAATATCAAATCAATGAGACAGTCAAAGATTATTTATGATTTTTATAACGGTGTAACTTTAGTGTGTGCATGGTGCAAATTCTCTATGTGCATGGTGTAAGTGCGTCTTAGAGTTGCACCAGAAAAAATTTCATGTCTAGTGCAGTAATTTCTCCAAGCTTTCACTAATTTAATATTTTCCCAAAATAATGTAGAGACTAATAAAAATAAAATAAAAAATATGAACTTAGATTTTAAAAATAAATAATAATGATATTTAGAGAAATTCTACTATACACATCTTAAAATGTATATATATTTTTTTCTTTAGTTATGCCATTATTTTAGTTATAACTTATAAAATTTTTTATCATACCTTATGTGATATTTAATTATAATATTTTTTAATTATAACTCAAAAAATATAAAATTATATCATTTTTCTTTTTAGTTATAACCTGTCAATGATAAATAACTTATACCATAATCTTTCCCTATTTAACCTGGATAAAGATTAATTCAAAGCATGACACCGTGACATGAAGTTTTAACGTCTCTACAATTTAAAATTTTGAGCCTGCTTCACCAGCTAACAATGGAAGGCAAGGCCATCACTTATTTGGCAAATCTCTTGCAGTCTTGCATAGACAAGAAAGCCCACCTATCAGGCAAACTCCTCCATGCTTATATACTCCGCAATGGCCTCTCTTCCGACACCTTTCTCTCCAACCGCCTAATCGAATTATATTCCAAATGTGGTCATACCGATACTGCTCACCATTTGTTCGATAAAATGCCTCACAGAAACATTTATTCATGGCATGCCATGTTAGATGGTTATTGTAAAGCTAAAAAATTAGAAGATGCCCATGAACTGTTTGCAGTAATGCCTGAAAGAAACACGGTGTCGTGGAACACCTTGATTAGTGCTTTAGTTCGAAGTGGGTTTGAAAAAAAAGCATTGGATGTTTATCATATGATGAATCTTGAAGGTTTTATGCCTACCCATTTCACATTGGCTAGTGTTTTTAGTGCTTTTGGTGCATTGATGAAGGTAGACTGTGGTATGGAGTGTCATGGTGTTGCTATTAAGATTGGTCTTGACAAAAATATGTATGTGGCTAATGCTTTGTTGTGCATGTATGCAAAGTGCAGGAGTATTAGGGATGCAATTCGGGCATTCAGGGACTTGCCTGAACCTAATGAGGTTTCTTTCACGGCAATGATGGGAATGCTAGCAGAGAGTCACCAGGTTGAGGAGGCTTTTATTATGTTTAGATCAATGCACAGAACCAGAATTCATATTGATTCGATTTCATTGTCGAGTGTTCTGGGTGTTTGCGCAAGAGGAGGAACAGGGGAATTTTGTGTCACTAGTGAGATGTATGGCTTTTCAAGTAATATGCATGGCCAACAAATACATAGCCTCACTGTTAAACTTGGTTTTGAGAGAGATCTTCACTTAAATAATTCATTGCTTGATATGTATGCAAAGAATGGGGACATGGACAGTGCTGAGATTATTTTTAATAATTTACCAGAAGTTAGTGTTGTTTCTTGGAACATCATGATTGGTGGGTATGGCCAGAAATATCAAACTGAGAAAGCTGCGGAGTATATGCATATAATGCTGTGTCAGGGTTTTGAACCTGATGAGGTCACTTTCATCAATATGCTTTCAGCATGTGTCAGGTCTGGACATATTGAAATTGGACGTAAGATATTTGATAGAATGGTATGTCCAAGATTGAGTTCATGGAATGTGATAATCTCAGGGTATTCCCAGAACAGAAACCACAAGGAGGCAGTAAAGCTTTTTAGGGAAATGCAGTTTCAAGGTGTCCAACCTGATCGGACTACTGTGGCTATTATCCTCAGCTCATGCGCAGGGATGGGGCTTCTAGAGGGTGGGAAACAAGTCCATGCTGCCTCAGTAAGGGCTATGTTTCATACTGATACATATGTTGCTAGCGGACTTATCAGTATGTATTCGAAGTGCAACAGAATAGAGATAGCAGAATGTATTTTTGATAGAATCCCAGAATTGGATATTGTCTGTTGGAATTCTATCATAGCAGGTTTATCGCTAAATTCTCTGGACAAGGGAGCTTTCACCTTCTTTAGGCAAATGCTAGGAAAGGGGATGTTTCCCACCGAATTCTCTTATGCTACTGTCTTGAGTTGTTGCACAAAACTATCGTCTTTATCTGAAGGGAGACAGATTCATGCTCACATAGCACAATATGGATATATTAATGATGTCTTTGTGGGGACTGCTTTGATTAATATGTATTCTAAATGTGGTGATGTAGACAGGGCTAAGCGACTTTTTGATGAGATGCCTTGTAAAAATACTGTTACTTGGAATGAGATGATCCATGGGTATGCACAGAATGGACGTGGCAACGAGGCTGTTATTCTCTACGAAGACATGATTGGATCAGGAGAGGAACCTGATGGCATTACCTTTGTGTCTGTTTTAACTGCTTGTAGCCATTCTGGATTGGTAGATATGGGGATCAAAATATTCAATTCAATGCAGCATGAACATGGTGTGGAACCACTTTCAGATCATTACACTTGCATCATGGATGCTCTGGGCCGTGCTGGTCGGTTCCATGAAGTAGAAGTACTTATAGATAAGATGCCCTATAAAGATGATCCAATTATATGGGAGGTTTTACTCAGTTCTTGTAGGGTTCATGCTAACGTAAGCCTAGCAAGAAGAGCAGCAGAGGAGCTTTTCCGCTTGGACCCTCAAAACTCTGCCCCTTATGTGCTTCTTGCCAATATATATTCTTCTTTGGGAAGATGGGAAGAAGTAAAGGTTGTCAGGGAAATGATGAATGATAAGCAGGTATTCAAGAATCCAGGTTATAGCTGGGTTGAACATAAGAATACGATGCAAGTCTTTAAGGTTGATGATAATTTTAGGATGGCGATTGATGAATTTGAAGAAGAAAATGTTGAAATATCTTACTTTAATGGATGATACAATGGCAAGACAATTTGATATGTGGCATTTGTATGAAGATTGGTGTTGACTAGGTGATATCATCCTCCCTAAGGCAACAATCCTGAGTTATATGAATGCGATGGACCAAAACATCTGAGGTTCTAAATGGAATAAGTAGCAAAGCGACTTTCTTTCTTGTTTATACCAAAAGATGACTGATTCTCTTACAGAAGCTGGAGAGAACCATTGGCTTCTTGGGAGCCCAGGAGGTACATTAACAGCATTTTGCGTCCTTCCAAAATTTGATGTATGCATGCAACATTATGCTTTGATTAAAATGAACTAAAAGATAAGCAACACATGTAATCTCTGCGGTAATATTCTTCATGTGACACGAAATACGCGTGCAAATTAGAATGTTGCCAAATTATGTCACTAGAAGAAAGCTCTAGATTAATTTTTTTAAAAAGGTCGTACCACTGTTATAAGGCTTCCGTTTATAGCAGGGTTGGGAGAGGTAATAGGTAGGCATCCTTTTTTTTTTTTCCTTTTTTTTTTTTTATATCTCAAGGTGTCCAGGCCGGGTTATGCGCATTATTTGTTCATTTATTTTTTTTTGCATGGAGAGACTGATCCCTGTGGCTAGGGGCATATAGCACTTTCCTTAGTGCTAGGTCACTACCCATTATCCATATAATTTTGTTTATTATTTTGTTTAGGCTGTTGGCTTTCATGCTCTTGTTTTTTTTATAATGACACTCAACAACCTTCTAAGTGCAAAGATAACATCCCAATATTTGGCCATTGTTAGATAACGGAAGGGAGCTATGTGTATATTGCGAACAAAAGTAAGGCAGCACAGTGTAATTTCAGAAACCATGAGGGAGGTCCCTATAATTGCCAGAAACTTCAGGGGAGGTCTGTGTAATTAACCCATTGAATTTTGATTATTTGCACATTGCAGTGGTAACAAATCCATATTTTGTTAGACCTGAAACAGGATGCTGGAGATGCTACGTTGTAGTATGATTCATATTTGATGTTACAAAGGGTCAAAATGAATTTTACATATTTGATTGGGTAGTTGCTGGCTAATGATGCTGTAATTCTCAGGAATTTCTTATTAACATGCATACTTAACTATGTTGAAATTTTGATTCAACTATTATTTTTCATTGGATGTTTCTTTCTATTTCCCCAATCATCTTACTTCTCTATTCTTTTTCTATCTTTGTTTCTGTTTGCTTGTCGGTTGCCTTTTCAGTATTCACCTATTTTCTTTGGTTTCTTTCATTTTCATACATCATTCAGGCCTCATTTAGCAACCTTTTGTTTTAGCCAAAAAGCCAAAAAGTAACAATAAGTTGTCACATCACTCTCTCTACTTTTCTGTTCATCTTTTCGTAAAAAGTCAAAAAGTTACTAAAGTAGCATGCCATTAAAATCCTTCATTTTTTACGGCTGCATACATTATTTATCTGTGTCTTTATCAGTATGGTCTCACAATGCATGAAATTGTGGTTTCTGTAAATCTTAAATGTTTCAGTATGTTTTTCAGGTTGACATTTCTTTGAGATTGTATAGCGACCCCGGTCTTTTCCCATTTGAGTATTGTATCCGGACTTATGTTCCGTGGATTCCGTTGCCATATTATTGTCGTTGTTGTCCTTGATTCCTTATTCTTTAGTTATAAGATGTTTTGGGCAGGTTGATTACAGGTTGGTTGAGTCTAGAAACCAATTCTTGATGTTCAGTTTTTAGCTTGGTCGCTCGAGCGAGCTTCTTCGCTTCGGCGAGGTCCTTCTTTTGATTCGCTCGAGCGATCCTTTCTTGGCTCGGCGAGGTTGCGTCGATGCTAGACCCGAGAGCATGTTTGTTGGCTCGAGCGAGCTTCTTTCGCCGAGCGAGGTTTCTTGTGTCTGGTCGCCGAGCGACTGTCTTCGCCGAGCGAGCCTGCCCAAAGATTTAAACGCAGCAGCAGCTTTTTAAAACGCGTCTTATTTCACAAATTTTGATCCAGAAACCCTAGTTTCGAGTCTTTTCTCTCTCAACTCATCTTTTCCTTGGGTTTGATCTATCTAGAGGGCGTTTCTAACCTAGTTCCTTCATTAAAAAGGTAGAAGAGAGTGAGGGCTTTCATTTAATCTGAGCATTGTTGGATTTGGAGCACTTTGAAATTTGGGCAAACATCTTCGCCTTCTTCTTTTGGGTTCATTGCTTTGAGGTAGGGATTTCCTACTCCATTTATACGCTTTAATCCTAAGTGTTAGTATTTTGGTGTATGGGGATAGTTTGGTAATTTTGGGAGAAACCTTAGGGTTTTGGCTTAGATTAATTTGTATAATTAATGTAAGGGAAAATTGTGGAATTGGGTTTAATTCTTGAAATTGGGGGAATTATGAAGTTAATGATGTAGTTGGGTAATTTAACCACTCGTCTGTGATATTGAGATTATATGTGTTGTATTTATTTCTTGTTTAGAAATAACTGTTTTGGGCTATCGGTGGAGGATAGTCGTGATTGTTGTAGACCTTGCATGTGGCTTAGGTATAACTGAAACTGAGTCATATATATATTGACTGTTGAATTAATACAGAACATTACTTGTATTGATTATGTGTTGTATATGGCAATTGTGTGTTTCATTGCATATGCATGTTGTTTGGAGGAGATAGGGGATGAACTCCACGGTTTAGGGGAAGATAGGGGATGGACCTCTAAACCGGATTTGTTGGGAGGAGATAGGGGATGGACTCCAGTAGCATCACTCTTATGTGTGCTTACTGATTAATAGGCATATGTCTATTTATTGTTGTTATGATGCATCACTAAAATGTGTATCAGTAGGGAAGTATGGAAGTGAATTGATTATGATTGATACAATACCAACATGTGTATTTGTTATGATTAGGTCTAACTGGAATTGTTATTCCTGTTGAATTGGAAGTAATGATAATAAAAGATGAAGTCCTGTTGAGTTATTCGGCCAGGTTCTGAGCCATAGGTGGAAAGTAAAATGTGCCATAGACAATGTGTCATAGGCAGTGTAGACATTCGTGTCATGAATATTGTCATTTGATTATAGTGTGTTAACCATGTATCAGATGCTAATACTTTAGTTAATTCTTATGATTGGTTTAGTATTTCTCTATTGGGCTGTGGCTCACCCTATATGGGAACTTTATTTTTCAGGTTCAGGTGGTTCACTCCCTCCAAGGACATAGCTTGTGAGGATTGGACTTGAAGATTTGTTTATTTACTTTTATTTGTTTTATTTGAATAATGTAATCTTTCAAGCCTAGGGCTTTATCTGTTTCTGAGTTAGAACTCAGTGAATTGTGTCCAAGTGTTGGCTTGGCAAGATGTAAGCCTTTAGGGCATTTATTATGGTATTTCATTTCATGAGATTCGGATGATTGATGTAATAAAATGCTTTCTTTTAATAATGCATGTTTTGTTTATATTTAATGGGTTGCATTTTGAGGGCGTTACAACTTGGTATCAGAGCGTACCGGGTTCGAATACTTTGGGTACGTGGGAAGTGATTAGTATCACAATGGGTTCGTCTCGTTTGATAGAGACTTAGTGTAATAATTCCATGCTTATATGATAACATGTTTATGTGACTATGTGGGTATGGAATGTAGTTCCTTGGATGTTGATTGGATCCTTGAGTCTTTGAAAGTCTTGTTGGAAAGGCACCTGATCAATGTTGTTTCCAACCGGAACTTTAGGGACGCCTCGGGACTATCATTATCCAGGAATGAAATTCGTAAGTGCTTATGTGATTATGTGCTTACGTGGTGTGATTTATTGTTGTCCAATGTATTAGGACGCGAGTGTCATAGTTTTGGCATGTTATTTAGAGTGCTAATGTCTCTGTTTCTTTTATTAGGATGTCAGGACGAGGACGAGGTCGCGGTAGGCGCGGTAGGCAGGCTAGGCAGGAAGTGCCTATACCGGAGGAGATTCCGGCAGTTCAGGAGGGTGTTGGCCAGGCCAATGTGGCCGAGCCAGTAGGACAGCAGTTTATGGGCACTTTGGCCCAAGAGATAGCAGGGGCATTTCAGGCGTCAGTTGACATTCTGAGGGCTGCGAATCCAGCCCAGGTAGTTCCAGCACCGGCAGTTGCTACAGATGTAGGGCCTTCTTTTCTGAAGAGGGAGTTCTTCCGGTCTCAACCGGACGTGTTTGTAGGTGATCCTAGCGAGCCGCTTAAAGCGCATTTAATGGCTCGAATGCAACGAAAACGTTTGAGATGCTTGGCATCGAAGACGAGGGGTTGAAGGTGACCTTGGCATCTTTCCAGCTGAAAGGAGATGCGGGTCAGTGGTGGAAGTTCACCAAGGGTCGTATTGGAGGTACTTAGAAGGAGTTTGTTGATGCTTTTCAGGTGAAGTACCTGTCTCCAGCTGTTCAGGAGAAGTTGAGAGATCAGTTTTGCCATCTTGAGCAGAACAGTTTGTCAGTGGCTGAGTTCGAGGCCTCATTTACTAGTTTGTCCAGGTTTGCACCTGAGTTAGTGGCGATCGAGAACGCCGTTGCATAGAGTTCGAGAAGAAGTTGAGGCGCTGCCTCAAATTGAGAGTCAGGCCAACTATGATTAGGGATTTTGGGCGTTTGGTTGATGCCCATATACCGAGATCGCGATCGCGAGGAGGAAGAAAGGCGAAAGGCTCCAAGAGGAGTCGATCGGCCGTGGTGATGGCAGGAGGCGAGAGGTTTCACTCCTCGCCAGCCTCGAGTAGTTTTTCTAGATCCACTTTTCAAAGGCCGAGTGCTAGTTCGGGAAGGGTAGTCGAGGAGACGTTACTGTTTCAAGTGTGGCCAATTTGGGTCACAAGTCTCCGCTTTGTCCTCGAGGGAGGAGTTCAGAGAGCGATCTTCTTGGCTCGATCTCGAGCGAGAGTCGAGTAGGTCAACCATTATCGTGTTTTCAGGCGGTCACCAGGCATATGAAGAGGTTTTTGCCCGGTTGGGTGGCACGTCAGGTGCATCTGGTTCGAGGACAGAGTCAGTCACCGCTCGGTCGATTCAGCCTCAAGGCCAATCAGGGGGCTTCTTCGTCCCAGTCTATGCAGTGATCTTCGCTCGAGGGGTGAGCAGTTGATCGAGAGGTCTGGCGCTGTATCTTTATCAAGACAGGATCTGGTGCCGGCTCCGTCGGTTGTGAGAGGTACCTTCTTGTTTTGCAATTCAGTTGCTAGTGTTTTGATCGATACGGGTGCATCTCATTCTTTTGTGTCTGCTGCATTCGCATCTATTTTGGAGTTGGAGTTAGCACAGTTAGCATCTCCTATTTGTGTAGTGTCACCACTTGGGGGCGAATTGATTTTGAAGCAAGGTGTTAGGGGTTGTGATATAGAGGTTGATGATCAAAGAATCCCTTTTTCTTTTGTGGTTATGCCCATGAAGGGCTTCGATGTTATTTTGGGTATGGACTGGTTGTCGTCATACCGGGCATTTATTGATTGCTACCGTCAGAGAGTCACTTGTTGTACAGTTAGCGGAGAACGTTTCCATTTTCTGGGGGACAGGGTTGGTAGTGTTTTGCCACCAGGGTACGATCCGCAAGGACGGAGTGAGCTTAGTGGTCTACTTGCTAGCTTTGAGAGTAGTGAGTGTGATGAGACGCAGATTGTGTTACCGAGGGTGGTTTGTGAGTACCCGGACGTCTTCCCCGAGGATCTTGTTAGTTTGCCACCTCATCGAGAGATTGAGTTCTCTATTGATTTAGTGCCCGGCATGGCGCCGATTTCTATGGCACCTTACCGTTTCGCCCCAGCTGAGTTAGTTGAGTTGAAGGTTCAACTCCAGGAGTTGCTAGATAAGGGCTATATTCGTCCTAGTGTTTCGCCATGGGGAGCACCGGCCCTATTCGCTAAGAAGAAAGGTGGTGCTTTGAGACTGTGTATAGATTACCGGAAATTGAATCGGGCTACGGTTAAGAATAAGTACCCTATGCCTCGTATAGATGATTTGTTTGACCAGTTGAAGGGTTCCCGTTGTTTCTCTAAGATAGACTTGAGATCGGGTTATCATCAGTTGAGAGTCAGGGAGGAGGATATTCTGAAGACGGCATTCCGTACGCGGTATGGCCACTATGAGTTCCTAGTGATGCCGTTTGGGCTCACCAATGCACCGGCAATATTTATGGATTTGATGAACCGGATCTTCCGGGAATTTTTGGATCGTTTTGTAGTCGTCTTTGTGGACGACATATTGATTTATTCACCTTCAGAGGAGGAGCACGAGACACACTTGAGAGTGGTGCTAGAGTTACTTAGAGCCCATAAGCTTTATGCTAAGTTCGGAAAGTGTGAGTTCTGGCTAAAAGAGGTGAAGTTCTTAGCCCATGTAGGTGCGGGGGAAGGAGTGTCTGTTGATACATGCCAGACTGAGGCAGTGCAAGATTAGGCACAGCCTAAGAGTGTGTTTGAGATCCGCAGTTTTCTGGGATTAGCTGGGTATTACTGTCGGTTTGTGAAGGATTTCTCGAGTTAGCTTCACTGTTGACTAGGTTGACTCGAAGGAGTCAAATTTGTATGGAGTGAGACTTGTGAAAAGTCGTTTGTGAGTTGAAGGTTAGATTGACCACCGCCCGGTCTTGATTATTCGGAGAGAGGGTTGGGTTATGCGATTTTGTGACGCCTCACGAGAGGTGCAGGTTGTGTGTTGATGCAAGAAGGGAAAGTGGTTGCCTATGGCTCACGTCAGTTAAAAATTCATGAGAAGAATTACCCTACGCATGATTTAGAATTAGCAGCTGTGATATTTGCTTTGAAGATTTGGAGGCATTATCTTTATGGTGAGAAGTTCGAGGTATTCTCGGATCATAAGAGTCTGAAATATCTGTTCACACAGAAAGACTTGAATTTGAGGCAGAGGAGGTGGATGGAGTTCATTGAGGATTATGACTTCGAGTTGCACTATCATCCGGGGAAGGCCAATGTTGTGGCTGATGCCCTTAGCAGGAAATCTGTTGGTGACTTAGCTAGTATAGCCATCCGGGAGTGGGAGATGTTGGGTGCAGTTGGGGAGTTTGATCTGCATCTGGGCGAATCCGTTGAGGCTGCGGCCTTGTTTTCTGTTGTCGCACAGCCTACACTTGTGACTCGAGTGTTAGAGGCTCAGAGGGGTGATCTTGAGGTAGAATCTCTCCGAGAGAGGATTTCTAATGGGAAGGTTGAGAAGGGTTTGACGGTGTATCCCGACCTGAGTGTGAGATACCGAGACCGTTTGTTTGTGCCGGAGTCTTGTCGAGAGGAGGTACTCCGAGAGTTTCATCATTCGCGCCTTGCGGTGCATCCAGGAGGTACTAAGATGTATCAGGATTTGGGTCGCCAGTTTTGGTGGCGGGGTATGAAGAGAGATGTGGCAGCTTTCGTATCTAGGTGCCTTGTCAGCAAGTGAAGGCCGAGCATCAGAGGCCAGCGGGTTTGTTGCAACCCTTGCCTATTGCCGAGTGGAAGTGGGAGCATGTCACTATGGACTTTGTTGTGGGTCTTCCGAAGACTCAGCGGGGTAGTGATGCTATTTGGGTAGTAGTAGACCGGTTGACTGAAGGCGCACTTCATTCCTATGCGAGTTAGAGATTCAAGAGATCATCTTCTTTGAGTTGTATGTTCGACATAGTGAGGTTACGGGGTCCCGGTGACGATCATCGCCTCGAGATAGAGATCCTCGTTTTACCGCCAGGTTGTGGCAGAGTTTGCAGAGTGCTTTAGGAACTAAGTTGACTTTTAGTACGGCTTATCATCCTCAGACTGACGGGCAGTCCGAGCGTACTATTCAGATTCTTGAGGATATGCTTCGGGGTTGTGTTCTCGACTTTGGTGGGTCGTGGGAGAGGCACTTGTCATTAGTGGAGTTTGCCTACAACAATAGCTTCCAGTCTAGTATCGGTATGGCACCGTTTGAGGCCTTGTATGGCCGTATCGTAGATCTCCAGTTTGTTGGGCCGAGGTGGGTGATGCACCTTTGTTGGGTCCGGAGTTGGTGAGGGAAACAACGGAGAAAGTTGAGCTTATCCGTAAGAGGCTGGTTACAGCACAGAGTCGTCAGAAATCTTATGCCGACCGTAGGAGGAGACCTTTGAAGTTTGAGGTGGGTGATCATGTCTTTCTGAAGATATCACGCAAACGAGGGTTGATGAGGTTTGGGAATAGCGGGAAGCTGTCCCCTCGGTTCATTGGGCCTTTTGAGATCCTTGAGAGGATTGGCGAGGCTGCTTATCGTTTAGCCTTACCACCGCAGTTATCCGGAGTTCATGACGTGTTTCATGTGAGTATGCTTCGGAAGTATGAGCCGGATCCATCACATGTGTTGGATTGGACCGATTTAGTTGTTGATGAGGATGTTTCGTACGAGGAGAGACCGATTCAAGTCTTGGATAGGCGGGATCAAGTTTTGCGTGGCAAAACCATCCCTTTGGTGAAAGTTTTGTGGAAGCATCACGGAGTGGAGGAGGCCACTTGGGAACGTGAGTTGGAAGTCCGTGAGAAATATCCGGAATTGTTTACTGATTTATAATCTTGTATTTAGATTATGTAATATTGTTGAACTTAAGAGTTTTATATATGTCTTAAGTTAGGAAAACATGGAGAATGTTTTGGTTTAATGTTAACATTTTGAAACTTGCCTTTTTATGGAAGTGGAGTATAACATTTATATATTGAATGTGTTATTTATATCATGAGATTGAATATGATATGGGAATTGTTAACATTGAAAAGATTAATGCATAATATAGATGCAGGTTGAAATATACGTTGGTTTATACATATTGTGAGATGCCTCTTGATAAAAGATGAAATGACCAATATTGGTCAAGTTGTTGTTTATTGTTTTATAATATCATTGGGAATTGAGAAAAACTTGTTTTACAAACTCATGTTTAATTTCGGGGACGAAATTCTTTTAAGGGGGGGAGGTTATAGCGACCCCGGTCTTTTCCCATTTGAGTATTGTATCCGGACTTATGTTCCGTGGATTCCGTTGCCATATTATTGTCGTTGTTGTCCTTGATTCCTTATTCTTTAGTTATAAGATGTTTTGGGCAGGTTGATTACAGGTTGGTTGAGTCTAGAAACCAATTCTTGATGTTCAGTTTTTAGCTTGGTCGCTCGAGCGAGCTTCTCTTCGCTCGAGCGAGGTCCTTCTTTTTGGTTCGTCGCTCGAGCGATCCTTTCTTGGCTCGAGCGAGGTTGCGCCCAAGGCTAGACCCGAGGCGTGTTTGTTGGCTCGGCGAGCTTTCCTTCGCCGAGCGAAATTTGGTTTGTCTTTGGCTCGGCGAGCTTCTTTTCGCCGGCGAGGTCTGCATTTCTTGTGTCTGGTCGCCGAGCGACTGTCTTCGCTTCAGCGAGCTGTCCCGAGATTTAAACGCAGCAGCTTTTAAAACGTCTTTTTCACAAATTTTGATCCGAAACCCTAGTTTGAGTCTTTTCTCTCAACTCATCTTTTCCTTGGGTTTGATCTATCTAGAGGCGTTTCTAACCTAGTTCCTTCATTAAAAAGGTAGTAGAGAGTGAGGGCTTTCATTTAATCTGAGCATTGATGGATTTGGAGCACTTTGAAATTTGAGCAAACATCTTCGCTTTCTTCTTTTGAGTTCATTGCTTTGTGGTAGGGAATTCCTACTCCATTTATACGCTTTTATCCTAAGTGTTAGTATTTTGGTGTATGGGAGTAGTTTGGTAATTTTGGAAGAAACGTTAGTGTTTTGGCTTAGATTAATTTGTATAATTAATGTAAGGGAAAATTGTGGAATTGGGTTTAATTCTTGAAATTGGGGGAATTATGAAGTTAATGATGTAGTTGGGTAATTTAACCACTGTCCTGTGATATTGAGATTATATGTGTTGTATTTATTTCTTGTTTAGAAATAACTGCTTTGGACTATCGGTGGAGGATAGTCGTGATTGTTGTAGACCTTGCATGTGGCTTAGGTATAATCAAACGAGTCATATATATATTATTTGTTGAATTAATACGTAACATTACTTGTATTGATTATGTGTTGTATATGGCAATTGTGTGTTTCATTGCATATGCATGTTGTTTGGAGGAGATAGGGGATGAACTCCACGGTTTAGGGGAAGATAGGGGATGGACCTCTAAACCGGATTTGTTGGGAGGAGATAGGGGATGGACTCCAGTAGCATCACTCTTATGTGTGCTTACTGATTAATAGGCATATGTCTATTTATTGTTGTTATGATGCATCACTAAAATGTGTATCAGTAGGGAAGTATGGAAGTGAATTGATTATGATTGATACAATACCAACATGTGTATTTGTTATGATTAGGTCTAACTGGAATTGTTATTCCTGTTGAATTGGAAGTAATGATAATAAAAGATGAAGTCCTGTTGAGTTATTCGGCCAGGTTCTGAGCCATAGGTGGAAAGTAAAATGTGCCATAGACAATGTGTCATAGGCAGTGTAGACATTCGTGTCATGAATATTGTCATTTGATTATAGTGTGTTAACCATGTATCAGATGCTAATACTTTAGTTAATTCTTATGATTGGTTTAGTATTTCTCTATTGGGTGTGGCTCACCCTATATGGGAACTTTATTTTTCGTGTCGGTGGTTCACTCCCCCCAAGGACATAGCTTGTGAGGATTGGACTTGAAGATTTGTTTATTTACTTTTATTTGTTTTATTTGAATAATGTAATCTTTCAAGCCTAGGGCTTTATCTGTTTCTGAGTTAGAACTCAGTGAATTGTGTCCAAGTGTTGGCTTGGCAAGATGTAAGCCTTTAGGGCATTTATTATGGTATTTCATTTCATGAGATTCGGATGATTGATGTAATAAAATGCTTTCTTTTAATAATGCATGTTTTGTTTATATTTAATGGGTTGCATTTTGAGGGCGTTACAGATTGACTACTTCAGCATTTGTTGTCGACTGGGCATGGATCATTATCATGCTGTCACTATACTTCTCACACCCAAAAATCAAATTGACACTGTACTAAGGGCGCTTTTTCTAGTCTAGGCATGCAGAACCCATGCAGTTGATGTGGTCTACGTGATAAGAAGGTATTTAAATAGAGTGAGTAAGGTGGTAGTTTCTGTGCATAACTAGTTTTACGCGACCTAACTTATATCTTCAATCCAAGCTCTGTAGAGATGATGAGAACCATGATCTTAGCTTGGAGACAGATGTGAGATCTCCTAATTGAGCCCTAGAGTGATAGGTCTACCTTTTTTTCCTATCCTTCTCTAGAGTAGGTTATCTTAAGTAATTTCCCTTATGTACACCCTGCAGACAGCTGAGAGCCCTTCAATTGTGACGGGTTTTTGTTTCTTGTGAAACTTACAGCATCATTTATATCACTGCATTATTTATTGTGGGATAGTGCATGTATGCATGTGAACATCTGGTGCACTGTTATTAACTCTGGCTTTTTAAGAGAATGTGTACTCACTGTTACCTTTTAATGTAATTCATCGTATATGATAATGACAAAAATACGAACTTGACTAAATTCACCATGTGTCATCTATTTATCTGTACATATATGCATTTGAGGGCTCCAATCTTAACCAGGTTTCATATTTTAGCAAGTTTTTGGGCATTATATTATGATATTTGACATCTGAAGCCTTCAAATTTTTCAGCGGTGTACTTTGTGATTATGTTCTTGTCTGTCCATGCTCTGGAAACATGGATCACTACTATTTACAATGGTGGTCTTAGGCTTAAATTCTGACACTAGATTTATATACTTACAACTTGTGAAGGTATTAATGCTTAATTTCCGGCAAGACTTTTGTCCCAACATGATTGAGAATTCTTGAACTACTTTTTCTATTGCAACCCAGTTGAGCTTCAGACCATTTGAAGCAGTCCTGTATTTAAGTTTGAAATTTTTGTGTTCTTTGGGTACACTTTGCACTGAAGATGCTCAAATGAATATTGAAATCCCAGCTCTCTGTCATCTAGGTGCTGATGAAATTCAGCTGTGATTTTGCTTCTAACTATATTACGGCTCAGTGAACACTTTGCTTCATGGGGTGGTTACTTCAACAAGCATTTATAGGCTACATGAATCCATTTTTTTCATTTGGTTCCATTTGCATCTCTTTTGCCAAATTATCAATTCCAGGTGGCGATCGTCCAACATCTCTATTCATTTTTATTTTTTATTTTTGGTTTTTTGGGTCCGACTCTCCTTTTGTTCCATTTTGTTTGATGTTGTCCTCATTGATACAAATTATTCTGGTGTACAACATTGAAAACCACACGTGCAAGTTCATTTTGTTTTGAGGTAGCCTTTCATAAACTCCTGTTATTTGTGTTGCACATCATAACTTGAGGGATTGATGTGCTTGTCACCATTCCTTAATGCAATGGTAGACTAGACTTCTATTACAGTAATTTGATTCAGTTCTTAAGGTGGATCATTGATCTTTATTCCATTTAACGTAGAATTAAACCGTAACTTGGCTTTAAATTTTCTCTGTGTTACCATAATTTTTTTGTTTGGCAAGGCTCCTGTGTAATGGAGTGCATTCTAGATACAACATTGATTGCCTATTATATTCTCAAATATAAATGGTGTTATATGTTTGAGCCATCTCTTCTTGTAGTTTCTTGACTTGTCACATTCTTCTAGTGCATTTGGTTGCTCACAAAAAAAAAAAAAAAATGAACTGAGAACTAAGAAGAACGGACACGGACACATGACACGACACGACACGACACGGACACACAGACACATAAACTTTCAAAAAATCCAGGACACGACACGTTATGTTGGGGACACATTCAAAACATATATTTTTATTATATGTATATTTTTAAATAGTTAATATATATTTTATATTAAATATTTAATTTTATCAAAATTTTCAACCTTAGGTATGTTATTTTAGTAAAAAAAATTAAAAATTTTAATTTTTTTTGAAAAAAATTACATTCAACGTGTCCCTAACATGTCCCTAGCATGTCCTCAGCGTGTCCCAACGTGTCCAGCTCTTTCTAGCATGTCCAACACGTGTCTAGAGCGTGTCCGGCGCGTGTCCTTGTCCGACACTATTGGACACCTATACGCAACCTCCGGAGAGGTGTCCGTGCTTCATAGACTAAGAACTATTTTATATGCACAATGTAGTGACTTGGTGGTCACAGGTTCGAGTCGCGAAAACAGCTTTTCCGTTTGCGGAGGTAAGGATGCGTACATCAACCCTTCCCCAGACCTCGCTTAAACGGGAGTTTCGTGTACTGGGTATGCCCTTTTAATGTGGAATTAGACTATTAGGCATACCTTGCCATACATATGATAATTTTTGTTACCGCTCCCATTCCCATTCAAATACAACGTGAAAGCTCAAAAGTCAAATAAATAATACTTTTTATTATTTACAATTTTTTGAGTGAAAAAGTTGATTTACATCAACCTTGTTTCTTTCCTGTTAATGTATGCTAATCGGCAATTTTTCCCTATTCTATCGCTTGCCTTTGAAAGTTTATTTGGTTCTATTTTGCATGCCTCAATAAATTATTCTGCACTTAACTAATGAGTAAAAAAAGATAGTAGTTTATATTTAGTCTTGAATGGTTTCTCATTGAGAATTAACTGTTGATTTTTGAATTAATGTTTTTAGATTGAAGAAGATGGGATTGATGACCAATATCTTGCGTGGACAGGTAATCGAAGACCTTGTGAGATACTTTGAGCTAGGGTCTTTCATTTTTTCCAAATGTTGACAGAGTCTACCACCACTTCTACTGGGTAAGAGGCTAAAATTGGATATTTTAATGGTCTGCATCTAGCTGCTCTGCATATTTCTGTGTTTGAATATTACATTTTCCATTGATGGCTAAATGATATTTATTGGTTGAACAAACTGCACCAGTGGTACCTGTACTTTATCCCTTGTGTCAAATTTGTTTATGTAGTTCCAATTGTGACAAATTTGCCTTATAATTTTTTCCATTCTGTCAATTTGGTTGAAATGATAACATCTGTCAGTGTTTTTAAGGAAAATGGTCATGTAAGCAAATACAGGAAATAACTCATTTCCCTTTCTCTCTCCCATTCATCTTCTTGCTCTCCCTCTCTCTATGTAGAACACCCACACTGAATCCACTGTATCTCTCAATAGTTCTCTCTCCAATTAGGGTTACAATTCAGTCAAACATTACCAGTTTTGCTTTGGCTGCACTAAATTCAGTAGCATACTGCAAAAATGCAAGAAAATAACAGATAAAAAAATTTGTAGAAAGATTGAATTTAAGATTATGTCATTGAGCCAATGGCAAAATACTTGACTCAGTTGAGTTTGTTATTATATACTATTGGAAAACAAACTACAGAATATATAAAGATAAAAAATTCTGTTATTTTTATTTTCATTTTGATTTTTCTCTGCATTCTTGGTGTCGGTGATCAAAATTAACTATAGAATCAGAAGCAAGTTTTGGGTAGCTTCTTCTATAAGTCACCGACATATAGATTAATGATGATGGATACAAATGTGGTGATTGATCCTGGATTTGATTATGTGGTATGGTGCAAACATTGGTGGGGGATGGCTATGTGGTGGTGATGATTACACCGGAGTTGTGTTGTGTGGGTGAGAGAGAGAGAGAGGTGGTCAAAAGGGGGCAAAACACCATCTAATATGTATTAGTATTTTAGGTGTTCTTTTCATTGTTATACACTTGAGCCAAAAACTTACCAGTTTTTGTTCAAAATATATATTTTTTTTTTTTGGTTATGTAGGGTATCCTAGACCAACTTACGCGCACCAGACTAAGTCCCTACAGCATGAACAAGCCTTTTGAAACAGGACTTACGCCCTGCGGTCCGTAGTCCCAAGGTATGCATTTGCTGGTTAGGAAATTCGAACCTGAGATCTGGAAAGAAGCAAACCTCCAGGCCTCAGTTGTCACCCATTAAGCCAACCACCCTGTGTTTTTTGTTCAAAATATTAACTAGAGCTATCAATTGAACCAAATTTACATAATGTTAAAATTTTGTCACAATTGGAATTACAAGGATGAAATTGATACAAATGATAAATTATAGTCCATTGGTGTAATTTGTCTTTATTAGCTTCATTGATCAAACGGTCACAATTGAAGAAGCAAATAAAATGTGCAGTCAAGGATCTTAATGTTGATGCATCATCTTGCAGTCCAATGAGAATAATTGTGGAAGTTGCTATTTTCTGATCCATTTGAACTGCAATATGAGCTATCAGAAGAAAAACATGAGTTCATATTCCCTATGTAATGCTTGCCCACTTATTTTTAATTTTTATACAAAAGAAGGAAAAAGAATAGACTAAATTCTAAATTGCACCAACAAAAGAAACTCCTCTTAGGTCCCATCACTGGGCATATGATCTAGATACAAATGATCCCTCCCACAAAGAACTCTTTGGTTAGCAAGTGCATCAACACGACCATTTTCTTCTTTATAGATGTGAGACAGAGAGCATTATTTGTCTATGCAAAGAATTTTATTTTCAATAGAAGCTTTGTAGCGGTGAATACTGATAGTTATATCCTTGATTAGTCTTATAGCCTCCGTTGAGTCTGTCTCCACCATTTCTCCCTTAAAATTCTTCCTCGGTCATCCCAAATGATGCCTCCAATATTAGCATGACCTAGATTTTCTTTGCAGCTTCCATCTGAATTATGCTTTAACCTTCCCTTGCAGGAGGAAAAATCGAGTTAATAAGGACAACAGTAGACTTAGATCTTCTCTCTTTGAGAAGGGGAGAAGGCTTCATTAACAACCTTGGCATGGAGAAGAGTATTACAGATGAGTGAGCACTCTATCATCAGCGACACTGTTGTTGGAATCTTACATTGTTTCTCTCCTTCTAAAGATGCCCACAGATAAGATATATAGTGGACTAGGAAATGACAATCGTGCGAAGTTTGCTGTGAACAGTTGGACTTGAGCTACACTCTTAGGCTGTTTGGTTCATGGATTTGGAAAGGAAAAGGAAAAATGTGTGTGAAATGTAACTATATTTCATTCACATTTCACCTACTTTCTCCCTTTCTTTTTCTAAATCCGTATCCAAATCAATGAACCAAACACAACATTAAGCTTGTTATTGAAGAAGGAATTACTAGTGGAAAGAGTTGTAGAGTATTTTCAGTGAGGTGTTGACACCTCTCTCAAGAAGCAAAGGCAACCATACCTCCTGTGAATTTGACTCAAATTGAAAGGACTTCATCCTGGCTAGCCAAAAATGGAAAGGTGGTTTTAATCTTTAGAAGAGACTCACACTTCCATATCCAGTCTTCTAATTAGGCTCACTGGACATATCATTGTTGATAATGAGGTCATGAAAATAGTTTTTGGAGCTAAATATGCCATTAGAATTCAGGCCTCAGGCCATTGATGATTCAATTAGTAGTTGAAAATGATCTCATTTTGGTGATTGAAATCCTTACACAAAATGGCTTTAGATTTGTTAGTATCCACTCTTTTGTTTTTATTTTTTGAGTTTATTTATTTATCTATTTTTGAGATACTCGACAACTTTATCGTCGCATAAGTAAATAACAAAATTATTGGGAAAATTTTTTTGACATGTTGTTTACATTACATTACGCTAAACATGATTGGAAAGCCTGTACATTTGTGTGTGACCCTTGAATGCTTGGGGAAGAAACTACACAAAATCTTGATTTACTCCCTGCGATTTTAGGTATTTATCAGATAGTATTGTGGCCGCCCTTAAAAATCTCTATAATTGTATTTCAGTCCTCTCAAACTTCACAAAAATCTCATTAAACTATGCAATTTTGAGTGTTTATTTATTATAAAAATAAAATAAAAATAAAAATAAAAATTATCATTTTGGCTCCACAAAATATAAATTGTACTTTGGCTACTCATAAATTTAATAATTTTACCCTATACCTCCTCTGTACAATTTCAAAATTCCACCACTGACGAAACATTTTCGTAGGTGTGTCTGGCAGAATCTCAAAATGGACTTGTGGGCAAAACAAGTCCTTTCAATGAAATTTTGAATGTTTGGTGAGCTAATTGAAATGGGCTTCCATGGGAATGCCATTATTTAGAAGCAGCAATGATACATTCCGTTAATTTTAGAGTTTTAATTGAGTTTTAATGATGTGAAAATTTAAATTAAAAAAAGAGTCAAAATATCATATCAATTGGTGGGACTCACCCCTAGAGCTCATATTTTAGAGTTCTTAAACAATTTTTCTTAATACTGTGTTTGGTTGGGGGATTTAGAGAGAAATTTGAAAAGGGAAAAGGAAAAGGTGTGTAAAATTAGGTGAAATATAAGTATGTTTTATTCACATTTTACCTACCTTTTTTATTTTTTTTTTCAAATCCCTCTCTAAATTCTCTAACCAAACACAGCAATGACAAAGCATCTCAAGGCTACTTCTATAGTGACTAGGGATGTTTAAATTATCTACTAATTCAATCAAATCAAATTGACTTCTTTAGTTTGGGTTTGGTTCCGAGTCTCTAAATCATTTAATAGATAGGATTTTATTGATTCATTTTAGGTCTCATTTAAATTGAATCAATCTGGGAATTCAACATGTATATTTTTATTTTTTAATTTTATTTATATTGCCATGTCTTCTCCTAATTAGTCTATTACAATGGATTTGATTTCAACTAATAATTTTTCACATATAAGAATTATTAGGTAAGTGAAGGAAGTACTATAAGTTTGAGTTGGATTTCAAAATTGATTTAATTTGCATTGATTGTATTAATGAATGTAATTTATATTGGTTATGTTTAAGCTTGAGTTGGACTTAATTTGTATTGGCTTGCATTAAACAATATTTTACTTTTTATTTGTATTATATTTAAATTTTAAAAACTTATTTATCTTAACCATTTATTATTAATTGATTTACTTGTTTTTAATATAATGAAACTGTGATCACAACTCAAACCAACTCGAGCTACATTGGGTTAGATTGAGTTGGTTCTAGTACATGATGGGTTTAGTTTTGGATCCAAAAAAATTGGAACCAATTGAGTTGATTTTAAATTTAGTGTCAAACCGACCCATGAACACCTTTATCAACAATTGAAACTTACTTATTTGTTACAAGTTATCACATTACTTTTCTATTTTTTTACACATATTTTCATAAAAGTCAAAAATAAAAATTAAGTAATTATTTTTTGACTTTTTATAAAAAGATATTTAAAAAAATAAAAAAGTGATCTAACAACTTATAATAAAGAGTGATGCTAGGTAGTCCTAATTTTTGTGACTCAAATTGGCTCAAATGATATGGCTCAGTGATGTGGCGATGATCTGGCGATGATGTGGAAAATTATTATATATATATATATATTTTTTAGGATACTAAACCTAGTTGTTCTTGATAATATACGATTTCTTGAAATATTTTACCAACTCTTTTTCTTGTATCTATATCTTTAGTTGTACCAGTATTTAGTTGATTTTGTAAAAATTCACGACATTAGTGACAATTTTCTATTAATATTATTACTTGATTACCATCTAGCAACAGGTCTTGGATATAAAAATGGTGGTAAAGACTCATAAAAAGGAAAAAGTTTTAGATGTTTTGATTTTAAGCCCACTATGCTTTCAAAATAAGAACAGTATCTACAGATTTTGACCGTTACCTGAACATAGTCGACGTAGGGCTCTGGCATTGGCAAACTTCCAATTTACAGAGGTAGTTACCCTCAACCTTTCGTTCCTTAGATCAGGCTTAGCACAGATCTGTTTCGTTTCCTACCTCAGACCATAACTTTAGAAACTGCTTCTTTGGTTATGCAGGAGACATAAGATCAACAACTTGACATACAATAATGACACACTCTCTTCTAAAAATGAAAAACTTTTTTATTTATTGAACAAAGATTTACAAGGAAATAGGTGTCTGTAGACTGTTGGATTGCTAGAGTATTGTTTGCTCTGAGAAGGCCTAAGAACCAGACCTCTAAGGAGTTGTTTGGGATGTGCTATATAAGTGCACTTTTTAGCTAAAAAAGTAGAGAACAAAAAAATGTATATTTGGGATAACTTTTTTACTTTTTACGAAAATATGTGTAATAAATATTGTAGTAAAATCAAAATGACCATTTTACCCTTGTTGACTTTTTGACTTTTAACTTTTTCACTTTTGAGTATTTGAATTCAAAGGGTAAAATAATAATTTTGCTCTCTTGGCTTCCTCACAAGCTTCACCAAATAAAATGGACTTTTTGACTTTTTTTAATAACTTTTTGACTTTTGTAGTAGATCCCAAACACCTACTTAGTGTCAAGTATACCCTAAGTAATCTGTCTCCTTTTTCTCTCCTTTATATAGGCACCTTGTGGACCTCTAAATCTGGATTTCAACCTATTCTATAAATATACAATATTTTATATATTATATTTTATTATTACTAGAAGACAAACAAGAGATAAACAAGTAGGGGGCATGGCTACATGCTGATATATTTATTAACAAAAGACACTTGGTGGGGTAGTCACATGGAAGTGTAGTCTTCAGCCCATGGTTTGCCAAACTGCCAATGGTTTTGTCAACCCATTGCATTGTTTAGATTCCACACCCCTGCATCACCCATGATATTACTAAGATCATAATTCTCATCATACTCTTCAAACATCTCATCACATCCTTCTAGATCTTGTTCCATAAGATATTTCTCTAGGATTTTTTACATCCTCTTTTAGATAAATATGTCCCCGATTCTACTTGTTCCAAATAATCATATAATAATTCATAAGGCAATCTTGGAACAATTAATTTTTCTGCCAAGGATGGTGTTATGGCAAATGTAGTTCTTCCATAATGAACTAATTTGAATCCAATCTGTAATGACCCCAAAAGTCATCCTTATTTAATTAGGAGCTAATGTGCTTTAATTCAACTATATCTATTGGAATTGAGAATGTTTCTATTTATTTTGGAGTATTGATTGAGGTGGTGGTGTGATGATAAAGTAAGATTGGACCAAAGAATATAATTCGGTTAGGTAATCTACGATCAGCCGTCACTCTTTTGCCCTTTTCTTTTTCCACACTTTGAATTTGGATGTGAGGTTAGTACCATTGGAAAGCTTATTTCCGGGGCTTCAATTTAGACACAAGAACGACCTAAAACGGAGCCCGGATGGGAGAGTTATACCTGTTCAAAGTTTCGGGATCTGTGCTGAAAACAGGTCCGCTCGAGCGGGAATTTCTCCGCTCGAGCGGGAATTACGGGACAGCAGCTTTAAACACGAATTTTTGGATCATTTCTCACACTTTCCTTTTCCCCTCTTCTCTCCTCTCTCCCTAGGTCCGAAAACCCTAGGGTTTTGATCCCAAATCCTCACCATTTCTCTAAGTTTTGATCAAGATTTTCCACCAAGGAAGGAAGAAGGCATGAAGATCAACGTTTGCAACCGATTGGAATTCCGAAATTATGGAGGAATCTCACTAAGGCATGCTTAATTCTTGAGGTAAGAATCTTGAGAGTTAAAATTGATGGGTTAGAGTGATGGACCATGTATCCTAGGTGTATAAGCAATGCAAGAATTGGAATAAAGAGTGATGAATTAATAAGTTTGAATTTGTCTTGAATTTTAATGTTTTCTTGAAACCCTAGGTTGGGTAATGATGTTAATTGATGATTTGGCCAAATTGGAAATAGAATCATGAAATTAGTGGGTTGAATTTCATATGTGCAAGTTTAATTGGTATTTGGTGACACTTGAAAATTATGTTTAGATTTAGCGAATAAACTTTGTTATAAATGTTGGAATTCATGTAATAATGTGAAGGGACAATTGGGGAAATAATTTATTCATGATATAGATGATATGAACTGGGTTGTAGAATGTTGGAATGAGATTCCAGGATTTATTTTGAATTATGTTAAGTTGCAAATGGCGTTAATGAACCAAGTGATGTTGACTTTTGATGGATTATGTCGTGTCGAAAGAATGTATATTATACGTAGGTTTGCTTTGAATTAAGTTGTTTTGCTAAAATTGAGGGTTTGGATTAAGTTGGAAATCAAATTGGAAATCCAGATTTTTCAGAAATTTGCCTGGTCTGCTTTCGGCGTAATCCCGCCGGCGGAGAAAACGACCTTCCAGCAGTTTTGTATTTCTGTGCAGTCCGCTCGAGCGGCCAAAGTGGCGCTCGAGCGGGGAACCCATTTTTCAGGCAAAATTATTGTTTGTTCAGTTTTGAATGCTCAGTCCTTTGGTATTTTTAGAATAATTTTCTGATGATTTTAAGATGATTATAAATTCATACGAATGTAATGACTCAGGAAAGGAAGTTAATTTGTAAGTTATGATGGTGTGCAGGATGCACTTCGGGAGGAGCAAGCACTCCATTGTAGCTCTGTGAGTAGTAGTACAAAATGTACCTTTTGTCTACTGTTGATTATTATTGGCACTAATGCTCTGTTCTTTGTAAGTATTACATGAACATTATGACAATTGGAAGGAAAGATGAACTTATATGAACGTTGAAAGATTCGCGTACGTCGGTATGATTTTGGAATCATTATATTCTGTTAATGATGAATATTAGCCTTTTGTTATTTATCAGCATACCATGTTATTTCTGAAAGAATAAGTAAAACTTATGTTCATTCTTGAAGAATGATATTTGTGTGAATCTAAGACTATTCGATTATGTTACGAATGGACCCAAGATCGTTTAGAATCTATGATATGAATGTAAAGGTTTATCATCAGTACGCAACCCACATAAGAATATAAATTATTCTATTTTGTTAAGCGTATGATAATGACATGAAATAACAAGGAACGCTCCATTTTCTGATGAGTTACGTTATGACTTAAGAAATGAATGATTCACATCATCTTTAGCATAAGGCCCTTACCCGGGGGTAATAATACCGTGGTTCAAATAATTATGTTACAAGTTCGTATATGCTTCAAGTTACGTATGTGGTAACGTATGTTGCAAGTTTATGTATGGTACAAGTTCAAGTGTGTTACGAATGTGACTTCTAAATTCTGTTTATGATTGAAGCATAAGGACTATGTATGATTTATTCCCGATTATGATATGACATGATATGTACGGTTTGGTCTGGAAAATCTAATAATTACTGTATGGAACAAAGTGCTACTTGGAACTAAGTGCTACATTGTGAGCCACCTCTAGAGTCTACGGAACTAAGTGCTACAATGTGAGCCACCTCTAGAGTCCATGTGAGACACCTCTTGAGTCCATACATATATGAATTAGGCGTAAAGCCAATATGAGGCCTATGGCCATTCTGTCTTTCTGGTATGGAACAAAGTGCTGTACGGAACTAAGTGCTGCAATGCGAGTTACCTCTAGAGTCCGTACGAGCCACCTCTTGAGTCCTTACATATGTGCAAGTTATAAGGCTTACGGCCCTTACCCGGGGGATATAATACCGTGGTCTACGGCCCTTACCCGGGGGATATAATACCGTGGTCTACGACCCTTACCCGGGGGATATAATACCGTGGTCTACGACCCTTACCCGGGGGATATAATACCGTGGTCTATGGCCCTTACCCGGGGGATAACCGTGGTCTATGGCCCTTACCCGGGGGATATAATACCGTGGTCTACGGCCCTTACCCGGGGGATATGATACCGTGGTCTACGGCCCTTACCCGGGGGTAATAATACCGAGGTTCAAGTATGTCACAAGTTCAATATGTGTTACAAGTTCAAGTATGTTCAGACATGTTTTCAAGGGCTTTGTGCCACATGTTTTCCAGGGCTTATAGCCATCAGGATATGTTGCAAGATTAAAGGTTTATGACCATTATGATTATGATGTTTATGTTGCAAGATTATGTTTATAGTGCAGGATTGGGCCTGAGGCCGTTATGTAATTAGCACGTAATCGACTAACGCTTTTAATATGTAATATGGTTCAAGTTAAGTATTGTTTTATTATGTATTACTATTCACCGAGCTTGGCTCACCCTCATTATGTCATTTCTGTCAGAGGTCACCAAACAAGTGGATAGTCCTAGTCAATGACGCCGGTTTCTTTGTCAACCTCTAAGTGTAAAGGCACTAAATGAAGCCACTCATGTCTTCGGAGTTTTTGCTAAAGTGTTGGTCTATAATTTTCTGCTTGAGGTTAAATGCATATAACTTTGATGTTTTTGTTATGTGCCCAAGCTTAGGGTCAGTCAGATATATGTATGTCTATAGCCAATGCCCAAGGGTATGTTTGTGCTTCATGGTGTTATTCTGATGTTATGATCCTGGCATGATAGTAGGAGCTCAATGGAAAGTATTTTGTTTTTTTTTTATCACATTGTGCTTCCGTGTAGGCCCCATATGATGTATATATCAGGTTTTATGTCCGTTTTCTGTATGGGTCATGCCCAAACTTTTAGGGGCGAGTTGGGGGGCGTGACACAATCCTTGCTAATTCTATAGTTTCGTGAGATATTAGGAAAAATGCCCTCACCCTTGCTTCTGTTGGATCTAATATAAAAGGTTCGTCCCAATCTTGGAACCAATCACATTTGTAAGAGATTACGTCTTTCTTGTCTTTGACTTTTATCATATAATGAGCTGCATTTAGACGTTCATCATTTACCTCTGTTTGGACAGTTGTAAATGTGATAGGTGTCATGCTTGGATATTCTTCAAAGACTTTATAAATTATTTTGAACATGAATTGTTAGAATTTTGTGAGCTGAGTGAATATAGTACTCTGTAGGTGAGGTGGAATGTCGAATGTATTGATTATTCCCAATTTCCACATTTGAACCCAAGGATCTTTTAGGCTGATGACCTTTTCTGGATTAAATGAAAATTTTAACATTCTATAACTATACAAGGTGATTCATCCGTTGAAGTAGCACTATTGAGTTCCCAGATAGGTGACACATTTTTCATACCATTTCATAAATAACTTAAAAAATGTACATTTTTTTTATTTTATCTTGGAGGTCACCAGGGAGTTGAAAAAATGAATATAATACTTTTAATCTTAAAAAGGTTTTTGCTACTAAATGGGTCGTTCTAATAAGCTCATTCATAGAACGGCTCTTTCTTGCAGCTTGCATTTTTCTGATAATTTTAGCACTGTCTTGTGTCACCAAGTCCAGCACTTCTTAAGTTTCTTCCAGGAGTGTTTCTTTCTTTGGTAGTGTAAGTCTTGTGGATGTGGATGCCAATGCCATCTGCAAGTTCTTGAGTTAGAGTATATGCTAAACTATTTTTATTACCATTAATATGTTCTATATCAAAAGTAAATTTTTTTAACCAAAGTTGCTATCGTAAAAGCCTCCCTTGCGTCTCCATGTTAGATAAATCCTTATTTATGTAACATAATAGGCCTTTGCAATCAATTATTATTAAAAACGATTTTGGTGCCAAAAATATTTAAAAAGTTTCTATTCCTTTTACCATGGCTAATAATTCTCTTTCTATGGTAGAATAAGTTACATTCAGCTTGATTAAAACTTCCACTACAATATCTACATAATTGATTATTTTCTTTTATTTTTAAAACTGCGCTCCAGTGATTGTTATTTGCATCAGTTTCTAGTACTAGCTCATTATTTTCATTAGGAAGAGTTAGGGTAGGTAAATCTATACATTTTTGTTTTAAGAATTTTATTAAGGTGGAGTCAACTAAGTTCGAAGTCCAACTCTCATTCTTTTTTAGTTTCTTTTGTAAAGTTTTTCTTATTTTGGCTAAGTCTTTTACAAAATCTGAGGTATATGTTAAATATCCTAAAAAATCTTTCTAACTGTTTTCTATCCATGATTTTATCAAGAATTATTAATTTTTTCGAGACCATGATTTTGCATTTTTATTGTTCCTCCTTTGACTTCAAGTCCTAAAAATTCTATTTCATTTTGTGCATACATGAATTTCTTTTCACCTAATATTATTCCATGTTTTTCACATTTTTCTGTTATTATTTTAATATCTATTCTATGTTGTTCTATGGATTTGGAAAAAATTAAAATATCATTTATATATACAAGACAAATATTATTTAATTCTTTAAAGATGTTATCCATTCTTCTTTGAAATATTTGAGGTGCATTTTTTAACCCGAATGGCATCACAAGCCATTCATAATGTCCTTGTGGTGCACTAAAGGCTGTTAGTGAGATGCTATTTCTATCTATTTTTATTTGTCAATATTCACTTTTACATTGCATTTTGGAGTACCAGGAGGCGCCATATATTCTATTGAGAAGGACTTTCTTATTTGGAATAAAATAACCGTCTTTTTTAGTATTATCATTTAATGTTTTATAATTTATTACCATTCTAGCCTTTTCTCTTTTAACCTCAGCATGATTTTTTATCATAAATGCTGGATTACTATGTAGACTTTCACTGTCTCTTACTATGTGGACTTTCACTATCTCTAATTAATCTTTTTTGTTTTAGATCTTCTATCTCTTTTCTGAATTCCTCTATATCATTATAAATATATACAATTTGTTTTACTCTAATTATTTTATAGGATTGATGAAGTCTATTTTAGCTATACTTTTATCTTTATGCCAAAATTTTAACGAATTTTCACTATATAAAATTTTGCATCTTTCTTGTTGTTCTTTTTAAATTTCTTCTTGAATACTAATTTTTTTAATACTTAATGTAGTTTCACTCCCAGTTAGAGAGATTAGCTCCTTACCACGCTCTGATACCAATTTACGAATTTCTATTGGATCTTATTACGAATTTCTGCTAGATCTAATTTAATATTAATTACGAATTTCTACTGGATCTAATTTAATACTAACTCCTGCAATAATTTTCATTGATAATTTACACTTGCCTTTTCTAAAGATATTTTATTTTTTATACTAGCAATTCTTTGGCTTTAATTTATTATATATTGTCTTGAAGCAATAATCAAAAGAGAATTTAATCTATTTAACTCACTCTCTAATTCATAAATATAATCTAAACTATCTTTTACTTCTGCTCTAAATGTTATAATTAAAAGCATATAATTACTAATTCTAAGTTCATTTGAATATATAATTTTTATTTACCATGTATACTTTTTGTAATTTTTATTTATATATATTATTTTTATTTTTTAAATTTAATTTTTATTTATTTATTTTATTTTTATTATTTTTAGTCAATTTATAATTTTATGAAAATTATTGATGAGAAGGATAGCTAAGGAGACTTTGGTTTGGTGCAATGGATGTCCAGATAGATTTTGAGCCAAATTGTGGCTCAATCTCTCAAGCTACTAGGAATTAGTGCCCACATTCGATATTTTGAATGGAAAATGTCTCGTAACTCAAATTTTGTGACTTAAAAGTGGTTCAAATGACCAAAACGACGTCGTTTTGGCCATTTTTATGTTGTTCTGTACTCAAAACGACGTCGTTTTGGCCATTTGAGTCACTTTTGAACCACAAAATTTGAGCTACGTAGCATTGTCGATTTTGAATTAAAAAAATCGTATAAATACCCCCTTACAAAGGAGCGAAAGTGATGAAACTTTAGGGTCGCGGGAATTAAAACGTAAAGATTCATAAATGATAAAATTAATATAATATTTATCAATAGTGGAGGAGATTTTTGTGTGATTAATCCTTCATGTAAGAGTAAATTAAAAATATATCTTTTAAAATTTATTTAAAATATATTTTTTGTAATTTTGAAAATTACAAATATTCCTTTGTCAAAAAAATTTATTTAATAAAATCAATTGAATAAATGAAATTTCAAACTACTCTCCTATATAATAATAAAATTATTTAAAATTTTAATTGAAATATAATTTTGACATCATTAAAATTATTAATTGACTTAATTATCTATACTATTATATTAAGTGAAGACTGAACTAGGGGTAGGTATCAAGCCGTTGGCTTGCTCGGCTCAGTCTTATTTTTTTAAGGCTTGGGAAGATTATTTTAGCCCATAGGACTGAACTGGGCCAACATTTTTAGTCCGATATGTTAATGGGCTGGTTTGGGATTTATATTTTCAACCTACCTGGCCGTTATTAAATTAATTAATTAATTATATATATTTAAAATATATATATATATATATATTTTGGATTTAGATTTTATCTCTGTTGATTTTATGAAAATTCACATTTTTAGGATGTGTAATTAAATTTATTTAAGAAAATTTTCAATTTATACACAAAAAATTTCAATTTATAATGATGTCAATATATTTATTTAATAAATATAATGTATGATTGAATTTAATGATGAAATGTTTTAAATTTTTTCAAACATATAGCCTGATTGGTGGACTTGGAATTTTTAATTATTTTTTGGGTCGGGCTTGGGTAAATGTAGAAACCAGATGTTAAGGCTGGGCTGGACTTAAGTAGACACAAAATCCCGTATTATGTTTATGTAGTATCAGCCTAGTTTGGCCCGACGAATGCCCACTCCCTGGGCTAGATTTAGGCCTTGTTTGGAAAGACTAAATAAGTGCACTTTTTGTCTTTTTAGACAAAAAATTAAGGTTAAAAATATGGATGTTTGGGTTAACTTTCTGACTTTTTATGAAAAAATGTGTAATAAAAAATTGTGAAAATTGATTTTTAGAGGAAAATTTGAATTGGGAATTGTGCAGCCGTAATTGTTGACTTTTGGTGAATAGTGTTAACTTTTTAACTTTTTGAGTAACTTTTTGACTTTTTGGATTATTTGGGAGTACCCAAACTTGGCCTTAGTGTCCAAGCCTTAGATCTTGAAGACTCTTACCACTTGAATAATAAACAATATATAATAATAATTGTATTTTATTTTTACTTATTTAAATTGCACACAGTTATTTATTTTTATTTTTTTTGCAATTATACACATCAAAGGATAAAATGTAATTTTTAAAATTTCAAAAAATAATTTATATTTTAAATAAATTTTAAAAAGTATATTTATAATTTACAGGGGTAAAAAACATATTACTCAAAGAAAAGTATACTTTTTAAGTGGATTCCCATTACATTGGCTTATTAAAAATTCAGATAAGGATGAGCTTACAATAATTCAAACCAGCAGCACCATAGATACATGGGTCTCACTACTATGGGTGTGTACTGTGTACTATATATGACTTATATTATTTACAGTATCAATTTCAAGTTATAATTAAAAAAATTATAATGGATCATAATTAAATACTACTTAAGATATAATTAAAAAAAATTGTCATAACTAAAATAATAATTATAATAAGTCGTAACCAAATCATAATTAAGTCATAATTGTTTAGGAAAGTGAGTTTTTAGTCAAAAAGTAATTATAATTTGTCACATCTCTCTCTACTTTTTTATATATCTTTTTATAAAATTTTAATTAAAATAGTCAATTTTTCAAACGAGATTCACAACAAAACAATACTTGATGCATAATCGAAGACCGCTCCAGTCATAACTAAAATAAAAACAACAATAAGTCATGATTAATTAACACCACAATTGAGTCATAATTTAACCTTGTTTGAGAACAGGTTATTTTAATAATTTTTTAATTTTTTTGGGCTAAAATATAAGGTAAACAAATTAATATGTTTAAAATGACTTTTTAATTTTTTATGAAAAGATGTGCAAAAAGTAATCTTTGACTTTGGCTCAATTTGGAAACTTGGTTATAAGTGGCGTTTTGACAAAAAGCCAAAACGCAAAAAGTGACTTTTTTTGGCTTCAAATTGATTTGGGATGTTGGCTATAAGCCAAAAGAAAAATTACGAAATTACCCTCCATAGGTGAAAAATGAAAGGGTGAAAATGTGTAATTTCTCAATTGGTTAGGGATACTTTGGTCATTTCATTATGATTTGACATTATAAACAAATATTAATCAAAAAAATCAAAAGTCACTTTTTACCAATTTCCCAAATCATTTGTCTAAAAAAGCCAAAAGCTTGATTAAAAGTCAAAAAGTCACTTTTTATTATCTTCCCAAAACAACCCTTTTTGACATAGGTTATAGGTTTTTTGATTTTTTTTAATAATTTTTTGACTTTTGGCAACACCATTTTTTAGCTTAAAAGTCAAAAAATCATTAAAAAAATCAAAAAGTCAACAACCTATACCAAAAAATTAAAGATTTCATTTTCTCTCTACTTTTTGTACATCTTTTTCGTAAAAAATCAAAAAGTCATTCTAAACATAATATTTTTTTTATATTATATTTTAAACAAAAAGTTCAAAAATTACTAAAAAAAACATGTTCCTAAATAAGGCCTAGACTAAAAGTGTTATATGCCAAAGGAGACCTCAATAACACAATATGACCCATGATGAACCAACCTAAACAATTTTGTAAAGTTTAGAAAATTTTCACAGAAGCCCTGCCAAAAAAAGATAAAAATAAAAATAAAAATTGCTAATGTCCATCTAAACAGTTGCCTCTAGTTTCGGTTAATATCTAAGGGGTCGTTTGGCAAGAAGGTTGGGGCTAAAATAACCACAAAAGACAAAACAGGCTATTTTAGCCCCAAAAAAACAAAACATCACATCCAACCCATAATATTACACTCTTCTCTCACAAAAAAACTCAAAAAAACCAAAAAGCCAAAAAGCCCTTCCCAAACCAAGCTTTTAAGCCCAGGCTAAAATAGCCAAAAAAGCCAAAAAGCCAAAAAGCCAACCCACTTCCCAAACCCACCCTAACTATTGAAATGTATAAAAATCCATGAAAACATTTTAAAATATAATATATATATATATATTTATATTCAAACTTTTTGTTCTTTTATTCTTTTATTGAAGAAATTTTGTTAGTAATCTTTTGAAATGAACTATATAAGTACACTTTTTAATTTTTTAATTAAAAAAGTAAATAAAAAAATGTATGTTTGAGATAATTTTTTGATTTTTTACGAAAAAATATATATTAAAATATTGTATCAACTAGTAAAATTACCTTCCTACCATGTGTTGCACTGTGATGGTACTAAAATATTGTATGGGTTCCGTGTAGTGTACTGAGCTACATTGTGATGGTATTAAAATATTGTTTAGGTTTCGTGCAGTGCACTGTGCTGCATAATTTTTTTTTTTCACCAAAAATGTCCAATGATGTATGTGAATAGTGTTGACTTTTTTATTTTTTCAGTGACTTTTTGACTTTTTTAGGGAATACGAAATACCTACGTATTATGTGAAATTGTCTATATTATGCTCTCAATAAATGAGCAAGAGTAAGGTACTAGATATGGATAAGATCCCCTCCATATTTTTATCTCTTCATATCCTTCTTATAGGTCCTAATTTGAATTCGCACCGATAATCCAAACCGTCTATCTCGTAAATTTCGTAATAAAGATCATTTATGCAAAAAAATGAGTTTCGTTGAAAAATTATAGACTTAAGAAAAAAATCTCATTTTGTTTAAAAAAATGAACCACAAATATAATTGTAAACTTAAATATTTTATTTTATAAAATAAAATATTTTTTGTTCATGTGTATATAATTTTTCAATAAAGTTTATTTTTTACATGTATGACCTTTATTACAAAAATTACAAAATAGATGGTTTGAATTATCAGTACGAATCCGAATTGGAGCCTATGGGAAGATATGAAAAGATGATGGTATGGAGATAAACCTATCCCAATTATTGTCTTTAATATAAAAGTGTCAATATTATCTAAGAAAAATTTCCATTATGTTATTGGTTATGAAGACTATGTGAATAATGTTACATCACATTCTAGAAATAGCAACACTGAATAATTACCCATTATTAACAGCTTGAAACTAGAATTAGTGTGCTTGGTTTGAGTTTTTTGAATTAAGTTTTTTGAAAGTTTTTTGAAAATTAAGTTTTTTGGTTTTCGTATTTTTTTGTTTTTAGTGAATATTTTTTAAATTTTAAATATTTTTTTTACTTTTTAGATGTACCTTACTTAGATGTATGTAAAAAGTAAAAAATTTGTGAAAAAATATTTTAAAAAATTAATAAATACATAAAAATACAAAAATATACTGAATTCTCGTATTTTTTTTCGTATTTTTCGTATTTAGTGAATTTTTAAAAGGTTTTCTTCACAAATTTTTTACTTTTTAGATACATCTAAGTTAGGTATGCCTAAAAATTAAAAAAAATTACTTAAAATATTAAAAAAATTAGTAAAAATAAAAAAATACGAAAAATAAGAAAGTAAAATTTTTGAAAAGTATTTTTTAGAAAGTGAAACCAAACATAGTTAGCATGACTTAAATATAAAATTTTACTGCTATATTGGGCCTGTTTGGCACAGCTTATAATCAGCTTATTCCAACTTTCAGCTTAATTTAAGCTATTTTGATGTGTTTGGTTTAGCTTATAGCTTATAGCTTATAGCTTTTTAGAAGTTAGAAATCAGCTTATTCTTTAAGTGGGGAAGGAGATGCTTTAAGAATAAGCTGGAAATCAGTTTAAGCTGAAAGTTATAAGCTATAAGCTGTTTGGACATAAGCTATAAGCAGTTTCCTACAGCTCTACCAAACAGGGCCATTATGTGTAACGTTTGGATTGCCCAAAGAACTGGCAATTTTCTGTTGTTGTTTTGTTTGGGAGCAAAGGGATCATAGTGGGTTCCTGCTGGCTTCAAATGGCCCGTCAAATGCTACCCTCCATAATTATTTATTAAATAAAGAAAATGGCTTGGAGGCAAGGGGACACATCGTTATTGGTACGGAAAAAGTCTGTTTAATTTATTTAAAAGTTAGTTTATATTGTTTAATGCCCTCACATCCCTTGCCTTTAAAAAATTAATTAATCAAATGTTTAACCACAAACAGCTTTTGTGAAAGTTGGTAATTTGGTTGGGAATGGAGTGGTGAGTGAGTTCTCAACTTGACATTTGGGTGGTGGTGAAGGGATGGCTTTAGTGATCTCCTTTTAGTAAGACTAAAAAATATTCTCAATTTATGAGCTTTGAAGATCTATATTCCTATTTGGATTGTATATAAATTACATTAACCTTTTATTGAAATTTAAAATATATATATAGAGAGAGAGCAAATTTCACAATTTTAATATAATTACACCAATATTCCTTTTAGTAAAGCTAAGTAAATCAGAATTAATACATATGGTATGAAAATATAAAGATAAATAAGCAGAAATGGATAAAAGGAATGTTAGTGTAATTATATGTTTAAGTATGAATACATATAGAGTGGTCAAGAACGTGGTGATCGGAATAAATTCAATACTCACCAATCAAAAGGATGGTTGAAGAAGGAGGGTGGAATCCGATTCTCAGCAAAAGAAGGATGGTTAAGCAGAATGGTCTCTCAAGGATGAATGAGTTGGTATCTCTTTTTGTGGATGAAGTACCAGAGTCCATGACCCCTAGAGATCTATTTAATCTTTTCAGCAAGTTCGGAGTTGTTGAGGATGTCTTCATACCAATGAAAAGGAGGAAAACAACAAGAACTCGATTTGGATTTGTCAGGTATGACTGCAAGGTGGCTGCGGAGGTGGCAGTGAGAAAAGTTGATGGCTTATGGTGTGATAACAAAGCATTGAAAGTAAAGATGGCGGAGTACAACAAGTTCATCAACCAACGTAGACAGATGCCAACGAACGTAAAAACGGGAGGAATGGTACAGAAGAAGCATTGGACTCCCATTCAACCTTCGATGGGAATCAAAGGCCAGTCATATGCGGAAGTAGTTCAAAAGGGAACGACAAATGCAAGTAGATTCGAACATCAAAATGTGTCTGTCAGAGCTGTTGAGGTTGGAAATGGGTGGTTACATGATAGTCTGCTGGTGAAGCTCAAAACATTTTTCTCTTTTCATGACTTTCAAAAGAGATCCATAAGAGGATGGGTAAGGATGTGGTAGTTAGACAAGCAGGAGGTAAGCTAGTAATCTTAACATTCAGCTCCAATCAACAGATGAAGGAATAAAGAATCAGAATGGAGGAGTGGTCACATGACTGGAGTGATGAGGTAACAGTATGGGAAGATAACAAGTTTATGGACTATGATAGATGTATATGGCTTACTTGTGTAGGGGTTCTCTCTAATCTTTGGAGCATTAAAACCTTCGAAGCCATCGGTACTGAATGGGGAGAAGTTGTACAGTATGATGAAGATACCGTGGGAGGTAAACATTTTATGTTTGGCAAGGTAAGAATTAGTACAAAAATCGTGGAACCCATTAATACGGTAATTAAGCTAGAAGGAAATGGGAGGGCCTATCAACTGAGAGTGTATGAAGAGCTCAGAATCAAGATTCCGCCAAAGGTAATGCCGAGTATAGTGCGGAAAAAATGATGTTTTGGAATCAAATATGCACAATGAGATTGGTCACTTGTCCAGAAGCAGGGTACAAGCAGAGGTAGCTGACAATGGTGATAACAGTGGGGATGAAGACGATGATGAGGTGTCAATCAATGGAATTCACACAGTGGAAAGAGTGTTACCAACAGTGGATGAAGGGAATGATTGCATGTCTGCTGCAGGTGACAAAGAATCTGAAAAAGAAACTGAGTGTGCTCTAGGGAATGAAATTGAGGCGGTCTGCTCAAGGAAAGTGAAAACTGGAAAAGCTAAAGGGTTAGATGATCTGGTGTGCACTTCAGGTTTTATGAATAGTTTAAATGGGTCAGAGAGTGGCAAGCCCATTATTAACCTTGAAGTTGTACTGCATGGAGCCCAACTTCGGCCTACAACTATTGGGCCAAGATGGGAGGTAAGTTCTAACTTGAGTGATTGCATTGCCCAATCTCACTTCACGGATGTAGTGGAAGTTACAGCCTACAATGACAACCATGTGAAGGGTGGCCCACTGCAGAAGGCCATTGGTAGACCAAAACTAAAGACTGATCTGGAGAGGAAAGGAGTTGAGCAGGGGAGGAAAGGAGTTGAGCAGAGGAAAGGTAGTACGAAACTGGGTGGTCAGTCCAAACAGAAGGGGATCCTTTTTAATAATTGTCTCAGAAATGGAGTCATACTTGACGGCAAAGAATCGCCGCCTCTATCAGGATCACAAAGTAGCAGCTCTAAAAGAAGGAAGAAGCTACTCCAAGAAGCCCAAGCTATGATTGAGGTAGGGAAAGCTCTAGGGCTAAACTGTGAAGGAAAGGAAGACGAAGTGGTGGCCAGAATAATTGAATTGGATGAAAAAGATTTGGAAAGAGCTGAAGGAAGGAGAGAGGCCGATTAAGTTGGCAATATGAAGGAGGCTAGGAGTTTTGAAGATGGTTTCAATGAAGGCACTGTCATGGAATGTTAGGGTCTTAGACGACCTGAAAAAAGAAATAAAATAAAAGCATTGGTGAAGGAAAGAGCAATAGATGTTCTGATGCTACAGGAGACAAAGAGAGAAAGTGTTGATGTTAATTTTGTAAAGTCCCTATGGCCAGTGGATGAAATGGGTTTTATGGAGGTGGGTGTAGAGGGTAGTGCAGGTGGCCTCCTGTGCATTTGGAATACCCAAATCTTTTAGTTGCTTGATTGCTGCAGCTCCAGGAATTTCATTATTCTTTCAGGTATCTTATCCAAATCATTTTATTGCGTTATTTGTAATATTTATGCACCAACCGGTGTCTTGAAGAGGAGGAAATTATCGGAGAGCCTTATTAATCTCAAACTGTCTTACCCTAATCCTTGGTGTTTGGGCAGAGATTTTAATGAGATTAGAGTTATGAGTGAAAGGAAGGGATGTTCTAGAAGGGAGAGGGGAATGAAAGATTTCAATAATTTTATAGAAAGTCTGGAATTAATTGATCTATCTATGCAAGGAAGATTATTCACTTGGTGTAATGCCATGGATGGGGAGCGGTGGAGTAGGATTGATAGGTTCTTGCTTGATCCCGCTTGGCTAGAGAAGTATAAATTTAAACAGTGGGGTCTAGCTAGAGGCCTCTTTGATCATTGTCCAGTTTTGCTAATGGAGGATGGTAGGGATAGGGGGCCAAAACCTTTTCGGTTTATTAATGCTTGGACATCTCATCCTTTGTTTCAGAAGGAAGTGAAGAAGGTCTGGGAGGAGGCTCACATTCGGGGATGGGCTAGCTTCAGAATCATGCATAAGTTGAGAAGTTTGAGATCATTTCTGAGAACGTGGAATTTGGAGGTCTTTGGTAATGTTGATGAGCAACTTAAAAAAGTTGAAGATGAACTCCATGAGTGGGACTTGAAGGCTGAATCTAGATCCTTATTGGAATCAGAAGTGAGTAGAAGACGAGAGGTCAGAAGTCAAGTTTGGCATCTCAGTAGAAATAAGGAGAGGATGTGGTTACAGAAGTCTAGAATGTCTTGGGCTCAAAATGGTGATAAAAATACTAGACTATTTCACTTGATGGCAAGCAACAGGCAGAGGAAGAATTCATTGGATTCAGTTAAGGCAGATGGGGTTGTGGTGGAAGATCCCAGTATGGTGAAACAAGTAGTGGTGAATCACTTCACAAGAGTGTTTGCTGAAAGTTGGAAGTGCAGGCCTAAGTTGGCTGGTCCTTTTGTGTCTCTTAATATTGTTGATTCAAAGGAAGTGCTGGAGGCTGATTTTACTGAAGCAGAAATCTGGGCAGCCATCCAAGATTGTGATGGAAACAAGGCGCCTGGGCCTGACGGTTTCAATCTGTATTGCATTCAAAAGTGCTGGCCTATAATGAAAGGTGAGTTTAACCAGTTGTTCCAAGAGTTTCATTGTAATGGGAAGCTGGCTAAAGGGGTAAATAGCTCTTTCATCACTTTGATTCCTAAAAAGAAGAACCCTATAGATTTGAGTGAATATAGGCCTATTAGCTTGGTTAGCTCAATTTATAAAGTGATGGCTAAAGTGCTGTCTAGAAGATTAAGACAAGTGCTCCCTAAATTCATAGAAGAAGTTCAAACTGCTTTCCTTAGTGGCAGATGCATCCTTGATGGGGTTTTAATTGCAAATGAAGTAGTGGATTGGTGGAAAAAGTCCAAGAAAAAAGGAATTATTCTTAAATTGGATTTTCAGAAGGCCTATGATTCCGTTAACTGGGAATTTCTGCTATCAATGATCAAAAATTTCGGGTTTGGTGAAAAATGGGTGGAATGGATTAGGGCCTGCATTTCTACGTCAAGAATTTCAGTGCTTGTAAATGGGTCACCCACAGCAGAATTCTCGCCTCAGAAGGGGTTAAGACAGGGTGACCCCCTATCGCCGTTCTTATTTAACATAGTGGCTGAAGGCTTAAATATTCTGTTGGTAAGAGCCAAAGAAAAAGGGCTGATTAGAGGAGCTTCAGTAGGTCATCAAGAGCTGAAAATTTCCCATTTACAATTTGCAGATGATACTATTATTTTTTGTGAAGCCAAAAGGGAGGAAATCATTGTGCTTAAAAGAATTTTGAGATTTTTTGAAGTCATGTCAGGTCTCAAGATTAATTTTCATAAAAGCATTGTCTGTGGAATTGGTGTGGAAGAGGAGGTACTCAAGGAGTTTGCTAAAAACCTGAATTGCCTGAGCCAGAAGTTACCACTGTCATATCTCGGATTACCTTTAGGGGCCAATCCACGGAAAAGAAGTACTTGGCAACCAGTGGTGGAGAAGTTTAAAAAGAAGTTAGCATCTTGGAAGAGGAGATTCTTGTCCTTTGCAGGAAGATTGACCCTAATTAAGTCTGTACTGTCAAATCTACCTGTGTATTTTCTATCCATTTTTAAAATGCTGGTGGGTGTTGCAAAAACTATTGAAAGGATTCAATCTAACTTCTTGTGGGGAGGTTCTGAAACCCAAAGGAAAATTCATTTGGTTAAATGGAAGGAGGTGTGTAAAAGTAAAGCCCAAGGGGGGTTGGGTGTGCGAAGTCTCAGTGATGTTAATGTGTGTTTATTAATAAAATGGTGGTGGAGGTATGGTCGAGAGCATCACTCATTATGGAAAATGGTGGTATGTAGCAGATATGGTGGCTTGGGAGGCAGGTGGAAACCAGAACTAGTGTCAAATGCAATGGTATCTACAGTGTGGAAAGATATTGCATCTTTAGCCTCATCAAACAGTGTAGTGATTGAATTTTTCTCCCAAAATTTCAGGATTATTATGGAAAATGATGAGAGGATACATTTTTAGAAGGATAGGTGGTTCAATGATATAAGTCTTAGGGATGAGTTTCCTAGATTGTTTAGTTTATCAGTGGAAAATGAAGGTTCCTTGCAGTTCTTCTATCAACGGAAATGGCAGGGCAGTGATTGGAAGCTGGCATTTAGAAGATCACTCTTAGCTTGGGAGGAGGAGGAAGTTCAAAGGCTCAATGTATTATTAGCAGAGGCTCCAAATCTAAATCCTTTGACTGTGGATAACTGTTGGTGGAGGGCTAATAACACAGGAATGTTCTCTATGGCTTCAGTATGGAAAAGTTTGGAGTTAGTGAATGGATCCATGTTTAGCATCTCAAAGTTCCTATGAAGAAATGCTGCACCACCAAAGGCTCAGTTCTTCAGTCGGTTAGCTTGGAAAGGGAGAATAAAAACCTCAGAATTTATGCATAGGATTGGAGCTCTACCTGCCAATGTCAGCCCCCTATGTGTGTTTTGCAAACAAGAGGTAGAAACCATTAATCATGTGTTGCTTTTATGCCCATTGGTTTGGCAATTATGGTCTGACTTGGTTAATTGGTGGGAGGTTCGATGGGTGACACAGTCTTGTGGAAGTTTTGCTCCAATGGTGATCTGGTATGAAATTTAAAAAAAAGGAGTTCAATATATGGAAGGTTGTCCCTTTGGCCATGCTATGGTCCTTTTGGAAACTTAGGAATGATTGCATATTTAACAATGGCAATGTTGTGTTTGCACAGATGATGGAGCTTCTGAAAATTAGAATTGCACTATGGGTTAAGTCAAATGTCAAGGGAGTGAATTACTCAGTGCATGATATTGTGGCAAATTTTAAACAGGTGAGATGCTGCATTGATAGGGGGTGAATGTTGCTAATCTGCTGTTGCTGTAGCTAATCTGCTAATGCTGGGGGAGTTTGCTGTATAGAAAGGTGCCTAAGGTGTTCAAGAATGTGTCAAATCTGGTCTTGGAGTTGGCAGCTACAATGTTTGTCCTGTTTTTGTCCTGCATGATGTATGCTTGAAGGGTCATGTTGTGTTGGATCTGTTATGGTTGTTTGGTGTGGCTGTTTGGTTTTTGTGCCTGCACTGCTAAAAAGTTGAGTGCTTTGAGGTCTCCTGGTTGCTGGTATGAAATGAAACTGTATGGGGAGCTAGTATGCTGGCTATAGGATTGGGTATTATATATGGATCAAGGTAGGGGTTTATCTGTTATTGATCTTGTGTCTATTTAGCATCATGTGTAATTCTGTATTGGGAATGCCCAGAGGTCTAATGCATGATTTCTGTGCTGATAGTAGAAGGATGCTCTGCTTTGGTTGAAGGCTGCTCTGCTGGTAGAAGTTTGGTCTGCTTAGTTTGCTGGTGGTATATACTGCTGGTAGTCTGGTCTGCTCTGTGTATCTGCTGCTATTTTCCATCATCTGTCTGGTATATGTTGCTGTGTATCTATTGCTATTTCCCATCATCTGTCTGGTGGAGTCCTCATATGCTATGCTTGGCCTTTTGTATTGCCGCAGATGTCGGTGGAGTCCACATTTGCGCATTCTGTCTGCTTGTTACCGCTGTAGTCGGGTTGCTCTAGTGTTGTTGTTCTATCTGCAGTGGCTATCTGTTGGTGTTTTGCTTCTTGTCTTTCTTTTCTGTTTGTTCGGTTGGTTGCTCACCAACTTTGGTGGCGCTAGCAAATGATAGGATGGGCTCCTTTGTGCCAACCTGGTTGGGATGATTGAGCTCATTGTGATGCTTTTGCGCTCGCCTTTCTTTATTGATGTATTTTATCTTGTACCTTGTACTATTCTTTCATCAATAAAGCTTCTTTGTTTTGCCGATCAAAAAAAAAAAAAGTATGAATACATATGGTATGATAACCCAACTCGTATCATGCTTAATTATGCATGTGTTTATGTGTTCGATATGAATTTGCAAGTTTAAATATGTGAACTATGTGATTTTGGAATTATATCTGTTAAATGTAGGAATATCTGTTTGCATTTGCAACTTTGAACTAAAATTGAAAGCCTTAGAGGTGTCAAAAACCAAAACCGACTTCATATTTCTATTTAACATGATTTTTAGAGACTACGGTGAAATTTTGTAAAATTACGATTTGTAATGTTTTAATTAGCCTAATTATACATAGCTCTAGCTTTTGAGTTCATCTTGGTGGAGAGTTTTTGCTAAGGGGTGAGTTAGAGAGAGAAGAATAGGAGAAGCTAGGGATTTGGAGGAGATTCAAGGAGCAAACCCTAGATTTGAGTCAAGGTATGGAAATCTACTTAGAATTCTTGTATATAACTTATCTTTTGCTTGAAATCATGAGGGATTTGAAGATTTAACACTTATTTGAGTTAGGGTTTGGTAATGTGTAATTGTTTGAACTAAATTCAAAAAGTGGAATCTTAATCTCTTCACTTTTGTTTGATTTGAGTTTAATCTTGTGAATAATTCATAAAATGAGCTCTAGATTGTTGATTTGTTGAAAGATCTCCATGTTTATATGTATTATGGGCTTGATCATGTAATTTATGAATGTATGAAAAAAGATGAGACCTTGATTTTGTCCTTGAAGCAAGATTGATGTGTTTGAGTTGTAATAACGCATGAATCATGTTAGTATATCATGTGTTTGAGTTGTTTTTGCATGAATTTTTGGCTTGAAAATGAGTTTGGAAGCTTAAGGTTGAATCAATTTTCGGACTGTCCAGAAAAGCCTAGAACCGCATGTGCGAAGCTTACAGTTGCATGTGCAGAACTCTCAACCGCACGTGTAGAAAACAAAACAAATCTTAGCGTTGATATTGCATTAATTGCACGTACGACACCTTCCACACATGCGGTGAGCGACTTCCATATGTGCAAAAAAACATGGGGAAAACTTGCCCGGCGAGGGACTTCCACATGTGCAAAAAAATGGGGAAAACTTATCTTTTTTTTTAATTTCTCCGACCCTCTGAATCTGTTAATGAACATGTTTTGACCCTTCATAGTGCCTAACAATGAATGGAAAATGAACGGTAAAACGAAGAAATAAAGGAAAAGGTTAAGAATTGAACGAATTGTTTACCAAATTTGTATATGTGTTGTGTTGTGTAGGTCACCGACTAGAAGGACCGCCACACGGGCAATATCACTGTGAGTAATAGTATCATAAAGATATGTTCTTAATTGATTATTTTGATCCAAATAAGATGACTTATTCTGATATTGTGTTTGATCGAAATGAACGAGTTTTATGAACGTAATATGACATATACAATATGGACCTAAAGTGGTTCCGTTTATGCTATGATGTACTTGGGCCCAAGGCCGTTATGTTAATGATATGGTGATATATGATCGAGCCCGAGGCTGTTATGTTAATATGTGGGCCTGAGGCCGTTGTGTTAATATGTGGACCTGAGGCCATTGTGATATATGATTGGGCCCGAGGCCATTGTGATATATGTTGGGCCTAAGGCCATTTTATTATATGTTAGGCTTGAGACCATTCTGTTATAAGGTGGGCCTGATGCTGTTCTGTAATATGTTGGGCCTAAAGCTGTTCTATAAATATGATTGTGAATAATGTTGTAAATGATGTAAATGTGGAAGAGTATTGTGCTCACATAATATGTTTCCTTTTAATTCAAGATTATTCATTTGATTCTCTTTACTTTACTATTATTTATTGAGCGTCGCTCACCCCATATGTTGTATGTGTGTAGGTGATTAGCATAGAAGTCAACCTTAGAGGCTGCTTCAAGAGTTATTTTGCGAACCCATTGAGTATAGCCTCCAATATGGAGCTTTTGTCTTTGACTCACATCATGCTATGACTTTTGTTTTGTTTTACTTAATGGTCTTGGGTTATGTGAACTATATGTATGGAATTCTCTTTGGTACATTAGTTTTTGTATGGATATGTAATTATGTGAATGTGCTATGTTGTAAGTTGTATAATTGTGATCATTTTGGCACGGCTTAATGGACTTCTTCATTTATGTTATGATTTCACTTATGGCCCCTTATTATAATTATTCTATATGTTTGTTTGAGACTGAAGGTAATCAAGTGTTTACTGGCTGGTTATGATTCGAACTTTTTAGGGGTGGGTTTGGGTCGTGATATGTTTAGTCTACATTGATTGCCGTTCTCTTCTTCTTGCTCCCTAGCTGGAGATTCTCCGAGTCCAATATCCTGTAGATTGGCGAAGCTAGGGAATATCAAAGCCGTAAGGTATTGTTCACCTCTTGGAACTGGAATATGGTCTGTCGCCGAAAAGGTCAAGTACATGGGATCATATCTTAACAATATGTGGGCGGTGCGTTATTGCCCTTAGAGATTAAGACAGCCAGGAAAACTAAGAGTGACCTTCCCTTGCGCAAGAACAGATTCATTCGCTGAAGTGAGGGACTAGGTTGTTGCCTACACCGGAAAAAAAGGGTCAAAATACAGACATTTGACGTTGAATAAGAATTAAATGTGCAAAATATCTATTCGGCCACCTGGTTTGCCTTTCCATCTAAGAACCAGGTCCAGGCAATCTTCTCTCACGCCAAATTTCTAATTACCTCGGATAGCGACCATAACATCGTCGACTCTCTTGCCAGAACTGGCAGGCATGGTTATTAAGTAGTGATCTATATCTTTGGCCCTTAGAAAATATCGACCTTGCCGACCAGACAACCTAGCCAGGACGTAGTAATGCCGAATGACAAGAATTCTTAGGTCGAGTTGAAGCCAACGGTTTAATTTTATTATATCCATTATTATACGGTAGAAATTTACATTAGGCTATGAAAGGATCAGACCCCAGTAACGAATGACGGATCTGAGAAATGGATGGAAAGGAAAATGGACTCCACGCTTAGTGATTGACAACAAAGGGAAGATGATAGTGTTAACGTCAGCCCTTTCTATATCAACCACGTCATCCCCGATAAGGGTCAATTGAACATCGTCTAGGATCAAAAAATGATGACGAAAGGCGATGACTCGATCCTCAGAGAGGAGAGCTTTTAAATGATTCGCCATATATGGTAGTCAAATCAAAGACCAAAACAAAAGCAAGAAGAAGTAACAGAAGGCTGGACTGAAGCTATGCAAGCAAAGTAAAAGATTAGGCTTAGAAGACTTACAGAGTGAAACGAAAGATACGAGCTATTGAGAAGGCAGAATAATCACACAAAGTTTTGAAGGTGGAGGAATGCAAATGTTGTGTAAAGAGTGAAGTCCCACTAGAAACAGAAAAGGCAAGAGAGATTTCAAATCGCATTAAATAAAGGAAGAGTACGAAGAGGTAGGAAGTAATAATCATTCTTCATTACGTCTTTTCTAACATGAGTATTGAAAAGGCATGTTCGCCGTATTCCTAAATTCCAAAGCACTGCAAATGTAGTGACTTGATCTTTCGACGATCGAGTATGTTGGCTACACGGAACCGTGGGTAGCCAAATACTCGAAGGGCAACTGTGGGAGCCAAAATATAATGGCCCAAAGAAGTACATGAGGCCCAAAAACATAGTCCAACCCAATTGGGCCCAATCAGAGATCGTTCCATTGGGCGAGTCTATTGGGCTGAATCGGAGCCGAGTATAAGTCACTGGAAGAGACGATCGTCGAGTAATGTCGAGCCAAGTAATTCAGATGAGTCAGTATTGATTCGTTGAGTTGTTGATGCTTTTCCATAAAATGCAACGGGGAAGTGGGCTCTAACAAGAAATGCATAGCATAAGATAAAAACTCGAAGGAGAAACTCTATAAAAAGGGAGGAGGGAACTCCAAAATGAGGTATGATCTAAATTATTAACCTATACAAATGAAGAGCATTAGACTTTTCTAAGAGGCTAATTAGACTGTCAGAGTGCTAATTCCGACACTCCCGACCAGAGTTGCTATTTCAGGTGACGTTCGAAGGATTGTTCAAAGATCTGCTTGGACAAAGGAGTATCGGAAATCCATTTCCCCACACTAATCAATATAGTCTATACATGTATATGATCATAAATGCTCACATACTACACACATAAGTAATGTTCTTTTTTTCATTATCCAAAATAAGCTTATACATAAGTATACTTTTCTTCAAAATCATTCTTTAACATTCTCAAATGGACCAAAAATCTTTAACTTTTCATCTCATCATTTATAACTTGAAAGATTTCATCACTTTTAGATATTTGAAAACCTTCTCAATAAGTACCTTCAAAACCTAAAAGATTTCATCACTTTTAGATATTTGAAAACCATCTCAATAAATACCTTCAAATTCACTAAAGTAGATAAATTAAAATGACCCAATACAACCATACTATGATTTGATAACGTCGAGGCCACATTAATTTTAACAACTGTGATTAGTGTCTCGAAATTGGGGGCATTAATGCCCCGAATTCCCTTATATGGCAAAAAAAAAAAAAAAAAAAAAAAAAAAAACAACAGTTACCCAGATTAGAAATTAGGGACATTAGTGCCCATTTTTTTAGTGTTACAAAATATTTTTGTAATTTTAAATAACTCCCAATAAGTTATCACATCATACAACCCACTAGATTCACAATGACGATCACAACTACACCGTGGCCCATTTGGAATGTTAAAGTTTGATTAAAATAATTAATAAAGACAAAAAAAAAAAGATTAAAATAACTAATAAGATAAAATATTATATCAAAATTATAATTATTTTATTTTTTCTCTTACAACCATCAAATCAACTACAAAAGAAGCTAATTATCATCCTAAAAATAATTTTTTTAATCAAATTAAAATAACCAACTAGTTAAAAAAATAATTAAAATAATTAAATTTCCAAACAAGACCGATATTTTCAAGTCATCACACACATATTCTAGCCAATAGGACAAAGGAGCATTTGGGCATCCATTACATCACATATACACATTGCATAAACAAAACATTACTGTCTCAAAAACAATTCGGGATTTATCGAGGCAAATGTTACCACTTTATCATGTGCTGGTTGGAGGGAACTTCGGACCCATGTGAAATTACCATTTAGTGGTAATTTTAGAAACTCATTACAGATTCATGAAAAAAATTATGGTTTTAATTATTAAAATTTATAAAATTTACAACTTATTTATAATAATTTTTCAAAACATGCACTGCACTGAAATTCTCCCTTTTTTAAATACAATTGGCAAAAAAAAAAAAAAGAAACTCCCACTCTTTCTCTGTACTATTTAAATACTGTTTTTATTAATTTAAATTTAAAATTACTTTCATAAAGTTAATATTATTGACTAGCCCAAACCACTAGTTATATTTCTTGAGCTAAAATCATCAAAATTAAAATAGTTAACTTGATAATTAGTTTGATAGAGTTAAAATTTGATGATTTATTAATTATTTTAGCTAAAAATAAAATGGTAAATTACATTAATCTCTCTTAGGATTTTGAGAAAATATAGTAAGTCCCACAATTTTGACATAGTTCAATTGAGCTTCTTTAAAATTTTAATTCATATAACATTTAACCTATTTTCATCAATAATTAATTTGTTATATAAATGGAAAAATAAATTTTATTTTTTGATAACTCGGTATCTAGCTCAATGAACTGATTAATTCAGAGGACCAATCCCACCAATGAAAAAAATGATATTGCCATATCTTTTGCACGAAAGTGTATATTTTACATTTTTTTTTTGGTTGTGCTTTTGTACTATCTGGATTAGTTTCGGTTCATTTAACCTTACTAAAAGGGAGGTTAGTATAATTATGTCAAAATTGTAGGGCTACTATATATATATATATTTTTTAAAATTCAAGGAAGTTCAGTGTAATTTACCTAAATTAAAAATAACTAACTTGATAGAGATGCTCTTAGGCCACGTTTGTTTTGTTTTGTTAAGCAATAGAGATTGAATTTGTAAGTTGATGAGCTCCACAAAAATATTTGTTTTGCAAAATTACTTAGGTTATGTTTGGCATAAATTTTTTGAGCTAAAATAGTCACAAAAAAGACAAAATAGGATAAAAAGTTAATAAGATAAAATGTCATAGCTAAACTATAATTATTTCATTTTTCTTTCATAAAAGTCAAAAAAATCAAAAAATTTATTCCAAACAAGACTTTTTAGCCCCAGGCTAATAGTCAAAAAATCAAAAAGCTAACTCATATCCCAAATGAAAGCTAAAAGTCTCATTTGACAATAAATTATCACGGGGGTTGGAATTCACAATTTAGGCACTATATGACATAAACTAGGTGGTGTTTGGCAAGTGATTTTGGGGTTAAAATAGTCATAAAAAATAAAACATCATATCCAATTCATAATTATTACATTATTCTCTCACAAAAAAAGTTAAAAAAGTCAAAAAGCTAAAAAATCCTTTTCAAACCAAGCTTTGTAGCCCAGGCTAAAATAGTCAAAATAGTCAAAAAGCTAAAAAACCAACCCACTTTCCAAACGGAGGCAAAATAAGTGTACTTTGAATCATATCACTTCTCTATTTTTTTACATATTTTTTTCGTAAAAAGTCAAAAAATATATTTATTTAGATCATTTTAAATAACTCCTCAATCATATGATATTGAAAGTGAAAATATAATTTTAGCATCACTTTAAAAAAAAAAACAAAGTTATCATTTATATATTAAAGAATTTTAGTTAGTCAAACTTCTACATAAATTTATAAATTTAATTTTAACTAATTTATACAGTGCCGTTTTGGCAACACAACCAAAACGCAGCTTTTTGTTGCCCAGGCCAAAAAAGCCACACACACACACACAAAACGCCAAAAAGTCCATTTGGGAAGATTAAAAACGCAACACCCAAATTTACCAAATTATCCTTAGAACATTTTAATTAATTAATTTAAAAATCAAAAAGTGAGGATATTTTGATCATTTTGGAGTGATGTGACACTTTTAAAAAATATTAAAACAAAAATAAAAAAAAGTCAATTTTTTATCAACTTCCCAAATCACTTCTAAAAAAGTCAAAAAACTTGATAAAAAGTTAAAAGCTAACTTTTTACCAACTTTTCAAAACAGTCCACAATCATCTTAATATAGATATAATTTAATTTATATTTTCAGCTTAATGTCAACAAATATGTAACTCACTCAATTATAGTAAGTTTTTTTTTTAAAATTTTTATTTATTTATAATTCTTTAGAAAAATGATATACAAGTTTACTTTACAAATCTATTTCTTAGATCCAATAATATGTAAATAATATGATATATACAAGCTCACTTTACATATCTATTTTTTAAATATAGTAATGTGTAAGTAAAAAGAAATGAAATAAAAAGAAATGTTATCTTAAATATTTTAATCAATCATCACATCTATTTTTTAAATATAGTAATATGTAAATAATATGATTGATGATTAGAAAAAAAATAAAAAAAAATGCTATCTTAAATATTTTAATCAATTATCAAATCATTAAATTTAAAAAATAAGTATAACTTTTTAAGTACGAATAGCAATTAGTGTGTTTGATTTTAGTTTTCTAAATTCAATTTTTCAAAAATTGAGTTTTTAGTTTTTCGTGTTTTTTTTTGTTTGTGTTTTTAGCAAATATTTTTTAAATTTTAAACAATTTTTTTACTTTTTTAGATGTACATTACTTAGATGTATCTAAATAGTAAATTATTTGTGAAAAAATATTTTAAAAAATTAATAAATATACAAAAATATAAAAATATACTGAATTTTCATATATATATATATATTTTATATTTTTGACATTTAGTGATTTTTTAAAAAAATATTATATTTTTTAAGTATATTTATGTTAAATATGTCTAAAAATTACTTAAAATATTAAAAAAAATTAATAAAAATAAAAACATACAAAAAAACAAAAAAATAAAGAGCAAATTACATTCCACCCTTTGAGGTTTATATTTACATAACAAATTACCTCTCATTTACTATGCAAATATAAACCTTAAGGAGCAATTTATAATTACTCAAACCTCATAAAGGAATTCGTATTTTAATTAAATCTCGAGAGGTGTTATAATTTATCCAAAAATAAAATTTACTAAAAACTAAGGCTAAGTTTGGGAAGACTAAATAAGTCCACACTTTTTATCTTTTTATTTTTTTTGAGTCACATCAATTAACATCTTCTCTCTACTTTTTTACACATTTTTTTATAAAAAATCAAAAAATACACTTATTTAAAACATCTCAAACAACCCCTAAATTTTGAAGGAAAATGTTTCGTAACTCAAATTTTGTGGCTCAAAAGTGACTCAAATGGCCAAAACGACGTCGTTTTGGTCATTTTTATATTGTTCTGTACTCAAAACGACATTATTTTGATCATTTAAATTACTTTTAAGTCACAAAATTTGAGTTACGTAGCATTGTCAAATTTTGAAATCTCGAAACAAACAGACTGCTCTCTCAGCTAATTTAAACAGGCGAACGAACATGGCAAAAAGTGAACATTGTAGAGGGTGTAGGAACGGCGCCGTGTCTCTCTTTACCGATAAGCCTGCTGATTTGCTCGAATGGGCATTGAAACCCGAGCGCTCTCTCTCTCTCTCTCTCTCTCTCTCTCTCCGCATCTCTCTGATTTTGTATATTCCTGAAAACTCAGATAATTTCCGGGCATACGAACAACCCTAGCAATCGTATCCCTCAATTTCTTTCTCCAAAAAATAAAGATAAAAATAAAAAAATGAAATTCCGAGAGATAAGAAACACAAAACCAAGCTCAATGAAACTGCCACAGCGAGGGAAAGATATAAAAAAAGTATACTCATAACTCTTCTCTCTATTTTTTTTTTTTTTTTTCGTTTTTGGGTGTTTGAGCATTTTGAGGGGTTTTGAGAGAGAAAGAGCTGACTTTGAAGCTCGAGGAAGAAAATTTACGTTACAGACTTCGAAAAAGTAGGTCTTTTTTGAAGCCTTTGCAATGGAGATTTTTCAAAAAGTGCTGAAATTTTGATCCTTTGTTTGGGATTTATTGACACTTTCAAGCACACTTTTAGCATTTGAAACCATGAGCTTTGATTGTGTAGAACATAGAAATTAAGCTGCAAATTTACCTCTTTTTTTTTTTTTTTTTCAGTAGTTGAAACACAACACAGATCTGTTTTTTGTGGTGTAATTGCATCTTATGAATAAACAATCGGTAACAAATCACAACTCATTCCTCTCCTCTCTCTCTACACACTGACATAAATGTTTATGGTTCATTATTTTGGCAATGTCTGTAATTTTGTAGGGTCAGCGGAGCCTTTAAATACAAAGCTAAAAGTCACAGATTTGGAGTCTTATACGCAATTATTGCTTCATAGATTTTTTTTAGATCAACTGCCAGCTTGTATTTGAAGCAGAAAAAGGGTTACAGATCAGATCAAAGCGATCCACAACCACACAAGAGGTAGACATTTCATTTTAGCTTTTTCATTTTAGGTTTGTGAAGATACAAATAACAAAGTCACATCTTTTGCTTGTTGTCAATAATGGTTGCTAGTTATAATAGTGTAAAAGCAGTGTACGTTTTCTCATCATCTGATGCTTTATTTTTATTTATTTATTTTGAACCCTTCCCAGGCTGAAAGAGAGAGAGAGTCTGAGCAAATTCAGAGGCTTTTCTTTCCTTTCCGTTCTTGAAAGCACTGCAAAAAGCTTCAACCGAGCCTGCTACCGAACGTGATATATCGAAGCGTAATAAAAGGCCTTTATATTCGAAAGCCAAAGTAGTGTGTATGATCGTCATCAATGCAAAGGACAACCACACACACACCCACCTGCACTCTGCAATTAAACTTTTCTTCCTCCAAACCCTAATATTGAAAAATATAGACCCTCTCTCTTTGTCTCTCTAGAAGTGGAGTGGGGAAGGAGGATATGAAAGACAGCTAAAGGGGGTGTTTCAGTTTATGGAGCTGGACGAGATTCAAACGCAGGGATGTAAGTTTCCCAGGATCGGCAACGGTATAGGGAAAAGGGGGAGAGAGCAACAATACCCAGATGTGGATGAAGATGGAGGAGAGCCCAAAAGGGGTGGAGGAGGAAATGGTGACATTGGTGGGTTTGGTAGGCTAATTTGTGGGTGGCCATCGTCGCGGATTGTTAGGGTTTCTAGGGCAACTGGTGGGAAAGATCGACACAGCAAGGTTTTGACCTCGAAAGGGCTTCGAGATCGTCGTGTTCGTCTCTCGGTTACCACTGCTATTCAGTTTTATGATCTTCAAGATCGTCTTGGTGTCGATCAGCCCAGCAAGGCTGTTGAGTGGCTTCTTAAAGCTGCAGCAAAGTCCATTGATGAACTGCCTTGTATCAAAGCTTCACTTCCCAACACGCCCAAGCAGCTGATAGACGAAAAGCGGTCCAGAGAACAAGGACTTGATGATTCTGCTGAGATGGAATTGGATGGTGATCCGAATCACAATCAGCATCAACAACATGTTTCTTTGTCGAAATCGGGTTGTAGTAGCACTTCGGAGACTAGTAAGGGCTCGGGATTGTCTCTATCGCGGTCTGAAAGTCGCGTAAAAGCTCGAGAGCGGGCGAGGGAAAGGAATCAAATGAGGGCAGAGAAAGAAAAGGAGAAAGAGAGTGAATCTGGAGCGGCCAATGCCAATCACCCAACGAATGTGAACCCTATTTCTCAAAGTTCATTCACTGAATTGCTCACGGGTGGGATACACAATGTGAATAGCAACAGCAGCACTAGTCCCAATGGATCAGCTCAACAAAACCCTAGTGGTGGAGAGGCTAATTTCTTCCAAAAGACTCCGATTGATTACTATGCCTCTGGTTTTCTTGCTCCATCATCATTGGCGTTCCGAAACCATAGCTCATCATCTGGGTTTTCCGGACAAATTTACTTGGCAAATTCAATGATTTCGCCATTCAGCGTTGTGGGAGATCATCATCATCACCATCATCATCCAGAGCTGCAACATTTCTCTTTTGCCCCAGACCATTTCCTCCCAGTAGCTTCTTCTGCAGCTGCTGGTGGTGGGAGTGGAAGTGATTACAACCTCAACGTCACAATCTCTGCCGGCCTTGCTGGTATGAATAGGGGGACCCTTCAGTCCAATTCACCATCTTTGTTACCTCACCTTCAGAGGTTATCATCATCATCACCATCACCTATAGACGCATCAAATTCAAATGTAAATGTTAATGTACCCTTCTTCATCGGGACCGCTGCGCCGAATGCGCCGAATGCTGCATCTTTGGAGAGTCATCATCATCATCAGTTCCCACATGGTCTTGATGGCAGCTTGCAACTCAGCTATGGCGATAGTGGAAGGCATTCAGACCACAAGGGCAAAGGAAAGAACTGAGTTTGCATAGCTCTCGGCCCATCTTCATCTCTCTGGTAAGACTAACAAAAAAATCCATATTTTTTTTTTTCAAATTAAAATTATCTGCACCATTATTTGTGCATCCTTGGCTCTATTGCTTCACATGGTTTTGGTAAATATTTCCTTGTTTGCTTTTAAGATGTGCATGAATGAATATAGTTTGATTTCTTGGTATCATAAAAAGCATTTGGAATCATATATTTATATTTATAGTTGTTTGTGTTGTCTTTTATGATACCGGGTCTTGATTGCTGCAAATGGGGATCGGCTGGTTGTCTGTTTGTTTGTTCTCTTCCTGGTTCCCTTGTGTGTAGCATGCGCTATGGTCGAGCCAGGTGTTAGCCTTAGAGAGGGATTAACGCACTTTGAGCAATCGTGAGAGATTCTAAATTCTAATGGAGTTTATTTTTAAATTATAATGTCATGTCGGAACCATTACCATTTCAATGACTAACCAGGCTGGAAACGGCGGACTGTCCACATTAGGGCGACTCCCAACCAAGCTGTGAAACTCAACTTTTTTTATTTTTATTTTTAGAATGGAGCATCTTGAGATTTGTTTTTATATTTATCTTTATCATACCCTTTTTTTTTATTTTCATTTTCATATATTGGCGCTGTTTGGGATTTGGCTTAAAAGGCTATTATAGCCTATTTTTCAGAAATAGCCCAAAAGCCCCAACTTTGGTAACTTTTTCACAAAAAAAAAAAATAAATAAAAAATAGGACTGCAGCTACACTGCACAGCCGCAGCCTACACTGCACAGCCGGCAGTGTAGGTCCAGCAGGAGCAAATTACAATTTTACCCCTTATTAATAATTTAAAAAAATATTTTTTTGAGGGTAAATTTGTCATTTTAATTTTAAACATCATTTCAACACATTTTTCAATACAACAACTCAAATAAAATCCATCTCATCTTCCCAAACACAAAAACTAAAATAGTCACTAAAATAACCAAAAAGCCAAATAGCCTACTAAAATAGCCACTTCCCAAACGAGGCCATTTTTTTTAAAAATTTTAACAGTCAATCATATTTTTTTTAAATATCTATGACTTTCAAATATAGAGGTGATTTTTACAAATTAGTAACCATTATAAAAATGATACAAATACAGATATAAAAAAATTGAAAATAATAATTTAAATTAAATATAAAAGCTACATTTTTTTAATCATTGGATAAAAAAATAGAAATGAGTGAATTTTTAGAGAGAAATAAGTGACTTTTTCACAAATGATAAATATATCCAAGATATAACTTTTATTGGAATTAAGTTTTATTTGTTTTAAATAAAATATGTGAATAGTGATTGAGATAGGAATAGAAATGTGGTTGGGGTTGGTATGAATAATAAGTCTCTAAAATCAATTTTTGAATATAAGTTCAAGTTTGGCTATCTTAAATAAGTACACACTTTTTATCTTTTTATCTTTTTTTCGTCACATCATCTCTTTATTTTTCTGCATATCTTTTCGTAAAAAGATAAAAAGTGCACTTATTTAGGTCATCCCAAACAACCCATAAATATTAATTGTGATCTCCACAATAAATATTTGGGTTGGAGATGTGTGAAAAGTTATTAGATATTTTAATATCATGAGGCATTATCTATGTGGTACATTTAATATATGAGAAATAGCAATATATATTAAGGCCTTGTTTGGGAACAGATTTTTTTAGTAATTTTTTGACTTTTTGGCTAAAATGTGATGTAAAAAAAAACTAGTATGTTTGGGATGACTTTTTGACTTTTTACGAAAAGATGAGTAAAAAGTAGAGAGAAAAAAGAATCTTTGACTTTTTGGTATGAGTTGTTGACTTTTTGATTTTTTTAATAACTTTTTGACTTTTTAGTTAACCCGGTCGCTTTCCAAACGAGGCCTAAGGGAGGGGAATGACTATGGCACATACCCTTTGAGGGGTGTGAACTATATGTACCTTATAATTATAGAAGTTATAACTAATAAAATAAAATAAGATAAAATTATGGTGGTGTTTGGAAAGAATTTTTTTCTGATTTTTTTCACTAAAAGAAAAATTGGTTACAAAATAAAAAAAAAACAAATTAAAACAAAATATCACATCAAACCTCAAAATCATTTCACGTTTTCTCTCACAAATATCATATCCAACCACAAAAAAAATCCAACTATCTTTCCAAACACAAAAAAATTTCTAATAATATCCTACAACTAAAAAAACCTACAAAAAAATCTACTTCCCAAACATCCACTATAATTAAACTCAAAAAAGTCACAAATTCATAACTAAGGCCTCGTTTGGGAACAGGCTAATTTAGTAACTTTTTGGCTAATTGGCTAAAAAGGTTGATAAAAAAAACTTGTATGTTTGGGATGACTTTTTGGCTAATTACGAAAAGATGTGCAAAAAATAGAGAGAAAAGGGAATCTTTGACTTTTTGGTATGGGTTGTTGGCTTTTTGGCTAAAAAAGTAACTTTTTGGCTAATTGGCTAATTTAGCGACTCCCCAAACGGGGCCTAAATATCTTAAAATAATGTCATAATTTTTTTAAAAAATAGTCATAATTAAAGAAAAAAATGACGTAACTAAGAGTATATATGGTATGAGGGTGTGTATAATAGAATTCTCCTTAACTCTTAATCATCTAAAAGGAGGGTCAATATGTTCCACCTCTAAATTTTGTGCTATGTGATTGCTTTGAAATTGTTACCTTTTTGACAATTCGAAAGTTAGAAATGTAAATTTGAGCGTGCCATCACGGATTGAATAACTCTTACAGATATTAATCTAGCCAAACAACTGACTAGGCGATTGTGAAGGTATTTTTTTTTGTATGTTTTATTTTTGCCTCAATGAAGAAGACTTAAATATTTGTGTTTTAGTGAGAACAAATTAATGAACAAGAAAAATTAAATGTGACAATAATTTAAAACAAAATAAGGAATGGGGAGAAATTGAGACAGGAATTGAGTAACTGATTAATTGAATAATCCAATTACACTTATTATTAACTTGATTGTCCTGACAACTTCGAATGTGGAAACTAGTTACAATTTTTAAGTTAAAATCTACTATTATAAAATGTAAGTGCAGAGCAAGAAAAGAGAAAAATAAAAAATTGATAAGTGCTTGATTTGTTCGGGGGCTTTTTCTGTCTTTCACTTTGACTAATTATAGATGTACTTTGAATTCGCCAGCAATTGCTTTTTGACCTCCATGATCTTCATCAATATAGCTACATTCATGAAATTTTTCCGTCCTTTGACTCTAAATTTGAATTCCAAAACTTTAATCGATTTTTTATAACTGCTTGAAACGATTATGCCCTTTAGCTTTGCCTCTCAACTTCAAATGTTACTGAAATTGTGATTTTCCATGTGACACCTTCTATTACCCGACATTTATTCCTCTCTAATCGCACCATATGCTCTCTCTTAATTGAATGATCACACCTCTTCATATTTTGCAACATGTCACCTTCAAATTGGTGATTTTGAATTTGGTGCCAACAGAAATACTACGTAAGCAATACCACATGACGTTTAAGGAATACTAAATAATTACCCGAGACAAAGGCCACGTTTAGGATTAGATTAGCAATCCAATGAGACCCACTTAAATATTTATCCAAAAAAAAAAAAAATGAGACCCACACAAGGTGTTAAAAAGCGGCCGCAACCGTTACGTAACGCCGTTACGTAACGGTTGTGGTGGTTGCCGCCACTCATTACTGCTGCTTTTGCAGTGTGATTGAGATTCACAGGTGTGTCGGCCGTAGCGGCCACTATAGCGGTCGTAACAGTGCCGTAACGGCCTGTTACGTACCGTTACGTAACGGTTCCAAATTGCTTCTTTCAAAAAAACACAAAAAAAAAAAAATTGAAAATAGGGGAAGAGAGATAGAGAGAGAAGAGGGAAGATGGAGGAGCAAGAGAGAGAGAAAAGGGAAGATGAAGAAAAGGTTATCGATTTGTTGAAGATATAAGACCTATGCTCTTGTATTCAGCTGCTATCACTCAACTATTTTGTTTGTGTGTGTCTATCTATATATTGTTTGTGTGTGTCTATCTATATATTGTTTGAAAATAATAATAATAAGTGTGGTCATTATCTATTTGGCTTGATTAAAAATATATATATATATATTTAAGTGTTTATTTATTCTTTTACTTTTGTCATTGTTTATCTTATATATAATAGTTAGTGATTGTTTTTTTGTATAATATAAAGTTATTAATTATTAAAATAAAATGTAAAAAACTTAGTTTATAGTGATTTAAAAGTACGAAATATATTGGATCAAACTTAAAAATTTACAAAAATTGATCAATATTTATTTTAAAACCCAATAAATATGATCATGGAAAAAAAATGTGCGTATCGGTAAGTTTTTTTCAAATTGTGCGAAAAATAAAAAAATTTATGGTTCAGGTTACCGCAACCGTTACGCTATGGCCTTTACACCTCAAGAATCAAGAATCGCGTCACCGCCACCGTTCTGGCGACATAACCTTGGACCCACATAAATTATAAGAGACCCATGGGATTTATATTAGCAATCCAATGAGACCTGCATAAATTATAAGTAAGAGACCCATGGGATTATAAATCCCATGTGGTGGAATTAGCTTTCATAGGAGTTAAATTTGTCATTCACATCCCTTAGGATTGACCGTGAAAATTTTATTTGTCAATCACTTTACAAAAATAGCAAAAAGTTTATTGGTGATAAGTCTATTTCTATAGGCATATGGCATTAGGTCTAAAGATTGATCTTTTATGGAGACAAGGGCATGATAAATAAAATTGTTTGGTGATAAGAGCAAATTATTATTTTGAAGGATTTTTTTTTTCATTTTTACCCTACTGTCAGCCGCTGCTAGAAAAGTGGTTGGAAAGTTTGCAATGACAATCACTGGCTATGTTATACGGACTTTTTAAAATAAATCAAATATCTGTGTTACACCTGATACTCGAACGAGGGTATAGGATATGTGTCGGCTACTTTTCAACGTGCACTTCTTATTTGTATATAATCTAAGAAGTACGGACACTTCTAAGAAGGTGACGTATCTGTATTGTGTCCTTGTCGGACACCGGCACTTTTTGGATACTTAGTCGACACGTATCCGATACTCTTCAAAATGTGTCTTATTTATTTTTATTTTTTAACGACTTGGACACTTTTTGAACACTTAGAGGACACACGTATTTATCGATTAAACACAGGTGAAACTAATTATAGATTTAAACAAAATAACTTGAGATACAATAATAAAACAAAAATCATTTAATTTATAAGAATTAGTATCATATTGCGTTTTTTATTATCTTTGAATGATATATTCATATATATAACATATAATAAATATATAAAATTATATATTTCATATGTGTTCCCCATGTGTCATGTCTTGTATTTTTTGAAAATTGACATGTCGGCTTGTTCGTATCGTATTCATGTCTTGTACGTATTGTTGTATAATTGCTATAAATGTCTTTTTAATATTGTAAGTTACATATAACACTATTTTATATCACATACTTGATTAAAAATATAAAATGTCATTTTTTTTTTACCGAGTTCATGTAATTTTAAATTTATGATTTGATGAATTCGACATCTAAATACATACCCATACCCGTCACTTGTACTCTATTCCGTATAACATAGGTGATTGGTGGTGGTGGTGGTAATATAGAAAAATAGATATATTAAGCGAATAGATAGGTGATACACAGATAAATAGGGGATTACACATGGACAGATGGATGACAAATAGCTGAATAGACAGATGATGTGTAGGTGGATAGTAGATTTTATTTTGGAAAGATGCTTGCTTAGGGAACCAGCAGTTGGAGCAAGTATTCCCAAGGCTGTCCAAGCTTGCCGTCAATAGGGAGGGTCTTTTTTCTGTTGGTGTTGACATAAATGAGGGAAGAGTTCAATGGAATTTAAGCTTTAGAAATTAGAAGGCATTTTTTTCTCTTGGGAAGAGAAGTACAGGAAGTTGTTGTGCTTACTAGAAGACTCACCGGTCCTGAAAGAAGTGACGAAAGGAAGTTGATTCATCAAGTATGTTCTTAGTAGGGGTGTACACGGGTTGGTTTTTGATTCCGACCGCTACAATGTTTGAAATAGACTAGTCGTGAGATACGGTTTCGAGGTTGGTTTCGGTCGAGTTGCTCGAGTTATAAGAAATCACAAACAAAAAATGAAAACATAAAAGAAAGAAAGATCCAGGAATGATTTGTGAAGGAGGAAGAAGTCAAAGAACAAAATAACAATAAAGGGAAACAAAAATGAATAAACTCACAAGAAATCAAAGTGCCTGTTTGGCAGAGCTTAATTACAGCTTATTTCAGTTTTCAGCTTAATTTAAGCTATTTTGATATGTTTGGTTTAGCTTATAGTTTATAGCTTATAGCTTTTTGGAAGTCAGAAATCAGCTTATTCTTTGAGTGGGGCAGGAGATGCTTTAAGAATAAGCTAGAAATCAGCTTAAGCTGAAAGTTATAAGCTATAAACTGTTTAGGCATAAGCTATAAGCACTTTCCCACAGCTCTACCAAACAGGGCCAAAGCATTCATCCATTTTGCAAGTGGATTGGAAGTTGTTCATAATCAACTCACCATAATAACGCAACTTAGGGTTTAGCCCTTCGTCATCAAATTAGGTGATGGGTTTTGAAAATCAAAATATTCGAAGTGGGAGGGGAGAGGAGGTGGTGATGTTTCGGAATTTAGAGTAGAGAGGCAAGAGTGATGGAAGGAGATTAGAGACTGAGAAATAGGGGATATCAGAAAAAAAAAATAATAATAAATAAAAAAAGTGACAAGAGAGATAAGTAAATACTATGAGAGAGAGGATAAATACGTCTTTGGAATATGAAATGAGAGAGAGAGAGAGAGATTTTTGGAATATGTAATGGCTTTTGAAATAATGATAGACTTATTGAAATATGTGAAGTTGTTATCATATGACAATGACAGAGCCTTACAGATATACAGAAAGCCAATAGAACAATGACAGGTAATAAAATTATTTTTTTAATAATTATCGGTTGGATCGGTTTTTGTCAGTTGGTACACTTACTAAACCACCGCCCGTCTGAAAAATTGAAAATTTTCACTCCTCTTCCCTGCAGCCGACCATTACTTCCTAAAAGACCGGCCATTTCTTGATTTCTTGAATCGGATTGGTCGGTTTGGGCAGGTGATTCGGGTTTTTGTACAGCCCTAGTTCTCAGTGAATCTTCTGTATAAAATGGCTGAAGCATCCTGAGGTTTTAAAGTTCCTATTCTTGATAACTTTTGGAAAAGTGTTGCACCGCCAAGAGCTCAAATTTTTGGGTGGATAGCATGGTGTGGCAGAGTTAAAACTTGTGAACTGTTGCATAGCTCGGGTGTTGTTGATGGAAACTTTCCTTAAATTTGTCATTTTTGTGGGCAAGCTATTGATTCTATGGAGCGCATTTTGTTGCAGTGCAGTATGGTGTGGATAATTAGGTTTAAATGTCTTTTGTGTGGGGCATGTAGTGGGTAACACCTAGTTTTGAGGGAATTACTGTATTGGTGGTTAGGTTTCAAGTTAAAAAATGTAAGAAAAATGATTTGGGAAAGTATTCTGTTTGCAGTTATTTGGACAATGTGGAGGATTAATTGAAGTCTTCTTTAACAATTGTCACCCTTCTTGGGATGAGGTGTTGGATCTTGTGAAGGTCAGAGTTGCGTTATAGGTTAAGACATACGTTAATATTTCAGGTTATTCTGTCAATAATTTTCACACTTTGGTTTTACCCCTAAAACCCCCATTGCCAAGCCTATCTCATTCCTCTTTCAATCATAAAGAACCCAAATTCTTCTAACCCCTCAACAAATTTCAGTCTGGTTTTAGCCTTATCAACAAACATAACTTGTTCCTCTTTCAATCGTAAAGAGCCCAAATTTTACTTAGCAGTTTCCCTTTGGGTATGGTTTATTGCACTCAAAACAACCCCTTACAAAGTCTTTTTTACTTGTATAGAACCGTAGCTCTACCCTTTTTCTACTCTATTAAAATGATAAAAGTTCCACATTTTACCAACCTTTCTACCACTTTAAAAGAACATTTAAAAAAATAGTTCAAGTACTTTCTATTATGCTGCCCTACATTTTGTATCTAAGCTTACTGGAATTTCTTTTTATTTATTTATTTTTTCTGTCAAAGAAAGAAACTTTATTAAAAACACTTCAAATAAAAAATTGCAAAAAAAAACCTCACCCTGATCAAGCCAATCCTGAGAAACATCCTCTCCCAAAAATTGAAACATGAGGAAAAATACTCAAATTCAGGTACTATACAATAGTCTAAAAGAAGTTTAAAAAACTGAATCTCCAATTCCGTCAATTCAAGAGATAAAATCAGGCACTGAATAAATCATTCAAGCTCCTCTACCCAGCAAGAAAAACTAACCAGTGCCAAACGGCAACCTCAAGCCATTCTGAAATTACATTGTTGAAAATAACTTTGTTCCAAGCTTTACAGGAAATTGTTCACCATATTAATCCTACATCATTTTTAAATCCACGTTGCTATCAACCCCATTTCACAAGCAGTTGACCATTGATTGCAGTTTGTTCCACTTACAGTTTGAGTGCCTTGTTTGTTATTCCATCATTAATTGTTCTGAATTGGAAATGCTTTTCTCATTATAAAAAGAATCGGAATTAGGTTGGAGCTTGGTGGTGGCAAAATATCATAAAAATTCATCGCAGTTCAGCTAATCATAGGGCTATGTCTCTATGGGTGCATACTATTTACAAGCTTCATTAAAAGCATGCAATTAAGAAGTGTGGATTTGACAAAACCACCAATCCCAGTCCTCAAATCCGCATGGCTAACTAAACAAAAGCTGCAATTAGAGATGCTACATAATCTTAGAGAGCTCCACATTTATGAAGACTAGTCAAATAGATTTTCCCATTACACACTCTAGTGAGGGGTATTCAATGCTTTGTGCATGTAATCAATCCCTTTTAAATTCAGCACTCCTTGTTGAACAAAAATAACAACAATCTCTAAAACTAACAATTCTGAGAAAATTAGGAAGTTCATTGATTTTTTAAATATTTTTCTGTATAATATTGATGGTGTTAGAAGCTTAAAATTAAAAGGATCAAAATCTCGAGCAGGGTATCCTTCTTTCTAGATGTTGAAAGCTCTTTTGTTTTGTTCATCAGTCGGTCCCTGGTCAATGTTTTTTGGCTTTTCCCTGAGCATGTTTGCGGCATTTATGTTGGTGGCATTATGTTCCCTAACCTATTCTCCCAAGTGCTGGAATGATAGGCCTATGTTAACTAACCCATAAACTATGAGTTTCCCTGGCAGTAGATTGTGCCATCAATGAGCACTAAAACTTGATTCTGTCTGTAAAACATCACGCCAAGTAACGTGGTAATTTGTAGACTCAAAATAATGGGGCCATGTTTGGTTCCTGGTTGGTTTAAGGGTTTTGAATACTGTAAAACTATGGGTAGGACATAGGATTAGGGGATAGCCTGATAAGCAATATCATGAGATAATGTGTAAGATAAAAGATGAGATAAGGGGGAGATTATTCAGATTGTTCTCTCCATTTAGTCACCATATGGGTGATAAGCAATCTTTAGGGCTCAATTCCAGGACCAAAAATAGTGAAACAAATGATGGATTAATGGACATGGATGAGAGCTGGCCCTACATGTTTTTTTCCTTCCCCAATCCCTCCCCCGTAATCCGGTAAACAAGCAAGCCTAGTAATCAAACATTTTTTTTTTGGTTTCTTTCATATTTGTTTGATTCAAATTGTAGAACTAATCATAACTAGTCAACCACATTGTCACAGACAGGATACAACCATTTAGTGCTTGTTTGTTTGCGGGATTAGGGAGGTTGAATTGGGACTAAAAGACATGTGTCCCCCAATGTGTCCTCCTTATCCTCCAATGTGTTGTTTTGTTGAAAACAGGTAATTTCCAGAATTAGCCCTTGTCACTCTCATATGATGGATTGAATGGGGAATAATTAATCCCCACCCCGTCACATGATCAAAACATTTACTTTTATATCCAGTACAACCAAACATATTTTAATATTCTATTAGAACCACAAGTTGAAGGTGCATAAAAGAATTGAACTCCTGTAATCTTAATGTAATACAATATCAAAGTCCAAAACCTAATGTATATTATAGACATGTAAACTTTTAGATTCAGTTTTTTCTGATTATAGTTGTATTAACCTTTGAACACAGCATACCATTTCATCCTTAGTAAGCGACCTTATTCAGCTTACATGATAAGGCTGACCAATTGATCTCCTTTTCTTCTTCTTTGTCGTAATTTTTATTATCATTTAATAAAATATTACTTTTTTTGCCGATGAAGGAAAACAAAAAATCCCACATGACAGCTTTCGCCAAATGCGTGAACTTAGATTTTTTTTGGATCGGTAATAAAAGAATAGTTTTATTAGTTCAAATAAAACATTACAAAGAGAGGAAAAGCGAATTGTGTTTCAGCTTACCCGTTGTGGTAGACTCTCACAGTGCAAACTACAAATAACCCAACAAAAAATATAGTGGTTGGCAAGAAGCCAACAACCAAAAATTACCCTTAACAACAAAGCAAATTGTTGGTTTCAAAAACCAGCAAAAACAAAGCAATTTCTTCTTTGTCCTCCATGGCCTATTCCATATCCTCTTCAAGTCCTCCAGGATAAAGAAAAAAAATGGAACATGGACTTAGACTTCAAATATTTAAAAATCCAGGGACCTCAGCTATGAAATACTTTTAAGTAGGGCCTCAACTCCTATAGACTTGTGCTAAAGGAGGTATTCTTAATTTTGCCTACTAACTATACACCATGAAAAGAAGTTTGTTGTCCAAAAATATTAATAGTAGGGAGACTAGAAAAGGTGCTCGTTATTAGAGCAAGGTTGCCTACTTTTGAGACATTGTCTTTTCCAAGCAGCCAGTCTTCTTAAAAAACACTCCACAACAGCATCCTAAATTGAGGTAGCATAAAAGCAAGAACCAATAGGAAGCCCCAAATAGACACAAGGGAATGATCCCAAATAAACTAAATGTGGCCAATTGATGTTAAAAGGATGTTTGGTCGTAAAGGCATCTAAAAGGAGCTGAAATTTGTGGAACAAAGTGGAGGGAACTAACATATGTTTTCGTTATTCCTTTTTACCTTGTGGACAACTCTAGAAATACGGCTAATTTGGCCATTTCACCTTTAAGGATGGCAATGTTTTGATTCAATGAATGATGAGTAATCTTCTGCCATTTTTCTCTAAATAAATTGTAGGATTAAGTGCTTACCATCTCAGCAAAACCCATAGGTAGTGGTGAAGGTGTAATTTTATTTCTTTAAAGGGTACAACACCAAGTGCCACAAGTTGACTGTGACTCTACCGCACCCTGGACCTCCACCACAGTAGGATGCTGGCCCCAACCCAGGCCAACATAAATTAGTGGCTCAATAGGCCTCGTTTGGCAACTTTCAATTTGAGTAAAAAAGTCAAAAAGTCACTATAAATTGTCATATCACTCTTTACTTTTTTACACATCTTTTCGTAAAAAGTCAAAAAGTTACTAAAATAGTCTGTTCCCAAATATTGATCTAAAATCTCACTACAAAAGTTTGCTATTTGAATGAATATTTATGAGAAGCATCAAGAATGCAACAGCATAAAGAACACAATTCTGGGTGATTTTTCTATGGGCACTGCTTCATCAAGAGATATGTAGTATCCATTATTATCCATCACAAATTACTGGTCATTTGGGAATGGCTTTTCTAGTGGTTTGTTTTGGGCTTTTTACGAAAAGAAATGGAAAACAGTAGGGAGAATAAAACAAGGCCTAATATGAAGATAATACTACACATAGAAAAGCAAATAAAACTCTACAGTTTAGAAAAAGCTGCTCAAGCATTACTATCTTGTATAATCTCAGACAGAGATGAGCAAAACTATTGAAATGCACACTTATCTAATATTAATTTTGATATTATTTTTGGGTTATATAATAGAAAATATTAGTCTGAATTATCTCTTCTGCTTGCAAGTGTATCTGCAAATACAAACTATTATTGTATAGTCGTAACTTGCTGGCCTGGTATCTAAAAGGAACAGCTGGGAATGGAGTTCTATTATTATTCGTAGTGATTACTCCTCAGCTATGAAGACACTTCAAAACAAGTGCCGTATCCGTGTCCGACACGGATATTTCGGGGACACGTAGACACTTCGGGTACACGCATGGGACACACCACATGGCGTGTTTCCTTATTTAATTAATTTATTTTCAGAGGACACACTGGAGACACTAAGGATATGCCAAGTTGTCTTTTTTCCCATTTTATTTAGTACTTTTGATGAATGTTGAATGTTTATTATTTTTTTCTTAGATTTAAATACTTAATTGATCATCCATAAAAAAAGATATAAATAAACTGTAAGGATTGCGGACCTTATATTTTCTAAACTGTTCATTGGCTTTGGTCTTCCCTTCTGTTTTATGGAAACGGACCTTATATTTTGTCATCCTAATTTTCTAAACTGTTCATTGGCTTTGGTCTTCCCTTTTGTTTTACGGACCTTATATTTTGTATTCGATGGTAATCTACCTAATTCTTGTGTTGAAAGGATTGCAGACAGTTTCATTTTCCTCTTGAATTTCGCTCGATAACTTAATGTTCGTATGATTGCTGCAAAAGTAGTAGGGACATAAACTATCTTGCCATTGTTTGATGCAGATGCTGGAGAATACTGAAGATGGAGATGGCGGCAAAGCCGTGAGTGAATGCATACCACCCCTGCATCTGGAAATGTCATTATTCTGCTTCTAAAATTCTTTTGATGTTTGCTTAATCCAATGTAAAGCCATTCAGCTCGCATTCATGTGTTTGGACATGTTATTTATGCAAGCAAGTTGTGTTCATGTGTTATGATGGGATATACCAAAGACGTTATTTGGTTCCAGTTAGTCATTCTGCTTCTGATTCTATTGTGGAATTAATTGTCCATGTTCATCCATGTTATTGAAGCTGAATCGCCATTTCTGTTTCTGAACTGGCGACATATAGCAGTCTTTTCTTCTTTCTTTTTCTTTTTTCGGTATGCATTGATGATACATATAATTCGCTCCGGTAGCAGCTGCACTTGGCAGTGTCATTTTAGAATCCGGACCATATCCTGTGGATATACCAACTGAGGCTTTTGCTTAGGTATTTGCCCCATTGGGACTAGGTTGGCATATCAATCAATGTTGGACAGAGTGTAGTTTAGGTCATTCATCGTTGCGTTGAAACAATTGGTACATAGTTTAGCTGTATAGGAGTCCAAGTACCTCTCTTGGCTTGATATCGTGCCCTCTGCTTGGTTGCTTAAGCAAATTCAAGAGTTAAAAGGCTTGTGCTTCCAGGTGGTACCGGATTTTCTGACTATTTCCAGAATTGTGTTCCTGTCCCCAATTCACTCTCAATCACATGATCATGCTTTGAGATTCCACCACATCATGCGGTTAAGAATGCGTATTTTGGAAATAGCAAAATCTATGGCCCTTGTAGGTCAGTGAAATCATGTGTTATGTGGAGTATGATAATAGTGAATTTGGCTTTTGCTCAAGGCAGTTTGTCAGTATGATTTTACTACGAGTATTTGGAAGTCAGCCTAATTGTGGAAGAAATTATGTAAAATGAAAAAATCTTTGAAGGAGTGTTTCGTAAAGGTTTTGGGTTGTCATATTGAAAACTCATTTAAATAATGGATTACACCTGTAGGGATGCTAGGAGTGGATGTAGACACAATATATATATATATAAAATTTGAAATTATAAAATTGGACTAATAATACTAAAAACATCATTATATAAGATTTCTATCAATTTTCAAATATCGCTACTATTTTGAATTTACTCTTCATTGAGCTTCTTATATTCTGTATCATTATGCCTTGTGAGACTATTATTTTTCATGTTTAATATTGAGTTAAATGATTCACAAAAAATATTGTTGCCTGGAATGTTTAGAGGCCTAAATGACCCATCTAGGCAAAGATATGTGAAATCTTTTGTTGAGAAGGAAAATATCAAGAGTCTAGGTCATGGCTGATAATAAAGGGAGAATTTTTTATCATACGTTTAGAAGCTGAAATTTTTGCTCTAACTATAGTATTGCTGCTTTAGCTGGAGTGTGGGTTTGCTGGAACCCTGGGTTTTGTAATGTTGTGGTCCTGCACCAATCTGATCAGTTTATTTTGTGTAAGGTCTATAATTTTGATAAGAACTCTTAGTTTTCGTTACTTTTGTTTATGCTGATAATAAAAACACTCAGAGGAAGCCCCTTTGGCTCAACATTCATGAGAAATCTCACAGCCTTTAAAATATGCCTTGGATTCTCTCGGAGATTTTAATAGTGAGATTCCCATATGAAAAGGTATGTGGTGAATGTCAGATGGATCCCAAGTAAGGAGGGGACCTGAATGAGTGCATTTTGAATTCTGAACTTGATGACCTTAATTATGGGGATTGCCCAATTACTTGGGTTGGCCTAACAAACATGGAGTGGTAACTACATCACTTCTAAGCTTGATAGTGCCATTGTCAATAAGGTCTGGATGTCTACTTTCCCTTCTCCTAAGGCCATTTTCCATACTGCTGGTAATTCTAATCACTCTTTTATTGTCATTTCCATCTCTTCTGGGGAAACTCTAGGAAGCCTTTTAAATATTTTCTGTTGAGCTGACCCCAAAGAATTTCTCCCCATTGTTAATAAAATATGTGCCAATATGTGAACAGATCTCCTATGTTCAGAATTTCCTATAATCTGAGAGCTCTCAAGCCTATCCTCAAAGTTCTCAATATGAAAGAGTATAGTGATATTTCTCTTAGAGTTAACTGTGTCAAAGTTGAGTTCGACTCTGCTTAGCTCAATCTGGATAAGAATCCTCTTAATATTAATTTCCAATTAGTTGAGAGGAAAACATGTCATAAATATGCTGCCCTTTGTAAAGCTGAGGAGTTCATCTATTGGAAATCTAGAATCCAGTACCTTAAATTGAGCAACATGTTCTTTTCTGGGGTAGAAGCTAGAATGAGGGAAGACCTCTTGGCTATTATGGTTTTCAAAGAGGGTCATCTCCTTGTTAGATACTTGGGTGTTCCCCTCATTTCTACTAAAAGCTTAAATATTCTGATTGTACCCAACTCACTGTTAGAATCACTAAAAAAATCAAGCTTTAGAGCTGGGAGGCCTCAACTTATTAAGTCTATTCTTTTTTCTATGTAAGTGTATTGGTCCTTCCTTTTCATTTTGTCCAAGAAAGTTATAAGGGAAGTGAAGACTACTCTAGGGGCATCCTGTGGTCTGGGGCTGCTTTGAAAAAGACTGGCCAAGGTGGCCTGGATCCACATTTGTATCTGTTTACCTCTTAGAAAAACCAAGGGGCGAACATGTAGGTTATGTTTACTTGGATTTAGTGCGGGCGTGCCAGGACTTGTGGGCCTAACCCAAGGTTAGAAATGTTTGGATATTTCTGACTTCTTAACATAGAGAATGACTGTGTGTGGCTCAGAGGAACCGTCGTTGGTTCGGATCTTGCCCTAATGAATAGGACTTTTACTAAATTTGCTAGGTGCGAAAGATAACTAAACTAGAATTGAACTTTCATTGATAGAAAGATGAAGTACAACTGACTAATCTAAAGATAAATTGGATAAACAACTAATTGCATGTAATTGAATTGCTTGAATGAAAGATAAAGCTGTAAGAAACTAAGATAAAAGCTATGAAAGCTAAGATAAATGTGTAGATGAACTCTTGGTTGAGTGTTTGGTGCTTGACCACTTCGAATGTTGGCTTTGGAGTGCCTTTTATAGTGTTGTGGATGCCCCAATTTCTGCTCAACTGCCACGAACGTGGCAACCCTTCCTTGTGACATTTGTTTCATGATCCTTGGCTTGATCCTCAAGTATAGCAACCACTAAATCACTGTTAGTCTCTCCTTTGTAGCTTTGAATTAGTCCACCAAGCTCTCCAAGCTACCACGTGTATTATCCACAAGAAGCCTAAAACCCATTATGCATTACTTGGGTAAAACGGTTCCTTCTTTGTAGCTTAGTTGTTGATTTGCCAAACCCATCAAATCCCACGTAAGTTATCCATAGGCAACAGCCTCGAAACCATTTAGCAAAAATCAAGGGGTAATGCATCATTTAAGGAGATAGGCCTCAACCAACTTCTACTCTTTAGGAAGGCTACTAAAATATCCACCAATCTTAATTAATTAATCAATTAACCAAATTTACTTAGTCAACTTAATTAATTAAATAAAACTCAAGCCTTTAGCCGCCATTTTGCCTTGATGGGTCCCCCAAAATCATCAATCTTTTGATCTTTCATCGCCACATGACATTATATTTAAATGAGGAATTATCACATGACAAATTTGTCAAAAAGGGTACAAACAGTATCCCTAGAAATGAAGGTGGCCTTGGCTTCAAGTCCATGGAAATTTGGAACAAGGCGGTTGTTACTAAGCATGTTTGGTTTTTGGTTTCTAGGGGTGAACAATCCATGTGGTGTTAGTGGGTTGTGTCTTATTTACTCAAGGACAAAAGCTTTTGGCATGTTGAGGTCCCTAATGACCCCTCTTGGGTCTAGAGAAATCTCTTAGGCCATAGGAAAATGTATTCCCTCTATGTTATTGGGAATGGCGAGTCCAATTTTTTATGGCCCGATAACTGGCACCCTCTTGGCTCCTTGTTCTTAAAGTTTGGTGAGAGGGTTTTATGATTCTAGTTTGCGTTATCTCTAATAATTCATGGGAGTGGCCCTTAGCGCAGACCTGGGAATGGATGGAAATAAAGAACATTATTCTTTCAATGAGTCCTTTCCGTTCATGTTACTCGGATCCCAACTCCTAATGGCATCTTCTCCATTAGCTTTGCATGGAACCTTTGGAGAAGTAGGAGGGCTATTGTTAATGGATCTAGACTTGATTGGTTCCCTTATCAAATTCCTAGGTTTAGCTTCATTGTCTGGTTTGCCATTCATGAAAGACTCACTCAATACTGGGGATCGATTGGCTAGGTTTGGCATTAAAGATGTTGCTATGTGCTTGTGGTGGTGGTGGGAAAGACCATGACCATCTTTTCTCCAGTTCTTATTCTAAGTAGGCGTTGGATTCTCTCAAAAGAAAATATAATGTGCCCTGGTCCCATGAACTTTGGCTGTCCTTGTACATACCATGGCTGCTCAGATTTAAGGTAAGTCTCTAGGGGCTACTGTGAAATACCTGGTGTTCAAATGTTCTGTCTACAGCATTTGGATGGAACGGAATAATAGAATATTCCAATCCATGTTTGGTTTGTGTTCTGGTTATTTTTGCAGGTGTACATTGTTCCATTGGGAAAGGGTTCTTGATGCTTGTAAGGTTCGGAAGCTGTCAACTCTTAGGCATATCCTAAGCTGTCAGTAAAGACCATCACTTTGGATTTCCCATGGCAAGTATACCCATCAGCTACATTGAAATAGACTTGCAAAATAAATAAATATATAATAATAATATGACTGTGCGCAAGTAAATGAGATCGGTACGCACACAATTCATCTAACCCAACACACAATTCACTGTTCATTTGCTAAATTATTGGAAACCAAGAATGAGAGTCATCATCAAATGCACACTTGCATCATGATAAGCCCCGACAAAAGCTCAGATGGACAGCCCACTTACACCTAATACTCTTTTCAGATCACAAAGATTGATGGTAGTTGAAAAAAAATCTCATTGACATTTCCTTGCTATTAATGCTTAAATGCTCGTCTAATCGCGGCAAAAATAAAACCTTTTATACATTTGATGTGCAAAATAAGCCTATCTCCGGTCTTAATCAGCTCTTCAAACACCAGTCTTTTACATAAATATTGAAGAGGAGGACCAACAACAGCATTTCTTCAATCTAACTGATGAAAATGATCAATACCTGTCTTTGTAAGGTGTTCCATACACTATCAGGTAAGGTACAGTCCGGAGAACGGTGTCGATAGGAATTGCAAAGTTAACACCAGAGGACATTCCTGTCCCTGAATTAAAAGAGAAAATAATTAAAAACATTTAAAATTCTGAACTAAGCCTTCAATATTTCATATCATTTCTGATGGCGAAACAAAGTTTGAACAGTACTTTTATTTTATTTTATTGATCAGCAGTCTGAACAGTACTTGTTTTAAGGAAATCATGCTAATAATGGTATAATCTTGAGACAGTGGCAAAGGTGACAATCATAAGATGGGCCGAACAAATTTTTTTTCTTTTTCTTTTTCTTTTTCTGTGCAGTTCTAACCTTACTAGAGACTAAAAATTTGGAAACAACTTCCACAAATACATAAAATGTATTTATTATTCATGAATACAAATTTTGGACGTCTAGTCAAATGATTAATGATGAAAAAGTTTGCAAACTAAGCACTTTCAAATGAATTTTATCAAGAAATAATCTTGACATGAAAGAAACCATTTTTTCATGAAGAATGATTCTATATGAGTGTAGCAGAACACGGATAAGTGCAAGGCATGGTGAAGCTGCCCAAAAAGGTGGAAAATCTCAAAATACTATAACTAAGCACATATAAATCCTTCCTCAATTGAAATACAAAGCTACATATTTACTCAATTAACATTCACAGTGTTGCAAAAGGGCCATCTTTCCAGAATGATTAACTGCTTAAGCAAGCCAAGGCAGACCAACTATCAAAAATTATTTCATGGCAAGGCTTTTATTTTTACTACATATTGCTGCAAAACTATTGTTAAAGAAAAAACTAAGGACAAAACATTTTCTCACATTTTCTCACCTCTGCGAGTAAAAGTTGCCGTATTAACTCCAATAACGTGACCATATGAATCAATTAAAGGCCCACCTGAATTTCCTGTTCTTCAAAACCAAATAATTAAGAGCATCTAAATAATTACTTTTGAAGGATGACTGAGGAACTAAACTCATAACTCAAATAGCAACGTACATCGTGCAAGATTTAAAAGGATCACTCTCCTAAAAAGACATCAAAATTACTGAAATTGTTAGTGAACAACACCTATTGGGTCTTGTAAATCCTAATAAATACTGTACACTGAGCCTGGGTCTAATGGGGGGTTTGGGGGCCTCCCTCAAGGAATGGGGATTTAGGGGAGTCTCCTTCGAATTTTTGGGTACTTTGGTAATTTTTTGTTGCTTCCGCGTTGCCTTGATTTCTATGCTTATAAATAGATGAGGGGTGCCTCTTGTTTTTTTTGTAGAGAGTTGAAATGCTTTTGTAATCATAGTGAAAACTGTAGTAGCTAGCCCTGTTCTGGGTGAATAATGTAAATCTTTATGTTCTTATGTGTGTGTGATTTCTTCGATTCGTTTTAACTTTCTTGTTTCCTAACAACACTTTAGATGTCGTTTGGTAACATTTACAATTTACTGTATTTTGTTTACAAAAAAATAAACAAATGTGTCAGTTTAAAAAAAACAACTTGGTATAGAGAGCAAAGAAATGCCATTCGGAGCCAGTGGCAGCCCCAAAATTCTTTTTTCATGGTAGACATTTATTATTGTTTGGAAGAAGCACTTGGAATCAATTTTTTCATCTTTACTAGTTTTTTCAATTGTTCTTCAATTAAAAAAAAAATAAAAAAATAAAAAATTAAAGATGACATAAACTTATTTAATTGATAAAGTAGTTTTTAAGTTGCTTTTCCCAGTTTTTAGTAGACATTTTTCAATTTCCTTCAATTTTTAAAATTTTTAGGAGCTTTTTGTCCAAAAATTACTAGTAGTTAAAAAATTAAGAAAAAATCTTTAAAATTATTGAAGACAAAAAACAGGTTAAAAGAAGTTGCTTGAGATATATTGATACTATTGGCAAACATAAAAAGATATTTAAAATTTAGTGGAGTGGGTTTAGATTTACAATGAAAGTGTTCAATTATTATTTCTTTAATATTTTATTAGGTTTTTTTTTTTTTTTGGGTGAGAAGCGAAGCATTTTTTTTAAGAGTGAAATAACAATCCAATTAGCCAAGTATTTCAACAACAAAAAAAAAAAATTTAGAATCACAAATGACAATCCATATAGCCCAAAGTTGCAAATGACAAATCAAACAAAAATACAATACACATATAGTACGCAAAAAATTTGAGGGTATTCAGAATGCATTCGTGTAAATGTAGCGCCACACCTGTAGACTTTTGAGGATTTTCCCTTTCAAAGTCTTAACATGCAGGAGTTAAGACCTTCAAGCTATTGAGAAGGCCAGACAACAGACACCAAACTATAATAAGCCTTTTGGCGAGCAAGTTAGGCTTTAAAGGAATATCTGGCAGGTCCTACATTTGTAGCAAAATAGACAGCCCATTTGATAGGCTTTTGCCTAGGAAGCATAGATACGGATACGGATATGACACGATACGCATATAGTAATATGACAAAATCTTAAAAAATAGGATACGAGTACGGCTAGTATACGTTTGCAAGAAAAATATATTTGAAAATATTATATTAGTAGTCAGTTACACATGAACTCAAAAATGTTGAGAAACCATACTGTAATTTTATAATGCAAAATACTAATTTTTAAGAATTAGGTGTTAATTAAGCTGGTAGCTAATATCTAGTTTACTTCTTTTACTTTTAATAGGTCTTACAAATATTTCATTTCAATATCAAGTCTAATATGTTTATATTACAATAATAAAATAACTATAATTAATTTAATTTTACTTTCTAATTCTTACTTTCTATGTAGTTATAAGAAATAAGTCAATTTGACAAATTATATTACTTTAATTCACTAAGTTCTTTTTATCAAAGAACTAAACAAAGTATTGAAAAAATATTCTTGTTTTTATCCTTACAATTATATTATATTATAATATTAAGCAAGAAATGTTATAATTCTAATTTTGTAAAGATAATACGTGATTTGGAGTATTCGATATTTCAAAATTAAGTATCCAATACTTCAATATTAATGAAAAATTAGCTAAGTATCCGATACTTTTAGTAAAAATCTAATACGTATCTGCGAGTATTCAACGAGTATCGGTATTCGATACGAATATGATACAGATACAAAGCCCTTTTAGAAGTATCCGTGCTTCATAGGCCTTCACAGCATCATAGTGTAGGGCCTGAACAAGGTGTAGAGTCACAGAATTGTTTCGATAGGAGTGAAAGTCCTCACAAACATCATGGACTTATTGCAGGACTGCACAGCGACTTGAACATGGTAGAGGACTTCATTGAAGTAAAAGGCATACGCGACATTCCGGATATGGTGTAGGATTAGGGATGGCAATGGATAACCTACCCTATGGGTACTCATGGATACTAGACCCAAATACGTGGGTTTTCTCCTATTTTCTTGTCTATCGGATCAGATAAGTGGGGTTCTTTAAGGCCAAGTTTGGGAACACCCCAAAAAGCCAAAAAGCCAAAAAGTTAAAAAGTTATCACTATTCACCAAAAGTCAACAATTACGGCTGCATAACTCCCAATTCAAATTTTCCCCTACAAACCAATTTTTACAATTTTTTATTATACATTTTTTTTTTATAAAAAGTCAAAAAGTTAATCCAAACATTCATATTTTCAACCTCAACTTTTTAGTCTAAAAAGACAAAAAGTGCACTTATTTAGGACACCCCAAACAACCCCTAAATCTCCATCGGGGATGGGTTAGGGATAGATACCTGCCCATTTCCCCATATAAAAAAACTTGTGTTTGTTCACACACTTAGTCAACTTTCCCTTTCACTGTGCATCTCCTTTCACCCCTCTCTCTCTCTCTATATATATATATCGATATATTACCGTGTTTCACAAATACGCAGATCGGTTCTCTCTCTTTCCCTCTCTAAAATTGCTTCTCTCTCTCTCTATATATCTATATCTATATCTATATATCTCTGTAATTCTCTTTCACAGATATATATACTCTTCATTCTCTCAACTATTCCTTCTCTCTCTCTCTGTCTCTGTCTCTGTCTCTGTCTGTGAACTATCCTGATACTGATCCATTACAGTTCAATTGATCTATTTTGTGCCTGGTTTGGTTTCTTGGACTCACAATCTAACTTTCTCTCTCTCTAACATTGATCAATTCTATTTTTTTTTTCAATTACTAAAAATTTATTTGATTGTCTCAAAATTATATATTTTATTATTTTAAAACAAATTTTTTAATTAATTAATTAATTAATGTGTATTTGATTTTGTTGTTAAGACAAATAAAATAAAATAAAATAAAATTGAATATATATTCAGCTTTGGTTGTGAACCTTTAAAGAAAAAAAAAAGGGGTCAAGTTGGGTTGAAGAAAATCCAAACCCATTAAGGGATGGGGAGGGTAGTATCCATGGGGGAGGGGGATGGGGATGGGGATGGGGATGGAGAATTAATATCCGCCCCATTGCCCTCCATTGCCATAGGATGGCTTTAGGTCAACTTTGACAAGGAGCAGGGCAGCATTAAATCAGCTTGGATATGGTGTAGGACCATACAATCATCCGATGATCCTGGACTTCGCTTGAGTGCAAGGCCTCATGACAGCCTAGATAGGAAACAGGAGGACGTCAAGTCCTAGGGTGTTGACTAGTGTCACGGCCTTAGACTTCGCAAGCCTACCGTGCGGCCTTAGATGCCTTTCAACCCTCTTGGTTGCACCTAAGTCAGCCTTACCCACTCAACCACACTAACACACACAGTTTAGGTGGAAGAATGCCTTCACTATACAAGTTAACTTTACAAGTATAGTCGTGTACAAAGCTTTACAAGGCTCTCACACTCACACTTACAAGTGCTTCACTCTTAGAGCTCTCTTGGATCTCCAGGTCTCTAGGTTTCTCAGACTCTAGGTCCTTTACCCTTATATAGCCATCCCCCTCCTCAATGGACGGCTAGGATCAACTTGATCCAAGGGCTACAAACTCTTATCTAGAACACTCCATAGAACTATCTAGGACAACTACCCTATCTACTACATTCTAGGTCTCTCCACACTAGTGTAGTACATGGTAGGCTTCTCCTAGCATAATCTAGGATGTTCCAGACCCATCCAGACTCCTCTGGACACTCCAAGGCTCTTCCACATTCCGGAATCTTCCAGGCCACTCTGGACCCTTCCACCAGCTTCTAGAGTCTTCCAGCATACTCTAGGTTGGTCTCCCTCATTCCGGAACCTTCCAGCGCTTTCAGCATATCGCCCACGCTGCTCCTTGTGTCACAGAATTATCGGGGCGTGACACTCTCCCCCACCCGATCCCGTGACGCCCTCGTCACGCAGAAGCATACCGCGCCACCACGTCTCGATATGATCTGTGTCCGCTGGTGCTGGTGCTTGCCTCTTCACCCTTGCCATGCGGCCCACTCTGCTGCATTCCTGCAAGTGCTTTCTCCTTGTCCTTGCCATGCAGCCCACTCTGCCGCATCCCTGCAAGTGCCTCCCTCTTCGGGCAGTCCCTCACCATGTGCGGTCCGTTGCACAGGAAACACTCGAGCCGACCTTTCCTTTTCAAGCCCAGCCTCTTAGCCTCGTCGGTGCACTTAAACCTTAGAGTGGCATCTCACTTCTCCTGCGCATGTGAAGCTTTCCCCTTAGCCTTCACCTCCGCGCACCGCTCATCCGTCTTTTGGATGTGCCTCGACTCTGGCATCTCCCCACTCTTCTGGGATACCGACCCAAGAAGTTGGATGCTCCCCAGTTGTGCCACCTTCTCTGAAGGGTCTTCACTCTCGGAGTCCCTCGCCTCTTTCTTCCCCTTCCTCTCCATGGCACTCAGCTGTTTCTTCTTCTTCGGGCAGTTTCTCACCATGTGTGGTCTGTTGCATAGGTAACACTCAAGCTGCCCCCTCTTCCCTGGAGATCCGGTGCGTTGCCCCTTTCCTCGGCGTTCCCGTCTCGTCCGGGCCTCGCCCTCGCTGTGCCCATCCTCGGTGGTCTGAGGAGACTGCCTCCCACCTTTGGCATGGCTCTCTCGGGCACCCCTCGCACCCTCATAGCTCTTAGGTTTCGTCGCACGAACCTTCCTCCTGGCTGGAGCTACATTCCCTCCATGGCCAGCCACGATGGCCTTCTTACACAACTCCAACTCTAACTCCAAGCTAGCTACTCTTGCTTCCAAGGCCTTCTGCTGGGTTAGACTGTCTCTAGCTACCTCGAAGCGAGACGAACTCACCCTTCCCTCGAAGGAGTCCACCTTCTCCTCCAGCTCTTCCACCCTAGCAACCAAACTAGCAAAATAGGAGAAAAAGTCACTGGTATGAGATGTGGGCTCACCAGGGCCAACTAGCGCTTCCTCTAGCCTAGTGAGCCTCTTCACCACATTCTCCATCATCCCCTCGAGTCGTGCCTCCAATGCTGCCATCGAGTCACTTGCTGAGAGCCTCTTCCCAGACGTTGCCATGTACACACCTCCCTCGGTACTTTCTCACGTAACCGAGCTCTGATACCAACTGTCACGGCCTTAGACTTCGCAAGCCTACCGTGCGGCCTTAGATGCCTTTCAACCCATTTGGTTGCACCCAAGTCAGCCTTACCCACTCAACCACACTAACACACATAGTTTAGGTGGAAGAATGCCTTCACTATACAAGTTAACTTTACAAGTATAGTCGTATACAAAGCTTTACAAGGCTCTCACACTCACACTCACACTCACACTCACAAGTGCTTCACTCTTAGAGCTCTCTTGGATCTCCAGGTCTCTCAGACTCTAGGTCCCTCACCCTTATATAGCCATCCCCTTCCTTAATGGACGGCTAGGATCAACTTGATCCAAGGGCTACAAACTCTCATCTAGAACACTCCATAGAACTATCTAGGACAACTACCCTATCTACTACATTCTAGGTCTCTCCACACTAGTGTAGTACATGGTAGGCTTCTCCTAGCATAATCTAGGATGTTCCAGACCCATCCAGACTCCTCTGGACACTCCAAGGCTCTTCCACATTCCGGAATCTTCCAGGCCACTCTGGACCCTTCCACCAGCTTCTACAGTCTTCCAGCATACTCTAGGTTGGTCTCCCTCATTCCGGAACCTTCCAGCGCTTTCAGCATACCGCCCACGTTGCTCCTTGTGTCACAGAATTATCGGGGCGTGACACTAGGCAGAAGGCCAAGAGATTCTAATGACATGGCAATGACTACCTGAGGTAGCCAAAGGAGGTTGGTTTACATGTAAGACCATTGTTGTTGATAGATGAGGTGGCAAGTGGTTAAGGCCATCCCTAGAAACTAGCTAATGGATATGTCAGTTGAGTAACATCCCCCTATTTCAATGGAAGCACTAGTCATGGATGAGATTGTTTAAAGACATGTCACTTGGTAGTTAAGAAAATATCAGAAATTAAAGGGACATGTGCCCACATCTAGTCCCTACAAACATGCAGGACATGGTTGGGTAATTATTAAAATTGGGCTTCAAGTTAATACCAAATGAGACACATGGCTACATCTGATGCATTTTCCTACAAAAGTGCAGAATATGGGTTGTTGGTTGCTAAAAGTAAGCCTCAAGTTAGTAGGTCATTGGACACTTGGCATAATCAGGATAGTCTACTTGCCATGGTAGTTGAGCAGAACATAAAGAACTGGGCAAAAATTGTGTTCTCATTTTAAAGGGAAACATAATGTTCAAATTAATTTTTTGTCAAAATGAAAAGAAAAAAACATATTTGGCATACACATGTATTTTAAAAACTTGTCTTGAAAACAAGTTAAAGGGTGGCCAAAGGTGGTTGTTGACGGTTGGAGATGGCGGCCGGACGTGGTTGTCAATCGCTGAAGGTGGTAGTTGTTGGTGGTTTCCAATGGCCAATGGCGAGAGGTGGTTAATGGGCATGGGAAGTGGTGGACTATAGTCGGAGATGGTGGCTGGAGGTGGTGGCCGACATGGTTTCCAAAAAGAGGTGGTAGCCGATTGTTGTTGCTGATGGTTGGGGATGGTGGCTGGCCAACAAATGTGCTGGCCTAAGGTGGTCTTCAGCAAGAGGTGGTGGCCAAAGATTGTTGCCGCCGGTAGGAGGCTGTTGGCAGCTGCTGAAGGTGGTTTATTGATTGTGAGAGGTGGTAGCCAAAGGAGGTCACCAGCGACGTTGGCTGGAGCCAGATGTGGTCATATGCAAAGTGGGTGGTGGGTGGTGGCCGAAACGGGTGGGAGGAGGAAGAAATGAAAACTTTTTTTTCTAAACAAGTGAAATAAACTTTTTTGTTACAATAATTTAATAAATTTTGTAAACTGTATAGAAGTTTTTATAAATGAAAATAGTCACCAAACGAGTTTTTGTTTATAATTTTCAAAATTTTTGTAAATATAAATAGAAAAATGTAACCATTAAATGTTACCAAACAAACTATTAGTGACTTTGTAAACTTATGAAATCACTAAACTACAATCAAGAGTGATATTTGAATATTTTAATTGAATAAATACTATTGAGGCTATAAAAATAGGTAATGATGGGTTAAATGAAACATAATTTTTTCTTCATATAAACTCTACCCAAAGGCAAAAGATGTTTCCCATGATTTACCTGAATTAATAGCAGCATCAGTTTGTATAGCTCCTCGGATAGCTTGTCCATTTGGTGATGGTATCTCCCTGCCCAATCCACTAACTACCTGCACTAATTGAATATCAGTAAACAATAACCATGTATCTGAGTACTTGTTAATCTACTCTCATACTGAGGCAAGTACCGTGTCTGTGCCAAACAAGGAACGAGCAGTCCCAAATCTAGAGAAGAGTCAAGCTACAACTGAACTAGTTCTTTGGGAAAACGAAAACAGAAAAGAAAATGAATGCTCAATTTAATAACAAAATTACCCAAAAATCTAATATGACATAGTTGATTAACAAAAGAAACCACCTCACCACTATTATTACCATAAAGTATCTAATGTTTGACAATAGTTGCAACTAGAATAAGGGCCTTGGTCTAAAAATGTAATTGTGCATCATAAATGTCATATATCATGATAACTTACCCCTGTTGTTAGAGTATTCTCATATCCATACGGATTTCCAATAGCAAAGCAGCTCTGACCCACATGCAAATCATGAGATGTACCAAGAATGGCTGGCTTTAGTTCATTCCCTTCAACATCAACCTACAATGAATTTGAATTTAGATGCTTGGCATTTCAAGATACCTAAATGTCTATGGAAGTTCAATCATGCAGAAGGGACAGAGAGGCGTAACATTGAGAACTAGTCCAGTGCACACGTCAGGCTAAGGACAACATGAAGCTTGAGAGAAAAATGTAACTTGAGAAAGTGAACATAGATTTAAAAATATGAACTAAAGAAATGACCCAACACTACATGAAATAGGTCATACAGTGGATGCTATTGAGTTTAACACATTGGTGGACCCAGAAATACAACCTTTATTGATAACATTCTAGTGCGCAAAACACTTGTACACAATCACACACCAATACACTTCACTTATCCACTCAAATATACATTCAAGCACTCACACTTCACACAAGACCTTGAGACACCTCATACTAGATAGTGCTTGACTACTCACTTTGGACTTACTCTTCTTTCACTCAATTGTCCAATTGCTTAGTACATGCACTCATCTCATATTTATACTAGTTAAAGAACTTTTTAGAATACACTCATAATTTCCCTACACTCTAGAGCAATCTAGATTACTCTAGTACATATTAGAGCTTTCTATTCTTCTCTAAAGGATTCTAGAACCTTCCGGAACTTTCTAGATTTCTCTAATTTTCTCCAAACTTCTTTAATGTTCCGGAACCTTCTAGCATATTCTAGAATCTTCCGGATTTCTCTAGGTCTTTCCAGAATCTTCTAGATCTTTCCCGAGTATTCTAGATTCATGTGGAAACTTCTAGAATATTCTAGAGAGTGAGGAGAGTTAGTGATGACTCTCAACAGATGCAATATGGTATGCATAAGGTTTTGATAGAAGATGCATATACAAGGGTCTATGTCTCAAGAACAGTAAGCTGCCCACCCCCACTTGCAGTTTTTGAGTAACACCTTGCATGTATGTGAAGTTCCGTGATACAGCATCAGCAACCCACTCCATCATTTTCTATAGCCTAGAATCCATCTAAATTATGCATTACAACTGTTAATTTTGGATCCTAGCATCTTTTTGTTTCTAAAACATTACCATAGAACTTACAGACCAATGCAATTCGGGGAAGGTGAAACACAGACATGAATTGCAATAAATGGAGTGGAAAATGATTTAGCCCACACCTCCTGGCGGAGCCAGGATTTTGACTAAGGAGGGGCAATACTAATTTGAGACAAAGGCTTAGTTTGGTTTAGATGATAAAAAAACGAATTATCAATATCTCAAAACTGTTCCAATCTTTGTTATTAGAATCGTATGATTCGATTCAATTCAGTGCGTAATTGATGCGAAGAAGTTGCATGAATCGCAAATAGCTGTGAATCATGGGTAAATCAATGACTTGTTGAACCGAATCAGTGAATCGTGAATCAATCAATTCACTTTCGATTCGCTGAAATTGATGTTAGGCCTTATTTTTTGGTTTTTTATTGTTGGAAAAGGATTCACACAACATTTTTAAAGTATTTAGGATTACCATATGCCATCCTTTGAGTTTCTCCCCTCCCTATTTAGTCTCAAACTGTGTTACCAGAAAACACTAATATCCTAACGAATTACGTATTAGTAAGCACGCTCCGAAACATGATACACTTTCGTTCTAATATAATAAATTTAGTGATCGAAAGCGATTCCAAAAGTTTTTTCCAATATAATTCCTTCAGGCTCAGTTTGGTTAGATAGAGAATACAGGAAAGTGAAAGAAAGAAAAATAATAATTTTTTATGTGTTTGTTTAGATAGAGTCCTAGAAAGTAATGGAAACTAAAGTTTTCTATACTACTCAAATTAGCTTGTTAGTTAGACTTACGATTTCTTGAAAAATATATAGGGAAATTTATTTTTTCCTACGAAACTTGACAATGTTTATTTTGTTTCCCTCTTTGCTCATGTTTCTCTCCACAACTTCTTGTTATGTGGTGATTACATTTTTCCTATCATTTTCTCGCAAAGTTTTCCATCTATTTAAATGCATGCAAAAAATAAAATTTTCATTTTCTTTTCCCTTTCTTTTACTTCATTTTCTATCATTTTCACTTTCTATCATTCATTTCTTTCTAAACAAACAGAGCCTAAATGCTACCTTAGGAGGAAAAAATAAAATATTATGAACTAAATCTAAGGCGAGTTACGTTTTGACAAGACAAAAACATCAAAAATAAAAAAAAAAAAATTAAAAATACATTTTATTAGATGCCTAATAGTTAAAAGAAAATTACTCTAGAAGTATCTCAAATTCTTAAGTGTAATATATAGACAAGTCTATCTATATTGTATCACATTTTAGAACATGTGATGTACCATGCTCCTGTTCTCAAATACTCAAATCTTATAAGAAAAAAACAGAAAAATAACCCTCTTTTTTTACAATATTCTAGGCTTACATATTCTACTTTATCTAAGTGCTTGCATTTGTAAAAAGAATTTTTTGAAGGCATTGAGTTTTTTGAAAGAAATTTTTTTTTGGAGATTTACGTTTCTTAAACCCCCTTTGAGGTGAGTGTTTCTGTTACTTGTTGTAAAAAGTTAAAAACATTGTTGTTGAATTATTGTTACTAAGAAATTAAGAGTTTGTCTTTATTTACTTTTTTGTTTTTTTAATCAAGAATAGTTGATAAGAAATAGTATTAAAAGGAAAAAGATGTAGTGGTGATCTTACATGGGAAACCGTGTTGACTTCTTACCCATGGTTGTTAGAATCGAACAATTCATGATTTGATTCATACAATTTGATACAAGTTTCTAAATAAGTGATTTGAATCGTGTTGTTGAATCAGAAATTGAGTGAATCGTATGATTCAATTTGTGATTCATGACTATTCACTATGATTCAGTTCTACTTTTGTTTTTGTTTACAAAAATGCAGGAAACTACATCATTTTGCCAAATTATCAAGATATATAGAATAGATCAATTAGTCATAATGATATACATGACTTTATATGTATAAATGTATATGCAATTTAGTTGTATTGACATTTGCTTTATTTTAAACACCACGTGTGTATTTTTTTATGTATATAACGATATAAAATTATATATAATATTAAATAAGATGAATCTTATGATTCACTACTCATAATTTTAACGAAACGATTCAAATTCTTAAGTCTCAAGCAATATGAGTTTGAAAATAAAAGTCAAGTTTATTACCGTTAAGAAAAATAACATAAAATTAAAAATTAAAAAAAAAAAAAAAAATCACTTTGACCGCCACTTGAACTTTTTAAAATTTATGCCCGTATGTCACTAGTGTGTCCATAACATGCATGTAATGTCTCCCTAGCATATCCAAGCAAAAAAAAAAAAAAAAAAAAAAAAAAAAAAAAAACTTGTAGGGCACTCCAATTCACATGCCCAACACATGTTGGACACGGTGCGTGGCCTTCAAAGAGGTGTCCGTGCTTCATAGATCTATGTATATATAATATGAGATATATATATTTAAGGAACTTTATGGCAAAATAAAATTTGAATGGATAATTGTAAAGTCTTGCTGAAAAGCATAAAAGAGAGGGGCTACTATGGGAATTCCGACAGGTATTTGGGGCCCAACAATTCACCCATGTCTTGTTCACAAATGTGCAATGTGAATTGAGTGAGGGTATAAACTCAGCAACAACGTGGAAAATTCACTTATCCAACGAAATGCCAAATGAAAACTGCATCACTAGACCTAGAGTTGCCACCTAATTTTTTTGGAGAAACTAAGAAACCTTGACTCCTACCAATATAGGCCACCGAACTGTGGCGACCAAAAAACTCGGTCTAGAGTTTAGGTATAAGAGGGAAAGGTCATGAATTAAGCATCCTTAGTTCACCCGATCCAAAAATTGGCCTCCACTAATTCTTGATATGAGAATTATTGCCAAAACATATTCATGTTCTGATTATTAATGCTGCTTTACTATGTGAAGCAAACAACAAAGTAAATCACATATTTTAGAAAGCTTCTACCCTTTTTTTTGTAAAAATGAAGTGCTTTGAGAGTTTCAAAGAAAAAGAGAAAACTCTTGTCAAAAGGATAGACATTTCCAACTTAAGCAAAATGACAAGCTAGATGCAAAGAAAATGAAAGAAGCTCACTTAGTACTCCTTCGCACCAATCTATAGCACAAAATAAAGAAAATATCCATGATCCTAGATGCACTAATCTACTAATGCAAAGAAAACCAATGAATATGTATCCTATAGACCCGGTTTCCACTAGAATGTCATGTGAATCATCTCAAGCATAAAAAATCACCTTGACACAACGTCAACACAACAATATAGGAACAATATCTCTAAAATGCGATAAATCGGGCCTGGATGCACAACCTAAGCTACAAACATAATAGAAATGTAAGATATAAAGGAGGAAAGAAAAATAGTGATAGATGATGGCCTAGATCTACCCCTAACGCATGGAAACAAGCGTGAATTTAGCCTAAGAGGCAAGATAAAGACTCGAATCCATGAAACAGTCAAGTTAAAGGTGGTAGATATACACTAAGAACATAATAGAAATGCTAGAAAATGCATGAAAAAAAGAAGAGAGGTAGAGATAAAAAAATAAAAAATAAAAAATAAAAAATTGATCCAAATCTACTCCCAAAGCATGAAAATGAGCGTAAATCTAATTCAAAAGGTAAGACAAAGGCTTAAACCCATGAGATAATTAATAAGGGAGTAAATTTAGCCATTATCAAAGAGAAAATATATGTTTGGATGCTAAGAAAGTGCAAGAAAAAGAAAATAGAACTCAAAATAAAAGAGATCTGTCAAGGATCCCAACTATTCAGGCCCAAATACTACCAATAATCAACTAATACACAAGATTTAATCAACTTCCAAAGCAAAATAAGTATGTTTGGATAGCAAGTAAAGAAAAGAATGTGAGAACATGCAAGTAGTGTTATACCTCTTTTCATAAGAGCAACAGAAAATAAGACCAAAGCTTGAGAAGAAACTCCAATACTCTCTCAAGGCTTCAATGGAATCTCAAGAAGCTTCAAAGATCAGCCTTCAAGGAGGAAGGGAGGGTTGAGAGTGTATTTGGGAAGACTCTGGGCTATGCGAGAGAGAGATATGTTGTCTCTATTTCTCTACCCAAAGGGGTGTGTAACTCAAAAATCACAAACATTTTAAAATAGCGACATAATAGAAGTGTCAAACAAGATAAGCATAGAGAAAGAGAAGGAAAAGGAGGAGGAGATAGAGATTGAGGAGATAATGAAGAAGAATAACGACAACAGTTAGTCTGGTTGAAGAGAAAGCTCTATCCAACCAGCATCTTTGTATAATTAGGGCTCAAAAAAGTGTTGGGTCGCAATGTATGTTTAGGGGTTTAATCCCTTGTAGCCACATGTAAACAAAAAATCAATAAGATTATGGGAAACCAAAGGTTGTAATTGTAATAAACAAACATTTTAAAAGAAGCACATAAGTCGTACGCCTTAAGCCTAAGCGTAAAGCACGCGCTTCCTCCTTTATGGGGCATGTTTTACATCGCCTAGCCTGAGATGTTCTGAAGCGCACTGACTGCGCCTTGATGAGCCTTGAAGCATAAGCACAACCTTATGCATCTTATGCTTTGAACTGCTCCAAAGACTTTGCATCCCTAGTATAATATTAAAGTAGCATATTGTTTACCGTGTTTTACACACAAAGGCTTTTAGGAGCTTGTTAAGTTTCCCTTTCACATTAACCACTTTCCATTGGAGAAAATCAGTACTGCTATACAAAAACTATACATTATGGCCTAACTATTGCCTTTGGAAATCAAGATGAGAGCAAAGAATGAAGTATGCTATACTATACCTCGGTGAAATTAGAACTAAAAGTGAAATTTAGAGGGAGTTCCAATAAAAAACCTTCAGAACAGCAAGATCATATGCTGGATCAAAACCAACAATCTTAGCTTCCCTTGAAAAGCTATTGCCTTTTGCATCAACTAGAAGCACCTGTAAAAGAAACACCAGCAAGACATTGCCAATGTACCAATAAAAAAATAAAAAATGACAACATGCATCACAGTTCATTGACCTCAGAAGAAAAAAAATAAAAAAGGAAATGAGAAATTTCAAAAATAATAAATTACGAACAAAACCTTACAGCGTTGTAGTCCACTTCTATCTGTTGCCAACTTCATAATAACATGATAATTAGTTACCTGGCACATATAGAAAGTGATTTGTTTAAAGATATTGAAGTGACACCCTTATATTAAAAAGCAAAAAATCTGACTAGAATGAAGCAAAATCACAGAATCTCTACTATACACATTACTCAACCTACTAGAACAAACATAAAAATTCTTAAAAGATAGAAAGTATGGAGTTTTTTATAACAGCATAAATGACAATAGCTATTTTTTTTCATACTTGCAACAACACTGTCAGATGGAGTTTTGCAAGACATTATTTTCTATTAAAAGAATATAAAATGTGACATGAGTATGAAAGAGGTTCAAGAATCCGTTTTTTTTCTATAAGGGCTAAAATCACTTATTTTGGCTTTTTTACTCCATATTGTAGGGTGGATCTCGAAAGATATGAAAGATCTCCCTCCAAACCGTACATACGACTTTCATCGAATACGGCTTTCCATAGAATTCTATACGCAATACAAACTTAATCTAAATAATATTATTCATTGAACCTTCAATGGTATTAGAAGAATTACAACATTTATCTAATAATATTGAAAATACAATTTTAGAATTTCCTTGTCTTAGCATGAAGCAATCATTATTTTGATTTTCTCATTTCCGTAATTTGTCAAAATCATAAAATCTAGTTATAATAATTAATGGGGGAATTACTTGACAATGGGGCATAGAAAAAAATATATATATAAAAACATGAGGGATGCAAGTGAATCTGTGGTGGGGTGCAAGTGAAAAGCTGTGAGGGTGCAAGTCTCACTTGCACCCCTCCATGTTTGTGTATTTTTTGTTTTTCACTGTCCAACTGTTAAGTAATTCCCCCATAATTAATTATCAGTCGTGTGAACCCCCAAAATATGTAGGATGCATACAAAATCAAGAACATTAGTTGGAAAGATGGCCACAAAAACGAAGAAGAAGAAAAAGAACAAGAAGAAGAAAAAGAACAGGAAATTACTTCGAGAAAATTCCAGTGGTTATAATAAAATTCCAAGGAACAGTCGCGTATGAACAAACTTAAAATTTCTCACATTACTGCTTTGCGGCACAACTAATACTATCACATAAAATGCTGTAAAAATAAAAATGGAGAATCAAAGAATTATGCATGTTTTGGGATACGCAAACATGAACGTGGAAAGCTTAAGAGATATCATCGTAACGAATATCATACAGAAATGGCACAGTAGAAGACAAAAGACAAAAGAAATGGCACAGCATTTGCTCTGTATTTATAATGCATGACACATTTGAAAATTTAGAAAAAGGGAATGCTTACAATGTGTCCAAATTTATCCCAAATGAAGCCGGAACCTGTCCCTTCCACTTTCACATTTTCGTCTTCAATTAGCATGCTATCATCTGAGTTCTTGGGGCTTTTCACTAATTCAAGGTCCTTGATGAAGACGACCGATGGTGAAGTGTCCTATAACCATAGCCAAAAGCTCTGTTAGCATGACATTACAAGGATCCAGGTAACCAATGACATATAAGATTAAGAAACATCCCCAGTCCCCCAAAGATAAAATAAAATGATGTGTCTCATCGAAACCGGAAACTTAGACTTTTGATAGAAAAGAGATGGTGGGAAAGAGAAAAAAATAAATAAAGCAATACTACTATTGTCATTGCCTGCTGTAGCAGATCCTCAGTGGAAGAGGTTCATCTCATCCAAATATTGTAATGATAAAAATGGAAGTTCTTAAAATTTTAATCCACAAGTATTCTTTGATAATTTCCATAGACACACATGCATGAGACCTGTAAGAGTTGTTCATGAAAAATAATTCAAGGAAAAATGACTTCTGCTGGCCCTTAAATAAGCTCATGAGCCATTACTTCATGTTATTCTGAAAAATAAACTGACCTTATCAAAAGAAAATTCTGGACAAGAAACTGTCAACAACCCTATTTTGCTTTATGGGAAATAGCCAAGAATCTTAACAAATTGTTTAGTGTTCAAGAAACTCACATACTGGAAACAAAACCAGAAAAGTTTAGATAACTGTTGTTCTTGCAGTAGAACAAATTATATTCTGAGTCTTTGAATTCCATTAAAATCACTTCCTCATTTTATTTTTCAGATGCAATTATTTTAAAAATGGCTCAAGCCATTTATGACAGCTTTGCTAAGTTCATTTTACGAAAATGTTCAATATCAATAATTTAACAATATTATTGAGTATCTATGAAATACAAATATAGATATGATACGGATACTAATATTGATACAGTGATATGACAAAACCTAAAATATAGAATATGGGTTCGGCCTAGATATGTTCGTTAAAAATAAAAAATAAAAAATAATAAATAAAAAACTTTACTATTTTTTTTATTATTGTATCAAGCATAAGCTCAAAGAATGGTGAGAAGCTATTATTAGGAATTAGGTATTAGTTTAAGAGCCAATAACTAATTATTTTACATTTACTTTAGTAGCTCCTATAAAGATTCCATTTTAATATCAAGTGTAAACTAAACCCTTAATGCATCTACCCCGCTGAACCTGGGGTTTTTGATTGCCCTTGTGCTTTTTCCTGTCACAATTAAATGTAATGTATGCAAAAGTGTTGTAAGCAAGTTTATTTACTTATTTAATTGTTGAAATCCGACTTGTATCATTAAATTTTCTTATGTGTCCTTAGTTTCTAAAAAGTATGGATATGAATATGTGACACATTAAACAAAATTAGTTTCAAGTATCAAATACGTTTAGAAAGTATAAAAAACGCATCCACAAGTATTCTAGGAGTATCGGTGTCTAATATGGATCCAACTTCCTTCTAGAAGTTTGTGCTTCATAATTGACCATTTTCCTCATCTAACATAGTTTGTCCTTCCTTTTTAAAATTTTTTTTTTTTGTTCAGTTCACATCGAATAAAAAATTTGGAATCAACTATAAATAAATGTTAAAATAAAATTTTAGCTAAAGTTATTCCTTTTATTAAGCTGCTTCTAGAATCACCCTAATCTACATAGGGCTGTTTGGTGTAGTTTATTTGAGTTGCTTATAGACTTTTTTTTAATTGTAGGAGTCTGTGTCAAACTATTTGGTGCATCTTTTGCTTACAACTTATTAGGCAAAAATAGCTTAAATAAACAGAAAAGTTGATTATGTGCAAGTTGAGGGAGTGGTAGTTTTGACTTCTACTCTATGATTATCAGCTTTTAGATTATAATAAACTGCACCAAACAAGCCTATAGAAATGCTCTCAAATTATGCCCTATCTAAACTGTCCCAATGCTTTTAGAAAACAAATAAACCCGACTATATCCAAATAGAATTCCCAGCATATGAAATTTCCTTGTAGTTTTTCCCAAATCATCCCAACTTGTCCCAATCTTTTTGACAACCCAATAAAACCAACTATATAGAATAGAGTTTCCCGAATATGAAGAATAATTTCCAAATGGTTTTTGAAGTTCTAGAATTGCTCCAAACATTCATAATATCACACATCTTCTTTCATTATTATTGACAAGCATTGCTTCTCTCTCACACAAATTCATCAGAGACAAAACACATTGTCCAAGTTAATTATGTACATTGGTTTTGCAAATGACTTTTTGCTTTACAGTTATTTGAATGCCAGATAATTCTCAAAATGCAGGATAGTTACTCACTGTGTTTCATAATGATGAACAAAAAAAAGTTAAAATCCAACAGGCTCATTGGCCAAAACCCTGCACCTAAGTCCCACTTATCAGCAATTGTTTGGGATCTTTGTTAGGTTTTTTGATTTATTGTTTTGCTTGTGATATTTGTTGGACCTTATCTCATAATTGAATGTCCAGTTTGATCTAATTTTTGTAATCTATCTCCTACCCATTGGCCAAAAAACTAATTTAATTTGCAAGGATATGCAACAAAAAACAGGCTGTTGTTGTCTCATTATTGACGTCAAAACTTGAGAAACAATCTCTATGTTCAGAAACAACCCAAATTCGGATCCAATTAGTGAAATTATTGATACGCTAAGTGACTCATGGATTCTATAAATAAAGTTTACTCAAAAGGTCAAATGGGTCGATCTATTTGCACAAGAAAAATACACTTGTGTTGTGTTAACTTATAAAGAGAGAGAGAGAGAGAGAGAGAGAGAGACCTGGAAGAGGTGGACGACGCGATCTTCATCTGGGTCGAGTTCATCGGCATTGGCGGAGTGAGAAGATGAGTGATGTGAGGTTTGATGTAGTTGGAGATAAGAAGCCAACAAAGAGGTAGTGAAGACTAGTGTTTTACGTCTCGTCAGAAGCCTCTTATTATTATTACTATTATCTGAAGAAGAAGAAGAAGAAGAGATGTGAAGTGGGACTGGGGTGGAGATACATTGCCCACAACTCAAAACCACCACCATAACGATTCTCTGTTATTGTCTCAAAATTTCTGATAAAAAAAACAATGTAAATATCTGATGATAAAATTGTTTTTATATTTTCATTTATCGTTCTTGTGGATAGACCTGGTCCACCCATTACACGCCTCGGCTTTGGGTTCTAGCAATTTTTTTTTTTTTTTTTGGGATAAAAAATTACATTTATAAAGAAAATATTAAATTTTTTTTAAAAAAAGGTGATGTGGTATCGTTTTTATTTTAAATAAATTAATTTTTAATAATATTTTATTTTGAATAAATGAGTTCTTACTAGATTAAAAGAAAAATTATATAAAACACTTATTAGACCAACAATATTGTATATAACGGAATATTAGGCAAATATATAAATAAAATTAGTATTACTGAGATGAGAATGATAAGATAGATGTGTAGCAAGATTAGAAAAGACAGAATTAGAAATAAGTGTATTCGTAAATGAGTAGGAATAATACTGATAGAAGATAAGTTGAGAAAAAATAAATTGAGATGGTTTGACTATATATAACGAAAACTAACAAAGACAGTACAGTGACTGTAGATAGAAGTGTTAGTTGAAGGGATACATCTAGATTGACATGGGTTACTGTAGTAAATAGAAATATGAATCTCCTTAACTACCTAAATGGTTGTTGATAGAGTCGAGTGAAAAACAAAGATTCATGTAGCTGATCCCATTTGATGAGACTTAAATCTTGGTTTAATTTTGTTTAGTTTTGTTTTGAAGTGAAAAGTCACAATGAACTATATTATTATGTATGAAAATTATGTATAAATTTTTTTGTTTGTATGGTATCACTCAAAATATTACAAAATAGTGGGAACTTAAAGAAAAAAAAATAAACGAAAAAATTTGAGATTTTCAAAAAGTTTTGATAGTTTGATACAATAATGTGATAGGATAATTATTATATAAAGTACAGCTCTCTTGTCATATTAATGTGAATAAATTTAAAGATTTAAAATTATGAATCTCTAATTTTTTTCTCCCTTATATAGAAATATAAAATTTATGGCAAAAATATACTAAGGTCATATTTGTTTAGACGATCTAGTTAAAGGGAGATTGGGATACAGTAGTAGACGATTAGTCCTTGGTTGGAATATTTAGCTAAAAATGATATGCATTTTATGTTTATTTTGTTATAGGGTTTAAATGTGTGAAAATAATTATTTTAGTCAATCTCATGTTTGAGAAATTATGAAAAAATGAAAGGAAAATTCTATTTGCACACCATACAAATTCTCACTATATACCACAAATGGTATTCAGATATAAACTTTTGGACAAGGGTCTGGCTTTGGTCCAGTTCACCATCGGACTGGACCGTGCTGTTGGGCCCGTGGGGGCTCACTATGGGTCTCGTTTTGAAAATCTGAACCGTTCAATGTGTAAAACTCGTTAAGTATTATATGTTTATAAAAAATCACGTTGATCGAATATTGATAGTGATGTGATCTAATCAGTTTTGTATAAAAAAAAATGGACGGTGAATAAATTAACGGTTGACAAAAAATTGATTTGATCACATAGCTATCAATATCTGATCAACATGATTTTTTACAAGCATATAGTACTCGATGAGTTCTAACCATTAAACGGTTCAGATTTTCAAAATGGGACCTGTGGTGGACCCCCACGGGCCCAACAGCACGGTCCAGTCCAATGGTAGACTGGACCAAAGCCAGACCCTTTGGACAAATATCAAATGTTCGGATTTAAAGTGATAAACAAAAATAAATTATTCAAATATACAATATTATGTTCAATTATTTATATCTGAACAATTGCTTTATGTTTATACATCTATATCTGAACATTTGATTTTTGTTTGAAAATTTATATTCAAACACGGTTTGTGGTGACATTCAAAAATAATAATAAATTGTGTATTGAGAATCAGTATAGTGTCATTTTGAATTGTTTACCATGGCAATAGTTAAATTTAGAGTATACTTTATTTTGTTTTATTAAGATCACTTTTAATCTTATTTAAACATGACATTATAGTATACTTCTATTCATAATTTTACTATTATAAATATATATATATATATATAAGAGTAGAGAAAGGTATTATATATTATGAGATTAATTTATATATGTTTGAAAAAAATAAAAATGAAGAAAATATAGATTACATAGGTGCCGTTTAGTAACACTTACGTTTTCAGTTTTCTGTTTATATTTACAAAAATTTTAAAAACTCAAATAAAAACTTGTTTGGTAAAATTTTTAATTTATAAATCCGTAGTCTCAGTTTATAAATTTGGCCAAAAAATGAAAACACAAAAAATGTGTTTCCATTTTGAGTTTTCAATATTTTTTTTTTACCACACAACACTAGCCACCACCTGCCACCATTTTCCACCACCGTCTTTGCCACCACCACCCACCCCCACCACCACCTGCCACCACCACTCACCACCCCCCTGCCGCCACCACCCACCACTCGCCACCACCACCCACCTACCACCCACTCGCCGCCACCACCACCACCACCACCACCACCCACCACCCGCCACCTACTTGCCACTACCACTCAACACCTACCTGCCACCACCCACCACCTCCACTACCACCACTTCCCACTCGCTACCACCTACCACCCGCCACCGTCACCCTCCCACCCACCACTACCACCACCTCCACCCACCACCTACCTCCACCACCCACCACCACCTGCCAAGACCACCCGCCATCCGCCACCCACTGCCAAAGACCACCCGCCATCCGCCACCATCACCGTCACCCACCCATCCACCACCGTCATCGTCACCCACCCACCCACCACCCACTACCACCCGACATCCATCACCCACCTGCTACCACCACCTGCCACCACCACTGCTACCACCACCCACCACCCCCCACTGTCACCCACTCACCCGCCATATACTCGCCACCACCTACCACCTGCCACCGTCACCCATCCACCAGCCACCTACTCGCCACCACCACCTGCCATCCGCCACCCACCTACCACCACCACCCACCACCCATCACCACCCACTCGCTACCACTAACCACCCGCCACCGTCACCCACCCACCCACCACTACCACCCACCCGCCACCACCCACCGTCATCACTTTCTACTACCGTCTTCCGCCGCCACTTGGCACCACTTGCCATTTCTCACTCTTTTTTATATTTTTAAATTTTTTTAAACATTTTGTCAATTATCAAACACGTTTGTAATTTATGTTTTTCTAAAAATAAACAAAAACCAGTTTATAAAATTTTTGTAAATATAAACTGAAAACGTAAACGTTACCAAACACACACATATTGTTTTTCTTTTGAACATTAGAACTATATTTTCTTTTATTATTTTATTAATACTAAAAAAAAAGGCTATTATATATTACAAGATTAATTTATACATGCTTAAAAAAATGCAACATATTTAAAACAATGTTTAAAAAACATAAAAGAAAGAAATGGTATATACTTGAGGGTCAATTTTGTTATTTAATTAGCTAATCTGGTGATTAGTTCAATCCACCCATTTCTATCTCACATAAAATTCAGTATGTTACAATAACACAACTAAATCGGCTTGATTTGATTGACCGTCGGTTCAACTAATAGATTTACCGATTCTTTAAATATAACAATCTTTTGTTCTGAACTGTTCAAGAGGATTAACCGAATCAGAATCTAGATTGGTTAACAATTCAACTGGTTTAATTGATTAGTCTAGTCCCATTTTTAAAACCTTGGCTACACTTACATCTCACCACAAGGAAAATCATTTCAATTTAACAAAATTGAATATATGATCATTATGACATCATTTACTGTGCCCAAAAGTCTATCCCTTGGGTCCCAGGTTGGCTTGGGAATTGATTCAAGTAAATTGAGATGACCGATTGTACAGAAAATTAACTGACGGATGCCTAAATTAAAATGCATAAGAAAACTTGTGAAATTAATTATAATTAATTAAATTTAATTAGGGCTCAATTACATAAATTAAAATTTTAAATTTTTCTTGTTCATTACAACCTCTAAGTCATCGCTCGCCTATAGGATTCACCCTTCAATCACCAGTTTTGGAAAGAGATTTTTGGAGATAACAACTGTTGCCCAAACATTTGCAATAATCCTAATTTTGAAATTTCTCTATACTCTAGAAATCCTGAGTGTTTAGAGCCCATAAAGTGAGTTTTGAGAGTCCAACATAAAAACATTAGACCACTTTATGTTGTGTTTGGTTGATAGATTTGGGAAGGAATTTAGAAAGAAAAAGAGAAAAGGTGTGTGAAACTAGGTGAAATGTAAGTATATTTTATTCACATTTCACATAATTTTTCTTTTTCTCTTTTCAAATCCCTCTTCAAATCCTCCAACTAAACACAGCGTTAAGGTGAGGTCAAGGTAAGTTTCCAATGACCAACAATGGAAGACAGGAAGAGAACATAATTTGTGTTGTTGTGAAACAAAAAGTCTCTAAGTAAAGCTTATAAGGTTCCCTCTCTAATGATCCGAGGGCTCTAATTCACTCATAAACAAGACAAATGGATATGATACACAAATTCATATTTTTATATAATTTCAGTTATACACAAGTTATATAAATATAATGATGTTTAACACAATTAGAGAGAGGCCTTACCAAAAGAAGAAAGAAAATACTAGTTGTAAGGCTTTTTAATTTTTTATAAAATTTTTTATAAAAAAATAGAGATATGGTATGATAACTTGCAACAAATAAACAAATAAGTTGCTTATTCAGATTGTTGCCGAATCACCTAGAAGTAAAAGAGGAAAAGCACATGGCTGTTGAGAGATGTGTGAAAAATCGGCCCATCACTGGTGATGGGTGTGGCGAAATTACTAAAATGTTTCTCAATTCAAAATTTTAAAACATTCTCCAATTTTTTTACTAAAATAAAGCAGTTCAAAGGGGTTGTGTACTTAATTTAATGAATTCTCATATAATAATTTAATATTCAAATGCAATAAAATAAAGATAATTTACAAACACAACCTTAAGGTTTATTTTCTTTCTTTCTTTCTTTTTTTCTTTTTTTTTAATACAAATTTTGCTTTAGAAAATACATTCACCCCCTTCAAGTTTCAAATCACATGACAAATTTCCCTTAGGTTAGTCAACTGTTAGGTCAACTAATTGATTTCGGTAATGTTAGTAATTTTATTTATTAAAATACCTACTTAACCCTTAATACTTTTTTATTTGCACGCACACACAGAGACAAAGGATAAAAAAGAAAAAGAAGAAGAAGTAGAAGAAAAGAAAAGAAAAGGAAACAAGAATGGAAAAAATAGAGGAAAGGAAAGTAATGAGCCATCGATGGAAGTGTGAAGAAATGGATAGGTAATGAGGCAGTGGTGGAGGGGTGAGACAGGGATGTAGAGAGTTGGTGAATGTAATGGTTGTCATGGTGTGAGGGTGGAAAAGGGGAGATGGCTTGCCACTGTGTTGGTTCTAGTGAGAAAAAATTAAAAACATATGAAGAAAAAATGAAAGGAAATATAACAATAAGAGAATGACGAAGAAGATGAGGTTGGTAGAGTCATTTTCTATAGATATTGGAACGTAATTAAGTAATTTGATCTTTAATGGTGACACTGTTAAAAGCCACACTCTGACAATGGGATATTCATAATTTCTCAAATTAGAGAGGAAAATTTGTATTTTAGACAAACCTCAAAAAGTGTTTTTTTTTTTAGTTTACCCATAAAGTTATATAGAAAATTATCTACTCTATTAAGAGAGTCCATCTCTTGAGTCTCCAACTAAAACGAAAAGTCGTTTGTATGTACCGATGAAATTAAATTGTGTAAGAAAATAAATTAATTAGGGCTCTAATTTTAATTAAATAAACATTTATGGATCTCAAGATTAATTAGATAAGTTATCTAGGCCTTTACTATAATAATTAAAACTTTAAATTTACCTAGTCATTACACTGCATTCCCTCTGTTTGTTGTTGTCATGCTTGTTAAGTTTCTTTCTTATCCAGACGATATTGTATGTATGGTTCATTTAGAGGAATTCCAGGTGAGATCATTTATGTCCCTTGAACACCTTGTTTTGGTTGGAAGCATTTGGGTGTCCCCCGGTGTTTACACCACTCTCTTTCAGTTAGAGATATTTGGACGCGTCTCGATGTTCTCGTCGCTTTTTCTCCTCTTACATGCGATTCGTTAGGACGTCTTCAGTTAGAAACATTTGGGCGTGTCCCGGTGTTCTCGTCGCCTTTTCTCCTCTCGCTTGCGACGTGTTAGGACGTTTTCGGTTAGAGACATTTGGGCACGTCTCGGTGTTCTCGTCCCCTTTTCTTCTCTTGTATGTGACACGTTAGGACGTTTTCGGTTAGAGACATTTGGGCGTGTCCCGGTGTTCTCGTCGCCTTTTCTACTCTCGCCTGCAATGCGCTAGGACGTCTTCTGTTAGAGACATTTGGGCGTGTCCTAGTGTTCTCGTTGCCTTTTCTCCTCTGGTGTGCGACGCGTTAGGACGTTTTCGGTTACAAACATTTGGGTGCGTCCCGGTGTTCTCGTTGCCTTTTCTCCTCTCGCATGCGATGCATTAGAACGTCTTCTGTTAGAAATATTTGGGCGCATCCCGGTGTTCTCGTCGTCTTTTCTTCTCTCGCGTACGACGCGTTAGGACATTTTCGGTTAGAGACATTTGGGCGCGTCCCGATGTTCTCGTTGCCTTTTCTCTTCTTACGTGCGACGCGTTAGGACATTTTCGATTAGAGACATTTGGGCACGTCCCGGTGTTCTCGTCACCTTTTCTCCTCTCGCGTGCGACGCGTTAGGACATTTTCGATTAGAGACATTTGGGCACACCTTGATGTTCTCGTCGCCTTTTCTCCTATTGTGTGCGACGCGTTAGGACGTTTTCGGTTACAGACATTTGGGTGTGTCTCGGTGTTCTCGTTGCCTTTTCTCTTCTCGTATGCGATGCGTTAGGACGTCTTCTGTTAGAGACATTTGGGCGCGTCCTAGTGTTCTCATTTCCTTTTCTCCTCTCGTGTGCGACGCGTTAGGACATTTTTGATTAGAGACATTTGGGCGCGTCCTGGTGTTCTCGTTGCCTTTTCTCCTCTCGTATGTGATGCGTTAGGATGCCTTCTGTTAGAGACATTTGGGCGCGTCCCGGTGTTCTCGCTGCCTTTTCTCCTCTCACGTGCGATACGTTAGGACGTCTTCTGTTAAAGACATTTGGGCGCGTCTCGGTGTTCTTATCGCCTTTTCTCCTTTCGCATGCGACGCGTTAGGACATTTTCGGTTAGAGACATTTGGGTGTGTCCTGGTGTTCTCGTCGCCTTTTCTCCTCTCATGTGCAACGCGTTAGGACGTTTTCGTTTAGAAACATTTGGGCGTGTCCCGGTGTTTACACCATCCTTTCTTTCCTTTCGCGTGCAATGCATTGGAATCTTGTTTGACACCTCAGGTGTGCCCGACGTTTGTGTTGTTCTTTGCCTTTCTTGCATGATGCACAGTTAAGATTGCATAATTGTCTTATATCCTTTCTGCATGAAATGTAGTTTAGTTCATGTTTACTTACTTTTGTTCATGTTTAACTTTGTTGTACTGTGTTTCGGTTTGTTCAAATGTAGCATTTCTTTGCATAACACTTGCATTTAAATGTTTCATTGCAGCCTCATTGCATGATCATAAATTATATTCTCGCATCATGCATATCATTTGCATCTTGCCCTAGAACTACGCTGGTTTGATTCCTTGCAAGGGGATACGTAGGCAGCCTATGGGCGTAACCGTTCTTTGTTTTGCTTGATTGTTTGTCCAAGTCTTCGGCCTTGTCAAAAATGGGTTGTCTCTGGGCTTTGACATTCACTCCCGTCATTTCATGACTTTCGAGTTCTGTTAAAGAAGGGCAACTGTAGACACCTCATTTTTGACCGTCCTCAAGACTTAGAGGTCATCGTTTGAACACTCGATGATTTTGTATGCTCGTGTTTGTTTTGAGTGCCTGAAGTTCTTGGCCGAGCGCCTTGTCTTTGGAACCTTTGAACCTTATCTACTTCTTGCTTAGTTGTGGACCAAGAGCTTGTTATTTCAAGTTTGAAGGAGAAGGTGGCCTGTCGGCCAGCCCCACAGCCTATCGGCCATGACTTGTGCCTGTCGGCCATAAGTGGTGGCCGGTCGGCTATGTTGGTGGTCGGATGGCCACATTGGTGGCCGGTCAGCTACCAGTGGTGGCCGACGGCCATTTTTCTCTTTTTTTAGAAATTTGTTTGCCAGCTGTGCCAATTGTTACTCACTGAACTGCATCTTCATACACGTGTATGGTAGGATGTATTGAAGCTCAAACCTTGATTTTCTATATATAGAGGGTGTCCTCCCCCATTTTTTAGGGTTAGAAAGTTTGGATAAAAAATCTCTCTTTTTAGACTTCTCTCTTTCTCTTGTTATTTTGCACACACTTGCTTGGTTTCTCTACACTTTTGCACATCAACCCTTAACCAAACACTCTCACCTTTGAGATGAGGTCCCTTCGAGCTTTGTTTGAGCCTTGAAAGGGGATTTCAGCTTGAGTTTGTGGCTGAATTGCATTTTGCTTCAAAGGTATTGCACTTACCTCACTTAAGCTCAATTTCCATACTTGTTTTGCCATCTTTTTACACTATTTTTGAGCTGGTTTTGAACTCCAAAAAACCTTGTTTTTATGGTTTAAAAATGGTGGTTTAAGGCCTTTTGGAGTTAGGTGGTGGTCTACCCTTCTTGTCTCTTTGCTTGTTAAGATTTTTGTGCTATCTTCTATCACCTTTAAATCAAACTTTTTGGGCCTTTTAACCACTAAAATTCAGAGTTATTTCAGTGGCAAAAATCTTCTCTTGAAGTCCAAAATTGGAGGGGATGGCCTTCTTTCCTTGTTGTCTTGCTTGCATGCCTAGTTGTCTATCATGTTAGCATGTTTTTCTAGTATTTTGTAGCTTAATCTCAGCATGTTTTTGCCACTGTTTTGACCTGTTTTGGCTCTATTTTGGGCTGGTGAGGTTCTTTGAGCTCTGTATGGTGTGGTTGTAGTGCAATTTCCTTCACTAGTTTGTTGTTTCAATGCCTTGATCATCTTGCTTTTGAGTTAATGGCATGATTTAGTGTTGTTTTGCACTCCATTCTAGCACTTAACATCTTTGCAACCTCCCTCTATTCTTCACTTTTCATTTGTTTTGAAAGTGGCTTTGAACCCCTTGTTGGCTTAAGTGTGAAATTGAGACATTCATGCTTAATGGTTTAATTCCTTCGGGAGTTCATTATCAACGACATGAGGTCTCTTTCATGCTCAAGGCACTTGTGATTTAAGCCCTCTTTCCATTAGAAGACACTCACTTTTGGACTAATCAATTAAAGAATGGATTGATAATCTAAAATGAGTAAACAAAAATGAACAAGTAAAAGAGGCAAGATAAGCATCTTCGTGTTGCATTGCATGTGTTCGGATTGGACGTTAATTCGAACACGAGGAAAATGGGATGTTTCATACTCAAAGTGATGAAGCGTGCCACTTTCGTTGGTCACCATCACCCTTGATCATGCATGATAGGGTAGTGATCTTGTTGAGTCTTGTTTTGCACTCATTAAGCTTGTACAAGCTTGGTTCCTTAGCCATCATGCATAGAAAATGCTTGGTTGATGGTTTGAGGGCTAAGAGTTGCACACCTTTGAGCTTGTGTGATGATAAGGAGGGTGGCAGTACCTACACTCCTTTGAGAATACACTGCTTTGCCTCTGTTTACTCTCTGTTGCAGCAAAAAAGAAAGTTTAGGAAAGGGGTGGCCGATCGGCCACCAGTAGCAGCCGATGGCCACCAGTGGTAGCCGACCGGCCATCAATGAAAGATTGCACAAGTGTGCTCCTGAGTTGGAGCAGAGGTGTTTTGGAAGTTGGTAGAATCTTCGGTGTTCAAAAATGTGCAAACAGAGGCTGCAATGGCAAGGCGGTGGATTTTTGGGAGGAAACCAACCAAGCATGCATGTGTCCCTCGCCTTCGAGGCCATTTAATTGCTTTAGTTAGCTTTGAATAGCTATTTAATTCAAGTGTTGTACTTAATTAGTTAGTGTAACTAATTCTTCAATTTCGTTTTGTAATATTTAATTAACTTAGAATAAGTTAGTTAATTCGTTTCAATTATTATAATAATTAGCATAGCTAGTTAGCTTATTCATTCGGACCCTCCTTTGCGAGGGCATAATGTTATAATAAGTATGCGTGCATGTGTATGTTTTCCAACCCCATGTCTTTCTCCCTTTTACTTAATCGCTTTCGATGGTTAGATTAGGGATCATATTTCGATTAGCATACCTTATGCTTGCATGTTTGCATCCATTCATTTGTCTTGCATGCACCGAGGCTCGGCGCATCATTCAAACTGCATTGCTATTTCAATATCTTCTTTGGATACATGTTTCAAAGCATGCTATCAAAATGTTGCAAATACCGTCATTAAGTAGCCAAGCCTATTTAATTGCATATTGTATGTGTTGCATTAGACATCTTGTATAGTTAGGATCATGTATCTTTCTAACTAGTTTTTTTTTTTTTATTTTGGCTTGGAGTACTCGGTGAGTTTTATGCTTTAGCATACTTACATGAGTGTGATTGCCATATTGCCATGATTTGCATGCTTGCCATGAGGCTATGTGCTTAAATGCTAAACTGCATGAAATGCCTGTCATGATCCAAACCCGCCCCTATAGGTTTAGGATCGTAACCGGCCAATAATCCTTGAATTACCGAAGGCCTTCTTGTATAATCAAAATAATCGGGGCTTGCGGAAGCAATAAACAAAACACCAATAGTCCAACGAGCTGTGCATCTATATGAACAAATAATCACATGCAAAAGCATTAATTTACCCACTTATATTACATAACATATAACACAATATCTTATACAAAAACAGATGTACGGGTCAAAAATGTATAACATAACCAAAAGCTTGCTAACGGCCTTCCAGGCCTAGCTCCAACTCGGAGGCACCCAAAACACTTGGTAGGCTTCAAACAGTGGCTCGGTAAAAACCCTCCTACACTTGCCCTCCAGAACGCTCACCTATAAATATATATATAAAAACAGTGAACTAAAGCCCAGTGAATAACAACTGTGTAAAGGGGTTAAGAATGAATGTCCTTTCAGTAATTAAAACAGTCATTTGCATCAGTAGATCGGTTATTCAATCAGTGGCTCATATTTCATGCCATAACAGTCATTTAGAAGTCATAGCAGTCATACGTGGAATATCCAATAGCGTAACAAGATAAGAGGGTCTTAACAGATCGAATACCGATTGATGGCCATCGAATCAAGAAATGAGTAGTTCCAAACATTGGATCTGACAGAGATCTCTGTAATAGTAGCAGTAACAATAACAGTAACAGTCAATTGCTATGGATGCCATGAGTACAGTTCATAAAATAGGACAAACATTCATTCAGTAAACAATATCATTTTAGAAAGCAGTACAGTTAATCACTCAGAAAATAATTATAATTTAACATAACTTTACAACATTGTTACTCACAGAGAGCTTCTAGAAACGGTTGGTCAGCCCTTGAGTCTTGACCTACAAACATAAATGTACATGGCACAAAACATGTCTCATTATTACTCATTCATGTGGTCATACATAGCTTAGCTTTCTTACTTTAAATTCCTATTCATTCCATGTCACATAGCTTATTCATATAGCACCACTTATTCGGATTCGACACATAATTTCTAATTCACTTACTTATGTTGTTTCTTAGCTTATTAATCTTTAACGGCTCATATATCATGCCTAAGAATGCCCATAAAGAGATGGGAGTGAAGATATGTACTTAAAACATCTTTTGAAAACATGTTGAAAATAAGTTGGTGGCTAGAGCCAGCTTTTCTTGGCTAGAGCCAGCAGAAGGCAAAAACAGAGCTCGCTCGAGCCAGAACTCCTTCGCTTGATCCAGCTTCTGCAGAGTTCAAAATTCTGAGAGCTCGTAATGTTGGCTCGAGCCACCACTTCTTCGCTCGAGCCAACTGTAAATTTCTGGGCATCAAGCTTAACAAAAATGGCTTCCAAACAACTTCCAAAACTTGGGGTCTTGCATGATTTGATCAAACACATAAAATAGCTTTAGACAACTTCAATACAAGACCCTTAAAACATCTTTTATTCAAAAACTCATCAATTCTTGAAAGGTTTGAACCAAAACTTCTTCATGCAATATTTTTCAACTCTTCCATGGTTTTTCATAACATGCAAATGGTGATCAACAAACTCATGAATTCTGAAACCATGGACATGATTAAAGCTCACATGCATGCAAGGACTTTAAAACTCGAACTCAAAATGATAAAATCAAAGATGATCTACCATGAATACACATGAAAGTAATCTACATGTTCAAAGACCCATTTCTTGCACTCTCATGAAAGTAGCTTAAAGCTTGATAAAATCATGATGCATGGAGGAATAGCTATAGAAATTAGACATAGAATCCTTACCCAAGGCTTTAATTTCAGAAATGTGAGATGGATTTCCTAGTTTTCTTATTCTTCTTCAAACTTGTGAGCTCTCTCTCACTAAAGCAAAACTCTCTCTCTTAAGCTTGAACTCTCAACTTAATGAAGTATAATGAGCCAAAGAATGTTGCCTACATTCTCTCATATCTCATCAGAAGCTACACAACACACACTTTCACATTTGAATACACAACACGTGCACACACATGCATTATTCCAACACACCCAAAAGAGTTTTAATCCTCTATATTCAACACCACAAAGTGTCTTAGCACATCATACACTTAATCACATCTTGGATCATTAATAGGATTATATTAGGTACCAATCATGCATCACTTAAATCAAACACAAGTAACCTTAATTAGTCAAGGTTAGCACAAAATTCAATTACTCAAAAATAGTTCCAATTTAGGCTTAATTTAATCACATGCAATTTTACTAAACTGAATCAGTTTTTAACAAAACTTCTCAGATGGCTTCCAAAAATTCTAATTAGTCAATCCATGTGCTCAATTCGGTTTCTGAAAGCATTTAGGCTAACAATTTCATATTTAAAGTAGAAATCACGACAAATAATTTTCAAATCAGATAGATATGCACAAATGACTACAAAGCACATATCACAATTAATAATAACACATAATTCCATTCTAAACACTTAGTTAACATTCTTAATTATGAATTAGTAGCTAATTACGGACCGGGGTTGTTACAATGCCTATGGATGAAGGCTTGGTTGTTTGAATTGGAATGATTCAACAAATGTAAGTTTTAAGCCCACTTTGTTATGACAAATCATGTTTTAAGCCCACTTGAGGTGGCAAATCCGCATCTTTTAAGTGTACTTGAGGGTGGCAAATTCAAACCCTTTTTCGCAAACAAACATGAGTTAAGTTGTTCAAATTCTTGCAATTTAGTCTATACTTGCTTGTGAGCATCACATAGTAAAGTTAGATTAATAAATCAAAATACGAACACATAATGTTTATAAAAGAACATATCATGATTAGTAGAGGCCAATTTTTGATCGGGCGAGTGGGGGTGCTCATTTCAGGACCTTCCCCTCTTGTACCTAAGTTCCCGAGCCGAGGCAACTTTGGTGATGACGGACACGTGGTCATTGGCACGAGTCGTGGGTTTCCTAAATTTTTCCAAAAATAAAATATTTAGGTGGCGACTCTATATTTGGCAAAGCAGTCCAATTTTGGCATTATTTGATTGAAAATCGATTTTCCAAAACGATTTGCCGAATTTAGACTCTTTGGTGATTATCAGTTTCACATTGCGCTTGTGACCCATCTATGGTAGAACCAGTGATGGATTGGAAGTAGCCAAAGACAATGTTCGAAATCTGCAGTTTCTTAGGATTGGTTGGCTACTACAGAAGGTTCATTCAAGATTTCTCTAAACTAGCCAACCTAATGACTCGTTTGATGCAGAAATGAGTAAAGTACGAATGGGATGAAGCTAGTGAGAAATCCTTTAAAGAGTAGAAGATGAGACTAACTAGTGCACTGATATTGATTATTCCAGAACAAGACGTTGGATACATGGTGTATTGTGATGCATCCAAAGAAGGATTGGGCTGTGTATTGATGTAGAATGGAAAGGTGGTTGCTTATGGTTCTAGGCAGCTAGAGTCGCATGAGCAAAACTATCCAACTCATGATCTTGAATTAGCCACCGTAGTTTTTGCACTGAAGCAGTGGTGACATTATTTGTATGGTGAGCAGTTCGAGATTTTTATGGATCATAAGAGTCTTAAGTATCTCTTCATGCAAAAATATTTGAATATGAGCCAAAGTCGTTGGATAAAATATCTGAAGGATTACCAGTTTACCCTCTCGTATCACCCAGGTAAAGCCAATATAGTGGCAGACACTTTGAGTCGAAAGAGTAAGGGGATGATTGCCCTTTTGGCATTAAAGGAGTGGGATATGGTTGGAACACTTAGCGAATTCAAGATGCAGTTGAGAATAGAGGATGAGAAGGCTTTCTTCGAAGCACAAAATGCAATGCCTAAATTAGTTAGTGAAATTGTGGAAGCGCAAAGACTTGATCAGGAAGTAGCTTTTGTCAAAGCACGATTAGAGTCTGGGGAGCTTATGCCAGAATGGAAGTTCTATCCAAATAGAAGTCTAAGGTACCATGGTAGACTTTTTGTGCCAAGTAATGAGGCACTTAGAGAGAATGTCCTTAAAGAATTTCATCACTCGGTTTTTACAGTACATTCGGGTGGAACTAAGATTTACCAAGATTTAAAAAGGCAATATTGGTGGAATGAGATGAAAAATGACGTGGCTAAATTCGTAGCTAGATGTCTTACATGTTAGCAAGTAAAGACAAAACACTAGAGACCAGAGAGAGATACTTCAACCTCTACCTATAGCGGAGTGGAAATGAAAACACATAACAATGGACTTCGTGATAGGGTTACCTAGATCTCTCAAGGGACGTGACGCCGTATGGGTTATCGTGGATTGATTAACAAAGACTGCTCATTTCTTGCTATATAAGGTCACTGATACATTAGAGACATTAAGTCGTCTCTACATTCAAGAGATAGTTTGATTACACGGGGTTCTGGTGTCTATTGTGCCAGATCGCAACTTGCGTTTCACTTCTTAATTTTGGGGAAGTTTGCAAAAAGCATTGGGTACTGAGTTATGCTTTAGTACTACTTTCTATCCACAAACGAACGACCAATCGGAACATACTATTCAGACACTAGAGGATATGCTAAGAGCTTGCGTGATGGATTTCACAGGAAGTTGGGAACAACATATATCGTTAGTGGAATTTGCATACAACAACAGTTTTCAAGCTAGCATTGGTATAGCCCTCCATTCAAAGCACTATATGGCCGGCCTTGCAAATCAGCAATTTGCTAGACTGGAGTGGGGGAAAGTAGTCTTGTGGGCCCTAAAGTTGTCTACGAGACAACAGGGAAAGTTAAGCTTTTTTGACAAAGACTGAAGGTAGCTCAAGACCATTAAAAAAGTTATGCAGACAGATGAAGAAGGCCTTTAACATTTGCAGTAGGTGATTGTGTTTTCTTAAAAGTGCAACCACGTCGGGGAATCATACGCTTTGGAAAGAAAAGGAAGCTATCACCTCGATATATTGGACCTTTCAAAGTGATATAGAGAGTTGGAGAAGTTGCTTGTAGATTAGCCTTACCCCTGTAACTATCTGGGTTACACAATGTCTTCTACATATCTATGCTACAGAAGTATCAAGTGCACCCGACTTATGTTATAAATTGGAGAGACATTAGACTTGATGAGGATGCCACTTTTGAGAAAGGACCAGTAGTAATTCAGGACAGAGGAGAAAAGAATTTAAGGGGAAAAATAATTCAATTGGTCAAGGTACTTTGGTGTCATCAAAGAATTGAGGAGTCTACTTGGGAGTGCGAGGACATGATGCGAGTAAATTATCCATAACTTTTTGAAATGTAGTACAGTAGGAATTTCGGGATGAAATTTGATAAGAGGGATAGATTGGGAAACCCCATATTTATTTATTTTTATTTTTATTTATTATTTTTAATGATAAATGAGAGTGGTTTTGGTATTTTAATTTTATTAGATAGTATTTTAGTGGTGTAATATTTTAGATAAAGACCAATTACTCTCTAGCAATATTGTATTTTTCACTATCCTTTTTCTTTTAAATAATAATAATAATAATAATAATAATAATAATAATAATAATAATAATAATAAAGAAATCTAATGGTGGAAGACACTAACTCACCCCTTACCACCCCATCATCATTAAAACCAATACATATAATCAACTTATCTCCACAATCACCTACGATATTCCCTTCATTTCCAACTCATCAATCATACTTAGCCTTTCATCTTTCACTTCTTTTGATGCCAATCCACTATCATCCATGTTATTCCTTCACCTCCATCATAATTACCCACCATCTCCCATATTATTCTCTTCATTTCCAACACATCAATCATGAGTACTCTCTTCATCTTCTCTTTATGTATATACTAATTTAGTTGAGAAAGAATTCACATATTTCATTTTCCTTCCACATTTTACTTCTTTATCTTCACAAAAAATTTCAGAGTTAGAATTAGGGAAGAGTTAACTATTTTATCAAAGGAAGGAGTTTCCATACTTAGCTAAGTTTAGTGCAAGTCTTAAGGTAGGATCTACAAAAATCACCATTGTAGCTCGACTTTTTTTTTGTGCCCCCCTTTCAAAAGGTTTGAAAGAAAGCCCTATAGTTCGGACTCCCGCGGTTCTGAATCTAATCTCACAAGTGCAATGTGAAATTGATAAACACCAAAGAGTCCAAATTCGGCAAATCTTTTAGAAAATCAATTTTGGGATCAAAATGCCAAAATTGGATTGCTTTGCCAGATACAGAATCGCCACCTAAATATTTATTTTGGAAAAATTTAGGAAACCCATGACTCGTGCCAAAGGCCACGTGTCCATCATGACTTTAGTTGCCTTGGCTCGAGAACTTAGATACGAGAGGGCAAGGTCATGAATTGAGTACCCCCGCTCACCCGATCAAAGATCGGCCTCTACTAATCATGATATGATTTTTATGTACATTATGTGCTCTTGTTCTAGTTATTAGGCTAGCATTATTATGTGATGCGCACAAGCAAGTATAGACTAGTTTGCCTGAATTGGAACAACTCAATTTCATGTTTGTTTTTGCGAAAAGGGTTTAATTTTTCCAGCTCAAGTGGGCTTAAAGCTTGCGAATTTGCCACTCAACAAAGTGGGCTTAAAACTATGAATTTTCCACTAGACATGGTGGGCTTAAACATACATTCGTTGAATTATTTCAATTCAAGCAACAAGCCTTCATTCACAGGCATTCAAGCAGTTTAACAAGTAAGCATTTAGCCTCATGGCAAGCATGCTAGTCATGGCAATCACTTACACCCATGCAAGTGTGCTAAAGCAGTAAAAACTTACCTAGTACTCCAAGCTAAGATAAACAAAAAGAGTTAGAAAATGCATGATTCCTAACTATGACAAATGTCTAATGGAACACGTGCAATATGCAATTAAATAGGCTCGACTACTAATATGGCATATGATTCAATTAAATAACATGCGGTTAAACACGTAATTCAAAGAATGTATTGAAATGGCAGTGTAGTTTGAATGATGCGCCGAGCCTCAGTCCATGCAATACAAGATGAATGGATGCAAGCATGAGGTATGCTAATTGAAACATGTCCCTAATCTAATCGTTAAAAGCGATTAAATAAAATGGAGAAAGACGTGGGGTTGGAAGACATACACATTATTACATTTTGCCCTCACGAAGGAGAGTCCGAATGAATTAAGCTAACTAGCTAACTAAGCTATGCTACTTTAAACTAATTAGGCTAATTATTACAAACCAAAATAAATAACTAGCTAAAATAATTAACTAATTATTACAACAACAAATGAACTAATTAGTTAACTAACTAATTAAATAATTACAAAACAATTGTAACTAATAATTAAATTAAGTAACTAAACTAAGCTGATTGGCTACTCTGCCTCAGGAAATGAAAGATGTGTATGCACATGCTTGGTTTCCACCCGGAAAGACCTCTGCTTCGCTCTCGAAAGCCTCTGTTCGCACAATTGAACACTTCCAGAACAATTTTGCTGCACTTTACCAACACTCTATTGAGATTTGCATCAATGGCCAGCCGGCCACTGGTAAAGACTGCCGGCCACCTGTTGGCCATGAAAGTGCCCTGTTGGCCATCAGTGGTTCTCTGCCGGCCACCTTCTGGCCATGGATAGTGGCCTGCCGGCCATTGATGCACTGGTCCATCTTCCTGCAACAAAGGACAAACAAAGCAAAAAGAGGGTATTCTTACAGATTGTTTTCACAACTCACCCCTCATTTTCATGAACAAATCTAAGAGAAGGTGAACTTAAGCCACAAACCACTAACTCAAGCAATTTTATTGCGTGCTAGCTTGTGATTCAAGATGTGCAATTTCAATAAATGCAAAATGAGACACAAACCTCTTCTCTTTCATGAAAAATCAAGGGTAAAAGTTGACCTTGGAGACTTGGATCATTTCATCACTATCAAGTATGAAATGGTCCCAAGTTCCATGTGTTCAATTAACGTCCGATTGAATACACCAAGTTATTATCTTGTTCATCTTTTAGTCTCTAGTTTTAGTTACCCATTTTACTTTACCAACCATTCTTTAATCCAATTAAGTCCAAAAAGTGAATTAAAGTCTTCTAATGGAGTAAAGTACCAAACCAAGAGTTAACTTAAGACATGAAAGAGATGTCATGCCGTTGATAATGAACCCTTAAAAGGGATTAAACCATTAAGCATGATAACCTCAATCTCATGCTTAAAAGAACAAGAGGCTTGAAAAAAATCTCAAAGAAAAACAAAAAACTAAGAAAGGAGGGAGGTTGTAGAGATTATTAGTGCTGGAAATAAGTGATAAAAGCCTAAAACAAATGCTACCAACTCAAATAAATGATGTTTAAGACCTAAAACACCAAGCTTATGAGGACAATTACACTACAAGCATGCAAAACAAGACTCAAATGCAACTAACACCTAAGAACAGTCCTAAAACAGGTCTAAAACAGTCCTAAAACATGCTGGAATTAGGCTAACAAAAGTTAGAATAATAGGCTAAAACATAGAGCATGCTAGGCTAGTAAACAAAACATAAGGAGGGGAGGCTGCCCCCTCTATTTCTGGACTTCAAAACATGTTTTTAGCCACTGAAATAACTCTGAAAAACAATGTTTAAAAGTTTAGAAAAAGATAGTAAAAGTGTGGGAAACACATCGGCAAAGGCCTCCCAAACAAGGTACAAAGAAGGGTGAACCACCCCTCAACCTTTATTGGCCTAAAACCACAAGTTTAAGCCCAAAAATACAAAGTTTATACAGCCCCAAAACAGCCCCAAAACAGCACAAAAATGTGCTGGAATGAAAGCTAAAACATGGAACAATTTATGCTAGTAAACAAGCCAAAGGTGGGGTGGCTAACCCCTTCATTTTTGGGACTTCAAAACCACTTTTTTAGCCTCTGGAAACCTCTAAAAATCAGTGGTAAAAAGCTCAAAAACAGTTGATGAAGAGATGGGAAATACAAGTGTAAAGACTTAGAGAACAAGGTTCAAAGTAGGGTAGTTAACCCCTTTACATTTAATAGCCTTAAATCACAAGTTTCAGCCCATGAGAATAGGTTTTAAAGAACTTAAAAACAACATGAAAATATGAAAAACAAGTGGTGTAAAGATGCTACAAAAGCAAGAGAAAGTATACCTCTTGAAGAAGAATGAACCTTTAAGGCACAAACCGCCAATTTCACACTCTCAAGTGCTTCAAGAGCTCAAAGTCAAGCTCAAATCATCTCAGCAAGAAGTCCTCTAGGTTAGGTTTGGGCATAGGCTATACAAGTTGCAAAAGAGAGAGAAGATTATAGAGAGAGAGGATTTATCGAAGCCAACCACTACACACTGAAGTCCTATATGGAGACAGTGGCTGCGGTCTCCAACTTGTCTCACCATCTACAAAATAGGACATGTGAGGTGCACTGGATCAACGCTCAACTCTCTCTGCTCTAACGCATGTACAAGGATGCGCAAGCAGAGATTTGCACGCTGAAGGCGGAGAACAAAGAGTTGAAATGGAAATCCACCGTCATGGCCCAATTTGGAGCATCTTCGTACTTTGCTTTTGATGATCAGTGGGGGGGGGGCAACTCTCTCGGTGGTCTTGTAAGCACTGAGGCAGGGCCTTTAAGGGTTTCCTTAGATGAAACCAAGAGGAAGAAATCAGCAAGAGAGCGGAGCAATTGATGTCGGCGTGTGACCGTTAACGGAGAAGAAAGAAGAAAAAGATCCCCCTCTCTCTCTCTCTCTCTCTTTGTTCTTTTGTTTTTGTTTTTTTTTTTTTGTTTTTTTGTAGTTTAAATACTAGCTTCAAAGTGACCTTTTGTTTTTGAAGACTTTTTTTTTTGTTATTTTTGTGTTTTGCTTTATAAAACAATGATTGGGGTTGGTCCCGTTAGTTATAAAAACAAGTTTTTTGTTGAATGATTTCTTTGCATAATATGATGATTGGCATTTGCATATGATGAACGATGTAACCCTTGCATTGCAACCCTTGGATCTGTGAATGCTTTGTTCTTGAATTGAATCATGAATCGGATAATGACTTATAACTAGTCAAAACATAAACTACAACTCGATAATAGAAAAACGAAATGAAAACAACTCAAAAAAGCTAAAACACACTTGGTATAAACAAAACAAGACTCAAAAGTACAGTCGTGGTCCACTCGAATGAAGGCCGGCTTCTGTTGCAACTGCATTGAGTTGGACCAACACCAAGACCCAGCTGGGCTTCACTGATCCACGGTAGGCCATCACTGATGCACGACCGGTTGTCGGTCAATGCTGTCCAGCTGTTATGCACAACTCCATCCCAAAACTCTATAAATGGTGCTCTCATGCTGTTTTTCTAGCAGATTCACAAATCCTTGATATTTTGCTCTCAAAATGGAGATGTTATTTGTCAATAGGCTTCGACAGTGGATAGCCACTTTGGGTGGCTCAGAAAAGGTGAATTTCTATGGTTTCGACCTAAACGCCCTTTTTCCTTTGAGTTTCACTCCTCTTTGCTCTCCATTCCTTTATGTTGCAGTTTGATGTTGGAACCCGGTCACACATGTATTTCAATTTGGATCTCAAGAAGTATGTCTGACACTCGAAGAATTTCAAGCATTGATGGAATCTCGACGTGGTGAGGAAATTATGCCTCAACCCCGTTTTGGCCATGCCCAAGCTTTGGGGCGAATGTGTGGATTATCAGTGCACGAGGCTCGGTTTTTGGCACATGATGGGGAGCTAGACATCCCCAGTTTAGTTCATCAGTTTTTCGCTATTGGAGATAAGAGCGACCTTTTTTGGCGCAGCCATTGACAACATGCTCTTTGTTTATGCCTACTTGCGCAATTCCTAATTGCCTCTAGTTTTGGTGGAGCTAGTATCCGGTTGATCGAAGTGGCCCAATGCCTAAAAGAGGGTAAGAGTTGTATTGGTTTGGTATTGGCTGAAACCTTGATGGGCCTGGATGTTGTTCATCGACGGGAGACCACCAGGTTTGCAGGGAATCTGCTATTTCTCCAGGTATAATTTCCCACCCTTCTGATTTCTGATTCTAATGTCACGCAATGCTCAAGCTCTGTTTTTCTCTCAAAACCTCTTTTTACTTTTTTTTTCCTCTCAACATACACCTTTCTATTCTTTAATCTCTTTGATTTTGCATCTTTTCCCAGGTATGGTTGATGGACAAACTGCAAGTAGTAGATCCTTGCGTTGAATACTCGGCTCGAGCTTACTTCTTTCGCTAATGGTTAGTCGATTTCCCTTCAGAAGGGTTGTGGAACGACTGGATGTGTAGCCAATCTGCAGCTGACATAGCTTGGCATTGCCCTTGGCTTGATTTGGCCGAAATGAGTTACATCATGACACGTCAGCTCAGCATACAGTTGATTGGTCTGACGCACTGCATGTTCTACTTCCTCTTTTGGTTCAATCGTCAATTTGGACATAATCAAATTTGTCCAAATGAGGGAGTAAAATACTTAACTTCATTCCCTATTCGTGCTTCAAGCTCGACTCGGTACCTCATTGCTTGGAGAACAAGAGAGCTTCTGGTTCCTGCCCTAAATTTCAGTTACATCCTTTCTAGTGAGTGCTTGGCTTGGCTCAAGGATAAGGAACGAATTGGGTTGACTTTGGCTACAGAGACTTCCACAGAGACTTCCACGGGTGTGGGTGCGAGGAAAAGGAAGAGAACTGACACCTGACTCATCTATGCCCATAGTTTTATTGCTTTGATCTTTATTTTCAAGTTTTATGTAAAAGCAAATTTGATTTCTATCAGAGAGTTGGAGAATGTACTTGATGTTGAAATCAATAAAAATTAAAATTGTGAGCATTAAAATTTTTCATTTTGGTCCAAAAATGGTCTCAATTGTAGAAGGTGAATTTTTGAGAAAAATCAACTTTGATTAAAACTCTTCAAAACCACTCACTATCTAATATGCATGGAATCAATCCTTAAGATGCATATCTCCAAATCAAAAGATCATACCATAACGAAGATCACAACCGACCTAACAACTAATGAACATAGATGACCTCATCAGACATGACAGTTGAGCTGGAGATCATTACGACTAAACTTCAGGATGAAGTTGCCTACGTATCCTGAAGATGGGAATCAAGTCATACGTAGTGTAGGTTCGGGTTCACTCGAGTATTGACTCTCTCCTTTTACGCTCCAACATTTTCCAAAGTCGCCCTTTCGGGTTTTCAACCTTGCGAGCTAAATTTTTCTTTATTTCTAATTTTTCATGCTTTAACTTTTGTCTGGGTCACCTTTTCGGGTTTTTGGCCTAGCGAGCCGCTCAGGGGTAATATTTCTTCAACTTGTCTATGTTGATCGGTTGTGAAAATTCCTGGCCATCTAGGTCCATGAGAATGACTACTCCTCTTAACCAGATAGACTTGATGATGTAAGGACCAGTCCCATTGGGTCTAAACTTGCCCCTAGGGTCATAAAAGAGAGCTCGGTTGTCTTTGGGCACCAGATCTCCTTCTTTGAGATTCCTAGACCTAACCTTTTTGTTAAAAGCCTTAGCAATCCTGCGTTGGTAGCCTTGAATATGATACAATGCCTTCAACCTCCTCTCATCAAATAACATCAATTCCTCAAATCTATTCTATTTCCAGTTGGCCTCTGCTATTTAACACTCAACCATAACCTGCAGTGATGGTACTTCAATTTCAATTGGTGAAACAACTTCTATGCCATAGACAAGAGAATAAGGAGTCGCCCTTGTAGATGTCCGAATCGACGTTCTATAGCCCCAAAGTGCAAACGGGAGTTTCTCTGGCCAGTCCTTATAGGTTTCCATCATTTTCTGCAAAATTGTTTGATGTTCTTGTTCGCAGCCTCAACGGCTCCATTGGTCTGCGGCCTGTATGTTGATGACTTATAGAAAGCCACGTTGTACTTTTCAAGCAGGTTTATCACCTCTTTCTTGAAGTGTGAGCCATTGTCTGATATGATCTCATTGGGCACCCCATATCTACAGATGATGTTGTTCTTGATAAACTTAGCCACGTGTGACGTCTTTAGCACGGAATAAAACTGGGCCTCTACCTACTTAGTGAAGTGGTCGATCGCTACCAAAATGAACTCATGCCCGTTTGACCCTTTTGGTGCAATTGCACTGATAACGTTAATTCCCCAAACTGAGAAAGGCCATGACGAAGTCATATTGTACAACTTTGACGGCAGGATATTCACGCGATTAGCATGAATTTGGCATTTGTGGCATCGCCGAACAAAACAAATACAGTTTTCCTCCACAGTAGACCAGTAATAACCTTGCCTGAGAATCTTTCAGGCTAACGTCACTCCGTTCATGTGCATTCCACACTCTCCTCCATGGATGGCCTCCATCATGCGTTTTGATTCCTCTTCTTCAACACACAACTTGTGCATTCCTAGATGGCCTCTCTTGTACAACTTGCCCCCGCAAATGATGAATTGGATGGCCATACGCCATATTCGTCATTTATTCTTGGCATTTGCCCCTGGTGGATACATTTCCTTTTCCAGAAAGTTCCAAATGTTGTAATACTAAGGGTTCGTGTCTTGAACCTCATCTATCGCGGTGATGGTCTCATAAGTAGGCGTATACCTTTGTTCAATAATGATCAGACGCATCTTCACTCCAAGCAGGATGTCCACCATAGAGGATAGAGTTTCCAGTGCATTAGCAAACCGATTATTCTCTCTTAGTAGATGTGTGAACGTTAATTTTCAAACCTCGGAATAAGCATATCTAGGGCCTGATGATAAACCTTTATCTTTTCTTCTTTAACTTTCCAGTCTTTATTTGCTTGAGAAACAACCAAGTTTGAATCTCCGATAACATCCAACCTTATTGCCCCTAGTTCTAGGACAGCTTCCAAGCCAACAATACATGCCTCGTATTTTGCTTTGTTGTTGGATACTTTGAACTGGAGTTTAAAGGCTAGAGGTATATATGAATCATCAGGTGCTATAGCAATACACTTATCCCATAACCATATTGGTTTGATGCTCTGTCAAAATACATTGTCCATGTTTCTTTTTCTGCCTGTAGGATGTCTTCATCTGGGAAACGATACTCTACTACTTCATCTCCTTCTACTGGGTGGTCTGCCAGAAATTCCGCTATAGCTCTCCCTTTGACTGATTTACGAGTGACATACTTGGGATCAAACTTAGATAGAAGAAGCAACCAACGAGCTAGCTTACCCATAAGCACTGGTTTCTCAAAGAGATATTTGATGGGATCTAACGTCGAAACCAGAATTACAGAATGAGCTAACAGGTAGTGTCCAACTTCCTTATTGCCCAAACCAAAGCCAAACAAGCTTTCTCGAGGGGGGTGTAGCGGGTCTCATAATCCAGCATCTTCTTGTTGAGATAGCAGATGGCCTTCTCCAATTTAGCTTCTGATTCTTGCATTAGCATGCACCCCATGGTCGAATCTGTTATCGATAAATACAAGATCAGTGGTTTTTCCGGTTCTGGTGGTGACAATATAGGTGGATTCTGAAGATACTGCTTAACCTGTTCGAAGCAAAACTAACATCTATCATCCCATTGAAACTTCTTTCCTTTCTTTAACAGACCAAACAGTGGTTCACAAGTCAAGGTTAATTTTGAGATAAACCGTCTTATGAATTGCACCTTGCCCAAAAAGCCGAGCACCTCCTTTTCAGTCCTCGGTGGTGGCACTTCTAAGATGGCCTTCATTTTGGAAGGATCTACCTCAATTCCTTTTTGTGTGATCAAGAATCCTAGCATTTTCTCTATCGTTACATCGAAGGTGCATTTTTGCAGGTTCAATCTCAATCTATAATCTCTGATTCGCTCAAAGAATTTCTCCAATGCAGTGTAGTGGCCTTTTCACTCTTTAGACTTGACAATCATATCATCCACATATACCTCAACCTCTTTGTGGATCATGTCGTGCAGAATGGTAGTTGCAGCCCTTTCAGCCCAAACGGCATGACTTGGTAGCAATAGGTGCCCCATAGAGTAGTGAAAGCTGTTTTCTCCCTATCTTCAGGTGCCATCAGAATTTGGTTATACCCAGAAAATCCGTCCATAAATGAAAGTAACGCATGGCCTGTGGTGAAGTCTACCAACTCATCAATATACGGCAGCGGAAAATCATCCTTCGGTCTAGCCTTATTCAGATCCCTGAAGTTGACACAGACTCTGATTCTGCTATCCTTCTTTGGAACTGGAACAATATTGGCCGACCACATTGGATACTCAGATACAAATAAGAAATCTATCTCAATCTGTTTGGTAACTTCTTCTTTGTTCTTCAAAGCCCAATCTGGGCGAACTCTGCGCAACTTTTTCTTAACTAGCCGGGCTTCAGGGTCAAGAGGGATCCGATGCTGTACAATCTCAAGATCGATCCGAGACATGTCTTCGTAGGACCACGTGAAAACATATTTAAAATTTTTTAGTAAAGCGATTAAACACTCACGTTCCTCTGAAGACAGTGTGGACCTAATTTGGACCAAGCAAGGATCTTTCTCAATACCCACATTAATTGATACGATTTCATATGTACAGGGCTTAACACGCCTCTCCTCCTCATGATCAACCAAAATTTTCAAAACCCAAGGAATTTCTTCCTCTTCGTTTATGTCAAAATTTTGAAAATTAAGATCAGTACAACAAACCAAAGGCACAGAGAAGTAAGTAACATTTACAGCATTTCCATTCAAAAAGTCCGAATCTTCGGTTACAGTGGACTCAAAAGAAAAGCTAAAAGACAACCTAGACAGGACTTTGGTATCTGGGTTACCACTCCCAGAAGTACCAGACTCAGAGGGACTCGAATTTGACTCCGACTCCACAGACTCAATGGAATCAGATTCGGACTCATTATTCAATTCAGAATTGTTGACGATGTTGTGCTCAAATTTCCAGACCAGACATGGAGCCTCAAACGCATCCATGATTAGTTTAGAGAAATCCACTGCTAAGTTATCCCTGATTATTGAGATAGTAAAACTATCCCCCAAGTTGGTGGTCTCAGTTTTAGAAATAAAACCTATCAGTAGGTCAGCTAGTGCTTTTCCCAACAATTCTTTCTCTTCGATATCCAAACTTGTAGTCCTACTTTGATCTGTATTAATGCTCAAATCTGTCTGCTCATCCTCTTCTTTTGGTAACTGGTGCTCGAAGAAGATCTCAAATCCTGGATACCTTGTCTTTGTCTCCTGGTCAAACCAAGGCTTTGGAAATCCACAGAAGGGGAAATCTTCCCTTTGGCGGACAAAGCGTCCGTTCAGGGTTCCCATGTTAGTTTGTGGACTAACTCATACTGCTTCCCAGTCCTCTTTGCTTTCAACCTTTCTCTCAACTCTTGTCCTTTTCTTTGCCAATCTGCGGCTGTAGGTTTGTATCCCAGCCCGAAAGAGTGGAGGTTATGGCTTACTTCCTTAGCAACAGTGCCCCTCTGTCTGCCACTTTGGCCTAGCCTTGATCCAGGCATATCCCTGTTTATTTATCACTGAGCACTCACATAAGTTCCATCGTCTTCTGCTATGTTGGATTGGACCACCTAGGCCTCTGTCAACGAGAAACCACAGAGGAATACATCCTCTTCCCCATGTATGATTTCCAACACTGGCGTGGCAATTCCCTAGGGAGGATGGATCGCAAAATTACTGTACACAGTAGCAATCCCGCCTTTGAAGGGGTATTTCACTAATTGATGGACTGTTGATGATACAGCCTTTATCTGATGCAGCCAAGGCCTTTCCAGTAGTAGATTGACGGTTGCCGATACATCCATGACATGGAATTCCACCTCATGTTCAGATGGGTTGATGAGGATATTGCTCTTGAATGTTCCCATAACATTTCGGCTTGTATTGTCATAAGCTCGGACGGCTTGGGTCGTGAGTGTAAAGTCAATCGGCCTCAAACTGATGACATAGGCAGTCCTTACTGGACACACATTAATTGCCGATCTGGTATCCACTAACAACACCGCATTTCTTTTGACTTTCCAAGGTTACATATAAGGGATGGTTGTGGTTGGCGCTTTCAGGTGGTAACTCCTTATCTGTAAAAGATATCACCGGCGTAACATCCCTTGATGTAACCAACGATACCAATTGGTCTGTAGTGGTATCGATAGGCAGTTTAGTCTAGTTCATTGCCTTTAACAGTGCCTGCCTATGCTCCCGAGATGTCATTATCAGCCCCCAGATTGATATGTCAGCTTGAATCTTCTTGAGCCGTTTCAAGACCAGGTTTTTTCACCATCTTTCTCTTTTGATGTCTCAACCTCTTTGTTGAAGGATTCTGGCTGATCTAAAGCTGTGGGTTTGAAGTATCAACCACTTCGGGTTATGTGATTAATCTCGTCCATATACCACGTATTGTCGGGGGTAAAGTCCCACCCTTCGTCTGTGTATGTGTAACTCAAATCATTATCTTTCCATCACTTCCCTACAGTCATGGCCAAGCTATTGTCAGGCTTTACCTAGAGCATGTTCACATCACACCTCTCAACACACTATTCCTTTCCCATGACGGTTTTGGTTTCTGCATCCTAGTATTGTTTGAGCATTCTTAGCTTTCTAGGCTCCTATTCAGTCTTTTTGGTGATTATGGTTGACTCAGCTTCTTCTTTCCCTTTTCCTTTTTCTTGTTTCAAGGCCAATTGCCTTTTGATCTCTTCTATCCTTTCCTGCTGGAATTGCTTCAACACTTGTTCTTTTCTAGTCAAGGGTGTTGCCTCAGCCTTTTCTTTCTAGCTGGCTTGGATCCCACTATCCCATCTGCACATAGCTTGTATCTTCTTCCTTGAAGAAGTAGAAGTCCTCCAGATCCTCTTTCAATTCTGTCAGATCCTCCTCTAGGTTTGCTAAGTTATTCAAACCCTGTCCAGGCCAATCATTCTGACGTTGCCCTAGCTCATTCTACTCGATAGCATTGATGCTGAGGGAATCCGGTAGTATGACTACTGGCTTTGGTTGATCAACGACCACAATGTATAAGCTCGGGTCATACTTCTTTGCAAGTGAAGCCCCCTTTTCTATGACACGGGTAACAGACGTCCCTGCCTCTAGTGAATTCCCATCTCTCTCCATTTATACTACCACAGGCTTGGATTGGGTTTGTGGTGTCAAATTTATCATGCACATGTCTGTGCTTTCTGGAATAACCACCTCCAGTTTTGGTAAGTGGGATGAGACAATGTATGTGCTAGGGTTGAAGGTGGGTGGTAGTGTATGGATGTGGTTAATATTTCTTGGTGGGAGGGCTTGGTTATTTGCAGGAAGTGGGTTGGTTGTTACATTTGGTTTGGAAGGTTGGGCGATGATTTTGTTATCAATGAGATCCTGGATCTCATGACGCAGACAGCAGCACATGTCCATGGGATGGCCATGTTGTTGGTGGAAGATACAATACTAGGTGGGGTCATGTTTGGATGGCAATGGGCCTGGAAGTGGACAAGGATCGAGAGGCTTAAGATGTCCTTTTTTCCTATTAACAGCTTTAAGGCATGGGTCAGGGTCATATGAAGGGGGTAAAAATTCTTCGATTTCGGGGTGGACCAGTATTTTGTGAAGGTTGTGAGGTTGTGATAGCAAAGGGATCGGTCATCTTGGTCGATGTAATAACAGTACTGACATCTGCAGGCCGTGGAATAGTGCTATTACTAGCATTGGTACTCCTGGTGAATGGCCTTCTTGAACGTTCACAAGTTCTGCGGATGATCCCCTTTTTGAATGCACTTTCAATTTGGACCCCAAACTCGTGTAGTGAAGCAAATGTAGACAATGGCGCCGGTATCATTCTTTGCAGCCGATCAGGCTCGATATTCAAGACTACCAGATGAACTTGCTCTCTTTCAGAAGGTCTATTTGTCATCTGGGCTGCCTTGGCTCTCCACTTGGTGACAAAATCGATGAAAGATTCTTTGGGGCTTTGGATAGTGGCCTCCAACTCACTGATGGTTACCTCTATCTGAGTGTTGTAAGAGTATTGGTTCACGAACCCTTCAGATAGCTCTTCCTAATTCCGATTAGTAGATTTTTCCAATTTAGCATACCAAATGGTTGCTACATCAGACAAAGTTCTCCCGAACAATGACAATTTCTGAACATGAGAAAGATCCATAGGCCTCAGAACATCCGAAAACAGGTGGATGTGTACAATCAGATCCCTACTTCCATCAAATCTGTCGATGTGTGTAGACGTGCCCTGCGAACTCTCCGATATCCGCGCCTGCGAGGGGCGCGAAATCGTTTTGTTCTGAGGCTACTATAGTTCGGACTCAATGTCACGGTTCAGAATCTAATCTCACAAAGTGCAATGTGAGACCGATAAATCACTAAAGAGTCCAAATCCGGCAAATCATTTTGGAAAACTGATTTTTATAAAGAAGTGCCAAACATGGACTGCTTTGCTAGATACAGAGTCGCCACCTAAATATTTTATTTTGGGGGGGAATTTAGGAAACCCTGACTCGTGCCTAAGGCCACGTGTCTATCATTACCAAAGTTGGCTCGGCTCGGGAACTTGGGTACGAGAGGGGAAGGTCATGCAATGAGCACCTTCGCTCGCCAGATCAAAGAGCGGCCTGTACTAAGCATGATATTTTGTTTTTGAAAACACATGTGCTCTTATTCCGGTTAATTAGCTAATCTTACTACGTGATGCACACAGTATACAAGTATAGACTAGATCGCCTAATTTGAAACAAAACATTGCGTGTTCGTTTGTGAAAATGATTTGTAGTTTGCTACTTGTAAGTAGGCTAAATCGGGGATTCGATGAATTGTTCCAATTCAAGCAATCCAACCTCCACCCACAGGCATTCAGGCAGTTAGATCGCATAAGCAGTTAGCCTCATGGCAAGCATGCTTTCATAGCAACATTAACACATATGCAGTATCCTAAAGCGTAAACACTCACAGTGTATTCCGAGCCAAAACAGAGAATTAGTTAGAAATCATGCATGATCTTAGTTCATGTTAAGATGGCTAATGCAACACATGCAAAATGCAACTAAGATAGGCTCGGCTATCCTAAGATGTCATGTGAAATGCAACTTGGTAACATGCTATTGAACACGTATTCAAGTAAATGTATTGAAAATACAATGCGGTTTTGTATGATGCGCCGAGCCCGGTGCATGCAAAACAGATGAATGGATACACACATGTGAGCATAAGGTATGCTAAATGAAACATGCCCTAAAACTAACCATCGTAAGTGGTTAAGTAAAAGGGAGAAAGAAATGAGGGTTGGAAGACATGCATCACATACACGAACGCTTATTACAACAGTTGGCCCTCTCGACGGAGGGTCCGAATAAGAAGCTAACTAGCTAATCTAAGCTAATTAAACTACTTATTACAGCACAACGAAGGTAATTAACTAATCCTAGTTAACTAACTATTACAAAACAATTAAGCAGCTAAATGCATTAACTACTTAAAGTACAAAACCAAAGCATAAACTAACTAAACAAATTAGCTAAGTAAAGCAATGAAATAAGGTTCTCAGAGGGAGAAGAGTGCATGCATGCCCAGTCGCCTCGTTCGGAAATCCGTCGCAATGCCCCAACTTGTCTCTGTTTGCAACTGCTCTCAGAAACTTGCACCAAGCTCTAGATAGTTTCTAACTCATCTTGGGGACCTGTGGGAGGGTGGCCGACCAGTTATTGGAGTGGGAGACCACCAACCGACCACTTTTTGTTGTTGCAGGGTAGAAAAAGTGGTCGGCCAGCTAGTTTTTCTGGCTGGCCGACTAGTTGTTGCTGCATTCTTCCAATTTGCTGCAACAGAGAGCAAGAAATGGCATGTCAATGTATTTGCAATGTATGTGTGCACAACCACCCTCCCTATCATTTCATGAGCTTAAGGGAGTGTGGTTCTCGACCTTCGGGCCACTAATCACGCATTTCGATGCATGATGGCCGAGAGGCGAAGTTGCACAATTCAATATGAAATGAATACACAAATAAACACATAAGGCCTAGAACTCTATCATGTATGATCAAGAGCGTCGGCGACAGAGAATTGAGGCACGTTTCATCAATTTAAGTATGAAACGTCTCTCGTTTCTCGTGCTTGGATTAACACTTAATCCAAACACAATGCAACACATAACATGGCATGCACAATGCTATGTAACATGGAGTATGCAAAAATGCAATGCAACACAAGCATGAAAATATACAATATGACTTAATCATGCAAATATGCAATGTAACATGGACAACCTAACAAGGCTAATGGCATGCACAATGCACAATGCTAATGCATGCATACTCAATGCAAGACAACATAAGCATGCAACAATATGAACAACAACTAGCATACACAATGCAAGTGAACACAGCATACGCAAATGCAATGAACAATATGGCATACTTAATGCAATGACTAACCTGGCATACTCAATGCAATATGATCATGGCATATACAATGCGAATCAAGAGCATGGCATGCGCAATGAAAACAATAACATAACATGCACAATGCGATGTAAAATGGCATACACAATGCTCAATGGGCTTAAACCGAATGTGGGTAGACCTCAGCCATGCCAAAACAGAGGCCATAATGATGAAACCAAGGCACAAAAGACAAGGCATGCATGCACAATGCATTGGCCAACCAACTAGGCCTAAGAGCACCACTCTCAAGAGTGCTCAAGGAGTGACAAATGCGGAAGTGTAACAACACTAAATGCACTGAAATTAAGTAAGAAATGATGCCAAATTATTCAATCAAACACAAGTATAGCATGCAAAGGTCCTAAAGCATGAAAGCTAATAAGGAGGACTACAAAGGAGGCATGCAATACACGGAAAATATGCATGAACCAACCACAAATAGAGCTCAAGCAGGTCAAAACATGGACCAAAACATGCTAAGTTAAGGGCTCAAAGGTCAAGGGATGCAAGCATACAAGCTAGGCCATAAGCAAGGTAACAATGCACAACACTCAAAGGCATTCAAAGCATGAAAGAAGTGGGAACATGGCAATGCTATAAGCTCTGAAATATTATGTTAAGTGATGCCAAATCATGTACACAACACAAATGAAGCATGATATGGTGCCCGAAGCTTGAAGCTAGCATAGGCACTTGTACTACAACTATGCAAAACATGAAGCATGTGATCAAGGCAACCCAAAACAGTTCTAGAACATGTTAAAATGAGTCTAAAACATGTAAGGAAGGAAGCCAAAATATGCTAGCCTGAAGGGCATAAGGCATGGTGAATGCAAGGCAAATAAGGTGGATTGCACTACACCTATTAAGACCAAGCATGGGATGACTTAACCAACACAAATCAGAGTTATATCATGGCAAGATAACCCCAAAAACACATTGAAATGATAGCTCGCAAGCTTAGGCATGACGGCATACGCAATGGTTCATGTTAAGGCATAAAGGGGCAAACCCTCCAACGCATAGAATGAGTGAAAAATGCAAGTGCATGACCATGAAACATGGAATGAAATCACATTATAAATGATTCCAAATCATTCAAATAGTCCAAGTAAAGCATGCTAGTGAACTTGATGCACAAAGCTAACAAGCTAGAATGCACTATGGCTATACAAAGCATGGCATACATGGCTAAAACAACACAAATCAGAGCTAGAGCATGCTAAAACATGGACAAAAGCTTCTCAAAGTTAAGCCAAAAGCATGCTAGAATGACATGTTAAAGCATGATGCATGTTAGGCTAATTCAAGGAATTGCACTACAAGTTCATGGAGCATGCAAGAGGTGACTAAACCAAACCCTAACAGAGGTATGACATGACAAAACATCACCAAAAACATGCTGAAATGGAAACAAATCATGCTAGAAAGGCATGCTACTTCATGAAGCATACAAGACTAGTTTGTGCAATTTACACTACAAGTGTATTAGGCATGCATGGAGTGACAAAACCAAGTAAAAATAGTGGTATGCCATAGCAAAATAAGCCCAAATACAAGCTAAGATATGACCAACATAACCTTAACAAACATGCTCACACATGAGGCATTCAAAGTAAGTATTAAAGACACAAGGAGAGGAGATGACCCTTTCCTATTTGGGACTCAAAACACCATTCCCACCACTGAAATTCCTCTAAGTTTTAGTGGTGAGAAGGCCAAAACAAGGTGGTCCCAAAAGCTTAAAAAGAAGGCACAAAAGCAAGGCCAAACAAGGCCTAAGAGGGGATAAACAACCCCCAACACAAAAGTGACCTGAAACAAAGATCTTAAGGACCAAGAATCAGAACTTTTTGTAGTTGGAAGTTAGTCCTAAAAAAACATACAAATAGGTTCAAAAGCTTAAGCAAGAATTGGGGTTTAAGAGGTTAATTTCTCACCCTTGAAGACCACCTTCAAAACCAAAACTCCAACAGCTTTTTCCAACCAAAACCAGTTCAAAAACTTCAAAAACAACCTCAAGGGACCTCAGCTCCAAGAGTATGGTGTTTGAGTGTGCGTTTGTATGTTAAAGTGTGGTAAAACTACACTTTTAAGGCACAAAATGAAGAACAAAAGCAAGATAGATACAAGTATGTATGTATATCTCTCAAGCCTCTAAAATCTGAACCTGGAGGAGGGAGGGGGAGCCTCCCTCTTATAGGAAACAAAAGCTTAAGCTTCTTGAAGAAGCTAAGGGGTCAAGGCCATCCCTCCATGTGTATGGAGGATGGTTCTAGTGCCTTCCAGCTATGCCAGCTAGCCAAAAATATCTTTAAAAAGGTGATAAAAAGCAGCCGACCACTTGAAGTGGTCGGCCAGCTACTTAAAGTGGTCGGTCGACCACTTCAAGTGGTCTCCCAAGACAAAAACTGGTCGGCCAGGGGGAGGAGAGGTCTACACACTGAAAGCAAGCCAAAGGTGTGGTGGCTGGCCAGAAAAGGTGGCCCAAAGACCAAGCAAACTGGTTGTTCGACTAGAAAACTGACTGGCGGGAAGAAAAGTGGTCTCCAAGGGGAAGAACTGGTCTCCCATCCTTGTACCACCTTCAAAACAAGGAAAACAAGGTTTGTACCAAAAACAAACCAAAACGGATGCAAGACAAAAGTTCGGGAGGCAAAGCGCGTAGTTGAGAGCCTCGAAAACTAGCCGACGAGCACCAAAAATGGTTTACGACCACAAAAGTGGTCTCCCAAACCACAGTGGCCCTCTAGGCCAAGGAAACAAGGTGTGGTTCAAAAACCACGCCAAACGGAGAATATTAAGTGGTCCCGAGACAAGGCACACAGCCGAAGGCTCCAAAAACCAAAAACTAGTCTCCGAGGGAAAAATGGTCTACGACCACAAAAGAGTGGTCTACAAGACCTCTCTCTCCCTCAGGCAAGGAAAACAAGGCTTGGTCCGCTAACCGAGCCGAAGCACAAAGAGTTCAGAGGCCTAGAGTCAAGGCACTTGGCCAAAAACCCCGAAACCTCGAAACAAGCACAACATGCGCAATCACTGAGCGCTCAATCGATGATGTCTGAGTCTTAAGGTCAGTAAAAAATGGGGTGTTTACAATGTGGGGCATCTTAAAATTCTCCGATAATCTGACCAAAGCCTTAGTGTACCCGTTTTCAATATCCGGAATGGAGTTGAAGCCTTAGGACTTTTCAGCGCTTTCTCTAGCCTGGCAATTTTTTATCATAGCTGGATTATTGTTAATGTCAAAGGGAAGAAGTTCCCCATGGGGCTGTGCCAAGGGCCTAGAAGCTGAAGCCTGTGGAAACACCTCTTGGGGATCTGGGACCTAGGGATTTTCCACTGGTGGAGGGAGATCGGGATTTGGCAGAGCAGCCGGGATTTGATGCACTGTAGATGTGGATGCCCTAGATGGGCATCACAGATCAGCAATGATTTCATCCTGTGCGGCCATCCTTTGATCCATGGTTTTCAAAGTTGCCATCATGGCAGCAATTTCTTCTGTGTTCTGTGCCATTCTCGGTCTAGGTGGGTGAGATGCTGGTGAATTGTGTGCACGAACAAGTGTTTGTGGAGCGCTTTGTACTGGTACTGATGCCTGTTTGTTCTTTCTTCATCGATTAACCGGTGGGAAAGAGACTAACACTTGCTGACCACCAACAAGGTCTTGAATTTTACAAAGCCTGCAGAACGAATCCAGACAACTTGGGGAATATTGGGTTTTTCTGAAGCTATGATGGTAAACTACCTAGCAAAAAGAAAGAAAAGAAAAACAACAATAAAAAATCGGACAGTGCTTCGACTCCAATTCCCAACAATCATAGTTGAATTGTAATCCCCACTGAACTCTGTTCTTGAACTCATACTGATATGAACCATTCTGTACAGTCTCACTGTAAAAGCACATATCAAGTAAAAGAGCCAAAACACCCCTATGAGGGGGGTAGGGTTACCCTGTCCAAGATTTTTTGCATGATCTAGGCTGCACTATTTCAAACAATGAGTTTTACACAATCCTGTATTCGGGTGAGCATCCCGTCCTAGTTTGGGACAGTCACTATAGCTTTACTATACGCAACTAGGTCGAATGGTCAAAACAGGGTACCTCAGCAAGACTACCCAATATACCTCTCACACCTAACACCGAGAAGTGAAAGAAGGATCAAACGGTACTACAGTAATCCAGATCGAAGGGTTGTATTCCCAACATGGCAGAGCCCACGACCGGTCAGTCTTTTGGCAAGCCTTTTAGGTGAGCCTCTAGCAAACCATCCAGGATAGCAGATGGAAAATACAGTGACTTAAGTGCACCAATGCAAATGCAATGTAAAGAACATACACAGGTAGATAAAATTTCGCATCATGAGGTTTGAGTCAAGTTCTCTAGGTCCCTAGCAGAGTCGCCAAAAACTGTAGTTCGACTTTTTCGCGCTCCTTTCGGAAAGCGAATAAGTCCTACAGTGTTGGACTCTCGTGGTTCTGAATTTGATTTCACAAGTGCAATGTGAACTAATGAAAATGCAAAAGAGTCCAAATCCGGCGATTCTTTTGGAAAATCGATGTTTTGAATCAAATGTCAAACATGGACTGCTTTGCCAGACTTACAGAGTCGCCACTTGAATATTTTGTTTTGGGAATTTAGGAAACCCGTTACTCGTGCCAAAGGCTATTAGTCCGTCATCACCAAAGTGTCTCGTCTCGGGAACTTAGGTACGAGAGGGAAATGTCATGAATTGAACACCCCACTTGCCCGATCAAAGATCGGCCTCTACTAATCATGATGTGAATCTTATTTACATTATATGCTCTTGTACTGGTTATTATGCTAACTTTACTATGTGATGCATACAAGTATAGACTAATTTTGCAAACATTAGAACATTTGAATCATGTTTGTTTTGAAAATTGTTCCGAATATGTACCACTTGAAAAAGTGATCGTATATGAACATTACTAAAATTATTCCAATTCAAGCCAATAGCCTTCATCCACAGGTATTTAAGCAGTTTATCAATTAAGCATTTAGCCTTATGGCAAGCATGCTAGACATGGCAATAAGCACACTCATGCAACGTGCTAAAGCAAATAAAAGCTTACCTCGTACTCCAAGCCAAAAGAAAAACTAGTTAGAAAAATGCATGATTCCTATGCGACATGTCTAATGCAACACATGCGATATGCAATTACTAGGCTCGGCTACTAATTTGGCATATGGATCAAGTTGATAGCATACAATTTAAAAACGTATTCAAAGAAGTATAAACAATAACAATGTGAATGAAAATGATGAATCGAGCCTCAATGCATGTAATACGAGTGGATGCAAACATGAAGTATGCTAAACAAAACGTGATGCCCTAAACTAACCATCATAAGCTAGTAAATAAAAGGGAGAAAGACGTGGGATTGGAAGACATACACAAATTATTACATATTTATCCTTACGTAGGAGGGTCCAAATCAATGTCCGAGAATCCAAATTAAACTAATTATTACAAAACCAAGTGAATTAATAAGTAACTAAATAATAAGCTACAAACCCGAAGATGCACAATGCATGTGCAGCGTCCAAAAGCTGCTCTATTTGCCTAGATTATTCTATTTCACCTTCAGCCACTGCCTTTTATTTCTGTACAACACATTGCCTTACCACTCATTGATGCCCGGCCGACCCTCACTGACACTCAGCCGGGCCTAAGGAAGGCTGGCCGTGGCTCAGTTTCATGTAACTCTATTTGGTGCTTTGAAGTGAAAACAGTGCAGACAGAGTGTTCTGGACTCTGTTTGTCCCTCTCACCCTTCTCTCTTATGGGGAAGCCTCGAAAGAAGGTTGAAATTGATTCTAAAAACCATCAATGAACAAATTGATTGCTTGATGACCTCGGATACAATTTTGGACAAAAATCAATTAAATGCAATGAATATGACCACCCCTCCTTCTTGTCATGGAGTGAAATCAAAGAGGGTGGTAGAGATGCTTCAAGAATCATCAAAACACCATGAATTAGTGTATGATCATTCTTGACTCGATTAACTTGGCATAACGTCCGATCAAGCCTAAACAATTTAAGCCATTTTCTCTGTGTGTGTTGATCCAATTTTAAACCAATTTAATAAGTCATTGCCATTCATTAATTTATTTGTCCATGGTGATGTTAAGTCCTCTAAAAGGAGAGAAGCATCAAATGTGAAGTAATTCTCAACATGAAAGAAAGATTACACCATTGACAATGAATCTCCGTAGGGATTAAGCCATTAAGCGCAAAACTCTAGTTCATGTGTTGATTAACCATCAACCATTTGAAACAACTCTCAAATGAAATAAAGGAGTGACAACTTGATTATTAAAATGAGATTATTAAATGAATTGAAGAAAAGCTAGGACAACATGTAACAAGCTATACAAGCAAACTTATGAGATAACAAATTAAATAAACAAAGCTTGAAGTAATTAACTTGACTAAGACAACCCTAAAACAGTCTAAAATTAGCCTAAAACAACGGCTAAAATTGTAAGAAAAGAGCTCAAAAGTTAAACAAAAACAAAGACATTAAAGCTATGTAAACAAAAGAACAAGGAGGGATGGCCAACCTCTCCAATTTCAAGACCTCAAATCATGTTTTTGGGCCTCAATTCAACTCTAAAAATCAGTATATAAAGGCAAAAAATATAGAGGAAAAGAGTATAAGAAGATGAAAGAAGAAAGTGCAAAATTATACCTTTGAAAGAGAGGTAATCTCTTAGTTAACAAATTTGATTCCAACACCCTCAAGTTTGAGTTATGGTTTTCAAATAACAATCAAGTTCCAAGTCCAAGCTCTATGTTGATATGGTATGGACGGATGATATAAAGATTATGAAAGTAGGAAGATGACTTGCAAAAGAAGAATTATACTTATATATTTTGATATCTCTAAACCTTGAAATATATCAACCTTTCAACCTCTCAACCTCTTAACTCAGTCTACCAACTTCATATTTATAGAGATTGAGTTGCAGATCAAAATATCTGCAGAAAGAGATAACCGGCAGATATTTGCATAACTTGCTTTGAAAAGTCAAGAGACCTGGTCGGGCATTGGTACCCACGGCCGGCCATCACTAAGGCACGGCCCGGCCTTAGTGTATTGTCATTGTTCCATACTTTCAGGTTCAATGCAGGTTGGTACAATGTTCAAAATTGAGTTTCTGGGGTAGAAATACAGTGGATATGACAAGTTGGGATTGTTTAGAGCTTGAAATCAGATTTCTTTATTGAGAATTCAAACCATTTACACAATGTAACCTTCATCATCGAGTGCTCAGAATCAAGCACCTAAGTCTTACGAGTGGTCAAAATTGGGGTGTCTACACAACCCCATTTCTTTCTCCATTTTATTTACATGCTTACTGTGGTAGCATATAGTATCATGTTTTCGTTTCATATTATTGCCATGATTTGTATCCATTTTTGCATGGATCAAGGTTCGGTTAATCATTCTTGACTATCATTGTCATTTTACTTACTTGAATACGTACGCTACCATATGTCTTGAATCGATTCATATGTCATGTTAATAAACCAAACCTAATAGTTGCATTCTTGTATGTGTTGCATTAGCCATTTTGCATTGTTAGGGTCATGCATTTTTCTAATCAATTTCTTTTTTTTTGACTAACCTCAGAGTACTAGGTGAGCATTTTCGGCTTTAGCATATTCACGTATGAGATTGTTGCCATGCTTAGCATCTTACCATATGGCTATGTGCTTACTTGAAATAAACTGTTTGCATGTCTGTGGATGAAGGTTATTTCACTTACATTGGGGATGATTTTTATCAAATGTATGTACAAGCTCATTTCTTTCCTTTTGAGTTGTGTGCACTTAAAACTCTTTAAAAAAAAATCACATAAAATCAAGTCATTTCCAAAGCAAGCGAAACAGTCTATACTTGTGTGCCTCATATAGTAAGTTAGCATAATAAAATCAGAATAAGACAATATATTGTTAATAAAAATCACACTATGATTAATAGAGGCCGATCTTTGATCGGGTGAGTGGGGCGGTCAATTTACGACTTTCGCCTCTTATACCTAAGTTTCCGAACCAAGACAACTTTAGTTACGACGGACAAATAGCCTTTGGCAAGAATCACGAGTTTCCTAAATTATTCAAAAATATTTATGTGGCGACCTTAGAATCTAGTAATGCAGTCCATTTTTGGCATCTCTAATGATTAATGAATCTTCTAGGATTTGCCAAATTTGGACTCTCATTTGTTTTTCTATTTCACATTGCACTTGTGAAACTAGATTCAGAACCACGAGAGTCCGAATTATAGGGCTATCATATCCAAGGAGACTAAAGCCCTCTGAGGAGCATGAAAACCAGCTACACTCACCTATTAAGAAATGTGAAAAAACATTGCATATCTAACTATGTGTCATGTACCTAGTATTTTCCCTGTGCTGCGAAATCCAAGCCTCGCGTCCTGGTAACCAATGCACCAATGTCCCATTTAAGAAATCTTGGGAACATATTTTCCATTTCGGGTTTCACAATCATTGAATGTTCACAAAGCCAGTACTGCGTCACGAATATAAAACTCAAAAAACTATGTGAATAATAAAACAACACATGCATGCGTTACATAATTAACACATTCACAAAACAACTCAATTACATACCAGTAATGCAACCATATATCCAGTGACCTTCTCCAGTGTACAGTGGTAATCTTTGACTAAACCTATCAACGTTTGCAGTATTGTACTAGTCCAATCGTACATGCGAACAATTTTGAGGTCATCAATGTATTGCACAAAAGCCCAACTTATCGTCTCACCAGAATTAGTGAAGAACAACTTGCCACACACATACAACGTCAACAACTTTGTTGTGTCCTCCTTGTCCAGTCTATGGTGCCCACACACCATTTCTTCGAACAATGTCTTCACAAGCTTTGATGTTATGTGCACGGTGTTATGACTCCTACGCAGAATAAAATCAGATGCTGGTCTTTAATAAGGGGACAAATCAAGATGCCTAGTCCCACACTGAATCCCAAATAGACATCTTATGTCACTTCTACAATGCCTCACATAATTCCCACCAATGTCGAATGCATCACAATGCTTGTCGTACGTCCATATTGTAACGCCCCAAATTTCGAGCACAAATGATAATACAACAATCATGGCTCTTTCAAGGAAAACCGAATATAAATCTCCAAACTTATATTACATGATACAATAGTTCTTCATGCAACAATACATTAATCCAACAACAAGAAAATAAACAAATAAATACCCCCAAGGGTTTACAAGTTTCCAAGGCTTGAGCCTGGTTACACAAAATGGTTATTCAAACCCACACACATATAGCCCTTGGCTTACACACAAAGTCACAGCAAAATGAGAGCCTCGTATTCTCAACACACATTTCCTCCCCTTTAGTTAGCCAGCATCATCACATTTTTTCCTGCACAAAAATCTCGTAAGGTGAGCATAAAGCCCAGTAGGAAATCCTTGACAAAGTATATAAATTTTATACAAGTTTCACGAGATGAAATGCACATGCCATGCTATGCCCTTTTAAAAGAAAATCACATCTTCATCTTTGAAAACCATCATGCTCAATGATGTCATGCAATTTCAATTCTTCAAAACTTAACAATTCATTTCAAGTGCTGTAAATACGACTCTGGTAATCCCTAGGTCGGTGTCTGCAAGTAGACTATACTAGTGCTACTAATTTGTCATTTTTACCAGTATTAACCGGAAGACTCGACACCTATCCGCACGGATTTTTGGTCTCTCACCCCGGACTCTCAGGCCAACTTATTCAATATTATCTACACCACCTATCAAGACTTACCAACGTATTTACCCTAAAACCATTTTATGAAAACTTGTTTCTCAACATTCTTTTCTCAATGCAAGTTTTCAAATCAACTTTCAAAGTTTAATGTAATCAAATGAATTAATATGCCAATAACACAAGAAGAATATAAATACTTTTATTCCAATTCATCATCCAAGGAATAACACAATTCCCTCTCCTCAAGTATCCTCAATAATTAGTCATTTCAAGACTATTTCAACGTTTTGAACAATAATTTCCAGAATGAACAATAATTCTTATATTCCCTGAAATTCATCATTTATATAAATATAAATAAAATTTTTCCAAAGATCCATTTATTTTGACACACAAAATAAATAGAACAATATCATTCATGGATTTTCAGTCTCTTAAAAAAAACTCCAAATTCTAGGTTTTCTCACCAAAACTATACAACTCAAATCTTTTGAAAGAAAACTTTCCAAAATCATCGTTTCTTCAATCAACGAAGATCCAAACCCATAAGATCATTTTAAAAGAATAAGAGACAAACACACTTTCAAAATCGCTCAACTTCTTGAATCAACAATCAACTTTCAAAGCTAGTGAAAGATGATTTCAAAAATCATTTAGATCTTGCAAAAATATATATATAACTCTAAGAAAATCCCTACCTCAAGTTTGAAGAAGAATAGAGATAAAACCCCAAAATCAACAATGCCTAAACTCGATCTTCACCGCACACAACGAAGCCCTCGAGATAATAACCCACTTTGATGAAGAAGCAATGGCAAAACTCAAATGGATCTTGAGAAATCAAGGTTTTTGATCTAGTTTGTGTACAAAAATGTAGAGAGAAGGGAGAGGAAATGTTTTTAGAGAGAGAGAGATACAAAAGTGATCTGAAATGTCATATTCACAAACTGATATAACATGGTTCGCTCGAGCATGGAAAGCCCCACTTGAGCGTCAAATACACTAACCCAGTACTTTTGTAGACAAGTCAAAGTTCTGAAACCAAACATTCTCCGCTCGAGTGCATAAACGGCTGCTTGAGCGGACAAGCAACTTCGAATGCATTTTGTATTTTTGCTTCGGGAGCGCTGCCCCTCGACCCCGCCAGGGCGCTGCCCTCTGGACCCCCGCGAGCTGATCGGGCAACTCAATCCCCGACTGGCCCAGTCGAAGTGGCAAAACCTGAAAGAAGGATCGAAACTGGGATCGCTACAACATCCTTAAAGAATTTTGTCCCCGAAATTTCAAATCAAACTACCCAAACAAAGGGGTTTCTAGCGATTAAAGCCATGTTATTTCATTTTCAAATCACAATACTAACTCTCAATCAAATTCCACCATTTCTACCATGGTTATCTTATTAACAACAACCTCCCAAATATGCATAAAGATGAAATTTCCTAAAAAGTAATGGCAACTCTCAACAATTTTATGCTTAAAACAACAACGCATATATCAATATGTAGTTAACAATTTTAAATACGTTTCCCTCAATACTGGGGAATATTACAAAGAAAAGCAACTTAAGTATTTTCAAACAAATCCAGATATTTGAAGCGGACTTCTGCCTCTTGTTCCCACGTCGCTTCTTCAACCCCATGGTGTCTCCACAACACCTTTACCAACAGTCTAGTTTTGCCCTATAGTACTTGCTCCCGGGTATCTAATATTTGAACCGGGCGTTCTTTGTAAGAGGCATCCTCATCTACCTCCAAGTCAACCCAATCAAGAACATGAGAAGGGTTAGGTTCATACTTCCTAAGCCTAGATACATAAAATACGTTGAGAACTCCCGAAAGTTGTGCGGGTAAAGGTAACCGGTGTGCCACTTCCGTAATTCGCTCTAAGATCTCAAAAGGCCCAATAAATCTTGGAGATAATTTACCATTCTCGCCAAATCTCATGAAACCCTGCCTTGGTGAGATTTTTAGAAACACATGGTCACTAACTTCAAAAGATAAAGGTTGTCTCCTCTTATCGGCATAACTCTTTTGTCGACTTTGAGCCGTAGCTAACCTCTTCCGAATGAGAACAACTTTCTCGGTTGTCTCTCTAAAAATTTTCAAACCCAATAATGGTGCATCACCCACTTCAGCCCAACAAACTGGTGATCTACAAGGTCGGCCATACAAGGCCTCAAATGGTGTCATCCCCATACTAGCTTGGTAACTATTGTTGTAAGCAAACTCAATCAATGGTAAGTGTCTTTCCCAAGGTCCCTTAAAATCAAGGACACAAGCTCTAAGCATGTTGTAGACACCCCTTTTTTGACCACCTTTAAGACTTGGGCGCCACTGATTGCTTACTTGGTGATGAAAGTTATGCAGTGCAAAGGTTCGATTTCTTTGGCAAGAGGAGCTCCAAATCCTAACCTCACACCCCATTTGTGGACCAAAACCATTTTGACCAAAATGACTTTAGATTCTAAAACCCTCTCTTTCAAAATATTTTTGAAAGAAGTTTCTACGATGTTCTGAGGCTCGCATTTTGTTAAATGTTGCGCTTTTCGGTAAACTGAGCAAGGACAAAGTGCAAATGAATGAAAGAGAGGTGAACTATTTGAAAAAAATCTTTAAAAAACCTTATTTAGAGGTTTGGAGATGAATAAAATTGGAGGAGAGAGAAGAAACTAAGTTGGGGAAGAAGATGGGCATGAATCGTTAAGAGAGGGTCGAACGGTCCTCGCTAAATTGCTAAATTAGGCCTATCCATTTGTACACTTGGATTTCAGATATGAGGCCACCATCATTGGAAATTGGACTTTTGGGGCTTCATTTTACATTCAAGAATCTCCTCAAGCCGAGGCCAGATGAGGGGGATATGGCTGGTTGAAGTTAGGCATCAATCCGGTTGGACCGAAACTGAGCAGTCTTCACTAAAAGAGATATATCTCTTAGTACACTTGGAATTTTGATGTGAGGTTGCCACCATTGGAAATAATACTTCTGGGGATAAAATTTAGACTCAAGAATGACCTACAAAAGAGTTCTAATGAAGGAGATATGCCTAATTGAAGTTGGGCACAAAAACCAGTTTTTGCTTTCCAGCCACTAGTGAAGCTTGTCGGCCATGTGTCGGCCACAAATGGCCTTTGTCGGCCATATGTCATCCAAAAGGGGTTCTTGTCATCCACAAAAAGTGGCCGTCGGCCACTAGTGTCTAAAACTCAGTTTTTTTTGTAGATATTTCTCCTCTAACTGTTCTACACTGCTCTAGCTGTCCCATTTTCAAATATTTTCGACCAAGGCTTGTATTTTTCTATATAGAGAGGCCATTCTCTATGGTTTATAGGTTGGAAATTTTAGGAGCTTCTCTCTCTAAAATCTCTCTCTCTCTCTCTCTTAATTCTCTCTCTTTAGATTTCTTTCTCTCTTGCCCTTTTGTGCATACAAGTAGAGATACACTTCTCCTTTGCCTAGACATCCTTAACCAAAGTTTCTTATATTTGGGCTGAGATTCCTTGGGACCTTCTTTGAGCTTTAGAAGGTGATTTTAGCTTGATTTGGTGCCTCATTTGTGCTTAAAGTGTGTTGTGCTTCAAGAGGTATAAGATTCACCTTTTAAACTTGTTTTGCATAACTTGTTTCACCATCTTTTGTACTGTTTTTGGTCTGATTTTCAACTAGAAAAACCTCTATTTTTCAGTCCTAAAAATGGTGGTTTAAGGCCTTTTTGAGCTAGGGGGTTGTCTACCATTCTTGTTACTTATTTGTGTGAACCTTTGCACAATCTTTTAGCATATTAAAATCAAACTTTTTGGGCCTTTAAACCATTGAAATTCAGAGTTATTTTAGTGGTAAAAAGCATGTTTTAAAGTCCAAAAATGGAGGGGTTAGCCTCCCCCCCCTTGTGTCTCACTTTCATGCTTAGTCAACGTCACATGGTAGCATATTTTTGTGGCTTAACTTAGCTTATTTCTAGCCTGTGTTTGCCTCTGATTTGGCATGATTTAGCTCTATTTTTGGTTGCTTTGGTCATGTGAGCCTTGTTTTGCGTAGTTGTAGTGCAAATGGCTTCACTAGCTTGGCATTTTAGTCCTTTAAACATGTTTTGCTTGGAATGATTGCATGTTGTTGTGTCTTTTTACATATAATTTCAGTATATGTAGCTCTGTCACATGCTCATTTGTTTTACTCTTTCATTGCCTTTTTAGAGTTGCTCTTGAGTCTTGTTTGCAAGCTAACACGTGAGCATGTTTTTCTAGCATTTTGTACCTCAATCTAAGCATGTTTTAGCTATTGTTTTGACTGGTTTTAACTCTTTTTTGAGTTGGTTTGGCCCTATGAGGCTTGTATTGTATGGTTGTAGTGCAATTTCTTTCACTAGCTTAATGAGTTAGGCTTTTTAGCATGTATTGCATGAGTTGCTTGCATGATTTAATGTCATTTTGCATCCCATTTTAGCACTGAAATCTCTACCATCTCCCTCTATTCTTCACTCTTTCATTTGTTTTGAAAGTAGCTTTGAACCCCTTGTTGGCTTGAGTGTGGAATTGAGGACCTCATGCCTAATGGTTTTAATCTTCTCTTGAGGGTTTCTACTAACCAACAGCATGAGGTCTTTTTCATGCTCAAGGTACTTGTGGTTTAAGCCCTCTTTCTATTAGAGGACATTCACCTTTTGGACTAATCGATTAAAGGACTAATTGGTAATGTAAAATGTGTAAACAAAATGAACAAAGTAAAAGAGGCAAGATTAAGCATCTTTGTGTTGCATTGCATGTGTTCGGATTAGATGTTAATCTGAACACGAGAAAAATGGGACGTTTCATACTCAAAGTGATGAAGTGTGCCACTTTTCTTAGTCACCGTCACCCTTGATCATGCATGATAGGTGGTGGTCCTTCGAATCTTATTTGTGCATTCATTAAGCTTGTACAAGCTTGGTTCTCTAGCCATCATGCATTGAAAATGCTTGGTTGATGGTTTGAAGGCCAAGAGTTACCTTCCTTTGAGTTTGCGTAATGATAAGGAAGGGCAATAGTACACACATTCCTTGAAAATACATTGCTTTGCTTCTATTTTCTCTTTGTTGCAGCAAAAGGAGAAATCCAGGGATGTGATGGTCGATCGGCCAGCTTTAATGACTGACAGCCACTTGGAGTGGGCGACCGGCTAGTTGTAGTAGTTGACAGCCACTTTTTCTAGCCGACCGGCCACTAGTGAATTTTTGCACAAATGTGCTCCTGAGTTGGAGCAGAGGCATTCTGGGAGTTAGCACAATTTTCAGTGATCAAACGATTGCAAACAGAGGCATCCGATGGCAAGGCAATGACTTTTTCAGGTGAAGCAACCGAGCGTGCATGCACCCCTCATCCATCGAGGCTGTTTAATCGCTTTATTAGTTAGTTGTAGTTAATTAATACAAGTGTTGTAGTTAATTAGTTTAATTCGCTTTGTAATGTTTAGCTAGCTTAGAATAGTTAGTTAACTTATTTCAATTGTTGTAATAATTAGCTAGAATAGTTAATTAGTTTTGGTTTGTAATAGTTAGCTGAATTAGTGTTGCCAGTTAGCTTATTCATTCGGACCCTCCTTCACGAGGGCATAATGTTGTAATAAGTGTGCGTGCGTGTGTGCATGTCTTCCAACCCTACGTCTTTCTCTCTTTTATTTAGCTGCTTTCAATGGTTAGATTAGAGGGATATTTCGATTAGCATACCTTATGCTTGCATGTTTGCATTCATTCATTTGTCATGCATGCACCAAGGCTCGGCGTATCTTTCAAACTGCATTGCAAATTCAATACTTATTTGAATACGTGTTTAAAAGTATGTTATCAAATTGTATCATATGCCATATTAGTAGCTGAGCTTATTAATTGCAGATTGCATGTGTTGCATTAGGCATCTTAACATAGTTAGGATCATGCATCTTTCTAACTAGCTTTTGTTTCGGCTCGGAGTACTCGGTAAGCTTTTATGCTTTAGCATGCTTGCATGTGTGATTGCCATAATGCCATGTTTCGCATGCTTGCCATGAGGCTAGATGCTTATTTGCTAAACTGCTTGAATGCCTGTGGATGAAGGCTTTGTTGCTTGAATTGGAACAATTCAACAAATGTATGTTTTAAGCCCACTTCGTGAAGTGGCAAAATCATGTTTTAAGCCCACGTAAGGTGGCAAATCCACATTTTAGCCCACTTGAGGGTGGAAACTTCAAACCATTTTTGAAAACAAACATGAGTTGTTTTGTTCCAATTCTTGCAATTCTAGTTTATACTTGCTTGTGTGCATCACATAGTAATGTTAGATTAATAAACCAGAACAAGAACACATAATGTTTATAAAACAACATATCATGATTAGTAGGGGCCGATCCTTCGATTGGGTGAGCGGGGGTGCTCATTTCGGAACCTTCCCCTTTTGTACCCATGTTCCCGAGCCAAGGTAACTTTGGTGATGACGGACATGTGGCCTTTGGCACGAGTCAGGGTTTCCTAAATTTTCCAAAAACAAAATATTTAGGTGGCGACTCTATAATCTGGCAAAGCAGTCCAATTTTGACATTATTTGATTCAAAATCAATTTTCCAAAATGATTTGCTAGATTGGACTCTTTGGTGTTTTATCAGTCTCACATCGCACTTTATGAGATTAGATTTAGAATCGTGATAGGAGTTCAAACTGTAGGACCAATTTGAGCTCTCCGAAAGGGGGCGCAAAAAAGTCGAGCTACACATGTCCTCCAAAATCTGAATGGTACGTTTTGACTGTCCATCGGTTTGAGGATGATAAGCGGTGCTAAGAGTCAACTTAGTTCCTAACGCCCCTTGAAGGCTTTGCAATAACCGAGCAGTAAAACGAGGATCCCTATCCGACACAATAGTCACAGGGACTCCATGAAGTCGAACTATCTCTCTAATGTACAACTCTGCCAAGTGTTTAACTGAATCGCTGGTGCACATTGAAATGAAATGTGTAGACCTAGTCAACCTATCAATAATCACCCAAACGGAATCATTGCCACTAGGAAGCCCAGCTACAAAATCCATGGTAACACGCTCCCATTTTTACTCGGCTATCTGTAAGGGTTGTAACAAACCTGTTGGTCTTTGGTGTTCGGCCTTCACTTGTTGACAAGTAAGGCACTTCGATACAAATAAAGCGACATCTCGTTTCATACCCCTCCACCAAAACTAACGACTAAGATCATGATACATTTTAGTGCCTCCTGGGTGTACCACAAGGCATGAGTGATGGAACTCCCGAAGTACTTCCTCTCTACAAGATTCTGGTAGAAACAAATGGTCTAGGTAACGTACACTCAAATCCGAGTGAACATTCAAACCTTTCTCTTCCTTCCCATTGGAAATCTGAACACGGATTGATTCCACATCATGGTCTCCTCGTTGTGCCTCTATGACCTTACTAACCAAGGTAAGTTGAGCATTCAAAGTAAACAAGGTAGCACTTCTCCAGACTCACCTAAGTGCAAATCAAACTTGCCAATAACATCTAGCATATCCCATTCCCGAATGGCCACACTTGCCAAACTACTCACAGATTTTTGACTCAAAGCATCGGCCACCACATTGGCTTTCCTCGGATGATAGTGTAACTCAAGTCATAATCCTCCATAAATTCCATCCACCTCCGTTGTCGTAAATTCAAGTCTTTTTGAGAAAACAAATACTTTAGACTCTTATGATCGGAGAAAACCTCAAACTTCTCACCATATAAGTAATGCCTCCAAATTTTCAAGGCAAAAATCACCACCGCTAATTCTAAATCATGGGTAGGGTAATTTTTCTCGTGACTTTTCAATTGTCGTGATCCGTAAGCCACAACTTTTCCCTCTTGCATCAAGACACAACCAAGTCCATCCCCAAACGCATCACAATAGACAGTGTAATTCAAACCCCTTTATGGAATTATCAAAACCGGTGCGGTAGTCAATCTAGTCTTAAGCTCTTGGAATGACTTTTCATAAGCTTCACTCCACACAAATTTGATACCCTTTCTAGTCAACCTAGTCAAAGGTGTAGCTAGTCTAGAGAAGTCCCTTACAAAACGTCGATAATACTCTGCTAATCCCAAGAAACTTCGAATTTCAAAAACATTCTTAGGTTGTTCCTAATCTTGTACGGCATCTATCATTGAGGAGTCCACAGTTACTCCCTCTCTAGACACTACATGCCTAAAAAACTTCACCTCAGTTAACCAAAAATTTCTCAAATTTGGCATACAATTGGTGCTCACTAAGTAAGCCCAACACTACCCTCAAGTGAGTCTCGTGTTCGTCCTCAGAGGTAAAATAAATCAATATGTCGTCCACAAAGATGACCACAAAACAGTCTAAGTATTCCCAAAAAATTCAGTTCATCAAATCCATAAAGGAAGCAGGCGCATTGGTTAACCCAAAAGGCATTACAAAGAATTCATAGTGGCCATAATGCATACGAAAGGTCGTTTTCTGAATGTCCTCCTCCCGAACTCTCAACTGATGGTACCTCGACCTCAAATCTATTTTTGAGAAACAACGAGACCCTCTAAGTTGGTCAAACAAATCATCTATTCTGGGTAGAGGATACTTGTTCTTAATTGTAACTCTATTCAACTTGTGGTAATCAATACACAACCGCAACGATCCACCTTTCTTCTTCGCAAAGAGAGCCAGTGCTCCCCAAGGTGATGTACTAGGATGAATGAAGCCCTTTTTTAAAAGCTCTTGGAGTTGAATCTTCAACTCATGTAATTCGGCGGGTGCAAATCTATACGATGACATGGAAATCGATGCCGTGCCAGACACTAATTCAATGGAGAACTCGATCTCCCGGTGAGGTGGTAAACTAGTAAGATCTTCTGGAAAGACATCCGGGTATTCACAAACTACTCTTGGTAACTCAACACGAGCCCCGTCACTCTCACTATCCAAGAGAGTTGCAAGAAGGCCACTAAGTTTGCTCCTACTACGAGGGTCAACAGCTGGCGACAAGGCCCTATCAACTCGGTTCCCCAGAAAATAGAAACGATCACCGCTCGAAGTGCACACTGTAACTCTCTGGTGGTAACAATCAATCACAGCTTGGTAAGTACACAACTAGTCTATGCCTAAAATGACATCGAAACTCAACATATCTAGCAACACAAAAGCAAATGGAAGTCGATGCCCATCAACTTCTATTTCAAAATCACAATAACCCCAGTCTAAATCAATTGTACCCCCAATAGGTGACTCTACTCTTAGTGGAGGCACTAACCGTGCTACCTCTAACCCCAGTGCAAAAGCAAATGTAATAGATATAAATGAATGAGACGCACCCGTGTCTATCAATACATTAGCCAAAGAATTACACACAAAAAAAATACCTCTCACAACTGAGGATTCTAGCAACTGCTCTGGCACGGTAACAGCATACACACGCCCCTGTGGCCCCTAATTAACTTGCACCCCTTTCGAAGTATAGGCCTATTGTACTGACTGAGTCGAAGTGGCTCCCTGATTAACTCCTGAAGCTTGGACTGATTGAGCCTATTGGTGGCTCTAAGTCTGCCTCCACCCTGATGCACCAGATGCGCCTCCCAATTGTGGGCAAGTTCTCTTTATATGCCTCGGCTGACCACACTGATAACAATTAAACCCTTGACCTTTATTCTGAGGCTGAGACTGACTTCGAGATCGGTTAGGTGGTGGTAACATTAACTGCCCTTCTCTCTTCTGTGGGCATGAGAAGGATTTGTGACCCGGTTGGCCACACTTGAAACACGAGAAGCTACTCGATGCACTTTTTCCCAGACCCGCACTAGGCAAAGGAAAAGTGGATCTATACTGCTGTGGTTAGGACTGGGATGGATAGGTGTTTCTGCTCTTCTTGTTCTGCCTATAGTCTCCTTGAAACTCTTGGCCCCTAGACCTTGAACTCCGAAGCGTCTCCTCCTCGGCTTGTATGGAAATTTCTATGTGTGTTACCGTCTCCACAAGACGGTCATATTCCCGAATCATATTTCCGACAAGCTTGAACATAATTTTTGTTTTCAATTTCTTTTCAAATTTAATGCAACGGCGCTTTTCCGTTGCCAACAACTCTGGTGCAAATATGGACAAACTAGAGAAAACCGCCTCAAACTCAGCCACGGGCATGTTGAGTTGTTTAAGGTCTTTAAACTCTTCCCTCAATCTCTCCCTAGCAGTGGGAGGTATGTACTTATCTTGGAAAGCAACTGCAAAGGCTTCCCATGTCGGCTCCACTCTACCATTGGCATATTTCCACCATTGACCCGCGTCTCCCTTAAGGTAGTAACTCGCTAGAGTCACTCTTAGTTCACTATCTTTAATGTGAAGCATCTCAAATGTCTTCACAGTTTGTTCGAGCCACTCATTTGCTTTCTTGGGCTTGGGACCACCATGAAACTCATCCGGTTTTGCCCGCAAGAACTCTCTAATAAGGAAACTCGCCCTTGACTCCGCGGTGTTCTCTCGAGCTTGATTCTCCACCTTCAACAAGTTGATAGACTCTCTTAAAACCCCTGCGATTTCTCGAGCCAGGGCCCCCATCGCGGTTTGACCCGTTTGTCCTATTTGCTCGGCCATATTAGCTTGGCCCACCTGCTCGGCCACATTAGCTTAGCCTGCTTGCTCGGCTATATTAGCTTGGCTGAACCCTTCTTCTTGCACTGGAACCCTATGGACCGGTACCTCATGCACTCCTCGGCGAGCCCTACCACAACTCCCACCTCTACCACCACAGACTTGACCCCTTCCTGACATCCTAAGAAAGGACATAAGAGAAATAATTTAGCACATTAACTCATATGTGCTCGTAACTTGACTCACACGTTCGACTACAACAATTCCATATATTTCTCTACCATATACACAATTTAATTTCACTCTACATAAGCACTTAGTCATGTAAACACATATGGATTATACTCTTATGATGAGATTCGTTCCATGAAAAACCAAGAATTCTTAGTAGAATGAGTATTGATCAAGTACCCTTCTAATAAAACCTCAAAGAATTTAACAGGCGCAAACAACATCCCAAAAGTCCAATCCCATACCTATTTAGTCACATAAACATGTTATCACATAGTCACAAAATGCATAACACTTCTTAAGCATGCTAAATGAACCCATTGTGGTTAAATAACCACTTCCCATGAGCTCCAAGTATTCAAACCGGGTAGCTCTGATACCAAGTTGTAATGCCCCAAATTTCTAGCCCAAATGATAATACAACAATCATGGCTCTTTCAAGGAAAATCGAATATAAATCTCCAAACTTACATTACATGATACAATAGTTCTTCATGCAACAATACATTAATCCAACAACAATAAAATAAACAAATAAATACCCCCAAGGGTTTACAAGTTTCCAAGGCTTGAGTCTGGTTACACAAAATGGTTATACAAGCCCACACACATATAGGCCTTGGCTTACACACAGAGTCACAGTAAAATGAGAGTCTCATACTCTCAACACACATTTCCTCGCTTTTAGTTAGGCGGCATCACCACATTTTTTCCTGTACAAAAATCCCATAGGGTGAGCATAAAGCCCAGTAGGAAATCCTTAACAAAGTATATACATTTTATACAAGTCTCAATAGATGAAATGCACATGCCATGCTATGCCCTTTTGAAAGAAAATCACATCTTCATCTTTGAAAACCATCATGCCCAATGATGTCATGCAATTTCAATTCTTCAAAACTTAACAATTCATTTCAAGAGCGGTAAATACGACTTTGGTAATCCCTAGGTCGGTGTCTGCAAGTAGACTATACAAGTGCTACCAATTTGTCATTTTTGCCGGTATTAATCGGAAGGCTCGACACCTATCTGCGCGGGTTTTTGGTCTTTCACCCCAGACTCTCAGGCCAACTTATTCAATATCATCTACACCACCTATCAAGACTTACCAACGTATTTATCCTAAAACCATTCCATGGAAACTTGTTTCTCAACATTCTTTTCTCAATGCAAGTTTTCAAATCAACTTTCAAAGTTTAATGTAATCAAATGAATTAATATGCCAATAACACAAGATGAATATAAATACTTTTATTCCAATTCATCATCCAAGGAATAACACAATTCCCTCTTCTCAAGTATCCTCAACAATTAGTCATTTCAAGACTATTTCAATGTTTTGAACAATAATTTCCAGAATGAACAATAATTCTCATATTCCCTGAAATTCATTATTTATATAAATATAAATAAGAAAATTTTCCACAGATCCATTTATTTTGACACACAAAATAAATAGAACAATATCATTCATGGATTTTCAGTCTCTTAAAAAAAATCCCCAAATTTTAGGTTTTCTCACCAAAACTATACAACTCAAATCTTTTGAAAGAAAACTTTCCAAAATCATATTTTCTTCAATCAACGAAGATCAAAACCCATATGATCATTTTAAAAGAACAAGAGACAAATCCATTTTCAAAATCGCTCAACTTTTTGAATCAACAATCAATTTTCAAATCTATCGAATGATGATTTCAAAAATTATCTAGATCTTGCAAATATATATATATAACTCTAAGAAAATTCCTACCTCAAGTTTGAAGAAGAATAGAGATAAAACTCCAAAATCAACGATACCTAAACTCGATCTTCACCACACACAACGAAGCCCTCGAGATGACAACCCACTTTGATGAAGAAGCAATGGCAAAACTCAAATGAATCTTGAGAAATCAAGGTTTTTGATCTAGTTTGTGTACAGAAATGTAGAGAGAAGGGAGAGGAAATGTTTTTAGAGAGAGAGAGATACAAAAGTGATTTGAAATATCAAATTCATGAACTGATATAACATGGTTTGCTCGAGCGTGGAAAGCCCTACTCGAGCGTCAAATACACTAACCCAGTGCTTTTGCAAAAAAACGTCAAACTTCTGAAACCAAACATTCTCCGTTCGAGCGCATAAACAGCCGCTCGAGCGGACAAGTAACTTTGAATGCATTTTGTATTTTTGCTTCGGGGGCGCTACTCCTCGACCTTGCCAGGGCGCTGCCCTCGGACCCGCCAAGGGGCGCTGCCCCCTGGACCCCCACGAGCTGACTGGTCAACTCAATCCCTGATTAGTCCAGTCGAAGTGGCAAAACATGAAAGAAGGATCGAAACTGGGATCGCTGCACGTATGATTTTCAAAATCACCTCGTCAAACTTCCTGAATCATTGTGATTTAGTTTATTAATTTGAATAGCCTTAATCATGATCCAAAATGGAGTCCTCTTCAACCATTCAAAGTGACCCCCCCTCAACGAAGATGTTGTTGCAAGAGTCATGATGTTTACTATGTTTGAATAGAAGTTAATCCTCGTGGGTGCATTGCGTGATAGACTGACAACAGTCTTACCACCTTGTTTATCAACTACCTAGTGAATGACTTTCATTTGCTTGAACAATATGTGACCTTGCATGTTAACACCCATTCTATTTGGTTTCAAAACACTTGTACCTTCAAGACGTTTCCGTTCACATGAACGTGTCCACGGGCTCCTGTTAATGCCAATAACACATTCACATACCCCAGGAAAAAACTTCATCACTCCATTCAGCCACATAACACGCATATCCAATATGATGAAGAGACATCAAAACTGTTTTTAGTTAAAATTTGGCAATCGATAATCCATAATAAACAACGCAATCCATAACAGCAACACCACTTCAAATGTTTCGTACACGTGTGACACATCCTCACTTCATACATTACATAATTTGTGAAAGTGCAGATACTTGACACCACACATGCACTACACACACGCATTACACATGAGCAAAACCTACTACGTCACGAACATAACGGGGCATTTAACAACTACCAATACCTCCAACCTGTTACCTACACCACTTGTGCAACAATTCAACCTACTTCTTCATACACCCCTTTCCACAATGTGTCAACAAACAACCCAACACCCACCGTACCCATAACATACACAAAGCAATCTCTTTACCTTCGAAAATAACAATTGTACCCAGAAATATGTTTCAGGACTCTGATAGCTACACCCTAACATATGAAACACATTACGGTCACATTGTACATTGCATATCCATACACCTATCATGACAACGATATTTTTATAAACAAGAATCATCTATTTTGAAACAACATATACATATTAACAACCATACACGCAACAAATTGCACCAAAAAAACAACCAAATTGTGGTACCACATACCTTTCCCCGTCATCGTTTCAGCCACGATCGACAAATCTAAACACTGACTTCTTCTCCTCTAACCGTTCACTTTTTTACTTTCGTCGGACGCTGCTATGTAACAAACCCACGACACACACACAACTTATTTAGATGATCACAAATAAAGGACGATCGTCAAGATCAAACTCAATTTTCAATTTTGGAAACAAGATAATTCAAATTTCCCCAAATCAGGGTTTCAAAATGATACCTAATCCACAATCAAATGTGGTAGTTCTCATATACGTTTAAGGGTTTGGAATTAACAACGAGTCGTGGGGGGTCTATGTATCACGTGGAATGTATCATTCCAATGCAAACAAGCACAAAAAGCCTTAGTGTACTTTGCAATGTTGTGGCACCCAACAAACACCCTCAGTGTGGCACGTGACAACAACATGGGGTTCTAGCACGTTACCAACACCCACTCACAATAGCTAATACAACATCAACTGACCCAAACACATGCGCAACAAACTTAATCCACACAGTTGTTATGCGTTAAAAAAAGGAATAGGTAGTGGTATTTGTGTCATTTAACAATAGAAATGACCAAATGGATCACAAGAAAAATTCTAGGACCAAATGGAGCACAATTTCAACATTTAGGATTTATTAGTAACTTTTCCTATTATTTAAATCAATAAAAAATAAATTAGGACACCACATGACTGCCAAATAATTTTTCCCTAATTAGATGCTTAGTTATTGATTTCTTGTTTAGAAAAAAAATATATATAAGAAAAAAATAAAGTGGAGTTATATTTTGTCATGTATTCAGTGAAATAAAATGAAGATAATTAAAATAGGTAATAAATAACAGTGAAGATAATTCTCAAAAAAACAAAAACTCACTCATAATTGGTGTACCATTTTTGTAGTTTTACGAATCACAAATCTTATTGTGTATTGTAGGTTTTTTTTTTTTTTAACATTTTCAAAAATTGGTAAAAAAAATATACTTATAGAAAACAAAAACTTTGAAGAATAAAATATTGAACAATGTATAATAATTAACATTACAAAAAAAGAAAAAAGAAAAAGAAGAAGGTAAATTACACTTTGCACCGAATTTCATTTTGGCGCCTATACATGAAACCGTGATAGTCAACACTCTATACTTGTCGTCAAATCTCACTTTGGTCCTACACATGAAATTATGACAATCAACTCTATTCACTTTTAGTCAAAACTTTGATTCAGTCACAAGTGTCAATGTCCCCTTTTATTACTTTCTTGTTTAAATTTTTAACGTAATCCAATTATGTGACAAGAATATAACTAAGAAAGGAGAGTGAGAGAGAAAAATCATCCATGCTTTTCACCAGTACATACTTTGTCATATGTAAAAGTTATATGATACGATATGTGTATGTGTGTGTGTGTGTGTGTGTGTGTGTTTGTGTTTGTATGCTGAAAATTAGAATGAACAGGTAAGAAAGTAGAGTTTTTGAAATCAAAAAAGATAATAGAGAAATCGAAGAATAAGGAAGAGAAATAGACAGAAAATTGTGCTATTGTGAAAAATCGAGTTTCATGATTCCAATTTATACAAAATCCTAATTCATTTTCTTAATCGTTCACAATATGTGTTTTATTTTAACCTAATAAAGTTATAATTTGATGTATATTTTGGGACAAAATATGTATTGATGGGAAATGTTTTTATTATCCTCATTTTGTAGTCATGTCCCATATTTAAATCCAATCCACACATTATATTTTTTAAATAAATATACTGACATGATTATAAATGAAAGATTTTGTGTATAAATTAAAGAATTTCTTAAATAATTCCAATCACACCACTATAAATATGAGTTTCAATAAAATCAATAAAGATGAAGTCTAGATCCCCTCAAAATTATATTTTTAATATATTATAATTAATTAATTAAGTTAACAGCTGGTCGGCATGGGTTGAAAGTATAAATCCCAAGTTGAACCCATTAATATATCAAGCTGAAAATGTTGTCTTTAAAAAATAAGACTAGACTGGGAGGACCAACGGGCCGATGTCTACCTCTATAGACGAGTAAGGACTTGTAAAAATTCGAGGCAAAATAATTGAAAACCTACCATTCTCATATAATTTTTTTTTATCAAGTTAATAAATTTTTTTATAATATTAATTTAAAAAATGGTTTGACTTCTCTCAAGTTGTCATCTCAACTTGAGAGAGCGTTTGGGTTTGGTAGGCCCCTTTTGAAACCGATTTCGGTAATTCGAATTATTTACTTTTTTAGACTCACTGAGTAGAATATTCATGCAAAAAATAAAAATGATTGTACATCGATATCTATATATTTAAACCATATTTGTTTTAAAAAGATGAACAACAAATATAATTTTAAGAATAATCATTCATTTTTTGTAATACAAAATTGATTTAAACATATGGCTACTGATATCCGATCATTTTTATTTTTTGCATGAATATTTTACTCTGGGGTGTAAATTTGGCCCGGCCCTGCTCGACTTGGCTCACCTGGGCCTGGGCTCGGGCCGGCTCATGTCGGGCCTTATGTGCTCTCCCCAAAATGTCGGGCCAGGCTGGCCATGGGCCAGAAAATTAGGCCCGGGGGTATTCAGACCTTAGGCAGGCCGGGCATCGAGCTTGAACATTTTTTTAAAATTTTGTTTCTTTTTTTTTTTTACGAAATTTTTTTTTTCCATCAAAAATGGCATTGGGCCTTGGGTGGGTTAGGCTTGAGGCTGAGTTTTGAGTGGGCCTTGAGCGGGCCAGGCCCACAGGTCGAGCTGGGCTTCAAAATGATGGCCCAAGCCCAAGCCTAAGCCCAAGGTCCTGGCCTGGGTTTGGGCCTGAGCCTAACTGGGCAAGGTCCATCCCGGGCCGCAAGCGGGCTTTGGGCCGCCTACGGGCCGCTGACCATTTTCACACTCCTAATTCTACTCAACAAGTCCTAAAAAGTGAAGGTTTGGATCATCAAAACAGGACATGTGGTGGGCTCCACGAGTCCCTTAAGTTTTTTTATGTTGAGATGTGAACACAAGAGAAACCTAATTGTTTAAAAAAATAAGTTTAATTACTTTTAAAAAAAATATTAAAGTACATTTAAGTAGTCATGTCGTGTATGTATCGCATTATGTATTACGTATCGTACATAACATCACATATTAAATATCGTAAGATACATATAAATTATATTTATCGATTTACCTCTAAAAATATTGAATAGTAAGATACATATCGTAAAACTAACGGAGTTAGTTTATTTGACCCAAAATCCCTCTATTTTAATAGGAGATTAGTGATTTGAAGTTCTCTATCTGTACTTACTTGGATTTCTACCTTTCACTTTGATGGTTTCTTTGTACTAATTTGTTATATTTAATTATTATTATTATTATTCATTGAGTTTTATTATAATATTAAAAAAGAAAAAGAAAAAGAAAATTAGTTATAATAAATCATAAGATACTTGGCACAAAACTCCATTGCATTTTCCCAATATACACTATAAAAAGATAACATATAAGACAAGGGAGAGGAAAGAAAACATATACGAAAGGAAGAAACCAAGTGCATCTGGAAAATCTCCTTTCTTTTTTTTCATTTTATTTTATTTTATTTTTTTCATTTGGAGGACTTTCTAAATTTGGCAAATTCAGTTTTGAGCTGCTTGAAGTCGAATCTGCCTGTTAAATCTTTGAATGAACTCCTCAACTCTTCTATTGAGTTCTTCATTGGACATGGTTGAAAACTCATTTTCTTCTTCATCTGGCTCATGCTTTTCGGACTCTGTCCTGCGTAGAATATTTTTGTCTTCAATGTTTTTAACTGGAAAATCTCTACAAGACACGCTACGAACACATTTTGCTTCATTTTTCTTTTCATTAAAAGCTTCATGATTATCAGCTTTTGGAGTGAATTCTGGCATCTTTTTTTGGAGTCTCTCATTAGACTTGTTTGGATCATCGTTTACTATAACTTTTAATTCATTTTCCAAGGATTTGCTCTTGTGAACAACAGCAACACAAACCTCTTTGTTTTTTTCTTGACTTTCTTGTAAATTTTCTTCCTTTTGTGGGGGAATGCTTGTCTTGACAATTTCCCGGTATTGTGATTCGAATGATGGAATGCTATTAGCTTGGCTATTTTTTGCATACACTTCATAGAAATCTGATTCTTTTCTTGAAGAGAATGCACCAAAATCAGCTGCAATTATGAGAATGAGAGTGTTGGAAACTAAGAACCAGAATTTGGTGGTGTTGATGAGGGAGAGAGGAGAGAGGTTGAAGATGTAAAATATGGAAATGTAAATGAAAATGGATAAAAGGAAAGCCCAAAATGATATCGCATTTGGTCTTTGAGGGTAGGCTTGGAATTTGTTGGGTTTCAGTGAATTTTCTGCTACACTGAGTTGGTATATTGCCATTTTCAGAGGAGCAAAGTGGTTGATACAGAGAGAGAGAGAGAGAGAGAGAGAGAGAGAGAGAGAGAGAGAGAGAGAGAGAGAGAGGGCTTGTATTAATTGAGTTTTGTGATGAACTCTTGATTTTCAAAATGGACTCCAAGTGGAGGGGAATTTATAGGTGCTCAAATTGAAAAGGACTGGTCGGGCTTGAATCTAGTTCAAATGGAAAATCATTGAGCTAATAAAATTACAAATACCCCCTGCCCAATGTTCATTATACCAATATTGTCCTTACTATATATAAAGCTTTCCTAAAATCGATATTTTCTTTTCTCAAAGGTTTTGAAGATCAGCAGTAATTCATCCCCTAAAATTAGAGCTCTAATTGAATTCTAGTGATATGAAAAATGAAAAAAAAAAAAAAAAAAAGCCAAAACATTACATCAGATGGGCCCTACACACATATTAAAGCTATTAGAGCTCACAAATTAGAGTTTCAATGCATTTTTCTTTGAAGATTTCTGTTGATATGGTCAGTAAAATTAGATGCTAGCAATCATAAGGAACGAAAAATTCTCGACATTCAATAAGTGTGTAGAGAATGCACACTTTCCATTTTATAAGTCAGTTTGATGAATTTTATATATTAAAGTGATAGGACCAAAATCATGCATTTTGTTTGACAATTATATCACTACAAGAAATGACATTTTTAGCAACTAAATCTGACGACTAAACAATTTTTAGTCTGCAAAAGTGGTGGGATTAGCGACTAAATATTTTATTAGTAGGCAAAAAATACAAGATTTAGCTACTAAAGTTTTTTAGTTGGCGTATATTGCTTATCGGCGACTGACATAACTTTAGTCGCTAATAATGGCACAATTGGCTACTAAATTATTATTTAGTCGCTAATCATTGAACAATTGCCGACGAATTCAATTTTTAGTCGTTGTAACAATAGTTTTAGCTACTAAATTTATTTGGTTGCCAAATGATATAGCTGTTAAGTTTTTTTAATCGAGAAATATAGCCTATTGGCGACCAAACAATATATTTGTTGCTAAATATTCCATCATAGGTTACTGAAAAACATTTAGTCGCCGATAGTATATATTTTAGGCTACTAAATTATTTTTTAGTCAGTGTCTTATACCTTTTGCCAACAAAATAATCTTTAGTTGCCAAATGGCAGCAGATGATATTCAAAACCTTTTAGCGACCACACAAGTTTGGTTGCCAATGATTCAATTTTGGTGACTAATAAAAACATTAGTTGCTATATAAAATTATTTAGTCCTTATATATTAACTTTTGCCAACAAATAAAACATGTAGTCGCTAAAGCTCAAAATGTTTTAGATTTATTTTTGCGCCTATCTTACACCTTTTCCCTCTCTTTGTATACACACAACCACAAAACATCTCTTGCTCTGTTGTTTCGCCGTGCAAATCACCAGCAAACCTCACGACCTCGCATCCTTAGCACCGTCGTTCCCTGTACGCCGCAAATCACCACAACCACCACCGCTAAGAGGTTCACTCCCTTTTGTTCTCTTGCTCTGTCGCTCTCTGTCTTAGTCTTGTTGGACCATTTTAATATCTTTTATTTATTTATTTATATATTTTATTTATGAATCTTCTTTTATCTTGATCATGAATCTCATCTTGTTCATGAATGGAGATTCATTATTTTGGTGACCTTTTGTCCTGTTCATGAATAAAGATTAATTGGAGTTCATGAACCTGGTGGTGAGTTGATTTTTTGGAGACTCTCCCTTTTCTCTAGGTTCATGGTCATTATTATTTTTTGGTATATTTTGTAAAGTCCTAGTGGCCTATAAATAGTTCTCCACATCTACTCTTTTCTACACCAACAAACCAACTATTGTTTATACTTGAGAGATTACTAGCAAAGAAGGGTGTTTTTCTTAGTGGAGCTTTGGCTTCACTATTTTGTGCAGAGCTGGCTTGAATCATACGACAAGTAGTCGAGCTGTTGTATCTTGCATCGATAATTGGATTCTTCCTACCACAGTGGGCTTGATCTCTTTAAAGAAAACGAGATATCTGTGCCTCAGCCTGATTTATTTGTATCTTATTTTCTTTGCATTATTTATCAATAAAATATGATTTTTTCTGGCATTTTCACCAACAGGTCTCACTCACTCACTCACTCTCTCTCTCTCTCTCTCTCTCTCTCTCTCTCTCTCTATTCCTTCTTCTATTTCCCCAACTATGAACTCTTGCTCTAGGGTTTTTATTCTACCCATTCCGATTTATTTTTTCTTAATTTCTGAAATGGGTTTGTTTGAAGTGGTTTCATTACTAGAGTTTTATGAGTTTGATGTTGTAAATGGGTTTGATTTTAGGGTTTGATACCTTTCCCCCTCTTTTTCCTTTCTCTCTTATTAGTTTCAAAGTCCTAAACCATTGATTGTCTACATAATCTCATGTATTCTGATTATTTATGTACGAAATTTACATACACAAATTATCTGATCAGTGTATGTATTTTGAGACTGAGATTATTTGTGTATGTATTTTGAGATTGAGTTTACATTTAAACTGAATGGGTTTACAATTAAACTTTCAGTTTACAGATTGGGTTTACACTAAGCCTAGCAACACATGAATCAGTTTACATTTAAATGGATTAAACTGAATGGGTAATCTGTGATCGGGTAATCAGTTTAGATGTAGTGGCGAAGATTCAGTTTAAATATAATTAATATGTATTATGAGATTGAGTAGTCTAAACTGATGCATACATACATAATCTGTGTATGTATTCTCATTAGTTTAAATATAATCTCAATCAAATTATCTGTGTATTCTCTGTTTATATGTTCTCCATGTATTCTCATCAATTTAAATTTTGTGTTATGAGATTGAGATTATTTGTGTACGTATTCTCATCATTTTAAATATAATTAATATGTATTCTCATCATTTTGGTCAATTATTCGCTCATGTCTTGTATCATTCTTCTCATAAATTTTGCCAAATAGTGCAAAAGTGTCATCTAACACTTGAAAGACAATACAAGGAGATTGATGCTCCATTATTAAAACAAAAATGATATTAAAGGCAAAATTGATGAAATAATGTTATTTTTATAATTATAAATTAAATTGATAGACATTTTAATTTTTATTAAATAATATAAATAAGATACATCATTATGTGTATTTTTTTTTCTTTTTTTTTATAAATTTTGTTTGGGAGTGAAAATTCAAAACAGCCTCCAAACCACCGTATGACTCTCACGGACAGCTTCTCTATGACAAATAGGACTTGTGGCAACTGACGAAATGTAATCTGAACCCGTAGGATGGGAGCTAGAGTCGAATACGCCTTAAACTTACTTGAAAAAGGGCATTTCAGGGGTGAAAATTCAAAAAAGCCCCCGAACGACCTTAAATGCATGTTAGAACATGTTCCTTCTGGCTGACTGAGTTGATATTTTGTAATCAATTCTAATGGTGTTTTTTTTTTTTTTTTTGTAGATGGTTTTGTTGCGTGGACTTGTGGATAATCCATTTTGATGTATGGAGAAGAAATTTCACTTTTGTATAATACTAATATAATATGTTTGTCGTCCTCAGTTTTTGTGTAGTTCACTATTACTGATACATAAAACTTTTGGCAATCAACAGATAGTGATTGGCGTGGTACATAAATCACCTTCTGTTGTGGTACATATATGATCATTTGTTAGCGTACATATATGACTTTTTGTCATTGTCTATAGAAAATTTTTGTCGTGATACATAGATCATCTTTTGTTGTGATATAGATTATAATGGTAATTTGTACCATGCTTGTCACGACCCAAACCCGGCCCTATGGGTTTAGCACCGTAACTGGCCAGTAATCCGAGATTACCAAAGGCCTCTGTAGCGAATATCTGATCAAACAGTAGGGCTGGCGAAATACAGTAAATAACTAGTGTCCATTGAGCTGTGAAAATCTGTATGTCAAAAACATTTTTATGCATTCATACGGTTCAACACAGTACGTTCTATACAATCATAAACAGTCAGTCAGTACGGGGATTGAATCCCTCGATAACAGTGCAGTAAACAGTCTATACAAAAGTACAATACAGTAAGGAGACCGATAGGGGACACAAAAACACCCCAAGCCATAACATGGCAACTCGGAACCTCGCAGTGAGGCGCATAGGCTGGCTTGACAAAACTGGGGACCAATCCCACGCTCCTAGCTCCGGTCTGGTTGCTGAGAACCTACATATATATATAAACAGTGAGCTAAAGCCCAGTGAATAACATACAGTGTAAAGAGGTTATGAATGAATGTCCCTTACGGTAATGAAATCAATTCATTATACAGTATTTCAATCTTTCAGTATTTCAGTCAATCAGTATATCAATCAATCAGTCATATGTGGTACATCCATTAGCCTATAAACAGTAGGTCCAGAAAGGACCGGGCCTTAACAGACCCAACAATAATGATGGCCATCAATCAGTAAACAGTATGGTTCCACAAGGAAACCGACAGAGCTCTGTAACAGTCAATAACAGTGGGTGCTAAGGATGCCACAATACAGTTCGAAATACAGGACATACATTCATTCCATAAACAATATCAGTTCAATAAACAGTTCAGTTCAGTATTCAAAATATAACCATTTGAACATATCTTTACACAATCTGTTACTCACAGAGATTGGGCTAATAGCAGCTAGAGCGCGTCCCCGAGAGCCAACCCTAAACAGTTAACAAATAGAACACACACTAAGTTCAGAGTCGAAAAGATGATAATTACATCCCTAAATTCCTCGGTGTGGTTCTATGTCTAAATCCTCATTAAGATGTCTTAAACTAGGCCTAAGAATGCCTAGGATGGGATGAGGATGCAAAAATACAGTTGGAAGGCATTTTTCAAAAGTTGCTGAAAACAGGGGTCTCGCTCGAGCGAGCCTTCCTTCGCTCGAGCGAGGTTGCAAAAACAAAGGCTTCGCTCGAGCGAACAATCCTTCGCTCGAGCGGTCTGATAAAACAGTAAAAGTACTGGATGCTCAATTTTTACGCGCGATGCTCGCTCGAGCGAGCTTCCAAAATCAAAGGGTTCGCTCGAGCGAGTCTTCCTTCGCTCGAGCGGTCTGATGAAACAAGAAAAAATCGGATGCTCGATTTTTACGCCGAGCCACCAATCCTTCGCCGGCGTGGCTCGAGGAAAACGTTGGTCGCTCGGCGAGGAATCCTCGCTGAAGGAAGAAGCCAAATCTGAATTTCCAGTTGCCTTCCAAGCTCAAACCAAGCATTCTCAACTCAATTCTCGACCTCTTGGGCTCAAATTCTGGAAAATACATCCCAAAACAATGTATAACAAGTTTCAAAAGCCAATTTATGAATTCAAGCCCCAAAGGTGAGTCAATTAAAACCATTTTCAAACCCAATTCAAGAACACTTTCCAAAACATGCAATGCATGATCTTTAAACCAAAATCAACCTTCAAATCTTGCTCTAATGAGCTCACTAGTTGGAAAATGAAGTGAAAACATGGACTATAATATAAACATAGACATGCATGTAGCATTCTCAAGAATTCAACTTCAAAAGTCCACAAATTCAACATGCATGCATGAATTCTAGCATGAATCAACCTATATGGACTCAAACATGGTTTAATTCTACAATTGAGCAAGAATCATGCAAAATGAAGCTCCAAGATGACAAGAAGACAATGGATTCCTTACCTAGAGTGTTGATTTCAAGTCTAGCAAGCTCAATTTAGCCAAGTTACACTTTAATTCCAAGCACTCCAAGCTAATTCACCAATATGAGCTCAAATCTCTTACTTCTCACTCTCTCCTTTCTCACTTGTTTGGTCGGTTAGAACATGAAGAAGAGCTGATCAAAAGCTTTGTTAAGTGATAAGGCTCTAACGATAATACTAAACAATAGGTCCATTAAGTGGTTTAAACGGTAAATAAGTCCAAGTTCCCAATTAACTCATTTTAATCTAATTTAATCATTCCTAATCAATTTTCAGATAAATATACCATAAAATCAGAAATATTCTACCGATTCTAAAACATCAAACGGTTTCTAAATCGGCCGCCGATAAGGCCTTCAATTAACAGTTTAAACACATAAACTCAAACAGATAATCATTCAATCAAACAGATAGAAATGCAATTCAATAGATAAACTTATTCAATTTCAGTTTCAGTTCCATTCAGTCTGTTCAGTAGTTCATCCAGTTCACTTATCAGTCATTATCAGTTCAGTTTAGCAGTAATCGGTAGATAATTCAGTGGTTTAACGGTAATCAGTACGAGGGTTGTTACAATGCTAAATGGTAATTTCGCTTGGTAGTAAATGTATTTTTTTGTATACGGAGGGCATTGATTTTTGTACGGTTCTATATTTTGTAATTATTATTTTAGTTTGGACAATAGTTGGTTTGTATGGACTTTGACATTTAAAGTTATTTATTTTTTGTATATGAATATAGATTGTGGAATGATTGATAGTATATGTATCATTTTGTTTATATACGTATTACAAATTGCATGGAATATAGACAGGTTGTGGAGAAATTACAATTTTGCGATAAAACATAATATTATGTTTAGTTTGGGCGGCTAAAAGTTTTGTACAAAAAAAATAAAAATAAAATAGACATTTGGTGCCTAAAAGTTTTGTAGCAAAAAAATAAATAAATAAATAAACATTTAGCGACTAAAAGTTTTGTAGCTAAAAGAAAAGCAAAGATTTGGCAACTAAAAGTTTTGTAGCTAAAAGAAAATCAAATATTTGGCGACTAAAATATTTCGTAGCTAAAAACAAAAACTAAAGGATAAAAACACTTTTGCCGAATAAAAATTTAATAGCAAAAAATGTGAGATTTTAGGCGACCAAATATTTAGTAGCCAAAATAAGAACTTTTTGCCGACTAAAATTTTAGTAGCAAAAAATGTGGAGCTTTAGGCGACCAAATATTTAGTAGCCAAATGAAGAACTCTTTGTCGAATAAAATTTTAGTAGCAAAAAATGTGAAACTTTAGGCAACCAATATTTAGTAGCCAAAACAAGAATTCTTTGCTGACTAAAATTTTAGTAGCTAAAAATGTGAAACTTTAGGCGACTAAAAGTTTAGTCACTGAAAATATACTCATTTAATTTTATGACCAATCTTTTGGCGACTAAAAATTTAGTTGGAAATTAAATACATTTGGTGACTAAAATAATTTTAGTCGCTAATTACCTTTACTGACAATTCTTCCACGACTACTTCTGCGACCAAATAATTTAGTTGCTGAAACCTTTCGCCGACTAAAAATTAACTTTTGGTGACCAAAAATTTAGTCGCCAAAATTAAAAATTCTTTTAATGTGTATAAGTTGTATAAACTTACCCAAATGAAAAATTAGTAATTTTTTACATTATAATACTCTCTCTCTCTCTCTCTCTCTTTTTTTGTCAGATGTCATGCTCTTGCTCACATTATAGCAAGTGATGATAGAGAGAATAGCTTGTTTGGAAATGTCATTTAGAGCAATCAGATAGGCATTTGTTCAAGTTCTTTTTAGCCTATTAGAATCAATCTCTTCTTGAAATGCTAGGAATTCTTTAAAATCATGCACGCACGGTTTAGTAATTTTACAATTTCTCTTCTTCTTCTTCTTTATTTTTATTTTTTTTTGTTGTCTTTTAATTGTGGGCTTGTTTTTTATCCTTTTTTTCCGCCCTTCATTTTCATTTTCTGTGTTTATGGAAACAAAAATAATAAGAAGTTCAAAAACACTTATTTTTTTCATATTGTTTTTATTTTCCAAAAATATAAAACAATTTTTTGGTATTTTTGAAAAAGTTAGTTGTATTTCAGAATTCCTTTCCAAAAATGATTTGTCAAACAAATTTTTTATGTTTTTAAAAGAAAGTAAAAAATGACAACAAACCTTTGTAAACGACACAATAGCAGCACGAAACTGTGATATAATCAATATACCACTTTCTCAATCAAAATAAAAGAACTAAATTGATTTGCTCGGTTTATGATAAAAATTAATGGGATTATTCTAATGATAGTACTGTCTTCCATTGTAATTGACGTAAATAAATTTATGTATTTATGTTATTTCTATTATTAATGTTTGAAACATAGAAGCTGAAATTATTCATAACTGGTGACAGGTATTATGATCTAATATTCTTTAGAATAATGTTTCAATGATTACATTTTATTAATATGTTTTATTTATTAGCTTTTGTTCAATGTTTTATTAATAACAAGAATGATGAGTGAGATTTATTAAATTAATATAATTTTGACATATAAAATAATAAATAATAGATAAATTATAGTATCATTTCAACATTATGATTTTTCCATCTCTTTTAGTTGGTTGTTTCTCGCGTGATAGTCAGCTAAACTTCAAGGCAAGCAGAAAACAAAAGCCACATCATCAGACCACAACACCATAAATACCATGTGGCATTTTTCAATTCCTTAACTTTTGTTTGTTTGAATGAATTTCTCAACTTCTGTTTCAAGTTCCAAAGCTTATCGGGAAGTTATTCAATACTCTTAGAGCATCACGTAATTATATTTTAACCCAATCATTAATTACTTAGTTTCATATTGTTCTTTCATTCTCAACATAAATTGTGAATTTTTACGCCTCTCTACTAATCAAATTTTTATAAAACATTACGTATCTATACTCCAAGAGTACTGAATAATCAGCCAGTAATGCCCTTAATCCAATGTGTTCTAACTTTTTTAGAAATGATTGATAGACGTGTCCCTTTATAAATAGTGTTTCGGCCAATCAAACACCTTTCTCTTTTTTCACGGCTAGGATTTAATTGTAGTTATCAGTGGACCAACATTTCATGTATGTCGGTCATACGCATACGAAACCCGGAATGATTTTTTCCCCATACTTTCATCTCTATATTTGTTTATATTTTCATAGTATTGATTGGTAATTTGAATTTGAGTTTGCTTGAAATCATTTTAATTTTGACTTGTTAATCGTCTGGCCAATTGTTTAGCAAGAAAGTGAAAGTTGTAGTCGACAGTGGTGACAATCACGATAGATAAGTGTTTCACCGGTTGTTCGGGTAGTCATCTAGGCAGCCAATTGGCAAGAAGGTGAAAGTCGCAGTCGATAAGAGTGACAACCGTAATAGACAAGTGTTTCACTGATGGTCTGAATAGTCAATTGGCAGTTGACTGGCAAACACTCAAATTCAAACTACCAATTGTTTTTTATATTTTTATTGTGACTCTCAATTTGAGCTTACATTAATAATTCATCATGTTTATCTTATGTCTTGTGTTATTCACGTATGAAAATTAATTTTATCGAACATTTATAAATAAATGAATAAAAGTCATCTATTTATGGAACAAAATATAATTATTCTCATATTTATAAATGTTGAATAAAATTGATTTTTTATATGAATAATCTTTATTATAAAATTTATAAAATAGGCAATATGAATCATCTATATATATCCGGATAACTGCCCACGAGAGGTATTTGAACCACGTATGAAGGGTTGTTATTCCTTAACAAACCCCCCAAATTGATGAATCAAATGGTTTTATTTGTTTTTGAGATAAATTATAAATATAATGCATCAAGTTTGTAAAAATATAAATTTTCTCCTCACGTTTTGAAAATTACAATTATTTTATTATCAAATTTTTTTTTTCTTGTAACTAACCTAACAAAAAATTATCATACTATATTTATTTTCATCCATCTATCACCAAATTCCTCTATCCACACTAACACTATATTTTTCAACCGTGCTCAGTGACACACTAAATGCTTATAGAAAATAATGATGATGGCGTTATTCGAGAGTGAGAGAGGATAGTGTGATAGTTCAGTAAAGTGGAGAATAAGAAAGGTGACATAGGACCAAAAAAAAAAAAAATAAAAAAAAAAAATTAACTTCATAAAGATTAATATAGATATTTTTGAAAGAAATTTATTGCTTACAACATACATTCCGTTAGGTTAATTTAACGGTTCATTAATAAAAGAGTCATTTGTTATGTAATTAGAAATCTCAGTTGGATGACAATTTATATTTTTAATAAATCTCATGGGGTTTTTTTTTTTTTAAATAATAATTACCCTTATTTTTTATTTAGAGTAATATTATGTAAATATAATTTTCTATAAATAATTTTAATAAATTCCGTAGCAATAAGTTTTTAAATTTAGTGGACCTATTTCAAGTTTTTAAATTTTAATTATTATATAACATACTAGTTCGTAAAAACAGTTTTGTTGGGAAATTTTATTGGAACATTTATTAATAAATCCTATCTCACAAACAAGTATTCCAATTAGTCTCAGGATTTTTCTATTGATCTATTAAATCTTATTAGTGGAGAGTTTCTTTTCATGTAGTTTTATTTTTTATTTTGATAGTGTTTTGGTGGATAATTATACCATTTTATTAATGTGGCAGGTATGATGTGATACTTAAATATTGACAGATATTAATGTGACACTCTAAAAAAAAATTAAAAACTTATATTGTATTTTTTTCAAATGTGACAACGTAACAAGTATGATGTGACACTCCAAGACTTTTATTCCAAAAAAATTAAAAACTCCTTAATGTACTTTTTTTTTTCAAATGTGACAACGTGAGGAGTATGTCACAAAAACTCCGTAATGTATTTTTTTCAAATATGACAACGCGACGGGTATGATGTGACATTATAAAAAAATAAAAAAATCCTTGGTGTACTTTTCTCAAATGTAACAATGTGACGGGAATGATGTAACACTTCAAAAAAAAAAAAAAAAAAAACTCTTTAGTATACTTTTTTTAAATGTAACATGTGACACTCCAATTTGGCAGGTGTGATGTGACACTCTAAAAAAATTAAAAAACTGTTTAGTGTGTTTTTTCTAAATGTGACATTCCATATAACATATTAGTTTGTAAAAATAGTTTGTTGGGAAATTTTATTGGAACATTTATCAATAAATCTTATCTCACAAACAAGCATTCCAATTAGTCCCATGTTTTTTCTATTGATCTATTAAATCTTATTAGTGGAGTGTTTCTTTTCATGTAGTTTTATTTTTTATTTTGATAGTGTTTTGGTGGATAATTATACTATTTTATTAATATGACAGGTATGATATGATATTTAAATGTTGACAGATATTAATGTGACACTCTAAAAAAATTAAAAACTTCATATTGTATTTTTTCTAAATGTGATAACGTGACGGGTATGATGTGACACTCCAAGACTTTTATTCCAAAAAAATTAAAAACTCCTTAATGTACTTTTTTTCAAATGTGACAACGTGAGGAGTATGTCACAAAAACTCCGTAATGTACTTTTTCCAAATATGACAATGTGACGGGTATGATGTGACATTATAAAAAAATAAAAAATCCTTGGTGTACTTTTCTCAAATGTGACAATGTGACGGGTATGATGTAACACTTCAAAAAAAATAAAACTCTTTAGTGTATTTTTTTTAAATGTGACATGTGACACTCCAATTTGGCGGGTGTGATGTGACACTCTAAAAAAATTAAAAAACTTTTTAGTGTGTTTTTTTTCTAAATGTGACATTCCAACGTGGTTGGTATAATGTGACACTAAAAAACTCTTTAATGTATTTTTTTCAAATATGACACTCCAATATGGCGGGCAAATGAGTCATTATACATCCAAAAAGACTAAATGGATCACAAGAAAAAATATGAGACTGTATGGATTACAAGTCAAAAATATGAGACTTATTAGTTAATTTCCCAATTTTATTTGCCTAAATATATTTTTTTTCTTTTTATTTATGATTAATGCTAACAAATGTTGGGGACACTTGATAAGATATATTTAATATGTTTTAATTTGTCTTACTGTTAATAAATTTTTATTTCTAGTATATTCATTAAATTAGATGAACAAATTATTTTAATATTTTTATTTCTAATATATTTATCGATTCAATATTCCTACAGTCCAGCTTACTTCCGAACAACAAACTCCAATCGAACCTTATGATTTTCTTGGAAGATCGAGATCTCATAATACTTCAAAACTCTTATATCTCCACATCATAGCTATATACATGCAACTAAAATATAAACACATACATAACAATATTGTTTTTCCTTTTTATTTATGTTTAATGCCAACAAATGTTGGGGATAGTTGATAAGATATATTTAATATGTATTAATTTATATTAGTGTTAATAAATTTTTATTTCTAATATATTCATTAAATTAGATGAACTAATTATTTTAATATTTTAATGACTTTTGAATTTATATACAATAATTTATAATTAATATTTAATATTTTTATTTATAAAATAATCATTATTTAAAATCTCACAAGTTTCAAAACTCATTAAGGCTCCGTTTGTTTCAATATAAAATATTTTACATACAAAATTATTTTTTTATAAAATAATTTTACACCAAAAAAGAAAACGTTTTTATTTTTATTTTTATTTTTTGGCGTTTGGTTGACACTTGAGACAAATATTTTATTGCCTAAAAGAGAAATTTTAATTTAATAAAGTGTTATTTATGACTTTTTACTAACTTAAGATATTTATTTGAAAAGTCTAAATGTGTTAAAAAAGTAGTGAGTGAGGGTCAATTTTATAAAAATTGACTTACGAAATTTTTAAAGTTAAGTCATCTTTTGAAAAATGATACAAAAATATTTTTCTTAAAAAATGTTACTTATTTTTTGTTTAACTAAATAACAAAAAATGAGTAAAATATTTTTGACAAAAACAGAGTTGGTTTGACATGTACTAAAAAAGTGCACTTTTTGACTTATTAGTGGGTTTTGAGTGGGTTTGGGTTCGGTTTAATGTGATGTGTTAGAGAGGTGCTGTGATTTAAATAGGATGATGTGACTTAAATAAGATAGTGACTTTTTAACTTTTTGACTTATTTAGATGATGCCAAACCAAGTCACGTTAAAACAGATGTAGCCTGAATCAAATAATCATCATTAATTACTCTTTAACAAGTTATTGACCCTTTATTTATTTGAAGTTTATTTGGTTCAAAATTAAAATTTATATGTTTAAGTAGTTGTACTTTAAAAAATCAAAATTTTAGGTTTCTATTATTATTATTATTATTATTATTATTATTATTATTATTATTATTATTATAGTTTTTAGCTAATTTTCTTTTTCTGTTTAAGAAAATAATTTTGGAAAGTTTTATTTTAGATATCTTTTAAACCTAGATTTTTTTAATAGGATTAATTGGTAAAAAATTTATTCCTATGGGCCCACATATTATTTAGTCTAAAGTTTAATTTTTTTAGTAATTAGGACACGCGTTGAAAAATTATCGAAAAATTCACTAGAAAGTCATCGGGGTTGGTCGAACAGTAACAGTTAGTGGCAGTGATATGTGGGTAGATAGGTGATATTGAACAACTATATAAATAGATAGATGATCTATGCGCAGATAGTGAGATATTTGAGTAGATAGTGAGATATTTGAATAAATAGTTGCACAAAGAGGTGATACGTGTTTATATAGTGAGAGATTTAAACAAATAAGTAGACATTTGAATAAGAATAAAGCTTCGGACCCCCAGTGGGGGTGCTGGGGGTCCCTTCCCATTGGTCCAAAAAATAGTTTTTTTTTTTGGTTTTCAGCCAACCCCAGGCCGACACGTGGCACTGGGGGGGTCACTGGGGGTCTGTAGCATTGCTGTTTGAATAAATAGTTGCACATATGTGATATTTGAACATAGACAAGGTAAATTTTGAACAAATAAGCAAGTTTTGAATAAATAATATTCTTTTGACTTCAAAATATTTAAACTTGAACCTATTAACCAAAAAAATTTAAAAATGAATTTCCTGAATAAGTGTCGTTTTTAAAATTAAAATAAATTTTGTTTTTTTTTTTTTGATCGAAATAAATTTTGTTTGAGTAGAAACAATCTGTCACCAAAAAAGTAAATAAACTTTATTTTAAATTTTGTTAGATGATTGCAATGCATTTTAGCTCTCTCATATCTGTCGTGAAAAGTAGACTTGTAAGGAGATTAATACATTTCTTGAAAAGTCGTCATTGGGGGTAGTGGTTTAGTGGATTATGCATCTTCCCTCTATCAAGCTGAGCATGGTTCGATTTTCAAGGAGTGTTTATTTGCTTCAATTTATGGCGTTGTACTCCAATTTACACTTTGCTTTTTGTGTGACGGGTGGGTGAGGTCTATTCGTGTGCTTTAGTGGTGCGTTCTTTCTTATGAATTAGGTTAAATCTAATTGACATCTGATTATTCCGAAGTCAAGGTTCACAGATGTTATAATATCTATACAGAGCATCTTTTTTATTGATAAAAAAAAAACCTTTCTTCAAAAGTCAGAAAAATCCTGATCTTATGCACATAATTTGGGGGTCTTGGCCATTTTTTAAGCATCTCCTTGTATCTTTTGATCCACCGTCTTACATTTTTAAGTACCATTTTATTAATTTTATTTTATTTTCTAATTGGAAACATTGTCCTGATTCACTCCACATGTGCCTCCTGTAGATGTTAAGTTTTTAATAAAAAAATTATTATAAATTGTCATATTATTTTTTTCACTTTTCAATATGTCTTTTGTAAAATTAAAAAATTAATCAAAATAACTAATTTTCAAACGGAATCAAAATTTTCCTAAAATTAAAATTTTAACTGAATCACCATTGTCACTAATTAGTGATTATAATCGTTAGATATTTGTTTAAATAAAATTGGGTTGGTCCAGGCCTATTGGCCTAGTAATTGTGTAGCGTGAATTTGTAGTGTGAGGTTTTGGAGCTTGGTGTAGATGTTGTGGTGGCCCGTTGAGGTATATCTCGAGCTTATTTTCATAATTTGAATTGTCTAGATTATAAAGTTTGTTAAATAAATTATACAAAGAAAAAATAGATTAATTAGACATTTATAACCTCATAATAAGATCACATTTATTTTAAATAAAAATAATTAGTTGGCATAATTTTGATAAAAATAATTGGGACTGATCATGGGATTACATATATCTAATTAACTTAATTTTATTTTTTTAATATTTTTATGAATAATATAACCAACAAATTTATAATATGAATGGTTCAAATTATCTAAAAAAGCTCTGAATACACCCTCACGGGGTCTCACAGCATGGGTGCTGAGCCACAAGGCACAACATTTACCCAAAATCCGAGATTTTGGGCTCAATTATTATAGAGAAGAGTTTGAAATTTGTTTTTGTATTGTTTATTTCTCTCTATTAAAGGAATTGTGTTGTATTACTTCTATGGTTTGATTTTAATGATATCTAAAATAATATTAAATAAATTATTACTTTTTAATATATATAATTTTATAATCATTTGACACAAAATATGCAAAATAAATTTTAACATATATTGTATCGATTTAAATATATGATTGTGTTTAATGGGCATTTTTTAAAATACTTTTTGAGGTATTTTGAGAAGATAGTTAAAAGTTATCTTTTAGCTTTTAACACATTTTAGGTCACATCATCTGTCATATTTTTTATAAGTTTTTTCAAAAAATTTAAAAAAAATCAATTTTTAATCATTTTCTCAAAACAATGAATATATGTACACTTATTTAGATAAGTGTATTTGTTTAGATTATATCATCTCTTTATTTTTTTATATATCTTTTCATAAAAAATAAAAAAATATTTATTTAGATCATTTTAAATAATATATATATATATATATTTATTTATTTTAAATATTTTTAATTTTAATATTAAATATATATCTGATAGTTAAAACTGTATTCCTAATTTCTTTATCTGAGATTTGATTAGAATTTGTCGTTTATTAAAAGTTTTAATATAAGATAATGTATATAGTATAATAATAATATATATTATATATATTTTTAAACGGTGGGTGAACATATTTTTTTTAAAACAAACACGCAAGGGGCTCCGTTTTGTCTGTTCCTTGCTTAGTTGATTAGTGATGATTTTCCTCCGCGTGCTAGGCCTTCTGTACTCCCTATCATCTTCGGCGAATTTATTCCAAGGCAGAGGAGAGGAGAGGCCACCGAAATTCAACAGAAGCATCCAACTGGCTGCTTTTTTTTTTTTTTGGGCTATAAAAGTACTGTGGAGACAAAACAAAGCACGAGGCAAGTGGCAAAAAATTTATGGTATTTAAGAATTTAAAATATTGTGTGATTTTTTTATTTTTTATTTTTTTATTGAATTATATAATTTCTTTTGAGAAAAAAATTATTAAGAATTTGAAATTTTGTTATAGAAGGGTTTTCAATCCCTTATCTTTTTTCTTGTAAAAAAGAATTATTTATTTTAAGTGATTTTTGAGATAAAATAACTTGGATTAGGTGTGACTAGCACTAGATTCAAAGCTAGTTAGTTGAAGTAATCAGAATTGATCAATCATTAAGGTTTACTAGTACCTATGAAACTAAGAATGTAAAATGAAATCAAGATTTTATTATCGGAGGGGTCGAAAAAAAATCACCATATACATAAACACACATGAATGTACAATATGATATATAAATTATATATACATATAATTTTTATTTTTATTTTTAAAATATCATAGAAGCAATCACTTATAGAATGAAGAAGTTTTTTTGATGCAAAATAAAAAAAGAAGGCAATATGGGAGGATAATAAGATTTATATATATTTTTTTATATTGAGGGGCTATTTTATGTATAAAATGATATAAATATTTTTAAAGTGTTATGACAAACAGTATTTTTCACAGAAATACAGAGGCTATGGCGCCTCCATAGTTTTCTCCTAATTCCATCATTGAATGTAACTACTATTTGAGGAATAGTAAAGAAATCTCAAAGAGGATCTTGAGAAGTGATAATTCAAAAAAAATCTTGAGGAGTGGACGTATACCTGATTTTAGTCAAACCACTATAAATTATATATTTGCTTTCTCTTTCCTTTGCTTAATTTATTTTTATTAGTCTCATTTATATTGCTTCCTATTTTTTTTTTTATTTATTTCTCATTTGGATTAAATTTTAATTTATTACTCTTATCTTTATTGCTTCATATTTGTATTTATTTATTATTTGGGTTAATTTTTCAATGTAGCAATATATTTAGAAACTCAATTCACTCCCCTCTTGGGTTGCCTAAGGGTAACAATTAGTATCAGAGTAAGAGCTCTTGTATTTTTGACTTAACCATCTTAGAGCTGATTAATGACAACCATTATAGGATCACAAATTATTGATGATCACTCACCTTCCTTGCCTCCCTATATTGCTGATATTAATTATAATTATTAGAACAATAGAATGATAATATACTTTCAAGGCATAGATTACATAGTATAAACAATTATTAAAAATTATCCAAATATTCCTTTCAAAACCATCGATATAAAGAAAGTTCCTAAAACAAAAGAGTAATGGGATGAAAATGGTCTTAAAAGTATTCAAGCAAATACTAAACCCAAACATATATTATACTGTGCACTTGACCATAGCAAATTTAATAGAATTTTTGCATGTGGCATTGCTAAAGAAATTTAGGATAAATTAGAAGTCACATATGAAAGGACAAATCAAGTTCAGGAGTCACATATTAGTATGCTTGTTCATAATTATGAATTATTTAAAATGAAATCTGATGAATCTATTTCTGAAATGTTTACTAGATTTACAGATATTACAAATTCTTTGAAAAATCTTGGTAAAATATGTATTAACAGTGAAATGGTAAGAAAAATTCTTAGGTGCTTACTAAAGAATTGGGAACCGAAAGTGAAGCTATCCAAGAAGTCAAGGATCTCAACACACTTGGTTTAGATGAACTTCTTGGGTTATTAATGACTCATGAGATTTTGATGAAGACCAATGATGATGACAATGATAAGAAGAAGAAAGGAATTGCTTTCAAAACATCAACTAATGAAAAAGATGAAGAAAATGACAACTTAAGTGATGAGGACGGTGACATTGCCATGGTCACTAAAAAATTAAAAAATTTACTGAAAAGAGATAAGTAATTTAAAGAAGATGTCATAGAAAGTCATTTAACAAACATGAAAAAGGAAAGAAAGACCAAATAATCTGTTAGAAATTGGACACATTAAGTATGATTGTCCCAACTTAAAGAAGATAGAGTAAAAGCAGAAGAGCAAAAGACGAGCTATGATGGCAGCATGGGGAGAAAGCAACTATAGCAACTCAGATAGCGAATCAAGTGACTCGGAAGTGACAAATCTTTGCTTCATGGGAATTGACGATGATGTGGTAACCGAAAATTCTATTTCCTATGAAGAATTGTTAGATGTTGCTGAGGAACTTTGTGAAGATTTTAAAAAGATAATTTTGAAAAATTCTATTCTTAGAAATCAAATGTTTTGCTTATAAATGAAAATGAAAGTTTGAAAAAGGAAAATAATTCTTTAAAAAAAATCTTCAAGTGATTTAAAAAAGGAAAATGATTCTTTAAAAAATTCTTCAAGTGATTTGAAAATTGAAAATAATTCTTTAAAAGAAAATATAAAAGATTTAAATAAATTAATTTTTAAATTCACACAAGGTAAATAAAATTTAAATCAATCACTTGGAAAATTGAAGATGTGTTTTTGACAATGTAGGTATTGGATACAAACCTCATAAGAAATAAACTTTTTATAAAAATTTCTTTGTTGAAGCTTGCTCATTTAGTATTCCACATATTACTTGTTATTATTTTTTTAGAAAAGGGCACTCATTTTCATCTTGTCTTTACAAGAAAAATTTATTAGGAATAAACATGGGATGGGTTTCTGTTCCATATATTTTGTATCAGCCAGCCACAACTTGACACGTGGTCCATCAGGGGTAGTTTGGGGAATTAGTGAAGGTCTCCAGTCGTTAAAGGACACGTGCCAAATTATATCAATGGCAATGGATCTACAAAGTATAAGAACAATTGAGATGAGCAAGGTGACGTGGCAAAACAATCGCTAAAAGTTTAAATTCAAATTCAAGAGGGAAGCCCAACTGCAAGAGTGACTAACTGGAGGCAAACTGCTTGGAGCGATGTCTAATGATCGTAGAGGTTACTTCGACAGTTACCACCAGAGCATATAAATAGAGGAGAACACCAATAGTGAAAGGACCTAGAACCAAATCTAGAAACCAATCTATTTTACCTTACATTTTTCCAATTATTTACTTTCTAATTATTTACTTTCCATTTCTTTACCTTCCAGTCCTTTACTTTCCCGCATTGAATTTCAGTTTTTTAGGAGTAGTTTTAAGTTAGTCTGTTCATTGCTGTAATCCCCTTCGGAGTTGTGGAAGTGCGAAGGTACAATTGTAAACGCTTGTTTACTTAATGAAATTTATTTTCTAACACTGTTCTCTCCCTTCTTCTTTTACTATTGTGATTAGTTCTTCTAAATTTTCTCCTAAAAACAAGCCATTAGTAAAAGTCCTCTTCATTGAGGCTAAAAGAACTTTGAAGCAATTGTCTAATTAATTGGTTGGTATTTATTATTTCTGGAAGGACTTATTGATCCTTGCTGACACGCTCAAATTACATTTTTAATCTTCGAAAGCCAAAAAAAGCCAACATATATCTTTAGTACGCCCAGTGGGACCACCATTATAATGGCTAGAGATAGACAACAAGGAGAAAATGAACGTCTCGAAGAAGGTGTAGAAGGAGATCTAGAATTGAATAACACAGAAGATAATGTTGAGTCTATTTCAAGTGGTCCTACACAATTGGTAGAAGAGACCAACATTTCAGGATATACAATACAAGTCAAAAATGTTGGACAAAGTCAAGAGACTAGACCTACATTTGTTCCATTTACCCAACTAGTGAATCCGTGGAGAGGATTGGTTGATGTTATGGGACAATAATTAATGCATACAATGGAAAGATGGGCAACATCCTTTTTGGATCAAATGAATACCTATCAACCACTTGTCCTCAAACAGGCTGAAGAAAATATAAACTTACTTCAACAAAGAGTAACTCAAAATAAACAACTTATACAAAGTAATGGACAAAGTAATGGGCAAACTAGTGGTCAAGCTAATAATCAAAATCATAAGAGACCATCACTTGTACCTCAATCATGGTACAAAGCTCCTCCTAGACCACTAATGAGTCAGGGCATACCTTTACCTACCAGCGAAACCATACACATTGGTAGACCAGGGTTAACACAAGGAAATGGCATTCGAGCGTTTTCAAATCCTATGTTTGAACCCACGTCTAGCACTCGTGTATTCACTAATCCTGTGTTTGAACTTACACCTAGGGGGTTGGAAGGAATTCTTGCAGTTGGAAGAGAAACAACACCTGTTTCTCCTCCAGTGGTTCCCTTTGTAGCACCTTTTGTGGGACAAATGCCTACCCCAAGGGATCAACCATACCCTCAAAATCAACCAACACAACAGGGACAACCAATTCTCCAAGGACAACTAGTCCCAAATGTGCCTTTACATGAACCAAGAGGGCTTCAAGCACAAGGGATTCCTCCAAACCCTGTGTTTGTTCATCCAATAGTGGCCCAACCTAACCAATGCAAAATATTGTACCTAGGGACCAAATTGCTGACATTGTTAAAGAAATTTGTGGACCTATGGTTCGGGGGCTCCAAACCCCTATTTACAGAAAGCCTTACCTAAAATGGGTGGATAAACTACATGAATACCCAAGAAGGTATAAGATACCAAACTTTACTCTCTTTTATGGGAATGGAAACTAATCAACTGTTGAATATATTGCCAGATTTACAGGGCAATGTGGTGAATTTACCAACAATGGCTACATTAAGTTGAGACTCTTTCCAAACTCCTTAACTGGAGTAGCCTTTATGTGATATACAAATCTTACACTTGGTTCTATTTAGACTTGGTAATAAATGGAAGAAATTTTTCATGCCCAGTTTTTTCAAACAGAGTTTGAAGTATCCATGACAGACTTTGCAAGATTGAGCCAAAGGCCTGATGAGAAGGCTGTTGCCTAATTTATTGCCAGATTTAAGAGGGCACGAAACAAATGTGGGGTCATATTACCTGAACCTGAATTTGTGAGGTTAGCCCAAAATGGGCTAGAGTTTGGGCTTTGAAAGAAGTTTGACTTCATAAAGTTTTGAGACTTAGTTAAACTAACTTATAGAGTTACTAGATATAAGACTCTCTTTGAAGAAGAACAAGATCATGGTAATGCATTTTATAGGACCTACTATAGGGGCCCTAATTTTGAAATTGATGTAGCGGAGATTATAGGAAAGGAGCTTGTGACCTGCGAAGCATTAATTCAAAAGGATACAACCATTGATCATCAATTTAAAAAGAAAGACTTTCATAGTAAATATTCCTTTAATATATCAAAAGTAGATGAAATATTTGATCATTTGCTAACAGCACAGTTTCTAAAATTGCCTAAGGGAGTTAAGATTCCAATTTTAGAAGAAATTGAAGGCAAAATGTATTGTAAATGTCATAACTCTTTGTCTCATGTAACCAAAAATTGTATTGTTTTTCGAGATAGGATTCAAGAATAGATTCGAAAAGGAAGACTGAAGTTTCCAACCAAAGCAGAAAAGGCAATGGGGATTGACATTGATCAATTTCCTAAGATTAGAGAGCAATAGCCAATGTTGGAGTGCCAAACTTCTTTGCCCAAAAAGTGGAGATGAGCCTTTCTTTGAGGGAGAGGGATGAAGTCAATGTGCAGATTCATGTTGCCAGCCAAACAACCTTTCGGAAGAATACTCAGGGTTCACCAGTAAGTGGGAAAAGCTTCGTGGGCCTGGAGGATGGCTCCAGCAAAGGGACCGACACCTTGGATGACGACTTACTCTAGGCAGTAGTTATGTAGTGGATATGTCCAAGGTGTAAGCTAAGTTACAAGTGGCTAAAAGAGCTTCTAATTGATGGAAAATAGTACTATAAAAATGTGCAGAAGGAGCGTAGGGTAGCCAGTACCTACAAGAAGGTTTACCTGAATGGTCCTAGGCAATGGACATCCTTGGTTGAACCACCAGAAGCTAGAAGCCAGCCGCATGCAAGGGGCAAGAGGCCCTCGTATGAGACAAGGTCACCGAATTACTGCAAACTAATCAACAAGCCTGTGAGTAAGCCTGACGTAGGCTCAAGACAAGAAAGCAAGGCCAATGATTGGCCTTCAAAGATAAGAACATTAGGCACAACTACTGGAATGGTGGGTTCATGGGTACTAGGAGCACCAGATTGGTTTGTCATGCAAAGCAAACCTAAAATGGTACCAATTTAGGGAAGAGCCTTTGCAAGCAAGGAAAAAGTGATTAGGCCACCTTTGGTGGCTCCAAACATCTAGGTATTGCTCAAAAACTCAAAGATAAAGAACCAGATATGGTTCCTGTGATCTCTAGATCCTAGAGGAGAAATATCCAACAGAGGTTTGCTCAATATCAAAAGGATCTAAATGAAGTTGGTGAGGGTACTTCTTTGGTACAACCAGGAGGTCAATTGGGAGAATGAGAAAGTCAACAAAAGTCTAACCAGTAGAGAAAAATTGGCTGAGATTCATACTGAACTAAAAGCCAAAGAGGAATCAAGTCTGGTGGGTCTCAAAAAGGTCTTATTGGAAAGTGATGATGACAGTGAGACAGACGAAAAAATTGAGCCAGGCCAGGAAAAGATATTGGCTGAGGAAGAAATGTTCGAAGCCTTCATGGCTTAGAAAATAGAGTCTGTATTTATGGTAGATCAACAACACACTGCTACTTAGAAGCCTGCTAACGTAGAGGTTTCAGAATGCAGCATGGAAGATGCATTGTGTGTATCAGTTTAGACCAACATAGAGGGAGCACAAGTGCAGCCCATGGTACAGTTTGGCTTATTTTTTCCAATGCCAATCAACATGGTCTATGTGTTGCCACAGAAGTTTCAAGCTAGAAAAGGGAATCAAGAGGGTCATGAGGATGATCCTATAGAAGTTTCCAGTGAAGACTCGCAGACCAGTATAATCCAGAATGAGTCTGAAGTGGCCAAACCCATGGAGAGTGATGAAGAGAATGAAGAGGTAAGCATAGTTACCTTGTCATACCCCTTCGAATATCCCACAGTATCTATGACTCAACATGTTAAGCCTGTGTGTATCAAAGTATATTTCGATGGAATAGAAATGAACAGGGTACTAGTGGATAATGGGGCAGTAGTGAATTTGCTTCCTTGAGGAAGTTGGGTAAGAAAACCCCAGGCTAATCCTAACAAGCACAACCATTGCTGGTTTTGCTGGGGATAAACAGATGGCTCAAGGCATATTGCCCATTAACCTAAGTGTGGGGACATGACACTGTATGACTAATAGACCGCAATGCCAAGTACAATGCCTTACTTGGTTGAGATTGGATCCACACCAACAAATGCGTGCCTTTATCCTTGTATCAGAAGGTAATGATAGCCCTGAGTAATGGAGAGACAAAAGAAATAAATGTAGACCCACAACCCTTCATTATGTGTGCAGACTTCGCAGAAGCAAAGTTGTATACTGAGGGGGTGGTTCCGTTTAGTGTGTTAAGGAAGCCTAATGCAACAGTTGAAGTAACGATTGATGAAGAAGTGGCACACCTAAAATACTTAGTGCAAGAAATTGCTGATGATGAGTACATCATCAAGGATACCAACAATGCCTGGTTGTAGGCAGAAGGATAAGGAAGCCAAACCATTGGCTTTAGTCAAATTCTTCACATTGGACATTAATGTAATAACATGATGCTTGGTCTTAGGCATAAGCAACAAGAAGCCAAGGTATTGGCTTTAGATAAGTATTGTGCATAGGACACTGAGACTAAATTCTAGGAAATTTAGGAAGAAGAAGCTCTATGAACAGACTTTGCCTATAAAGAGGAAAATAAAGATGTACAACCAGGGTGTGTTGTGGTCAATCAAGAGGAAACGATTGTTTCAAATCTAGATGAAGCTGAAGGAGAAGCATTGGTGAGTACTCAGATGCAAGACACCTTGGAAGAAGTTAATTTAGGGGAATCTTCAATACAATAACCTACCTACATCAGTGCTTGGTTAGACCCCATTGCTAAGGACTAGTTATTGGCTATCCTGAAACAGTATAAGGATTTTTTTGCTTGGTCGTACAATGATCTACTTGGATTGGATAGGTCATTGGTGGAGCATGGACTTCCAGTCAAGCCACACTTTAAGCCATACAAGCAAAGACCTAGGCGAATGAGTCTTGAAGTAGTTCAGAAAGTAAAGGTGGAAATTGCTAGGCTCCTTAAAGCAGGTTTTATTAGAATAGCTAGATATGTTGAATGGCTATCTAATATTGTGCCTGTGATCAAGAAGAATGGCAAATTGAGGGTATGCATTGACTTCCAAAATCTAAATTTGGTAACTCCAAAGGATGAATACCCCATGCCTATAGTTAATTTACTGGTGGACAGTTCAGCAGGACATGGAATCTTGTCCATGATAGATAGACACTGTAGCTATAATCAGATATGCATAGCAAATGAGGATGTCCATAAAACAACATTCACGTGTCCTGAAAACATTAGAACCTTCAAATGGGTTAAGATACCTTTTAGGTTAAAGACTGTTGGGGGAACATATCAGAGGGCAATGAAAACTATCATCCATGATCTCATTGGAGGATACTTGGAATGTTACATTGATGATATTTTTGTAAAATCTAAGTATATGAAAGAGCATCTAGTCCATCTTGCCTTGGAAAGAATGAGGAAATTCAAGCTAAAGCTCAATCCTAAAGTGTGCTTTTGGTGTATCAGCTGGAAACTTCTTGGAATATGTGGTACACAAGAGGGAATACAGATTAATCAGAACAAAGCCAAAGCCAAAGCCATCATTGAGGCTAAGTCTCCAGCAAGTAAGAAAGAATTGCAAAAATTTCTTGGTCAAATTAACTTTCTTTGAAGGTTTATTTCTAATACTGTTGGGAAAACTAAAGTTTTTTCTTGTTTGTTAAAGTTAAAAGATGAAGAAGAGTTCACATGGATAGCATAGCATCAAGCTACTTTCGAAGGAATAAAAGCCTATTTGGCCAAACCACCAGTACCGATGCTACCAAGGAAGGGCAAACCCTTAAAGTTATAAATTGTTGCAGCTGAAGAATCATTGGGAGTTTTCTTGGCTCAAGATAATGAAGAAGGTAAGGAGCAAGCAGTTTATTACCTTAGTAGGTTTTTAAACTCTTGTGAATGTAAATACTCAGCTGTAGAAAAGCAATGTTTAGCCTTGTACTTTGTAGTAATAAAATTAAGATATTATCTTTTGCCTATTGTTGTCTTGGTAATTGCAATAACAGATTTGGTTAAATATTTGTTATCTAGACCTATATTAAGAGGAAGAATTGGCAAATGGATTTTAACTTTGTCAGAATTCCACTTAGAATATGTCCTCCAAAAAGTAGTAAAAGGTCAGGTATTGGCCAACTTCTTAGTCGATCATCTATGTCAAACAGAAAGTCAATAAATAATGGATCTTGACACAACTAATTTAGAACCATGGCAGATGTGGTTCGATTGGTCAAAAACTAATGGTCTAGTTGGGATTGGTGTTGTAATCAAATCATCACAAGGGGCAGAAACTACACATGGTTTTAGAATTGATGAAACCGCTTGTTCCAATAATCAAGCTGAATATGAAGCTTTAGTTATGGGACTTAAAATACTTATTGGTTTATAGGTTCATGTAGTTGACATATTCGGAGATTCTCAATTGGTAATTAATCAAGTAAAATGAGTCTTTAAATGTCAAAGTGCAAGCTTGTTACCATATTATGTTGCTGCTGTACATTTGCTTTCCCAATTCCAAGTGACCAATGTAACTTATATCCCAAGGTTCATGAATCATAAGGCCAATGATGTGGCCCAGAAGGTTTTGAATTTCAAAAGAAGGGATAATACTCAATTCGATATGAGTCAAGAAACATATCAGAAACTAATACCACCTTTAGCAGAAAGAGGTATATTGGTAGAAGCTAATCAAAATGACTTGGAAGAACAAGATTGGAGACATCTAATCATTCAGTATCTAACTGGCCTTTCTTCGAAGGCCAGTAGAAAGCCTAAACTACAATCAATGCAATTTATAGTATATGGGAATGCTCTTTATAAAAAAGGAGTAGATGGTCTTCTGTTGGAATTAGGGGTGAGCAGTGGATATTCCGATCTGCCCAAATTGACCGAACTGAATTGATCTGTTGCATTTTGGACGGATGCGTGATGACTCACGGACAGTTGCGGATTGATTTTTTCCAATCTGCCTAATTTTGGACGGATGGCGGATTTGACGTTCTTTTGGCCGCAATCGAACTGCCAAACCGCAAGACTTTATGTTTTCAATTTGTTTAGCTATTATGTTTGTGTTTTCAATTGAAAAAGAGTTTAGATATTCTGTTGTGTTTTCAATTTGGAAATCCTTTTATCAAATGGCAAGGGTTGATATTTGGTATTTTTGTGTCAAAAATATAGGGCTTAATTTTGTCATTTAAAAAAAAAAAAATCAAATTAAATAGTTTTTGAATAAAAAACAGTAATGAAATAGTTTTGATAATGCATGATTTTCTTATATGTATTTATTATTGGTATTTGACAATTTACTTGATAATCTTTTGGTTATGTTGAGTTAGATTATTATCCAAAAAAAAAAAAAAAAAATTGTAAACATATTGTTGTATTATGTTCAAAATTTGTAAAAGTTTAAATCGCCAAACCAATTCGCATCCATCTGCCAATCTGCTCAATTCACATCTATCAATTCGGTGGACGGATGTGGATTGATTTTTTTCCAATCCACCCATTCGGCGGACAGATGGTGGATTAGAGGTTCCCTGGTCGTAACCAAGCCGCAAACAACCCTAGTCGGAATGCCTAGGACCAAAAGAGGCATTGACTACTATAACGATTTTGGTTTAGACCCGACCCATTTATTGTTTTGGATTTGGATTCCTTGTTTTATCTGGTTGTTTATATCCTTGTTCATCTTATTCCTTGTTGAATTGGGTTGTTTGAGTATTATGGTTGTGTTTGAAACAGGTTGAGAGTTTGTTTTTCAAAGGAGTCCTTACCCAGATTTTGGTTAGTTCGCTCGGGCGGTCCTTTGGTCACTCAAGCAGTCTTTGAGAACTTCTAGTATTGTAACAACCTCGATCCTTAATTAACCACTAATCTGTAATTAAGAATGCTAATTAAGTGTTTAGAATGGAATTATGTGCTAATTGTGTATTTTGTATGCTATTTCCCTTTCTATTTGTTACTCATATAAACATCTGTCTGGAGTACTGCTTTGATTTGAAAATTAAAAGCCTTATGGGCATTTGAAATTGAAATTGATTACACCGATATGTTATTTGCAATATTTGGAAAACCTTGGTAAGTTTAATTCAAAATTGATTCAGTTTGATAAATTAAGTTGTATTTAATTGGTCCAATGTTCTCATTAATGTATTAATACCTCATAACTATATATATGGAGCCTTAAAGCTCATTTGAGCTCATTGTTTGTCATTCTTGAGTGCAAAATCTGAGAGAGAGAGAGAGAGAGAGAGAGAGAGAGAGAGAGAGAGAGAACTCTTATTTTAGAGCGAGAAAGTTAGAAAATTGAAGGATTAAGGCTTAATTCTAGAAGATTAAGAGAAGAGGCTCTAAGAGTTACAAGAATTTGGCAAGTTCAAGACTCTAGGTAAGCTTTTGGCCCTCAATTCTTGAAGATTATGTGTTTTAGAGTTGAGTTGATGGGTTATACATGATCATTTGCATGTATTTTGTTAAAGGAAGTCAATAAAATGTTATAGTGTAGACACCCCATTTTGACCGCTCTTAAGACTTGGGCACCTCACTCTGAACACTCGATGATGAAATGTTACGTTGTGCAATCATTCAAATCTTTAGCAAAAGAATTCACTTTTGAGCTTCAAACCCAAACCTTGCACCCCATTTGGACCAAAACCTATTTTAGACCATTAAAGATTCTCTTTTCCAAAATTAAGACCCAGCCATGCCTATTAGGCCCCGGCCGTGGGTATTTGGGCTCGACGGCTCTCCAAGGCAGCAAAACAAAAAATGACTGGCAGGCCACTTTTGTGGTCCGGCTGTACAATTCATTGGTCGGCCGACCATGTTCAGCGATAGCAGATATTTTGACAACTGCAGTTGCTCCCATGCACATGCTTTGGACCAGCTATCTCTTTACAAATATTTCCGACGTGAGAAGTTATTTTTCTATAAATACAAGGCCCCCTTATGGTTTGGGGTTAGAAAAAAATCTCCAAGAGCTATAGCTTGTCCAACACGTCTTCTCTACCCTCTTGCAATATACATACACTATACATACACCTTACAAGCTTAAACTTGAAGCTTTGGCTAAGATTCTTGAACATAATTTCTGACCTTTGAGAGTATTGAAAGTGAGGTTTGTTAACTAAGAAGCTTTTCTTGTCTTTCAAGAGGTAAACTTTGAGGTCTTTTACTATCTTTTCTCTCTCTTTTCTTTGCCTTTTCATACTGATTTCATAGCTATTTTAAGCTTAAAAATGTGATTAAAACTTGGTTACAAGTGAGTGAGCTAGCCATCCTTTCATTGGCTAGCTCACTAGTTGTGTACCCCTTTGTTTTTCTTCCGTTTTTTTCCTTTCTTTTCACTTTATTTGGTAAATTTCAGTAAATTTTCAGCACTATTTTTAGCTTGTTTTTGTGTGATATGACTTGAATATGGGCTTACAAAAGGGTCCTAGTCCTCCCCACTACTTGTGCTCTTACTTACTATGCTTTAAATATCATATTTGTGTTGTTGTAAGTCCTCTTGATTTTGTTGTGTTTAGGATATAGCGGCCAATCCGTTGAGTTGATTGTTCATAGCTTTCATTATGTCTCTTGAAACCTTGTGGTCATGGGAGGAATAGAGCTTAGGCTTAGCCACCCTACCACAAGTTTGCTTAACTAGTGTAAATTTCTTGCTTTCATATTATTGTTGTTCGCCTTGAAGCTAGGTAGTAGCTTCTATGTTCAAAGTGTAGAAAACTCTCTTTTCGATCATTTTTCGGAACATGGAAATGGATGTCTCATCAGTGTTTCATGAAAAAGAGGAGTTGTCAATAACTTTGGTGAGTTGTCTGTTTAAACTTTGATCGATAGTTTGTTTTTTGTTGTTTTTCCTTATTTTCTTTGTTGCTCCTCAAGAGCTCTTTATCGAGAAGTGTTGAAAACTCTCTGCTAGTTCCAATTTGAAGCATGGAAAGGGATGTTTCATCCTTATTCCATGAGTAGAGAGATGAGTTGATAACACTTTTTGAGTTGTTACTTTTGTTCATTTTGGTTGCTTTATGATCATCATGTACTATCTTGTGACTTGATGATTTGTAAGTGAAGCATGTCTACCTCTTCCTTGACAAATTTCATGATAGGAAGCAGGTAAGGAGCATAGCACTTTTTGTGTGTTTAGCCAACTATTTCCTTTTGCTTCTAAAGATCATCATGCAACAAATTTGCAACGATTAATGATTGGGAAGCAAACCTACTTTCTCATTGAGAATTCTTCATGACAGGAGAGAGCATGAAGGATGAACATCCTTCGGAAACCCTTTGTTTTGCTCTGTTTTATTTCTGTCACAGTAGGTACTTCTTCAAAATCAGTGGCCGGCCGACCAGTCTCTTACACGACCGACTGGTTAAGTAGACCAGCCGACCAGAATCTTATACGACAATGGTGGTTTTTCAGCAAGCCAAAACAGGCACGACAACATTTTATTAGATCCGGCTAGGCCTTATTGTGGGCTGGCTGAGCTTTAGAGTGTGCACACAGAGGACTATTGTTAACGAAATGGAGCTGTGGCTGAGGGCAGGCAGGGCAGTTTCTGAGGGATGTTCTCACTTACGTGCATGCTGTTCTTTGTTTTTGTTTCGTTAATATTTATTGTTGTAATATTTGTACATGTAATAACTAATTAGTTACTTTCATTTGGATTTGTAATAATTAATTAGTTTATTCATTTGGTGTTTTAATAATTAGTTGATTGGGACATTTGGACCCTCTTGTACGAGGGAAAATTTGTAATATTTGCATGTCTTCCAACCCCCATTTCTTTCTCTCTTTTATTTACATGCTTTCCGTGGTAGCATATAGTATCATGGTTTCATTTCATATCATTACCATGCCTTGCATCCATTTTAGCATGCATTAAAATTCGGTTGATCATATATAGTGTTTTACTACTTAAATGATTATGTGCACTACCTCATGTTTTGAGTTACTTCACATGTCATGTTAGAAGCCGAATTTAATAGTTGCATTCTTATATGTGTTGCATTAACCATCTTGCATATTAGGGTCACTCATTTTTCTAATTACTTTCTTTTTCTTTGGCTTACTTCGGAGTTCTAAGTGAGCATTTTCGGCTTTAGCATATTCATGTGTGTGATTGTTGTATTTTCGGAGTTATAAATGAGCTCGTACATACATTTTTCTAGCATCTTACCATGAGGCTACGTGCTTACTCGAAATAAACTGTTTGAATGCCGGTCAATGAAGGTTATTTTATTTGCATTAGGGATGATTTTGATCAAAATATATGTACGTGCTCATTTATTTCCTTTTGAGTTGTGTGTACTCAAAACTCTTTTAAACAAATCACTTAAAATCAAATTATTTCCAAAGCAAGCGAAACAGTCTATACTTGCGTGCCTTACATAGTAATGTTAGCATTATAATAAAATCAAAGCAAGAGCATATAATGTTGATAAAATTCACATGATGATTAGTAAAGGCCAATCCTTGATCAGGTAATCCATGACCTTCTTGACTCATACCTATGTTCTCGAACCGAGACAACTTTGGTTATGACGAACAAGTGGTCTTTGACAAGTCACGAGTATCCTAAATTTTTCAAAAATATTTAGATGGCGACTCTGAAATCTGGCAAATGCAATCCATTTTTGGCATCTCTGATGATTAATGAATTTTCTAAGATTTCCCGAATTTGGACTCTCATTAGCGTTTTTCTGTTTCACATTGCACTTGTGAAACCAGATTCAGAACCACGAGAGTCTAAACTGTAGGGCTATCGTATCCAAGAAGACTAAACCCCTTCGAGGAGCACGAAAAGCCAATTACAGTTTCTGGCGACGCTGTTGGAGATTTACAGAACTTGACTTGAATTTCTGATGTGACATTTTATTTACAGATATATGTTCTTTGCATTGTATTTTCATGGTGTATTTAAGTCATTGTGTTTGCCATTTGATATCCTGGATGACTTGCTGGAGGCTTGCCAAAAGCTTGCCAAAAGGATGGTCGGACGTAGGCAATGTCATGTTGGGAACATAGCCTTTGGATCTAGGCTTGCGCTGTACCGCTTGATCCTCATTTCACTTTTCTGTATTAGGTGTGAGAGGTATATTAGGTAATCTTGCTAAGGTACCCCTTTTGACCAATTCGCCTAGTGCATGTAGTAAGCTCTAATGACTATTCCAAAATAGGACATGAGGCTCACCCTACAACTTGCTTTTCGTGCTTTTTTTGGATACGATCAGCCCTACAGTTTGGACTCCCATGGTTCTGAATCTGATTTTACAAGTGCAATATGAAACGGATAAACACAAAAGAGTCCAAATGCGGCAAACCATTTTAAAAAATCGATTTGAATTAAAAATGCCAAAAATGGACTGCTTTGCTAGATTACAGAGTCACCATCTAAGTATTTTTGAAAAGTTTAGGAAACTCGTGACTCGTGCCAAAGGCCATTAGTCCGTCATTACTAAAGTGTCTCGGCTCGGGAACTTAGGTATGAGAGGGGAAGGTCATGAATTGAGCACCCCTCTCACCCGATCAAAAATTAGCCTCTACTAATCATGATGTGATTCTTATTTACATTATATGTTCTTGTTCTGATTATTATGCTATTTTTACTATGTGATTTGCACGCAAGTATAGACCTATTTACAAGATTTGGAATGCTTTGATTTCATGTTAGTTTGAAAAATGTTTTGAATGCGTGTCACTTGAAAGAGCGAGCTAGTATTTTCATTAATCAAATTATTCCAACTTAAGTAAAAAGGCCTTTATCCACTGGCATTCAAACAAGTATATCATTGAAGCACCTAGCCTCATGGAAAACATGCTCAGTATGACAACACAAACATACAATGCAATATGCTAACGCGGGAAGTGCTCACTAGTACTCTGAGGCAAGCCAAAAATAAAGAATTAGAAAAATGCATGTTCCTAATACGCAAGTGTTTAATGCAACACATACAACATGTATTTAATAGGCTCGACTACTAGCATGGCATGTGAGTCCATTCAAGGCATTTAATAAAGCACATATTCAAGTAAGGAATTTGAAATTGACATTGGTTAGAGTGATGAGCCGAACCCTTATGCATGCTAGACAAACGGATGCAAATCATGGAAAATGCTAAGGAAAATATGATGCTCTATGCTACCATTATAAGCGAGTAAATAAAAAGAAGAAAGAAATGGGATTGGAAGACATACACAATTATTACATATTTTGCCCTGGTGCAAGAGGGTCCGAATGAATGTTCGAATTAACTACTTATTACAAGTCCAAATGAATACTAAACAAATAACTAACTATCTATCTAATTTATTACAACAAGACATTATGATAATAATAATTACAACAATATAATTAACAGCAATAATTACACTAATAATAATTACAACAATAACATGAAAAGTAATTACAACATTAGTATGAGCAATAATTATAACAAGGTGCACAAGGATCATATGTGCGTTAATGAAGGTCGTTTGTAGAAACGGCTCTATCTACCCTCTGTGCAATGGCTTTATTTTACCCTCAGCCACTACCCTCTGTTTTTGCCAAAAGGATTCTATTTACCAAACATTGGAGCCCAGTCAGCCCCAAATGAGGCTCGCCTGGGTCTAATAAAATCCGGTCGTGCCCTATTTTAATACAGAAAAATATTTTTGTGCTTTGAGGTGAAAATAATAAAGATAGAGCCTTCTAAGCCCTGTTTGTCCCTTCTGCTCTTCTCTGTCATGGGAAAACTCAAGAGAAGAACGGATTCGATTCTGAAACCATCAATGGTAGCAAGTTGATTGCTTGATGATTTCGAGCACATTTGGACAAAAAGTTAATAAATGTAACGAAAGACAACCACTCCTCCCTCCTATGATGAAGTTAGCTCAAAGAGGGAGGTAGACACGCTTCAAAATTCATCAAACTATAATGAATTAATATATGATGACTCTTGACACAATGGACTGGACATAACGTCCTGCTGAATCCAACCATTTTTATTTATCTTTTTTATGTCGGTTTCATTGATTTTAAACCAATTTTATTAGCCTTTTTTGACTTACCTTTCCATTACTTAATCATTTGGTCCAAGAGATGAGAATTAAGTCCACTAATGAAGAGAAGCATCAAAGAAGAAGTTGTTTTTGACATGAAAGAGACAGAATGCCTTGATAATGAACCTTCGAAGAGATTAAACCATTTAGCATTGAAGGTGTCTTTCTCATGTTTAAACAACACTTGGTTAAAACAACTCTTAAAAAAGAAAAAAAAAACCAAGAAAGGAGGGAGGTTGCAGAAATGATTATCCAAGGTTGATTATTACCATAAATGGAACTCTTTGCATAGAAATTAAGTAAAGAAAGCTATCAACTCAAATGGCTCGATATCTTAGGCCTAAACAACCGAAGCCATGAGGACGTACAACACAATAAGCAAAGTATTCAAAGTGTAAACTAATTAAATGAAGTAGAACAACCCTAAACAACCCCTAAAACATAAAAAACAGTAGCTAAAAGTATGTTTAAAGAGCACAAAAGAGATGGGAAAGGACAAGTAAACACAAAACTAGTAAGCAAGAGCAAGGAGAGGTGGCTAACTCCTCCACTTTTGAGACTTCTAAACCATGTTTTTTTTAGCCCTTTTAAACTTTGAAAATCAGTTTGTAAGCCAGGAAAATAGTGGTAAAACAAAGGGGATGAGCTATGAAGTAAGGTGCAAGAAAGGGTGTTAAGTCTCTCTACATTTGGTAGCTATTCAACCCTAAGTTCTAACACTTGGAATGGATCCAAAATAGTATGAAAACCCAGAAATAGATAGAGAGAGATTATAACGAAAGCAAAGAAAAAGGTGACAAGCTTATACCTCTTGAAGAGAGCAAGCTTTGGTTGTAAACCAAACTTGATCCTAGTACACTCTCAAGATTGAATTATGATTCTCAAGGCTCGACCAAGGTTCTAAGGTTTAGCTCTAAGGGTGTATATGATGTATAGATATGGTTCAAGGATGACACAATATCACAAAGCTAGCTTGCAAAGGAAGAAAGAGCTCTCAAGGGTGTTTTGGAGTTTTTGAAATTTTTCTAACCCTCAAAATAGAGATATATGCTCATATTTATAGAATTTGAGCCAAATAGGCCATAAATATCTTCAACAATAGACAATTGGTGGGCTCCTGGCCATAATAGTGTTTCTCGCCCAAAAGGCACGGTTGTGCTGGCCCCAAATGGCCATGGCCGGCCTCCAACGAGGCACGGCCGGGCCCCAATGTGGCTCTCTTGTTCCTTTGGTTCTGGCTCAGTGTAGGTTGTCATAGTGCTAAAAGATGGATTTCTGTGGTAAAAACAACGAAACTTCATCATCGAGTCCTCAGGACAAAGCACCCAAGTCTTGTAGGCAGTCAAAAATAGGGTGTCTATAGTTGCCCTTCTTTGATAGAGCTCAAAGTCATAAAATGACGTGAGTGAATGTCAAAGCGCAAAAGATGACCCATTTGACGAGGCCGTAAGACTTAGGCAAGGAAATAAATGAAATACAATTGGTTGAACCCTGAGGGTTGCCTACGTATCCCTTTGCAAGGAATCAAATCTGCGTAGTTCAAGGGCAAAAATACACCAAGACATATAAAATGTGATGCACTTTGAAAGTTGGACTTACATGCTGCGCGAAGCCGGCTACTTTTGAAAAACTTATGAGCATGCAAAACAATGCAGTAGCAGTAAGCAATGACAAAGTAACAGCACAAATAAAAAGCTCCAAAACAAATCCAACCGTGCCTCACACAGAAAGGAGTAAGCAATTAACAAGACGGTGCAACCGACAGACAGGTTTCTTTGCATTGCATACGGAAAGAAAGGAAAAATCGTAAACAAGAGAAATCAACAACCTAACACGTTTCACATGGAAGGAGATAAGGTGGTGTGAACAACAGGCACACCTGATGTTTTTAACCAAAGAAAACAACAATCCTAACGCGTCTCACACGAAAGGAGGAAAGATGGTGTGAACATCGGGTGCACCTGATGTTTTTAACCGAGTGAAATCGAGATCCTAATACGTCTCACGCGAAAGAAGGAAAGGTGGTGTGAACACCAAGCACACTTGATGTTTTTAATTGAGTGAAATTAAGATCCTAATGTGTCTCATGTGAAAGGAGGAAAGGTGGTGTGAACACCAGGTGCACCTAATGTTTTTAACTGAGGAAGTGACGATCCTAATACGTCTCACATGAAAGGAGGAAAGGTGGTGTGAACACCAGGCGCAACCAATGTTTTTAATAGAGGAAATCGAGATCCTAACGGGTCTCATGCGAAAGGAGAAAGGTGGTGTGAACATTAGGCACACCTGATGTTTTTAACCGAGGAAACGATGATCCTAACGCGTCTCACACGAAAGGAGGAAAGGTGGTGTGAACACCAGGTGCACCTGATGTTTTTAACTTAAGGAAAATCACAACCTAACGCGTCTCACGCAAAAGGAGGAAAAGGAATCAACGAAAGAGCAAACAAAATATTTTAGGACTCGGTACAATGAGTATCCCATCCTGAGAAGGCCTCGGAGAATGAAGCTTACAGAAATAGCAAAGTTTGATCATGTGTTAACAAATCAAAATGGTGCACAAATCAAAATGATGTTGGAATTAGTAACTTGAAATCAAGTTTGCAGATTGTTTTTGAAAATGGGCTTCACTTAAATGTAACACAGCTCAGGAAAATGATATAAGGAAACTAAATATGGATTTCGATTCCATAATACAACAAATCCAGAACAAATTGTGAAATAACAGGACAAATTATGAATTAAAATCATGAATTAAAGCAACGAAACATAACAAAAATAAGAAGAACAAAACTCCTCTTTTTCTATTCTTTCTTTTATTAATCCTTCTTAAATCTCTCTTTTTCTTCTTTTTTCTTCTTTTCTTTTCTTCACCGATTTTTCTTTCTTTTTTTTCTCCTTCTATACTAATTTTCCTTTTTTTCTTAACAGTTGTGTGTTTGTGTTTGTTTGTTTGTTTGTTTTTTTTGTCCTTTTTCTGCTTTTTTCTTTCATTTTTTCTGCTCTCTGTTCTTTTTGCTTTTTCTTTCATTTTTCACCTTTCCAAATTCAAATCGAGGCCCAATACTAAAATAAATAAAGTGAAAAAAAAAATTGGGTTACACTTGGGGCTAGCCGGGTCTAAGGAGGCATGGCTGAGTCGTGATAGCGGCCAAGGGTAGTACGGTAAAATTGCAGCCCATGATTTATTTAAACATACCCAAACCCTTATTTCATGTGCAACCATACCCAAAAACCCTTCTCCTCTCTTTCTAGGGCTCCTCTCTCTCTCTCTCTAGATTTTCCCTTTTTTTTTGTAAAACCCATCAACCCTTGCAAAAATTTTCCTTAAACCATTTTCAATCCTCTATCTTTTAAACCGATCAAAAATTGTTTTGGTTGAGTTTCGGAATTTCTCTTGATTTTTGTTGGATTCTCACATGTCTACCCAAACTTTTCCTTTGCCTTATTTGATTTTCCACTCCCTCTTCCTTTTCTCTCTCCTAGGGTTTGGGTTTTTGGAATTTTTCATTCAATCTCACCTATCGCTTCACCTTTCCTTGTACTTTTCCCTCTATGGCTAGTGGTGAGATCCCCATTCTGAGCCTGGTCATTGGTATTGGAGCTGCCATAGGTGAGGACATGGAGGCTGAGGATGTTCTCCTTCCTGTTCCTGAGCTTGAGTTGCTCATCTTTGCTGATAGGACTTTTGAGGCAGCCACTTACCAGCCTTGCACACACGCTCTGACCCCTAGTGGTATTCTGAGTTTCGAGGGCCTTATCCTAGGGATTGACGAGGATATCGTCCTACGAGAGCCTGCTGAGCACTTGTTCATCGATGCCTCCACAGTAAGCAATCTTTTCTTGGTTTTGAACATATTTGAATCTTGTAAGCAAATCTTCCTTTTAATGCAATGCGAATACTGACAACATTCCCACATTACAGGTGATAGTTAGGAGGATTGGCAGCTACGGGTCTATTTTCAGCCCCCGACATTGGTACGAGTTTCGATAGTTAGAGGTTCGCACACTAGTCAATGTCGTCGGCTTCGGGCCTTTCTGCTTTGGGCTTATACAGATGAGGGCCGAGCCATTGTTATACGGGGCCCTGGTAGAGAGGTGGTGGGACACCATTGACTCTTTCTACTTCTCATTGATCAGAGAGCTAACCCTGACCCTGTACAACTTCTCGATTCTCACCGGCTTGCGGGTTGGGATTGGCGGCCAGATCCTATTCAATCCTAATATGACGCAGTGGAGGACTGCACAGCTTCATCTTCTCGGGGCGATCCTAGACACTGCCGGTCATGGGATGGTACGATACAGTTGATTCTTAGATTACTTATTCAACCTTCAGCCAGCTACACTGGAGGAGGTTGCTTAGTACACCTACGGGTTTCTCATGTATCTCCTTGGTACGACCCTATTTGAGAACAGAGAAAATACCGTGGGGCTATATATCTTATGTGCGCTAGTCCATCTACTAGAGGTGGTGGAGTACGACTGGGGTGGCGCCGGCCTGGCCACCCTGTACTGCTACATGAGCTCCGTATCCCGCTGAAGGCAGATTCACTTGGCGGCTACTAGAGGGTTTGAGAGGTACACCTCACATTTTCTTTTCTGTTTTGCTTTTTATTTCCTGTTCATACTTGCTTCATTTGTGTACTTATTCATTTGCATTTCCTATTCTTCCAACTGTGGGTTTATATGTATTTCACTTCTCTTGCTCCAGTCCTAGTGAGGCTGATTGAGTTGTCAGTACCCCACTCTTGGTACAACAACTCACGGTTTGAGCGGGGCCAGTATGTAGATCGTGACTTCCCTTACTTTCACATTTTCTTTGACACTGTCACCGCAGAGAGGGTAGCAAAATCTAATACTAGCCTTTATTTTTTACTACTTTTACTGTTTCCATACTGTTTAACCCTTGATATCTAACACTTGACTTGTATCTACTATTCACAGCTTGACTGACATCCTTGGGTGGGTATTCTCCTCAGGCGTCGATGATGACCTATGTTGTTACATGGCATGCCTCTGCCATGCAGGTCTTGTTCGAGGGTCCTTTCAGTAGGGCCTATTATTTGGAAAAGAGTTTCATTCGTCAGACTCGAGGCATAGCTAATCCTGACATTTCACATCCTCCCCCGTCAAGCATGAGGGTAGTTGATGTCCTCCATGATGGACACCAGATTGACTTCCTTATGTTAGGGGAGGACGGTGATCGGTACCACGAGCCTAGTGACTTCATTGCCTTCTTACAGAATTGGGTGATGGCCCCTCTTACTAGGGGTGTGGTTCGTGCACTTCCTAAGGCTGCTGCTGCCGCTGCGGGAGGTGTTCCTACTGCCATTCCCATTCTTGGACTTCTTGCGATATTGACAGAGGTGGTATACATGCAACCTAACGGGGTGATTGATCAGATTCCTCTTGAGCATATTAAGGAAAGAGATTGCATGTTGGTGGCTGTTCTTGGCGTCGAGCAAGTACATACTTCCCCTACATTTCTGCCCACTATACTTTACCATTTTGTTCCATATTTTCAAGCCTTCTCTCTTTTGCAGGTGCCTATAAGGTATGTCGATGACCTTTTTTAGATGGTTGACTGATTGCTTCTTATGGTGTAGAGGAGACAGATTACTCTAGTCACGCGTAGGATTGAGGTGTACTTTGCCATAGTTTACTATTGCTGCAATCTTGCCCACAATTCTGTTGAGTCTATTTTGATTTTCAGCTTGAGCCGACACCAGTTGCACCTGCAGGACCTCCGTCGGTTGGGAAGAGAAGAGAGAGACGGGGCCCGGTGAAAGGCAGAGGATTGGCTAATCGGGGAAGAGGTCGAGTGAGACAGTGCTCGTCTTCCTCTGAGGCTACTTTTGATAAATACACAACCCCTGAGGAGGAGGGAGATGATGCCGACATCCAGTCTAGCAGTCCCAGTGATAATAGCAATGCGCCTCCTCCGCAGCCGAGGAGGAAGCGGGCGAGGATGGGTTGATTTTATGAAAAAAAGATGTGATGAATGAATGGCACAACCATGCATAATGACCTTGTGATAAATGAATGGCGCAACCATGCATAACGACCTTGTACAAGACTTTAAAACTATGAATGCTTGCTCTTACATTCATTCTTGAATCGGATAACAACCTACAACCTGACAAACTATAAAATACAACTCGAAAACGGAAAAGCACAATGATAATAACCTAAAAATGCTAAAAAACACTTGACACAAACAAAACAAAACTCAAAATACAACCGCAGTACACTAAGGCAAAGCCAGCCTTTTTCTGTAATTGCACTGGTTTGGGCTGACACTTAGAATCGACCGGCTCCGAGACTAGATAGCCACTTTGGACGGCTCAGAGAAGGTGAATTTTTGCGGTTTTACTATAAACGTTCTTTTTCCTTTGAGTCACACTTTGATTTGTTTTCCGTTCCTCCACGCCGTGGTCCAATGCTGAAAACCGGTTACGCATGTATTCCACCTTGGATCACAAGAAATATGTCCTATACTCGAAGAATTTCAAGCTTTAATGGCATCCCGGTGCGATGAAGAAATCATGCCGCAACCCTGCTTCGGCCATGCATGGGCACTTGGACAGATATGTGGGCTTTCATTACACAAGGCTCGGTCCCTGGCTCATGATGGGGAGCTAGATATACCTAGCTTAATTCATCAGTATTTTGCCATCGGTGACAGGAGTGGCCTTCTCTGGCGAGGTTACCGCCAACACGCCCTTTGTTTATGCTTACTCAAACACTTCCTACTTGCCCCTAGTTGTGGCAGAGCCAGCATTAGGTTAATTAAAGTGACCCAATGCCTGAAAGAGGGTAAGAGTTGCATGGGTTTGGCACTGGCTGAGACCCTGATGGGTTTAGACGGTTTCTATCGGCGAAAGACTACTTGATTTGTAGGGAGTCCACTGCTTCTTTAAGTATTGTTTCCCACCCTTTCTTATTTACGATTCTTCGCATCACTCAGCACTCACTTTTTATTTTCGTCTCTAAACCCTTTTTTTACTTTTCCCTCATCATACACCTCTTTATTCTTTAATCTCTCTCATTTTTCATCCCTTCCTAGGTATGACTCATGGATAAGCTGAAAGCGGTGGACCCTTGCCCCGAGTACTCAGCCCAGGCGTACTTCTTTCACCAGTGGCTAGTGGACTTCCCTTTAGAGGGCTTATGGTGCGACTCGATATGCAGCAGATCTGTAGCTGACATAGCCTGGGGTTGCCCCAGGCTTAACTTGATCGAGATGAGCTATAGCATGTCCTGACAGCCGGGTATACAGTTGATTGGCCTCATACACTATGTGTTTATTTTCCATTCCGGTTCAAATGCTAGTTTGAACATGATCAGACCTGTCCAGAAGAGGAGGTAGAATACCCAACTCCATTTCTGATTCATGCTTCGCACTTGACTCAGTACCTCATTGCTTGGAGGATGAGAGAAATTCTGGCCCTTGCCCCTAGTTTCAGTTACGCCCTTTCTAGCGAGTGCTTTACTTGGCTTGAAGACGAGGCACATGTTGGGCCATCTTTGGTAGCAGAAACTTGCATGAGTGTGAGCAGAGGACGTAGGACCACCTGACTTATCTATGCCCCTAGTTTTATTGCTCTTTTTTTTTTTTGATGTAAAAGTAACTTTAGTTATCAAAAGTTGGAGAGTGTATTCGTGTTCAAATCAATGTTATTAAAGTTGTGAGTAATGAAAATTTTCCTTTTCGGTCCCAAAAATGATCTAAGTTGAAAAAGGTAAAATTTTGAGAAAAATCAACTCATTAAAACTTTTCAAAACAATTTTTGGAAATGATCAACACCTGACACACACAAAATCAATCCTTACGGTGTACAACCCCAAATCAGAAGATCATAACTGCCCACGACTACATTCATCATCACTACTGTATCGTGCAACTGTCCCTTCTACTAAAGAGAGATGACACAACCCAGCTAGAAGACAATGGATAGAGATGGCTCGAGCAAACAAATAGATAGAACAATTGAGTTGGAGATCGTTATTGTCGAACTTCGGGATGAAGTTGCCTACGTATCCCAAAGATGGGAATCATGCCTTACGTAGTTCAGTTCGGGTTCACTCGAGTATTAACTCTCTCTTTCTGCACTCTAACTTTTGTCAAAGCTGCCCTTTCGGGTTTTAAACCTTGCAAGCTCAATTTTTCTTTGTTTCTATTTTTTCATGCTCTAACTTTTGCCTAGGTCACCTTTCTAGGTTTTCAGCTTAGCGAGCCTCTCAGGGATAATATTTCTTCAACTTGTCCATGTTGATAGGCTGTGAAAACTTCAGGCCATCTAAGTCCATGAGGATAATCACCCCTCCTGACGAGACAGATTTGATAATGTAAGAACTAGTCCAATTGGGTCGAAACATGCCCCTAGGGTCATGGATGGGAGCTCGGTTGTTTTTCAGTACCATATCTTCTTCTTTGAGATTTCTAGACTTAACTTTCTTGTTAAAAGCCTGGCAATTCTATGTTGGTAGCCCTGGATGTGATATAATGCCCTCAACCTCCTCTCGTCAAATAGAATCAATTCTTTGAACTTGCTCTGTTGCCAATCTGCCTCCACTATCTGACACTCGACCATAATTCTCAGCGATGGTACTTTGTTTTCAATGGGCAAAACAGCTTCCATCCCATACACTAATGAATAGGGGTTACCCTTGTGGATGTCCGAATTGACGTTCTGTAACCCCAAAGTGCAAACTACAATTTATCCGGCTAGTCTTTGTAGGTCTCTACCATCTTCTGTAGGATGTGCTTAACATTCTTGTTAGCAGCCTCAACAGCTCCATTAGTCTGTGGTCTATACGTTGATGACCTGTGAAAAGCCACGTTGTATTTCTCGAGCAAATCGACACATCTTTCTTGAAGTGTGAACTGTTGTTTGGGATGATCTCATTTGGCACCCCGTACCTACAGATGATGTTGTTCTTGATGAACTTGGCCACATACAATGCCTTCAACACAGAGTACGATTGAGCTTCTACCCACTTAGTAAAGTAATTAATCATCACCAGGATGAACTCATGTCCATTGGAGCCTTTTGGCGAAACTACCCCAATAACGTCAATTCCCCAGATTGAGAAAGGCCATGGCGAAGTCATATTGTAGAGCTTTGACAGTGGGATATTCATGCGATTAGCATGGACTTGACATTTGTGGCATCGCCGCACAAAACCAATATAATCCTCTTTCATAGTTGATCAATAATAGCCTCTGTAGACACCCCATTTTTGACTGTTCTTAGGACTTGGGTGCCATCGATTGATCACCCAATGATGAATGCACATGCTTGTCAAATGCTTGATTTCCTCAGTATAAAGCCTCGAATTTGAGCCTCAAAAACCTACAAGGCCTACATCATTTTTGGACCACAGTAAATTTTTTTTAAGCCTGACCACCCAAAGGCCCACAGACCCACTAGTGGCCGGTTGGCCACAAATTAATGTACGACCATCCCCTTTAGTGGCCGGTCGGCCAGCTACTTATGTTAAAAAATAGATATTTTGCTACTAGCTGTGCCAGCTGTCGCTCCATGTACATGCTCTGCATTAGCTGTTTGTATACAGATATTTCTGAGAGCCTAACATGTTTTTCTATATATACTTGACCCCTTCTCATAAAATTAGGTTAGAAAAATTTGTGGAGCAAAGTCTTGGAAAATATTTCTCTCTCTACATTTCTCTCACTCTCTTGCAACTTATATACCCTCTACCTAGACTCTCTAAACCAAACTTTGAGGGTCCTTTGCTGAGGTTATTAAGCTTGCATTTTAGCTCTTGAGGGTGTGAAATTGGTGGTTTATAATTCAAAAGGTTACTTCTCTTCAAGAGGTATACATCCTAGCTCTTTTGTACCATTTTTTTCCTATCTTTTCTTACAGTTTTTGGCCTATTTTTCGGCTGTGTTTGTGTTATGAAACTTGTGGTTTAAAGCTATTAAAGGTAGAGGGGTGAACCACCCTTCTTTGAACGTTGCTTCCTAGGCTTTTACCCTTGTGTTTCCCACATTTTCATTAACTTTTTTTGAGCTTTTTACCACTGAATTTCAGAGGTTTTTAGAGGCTAAAAATGTGGTTTTGAAGTCCCAAAAATAAAGGGGTTAGCCTCCCCACTCTTGGCTTGTTTGCTAGCTTAATTGCTCCGTTATTTTAGCTTGCTCTTGTAGTTGTTTTCACCTTAATTTAAATGCTGTTTTAGCCTATTTCAGGATTGTTTTAAGTTGTTCATGTCATTTATGCTTTGTATTGCATGCTTGTAGTGCTATGGTCCTCATAGATTTGGTGTTTTAGGCATTAGACACCAACCTATTTGAGTTGATAGCATTTATTTCAAGCTTTCCATACTTGTGTTCACCTCTAATCATCTCTGCAACCTCTATCTTTTCTTGGCATTTTATTTGTTTTGAGAGTTGTTTTAACTGATTGATTGTCTAAGCTTGAGAAAGAGATCGTTGTGCTTAATAGTTTAATCTCTTTCGAGGTTCATTACTAACAGTATGACATCTCTCTCATGCCCAAAATAATCGTTTTTTTGACACTTTTCTCCATTAGTGGACTTAATCTTCATATTTGGACTCAATCGATTAATGAATGGAAAGGTAATTAAATGGAGTAATAAAATTGGGGCTAAAATGAAGCAAGATAATAAAATCAACTTGGGTTCAATCGGACATTAATTGAACTCATGGAGTCTTGAGTCATTTCATACTTGTTAGTGATGAAAATGGTTCAAGGTTCCAAGGTCAACCACTTCCCTTGATGAAAGCCATGGTAGGGAGAGGTTTTTGTGTGTCTTCATCATCATTTATTGAGATTGTATCCCTTGGTCCATAAGTCATCATGCAATGAGTTTGCTTCGATTGATGGTTTGTGCATCAAGTCTACCCTTCATTTGATTTGTTTAATGAGAAAGATAGGCAAGGTGGACAGACATCTCCTAGAAACACTCTGTTTCTGCTCTGTTCCTTTTCTGCTGTAGTAGGGCAATACTAACAATAGTAGCCGGCCGGCCACTCTTTTGTATGGACATCCACTTTTAATGACCGTCCGACCACCTTTTTCAGCTAGGCAGTGTTCATTTTCCTACAAAACGGAGCAGAAGCACTGGTAAAATAGAGGTATTTTCTGCAGACAGAACAGTTCTGGCAGCAAAATAGAGGCGTTTCCTGGAGGACGATCGCATTGGCATGCATGGTTCTTGAAACCACCACTCGGGCTTAATTAGTGTTAAATTAATTAGTTAGTTACTTCCCTAGAATTTTGTAATAGCTTAGTTAATTAATCTTGTGTTGTAATTAATTAGTTAATTTCAAATCTGTAATAATTAGCTAGTGTAGTTAATTTATTTCATTTGGTTTGTAGTAGTTAGTTAATTCGATAATTAGCTAGGACATTCATTCAGACCTCCTGTGTGAGGGCAACAATGTAATAATCTGCATGTTTCTCTTAGTATTTTTCATGATTTGCATCCATTTGTCTTGCATGCATAAGGTTCGGTTCATCATTCTAACAGCATTATGATTTATTACTTTCGTGAATACGTGCATCACTGCATGCTATCAAAGTAATTCACATGACATATTAGACAACTGAACTTGTTAGTTGCATTTTTTTTGCATGTGTTGCGTTAGTCATTTTGCATCATTGGGATCATGCATTTTTTCTAACTATATTATTTCTTTTGGTTTGCCTTGGAGTACTAGGTGAGCATTTATGGCTTTAACATATTGCATGCGTGTAATTGTTGCCATGTCGAGCATGCTTTCCACGAGGCTAAGTGCTTAATTGATATATCTGTTTGGATGCCTGTGCATGAAGGCTAATTGTTCAAATTGGGATAATTTGATTAATGTACATATGAGATCACTTTTTCAAGTGGTACATATTCAAACACTTTTCAAAGCACACATTTCAAATTTTGCAAATTAGTCTATACTTGTGTGCATCACCTAGTAAAGATAGCCTAATAATCGGAACATGAGCATATAATGTAAATAAGAATCACATCTTGATTAGTAGAGGCTGATCATTGATTGGGAGAGTGGGGTGCTTAATTCATGACCTTCTCCTCTTGTATCTAAGTTCTCAAGCCGAGGCACTTTGGTGATGATGGATAAGTGGCCTTTGGCATGACTCTCAGGTTTCCTAAATTTTTCCAAAAAAATATTTGGGTAGTGATTCTGTAATCTGGCAAAGCAGTCCATTTTTGGCATTTTGATTCAAAATTGATTTTCCAAAAGAATTGCCGGATTTGGACTCGTTTGTGTTTATCTATTTCACATTGCACTTGTGGAATCAGATTCAGAACCACGAAAGTCTGAACTATAGGGCTTGTTGTATCCGAAAGGAGCATACAAAGCAAGCTACAGCCTTGTCTATGGATTTTCCGAGCTAGCATCACACCATTCATGTGTGCTCCACATTTTCCACCATGGATGGCTTTCATGAAACGCTTCGATTCCTCTTCTTCAACACACAGCTTTTGCATTCCCAAATGGCCTCTCTTGTACAGCTTACCCCCGCAGATACTAAACTGGACGACTAGACACCGTATTCCCTGTTTATCTTTGGCATTTACCCCTGGTGGATATGTCTCCTTTTCCAGAAAATCCCAAATGTCGTAGTATTAGGGGTTTTCGTCTTGACCCTCATCTATTGCGGCGATGGTTTCTTAGGTAGGTGCATACTTCTGTTCAATAATGATTGGAGGCATCTTCACTTCTAGCAGGATGTCTACCATGCAAGATATAGTTGCTAATGCATCAGCAAACTGATTGTTCTCCCTTAGGAGATGTGTGAATGTTAATTTTTCAAACCTTGGGATCAGGACATCGAGGGTCTGATGATAAACCTTGATTTTCTCCTCTTTGACTTCCAGCCTCTGTTTACTTCAGAGACAACTAGGTTCGAGTCTTTGATGACGTCCAACCTTATTGTCCCTAGTTCTAGGGCAGCTTCTAATCTAGCAATACACCCCTCGTATTCTTCTTTATTGTTGGACACTTTGAACTGGAGTTTGAAGGTTAGAGGTATATAGGAGTCATCAGGTGCTATGAGCAGCACACCTATCCTATAACCATAGTGATTAGATGCTCTGTCAAAGTACATTGTCCATGTTTCCTGTTCTATCTATAGAATGTCTTCATCTGGGAATAGATACTCTACCATCTTATCTCCTTCTATTGGGTGGTCTACCAGGAATTCCGCAACTACTCTTCCTTTAATTGATTTGTACGTGACATACTTGAGATCAAATTTGGAGAGAAGAAGCAACCAACGAGCTAGCCTACCAGTAAGTGCCATTTTCTCAAAGAGATATTTGATGGGATCTAATCTCGAAATCATGATTACAGAGTGAGCTAATAAGTAATGCCTCAACTTCCTAGTAGCCCATACCAAGGCTAAGCAAGCTTTCTCAAGGGGAGTGTAGCAGGTCTCATAGTCGAGCATCTTCTTGCTCAAATAGTAGATGGCCTTCTCTATTTTATCTTCAGATTCTTAAACCAGCATGCATCCCATGGTCGAATCTGTTACTGGCAGATACAGAATTAGAGGCTTCCATGGCTCTAGTGGCGATAACACAGATGGATTCTGGAGGTACTGCTTGACCTGTTCGAAGGCAAACTGACATCGATCGTCCCATTGGAATTTTTTGCCTTTCTTCAGGAGACCAAATAGTGGTTCACAAGTCAAGATTAATTTTGAGATAAACTGTCTTATGAATTGCACTTTACCCAGAAAGCCACATACCTCATTTTCAGTCCTCAGTGGTGGCATTTCTAGGATGACCTTGATTTTAGATGGATCTACTTCAATTCCCCTCTATGTAATCAGAAATCCCAGCATTTTCCCTACCGTCACCCCAAAGGGGCATTTCTGTTGGTTTAGCCTCAATCTGTACTCCCTGATCCATTGGAAGAATTTTTTGAGTGCGATATAGTGGCCTTCTTGTTCTTTGGACTTGACAATCATGTCGTCCACATACACCTCTACCTCTTTGTGGATCATGTCGTGCAGAATGGTGGTTGCAACCCTCCGGTATGTAGCCCTAACATTCTTTAATCCAAAAGGCATAACTCAGTTGAAATAAGTACCCCACGATATGGTGAATGCAGTCTTTTCCCTGTCTTCCGATGCATCAGAATTTGGTTATACTCGGAGAATCCATCCATAAACAAAAGCAAGGCATGGCCAACAGTGAAATCCACCAATTCATTGATGTGCGACAACAAGAAGTCGTCTTTTGGGCTGGTTTTATTCAAGTCTCGAAAGTCAACACAAACCCAGATTCTACCGTCTTTCTTCAGAACTGGGACAATATTGGCCAACCAAGTCGGATACTTGGACACTAACAAGAATCTTGTATCAATCTGCTTGGTGACCTCCTCCTTGATTTTTAGCACCCAATCTGAATGAATTTTGCGCAATTTCTACTTGATTGGTCGGGCCTCAGGGTCAAGAGGAATCCGATGCTGTACAATCTCAGGATCGATTCCAAACATGTTTTCATAGGACCATGCGAAAACATCTTTGAAATCTTTTAATAAAGTGATGAAACATTCGCATTCCTTCGAAGACAATGTGGACCTGATCTAGACCAAGTGGGGATCTTCCTCAATACTCACGTTAATGGCAATGATTTCATTCGTACAGGGCTTAACACGCCTCTTTTCCTCATGATCAACGAAATTTTTTCAAAGCCCGAGGAATTTCTTCCTCTTCATTTAAGGAAAATCAAGATCAGTGCAACAAACTAAAGGTATGGAGAAGTAAGTGAAATCCACAACATTCCCATTCACAATGTCTGGATCTTCAGTTACAGTGGATTCAAAAGAAAAGCTGAAAGATGACCTAGACAGGACCTTGGTATCTGGGGTCACCACTCCCGAAAATACCACACTCAAAAGAACTCGAATTTGACTCCGACTCCACAGACTCAGTGGAACCATATTAGGACTCACTATCCGATTCAGAGCTGCTGATGGTGCCCTTCTCAAACTTCCAAACCAGACGTGTAGCCTCAAATACGTCCACGATGAGACCAGTGAAATCTATTGTCGGTTTATCCCCGATCACTAAGATAGTAATACTATCTCCTAAGTTGATAGGCTCAGTCCCAACATTAGAACTTGTTAGTAGATCAGCTAATGCTTTCCCCAACAGCTCCTCTTCTTTGTCGATGTCCAAGCTGGCAGTCCTACCTTGATCTTTATTGATGCTCAGGTCCGTCTGCTCGTCCTTCTCTTCTGGTAACTGGTGCCCAAAGAAGATCTCGAGCCCCGAGTACCTGGTCTTTTTTTCTTGGTCAAACCAAGGCTCTGGAAATCCATAAAATGGGAAATCTTCCCCTTGGCGGACGAAGCTTCCATTTAGGGTTCCCCTAATTGGCCTGTGGACTAATTCATACTGCGTTCTAGTCCTCTTTGCTTTAAGTCTCCCTTTCAACTCATCTCCCTTCCTTTTCCAGTCTTCAGTAGTAGGCTTGTACCCTAGCCCAAAAGCATAGGGGTTATGACTCATCTCTTTGGCAATAGTACCTTCCTGTCTGCCACTCCTGCCCAATCCTAATCCTAGAATATGCCCTTGTTTGTTCATCATGTAGATGGATTGGGTGCTTACGTAGTTCCTGTTGTCTTCTGCCATGATAGTTTGGACTAACCTGGCCTTTGCCAAAGAGAAGCCAGAGAGGAACACGTCCTCTTCTCCATGTATAATTTCCAACAAGGGCGTGGTAGTTCCCTGAGGTGGGTGAATTGCAGAATTTCTGTAGATAGTAGTAATCCCACCTTTAAAGGGATATTTCACTAGTTGGTAAACTATTGATGAAATTGCCTTCATCTGATGCAGCCATGGCCTTCCTAGGAGTAGATTGAAAGTTGCTAGTACGTCCATGACATGGAATTCCACCTCATGCTCAAATGGGCCAATTAGTATGTGGCTCTTAAACGTTCCCATAACATCTCGGCTAGTGTTGTCATACGCTTTGATGGCTTGCGTTGTGGGCATGAAGTCAGTCGGCCTCAAACCTATGGTATAGGCAGTCTGTGCCGAACACACATTAATCGCTGAGCCAGTATTCACAAGCACTACTAGGATCCACTTTTTTCGGCTCTCTAGAGTCACATACAGGGGTTGGTTGTGGTTCGCACCCTCAGGTGCAACTCTTTATCTGTAAAAGATATCGCTAGCGTGACGTCCTTAGATGTGACCAATGACACCAGTTGGTCAAGTGGTGTCGATGGGCAGCTTCGTTTTGTTCATGGCCTCTAACAGTGCCTGTCTATGTTCCCAGGAAGCCATCAGCAACCCCCAGAAATTGATATGTCTTCTTAAATCTTCTTAAGCTATTTCAAGACCAGGTCTTCTTCAACGTCCTTCTCTTTTACTTTCTCTGCCTCTTTGCCAGAGGATTCTGGCTGATCTAAAGTCAGGGGTTTGAAATACCGACCACTACGGGTCGTATGATTAATCTCGTCAGTATACCACATATCATCAAGGGTATCAGCTTTCCACCATTCATCTGTGTACGCATGACCTAGGTCACTATCTTCCCACTACTCTACCACAGCCATTGCCAGGCTATTATTAGGTTCTACCTGGAGCATGTTCATATCACGCCCCCCATCATCATACCACTCCTCTTCTATAATAGTTTTGGTTTTCACGTTGCAGTACTTTCTGAGCTTTTTTGGCATTCTTTTCTTGTCACTGGGCTCCGACCCGGGCTTTCCCCTTGCTTTGGACATCTACCGCTGTTGGCTTGGTCTCTGCTTTTCCTTTCCCTTTTTCCTTACTCCAAGGCTATCTTTCTATGGATTTCTTCTATCCTTTCCCATTGGAATTGCTCCAATGCTAGTTCTTTCTCAGTCAAAGGTACAACCTTAGCCTTGCTGCTATCACCAACTTCATCTTCTTTCATAGTCTCTATCGCATGCTTCTCCACATCTCATTCCCCTTTACTTAACCACCCATTACTAGTTTTGGGTTGACATGGATCCCACCACCCAATTTGTACACTGTCTACATCTTCTTCTTCAAAGAAGTAAAGGTTCTCCAGATCTTCCTCCAAGTCGGCCAAGTCCTCTTTTAATTCTTCCAAGTCATTTAGGTCTTGTTCAGGCCAATCGTTTTGATTTTTCCCTAGTTCATCTTTCCCAATAGCTTTAATGTTGAGGAAGTCCGACAGCATGATTACTGGGTTTGGTTGATCAACGGCCACAATGTACATGCTGGGGTGATACTCCTTTGCAAGTAAGGCCCCTTTTCTATGACTTGGGTGTCAGACAACCCCTTTTCTAATGCATTCTCCTTCTTCTCTATCTCTGCCGCCATAGGCCCTGGTTGGGTTTGTGGTGTTATGTCCATCTTGCACGTATCTGTGCTTTGGTAGATGTGATGGAATAATATATGTGCTGGGGTTAAAGGAGGGTGGTAGTGTATGGATTTGGTTAATGTTTCTGGGTGGTGTAGCTCGGTTGTGGTGGGAAGTGGGTTGGTGGTTACATTGGGTTTTATGGGTGGAGCTGATGGTGGAGCGACAATTTTATTGTCGATGAGATCTTGGATCTCATGATGTAGGCGGTAGCAATGATCTATGGGATGACTGTGCTGTTGATGGAAGATGCAGTATTGGGTGGGGTTGTGTCTAGGCGGGAGTGGGTCAGGGAGAGGGTGAGGATTAAGGGGCTTCAGATGCCCCTTTTCTATTAATAGTTTAAGGACGTGGGCCGGGCTCATGTAGAGGGGGGCTAAAGGTTCTTTAGTTTCGGCTTAGACCAGTGGATTGTGAGTGTTGTGAGGTTGTTGTGGCAAAGGGATCGACCATTTTGGCTATTGTGATGATAGTACTGACATCTGCAGGCCGTGGAATAGTGCTATTGCTAGCATTGGTATTCATGGTGAATGGCTTTCTTGCAGGTTCACTTGTTCTTTGGATGATGCCTTTCTTGAATGCACTCTCAATTTGGACCCCCAACTCATGTAGAGAAGCAAATGTAGACAACAACACCACTATCATTCTCTACAACATATCTTGCTCGAGATTTTGGACCACCAGCCGGACTTGCTCCCTTTCAGAGGGTCTATTGGTCATCCTGGCCGCCTTTGCTCTCCATCTAGCGACAAAGTCGATAAAAGGTTCTTTGGGGTTCTGGGTAGTTGCTTCCAGCTCACTAATCTGAGTGTTATATGAATATTGGTTGACAAAGCCCTCAGATAGCTCCTCCAAATTTCGCTTCATAGAATCCTCCAATTTTGTGTACTAGATGGCTACCACATCAAACAGAGTTCTCCCAAACAACGAGAGCTTTTGAGCTCGAGACAGGCCTATCGGCCTCAGTACATCTGAAAATAGGTGAACATGTACAATTGGATCCCCACTCCCATCGAATTTGTTGATGTGGGGCATCTTAAACTTCTCCGGTAATTTGACAAAAGTCTCAGTGTACCCGTCTTCAATATCCGGAATGGAGTTGAAGCCTTAGGACTTTTTTAGCACTTTCTCTAGCCTGGCAATCTTGATTAGGGCCAAACCAATCTCATTGACGTCAAAGGGAAGGATTCCCGCAGGGAGTTGTGCCAGAAGTCTGTAAGCTGGAGTTAGTGGAAACATTTCCTGAGGATTTGGGACTTGGGGATTTTCCACTGGTGGAGATAGATCAGGATTTGGCTGGCCAGCCGGGACTAGATGGACGGTAGATGTAGATGCCTCAGATGGGTGTCATAGATTAGCGATGACTTCATCCTCTGCAGCCATCCTTTGATTCACGGTATCCATGGTTCTCTGAAATGTTGCCATCATGGCAACAAATTCTTCTGTGTTCTATGCCATTATCGGTCTGGGTGAGTTAGGTATTGGTGAACTAATTTGGTGAGAACGAACGGGTGTTTGCTGAGTGCTTTGTACTGGTGCTGCTGACTATCTATTCCTTCTTCATCGAACAACTGGTAGAAGTGAGACTAACACTGGTTGACCACTAACAAGGTCTTGAGTTTTGCAAAGCCTGCTAGAACAAGTCCACACAACTTGGAGGATACTGGGTCTTTCTGAAGCTATGATTGTAAACTACCTAGCCAAAGAAAAAGAAACATAAACGCAATCAAAATCGGACACCACTTCGGCTAAATTTGCAATGGATAAAGTCACACAGTTGAAGAACTATAAATCCCACTGAACTCTGTTTCCAAACTGGTATCAACCACTGATACGGACATTCCTGTACAGTTTCACTGTAAAAGCACATACCAGGTAAAAGAACCAAAACACCCCTATGAGGAGGTTGGGTTACCCTATCCTAGATTTTGAAATGATCGAGGCTATACTACTTCAAGCAAGTAGTTTCATAACATACTGTATATGGGTGAGCATCTTGTCCTAATTTGGAAAAGTGACTGGCTTTACTATATGCAGCTAGGTCGAATGGTCAAAAGGGATACCTTAGCAAGACTACCTAATATAGCTCTCACATTTAACACCGAGAAGTGAAAAGTGGATCAAGCGGTACTACGGTAATCTAGATGCAAGGGTTGTGTTTCCAACATGGCAGAGCCCACGGCCGGTCAGCCATTTGGCAAGCTTTTTGGGCAAGCCTCTGACAAACTGTCTAGGAATACAGTGACTTAGAGTAACAATGCAAAGGTAATGCAAAGAACATATAAGTGTAGATAAAAATTCACATCATGAAATTCAAGTCAAGTTCTCTAATTCCCTAGTAGAGTAGCTAGAAACTGTAGCTTGCTTTTCATGCCCCTTTCAGATACGATGAACCCTACAGTTCGGACTCCCGTGGTTCTGAATCAGATTTCACAAGTGCAATGTGAAATGGATAAACACAAAAGAATCCAAACGTGGCAAACCATTTTAGAAAATCGATTTGAATTAAAAATGCCAAAAATGGAATGCTTTCAGATTATAGAGTCGCCACCAAAAATATTTTTGGGAAATTTAGGAAATCCATGACTCGTGCCAAAGGCCATTAGTCCGTCATCACCAAAGTGTCTTGGCTTGGGAACTTTGGTATGAGAGAGGAAGGTCATGAATTGAGCACCCCTCTTACCCGATCAAAGATTGGCCTCTACTAATTATGATGTGATTCTTATTTACATTATATGTTCTTGTTTCGATTATTATGCTATCTTTTGTTAAATTATTCCAACTTAAGTAAAAAGGCCTTCATCCACTGGCATTCAAACAGGTATATCACTGAAGCACCTAGCCTTATGGAAAACATGCTCGGTATGGCAACACAAACATACAATGCAATATGCTAATGTGGGAAGTGCTCACCTAGTAGTCCAAGGCAAGCCAAAAATAAAGAATTAGAAAAATGCATGTTCCTAATATGCAAGTGTTTAATGTAACACATACAACATGTATTTAATTGGCTCAGCTACTAGCATGGCATGTAAGTCAATTTAAGGCATGCGATGAAGCACAGATTCAAGTAAGGAATTTGAAATTGACATTGGTTAGAATGATGAGCCAAACCCTTATGTGTGCTAGACAAATGGATGCAAATGATGGAAAATGCTAAGGAAAATATGATGCTCTATGCTACCATTATAAGCAAGTAAATAAAAGAGAGAAAGAAATGAGAGTTGGAAGACATACACAATTATTACATATTTTGCCCTTGTACAAGAGGTCCGAATGAATGTTCGAATTAGCTACTTATTACAAGTCCAAATGAATACTAAACAAATAACTAACTATCTAATTTATTACAACAAGATATTATGATAATAATAATTATAACAATATAATTAACAAAAATAATTAAACTAATAATAATTACAACAATAACATGAAAAGTAATTACAACATTAGTATGAGCAATAATTATAACAAGGTGCACAAGGATCATATGCACGTCAATGAAGGCCGTTTACAAAAACTACTGTGTTTGCCCTCTGTGCAATGGCTCTGTTTTACTCTTAGCCACTGCCCTCTATTTTTGCCAAAAGGATTTTGTTTATGAAATATTGGAGCCTGGCCGGCCCCAAATGAGGCCCGGCCGGGTCCAATAAAATTCGGCTGTGCCTTATTTTAATGTAGAAAAATATTTTTGTGCTTTGAGGTAAAAATAGTGCAGATAGAGCCTTCTAAGCTCTGTTTGTCCCTTCTGCTCTTCTTTGTCATGGGGAAACTCAAGAGAAGAATGGATTCGATTTCAAAACCATCAATGGTAGCAAGTTGATTGCTTGATGATTTCGAGCACATTTGGACAAAAAGTTAATAATTGTAATGAAAGACAACCACCCCTCTCTCCTATCACGAAGTTAGCTCAAAGAAGGATGTAGACACGCCTCAAAATTCATCAAAATATCACGAATTAATATATGATGACTCTTGACATGATGGACTCGACATAACGTCTGGCCGAATCCAACTATTTTTATTTGTCTTCTTTATATCGATTTCATTGATTTTAAACCAATTTTATTAGCCTTTTTTGACTTACCTTTCCATTACTTAATCATTTGGTCCCAGTGATAAGAATTATGTCTACTAATGAAGAAAAGCATCAAACAAGAAGTTGTTTTCGACATGAGAGAGACGGAATGCCCTGATAATGAACCTCTGAAGAGATTAAACCATTTAGCATTGAAGGTGTCTTTCTCATGTTTAAACAATGCTCAGTTGAAACAACTCTTAAAAAAAAAAAAAACCAAGAAAGGAGGGAGGTTGCAGAAATGATTATGCATGGTTGATTATTACCAAAAATGGAACTCTTTGTATAGAAATTAAGTAAAGAAAGCTATCAACTCAAATGGCTTGATGTCTAAGGCCTAAACAACCGAAGCCATGAGGACCTACAACACAAGAAGCAAAGTATTCAAAGCATAAACTAATTAAATGAAGTAGAACAGCCCTAGACAGCCCCTAAAACATAAAAAACAATAGCTAAAAGTTTGTTTAAAGAGCACAAAAGAGATGGGTAAGGACAAGGAAACACAATACTAGTAAACAAGAGCAAGGATAGGTGGCTAGCCCCTCCACTTTTGAGACTACTAAACCATGTTTTTTTGCCCTTTTAAACTCTGAAAATTAGTTTGTAAGCCAAGAAAATAGTGGTAAAACAAAGGGGATGAGCTATGAAGTAATGTGCAAGAAAGGGTGTTAAGCCTCTCTACTTTTGGTAGCTATTCAACCCCAAGTTCTAGCACTTGGAATGGATCCAAAATAGTATAAAAACACATGAAAAAAATAGACAGAGATTGTAATGAAAGCAAAGAAAAAGGTGACAAGTTTATACGTCTGGAAGAGAGCAATCTTTGGTTGTAAACCAAACTTGATCCTAGCACACACTCAAGGTTGAATTATGATTCTCAAGGCTTGACCAAGGCTCCAAGGTTCAACTCTAAGGGTGTATATGATGTATAGATATGGTTCAAGGATGACATAATATCACAAAGCTAGCTTGCAAAGGAAAAAGGAGCTCTCAAGGGTGTTTTTCAGTCTTTGAAAATTTTCTAACCCTCAAAACAGAGATATATGCTTGTATTTATAGAATTTGAGCCAAATAGGTCATAAATATCTTCAAAAATAGACAGTTGGCGGGCACCTCCCAGAATAGTGTTTCTCGTCTAAAAGGCATGGCCGGCTCCAAATGGCCACGGTTGGCCTCCTATGAGGCATGGCCGGGCCCCAATGTGGCTCCCCTGTTTCCCTATTTTAGGTTCAATGTAGGTTGGCATAGTGCTAAAAGATGGATTTTTGGAGTAAAAACAATGTGGGTAGGGAAGGTTGGGCTTGTTTAGAGTTAAAAATTGGATTCCTTTGTTGAGAATTTGAAAATTGGCAACGTAAATTCATCATCCAGTGTGCAGGACAAAGCACCCAAGTCTTGCGGGCTATCAAATATAGCATGTCTACACAACCTTATTCATGATGTTGTAATACCACTTGTTTGAAATAGTAGAATTCTAGATCATAGCAAAGCTAGGGCAGGGAAACCCGAACCTCTCATAGGGGTGTTTTGAATGCCTTTTGTGCAGAATGTGAAATCTTTGGCAATGTGTGATGCAATCCTTGGAGAGTCTTAATATTGAGGCGATTCCTTTCAAACTTGAGGGTTATATCAAAATCAGAATTTGGGTCGAAATCTAGGGGTTTGTTTTTGATTTGGGTGAATTTTTATCAAGACCAGAACCAAGGCCAAAAATTGTATCTTGCTTTGTTTTGACTAGCATGCTCGGTATCTTGATTTGATGGGTATTTGTTTTTAATGCTAGGTTTGTTTGAGCCAAAGTAGAAGCATTACCCAACTCAGCAAAGGTCCGATCTAATCCAATCTGGAAAGCCTTAACCCCTCATAGTCTATCTAATTCTAGAAAAAAACCCACTCAACAAAGGTCCAGTCCATCGGATCCCTAAAGGCTAGTTTAGAAAATATCCATTCAATGCTAAAAGATCTATTCTAAAAAGCCCAATCCAGTCAAACGCCATCTAGACCAATCTAGTTTAGATACATCAAGTGTAATCAGGTCAAAATCCTTGTTAGTCAGCTCTCAGGTTACACCTATCTATTTCCCCAATTGCTAACTCAGCAAATCCGTGATAGCACAGAGTCAGGAAGAAGTTGTGGCCATGATGACAGCCTTCCAAAAGGCCATGGATACACTAAACCAGAGAATTGCCTTGCAGGATGAGATCATTGCTGAAATGCAATGCCTATCTGAGGCCTCTACCACACATCCAATGTTGGCTGCCTAGCCAAATCCTAATCCACATCCGCTAGCTGAAAACCATTAAGTTCTAGCTCCCCAAGAGGTGTTGGCACAAGCTCAAGCTTTCAAGCCCCTGGCATGATAAGAATTGCCAAGATGGAAAAGATGCTTAAGAAATCTCATGGCTTCAATTCCATCCCAGACATTGTAGATAGTTATACTGAGGCTTCTGTAAGATTACAACAGAAGTTCAAAATGCCACACATTGATAGGTTTGATAGAAGTGGAGATCCTATTGTCCATATCCGTCTGTGACACCCCGTATTTTTAGTGTCCATTCATATTCCAACTAGTGTCCATTTATAGTCTAACTAGTGTTCATTTAATTCTAGTTAGTGTTCATTTAATATCAATTACTATTTAGTGTTCATTTAATATCCTTATTAGTGGTTCATTTAATATCCTTATTAGTGGTTCATTTACTAGTAGTTCATTTACTATCCTTATTAGTGGTCCATTCATATTCAAACTTGTCCTTTCAAATTCCAACTAGTATGTTACACCAAGTTGCCTATAAATTGAGCCACCTCTCAACTTCTTTCTATGGTTTTTCCCATATCTCTCTCCATTTGTTATACAGATTTTGAGTTTAGATTAAGAGTGGTTAGAGTGAGAGTAAGCATTTTCATAAAGGAGGAGAGTTGTAGATTTTGTGAAACCTTACATACCTTATGGCCTAGAATTTGGAGATTTATGGAGAAAGATCGAGATTCGAGTGTTGGAGACAGAGGAGATTGATTTAAGGTAATTTGGTGGTATACAATATGCTTCCTAAATTCTCTTTGCAAGAGTTTATTTTCAATTCCCATAAACTCTTGATTATTTTGATCGTTTGATAAATTCTATGGAATTATTCATTGTTGATTCATTTGATTACTCTAGTCATTTGATGAACTCTGTGTAGTTAATCTGTGTTGGAAATGTTGATTTGTCTAACTAAATGACGTTGAAATGCTCCGTACATGGATCGAGTGGACTTTGCCAATATACTTTGTGCCAATACCCCGGATAAGCGGTTGTGCTTGGGTGAGGGGGGTGAGGCCGGTCATTGGTCATGTAGCGAGTAGGACCAGGTATTTGGTTGTGGATAAATTATCATATGTCGAGTTGACTTGTTTGTGCAATTTGGTAAATTGTTTGTTTATCGAATCTAATCGGTTGTGTAATTGCTGGATCTTTGTTAATTTATTTTATGTCCGAGCCTTGCTATTCCTGTTGTATTGTATACTTCCCGAATTAATTTATTTTTCAGGCATGGAGCAAATTTAGTGGCGATTGGAGTTGAAGCGTCTAAAGGTTGATTTGAGGTTGATTTGATTTATTAACGACCCGGAAGTTGGGGCGTTACAAATGGTATCAGAGAGTAGGGATTAGGTCTTACATGGGATCTGTTGGGTGATTAATAATTGGGTTCAATATTTGAGGTTAAAAAAAAAAAAACATGATTGATATTTGAGGTAAAAAAAAAATGGTTGTTTATATCATAGTGCGTAGCGAAAGCGTATTATCTGAAGAGTTTGTCATTATTAAACTTTGGAGTATAAGAGATTGTCAATTTCGAGGACGAAATTTGTTTAAGGGGGATAGATTGTGAAACCTCGAGCTTTTCGAAGGCAGTATGTAGTTGAATTTCGGGGACGAAATTGTTTTAAGGGGGATAGATTGTGACACCCCGTATTTTTAGTGTCCATTCATATTCCAACTAGTGTCCATTCATAGTCTAACTAGTGTTCATTTAATTCCAGTTAGTGTTCATTTAATTCCAGTTAGTGTTCATTTAATATCAATTAGTGTTTAGTGTTCATTTAATATCCTTATTAGTGGTTCATTTACTAGTAGTTCATTTACTATCCTTATTAGTGGTCCATTCATATTCAAACTTGTCCTTTCAAATTCCAACTGGTATGTTACACCAAGTTGCCTATAAATTGAGCCACCTCTCAACTTCTTTCTATGGTTTTCCCATATCTCTCTCCATTTGTTACATAGATTTTGAGTTTAGATTAAGAGTGGTTAGAGTGAGAGTAAGCATTTTCATAAAGGAGGAGAGTTGTAGATTTTGTGAAACCTTACATACCTTATGGCCTAGAATTTGGAGATTTATGGAGAAAGATCGAGATTCGAGTGTTGGAGACAGAGGAGATTGATTTGAGGTAATTCGGTGGTATACAATATGCTTCCTAAATTCTCTTTGCAAGAGTTTATTTTTAATTCCCATAAACTCTTGATTATTCTGATCGTTTGATAAATTCTATGGAATTATTCGTTGTTATGCATTTGACTACTCTAGTCATTTGATGAACTCTGTGTAGTTAATCTGTGTTGGAAATGTTGATTTGTCTGACTAAATGACGTTGAAATGCTCCGTACATGGATCGAGTGGACTTTGCCAATATACTCTGTACCAATACCCCGGATAAACGGTTGTGCTTGGGTGAGGGGGGTGAGGCTGGTCATTGGTCATGTACTGAGTAGGGCCGGGTATTTGGTTCTGGATAAATTATCATATGTCGAGTTGACTTGTTTGTGCAATTTGGTAAATTGTTTGTTTATCGAATCTAATCGGTTGTGTAATTGCTGGATTTTTGTTAATTTATTTTATGTCCGAGCCTTGCTATTCCTGTTGTACTACATACTTCCTGAATTAATTTATTTTTCAGGCATGGAGCAAATTTAGTGGCGATTGGAGTTGAAGCATCTAAAGGTTGATTTGAGGTTGATTTGATTTATTAACGACCTGGAAGTCGAGGCGTTACACCATCTCTTCTCAGATGTCTTGAAACCAAGGGGCTTGGCGCGGGCTCAGAAATTGTCATTATTCAGAAGGACCTTATCAGAAGTAGTAGCCACTTGGTATGCCAAACTGGAAGACTCGACCAAGAAAAATTGGGGAGAATTAGCTGAGGGATTTGTTAATAAGTATTCCTACAATACTCAAATGGAGGTAACAATCAGCGAAGTGGAGGCAACCTCTCAAAATCTCAAGGAACCCTTTATCGACTTTGTTGCTAGATGAAGGGCAAAGGCAACCTGAATGACCAACAGGCCTTCAGAGAAGGAACAGATTCGATTGGTAGTTCAGAACCTTGAACCAGACATGTTATAGAGGATGATAGTCGCGCCATTATCTACCTTCTCTACTTTGCATGAATTAGGGGTTCGAATTGAGAGCACATATAACAAAGGGATTATTCCTAGAACAAGTGTACTGCGAAAGAGGGTGTTTTCTAGGAGTACCAATGCAAGTAGTAATGCTATTCCCAAACCCATAGAAATCAATACCTTTGCCATCAATCCCAAATTTGCCAACGCGTTTGCCAATACCGACCCATAAACAGTAGGCCCGACCCGAGCTCAAGGTAAAATCTTCACTCCCCCTCTATATGAGCCTAACCCATGCACTAAAAGTCCTGATGGGAAGAGGGTATCTCTAACCTCTAGATCCCCAACCTTTTCTTGACACCGATCGTTGCTACTGCCTTCGTCATGAGATTCAAAATCTCATCGAGAATCGGACGATAGCTCCATCTCAAGAACCTAATGTAACCAATAACCCATTTTCCGTACATGGTTGCGTGCCTCCTACTCCTCGAAATCTGAACCTTATCCATGCACTACCACCTACCTTCAACCCCAACATATACATCACCCCAGCCCATTTACCTAACCTAAGTTGTTCATTCCAGAAAAGCACAGACTTGTGTATGATGGATGCACTTGCGCCCCAATTATCTCAAACCCCAAAACTTGAACTCCACAATGGCCCAATTCCAGTCCAGCTTACTCCAAAACCCAACCAATTCATCAAGACCAAGTCGGTTCAAAAACACTGCGGGCACTAATAGCTGAACCCGCTATTCTTGAGCTGTTGAGCATGATTGAAGATCTTCAAAGAACTATGACAGATTTAGCCTTTGGGGTCTTGGCTCCATCATCTACCACACCATATGCCAAAAAGTTCAAGTCAAAAAGCTCCCAAATCCTAGGGCGAGCTACAGTTGGAAAGGGCCAACCGGAAGCTATCTAAAGTCTGGGTGATGACATGTCAACAACAAATGGGCCTCGCTTCGATATAGCCACCTAATCCCTTAGCCAAGCTAAAGTTAGTGGCAAGAACAAGGCTGGGACAAGTATTGATTCCTATGCACATCATCGGTGGGCTATTGAGACTTTAAAAGTCAAAGGGTTGAACAAGCAGCAAGTGCTTGCAGTTGTTGCAAAGACTGTGGATGACATTTTTGTTGCTTAAGTTGGGAGCATTTTGAACCAGGGGTAAGCCATGAAAAGGGATACTTTACTAGAAACACCCATCCTAATACCAATCTCAAACCCAAGAATGACTAGCTGTAGCACGACTTTTCGTGTCCCCTTTCGAAAGATGAATAGCCCTACAGTATCGAACTCCCGCGGTTCTGAATTTGATCTCACAAGTGCTATGTGAAATAGATAAACACCAAAGAGTCCAAATCTGACAAATCTTTTGGAAAATCGATTTTGAATCAAATTGCCAAAAATTGACTACTTTGCCAAATACAGAGTCGCCACCTAAATTTTTTTTTTGGAAAAATTTAGGAAACCCATGACCCGTGCCAAGGGCCACGTGTTCGTCATCACCAAGATTGTCTCAACTTGGGAACTTAGGTACGAGAGGGGAATGTTATGAATTGAGCACGCCCGCTTACCTAATCAAAGATCGGCCTCTACTAATCATGATATAAATCTTGTTTACATTATATGCTCTTGCTCCGATTATTAAGCTAGCAATACTATGTGATGCGCACACACACAAGTATAGACTAACTTGCAAGAATTAGAACACTTTATTCATATTTGCTTTGAAAATTGTTTCGAATATGTATCACATGAAAAAGTGATTGCATATGAACATTACTCAAATTATTCTAATTCAAGCAATTAGCCTTCATCCACAGGCATTTAAGCAATTATAGCACTTAAGCAATTAGCCTCATGGTAAGCATGCTAAACATGGCAACGCCAACATGCAATACCAACATGCAATATGCTAAAGCGAGTAAAGGCTCATCTAGTACTCCAAGCCAATAAGAGAAACAAGTTAGAAAAAATGCATGATTCCTAATTATGCAATATGACTAATGCAACGCATACGATGTGCAATTTACTAGGCTCGGCTACTAATATAGCAAATGAAGCAATTTCAAAAAATGTATTTTACTAACAATGCAAGTTAGAATGATGTGCCGAGCCTAATGTATGCAAGACAAGTGGATGCAAACATGAGAATGCTAAACAAAACATGATGCCCTAAACTAACCATCATTAGCTAGTAAATAAAAGGAACAAAGACGTGGGGTTGGAAGACATACACATTATTATAACATTGTACCCTCACACAGGAGGATCCGAATGAACTAACTAGCTAACTAATTAAAGCTAAACTAATTAATTAATTATTACATCAACAAATTAATTAACTATTGTAGCTAACTAATTATTACAAGACAAAATTAGCTAACTAATTAATTACAAAACAAAGTAACCAAATTAACTACTCTAATACTCCTCATCGGGAAACGAGGGATGCTCATGCATGCACGGACTTTCCACCAAAAAAAGCCACTGTTTCTGTTGCTGAATGCCTCTGTTGCACAGTAGAACATTTGCACTGATTTCCATCTCTAGACCAACTCTGTTCTACTTCAAAAGTTCACTATTGGCTATTGCATTGGTGGCTGGCAGAGGGCCTGTCGTCCACTGATGATGCCTGCTGGCCACTGATGACTGGATTGTCCTGCTGCAACAGAGACCAAATAGAGCAGGGACAGGGTATTCTCAAGGGTTTTTTTTGCACAATTTACCCCGCCTTATCATTTGAACAGCTCAAAGTAGTAGTAAGTTTAATTCACAAACCACTAATGAATGCAATTTCATTGCATGATGGCTTATGAATCAAAACCACTATCCTATGAAGAAAGATCAAGGGAAGTAGTTGAAAATGAATCTTGAACCGTTTTCATCACTAATGTGTATGAAACGACCCAAGACTCAAGGGTTCAATTAACATCCAATTGAACCCAAACCAATTATTATCTTGCACCTTTTTTTATTCTCCAATTTTATTACTCCATTTTAGTTACCTCTCAATTCTTTAATCAATTAAGTCCACAAGTGAATTTAATTCCTCTAATGAAAAGAGGGCTCAAACCAAGTGTTGCTTTGGGCATGAAAAAGACATTATACCATTGGCAATGAATCCCCAAAAGGATTGAACCATTAAGCATGAAAACTCAATCTCATGCTTAAACAAACAAATAATTTGAAACCACTTTCAAAGAAAAACAAAAAGCCAAGAAAGGAGGGAGGTTGCTGAGGTGATTAAAGGTGATCACAAGTATGGAAAGCCATAAATAAATGCAATCAACTCAAATAAGGTGGTGTCTAAGGCCTAAAACACGAAACCCATGAGGATAATTACACTACAAGCATGTGATATAAGGCTCAAATGCAATGAACTCCTAGAAACAATCCTAAAATAGTGCTAAACAAGTCCTAAAACATGCTGGAATTAAGACAAAAATAGCTAGGACAATAAGCTAAAACATGGATCATGCTAGACTAGTAAGCAAAACACTAGGAGGGGAGACTAACCCCTCAAATTTTGAACTTCAAACCATGATTTTATCCACTAAAATAACTATGAAAATCAGTGTTTAAAAGCTCAAAAAAAGATAGTGTAAAGATGAGAAACACAAGGGTAAAGGCCTTGAGAGTAAGGTGTAAAGAAAGGTGAACCACCCCTCAACCTTTATTGGCCTTAAAACCCAATTTCAGCCCAAAAATACAGAGTTTGGACAGTCTAAAAACAAAGGAAAGATAGTAGGAAAAAGAGTAAACAAAGTAAGTAGAGAAGCAAAGCTTTATACCTCTTGAAAAGGAGAACCAATTCTAGGCAACAAATCAAGACAAACACAACCTTAAGAGCTCAAATAAGGATTCAAGGTACCTTAACTCAAAGATGGAGAGGTTTGATTAAGAATGTATAGGCAAAAAAAAATCTAAGAAATTTCAAGAGAGAGAGAATTTTTTGCTCCAAAAAGTCCAACCTTAAAAATGAAAGGAGAGGCCTTCTATATATAGAAAACCAAGCAACTCCCTCATAAATATCTATACATACACGTGTAGGAAGGTGCATGCATCTGTGCCAACAGCTGGCACAAATGGTAGAAAAATATCTACAAAACACATTGGTGGTTGGAAGGCTACTAATGGTGGCTTGTAGGCCACATCAGTGGCCAGCAACCAGAAGCAATGTCCGACAACCCATAGTAGTGGCCGAAAGGCCACCAGAGGTTGCAGGCTTGAAAATCCAAGGTTTTGGTCCAAAAACAAGGCAACAGGGGTGTAGGGTTTGAAAGGCTCGAAGCTATGGAATTCTTCTGAGGACTTCGAGCACTTAACGAGCATATACACTCATCATTGGGTGTGCAAGTGATGACGTTCAAGTCGTAAGGGCGGTCAAAAATTAGGTGTCTACAGTTGCCCCTCTTTGACAGAACTCGGAGTCATGAAATGACGTGAGTGAATGTCAAAGCCCGAGGACGACCCATTTTGACAAGGCTGTAAGACTTGGACAAACAATCAAGACAAAAATAAATGGTTGTGCCCGCAGGTTGCCTACGTATCCCTTTCTAAGGAATCAAACCAACATAGTTCTGGGACAAGATACAAATGATATGCACAAAACCATGAAAGCTGGACTCACATGCTTCGCGAAGCCAACTATTTTGAAAACTCATGATCATGCGAGATGATGCAATAAGCAATAACAGATGCAATAAGCAAGATAACGAGATAATAACATATGAATAAGCAGCTTCAAGCTTAAAACCAACACAGGTTCCTTATAAAAAAAGATATAAAACACACTTTGACCACGCCAAAATACGAGATGAGGAAAACATAGCTCAGGGTTGTGCCTCGCGCGTCCTGAGAAACTGAGAAACGAAAACCGCTCAGGGTCGTGTTTCATACATCCCGAGATAAAAATCGCTCAAGGTCACACTTCACGCATCTTAAGAAACAAGAAACACTACCTGGGCTTACGCTTCATGCGTCCCAAGAAACAAGAAAAACCACTCTAGCTCACGCTTCATGCGTCCCGAGAAACAGAGGAATGAAAACTGCTTGAGGTAGCATTTCATGCATCCCAAGAAACAAGAAAAATTGCTCAAGCTCGTGCTTCACGCGTCCCAAGATAAACACGCCCAGGGCCATGCTTCACGTGTCTTGAGAAACAAGAGAAATCGCTCTGGCTCATGCTTCATGTGTCTTGAGATAAAATACACCCAGGGCTACGCTTCATGCGTCTTGAGATACAAGAAAATCGCACAAGCTCGTGCTTTACGCGTCCCGAGATAAAACACGCCTAGGGCCACGCTTCACGCGTCTTGAGATACAAAAAAACTGCTCGGGCTCGCGCTTCACACGTCCTGAGACAAAACATGCCCAGGGCTACGCTTCACGCGTCCTAAGATGTATGAGAAACCGTTCGGGCTCGCACTTCACGCATCTTGAGAAACAAGAGAAATCGCTTGGGCTCGCGTTTCATGCGTCTCGAGATAAAACATGCCCAGGGCCACGCTTCACACATTTTGAGATACAAAAAATTGCTTAGGCTCGCACTTCACTCGTTCCGAGATAAAACACACCCAGAGCCACACTTCACGTGTCTTGAGATACAAAAAAACTGCTCAGGCTTGCATTTCACGCGTCTTTAGATAAAACATGCCCAAGGCCATGCTTCACGCGTCTTGAGATACAAGAAAACTGCTCGGGCTCGCGCTTCATGCGTCACAAGATAAAACAGAGAGGTTTGTGATAGATGCGCAAAACAAATAAATGCGATAGATGCACAAAGTGAACGAGTGCAATAGATGCACAAAGTGAACATGTTGATATAGTGACAACACATATTCCATGCAAGATAGACAACCGATATGATGTTAATTGAAGGAATGTTCTATGCATGAAACAAAAGCATATTCTAGGCATGAAACAAGAGCATATTTAATGCGAAATTGACAGCGTGTTCTACGCACAAATCATAAATGATGCATGACACGCATGTAGCATGCATATGTGTGAAATGCGCATTCTATGCAACAGAAGAGAACAAACAGATAAAATGAATAAACGATATCCGGTGACAACCTCTGATTTACCTCTCGGAGGAATTGCAACATGTTTAAAAGGATACACCTCATTCATAGTAGGAAGTGGGACACGTTCACACACCGGAACGTAGCTGCAAGCTTTCGAAACAGAACCTTCCATACACTACTTAGGAAGCAGAAACACAGAATAGCACTAGGACCCACCTGATAACCATTGGCCACCTGCCGGCCACCAGGAGAAGCTATCGGCCACCTACCGGCCACCAAAAAACCCTGCCAGCCACAAATGTGGCTTACCGGTCATCGATGGCAGTCAGGGCAAAACTGACATTTTGCTTTGGGTCTTTAAATATAGGCCTCAAGGCTTCATTTCCTCACACCCACAAGGCTGAAATAGCTCTTCCTCTCTCTCTAGGTACTTTCTCTCTCTAGATTCGTGGTTTGTACACATTTTCCAACACCCTACGCAAACTTTTTTTTTGTAAAACCCTCTTAGTTCTCTACACTTTGAACCGATCAGATTTTGATTTCGTCGCTTTTTCTCAGATTTTCACCACTTTAGGCTTGTTACCCTCAAGTTTCTCTCAAGTTTCGTGAACTTTCTTAGATTTTGACCTTTTCTCCCACTTTCTCTCTTCTAGGGTTGACTTTTTTAAGCTTACCCTCTTTTTCCCATTTTTCCTCACTTTTTACCTACTTTTCACCCATTTTCCAGAAGGTGGATGAGATTCCTCATGACGGAGCTCCCCCAGAGGTTCCACCTGTGTTTCCATTCGTTGCTGATGTAGAGGAGCCAGCAGTCGCCGAGGCTGGTAAAGTGATAGAGGGCATTGAGGCTGACCTTGAGGTGGAGTTTGCGCTACAATTCAAGCCAGAGCCGTTACCATTGAGAGTGTGCCCCTTCGATCCGGTGACATATCATCCCTGCACACACATATTACCACTTGGAGTCATTAGGCGTTTCAACAATTTTGCTCATGGCGTACCAGAGGACCTCCTGTTGAGGGAACCAGCCTCCTACTTTTCTTCTAGCGCTATTGAGGTATAAACTCTGCATTTCTTGCACTGCCTTTTATCTGATTGCACTTTTATTACTGCCTTTCATCTGATTGCCCTGTTATTTGCCACAGTGAGACTTCCATGCCTACAGGGGGTATGGAGTGACGACGGTGAGGGACTGGTATGATGAGCTCCTTGCTAGGGTTTGTGACATCGTCAATGAGACTAGCTTCGGCATTTTTTGCTCCAGACTGACACGTGTAATAGTGAGCCGCCCCTTCTAGGAGTGCTTGTGGAGAGGTGGTGGGACACCATCAATTCCTTCCATCTCTCTACTATCGGGGAGATGCCGATGACTCCCTATGACATTGCCATGATCACAGGCCGATGACTCTACAAGTGTATGGCGCATGCAAGAGGTCATCAAACCAACCTTAGACAGAGGTATAGCATGGCAAAATAACACTAAATACTTGCTGAAATGCAGCCAAAACAAGCTAAGCAAACAAGCTACTATTATGAGCCATTTATACTAACATATGAAACATAGCGAGAGGGGATGACCCTCTCCTATTTGGGACTTCAAAACCACCTTTCCACCACTGAAAATCCTATGGATTTCAGTGGTGAGAAGGCCCAAACAAGGTGGTCCCAAAAGCTCAAAAATGAAGGCACAAAACAAGGCCAAACAAGGCCTAAGAAGGGGTAGACTACCCCAAACACAAAAGTGACCTTAAACAATCATCACAAGCATGAAAAAACAGAACTTTTTACAGTAGAAAGTTAAGCTTAAATCAGCATGCAAATAGGTCTAAAAGCTTAAGCCAAAACAATGGATTAAAAGGTAGTTGACTCACCCTTGAAGAACACCTTCAAGAACACAACTCCAGCAGCTTTTCTGAGCTTAAACCAAACCAAAAACACTAACACCAGCTCCTAAGTACCTCGGGAACAAAAGGATGGTGTTCTAGTAGGTGTTTGTGTGCAATAGTATGAAGATTTTACACTTTTGAGCACCAACAAGGGTAAATGGAGAGAGAGAGGTAAAATACAGAGAGAGAGCGATATATGTTTTGTATCTTAACTTTTCAGAACCTCTGGAAAGGGAGAGGGGCCTCCCTTCTTATAGAATTTCAATTCTCAAGCTTGTTGAACAAGCTTGAGTCTTGATGCAATCCCATGTAAGTAAAGCATGCGTGACAATGCATTCAATGTATATAACAATGCGAGGAAAAGCATAAACACATGTAAGTAAAGCATGCGCGACAACGCATACAATGTGTAACAATGCGACAAAAAGCATAAACACATGTAAGTAAAGCATGCGCGATAACGCAAGCAATATGTAATAATGCGAGGAAAAGCATAAACACATGTAAGTAAAGCATACGCGACAACACAAGCAATGTGTATCAATGCGGCAACAAAGAGAGGCATATGTTCAACGGAAGCAGGGTAAAGGCATGTTATTCATGATGTTGAGATACAACTTTAAAATGGGATGAAGCATGCTCAATGCAAGAGCAAAAAGATGTATAGCAAATGCGCGCTTATGACAAAACATTGTAATGCAACATATTCAAAAGCAATTCTCGAACAATTCTTAAATCTTACAATATACAAAAGGATACGAAAAAGGATACACCTCGTACGTATCGAGTGCTGCACATGGAAGACACGATTCGAGGTCAACACGAAGACCGGTTAAGCTTCAAAAGTGTATTTTCTTGCACTGTCTTGAGAGATAAGGGTACCAATCAACATAACTGACCCAAACAAGGGCATTGGAGGTGCATCGACCACAAGGGGAGGCCATCGGCCACAAAAGAAGATCATCGATGAACAATTTAGCCGATCGGCTAACAATTTGGCCGATCGGCCAAAAATGGCAGATTCGGGGTAGTTTTGACATTTTGCCTCGGGTCTTTAAATATAGGGCCTCAAACCTTGGTCGAAAATCCTTGCTCTCTCTCTTTAGGTCATTTTCTGCGCTTAGATCCGAGCTTTTCCTTTGTTTTCTAGCCTCCCGCAACTTCCCATTTGCGAAAACCTCTTCATTCCAAACACTTTGAATCGAACGAAACGCGATTTCGGTGCCACATTCTTGATTTCCTTCACTTGGGGTTTGTTTCCCCCAAGTTTACCTCGATCTTCGTGCCTTTTCCCACACTCCGACCTTTTCTCCCATTTCTCATCCCTCGGGTTTGACTTTTGGTCGACTTTTTGCATTTTTGCCCACTTTCCACATCCTCGGCCATTTTTGCACTCTTCTTGAGATGGCGGATGAGATTCCACGGGGTGGGACTCCCCTAGAGATGGATACGGACCCTGAGGTTGAGCTCTTGCCACTCAGTGTTCGACCGTTCGATCCGGCGACATACCGGCCCACGATACACGTACTGCCTCCCGATAGCATCCACCAGTTCAGGAGCTATGCACGAGGTGCGTCACTGGAGCTCTTGCTATGCGAGCCAGAGTCACAACTATCCTTCGGCGCCGCTGAGGTATACTCTTCCCCTCTTTTATTTTCTGCAACGTAGATTGTAGATTATGCGCCGGATAGCGATTATTCTCAGAATCGAATAACCCAAACACACTGATACATCACATGCTTAGTTCACCCTGAGCACAATCATACACGATATCTGTGTCGACTTGAGCACATGCACACACACTGTATTTTTATCCATTCTGAATGCATTTAAAATACTGCATATCTAATACTGCTTCGCATCTGTTTGTCTTTGAACACAGGGAGATTCCCATGCCTTTCGGGGGTATGGGAACACCATTGCCCAAGGTTAGTAGATGGAGTTGCCCGATGCGGTCCGCCACATCGTTGATCAAGTCGGTTTCGGCATTTTCTGCATGGGACTCTCGCGCCTTACTGCGAGTAGGCCCCTTCTAGGTGCATTGGTGGAGAGCTAGTGGGACACAACCGATTCCTTGCACCTTTCCGCTGCAGGGGAGATGACGATGACTCCCTTCGACTTCTCCATGCTCATCGGCATCAGAGTAAAGGGTGATCCGATTCCTTTGACACCGACATGGGCAAGCGGGACGCTGCCCAGATCTACTTGCTCAGTGCTCGGCCACCACTCTCCTGGCTAGGGTTCATGAGATCTTCTTGGTTCAAGGACCAGTTTTGGATACAGGCGCCTACGTCCCGCGAGGAGGTGGAGTAGTACGCTCGAGGACTCATCATGTTCTTACTGGGGACCACCCTATTCGCCGACCGGGGGAACACAGTGGCCCTTTATCTGCTGAGCGCATTGGTGGACATGACCAGGATCCGTCGCTACGACTGGGATGGCGCAGGCTTGGCCACGCTCTTTGGATACATGAGTTCTTCATCCCGCCGCAACGGACATCTGCTGGGAGGCTACTGGCGAGCCTTGGAGGTACATTTTCCCCTTCCGTCTTACAGTTCTGCTTTACACTATTTGTACACCACACACATTGAATACACACAATCTGCTTTACACTGGCTATACACTTCACACACTGCATAATACACTTCACACACTGCACAGTACACTGCAAATTATTCTTTGATTTCTGCTTTATCTATATACTACCTTATTGATAAGCATACTCATATTTGCCCTGTTACATTTTGTAGTTGTGGGTGTATGCCTACTTCCTGAGGCTTGCTCTGAAGCCAGATGTAGAGGTCCCCCTTGCTGTCCCATACTCTCATCAATACGATGTTAGGTGTGAGCGGAGGCCGCGGGAGACTTTCTTATTCTTCCGCAGATACTTCGATGCCATTACCACAGCAGAGGTATTCCAAACATTATAATTTATTTAAGCTTTGCTTTACATTATACTTTTAATAGTAGATAACAAACTGTATATCCTGTCATTTGCAGATCACTTGGCAGCCCTGGGCCGCGTTGCCAGAGGCAGTGAGAGATCAGTATGCGGGTGCTCGGGAGACTGCCCAGTTTCATATTTTGCTGGAGGGTCCGATCTGCTGGGCTTGGTATTTTAGAGAGCGCTTCCTGCGACAGACCCTCGGCTTACCAGAGTAGATAGTCTCGAGGCCACCTCCTACCCATACGAGGGCTGCCAAGAGGTACACCCTGCAGGAGATGATGGATTATACGATCGGTTGGGACTCTGACTTCTTCAAAGATGAGGGTGACTACGCCGAGTTCATCCAGACTTATCTCATGCGGCCTCTGACTGGTGCTCGCTGAGTTGAAAGGGAGAGGCCTACAGTGCTAGTAGGAGGAGCAGGAGCACTGAGGGCAACTCAGGCCCGTGACAGGAGTGGGTCTCGGAGGGGACGGGGAGTTGAGTGGCCAGAGCTGCCCACCACCATGACATGCCGAGGACAGGGTGCGGAGACTTATCAGATACCCATCGCTCCTCCTCTGGCTGATCATAAGGTCGTCGAAGTTTGCGGCTCGACCCTGGTATGTACTATACTTTTCATTCTGTACAATCATTTCATTTCATTTGATATCCCGCAGAATACTAATGACTTCAACACTTTTGCAGGCTTCCATCGAGTACACTAGTCAGTCTCTGGAGCTGATGGCCTCGGTGATGGGGATGCTGCAGAGGAACATAGACCTACTGACCATTTACAGTATCCCGGTAAATTCCTTTAACCTCGGTCCCAAAACTTCGCACATTTTGTTCTATACTGATCTGATACATCACATTATCAATACGACACTTGATACACTGCACTCACATACCACTCACGGCACTGATACACTGTAACTCACATACTGCTCATAGCATTACTCACGGCATTCATACACTGCTCATGGCATCGACACACTGTACTTGTCATTCATGCGCTGCTCACAGCATTCACACATTGTACTTGTCATTCATGTGCTGCTCACAGCATTCACACATTGTACTCGTACACTGTATTCGGTATTCATACTTGAGTTTACATAGCATAACTGATGCGTTTGCCGATTGTTCTTTTCAGGCCCCATTCCAAATACCGGTTGTAGGGGGTGCTTCAGTAGGACCTTCAGTGCCTGCCAGAGCAGCAGGGGGAGCCAGATGAGGGATGACGATCCACAGCCGAGGTAGACATAGACGTACTCGCGCCGAAGGTAGTTCACGGGAGCCTTCCCCCGATGATGACGAGTCTAATATAGAGGCAGAGTCGTCTCAAGATGAGGCTGGAGATGACTCAGACGGTAGAGATGACGGCGGTGTTCCTGGACTTTCGTTCAGGCAGAGGATGAGGAGGGACTCCCACAATTGAGGCGATTGGCGCCGATCCAGACATTTTGTTGCTTTTCTTTTTTTGCTTTATTTTCTTTTTACTGGTAGTTTTGCACATTGTACTACCTCAGGCAGGTTTCATTTTCTTCAAAACTATGTACTTTTGCAAAAGAGAATATGATGGAATGAAACAGCTATTTTTGTTGAAAAAGTGTTACATTTATACATTCAATGCATCGCGTCGCATCACATTATATAACAATGTAAATGAGATTGAACTTTTGTTTTGAAAACTAAACACTCGAATTGCATCAATCAGGTAGTGAACCAACTAACAACAAAACAACTCGATAATCAAAACAAAGAACCTGACAAGCTAACCAAATGTAAATACAACTCGATAAGAAAAACAAAGACTAAAAGAATACAAAATACAACTCGATGAACAAAAGTACAACAACTCGACAAACAAATTGAAGTAACACAGGCGCAATTTCGCAAAATCATCACCGAAAGGCATTGGGAGTGGAACCTGTCACAAGTTCTCAACATCTTCAACAAATAGACAGCTCAGAGAAGAAGAGGAGAGGCCATCGGCCGAGGTGAGAGGCCATCGGCCACAAGAAATGGCCATCGGCCATCATTACTAGCCGATCGGCCAAAAAGATGGTCGGTTGGCACTCTTTTTGGCTGATCGGCCAAAAATGGCAAGCACCTCCAGAATGCTGACACCTGTCTTCCACTCAACACCTTATCTTCTACAAAAGCCCCATCTTCATAGTTTTCTCCATTTTAGCTCAGATTTTACACCAAATGGAAGCATTTCTTGTCCAAATTCTCACAAATTGGATTGCCAACTTGGATGGCTCGGAAAAGATGAATTTCTGGGGTTTCGGAATTAATGCACTATTCACGTTGAGTCGTATCCCGTTGCGTTTTTCGTTCCTTCATGCCGCGGCAAGGTTTTGAAATCCGGTAACAAACGTCTTTAGCTTTGGCAGACAAGAGATGTGTCCCACATTCGATGACTTCCAAGCTTTAATGGAATCCGAGCGCGATGAAGAAATCTTGCCTCAATTCCGCTTTGGCTACGTCCAAGCCTTAGATAGATGTGTGGGCTTACTTTGCATGACGCTCGGTCATTGATTCACGACGGTGAGCTGGATATTCCAAGCTTGGTTCATCATTTTTCTAACGCCGGTAACCGCGGCGACCATCATTGGTAGGGTTATCGGTGACATGCGCTTTGCCTGTGCATGTTGTCTCATTTCTTGCTTGCCCCAGGCTCCGATGGGTTTAGTACTCATTTGATTGAAGTCGCCGAGGGCTTAAAAGAGGGCAAGAGCTGCATCGCCATGACACTAGCTGAGACATTGATGGGTTTGGATGCTTTTCACTGCCGGGAGACAACTAGATTCGCGGGGAGTCCACTACTATTGCAGGTAATGTTTCCCACCCTATCTCACATATATTTCTCACATCACTCGGCCCTCAGGGTCGGTTTTTCTCTCAAAACCCTTTTCTCGCTTTTTCTCTCAACGTACACCTCTCTATTCTTTAATCTCTCATTTTTTATCCCTTCCCAGATATGGTTGATGGATAAGTTGAACGTTGTGGACTCATGCCCAAATTTTATTCAATTTCGCAGCTATTTCTTCCGACGACGTCTAGTCGATGCCCCGGATGAGGGATGGTGGTGCGACTAGATGTGCAGTTTGTGTGCTCTCGACATTGCTTTGCGCTGCCCTTGGCTTAATTTACCGGCAATGAGCTACAATATGACCCGCCAGCCCGGGATTCAGTTGATCAGCTTGACACACTGTGTCTTTTACTTCTCTTTCCGATTCTGGCGCCAGTTCGGATATGATCAGACTTGCCCGTAAGAGGGGATAGAGTACCCTGCTGCGTTTCTGGTTCGAGGCGCACAGCTAGCCCAATATGCCACAGCATGGAGGATGAGAGAGCTTCTAGCCCCTGCTCCCATTTTCAGTTACACCCTCTCTGATGAGTGCATAGCTTGGCTTGATGAGGAGGCACAGATCGGGCCCACTTTGGCATCAGAGGCTTCCACAAGCTCTGGGAGGGGACGTAGGAACACCTGACTGTGCCCCGAATTTATTTGCTTTAATTAGTACTTTCAAGTTTTCTTTATGAATGTAATAAAAAGCAACTTCAATTTGTATTCAAGAGTAGGAGAACTCTGTACTGAAATCAATGTAATTGAAGGTTGTGGGTATTAAAAATTTTTCGTTTGGTCCAAAGATGGTCTAAGTCGTAAAAAGATTAATTTGAGCAAAATCAACTTTTATTAAAACTTTTCAAAACCATTTTCGATATGGATCACAATTGGACATGCCCGAGATCTATCACTGAGATGTACAACCTTGGATCCTCAGCAACTAGAAAGTTGCCCCTAGTTTGAATAGCACTGCATTGGAGATCACAAACCGAGCTCTTGAATGTAGAATGGACAAAGATGACCAAACACGATCACATGGACAAAGTCGATTTGGAAGTGTTTATGGCTAGACTTCAGGATGAAGTTGCCTACATATCCTGAAGATAGGAATCAAGCCTTACGTAGTTCGGGTCGGGTTCACTCATGTATTAACTCTCTCCTTTTGCGCTCTAACTTTTGCCAAGGCCGCCCTTTCTGGGTTTTTAACCTTGCGGCTTAGTTTTTATTATTTCAAATTTTCTGTGCTTTGACTTTTGCCTAGGTCGCCCTTTCGGGTTTTCGGCCTAGCGAGCCACTCAGTGATAGTATTTCTTCTACTTGTCCATGTTGATCGGTTGGAAGAACTCTAGGCCATCTAAGTCCATCAGAATGATAGCTCCACCCGACCAGATAGACTTGATGAGGTAATGGCCAGTCCAATTAGGTCTAAACTTGCCCCTAGGGTCATGGATGGGAGCTCGGTTGTCTTTGAGCACCAAATATCCTTCTTTCAAATTCTTGGACTTAACCTTCTTGTTGAAAGCCCTAGAAATTCTTCATTGATAACCCTGAACATGGTACAGTGCTTTCAGTCTTCTCTCGTCAAAGGGCATGAGTTCTTCGAACCTGTTTTGCTGCCAATCTGCCTCAGCTATCTAACACTCAGCCAATACTCGCAATGACGGAACCTTAACTTTGATAGGCAGAACAGCCTCCATCCCATAAACCAGGGAATACGGAGTTGCCCCAGTAGAAGTTCGAATTGAAGTCCCGTAGCCCCACAGAGCAAATGGCAGCTTATCTGGCCAGTTCCGGTAGGTTGCCACCATCTTCTGCAGAATGTGCTTGATGGTCTTGTTGGCGGCCTCAATTGCTCCGCTGGTTTGCGGCCGATATATTGATGACTTATGAAAAGCCATGTTGTACTTCTCCAACAAGTCGACCACCTCCTTTTTGAAGTGGGAACCATTATCTGAAATAATCTCGTTCGGGACCCTGTAGCGACAGATGATGTTGTTCCTGATGAACTTAGCAAAATGCGACGCCTTCAACACCGCATAAGTTTGGGCCTCAACCCACTTCGTGAAGTAGTCTATCATTACCAGAATGAACTCATGCCCATTAGACCCCTTCGGAGTGACAGCCCCAATCACATCAATCCCCCAGATTGAAAACGACCATGGCGAAGTCATGTTGTACAGCTTCGATGGCAGAATGTTCATGCGATTTGCATGGATCTGATATTTGTGGCATCACCGAACAAAGCCGATACAATCCTCCTCCATGGTGGACCAGTAATAACCCTATCTAAGGATCTTCCGGGCTAGCATCACCCCGTTCATGTGCGCTCCGCACTCTCCTCCATGGATGGCCTCCATCAGGCGCTTCGATTCTTCGACATCAACACACAACTTATGCATCCCAAGATGACCTCTCTTATACAGTTTTCCCCTGCAGACGATAAACTGAGCAGCCATTCTTCGAATTTCCCTCTTATCTTTGGCATTTGCCCTTGGTGGATATGCTTCCTTTTCCAAGAAGTTCCAGACATCGTAATAGCAGGGGTTCTCATCTTGTACCTCATCTATGGTGGCAATCAGCTCGTAGGCCGGCACAAATTTCTGATCGATGATGATCGGACGCATCCGGACTCCAAAAGGGATGTCTATCATAGAAGATAGAGTTGCTAATGAATCTGCGAACTTGTTGTTCTCTCTTAACAGATGAGCGAAGTTTAGCTTCTCAAACCGAGGAATTAACAAGTCCAAGCTCTGGTGATAGATTCTCATCTTTTCTTCTTTAACTTTCTAATCTCCTTTAGCTTGAGATAAAACAAGGTTCGAGTCCCCGCTGACATCCAACCGTTTTGCCCCTAGTTCTAGGGCAGCTTCTAAACCAGCAATACATGCCTTATACTCTGCTTCATTTGTTCGAGACTTTGAACCAGAGTTTGAATGCTAGAGGGATACGGGAATTGTCGGGTGCTATCAGTAACACCCCTATCCCATACCCGTATTGGTTTGACGCTCTGTCAAAGTACATCGTCCAAGTTTCTACTTCGACATGCAGAATGGCCTCGTCTGGGAATAGGTACTGAACTGCTTCATGTACACACCCCATTTTTGACCATCCTCAAGACTTGGACGTCATCATTTGAACACTCGGTGATCATCCATGTTCGTGTTCGTTTTAAGTTCTCGGAGGTCTCGGCCACGAGCCTCACCTCGCCTCGAGACCTCTCAACTTGACTGTTTTGTGCTTGGTTGTGGACCAAGCATTTGTGTTTCTTTTTTTTGACGGAATAAGGTGGCTTGTTTGCTATTTTCTCAACCCACCGGCGATGGTCTGAGGTCACCAGCCATGTTTTATTGCTACCGGCCAATGATTTTGGCCGATTGGCACTATAGTTGGTCGGCCGGCCATTGATTTGGTTGATCGGCCATATTTTCTAGCCGAGACCTTTTCTTTGCCTTTTTTAGGCATTGTACATGCCAGCTGTGCCAGCTGGTGAGCACAAATCCTGCCCTCCATACACGTGTATGGAGGGATTTCATCCTTAGCTTCCTTTGGAAGCTTGGATTTGCATTGCCTATAAGAGGAGGGCCTCCCCTCCCTTTCCAGAGGTTGAATCATCTGATATATAACTTATATATCCCTCTCTCTCTATATCTCCCTCTCTCTCTATATTTGTGTGTGTAGTAGTGTTCTAAAGGGGTTTTTGTTCTTAGTTTTGCACTAAGACACCTAGTGTTACACTATACTTTGGTTGCTGAGGTTTCAAGGGGTTGATTTCAGAGTTTTGAGTTGGTTTTTGATCAAAAGGAGGTGCTGGACCTGGTGTTCTTGAAGTGTTCTTTAAGGGTGAGAACTTACCCTTTTATTCTCCATTTTTGCTTAAGGTTTTAGGCCTATTTTCATATTGTTTCGAGCTTAGTGTATAACTGATAAAAGTTCTGTATTTTCATGCTTGAGATGTTTCATTAAGGTCACTTTTGTGTTGGGGGTCGTCCATCCCCTCTTAGGCCTTGTTTGGTCTCTTTTTGTGTTTTCCTCTTTGGGCTTTGTAACCCTTTTGTTTTGGCCTTCTCACCACTGAAATCCAGAGGATTTTTAGTGGTGGAGAAGTGGTTTTGAGGTCTTGTATAGGGGAGGGACGCCCCTTTCCCTTTGTGTCTCACATGATTGTATTATTGGCTCATAACATTAGCATGTTTGCTTGGTATGTTTTGGTCCCATCTCAGCATTGTTTAGTGGTTTTTAGGACCTGCCTTACCTCTATTTAAAGTTGGTTTGGTAGCCTCTTACTTGTCTCATATACTTGCTTTGTAATCCCATGTTTTGCCTTCACATGCATTATGTTGTAACATGTCTTTCTAGCATGGTTTTGGGCTCAACTTCATGAAGCTTCTAGCTTTGTTTTAACATGCTAAAGCTCTAATTTTGGTTGTTTTGGTTGTTCATGACTTGTTTTGTATAGCCTTCATGCATTCTAGCTTGTTAGCTTCGGGTATGTGAGTCACTAGCATGCTTTATTTGGGCCATTTCAGTGATTTGGAATCACTTTTCATGATATTTCAGTCCATATTCCATGCTTGTATGCTTGCATTTTCCATGCTTTTAATGCTTTGAGGAATTGTTGTTTTGTGCTCCATGTTTGGACCATTGCATATGCCTCCATGATTAGGTCTTTGGCATGCGTTCGCATTAGGTTTTGGGGCTTATTTTGGCGTATTATACCTCTGATTTTATTAGCCTAAGTCATGCCATGTTCGGTTGTAAGAAGTGTGGTGTATTTCCCCTTTTGGGCCTTGTATGTGTCTTGTTTTGTGCTCACCTTTATAGCATGTTTTGGCCTCATTCCATGCATGCTCTAGCCTTATTTTGGTCTGCCCTAAGACTGTTTTAAGTCATCTTGGCCCTTTGGGGCTTGGTTGATATGGCCGTAGTTTGAACCCCTTTGTTGGTCTTGAGTTTCGGGCTTTGTTGCATGCCTTACTTGCATGGTTTGGTTGATTTGGCATCATCATTTACACATTTTCAGAGCTTGTCATGCTTGTGATTTGTCCATATTTGCCTCTTCTTAATGTGCTTAAGAGCCGACTCTTTTCATGCCTAAGTGTTGGACCTTCACATGTGCACGTTTGGGTGCGTTTTGTCCCTCATTTCTTGGTACTTTGGCCGCTGTTTTGGTATGGCTGAGGCCTATCCATACCTAGTGTAAGTCCATGGATTGTGCATTTGTGTACTGTTATATGCTTATCGCATTATGTGTTGTTGCATCCTTATGATTGGTGTCATTGTTGCATGCCTATCATTTTGTGCATTTGCATATCTAGGTTGCATTGTAGTATTATATACTTGTTGCATTACCATGTAGTTTGCATGATAGGTTGCATTGCATTACACTTGGCATGCTCATGTCATATTGCATTGCATTGGTTGCATGCTTTGCATTGTATATGGCATACATACATTACATTACGTTTGGTTTGGGGTGTCAAACCAAACATGAAGAATGAGGGACGTTCGTACTTGAAGTGACGAAACGTATCTCAATCTTCGGTCGCCGACACTCTTGATTCAACATGATAGAGTGTGTAGCATTCGTTTGTTTTGTTGCATTCATTTATATTGATTTGCACACTTGACACCTTTGGCCATCATACATCGGAATGCGTGATTGGGGGCGAGGGTCTAGAGCCATACTCCCTTGAGTTCATAGCATGATAGGGAGAATGGCCGTACACACATTGTCTTGTAAATGCCCTGCCATGCACTATCTGTCCTCTGCTGCAGCAAAAACAGGGTTCTACAGGAATAGATGGTCGGTCGACCATCTTTAATGCCGACCGGCCATTAATTATTGGCCGATATCCCCATTCCTGGTCGATGACCATTTCCCCGTGGCTCGTGACCTTTTATTCTGGCCGGTGACTTCTCAGCATGACTATGAGGGGATTCAGGAGCATCCCAAGGATTTTCACAATTCTCAGAGGTGCAAAACAGTGCAAACAGAGGTAGCATGTAGTATGGCATCGGGTTTCTGAGCAAGGCGAATCGAGCATGCATTATCCAATCATTTCGAGGCAGAGCTGTGGCGGCCTTTTGAATTTCATACTTAGTTTATTTTGTAATTAATTAAAGGTCTGTAATAATTAACTAGCTAGAGTAGTTACTTATTTATTTGGTTTGTATTATTCTTTCGGACCCTCCGAGAGAGGGCGCAATTGTGTAATAAGCGTGCGTGTGTGTGATGCATGTCTTCCAACCCCACGTCTTTCTCCCTTTGACTTACCTACTTACGTATTCAGATACCAGCAGGAACCTTGCGTCAATTTGCTTGGTGACCTCTTCTTTGATCTTGAGGGGCCAGTCCAGGCGGATTCTTCTGAGTTTCTACTTAACAGGTCAGGCCTCTGGGTCAAGAGGGATCCGGTGTTGTACAATCTCAGGATCGATTCCAGGCATGTCTTCGTAGGACCATGCGAAAACATCTTTGAAATCTTTTAATAAAGCGACTAAACACTCGCGCTCCTTTGAAGACAACGTGGACCTGATCTGGACCAGCTGCGGGTCCTTCTCAGTACCAACATTAATTTGGGTGATTTCATCAACCAGCGGTTTTACAAACCTCTCCTGCTCTTGATCAAGCAAATATTTCAAAACCGGAGGAATTTCTTCCTTCTCGTTTTCATCAAAATTTTGAAAGTCCTGATAAATACAATAAATCAAGGGCACAGAAAAATACTCAAAGGCCATAGCCATTCCATTCTCGTTAATCACTTCCAAGTCACCTGATTCCTCTGTTACAACAGACTCAAAGAAAAAAGAAAAAGACGACCTAGACAGGACTGTGGCATTCGGGTTGTCACCCCCAGGAATACCGGACTCAGACTTAGATGAGCTGGAACCTGATTCCGACTCCACAGACTCGGCGGAATTAGATTCCGGCTCACTACTTGATCCGGTGCAGCTCGATAAGAATCCCTCCTTGTACTGCCAGATGAGGGAGGGTGCGATGGACGCATCCAGAATACTTGCAGATGGGCTCACAGCCGCTTCATTCCCAATCATGGACACCGAGAAGTTATCCCCCAAGCACTCATGTACGATCAGAGGATCTGAAAGTAGACAAGCCAGCGCTACCCCCATTTCAATCTCAGTGCTCTCGGAATCTTCTTCTTTACACTGCTCAGCCTCAACTGGTGGGTTTGTCTACTCTTCGGCAACATCATCCCCGGACAACTGCAAGTCGAAGAAAATCTCAAACCCCGGCAAGCGCCGCCTCTCTGCATTTAGCCATGGCTCTGGAAAGCCGCAGAACGGGAAGTCCTCCCCCTCCCGGACAAAGCGTCCGTTTAGGGTACCCTGGATAGGCCGATGCACCAACTCATACGGCTTCCCGATTTGTTTGGCTCTGGCTCTTCCAACCATCTCTTTGCCTTTCCTCACCCAGTCCTCTTTGGTAGGCAGATAACCTAAACCAAAGGTATGCGGGTTGTGCGGCACCTCGGTCGATTCAATAATGCCCTTCCGATCACTTTTTCCAAGTCCCATCCCAGGGATGTGCTGGAGCTTGTTCATGAGGTATATAGACTGTGTGCTGACATAAAACCCCTCATCAACAGCCAAAATGTTCCGTACCACCCGGGCCTCGGCTAGAGTAAATCCTGACAAAAACACATCCTCCGTGCCATGCTCGATTTCCAAAATCGGTGTAGACACCTCTGGCGGCGGATGGATTGACGAATTCCCAAAAACAATAGCCACCCCCTTCCCGTGTGGGTATTTTAACATTTGATGCAAGGTGGAAGAGACCGCCTTCACCTGGTGCAGCCATGGCCACCCTAGGAGTAAATTAAAGATTGCGGGAACGTCCAAGACATGAAAGTCAATATCCTGTTGTCTTGGACCAGCCTGAGTCCGAATCTGCACAGTCCCCATCACCTCTCTGCTGGTATTGTCGTAGGGTTTTATCACCTGGGCAGTTGGCACAAAATCCACGGGCTTCAACCCGATTGCATATGCCATCCTTGACAGGCATAAGTTAATGGCGGATCCTGTGTCAACAAGAACCACCGGTATCCATTTGTCTCTACACTCAACAGAGATGTAGAGAGGCTTGTTATGGTTTGCGCCCTCAGGCGGCAGCTTCTTGTCGGTGAAGGTCAACGTCGGGGAAGCTCTTCCTGGAAAGACCAGTCCTACCAGCTGCTTAGGCTTGGTATCGATTGAAAGTTTGGCCTTGTCCACTGCAGAAAGAACAGCTTGTTTATGAACTCTTGAAGCCATAAGTAGTCCCCAGATGGAGATGTCTGCTTGTATCTTCTTAAGCAGTTTTAGCACAGCCTCTTCTTCGAGTAACTTTTCTTTCTACTTTTTCGCCTCACTGTCCTTCCCAGATGGAGTGCGGGGGCTTGAAATACCGCCCACTCTTAGTCATGTGGTCAACTTCTCCAATATACCAGGTATCATCTAGTTAGCTTTGCCTCTAGTCTTCATCGGTGTAGGCAAGACACAGGTCATTGTCTTCCCACCACATGCCATCGGCAGCTGACAGACACCTGTCCATCTCCGTTACAACTATTCCTGTGCCCGCAGCACGTTCTGTTCTTGTGCACACAGCACGTTCTGTCCCCGCAGGGGCTTTGGCCTTTCTGGCCCTCTCAGAATCTTCGATCCTTTCCCGCTCAAACTGCTTCAGTGCAGCCTGCTGTTCAGCATCTTCCGTACCCAAACTGCCCGTATTTTGAGCAAAATTCTTAACACCGGTGCTCTCCGATTGTGCAAACTGATTCCCAGCCCTTTCGGCCACAGCTGATGTCCCCGTTCCTGACGGACTCTGTTCTAGCTGAGGCTGCTCAACAACATCTGGCTCATCGCTGAGCCACCCTGTAGCATTTGCTGACCCTCCCAAATCAAACCAGTTGACAGTCACGTCCCCTGAGTCATGTTCGTTGAAAAATTGAAGGTTTGCAATGTCTTCTCCCAGATCCGCTAGGTCATCTAGCCCCTGATTAGGTCCATTCTCCCGGACTACACAAATCTCTACCCCCGTTGGCAATTCCACATTCGGCCTAGCCTGGCTTGCTGATGTAATGTAACCGCTCGGGTTGTACATGAAGTTCGTAGACCCCTCAGGCTCTGTATAATCATTCTCATCTGCCCCCACAGTCGACCCACTTCTATCTTTGATAGCCACCACCACCGTTTCTGGTTGGGTTTGGGAGATGTCCAACATGCACAAGTCAGTGCTGTCTAGAATGAACACCTCCAGCTTGGGTAGGTGAGAAGGGGTGATATATATACTAGGGTCATATGACACAACCCCAGTTTGGATCAAATTGATGTGTTTCGGCGGTGGAGCTTGGTTATGTGGTGGAAGAGGGTTGGTTGTGACATTCGGTTTCTCCGGAGGCATGATCACCCTGTTGTCGACGAGATCATGAATCTCGTGACGCAATCTATAGCACTGGTCGGTGTCATGAGCATGTTATTGGTGAAAAGCGTAGTACTTCGCTAGGTTATGGGAGGGGGGAAGTTTTTCTGGCAATGGCCATGGCTCTAGGGGCTTCAAGTGCCCTTTCCTGATCAAAACCCCCAAAGCCTTGGACAAAGGCATGTATTATGGGGTAAAGGTTCTCTGGCCTCGGGGTGAAAACTTGGTTGTTTGCGAGCTACTTTCGGACGCACTAGTGAATGGTGTAGGTGCAAGAGTTATTGGGGTGGTGGTGGTGGCGACCATATTCACATCTGAGGCTCTGGCAGCTGCAGCACCGCTTGTGCCTGCATTCGTACTGCGGTTGAATGCGCTCTTGGGTTGCTCTCTCTCATGATCAATGAGGCCATGTTTCATGGCGTCCTCGATCTGCACCTCTATCTCATGTAGATCTGCAAAGGTGGGGAGGGGGAGAACGATCATCTTCTGTATACGCTTGGGCTGGAGGTTGCGCACAACCATCCGTATTTGGTCCTTGTCAACCGGCCTGATGGTCATCATTGAGGCCTTAGCCCTCTAGGGGGTCACAAAATCGGAGAAGCTCTCCTTCGGCTCTTGCCTAGTCGTCTCAAGATCACGGGTTGTGATCTCGATCTGTGTATTGTAGGAGTATTGAGCTACAAAGGCCTTGGCCATCTCCTCCCAGTTCCTCTTAATAGAGTCCCCCAGTTTTGCATACCAAATAGCCGCTACACCCGACAGGGTCTGGCCAAACAGGGAAAGTTTTTGCAATCTGGAGAGGCCCATCGACCTTAGTATATCTAAAAACAGCCGCAAATGCACCATAGGATCCCCAAACCCGTTGAAACGGTCTATGTGCGGCATTTTAAACTGGTCTAGCAAAGTCATGGCCGAGTCGGCATACCCGTCCTCTATATCCGGGATGGATTTCACACCCTAAGACTTCTTGAACAGCTTTTCTAGCTTGCTCACTTTTAGCGCTGTAGGATCTACCTCGAACTCAAAGGGTGTATCCTCTAGGTTGGTAGGCGCTTTGGATAGCTGGGGTAGGATTAAGGACGGAGCTGGCCCCGTGGGAACATCCGTATTGTCCTGGACGTGGGCTGTCTCCCCGAGTATTGGAACTCCAGGTGGGGAAGGAGCTGTGTGTGAAGCAGATGCTCCGGCTTGCTGTGGTGGTTGTTGTTACTGAAGTCTAACAATCAACTCTGCTTGTTGGGCCATGACCTCGGCCTTGCGTGTAGCAAATTCTGCTTGACGGTCAGTATCCTGCTGCATGGCTTTCATACTCTCCTGGAGCTGACGCATCATCTCCTCTATACCTGCCATATTATGCTGATCTAGCTGAATAACCGGTATCTCTGTCCCCGTAGTAGAAACTGATACCTCAGCCTGACTGTTCACTGGTGAGGTAGACCACTGATCTGGCGACCGCTGTACCGATACACTGCGCCTTTTTGACCTCCATCTGGTAACCGAGGGTAAAGAAAGGAACACTGCTTGTCCGTCTATCAAATCCCTGGATCGATTAAGTCTACGACCTCTAACCCAGAGTGCTCGGGGAATATCTGCCTGGTCGGATGCAATGGTGCTAAACTACCTTGCAAAAAGATAAATAAAGCATAATAATAAGGAAAGAAATAACCAGAAAAACGGACAGCATAACGGCTTAAATAAAGACAACACACAGTTGACAAACACAAGCTGAAAAAACTGTCCTCAACCACTGATCACTGTTCCCAAATCACTGCCCCGAATCTAAGTTTGATACCCACAGGTAAAACTGATTCCCCAAATACTGATACTGATGCCCGCAGGCCTGATACCCAGACTTGCAAACTGATACATGCATTCCTGTAGAGGCCAACTCTAAAAGCACATAACAAGCAAGTGCGAGCCAAAAACACTCCTATGGAGGGGCAGCGTTTCCCTGTCGTATTTTGTCAGGGGCTAGGGTTTCACTACGCATGCAGCGATTTCAAACAACCTATAATCAGGTAAGCAACCTGTCCTAGCTTGGAATGGTCACTACAGTTTCCAATATGCACTAGGTCGAATGGTCAAAGAGGGTGCCCCGGTAAAAACCGCTATTTGTGTTCTCGTCGTGGCAGAGCCCGCAACCGGTCAGCCTTATGGCATGCTTCTTAAAGCAAGCCTCCGGCAAACCGTTCAGGAATAGCATAGGGTAAACACGGTGTCCTAAGCGCACCAATGCACATGCAATGCAAAAAAACACAAAGTGTAATTAAAAAAAGATATCATGAGTTCGAGTCAAGTTCTCTAAATCCCAAGCAGAGTAGCCAGAAATTTTAGACGGGCCCGAACATCGAGGCTCCGCGCGCGAACAATGCGAAATCCGTTTTGTTCATTAGCTACTACAGTTCGGACTCAATGTCACGGTTCTGAATCTAATCTCGCAAAGTGCAATGCAAGACCGATAAATCACCAAAGAGTCCAAATCCGGCAAATCGTTTTGGAAAACTAATTTTATTAAAGAAGTGCCAACCATGGACTGCTTTGCCAGATACAGAGTCGCCACCTAAATATTTTATTTTGAAAAATTTAGGAAACCCTGACTCGTGCCTAAGGCCACGTGTCCGTCATCACCAAAGTTGCCTCGGCTCGAGAACTTGGGTACGAGAGGGAAAGGTCATGCAATGAGCACCCCCGCTCGCCCGATCAAAGATCGGCCTTTACTAACATGATATATTGTTTTTGAAAACACATGCGTTCTTATTCCCGTTATTAGCTAGCTTTACTATGTGATGCGCACAGCATACAAGCATAGACTAGATCGCCTAAATTGGAACAAAACATCTCATGTTTGTTTGTTTAAAAATGGTTTGAAGGTGCTACTCGCAAGTAGGCTAAGACGTGGATTTGCCACCCTCAAGTAGGCTTAGAAAACATGATTTTGCTACTCTCAAGTGGGCTTAAAACTCGCATTTCGATGAATTGTTCCAATTCAAGTAATCCAACCTTCACCCACAGGCATTCATGCAGTTATATCATTTAAGCAGTTAGCCTAATGGCAATCATGCTATCATGGCAACACTCACAGTCATGAAAGATGCTAAAGCATAAACACTTACAGTGTACTCCGAGCCAAAACAGAAGCGAGTTAGTAATCAATCCATGATCCTAGCTATGTTAAGATGGCTAATGCAACACATGCAAAATGCAACTAGAATATGCTCGGCTATTCTAAGATGTCATGTGATAACATGTATTCAAATTGGTATTGAAATACAATGCAGTTTGTATAATGTGCTGAGCCCGGTGCATGCAAGACAAAATGAATGATGCAAACATGCAAGCATAAGTATGCTAATTGAAACATTCCCTAAAACTAACCATCAAAAGCTGGTAAATAAAAAGGGAGAAAGACGTGGGATTGGAAGACATTCACACACACATGCACACTTATTACAACAATGTGCCCTCTCGACGGAGGGTCCGAATGAATAATACAAACCAACTAATTAACTAACTATCCTAGCTAATTAATTATTACAAAACCTTAACTAATTAAGCAAATTAATTAAGTTACAAAACTAACTAAGTAAGAAAAGAAAGAAGCTGAATCAAGCTGCCACAGCTCTACCTCGAAATGATAAATGGTACATGCTCGGTCGCGTCCTCCCGGAAATCTGTTGCCATGCCTCATGTTGCCTCTGTTTACACTGTTTTTGACTTTTGAAAACTGTGAAAATTTCAGTGATGCTTCTGAACCACCTCATGGGCACTTTGAGATGTCATCGGCCAAGAGGTAAGGTCATCGGCCAAGGGATAAGGGTCATCGACCACTTATGAGGCTATCAGCCAAACATTGTTAGCCGATCAGCACACCAGATAGCCGATCAGCCATCTCTTCCTGCATACAGCTCCTTTTGCTGCAGCAGAGTACAAAACAGAGGCATGGCAATACATTTGCAAGAAAATGTTGTGCAACTACACCCCTTATCATGTTTGAAACTCAAAGGAGTGTAGTGCTCGACTCTCGAGCCATCAATCATGTATTTCGATGCATGATGGCCAAAGAGGCCGAGTCGCACAATTCAATGTGAATGAAATGCACAAAAACACATAAGGGACCTTAACCTCTATCATGCATGATCAAGAGGGTCGGCGACCGAGGATTGAAGCACGTGTCATCACTTCAAGTATGAAACGTACCTCGTTCCTCGTATTTGGCTTAACACCCAAACCAAACACAATGCAAAGCAAGCATATTGAACACAATGTAAGGCATGGATGATCAACCTAACAAAGGAACACAAGCATGCAAATATGAGGCAATGTAACAAGCATGCAACAACATGCAATGCAATAAGCCTGCAACAACATGCAAACCATATACTCAATGGACTTAAACCGAGAATGGATAGACTTCAGCCATGCAAAAAACAGTGGCCAAAATGATGAATTGATGACATGAAATACAAGACAAGCATGTATGCCAATTGGCCCAAGAATTAAGGCATAAAGAGGACAACTCTCAAGAGCACTTAAAGAGTGAAAAGCATGCAAGTGTGACAACACTACATGCTTTGAAATGATGCATGGAATGATGCCAAACCACCCCAACAATGCAAGTATGGCATGCAAGAAAGCTCAAAGCTTGAAACTAGCAAAGGGACTTACACCATGACCATACAAGGCAAGCCCCACAGGGCCAAGGGCAACCAAAATAGTCCCAAGGCAGGTCAATACAAGACCAAAAACATGCTTGAACCTAGCCAACACAGGCTAGAACAAAAGACCAAAAGCATGAAGCATGCAAGGCTACAAAGGAGTATTGCACTACACCTATTAAAACCAAACATGGCATGACTTAACCAACAAAAATCAGAGTTATGGCATGTCAAAATAAGCTCAAACACCCACTGAGATGGCATCCCAAAAGCTCAAACAATAAGACATGCATAATGGCTCACGTTCAAGGCTTAAAACACAAACCTCCCAATGCATGGAAGAGGTGACAAATGTGGGTGCATGACCACACTATATGGACTGAAATCACATATGAAATGATGCCAAATCATGAGAATAGTCTAAGCAATGTATGTTAGTGACTTGGACACCCAAAGCTAACAAGCTAGATTGAACCACGGCTATACAAAGCAACGCATGCATGACCAAGACAATACAAATCAGAGCTAGAGCATGGTAAAACAAGGCTAAAAGCCCCTTTGAGGTGAGCCAAAACATGCAAGAATGATGGTCCAAAGGCAAGATGCATGTTATGCTAGCATGCAAAATTGCTCTACAAGTGCATGGTGCATGCAAGAGGTCATCAAACCAACCTTAGACAGAGGTATAGCATGGCAAAATAACATCAAATACTTGCTGAAATGGAGCCAAAACAAGCTAAGCAAACATACTACTATTATGAGCCACTTATACTAACATATGAAACATAAAGAGAGGGGATCCCCTCTCCTATTTGGGATTTCAAAACCACCTTTCCACCACTGAAAATCCTCTAGATTTCAGTGGTGAGAAGGCCCAAACAAGGTGGTCCCAAAAGCTCAAAAAGAAAGGCACAAAACAAGGCCAAACAAGGCCTAAGAGGGGGTAGACTACCCCAAAGACAAAAGTGACCTTAAACAATCATCACAAGAATGAAAAATTAGAACTTTTTACAGTAGAAAGTTAAGCTTAAATCAGCATGAAAATAGGTCTAAAAGCTTTAGCCAAAACAATGGATTAAAAGGTAGTTGACTCACCCTTGAAGAACACCTTCAAGAACACAACTCCAGCAGCTTTTCTGAGCTTAAACCAAACCAAAAACACTAACACCAGCTCCTAAGTACCTTAGCAAAAAAAGGATGGTATTCTAGTAGGTGTTCGTGTGCAATAGTATGAAGATTTTACACTTTTGAGCACCAACAAGGGTAAATGGAGGGAGAGAGGTAAAATATAGAGAGAGAGTGATATATGTTTTGTATCTCAACTTTTCAGAACCTCTGGAAAGGGAGAGGGGCCTCCCTTCTTATAGAATTTCAATTCTCAAGCTTGTGGAACAAGCTTGAGTCTTGATGCAATCCCTCCATACACGTGTATGGAGGATGAGAATTGTGCTCACCAGCTGGCACAGCTGGCACAAAAATATCTGCAAAAGCAGGTGGAAAGGTCTCAGTTAGAAAATATGACCGATGGACCAAAAAGAGTGCCGATCGACCAAAAAAAGTGCCGATCGGCCATAAGCAAGAAAACAAGGCTGATGGCACAAGCCCTTAGCTGATGGGTTGTAGGGATGGCCAACAAGCCACGCACTTCCCTCAGAAGGAAAAACACAAGTGCTTGGTCCACAACCAAGCACAAAACAGACGAGTTGAGAGATCCTAAGGCAAGGCGCGCGGCTGAGACCTTCGGGAACTCAAAATGAACACAAGCATGATGATCATCGAGTGTTCAAACGATAACGTCCAAGTCTTGAGGACGGTAAAAAATAGGGTGTCTACAATTGCCCCTCTTTAACCGAACTCGAAAGTCATAAGATGACGGGAGTGAATGTCAAAGCCCAGAGACGACCTATTTTTGACAAGGCCGAGGACTTAAACATGCATGCAAGATGACAAAGAGATGCGCCCGCAGGTAGGGGCAAGATGCAAATGACATGCACAATGCCAAACATAACTTATGATCATGTAAAGAGAGCTGTAATGAAGCATAACATGCAAAGTAAATGCGACATTTTAAACAAGCAAATAAGAAATAACAGTCGTACATATTCCAATAGAAAGGATGTAAGAAAATTATGCAATTCTCACTGCGTCTCACGCGGAGAAGACTAAAAACGACTACCGAGGACACCCGGAGTCTCAAATACAACATCTCTCAGCGTGTCACACGCTGGAGAGGAAAGGACTGTGCAAGAAAGCGCAGTCATCCAGACGCGTGCCAAACGCGAGAGGAGAGAGATACGTCCAAACGCATGCCAAATGCGAGTGGAGAGGGGGTAGCAGTCAAGTTGAACCGAACTCCTCTCGGACAAACCGTACATACAATATCGTGCCTGCAAAAGAAAGAAATTCAACAGGTACAATATAGTAGCAACACACGTTCAATGTTAGATCAAGAAATCAGTTCAATATGAGATAAACACATACCTATACAAGGCGAGTGAGAAGGTGCATAGCAACGCGAGTGAAAAGATGCACAACAATGCAACTAAAACAAGCATAACAATGCAACTGAAACAAGCATGATAATGCAAGTAATGGGTGCATAACAATGCAACTGAAGTAAGAATGACAATATAAGTAAAACGTGCGTGATAATGTAAGTAAGGGGATGCACGACAATGCAGCCTAAGTGTGTGCATAACAATGCGATGGGGGGGTGCATGACAATGCAACCTAAGTGTGCGCATAACAATGCGATAAGGGGGTGCATGACAATGCAACCTAAGTGTACGCATAACAATGCGATGGAGGGGTGCATGACAATGCAACTTAAGTGTGCGCATAACAATGCGATAGAGGGGTGCACGACAATGCAACCTAAGTGTGTGCATAACAATGCGATAGAGGCATGCGCGACAACGCAAGCCAAGGTTCATAAACACATGTAAGTAAAGCATGCGCGACAACGCATACAATGTGCATAACAATGCGAGGAAAGAGAGCATAAACACATGTAAGTAAAGCATGCGCGACAACGCATACAATGTGTATAATAATGCGAGGAAAGGCATAAACACATGTAAGTAAAGCATGTGCGACAACGCATACAATGTGTAACAGTGCGACAAAAAGCATAAACACATATAAGTAAAGCATGCGCGACAACGCAAGTAATGTGTAATACTGCAAGGAAAAGCATAAACACATGTAAGTAAAGCATGTGTGACAACGTAAGCAATGTGTAATAATGTGAGGAAAAGCATAAACACATGTAAGTAAAGCATGTGCGACAACGCAAGCAATGTGCATCAATGCGACAACAAAGAGAGGCATATGTTCAACGGAAGCATGGTAAAGGCATGTTATTCACGATGTTGAGATGCAACTTTAAAACGAGATGAAGCATGCTCAATGCAAGAGCGAAAAGACGTATGGCAAATGCGCGCTTATGACAAAACATTGTAATGCAACATATTCAAAAGCAATTGTCGAACAATTCTTAAATCTTGCAATATACAAAAGGATACGAAAAAGGATACACCTCGTGCGTATCGAGTGCCGCATACGGAAAACATGGTTCTAGGTCAACACGAAGATCGGTTAAGCTTCAAAAGTGTATTTTCTTGCACTGTCTTGAGAGATAAGGGTACCAATCAACATAACTGACCCGAACAAGGGCATTGGAGGTGCATTGACCACAAGGGGAGGCCATCGGCCATCCATCAGCCACAAAAGGAGATCATCGGCCAACAATTTAGCCGATCGGCTAACAATTTGGCCGATTGGCCAAAAATGGCAGATTCGGGGCAGTTTTGACATTTTGCCTCGGGTCTTTAAATATAGGACCTCAAACCCTATTTCCTTACTTTACCTTCATCAAAAATCCTTGCTCTCTCTCTCTCTCTCTAGGTCATTTTCCACCCTTAGATCCGAGCTTTTCCTTTGTTTTCGAGCCTCCCGCAACTTCCTATTCACGAAAACCTCTTCATTCCAAACACTTTGAACTGAACGAAACGCGATTTCGGTGCCACATTCTTGATTTCCTTCACTTGGGGTTTATTTCCCCCAAGTTTACCTCGATCTTCGTGCCTTTTCCCACACTCCGACCTTTTCTTCCATTTTTCACCCCTCGGGTTTGACTTTTGGTCAACTTTTTGCATTTTTGCCCACTTTCCACATCCTCGGCCATTTTTGCACTCTTCTTGAGATGGCGGATGAGATTCCATGGGGTGGGACTCCCCCAGAGATGGATACGGACCTTGAGGTTGAGCTCTTGCCATTCAGTGTTTGACCGTTCGACTCGGCGACATACTGGCCTACGATACACGTACTGCCTTCCGATAGCATCCGCTAGTTCAGGAGCTATGCACGAGGTGCGCCACTGGAGCTCTTGCTACGCAAGCCAGAGTCACACCTATCCTTCGGCACTGTTGAGGTATACTCTTCCCCTCTTTTATTTTCTGCAATGTAGATTGTACGCTTCGGATAGCCAATACTGTTCTGTAACTGAATAACCCAAACACACTGATACATCACATGAGTAGTTCACCCTGAGCACAATCATACACGATATCTATGTCGACTTGAGCACATGCACACACACTGCATTTTTATCTATTCTGAATGCATTCAAAATACTGTATATCTAATACTACTTCGTATCTATTTGTCTTTGAACACAGGGAGATTCCTATGCCTTCCGGGGGTATGGGAACACCATTGCCCGAGGTTGGTACATGGAGTTGCCCGATGCGGTCCGCCACATCGTTGATCAGGCCAATTTCGGCATTTTCTGCATGGGACTCTCATGCGTCACTGCGAGTAGGCCCCTTCTAGGTGCACTGGTGGAGAGGTGGTAGGACGCCACCGATTCCTTCCACCTTTCCGCAGCAGGGGAGATAACGATGACTCCCTTCGACTTCTCCATGCTCACCGACATCGGAGTAAGGGGTGATCCGATTCCCTTTGACACCGACATGGGCGATTGGGACACTGCCCAGATCTACTTGCTCGGCGCTTAGCCACCTTTTTCCTGGCCAGGGTTCGTGATGTATTTTTGGTTTGAGGACCAGTTTCGGATACAGGCGCCTACGACCCGCGAGGAGGTGGAGCAGTACGCTCGAGGATTCATCATGTTCTTACTGGGGACCACCCTATTCGCCGACCGGGGGAACACAATTGCCCTTTATCTGCTGAGCGTATTGGTGGACGTGACCAGGATCCGTCGCTACAACTGGGGTGGCGCAGGCTTGGCCACGCTCTACGGATACATGAGTTCTTTATCCCGCCACAGCGGACATCTACTGGGAGGCTACTGGCGAGCCTGGGAGTTACATTTTCCCCTTCTGTCTTATAGTTCTGCTTTACACTATCTGTACACCACACACACTGCATACACGCAATCTGCTTTACACTGGTTGTACACTGCACACCTTGCACAATACACTTCACACACTGCACAATACACTGTAAATTATTCTCTGATTTTTGCTTTATCTGCATACTGCCTTATTAATAAGCATACTCATATTTGCTCTATTACATTCTGTAGTTGTGGGTGTATGCCTACTTCCCGAGGCTTGCTCCGGAGTCAGATGTAGAGGTCCCCCTTGTTGTCCCATACTCTCATCGATACGATGTGAGGTGTGAGCATTGGCCGCAGGAGTCTTTCCTGTTCTTCCGCAGATACTTCGATACCATTACCGCAGCAGAGGTATTCCAAACATTATACTTTATTTAAGCCTCACTTTACATTATACTTTCAATAGTAGATAACAAACTGTATATCCTATCATTTGCAGATCACCTGGCAACCCTGGGCCGCGTTGCCGGAGGCAGTGAGAGATCAGTATGCGGGTGCTCGGGAGACTGCTCGGTTTCAAATTTTGCTAGAGGGTCCGGTCTGTCGGGCTTGGTATTTTGGAGAGCGCTTCCTGCAACAGACCCTCGGCTTACCAGAGCAGATAGTCCCAAGGCCACCTCCTACCCATATGAGGGCTACCGAGAGGTACACCCTGCAGGAGATGATGGATTACACGATCAATTGGGATTCTGACTTCTTCAGAGATGAGGGTGACTACACCGAGTTCATCCAAACTTATCTCATGCGACCTCTGACCAGTGCTCGCCGAGTTGAGAGGGAGAGGCCTGCAGTGCCAGTAGGAGGAGCAGCAGCACCGAGGACGACTTAGGCCCGTGACAGGGGTGGGTCTCGGAGGGGACGGGGAGTTGAGTGGCCAGAGCTGCCCACCACCATGACATGCCGAGGACAGGGTGGGGAGACTTATTAGATACCCATCGCTCCTCCTCCGGCTGATCATGAGCTCGTCAGAGTTCGCAACTCGACACCGGTATGTACTATACTTTTCATTCTGTACAGTCATTTCATTTCATTTGATATCCCGCAGAATACTAATGACTTCAACCCTTTTGCAGGCTTCCATCGAGTACACTAGTCAGTCTCTGGAGCTGATGGCCTCGGTGATGGGGATGCTACAGAGGAGCATAGACCTACCTCGGTCCCAAAACTTCGCACATTCTATTCCATACTGATCTGATACATCACATTATCAATACGGCACTTGATATACTGCATTCACATACCACTCACGACACTGATACACTGTAACTCACACACTGCTCACAGCATTACTCACGACATTCATACATTGCTCACGGCGTCGACACACTGTACTCGTCATTCATGTGCTGCTCACAGCATTCACACATTGTACTCGTACACTGTATTCGGTATTCATACTTGAGTTTACATAGCATAACTGATGCGTTTGCCGATTGTTCTTTTCAGGCCCCATTCCAGATACCGGCCGCAGGGGGTGTTTCAGCAGGACCTTTAGTGCCTGCCAGAGCAGCAGGGGGAGCCAGACGGAGGATGACGATCCACAGCCAAGGCAGACATAGACGTACTCGCGCCGAGGGTAGTTCACGGGAGCCTTTCCCCGATGATGACGAGTCTGATGCAGAGGCAGAGTTGTCTCAAGATGAGGTTGGAGATGACTCAGACGGCGGAGATGACGGCGGCGATCCTGGACCTTCGTTCAGGAAGAGGACGAGGAGGGACTCCCGCACTTGAGGCGACTGGCGCCGATCCAGACATTTTACTGCTTTTCTTTTTTTGCTTTATTTTCTTTTTACTGGTAGTTTTGCACATTGTACTGCCTCAAGCAGGTTTTATTTTCTTCAAAACTATGTACTTTTGCAAAACAGAATATGATGGAATGAAATAGCTGTTTTTGTTGAAAAAGTGTTACATTTATACATTCTATGCATCGCATCGCATCGCATCACATTACATAACAATGTAAATGAGATTGAACTTTTGTTTTGAAAACTAAACACTCGAATTGCATCAATCATGTAGTGAACCAACTAACAACAAAACAACTCGATAATCAAAACAAAGAACCTGACAAGCTAACCAAATGTAAATACAACTCCATAAGCAAAACAAAGACTAAAAGAATACAAAATACAACTCGATGAACAAACGTACAACAACTCGATAAACAAATTGAAGTAACACAGGCGCAATTTCGTAAAATCATCACCGAAAGGCATTGGGAGTGGAACCAGTCACAAGTTCTCAACATCTCCAACAAATAAACAGCTTAGAGAACAAGAAGAGAGGCCATCGGCCAAGGTGAGAGGCCATCGGCCACAAGAAATGGCCATCGGCCATCATTACTAGCCGATCGGCCAAAAAAGATGGTCGGTCGGCACTCTTTTTGGCTGATCGGCCAAAAATGGCAAGCACCTCCAGAATGCTGACACCTGTCTTCCACTCAACACCTTATCTTCTACAAAAGCCCCATCTCCATAGTTTTCTCCATTTTAGCTCAGATTTTACACCAAATGGAAGCATTTCTTGTCCAAATTCTCACAAATTGGATTGCCAACTTGGATGGCTCGAAAAAGCTAAATTTCTGGGGTTTCGGAATTAATGCACTATTCACGTTGAGTCGCATCCCATTGCATTTTTTGTTCCTTTATGCCGCGGCAAGGTTTTGAAATCCGATAACACACGTCTTTAGCTTTGGCAGATAAGAGATGTGTCCCACATTCGAAGACTTCCAAGCTTTAATGGAATCCGAGCGTGATGAAGAAATCTTGCCTCAATTCCGCTTTGGCTACATCCAAGCCTTAGGATGGATGTGTGGGCTTACTTTGCATGATGCTTGGTCATTGATTCACAACGGAGAGCTAGATATTCCGAGCTTGGTTCGTCGTTTTTCTGACGCCAGTGACCGTAGCGACCATCATTGGCAGGGTTATGGGCGACATGCGCTTTGCCTGTGCATGTTGTCTCATTTCTTGCTTGCCCCAAGCTCCGATGGGTTTAGCACTCGTTTGATTCAAGTCGCCGAGGGTTTAAAAGAGGGCAAGATCTGCATCGCCATGACACTAGCTGAGACATTGATGGGTTTGGACGCTTTTCATCGCCGAGAGACAATTAGATTCGCGGGGAGTCCACTACTATTGCAGGTAATGTTTCCCACCCTATCTCACATATATTTCTCACATCACTTGGCCTTCAGGCTCAATTTTTCTCTCAAAACCCTTTTCTCGCTTTTTCTCTCAACGTACACCTCTTTATTCTATAATCTCTCATTTTTTATCCCTTCCCAGATATGGTTGATGGATAAGTTGAACGTTGTGGACTCATGCCCAGCTTATTCAGCTCGCAGCTATTTCTTCCGACGACGTCTAGTCGATGCCCCTGATGAGGGATGGTGGTGCGACTAGATGTGCAGTTTGTTTGCTCTCGACATTGCTTTGCGTTGCCCTTGGCTTAATTTACCGGCGATGAGCTACAATATGACCTGCCAACCCGGGATTCAGTTGATCGGCTTGACACACTATGTCTTTTACTTCTCTTTCCGATTCTGGCGCCAGTTCGGACATGATCAGACTTGCCTGGAAGAGGGGATAGAGTACCCTGCTGCGTTTCTGGTCTGAGGTACACAGCTAGCCCGGTATGCCACAGCATGGAGGATGAGAGAGCTTCTAGCCCCCGCTCCCATTTTCAGTTGCACCCTCTCTGATGAGTGCATAGCTTGGCTTGATGAGGAGGCGCAGATCAGGCCCACTTTGGCATCAGAGGCTTCCACAAGTTCTGGGAGGGGACACAGGAACACCTGGGTACGGATTACAACTTGGGTTCACTCGTGTATTAACTCTCTCCTTTTGCACTCTAACTTTTGCCAAGGCTGCCCTTTCTGGGTTTTAACCTTGCGAGCTCAGTTTTTATTATTTCAAATTTTTTATGCTCTGACTTTTGCCTAGGTCGCCCTTTCGGGTTTTCGGCCTAGTTGCCCTTTCTGTATTAACTCTCTCCTTTTGCACTCTAACTCTAGGCCATCTAGGTCCATTAGAACGACAGCTCCACCCGACCAAAAAGACTTGATGAGGTAAGGGCCAGTCCAGTTGGGTCTGAACTTGCCCTTAGGGTCGTGGATGGGAGCTCGGTTGTCTCTGAGCACCAAATCTCCTTCTTTCAAATTCCTGGACTTAACCTTCTTGTTGAAAGCCTTAGCAATTCTTCGTTGATAACCTTGAACATGGTACAGTGCTTTCAGTCTCCTCTTGTCAAAGAGTATGAGTTCTTTGAACCTACTTTGCTGCCAATCTACCTCAGCTATCTGACACTCAGCCAATACTCGCAATGACGGAACCTCAACTTTGTGCCATGCTCGATTTCCCCTCATAAAACCCCTCATCAATAGCCAAAATGTTCCGTACCACCCGGGCCTCGGCTAGGGTAAATCCTGACAGAAACACATCGTCCATGCCATGCTCGATTTCCAAAATCGGTGTAGACACCTCTGACGGCGGATGGATTGACGAATTCCCAAAAACAATAGCCACCCCCTTCCCATGGGGGTATTTCAACATTTGATGCAGGGTGGAAGAGACCGCCTTGACCTGGTGCAGCCACAGCCGCCCTAGGAGTAAATTAAAGGTTATAGGAACGTCCAAAACATGAAAGTCAATATCCTGCTGTCCTGGACCAACCTGAGTCCGAATCTGCACGGTCCCCATCACCTCTTTGCTGGTATTGTCGTAGGCTTTTATCACCTGGGCAGTTGGCACAAAATCCACGGGCTTCAACCCGATTGCATATGCCGTCCTTGACGGGCATACGTTAATAGCGGATCCTGTGTCAACAAGAACCACCGGTATCCATTTGTCTCTACACTCGACAGAGATATAGAGAGGCTTGTTATGGTTTATGCCCTCAGGTGACAGCTTCTTGTCGGTGAAGGTCAACGTCGGGGAAGCTCCTCCTGGAAAGACCAGTCCTACCAGCTGCTCAGGCTTGGTATCGATTGAAAGTTTGGCCTTGTCCATTGCAGAAATGACAACTTGTTTATGAACTCTTGAAGCCATAAGCAGTCCCCAAATGGAGATGTCTGCTTGTATCTTCCTAAGCTATTTCAGCATAGCCTCTTCTTTGAGTAACTCTTCTTTCTACTTTTTTGCCTTCTTGTCCTTCCCGGATGCCTCTGGTTGATCTAAGTGCGGGGGCTTGAAATACTGCCCACTCCTAGTCATGTGGTCAACCTCACCAATATACCAGGTCAGTGTCTTCCCACTACATGCCATCAGCAGCCGACAGACACTTGTCTGGTTCCGTTACAACTATTCCTGTGCCCGCAGCACCTTCCATTCCTATGCCCGCAGCACCTTCCGTTCTTATTCACACAGCACGTTCTGTCCCCGCAGGGGCTTTGGCCTTTCTGACCCTCTCAGAATCTTCGATCCTTTCCCGCTCAAACTGCTTCAGTGCAGCCTGCTATTCAGCATCTTCCGTACCCAAACTACCCATATACTGAGCAAAATTCTTAACACTGGTGCTCTCCGACTGTGCAAACTGATTCCCGGCCCTTCCGGCCACAGCTGATGTCCTCGTCCCTGACAGACCCTGTTCTGGCTGAGGCTACTCAACAACATCCGGCTCGTCGCTGAGCCACCCTGTAGCTTCTGCTGACCCTCTCAAATCAAACCAGTTGACAGTCACATCCCCTGAGTCATGTTCGTTGAAAAATTGAAGGTTTGCAATGTCTTCTCCCAGATCCGCTAGGTCATCTAGCCCCTGATTAGGTCCATTCTCCCGGACTACACAAATCTCTGTCCCCGCTGGCAATTCCACATTCGGCCTAGCCTGGCCTGCTGATGTAATGTAACTGCTCGGGTTGTACATGAAGTTCGTAGACCCCTCAGGCTCTATATAATCTCTCATCTGCCCCCACAGTCAACCCACTTCTATCTTTGATTGCCACCACCACCGTTTTTGGTTGGGTTTGGGAGATGTCCAACATGCATAAGTCAGTGCTGTCTAGAATGAACACCTCCGGCTTAGGTAGGTGAGAAGGGGTGATATATTTACTAGGGTCGTATGACACAACCCCAGTTTGGATCAAATTGATGCATTTGGGAGGTGGAGCTTGGTTATGTGGTGGAAGAGGGTTGGTTGTGACATTCGGTTTCTCCGGAGGCACGATCACCCTGTTGTCGACGAGATCCTGAATCTCGTGACGCAATCTATAGCATTGGTTGGTGTCATGACCATGCTGTTGGTGAAAAGCACAGTACTTCGCCGGGTTATGGGAGGGGGGAAGTTTTTCTGGCAATGGTTGCGGCTCTAGGGGCTTCAAGTGCCCTTTCCTGATCAAAACCCCCAAAGCTTTGGACAAAGGCATGTATAGTGGGGTAAAGGTTCTCTGGCCTCGGGGTGAAAACTTGGTTGTTTGTGAGCTACTTCAGGACGCACCGGTGAATGGTGTAGCTGCTAGGGTTATTGGGGTGGTGATGGTGGTGACCATACTCACAACTAAAGCTTTGGCAGCTGCAGCACTACTTGTGCCTACATTCGTACTGTGGTTGAATGCCCTCTTGGGTTGCTCTCCCTCATGATCAATGAGGCCCTGTTTCATGGCGTCCTCGATCTGCACCCCTATCTCATGTAGATCTGCAAAGGTGGGGAGGGGGAGAACAATCATCTTCTGCATAAGCTTGGGCTGGAGGTTACGCACAACCATCCGTATTTGGTCCTTGTCAACCGGCCTGATGGTCATCATTGAGGCTTTAGCCCTCCAACGAGTCACAAAATCGAAGAAGCTCTCCTTTGGCTCATGCCTAGTCGTCTCAAGATCACGGGTTGTGATCTCGATCTGTGTATTGTAGGAGTATTGAGCTACAAAGGCCTCAGCCATCTCCTCCCAGTTCCTCTTAACAGAGTCCTCCAGTTTTGCATACTAAATAGCCGCTACACCCGACAAGGTCTGGCCAAATAGGGAAAGCTTCTACAATCTGGAGAGGCCCATCGGCCTTAGTATATCTGAAAACAGCCGCAAATGCACCATAGGATCCCCAGACCCGTTGAAACGGTCTATGTGCGACATTTAAAACCGGTCTGGCAAAGTCACGGCCGAGTCGGTTTATCTGGGATGGATTTCACGCCTTGAGACTTCTTGAACAGCTTTTCTAACTTGCTCACTTTTAGCGCTGTAGGATCTACCTCAAACTCAAAGGGTGTATCCTCTAGGTTGGTAGGCGCTTTGGATAGCTGGGGTAGGATTGGGGGTGGAACTGGCCCCGTGGGAACGTCCGTATTGTCCTGGACGTATGCTGTCTCCCCCAGTATTGGAACTCTAGATAGGGGAGGAGCTGGATGCGAAGTAAATGCTCCGGCTTGCAGTGGTGGTTGTTGTTGCTGAAGTCTAGCAATCAACTCTGCTTGTTGGGCCATGACCTCGGCCTGGCGTGCGGCAAATTCTGCTTGACGAGCAACATCCTGTTGCATGGCTTTCATACTCTCCTGGAGCTGACGCATTATCTCCTCTATACCTGCCATATTATGCTGATCTAGCTGAATAACCAGTATATCTGGCCCTGTAGTAGAAACTGAGACCTCAGCCAGACTGTTCACTAGTGAGGTAGACCACTGATCTGGCGACTGCTGTACCGATACACTGTGCCTTTTTGACCTCCGTCTGGTAACCGGGGGTAAAGAAAGGAACACTGCTTGTCCGTCTATCAGATCCCTGGATCGATTAAGTCTACGACCTCTAACCCAGAGTGCTCGGGGAATATCTGCCTGGTCGGATGCAATGGTGCTAAACTACCTTGCAAAAAGATAAATAAAGCATAATAAGGAAACAAATAACCAGAAAAATGGACAGCATAACGGCTTAAATAAAGACAACACATAGTTGACAAACACAAGTTGAAAAACCTATTCTCAACCACTGATCACTGTTACCAAATCACTGCCCGAATCTGAGTCTGATACCCGCAGATAAAACTGATTCCCCAAATACTGATACTGATGCCCGCAGGACTGATACGCAGACCTGCAAACTGATACATGCATTCCTGTAGAGGCCAACTCTAAAAGCACATAACAAGAGAGCCAAAAACACCCCTATAGAGGGGTAGGGCTTCCCTGTCCTATTTTGTCAGGGGCTAGGGTTTCACTACGCATGTAGCGGTTTCAAACAATCCATAATCGTGTAAGCAACCTATCCTAGCTTGGAATGGTCACTACAGTTTCCAATATGCACTAGGTCGAATGGTCAAAGAGGGTGCCCTGGTAAAAACTGCGGTTTGTGTTCCCGTCGTGGCAGAACCCACAACTGGTAAGCCTTATGGCACGCTTCTCAAAGCAAGCCTCCAGCAAAGCATTCAGGAATAGCATACGGCAAACACAGTGTCCTAGGCGCACCAATGCACATGCAATGCAAAGAAACACATAAGTGTAATTAAAACAAGATATCATGAGTTCGAGTCAAATTCTCTAAATCCCCAGCAGAGTTGCCAGAAACTGTAGACGGGCCCGAACGTTCCGGCTCCGCACGCGAACGGCGCGAAATCCGTTTTGTTCATTAGCTACTACAGTTCGGACTCAATGTCACGGTTCTGAATCTAATCTCGCAAAGTGCAATGCAAGATCGATAAATCACCAAAGAGTCCAAATCTGATAAATCATTTTGGAAAACTAATTTTACTAAAGAAGTGCCAAACATGGACTGCTTTGCCAGATGCAGAGTCGCCACCTAAATATTTTTTTTTGGGAAATTTAGGAAACCCTGACTTGTGCCTAAGGCCAGGTATCCGTCATCACCAAAGTTTCCTCGGCTCGGGAACTTGGGTACGAAAGGGAAAGGTCATGCAATGAGCACCCCCGCTCGCCCGATCAAAGATCGGCCTTTACTAACATGAGATATTGTTTTTGAAAACACATGCGTTCTTATTCCGGTTATTAGCTAGCTTCACTATGTGATGCGCACAGCATACAAGTATAGACTAGATCGCCTAAATTGGAACAAAACATCTCATGTTTGTTTGTTTGAAAATGGTTTGAAGGTGCTACTCGTAAGTAGGCTAAGACGTGGATTTGCCACCCTCAAGTGGGCTTAGAAAACATGATTTTGCTACTCTCAAGTGGGCTTAAAACTCGCATTTCGATGAATTGTTCCAATTCAAGTAATCTAACCTTCACCCACAGGCATTCAGGCAGTTATATCATTTAAGCAGTTAGCCTTATGGCAATCATGCTATCATGGCAGCACTCACACTCATGCAAGATGCTAAAGCATAAACACTTACAGTGTACTCCGAGCCAAAACAGAAGCGAGTTAGTAATCAATGCATGATCCTAGCTATGTTAAGATGGCGAATGCAACACATGCAAAATGCAACTAGGATAGGCTCGGCTATTCTAAGATGTCATGTGAATGCAACTAGATAACATGTATTCAAATTGGTATTGAAATACAATGCAGTTTGTATGATGCGCTGAGCCCGGTGCATGTAAGACAAAATGAATGATGCAAACATGCAAGCATAAGTATGCTAATTGAGACATGCCCTAAAACTAAACATCAAAAGCTGGTAAATAAAAGGGAGAAAGACGTGGGATTGGAAGACATTCACACACACACGCACACTTATTACAACAATGTGCCATCTCAACGGAGGGTCCAAATGAATAATACAAACCAACTAATTAACTAACTATCCTAGCTAATTAATTATTACAAAATCTTAACTAATTAAGAAAATTAATTAAGTTACAAAACTAACTAAGTAAGAAAAGAAAGAAGCTGAATCAAGCTGCCACAGCTCATCCTCGAAATGATAAATGATGCATGCTCAGTTGCGTCCTCCCGGAAATTCGTTGCCATGCCTTATGTTGCCTCTGTTTGCACTGTTTTTGACTTCTAAAAACTGTGAAAATTTCTTTGATGCTTCTGAACCACCTCGTGGGCACTCTGAGATGTCATCGGCCAAGAGGTAAAGTCATCGGCCAAGGGATAAGGGTCATCGACCACTTATGAGGCTATCGGCCAAACATTGTTAGCCGATCGGCACACCAGATAGCCGATCAGCCATCTCTTCCTGCAGACTGCTCCTTTTGCTGCAGCAGAGTACAAACAGAGGCATGACAATACATTTGCAAGAAAATGTTGTGCAACTACACCCCTTATCGTGTTTGAAACTCAAAGGAGTGTAGTGCTCGACTCTCGAGCCATCAATCACGTATTTCGATGCATGATGGCCAAAGAGGCCGAGTCGCACAATTCAATGTGAATGAAATGCACAAAAACACATAAGAGACCTTAACCTCTATCATGCATGATCAAGAGGGTCGGCAACCGAGGATTGAAGCACGTGTCATTGTAGACGTCCCCGAATGCCCCGGGAGGATGACTCCCGTTCTGTTCGTTTTGTGGGTCTACTACAATTCGGACTCAATTTGTCACGGTTCTTAATCTGAACTAAAGAGTCCAAATCCGGCAAATCGTTTTTTAAAACAGATATTTTGTAAAGAAGTGCCAAACATGGACTGCTTTGCCAGATATAGAGTCGCCACCTAAATATTTTATTTTGGGGAGGAATTTAGAAAACCCTGACTCGGTGCCAAAGGCCACGTGCCAACTCAATAAGCAAATGTACAACAACTCGATAAGCAAATAGGCGTGACTCCGCAAGAATCGATCACCAGAGGGTATTGGAGGTGGTGGAACTCCCCATTCCTTAGCATAAACAGCTCAGAAAACCAAGAGGGAGACCACCGGCCAGAGATAAAGGCCGCCGGCCATGAGAACTTTTCACCGGCCAAAAGTGGTGGCCAGTCGGCACTGCATTTGGCCGGCCGGCCATAAATTTCTGGGACCACCAGAATTTTGACATATGTCCTCCACTCACACCTCATCTCCTACAAAAGGCCTCAGCTTCGTAGTTCTACTCAGTTCAACTCTACTTTGCTCAAAATGGAGGGATTTCTTGCCTAGAATCTCTCGTGTTGGATTAACAACTTGGATGGCTCGGAAAAGCTGAATTTCTGGGGTTTCGGCATAAATGCACTATTCACTTTGGGTCGTACCCCGCTGCACTTTCCGTTTCTCCATGCCGCGGCAAGGTTTTGGAATCCGGTGACACATGTTTTTAGTTTCGGCGGGCAAGAGATATGTCCCACCTTTGCAGATTTTCAAGCTTTAATGGAGTCTGAGCGCAATGAAGAGATCCTGCCCCAACTCCGTTTTGGCCATGCCCAAGCCTTAGGACAACTGTGCAGGCTCTCAATACCTGATGCTCGATCTCTGATTTGTGACGGAATGCTAGATATTCCGAGTTTGATTTGTCGTTTTTCTGGCACCGATGACCGCGGCAACCGTCATTGGCAAGATTTTCGGCAACATGCACTTTGTTTGTGTATCCTATCTCATTTCTTACTTGCCTCAGGTTCTGGAGGATCTAGCATCCGATTGATTGAAGTTACCCAAGGTTTGAAGGAGGGTAAGAGTTGCATCGTCGTGACTCTGGCTGAGACGTTGACGGGCTTGGATGCTTCTATCGTCGCGAAGCAACCACATTTGCGGGGAGTCCACTACTACTGCAGGTAAAGTTTCCCATCCAATCTCTCACATGTATTGCTCACGTCACTCGGCTCTCAAGCTCGGTTTTCTCACAAAACCCTTTTCTTACTTTTCTCTCATCGTACACCTCTCTATTCTTTATTCTCTCATTTTTCATCCCTTCCCAGATGTGGTTGATGGACAAGTTGCAGGTTGTGGACTCTTGCCCAACATACTCAGCCCGTGGTTACTTCTTCAGGCAACGCCTAGTCGACACCCTCAAGGGTTGGTGGTTTCACTGGATGTGTAGTTTGTCCACGGATTGCATTGCTTGGCGATGTCCTTGGCTTTATCTACCGGCAATGAGCTACAGTATGACTCGCCAACCTGGGATTTAGCTGATTGGCTTGACTCACTGCGTCTTCTATTTTCCGTTTTGGATCCGGCGTCAGTTTGGTCATGACTAGACTTGTCCACCAGAAGAGATAGAATACCCAGCTGCATTCCCGATCCGAGGCGCACAACATGCCTGGTATGCGACAGCATGGAGAACTAGAGAGCTCCTGGCCCCCGCTCCGACTTTCAATTGCACTTTGTTTGATGAGTGCTGGGATTGGTTCACTGAAGAGGCACAAATTGGGCCTAGCTTGGCATCAGAGACTTCGACTAGCTCTGGGAGGGGGCACAAGGACACCTGACTTGACTATGCCTCGGGTTTATTGCTTTATTAGAACTTTCAAGTTTTCTTTACGAATGTAATAAAAAAGAAACTTCAATTTGTATGCAAGAGCAGGAGAACTCTGTATTGAAATTAATGAAGTTGAAAGTTGTGGTACTGAAAATTTCCCGTTTTGGTCCAGAAATGGTCTAAGTTGTAAAAAGATTAATTTTGAACAAAGTCAACTTTTATTAAAACTTTTCAAAACCATTTTCGATATGGATCAGAACTGGACACGCCTGAGATCTGTCACTGAGATGCACAACCCCGGATCCTAGCAACTAGAAAGTTGCCCCTAGTCTGAATAGTACCGCAACACTGCACAGCAACGGAAAGTTGCCCCTAGTTTGAGTAGCACTACACCGGAGATTATAATCGAAATTCTTGAATGCTGACTAGACAAAGATGGCTGAGATGATCAAATGGACCAAGTTGATCGGGGAAAAGTTTGTGGCTGAACTTCAGGTTGAAGTTGCCTACGTATCCCAAAGATGGGAATCAAGCCTTACGTAGTTCAGGCGTAGGTTCACTCGAGTATTTTCACTCTCCTTTTATGCCCTAACTTTTGCCAAGGCCGCCCTTTGCGAGTTTTCAACCTTGCGAGCTCAGTTTTTATAATTTCAAATTTTTTGTGCTCTGAGTTTTGCCTAGGTCGCCCTTTCGGGTTTTCGGTCTAGCGAGCCCCTCAAGGGTAAAATTTCTTCAACTTGTCCATATTGATCGGTTGGGAGAACTCTAGACCATCTAGGTCCATCAGAACCACAGCTCCGCCTGACCAGATAGACTTAATGATGTAGGGACCAATCCAATTGGGTCTGAACTTGCCCCTTGGGTCGTGGATGGGAGCTCGGTTGTCCTTGAGTACCAAATCTCCTTCTTTTAGATTCCTGGATTTAACCTTCTTATTGAAAGCCCGGGCAATTCTGCGCTGATAACCTTGAACATGGTACAGTGCTTTCAGTCTTCTCTCATCAAAAAGCATGAGTTCCTCAAACCTGCTCTACTGCCAATCTGCTTCGGTTATTTGACACTTGGCCAATATTCGCAAAGACGGAACCTCAATCTCGATAGGTAGAATGGCCTCCATCTCATAGACTAATGAATACGGAGTCGTTCTAGTAGAAGTTCTGATTGAAGTCCGATAGCCCCACAGAGCAAACGGCAACTTATCTGGCCAGTCCCAGTAGGTTTCCACCATCTTCTGTAGTATATGCTTAATGTTCTTGTTGGCGGCCTCAACTGCTCCATTGGTCTGCGGCCGGTACGTGGATGACTTATGAAAAGTCACATTGTATTTCTCCAATAAATAAATTACCTCCTTTTTGAAGTGGGAACCATTGTTTGAAATGATCTCGTTTGGGACTCCGTAGCAACAGATAATGTTGTTTCTGATAAACTTCGCGACATGCGAAGCCTTCAACACTGCATAAGATTGGGCCTCGACCCATTTTGTGAAATATTCTATCGCGACCAGGATGAACTCATGCCCATTCGACCCCTTCGGAGTGACAGCCCCGATCACATCAATTCCCCAGACTAAAAATGGCCATGGTGAGGTCATGTTGTACAGCTTCGACGGCGGAATGTTCATACGATTTGCATGAATTTGACATTTGTGGCATTGCCGAACAAAGCCAATACATTCCTCCTCCATGGTGGACCAATAGTAACCCTGCCTAAGGATCTTCCGGGCCAACATTACTCCATTCATATGCGCACCACATTCTCTCCCATGGATGGCCTCCATCAGGCACTTCGACTCTTCAGCCTCTACACACAGCTTGTGCATCCCCAGATGACCTCTCTTATATAGCTTACCCCCGCAGATGATGAACTGAACAGCCATTCTTCTGATTGCCCTTTTATCTTTGGCATTTGCCCCGGGTGGATACGTCTCTTTCTCCAAGAAGTTCCAAATGTTGTAATACCAGGGGTTGTCGTCCCGAGTCTCATCTATGGCAGCAATTGATTCATACGCTGGCACAAACTTCTAGTCAATGATGACTGGACGCATCCGGACTCCGGACGGAATGTCTATCATGTAAGATAGAGTTGGTAAAGAATCTGCGAACCTGTTGTTCTCTCTTAGTAGATGAGTAAAGCTTAGCTTCTCGAACCAAGGAATTAACAAATCCAAGGTCTGGTGGTATATTATCATCTTTTCTTCTTTGACTTTCCAGTCTCCTTTTGCTTGAGACACAATAAGGTTCGAGTCCCCGATGACGTCCAACCGTTTTGCCTCTAATTCCAAGGATGCTTCTAGACCGGCGATGCATGCCTCATATTCTGCTTCATTGTTCAAGACCTTGAATCGGAGCTTAAATGCTAGAGGGATACGGGAATTGTCGGGCGCTATCAGCAACACTCCTATCCCATACCCGTACTAGTTTGACGCTCCGTCAAAGTACATTGTCCAAGTTTCATCTTCAACATACAAAATGGCTTCATCTGGAAATAGGTACTCAACTGCTTCATCCCCTTCAACCAGGTGGTCGGCAAGGAACTCTGCCACTGCTCTTCCCTTGACTGACTTGCGTGTCACATACTTCAAATCGAATTCAGAGAGCAACAACAACCAATGAGCTAGCCTACCCGTAAGTGCCGGTTTCTCGAAAAGATATTTGATGGGATCGAGTCATGAAACCAACATTACAGAGTGAGCTAACAGGTAGTGCCGCAACTTCCTGGTAGCCCATACCAAAGCCAAACAAACCTTCTCCAGTGGAGTGTAGCGGGTCTCGTAATCCAGCATCTTCTTGCTCAGATAGCAGATGGCCCTCTCTACCTTGTCCTCTGATTCTTGTGCGAGCATACAGCCCATTGTAGTCTCAGTTACTGAAAGGTACAATATCAACGGTTTCCTTGGCTCCGGTGGTGACAACACGGGTGGGTTCTGCAAGTATTTCTTGATTTGTTCAAAAGCAGCTTGGCATCGGCCGTCCCATTGGAATTTCTTTCCTTTCTTCAGGAGACCAAAAAGTGGTTCACAAGTCAAGGTTAATTTTGAGATAAACCGTCTTATGAATTGCACTTTACCCAGAAAGCCTCGCACCTCTTTTTCAGTCATTGGTCGTGGCATTTCTAAGATGGCCTTGATTTTGGAAGGGTCGACTTCGATGCCCCTTTGTGTAATTAAAAACCCTAGCATTTTTCTCACTGTAACACCAAACGTACACTTTTGAGGATTCAGCTGCAATCGAAATTCTCTGATCTTTTGAAAGAACTTTTGCAAGGCAGTGTAGTGGCCCTCTCTTTCTTTGGACTTGACAATCATGTCGTCCACATACATCTCAACCTCTTTGTGGATCATGTCATGCAATATCGTGGTCGCGGCCCGTTGATAAGTAGCTCTGGCGTTCTTCAACCCAAACGGCATTACCCTGTAGCAGTATGTCCTCCACGGGGTGGTGAATGCAGTCTTTTCCCGGTCTTCGGGTGCCATCACTATCTGATTATATCCTGAGAAACCGTCCATAAACGAAAGCAAAGCATGTCTTGCTGTAAAATCCACGAACTCATCAATATGCGGTAAGGAAAAGTCGTCCTTCGGACTAGCTCTGTTCAAATCCCTGAAATCCACGCATACTCGGATTTTGCCATTTTTCTTCGGCACTGGAACAATGTTGGCCAACCAAGTCGGGTATTCGGATACCAGCAGGAAGCCTGCATCGATTTGCTTGGTGACTTCTTCCTTAATCTTGATGGCCCAGTCAGGGCAGATCCTTCTGAGTTTCTGTTTGACAGGTTGGGCCTCGGGGTCAAGAGGGATCTGGTGCTGTACAATCTCAGGATCAATCCCAGGCATGTCTTCGTAGGACCACGCGAAAACATCTTTGAAATCTTTTAATAAAGCGACTAAGTGCTCGCGTTCCTCCGAAGACAACGTGGACCCCATCTGGACCAGCCGCGGGTCCTTCTCAGTACCAATATTCACAGTAGTAATTTCATCAACTAAAGGTTTAACAAATCTTTCCTGCTCTTGATCAATTAATCGTTGCAAAACCGAAGGAATTTCTTCCTCGTCGTTTTTGTCAAAAATTTGAAAATCCTGATTCAAGCAATAAATCAAAGGCATAGAAAAGTACTCAGAAACCACATCCATATCGTTCTCATTATATACTTCCAAACCGTCTGATTCTTCTGTTACAACAGACTCAAAAGAGAAAGAAAAAGACGACCTAGACAGGACTGTGGTATCCGGGTTATCACCCCCAGGAATACCGGACTCAGACTCAGTCAAGCTGGAATCTGATTCTGACTCACAAGACTCGGTGGAATCAGATTCCGGCTCACTACCTGACCCGGTGCTGCTCGACAAAAATCCCTCCTCGTACTGCCAAATAAGGGAGGGTGCGATGGATGCATCTAAAATAGTTGATAGTAGGCTCGCAGCCGTTTCATTCCCGATCATGGACACCGAGGAGTTATCCCCCAAGCACTTCTGTTCGATTGGAGGATCTGAAAGTAGACATGCCAGTGCTACCCCCATCTCAACGTCCTCAGACTCCAATTCCTTGCTCTGTTCAACCTCAACTGTCGGGTCTGTCTGCTCTCCGGCAGCATCGTCCCTAGATAATTGTAGGTCAAAGAAAATTTCGAACCCTGGCACGCGCTTCATCTCCGCGTTTAGCCATGGCTCGGGGAAGCCACAAAACGGAAAGTCCTCTCCCTCTCGGACGAAGCGTCCGTTTAGGGTACCCTGAATGGGCCTATGCATCAGCTCAAGAGGCTTCCCAGCCTGCTTTGCTCTGGCTCTTCCAGCCATTTCCTTTCCCTTTCTTACCCAATCTTCCTTGGTGGGCAGATAACCTAAGCCAAAGGTGTGTGGGTTATGTGGTACTTTGGCCAGTTCTGCGACGCCCTTCCGGCCACTCTTTCCCAATCCCATCTCGGAGATGTGTTAGAGCCTGTTCATGAGGTATACTGCCTGAGCACTGACATATACCTCCTCGTTACTAGCCATGATGTTCTGTACAACCCGAGCCTCAGCCAGGGTAAAACCTGATATGAACACGTCCTCCATACCATGCTCAATTTCTAGAACAGGCGTAGATACTTCCGGTGGTGGATGAATCGATGAATTTCCAGAGACAATGGCTACTCCCTTCCCATAGGGGTATTTCACCATTTGATGCAAGGTGGAGGACACCGCCTTTACCTGATGCAGCCACGGTTGCCCCAAAAGCAGGTTGAAAGTGGCTGGAACTTCTAAGACATGGAAATCTATCTTATGCTGTCCTGGCCCAACTTTAGTCTGAACTTTTACCGTCCCCATGACTTCTCGGCTCGTGTTGTCGTATGCCCGGATCACCTGAGCTGTCGGCACAAAATCCGCAGTTTTCAAACCGATTGCATACGCTGTCCTAGCTGGGCAGACATTGATGGAGGACCCGGTATCAACAAGAACCACCAGTATCCATTTATTCTTACACCCCATGGAGATGTAGAGTGGCTTGTTGTGGTTTACCCCCTCAGGTGGCAGTTCCTTATCCGAAAAAGTCAGCGTCGGGGTAGCCCCTCCCGGAAAGACTAATCCTACCAGCTGTTCTGGCGTGGTTTCTATCGAAAGCTTTGCCTTGTCCATGGCTGATAGGACAGCCTGTCTGTGTACTCGTGATGCCATAAGCAGTCCCTAGATGGAGATGTCTGCTTGTATCCTTTTCAACTGTTTGAGCACAGCCTCCTCTTCAAGTTGTTTCTCCTTCTGTTTCTCAGTTTCCCTGTCTTTCCCAAAAGCCTTTAGCTGATCTAGGTGTGGGGGTTTGAAGTACCGCCCATTGCTCGTCATATGGTCGACTTCTCCAATATACCAGGTGTCGTCGAGTTGGTTGTTTCCCCAATCTTCATCTGTGTGGGCAAGACATAAGTCATCGTCTTCCCACCACATTCCATCTGCGGCCGACAGACACCTGTCCGACTCTGGCACGACTGTTCTCATACTTGCAGTACCTTCGATCCCTATGCTCGCAGCATTCTCCGTTTCTGTGCTCATAGCAGCTTTAGTCCCCACATGAGCCTTAGCTTTCCTGATTCTCTCAGAATCTTCAAACGTTTCCTGTTCCGACTGTGTTAATACAGTTGGCTGCTTGATAATCCCTAAGTCAAAATGCCCCGATCCTGAGCGAAATTCTTCGTACCGGCGCTCTTCGGCAATGTACTTTGACTTTCGGCCCTTCCGGCCTCAACTGATGCCCACGCCCCTGCCGGGCCCCGTTCTGGTTGGAACTCTTCCACCACATCCGGTTGATCATCCAGCCATCCAATGGCCTCTACCGATTCCTCATAATCATACCAGTTGACTGCTGCGCCCGCTAGGTCTTGGTCACTATAAAACTGGAGATTGGCAAGGTCCTCTTCGACAGCCGTCAAATCATCCATCCTCTGTTCCAAGCTATCCCCTTGGATCACACACAGCTCTGCTTCTATCAGCAATTCTATACTTGGTTCAGGCTGGCCTGCTGGCAAGATGTAATCACTCAGATCGTATGCTTCCCCGGCAAAATTCCCAGACTGCTCAAATCCTGACTCAATGGTTCTATCCTCCTTCGCAAACTCCCCTATACCCTCTTCAATAGCCACCATCACTAGCTCAGGTTGGGTTATGGAGATGTCCATCATGCACAAGTTGGTGCAATCAAGGAGAAGTACCTCCAGCTTAGGTAGGTGAGATGGAGTGATATAGATACTAGGATCGTAAGACACGTCCCCAATTTGGATGAAGTTGATTCTTTTAGGAGGTGGAGCTTGGTTATGTGTAGGAAGAGGGTTTGTCGTGACATTGGGTTTCTCGAGGGGCATAATCACCCCGTTATCGATGAGATCTTGAATCTCATGACGTAATCGGTAGCACAGATCAGTGTCATGATCGTGCTATTGGTGAAATGCATAATATTTGGCTAGATTGTGGGTAGGGGGAAGCTTTTCCGGTAATGGCCGCGGCTCTAGGGGTTTCAGGTGCCCTTTTCTGATTAAAACCCCCAGAGCTTTGGACAGGGGCATAAACAGTGGAGCGAAGGTTCTTGTGTTTTTGGGTGGATATTTGGCTGTTTGTGGATGGCTTCCGGACGCACTGGAGAATGGCATGGCTGCCATGGTCCTTGGAAGGGTGTTGGTGGTGACCATACTCACTTCGGAGGCTCTGGTAGTCGTAGCACCGCTCGGGCCCGCATTAGTGCTGCGGTTGAAAGTTCTTCGGGGTTGCTCCTGGTCATTCTCAATTAAGCCTTGCTTCAAGGCATTCTCGATCTGTACCCCCATTTCATGTAGATCGGCGAAGGTGGGAAAGGGGAGTACAATCATTTTCTGCATTAACTTCGGCTAGAGATTGCGCACAATCATCCAAATCTGATCTTTGTTTATGGGCCTTAAGGTCATCATCGAAGCCTTAGCCCTCCATCTAGTCACGAATTCTGAGAAACTCTCTTTAGGCTCTTGCCTTGTTGTTTCGAGGTCACGGGTTGTAATCTCAATTTGTGTATTGTATGAGTATTATGCAATGAAGGCCTCAGCCATCTCGTCCCACTTTCTCTTGACGTCATCCTCTAATTTAGCGTACCATATGGCCGCCACACTCGACAGGGTCCGGCCGAACAGAGATAGCTTCTGCAGTCTAGTGAGGCCCATTGGCCTTAAAACATCTGAAAACAATCTTAGGTGCACCATGGGGTCCCCGGACCCATCAAATCGGTCGATATGAGGCACTTTGAATCTGTCAGGCAACGTCACAGTTACGTCAGTATATCCATCTTCAATGTCAGGGATGGTCTTGACTCCCTGGGATCTCTTGAACAGCTTTTCAAGCTTGCTCAACTTCAGTGCTGTGGGGTCTGTCTCGAACTCAAAGGGAGAGTCCGGTAGGTTGGTGTGTGTTTTAGATAACTGGGGTTGGCTTTGGGGTAGGACTGGAGGTGGAGGCTGTCCTGTGGGAATGTCTGTGTCATTCTGAACATTAGCTATTTCCCCGAGGGTTGGAACTCCTGGCGGGGGAGAAACTTGTTGCGAAGCAGATGCTCCGGTTTGCTGCTGTAACCTCATGATTAACTCAGCTTGTTCATTCATAACCATGGCCTACTGCTTGGCAAACTCCGCTTGTCGGACAGCATCCTGCTGCATCATTTTCATGCTCTCCTGAAGCTGGCGCACCATCTTTTCTAAGCTGGCCATACTGTTCTGATCTGGCTGAATTACCGGTATATATTCCCTCTCTGTAGGTGAAACAGAACCCTGATCCCTACTGTACACAGGTGGGGTAGACAAAGCCCTCGGTACTGACTGCTGAATTGATGCCCTCTGTCTAGCTGTCCTCCATCTAGTAACCGGGGGTAGAGAGTAGTACACTGGTTGTCCGTCTATCAGATCCTCAGATCGATGAAGTCGACGGCCTCTAGTCCAGAGTGCTTGGGGAATATCTACTAGGTCAGAAGCAATTGTGCTCAACTACCTAGCAAACAAATAAATAAAGCATATAAATAAACAGACAATCGGACAGCGTAACAGCATAAAATAAACATACAACACACGGTTGGGTATTATAATGTACTGCCAATGAGTTGGATACATTGTTTCTCAAATACTGATCTCTGTTCCCGAATCGTTTGCCCCTAAATCTGAATCTGATACTCACAGATAACTGATTCCCAAAAGCACTGATGCTCGTGAGCCTGATACTCAAACTCACAAACCGATACGTGTGTTCCTGTAGAGATACATTCTAAAAACACATAGCAAGTAAATGAGAGCCAATACACCCCTATGTTAGGGGAGGGTTTTCCTGTCCTATTTTTGTCAGGAGCTAGGGTTTCACTACGCACGCAACGGTTTCAAACAACCTAACATCGGGTAAGCAACCTGTCCTAGTTTGGAATGGTCACTATGGATTCTGAATATGCACTAGGTCGAATGGTCGAAAGGGTGCCCCGGTAAAACCGGGGTTTGTGTTCCCATACTGGCAGAGCTTGCAACCGGTCAGCCTGATGGTCATACCTTGACAAGACAAGCCTCCGACAAACTGCTTAGGAATAGCAGATGGCCAACACGGTGTCCTAGGCACACCAATGCACATGCAATGCAAAGAAACACATAAGTGAAATCAAAACAGGATGTCACGAGTTCAAGTCAAGCTCTCTAACTCCCCAGTGGAGTTGCCAAAAACTGTAGACGTCCCCGAACGCCCCGGGAGGATGACTCCCGTTCTGTTCATTTTGTGGGTCTACTACAGTTCGGACTCAATTTGTCACGGTTCTTAATCTGAACCAAAGAGTCCAAATCCGGCAAATCATTTTTGAAAACAGATTTTTTTGTAAAGAAGTGCCAAACATGGACTGCTTTGCCAGATACAGAGTCGCCACCTAAATATTTTATTTTGTGGGGGAATTTAGGAAACCTTGACTCGGTGCCAAAGGCCACGTGTCCATCATCACCAAAGTTGCCTCGGCTCGGGAAGTTGGGTACGATTAGGGAAGGTCAGCTATGAGCACCCCCTCTCGCCCGATCAAAGATCGGCCTCTACTAACCGTGATATCTTGTTTTTGAAAACATTATATGCTCTTATTCCGGTTATTAGCCTAGAATTACTACGTTATGCGCACAGCAAACAAGTATAGACCAAATCGCCTAAATTGGAACAAAACATTTCATGTTTGTTTTGAAAATGGTTTACTACTCGTAAGTAGGCTAAAATGCAGGTTTTGCCACCCTCGAGTGGGCCTTTTTTAGAAAAGATGGTTTTGCCACTATCTAGTGGGCTTAAAACTCGCATTCAATGCATTGTTCCAATTTAAACAACTCAACCTCCACCCACAGACACTCAAGAAGTTATAACACATAAGCAGCTAGCCTCATGGTAATCATGCTATTATGGCAACACTCACACGCACGCGGTATGCTAAAGCATAAAAGCTTACCTAGTACTCCAAGCCAAAATAGAAACTAGTTAGTAATCATATGCATGATCCTAGTTCATGTTAAGGTGGCTAATGCAACACATGCAAAATGCAACTATAATAGGCTCGGCTATCCTAAAGATGGCATGTGAAATGCTGCAACTAACAAGTACTCAACTTGGAATTGAAATACAAGTGCAGTTAGCATGGTGTACCGAGCCCGGTGCATGCAAGACAAATGTATGGATGCACGCATGTATAGCATAAGGTATGCTAATTTAATATGCCCTAGTCTACCATCATAAGCGGGTAAATAAATGGGAAGAAAGACGTGGGATTGGAAGACATGCACATACTCACCCACACTTATTACACAATTGCCCTCACTCGGAGAGTCCGAATAAATACTACACAATCAAATGAATACTGCCAAATTAATTATTACAGAACTTCTAATTAATTAACAAATTAAATGTAGAAAGAAGGTGGCCGCAGCCCCCTGCCTCGGAATGCGATGATGATGCATGCTCAAGTCCATCTTGCCCGGAAAACCCATACCATGCCACTGTTGCCTCTGTTTACACTGCCCTGTTTCTCTGAAGACTGAAAAAGCCTTGGAACATGCTCTATGGATGTTTGGGAATGCCACCGGCCAAGCAAAAATACCACCGGCCAAAGGGAGGAACCACCGGCCACTTTTTTTTTACTATCGGCCAAAAAATAACGGCCGGCCAGCACTAAACTTAGCCGATCGGCCAAAACTCCCTGCAGAAACTGGTTTTTGACAGCAACAAAGGACAGACAGTGTATGGCATAGAATTTCAAGCAAATGTAAGCATGGCCACACTCCCTATCATGCAATGGACTCAAGGGAGCATGGCCCTCGATCCTCGAGCCATCAATTGTGCATTTTGATGCATGATGGCCTAAGAGGCCAAGGTTGCAATTCAATGAAAATGCATGCAACACACAAATGAATACCAAGACCCCATCATGTCAAAGTCAAGGGCCTCGACGACCAAGAGTTGAGACGTGTTACATCACTTTGTAGTATGAACACTTCTCAGCCCTCAAGTTTGGCTTGACACCCCAAGCCAAACAATGCAATGCAAATATATAAGCATGGCTTCAAACATGCAAATGAAACTAAGGCACAAAGCATGTCAAATATGCAGCAAAGTATGTGAGGTGGCTCAACATAATACTAACATGCAAGTAAGATACAATGCAAACATGCTTCTAATGTAATGCAACATGCTCATGCAAAGGTGGATGTAGACCACAAAGAGGGAGACCTCAGCCCATCCCAAAAACAATGGCTAAAGATGCCCAAATAAGGGTACCATCGTAGAAGACAAACATACTAATCAATGAGCCCAAGACTAAGGTATAAAAACCAACGCGAGCACACATAAAGGAAGACAAATATGGACATTTAGACCAACAAAAATCAGTGTTATAGCATGTGAGAATAACCCCCTAAAACCCACACATGGCATCCCAAATGACCCAAACCCATGGGCATACACAATGCACATTTCAAGGCATGAAATCACAACACTTCAAAACATTGAAAGAGACAGAAAGGACAATGTAAGACCACATTACATGGACTGAAATATGATCTCAACTGATGCCAAATGATGATAATAGGCTAAGCTAGGCATGTTAGTGACCCATACACTCAAGGCTCATAATCCAAAATGCAAAGCAACTATATCAAACATGCTAAACAAGACCAAATCAGTGGCCAACAGACCTTATGCATGATAAAATATGACCAAGAACTTCACAAAGTAGAGTCAACATATGAGAGCATAATGATCAAAAGTCATGACACATTTCTAGGCAAAATGAAGGAATACAAAGCAAGTACAAAATACATGCTAAGGGTCAACAAACCCACATGAGACGAAGATATAATATAACCCAAAACACTCAAAAAGCCTCTGAAATGGAGTCATAAACAACTAAGCGTGTATGCTACCATATGAGTCAAGAATGTGCAAAAATGGAACACAAAAGGGAAAGGGGTGTCCCTCCCCTATTCAAAACCTCAAACCTCCTTCCTCACCACTGAAAATCCACTGGATTTCAGTGGTGAGAAGGCTAACACACAAAGTTGACCGAAGCTTAACAAAAGAGTACCAAAAGAAGCCAAAATGAAGCTAAGAGGGGGAAGTTGACCCCAAATGCCAAAGTGGCCTTAACAAAAGATCTCAAGCATGCAAAAATAAGACTTTTTTTAGTTATACACAAGGCTCAAATCAACATGCAAGACAGGTAAAAAATTGTTGCAAAATTGGGGAATCTAAAGTAAAGAGATTACCCTTGAAGAACCCTTGATGAACAGCCAACGCGGCCCTCTTCTTTTGATCAAAACCAGTCCAAAAACTCAAGAATAAACCCCCCAAGCACTTCAAGGTCGAAGTAAGGTGTGACGGTGTGTGTCTTAGTGCAAAACTAAGGTAAAAATGCACTTTTAGGCTCCCAAACACACACTAAGGATGAGAGAGAGGGAGATATAGAGAGAGAGAGGATGATATATCAGATATATATATATATATATATGTATTCTAGGTCTGGAGTTGTTCAACCTTCTACAATGGAGAAGGAGAGGGGCTTATATAGGCAAAGGAAATGTTGAAGCTTCTCAAAGAAGCTAAATGAAAAAGGGGCAAAGGGGGCAAGGGGCTCAAGGCTTCTAGAGGATGCTAAGATAGCTGGCTAAGCTTCTTGATGAAGCTTTGACAAAGGGTCAAGCTTCATCAAGAAGCTTTGACCAAAAGGGTGCAAAAGGTGCATAACAACCACATTATGCACGGGGAAGAGTATGGATGCATTCCAGCTAGCACAATTGGCATGCACCATAGCTGAAGGATGCAAAAGGTGCATACCGGCCAGCAAAAGAGGTCACCGGCCAAACAAAGTGCCGGTCAGCCACATAAAGTGCCGACCGGCCATTAGTATTAAGAAACCATGGTTGGTGGCAAAAATAAGTGGCCGGTGATGAACAGGGGTGGCCGGTGGGGTGTGGGGATGGCCAACAAGCCATTCCCTGCCCCTCAAAGCAAAAAGCACAAGCATTTGGTGCAAAATCAAACACAAAACAAACGAATTGAGAGATCCCGAGGCAAGGCGCGCAGCCGAGGCCTCCGGGAACTCAAAACGAACACGAACATGGATGATCACCGAGTGATCAAACGGTGACGTCCAAGTCTTGAGGACGGTCAAAAATGGGGTGTCTACAATCATCACTTCAAGTATGAAACGTCCCTCGTTCCTCATGTTTGGCTTAACACCCAAACCAAACACAATGCAAAGCAAGCATATTGAACACAATGTAAGGCATGCATGATCAACCTAACAAAGGAACACAGGCATGCAAATATGAGGCAATGCAAGAACATGCAATGCAATAAGCATGCAACAACATGCAAACCACATACTCAATGGACTTAAACCGAGAATGGACAGACTTCAGCTATGCCAAAAACAGTGGCCAAAATGATGAATTGATGACATGAAATGCAAGACAAGCATGCATGCCAATTGGCTCAAGAATTAAGACATAAAGAGGACAACTCTCAAGAGCACTTAAAGAGTGAAAAGCATGCAAGTGTGACAACACTACATGCTCTGAAATGATGCATGGAATGATGCCAAACCACCCCAACAATGCAAGTATGGCATGCAAGAAAGCTCAAAGCTTGAAACTAGCAAAGGGACTTACACCATGACCCTACAAAGCATGCCCCACAGGGCCAAGGGCAACCAAAATAGTCCCAAGGAAGGTCAATACAAGACCAAAAGCATGCTTGAACCTAGCCAACACAAGCTAGAACAAAAGACCAAAAGCATGAAGCATGCAAGGCTACAAAGGAGTATTACATTACACCTATTAAAACCAAACATGGCATGACTTAACCAACAAAAATCAGAGTTATGGCATGTCAAAATAAGCTCAAACACTCACTGAGATGGCATCCCAAAAGCTCAAACAATAAGACATGCATAATGGCTCACGTTCAAGGCTTAAAACACAAACCTCCCAATGCATGGAAGAGGTGACAAATGTGGGGCATGACCACACTATATGGACTAAAATCACATATGAAATGATGCCAAATCATGAGAATAGTCTAAGCAATGTATGCTAGTGACTTGGACACCCAAAGCTAACAAGCTAGATTGAACCATGGCAATACAAAGCAATGGCAATACAAAGCAACGCATGCATGACCAAGACAATACAAATCAGAGCTAGAGCATGGTAAAACAAGGCTAAAAGCCCCTTTGAGGTGAGCCAAAACATGCAAGAATGATGGTCCAAAGGCAAGATGCATGTTATGCTAGGATGCAAAATTGCTCTACAAGTGTATGGTGCATGCAAGAGGTCATCAAACCAACCTTAGAAAAAGGTATAGCATGGCAAAATAACACCAAATACTTGCTGAAATGGAGCCAAAACAAGCTAATCAAACATGCTACTATTATGAGCCATTTATACTAACATATGAAACATAAGGAGAGGGGATGACCCTCTTCTATTTGGGACTTCAAAACCACCTTTCCACCACTGGTGAGAAGGCCCAAACAAGGTGGTCCCAAAAGCTCAAAAAGAAAGGCACAAAACAAGACCAAACAAGGCCTAAGAGGGGGTAGACTACCCCAAACACAAAAGTGACCTTAAACAATCATCACACGCATGAAAAATCAGAACTTTTTACAGTAGAAAGTTAAGCTTAAATTAGCATGCAAATAGGTCTAAAAGCTTAAGCCAAAATAATGGATTAAAAGGTAGTTGACTCACCCTTGAAGAACACCTTTAAGAACACAACTACAGTAGCTTTTCTGAGCTTAAACCAAACCAAAAACACTAACACCAACTCCTAAGTACCTCAGTAACAAAAGGATGGTGTTCTAGTAGGTGTTTGTGTGCAATAGTATGAAGATTTTACACTTTTGAGCACCAACAAGGGTAAATGGAGAAAGAGAGGTAAAATATAGAGAGAGAGTGATATATGTTTTGTATCTCAACTTTTCAGAACCTCTGGAAAGGGAGAGGGGCCTCCCTTCTTATAGAATTTCAATTCTCAAGCTTGTTGAACAAGCTTGAGTCTTGATGCAATCCCTCCATACACGTGTATAGAGGATGAGAATTGTGCTCACCAGCTGGCGCAGCTGGCACAAAAATATCTGCAAAAGCAGGTGGAAAGGTCTCGGCCAAAAAATATGGCCGATCGACCAAAAAGAGTGCCGATCGACCAAAAAAAGTGCCGATCGGCCAACACTTATGGCCAATAGCAAGAAAACGAGGCCGATGGCACAAGGCCTTAGCCGATGGGTTGTAGGGATGGCCAACAAGCCACGCTCTTCCCTCAGAAGAAAAAACACAAGTCCTTGGTCGACAACCAAGCACAAAACAGACAAGTTGAGAGATCCTAAGGCAAGGCGCGTAGCCGAGACCTTCGGGAAGTCAAAATGAACACGACCATGGATGATCATCGAGTGTTCAAACGATCATGTCCAAGTCTTGAGGACGGTCAAAAATGGGGTGTCTACAACTTGGGCTCGAGGCCGTTGTGATGTGAATTGTTCTGTCACTATTAATGCAGTGATACATTTGCCTTCTGTTACTAGTTATTATTAATGTTCTGTTATCTGCAAGACAACTATGTCGACTTGTAATAAACCATAAGAAAATCTTTGTGCACTATTGAGTAATAGTGCTGTAGCAGTACGTTTTGCTTACTGTTAAGAGTTAATACTGACGTTCTGTTATCTGCAAGTTAACTATCTAAATTCATGATGAACAAATGGAACATATGTGTATTATGGAACAATGATATCTTTGTGTATCTGGAATCATTCTGTTTTTTTAATAATGGGCCTGAGGCCAATCTGTTGATATCTGGGCCTGAGGCCGCTCTACATAATATGTTGGGCCTAAGGCCGTTCTGTATTATCTGTGGGCTTAAAGCCAATCTGTATCATGTCTGGGTTTAAAGCCGTTCTGTATCACATCTGGGCTTAAAGTCGTTCTGTATTATATCTGGGCTTATAGCCGATCTGTATTATACATGGGCTTACAGCCGATCCAGATATATCCGGGCTTCTGCTCAGACAGTATCTCGGGCTTATAGCCGATCCAGATATACACGGGCTTCTGACCAGATATATCCGCCATACTGCTTCAGATATCTCTCGGCTTCTGACTATCTCAGATTCATATCCGGGCTTATACCGCTCAGTATATATATGGGCCTGAGGGCGTTCTGTGTTACATGTGGGACTGATGCCGTTTTAAAATATGATTATGTATAAGATCTGTGTATAGTTTGATATGCATATTTATATCCTCTAAGTCTATGCTCAATTAATTAACCTCCTTACATTGCTATTATTCACTAAGCCTTGCTCACTCCGTTTTTATGAATATTTCTGTAGGTGAGCCGTTGGAGATTGACACTAGAGTTGTACTAAGATTCGCCTATCTGCCAAGTCACCGGGGTATGTCTCCATGTGGAGGCCTTAATTTGTGTTGGGAGTCATATAAATTATTAAGTCTTATGTAAGTGTGTGTGAGATCTATATAAATTATGTGATTGTATATGTAACTCTGGGAATATATTTAAATGCTTAAATCCAATTAAACCATCATGTATGCACAAGCTCAATGGGTGTTGTTTTTTATTGATATTGCTTCTGCCTATGGCCCCGTATATGGTTAAATATTATTTTAAAATTCTGTTTTGAGGCCTATGTACAAGCCGGTCGTGGACCAAACTTTTAGGGGCGGGTTTGGATCGTGACAGGTGGTATCAGAGCACGAGTTAAGATCTCACACACGTGTCCATTGAGCATTAGAGTGTCTAGAATGCATTTAAGTTGCATGTATCTAGTAACGAAAGGATATGATGTGCATTTTAAAAGATGTATATGAGCTTGTACAACGTTAAGTATTGAGATTAAGAATGAGAATTCTCATAGACTTTGGGGTAATAAAAGAAGATTCAAATGTTTTGTTTCATAGACTGAGTTTTGTGTTTAAGGAGAATTGGATAATTGTTATGAAATGAGAATGGGTTACATAAGGCTAAAGTTTTGAAAGATGTGGAATATCGGTGTTCTTCGGCTATTCAAATTGATAAGTATAAGCATGTTCATGGAAACGTAATATGAAAAGAGATTAAACTTAGTTTCTATGTGTGTTATATGTGAAATTAGACCATGCAGAATTTTGGGGAAACTGTGGATGTTATGAATCAATGAAGTGTATGGCAATTGAGAGATACAATGATTAATAACGAGTATAGGATTTGAGAATGATTTGATATAAGAAGTAGAGATAAAGGGATTGCCCCACTCATATCCTTGTATGCTTATGTGTGTTATGACTAGGTATGCGAAACTATGTGTTATGGAATAATTAATGAATGATATGCGATATGTTAACAGTTTGCATCTTATGACTTTAGGAGTGGGGATGAAATGGAATGTTAATAAATACAAGTATTATGATCTGTGATCACATAGTATTCGGTGGAATTTTATGGAAGTTTAGTGATGCAGGGAAATTGAAATTTTGACTAGAATGTGGGTGGTGTTGAGTATGTTCCTTTGTAGAGATAGAGTGTATGTTGAGGGAATTGAGATATGTATGCTGGCGAAGGAAATATTATCTGCAATCTTGAACCATGGAGTTAAATGACTTGGTATGATCTTATGTATTAAGCTAATTTGTATTTAGTGGCTTGAGGGAAAGGTAGTAAGAATGAGGTGATGCCTATGTTGTCTTACCACGTGTAAGAATACGAATGGACATTGTTAACGTAGTGAGATGATATGTTTGTTAATCAAATTATTTGGGTTATTGAAGTGGATCATTGGTGAAAAGAAGGTCATGTTATAAATCTTTCTATGGGATGATAAGTGAAGTTTTGTTCCTCCTTTCAGTACAAACAAATATTCTTGTGAATGAATGTAAATAAAAGGAAAATTGTGTTTCTTTTGTGGACTGCCATTTGTCTGAAAGACATAATTTTGTTCTGCAGCGTTTTTGTTCTAAACCTAACATATTGTTATCATAAACTCACTATTATCGACTAAGGACGAAATATTTGTATGAGAATTAATTCAAGGCTTATTCCTTTATTGTGATCTAAAAATGAGTGATCATTGGAATGAAACTTATGTGATCCGTGTTATTTAGAGATGTCATACCATCAATTAAATTCGACACTTTCGACATAGATGAATAATGTATGACCTTGTGTGAGTTGACCATGGACCTAAGTGAGTAATGTCTTTGTAAAAGATACTTTTGTATAAATGATTTTGAAAATGGCTATGCTCTACGATGTTTAATGAAATCTATACCTTGGTTACGAAATGTTCTATATGATAAGTATTTCCTGAAATGATAAAAATATGCTATGAACTTCCGAAATGTTTATGGTATGATGAGTTTTCCGAATAATTTCCCCAAAATGACTAGATATGCTACGAAACTCCGATTGTTCATGATATGACAAGTTTTCTGAAAAAGATATTTTGCTATGCATGAATGAGTTTCCCCTTTGATAATTTATTGTGGCATGCTTACTGAATGCTCTATGATGAACTTGAAGTCATTTTGTCTTAACATATATTGAATAAAATATTCTACATTTCCCTTCCCCATAGCCGGCCAACCTAAGAGAGCGTGAGAGATCAATTCTCAAGGCTTGTAATCATGGCATTCTAGGAGCATGAGTACCAAGTACACCCCTTTCTTTCCCACCAAGTAAACTTTATTTTATTATTTTTCCTTTCTTTTGTCCCAAGCATCCTTGCCTATAAATTGAGCTCACCTCTCAACCATTTCTATCATTCTTCTTCTTGGTCCATCCATATCTCTATCTCTCCCATAATGTTCTCTCTTAAATTATAGAAATTTTGAGTTTAGATTAAGAGTGTATAGAGTGAGTGTAAACATTTTCATAAAGGAAGAGAGTTGTAGAATCTTACATACCTTATGCCACTTTGGAGATTCATGGAGAAAGATCAAGATTCGAGTGTTGGAGACGGAGGAGATTGATCTGAGGTAATTCGATAGTATACAAGACGCTTCCCTAAATTCTCTTTGCAAAGAGTTTATTTTTAATTCCCATAAATTTGTACTCCTCTTGATTATTCTGATCGTTTGATAAATTCTATGGAATTATTCGTTGTTGATTCATTTGATGAACTCTGTGTAGTTATTCTGTGTTGGAAACATTGATTTGTCTGGCTAAATGACGTGGAAATGCTCCGTACATGGATCGAGTGGACTTTGCCAATATGCTCTGTACCAATAGCCCGAATAAGCGGTTGTGCTTGGGTGAGGGGGGTGAGGCCAGTCACTGGTCATGGACCGAGTAGGACCGGGTAGTTGGTTCTGGATAAATTATCATATGTCGAGTTGACTGGTTTGTGCAATTTGGGGAATTGCTTGATTATCGAATCTAATCGGTTGTGTAATCATTGGATCTCTGTTGATTTATTTTCTGTCCGAGCCTTGTTATTCCTGTTGTATTATATACTTCCCGAATTAATTTATTTTTCAGGCGTGGAGCAAATTTAGTGGAGATTGGGGTTGAAGCATCTAAAGAGATTATTTGAGTTGGAAATTTTTTTTTTAGTCCACAACTATATATTATTTTTGGAGATTTCTATAATTTATGTTTTGGAGACATTTGAGTTTGTTAGGTTTTTATTCTTGGCAACCCCGTTTGACAAAAGTCCTTTAAGTTGTATTTGTTTTGGCACTTTTTATTTCAGTGAGGTTATGAGTTTTTAGATGCGAATGCAACCTGAATTGTGCGTTGCAGAGAAGTGTTGTGATGTTAATTCTTTGAAGATTGCCACTTCGCTGATTATAAAGGTACAGATTTGAAATTCCTTGCTTGCACCACCATATTATTTTTTGTCGTTTTCTTCTTGTTCATTGTTTTTAGTGAGGGGGAGTTTGGTTTATCTTTAGAAGAGCTTGTTAACATGAACTCTTTGAATTGTTTTGGTAAGGGAGATTGGCTTTAGTTGGTTTGCATGATGCTATGCACTGCTTCTTTATTATTTCCTTCTTGCATGCTATAATTGTTTAAGCTTCCTTTCTCAATTCATGACAAAAATGGGGAATTTTGTTATCAGGTGCATGCGTCTTAGGTTTTCATATTTTTCATCTTATGCTTCAAGATAATCTACTCATATGTTTATTTCTTTTTCCTATATTCTTGTGGCACTAATAGTTGTTTTGGAGATTGTGGCACTGATAGCTGTTTTGCAGATCATGGCCTTGAGAAAGAAGTTTGTTTTTGTTGGCTGTAATGGGTTGGGGTAATTAGGATTTTATTTGTTAGGTGTGTTTTGTCACAGCATTGCCAAAGGGGGAGATTGTTAGGTTTTTATTCTTGACAACCCCGTTTGACAAAACTCCTTTAAGTTGTATTTGTTTTCACACTTTTTATTTCAGTGAGGTTATGAGTTTTTAGATGCGAATCTAACCCGAATTGTGCCTTGCAGAGAAGTTTTGTGATGTTAATTCTTTGAAGATTGCCACTTCGCTGATTATGACGAGGATCGAGCTGCCCGGTCAGCTTGTGGGGGTCCAAGGGGCAGCGCCCCTTGGCGGGTCCGCGGCAACGCCATGGCGGGGTCAAAGGGTAGCGCCCCCGAAGCAAAATGCAAAATTGCATTCAAAGTTGCCTGTCCGCCCTTGCTCGCTCGAGCGAAGGCTGCGTTCGAATAAAAAACCTGAAAGAGATGATTTTACGCTCGAGCGCAGGGTGTTTGGCTCGAGCGAAGCCACTTATGGAAAACACGCGATTTTGGTTCCTCGCTCAAGCGAGAGAGTCTTCACTCAAGCGAGCTTCGCAGTCCCAAATTTCTATAAGTATTTGTTTTAGTCCAAAACTAGGATTACTTCTCTAGATCTTCTTCTTAGGTTCTAGGGTTTATATCTGGGGATATTTTGCTAGTTTTCTTTGATGTTTTGATTGAGTATTCAACTCATGGTTTAAAGAGTATACATCAAAGTATTATTTTTTTGTTCTACACAAAAGAGCGAGTTGTTCTTCGGTGGATTCTGAAGAATTCGAGCCTAAAGCTTTGGTGGATTCTAGAGTGGCTCATCGTCAAGACAATTCCGATGTGAAGATAGGGTTGGAAGAGGCACATAGGGGTTGGTTCAATTCGGGCATGGATTCGTTAGGTAATTGAGAGTATACCTGTGTAATTCCTTTATGTCTTTTTAGTGGACTATTTTGTGGCTTTTGCCCGTGGTTTTTTTTATCATAATTGGAGGTGTCCAATTGTGGTTTTTCCACGTAAAATCGTTGGGTCGATTTGTCTTCAATGTTTGATTGGGATTGTTATATACTGCTTAAAATTGATACATAATCACAAATCAACATTTAAGGGATTTCTAGATTTTTTAGAGTTAATTATTTATGGAGATGATTTGTATATTTGAGATTATGAGTTATCTATAAATTATAAATTTGAGGTTGATTTGATTTTTTTAGCGGCCCAGAAGTCAGGGCGTTACAGAATGGTATCAGAGCGTAGGGATTAGGTCTTACATGGGATCTGTTGGGAGATTTATATTTGGGTTCAATTTTTGAAGTAAAAAAAAAAAAAAAAAAAAGATTGATATTTGAGATATATAAAAAAAAAACAAATCATTGTTTATTTCAGATTGCGTAGTGAAAGCGTGTTATTCAAGGAGATAGTAGTTGTTAAATACTTTGGAGTATAAGAGATTGTGAATTTCGAGGATGAAATTTGTTTAAAGGGGATAGATTGTGAAACCCCATATTTTTGAGGTATTAATATTTTAGTGAGAGGTATTGGTGGTAGTTTGGTGGTGAGATATTTAGATGAGAATCTAACTTATTTTCTCACATTATTTTATCTCTTTTTATCTTCACCTCATTATTATTCATCTCCTTTGTTTTCTAATAGATTTTTTTTTTCATTATTCTTGGGCACCAAGTAAATTTCCTTTCTTTGACCCCAAGTTTCGTACCATTGTATATATATATATATATATATGTACCTCTTATTCATCCAATCTTTTTGTACACAACATTTATGGAATTTGTCCATAAAATAAATAGGAAAATCTCCCCAAATCTTGATCACATGGCTAGCCATCATACCTCCTAGGCTATAATCATGGTACTTTAGTACAAACAAATCCCTTGAAATCTTGGAGCAATGATGACCTTGGTACCAATTCTATATATATATACATTGGGAATATGTCCATAGTACACATATATTGAATAAAATATTCTACATTTCCCTTCTCCGTAGCTAGCCAACCTAAGAGAGCGTGATGGATCAATTCTCAAGGCTTGTAATCATGGCATTCTAGAAGCACGAGTACCAAGTACACCCCTTTCTTGCCCACCAAGTAAACTTTATTTTATTATTTTTCTTTTCTTTTCTTTTGTCCCAAGCATCCTTGCCTATAAACTGAGCTCACCTCTCAACCATTTCTATCATTCTTCTTCTTGGTCCATCCATATTTCTAGCTCTCTTATAATGTTCTCTCTTAAATTATAGAAATTTTGAGTTTAGATTAAGAGTGTATAGAGTGAGTGTAAGCATTTTCGTAAAGGAAGAGAGTTGTAGAATCTTACATACCTTATGCCACTTTGGAGATTCATGGAGAAATATCGAGATTCGAGTGTTGAAGACGGAGGAGATTGATCCGAGGTAATTCGATAGTATACAAGACGTTTCCCTAAATTCTCTTTGCAAAGAGTTTATTTTTAATTCCTATAAATTTGTACTCCTCTTGATTATTCTGATCGTTTGATAAATTCTATGGAATTATTTGTTGTTGATTCATTTGATTACTCTAGTCATTTGATGAACTCTGTGTAGTTATTCTGTGTTGGAAACGTTGATTTGTCTGGCTAAATGACGTAGAAATGCTCTGTACATGGATCGAGTGGACTTTACCAATATGCTCTGTACCAATAGCCTGGATAAGCGGTTGTGCTTGGGTGAGGGGGTGAGGCCAGTCACTGGTCATGTACCGAGTAGGACCGGGTATTTGGTTCTGGATAAATTATCATATGTCGAGTTGACTTGTTTGTGCAATTTGGTGAATTGCTTGATTATCGAATCCAATCAGTTGTGTAATCATTGGATCTCTGTTGATTTATTTTCTGTTCGAACCTTGTTATTCCTGTTGTATTGTATACTTCCCGAATTAATTTATTTTTCAGGCGTGGAACAAATTTAGTGGCGATTGGGGTTGAAGCATCTAAAGAGATTATTTGAGTTGGAGATTTTTTTTTTTAGTCCATAACTACATATTATTTTTGGAGATTTGTATAATTTATGTTTTGGAGACATTTGAGTTAATTATTTATGTAGATGATTTGTATATTTGAGATTATGAGTTATCTGCAAATTATAAATTTGAGGTTGATTTGAGTTTTTTAGTGGCCCATAAGTCGAGGCGTTACAGAATAGTATTAGAGCGTAGGGATTAGGTCTTACATGGGATCTGTTGGGAGATTAATACTTGGGTTCAATTTTTTAGGCAAAAAATAAAAAGATTGATATTAAGGTATAAAAAAAAAAATCCGTTGTTTATTTCAGAGTGCGTAGCGAAAGCGTGTTATTCAAGGAGATAGTAGTTGTTAAATACTTTGGCGTATAAGAGAATGTGAATTTCGAGGACGAAATTTGTTTAAGGAGGATAGATTGTGAAACCCCGTATTTTTGAGGTATTAATATTTTAGTGAGAGGTATTGGTGGTGGTTTGGTGGTGAGATATTTAGATGAGAATCTAACTTATTTTCTTCATTTATTTTATCTCTTTTTATCTTCACCTCATTATTGTTCATTTGCTTTGTTTTCTAATACATTTTTTTTTTCATTATTCTTGGGCACCAAGTAAATTTCCTTTCTTTGACCCCAAGTTAGTACCATTGTATATATATATATATATTTGTACCTCTTATTCATCAAATCTTTTTGTACACAATATTTATGGAATTTGTACACAAAATAAATAGGAAAATCTCCCCAAATCTTGAGCACATGGCTAGCCATCATACCTTTTAGGCTATAATCATTGTACTTTAGTACAAACAAATCCCTTGAAATCTTGGAGCAATGGTGACCTTGGTATCAATTCTATATATATACATTCGGAATATGTCCATAGTACACATATATTGAATAAAATATTCTACATTTCCCTTCCCCATAGTCGGCCAACCTAGGAGAGCGTGAGGGATCAATTCTCAAGGCTTGTAATCATGGCGTTCTAGAAGCACGAGTACCAAGTACACCCCTTTCTTGCCCAACAAGTAAACTTTATTTTATTATTTTTCCTTTTCTTTTTTCCCAAGCATCCTTGCCTATAAATTGAGCTCACCTATCAACCATTTCTATCATTCTTCTTCTTGGTCTATCCATATCTCTATCTCTCCCATAATGTTCTCTCTTAAATTATAGAAATTTTGAGTTTAGATTTGGAGTGTATAGAGTGAGTGTAAACATTTTCGTAAAGGAAGAGAGTTGTAGAATCTTACATACCTCATGCCACTTTGGAGATTCATGGAGAAAGATCGAGATTCGAGTGTTGGAGACGGATGAGATTAATCTGAGGTAATTCGGTAGTATACAATATGCTTCCCTAAATTCTCTTTGCAAAGAGTTTATTTTTAATTCCCATAAATTTGTACTCCTCTTGATTATTCTGATCGTTTGGCAAATTCGGTAGAATTATTCGTTGTTGATTCATTTGATTACTCTAGTCATTTGATGAACTCTGTGTAGTTATTTTGTGTTGGAAATGTTGATTTGTCTGGCTAAATGACGTGGAAATGCTCCGTACATGGATCGAGTGGACTTTACCAATATGCTCTGTACCAATAGCTCGGATAAGTGGTTGTGCTTGGATGAGGGGGGTGAGGCCAGTCACTAGTCATGTACCGAGTAGGACTGGGTATTTGGCTCTGGATAAATTATCATATGTCGAGTTGACTTGTTTGTGCAATTTGGTGAATTGCTTGATTATCGAATCTATTCGATTGTGTAATCATTGGATCTCTGTTGATTTATTTTCTATCCGAGCCTTGTTATTCCCGTTGTATTGTATGCTTCCCGAATTAATTTATTTTTCAGGCGTGGAGCAAATTTAGTGGCGATTGGGGTTGAAGCATCTAAAGAGATTATTTGAGTTGGAGATTTTTTTTTTTTTTTAGTCCACATCTGTATATTATTTTTGGAGATTTGTATAATTTATGTTTTGGTGACATTTGAGTTAATTATTTATGGATATGATTTGTATATTTGAGATTATGAGTTATCTGCAAATTATAAATTTGAGGTTGATTTGATTTTTTTTTAGCGGCCCAAAAGTCGGGGCGTTACAGTCTAGTTTTGGTATTATTTGATTCAAAATCGATTTTTCAAAATGATTTGCCGGATTGGACTCTTTTGAGTTTTTTAGTCTCACATTGCACTTTGTGAGATTAGATTCAGAAACATAACAGGAGTCTGAACTGTAGGAACAATTTGAGCTCTCAGAAAGGGGGCGCGGAGAAAGTCGAGCTACAAATTGTCGCCACCTTGAAAGAAATGGGTCGCAAAGCAGCCGTAGTAGAAGACCTTCTTGGCAACATTCCTGATGTCTTCACCATCTAGTCCAACCCATCTCCACCCTCCGCGTAGAAGCAAAAAGGGCTAAAAAAGGCCAATGCAAAGGCCAAATAGGTAGTGACCCATTTATCTGATGAAAAGGACCTAGCGGACAGTTTGCTGATCTCTAAGATGGCTGCTAAAAAATGGCCAGCCTCGGAGTCGGCCTAGGCGCCTCACAGCAAACGCCCAAAGTCGGTGGGGCCAAATGGAATAAGGGTCGTCCTTTCCTTCAACATCTGGTTCCTTGAGATCTGAGTTGGCGATAAACTACTCAAGGTCAGGGACAGTGCAAAGCGAGACCTTGAAGTTATTGCTGCCCTCATCACGAGGCTACTATTTCTAGCTGACATGGATACCATCGGCGAGTACAATGAATACGAGCACTTCGCCCTTATGATGAGCCACTTCGTCTTGGTAATCAAGTTAATCCTTATCCTTTTTTTCATCGCATTACACTTGGCATATTTTTTCTAACTCATTTTTTCTCTCTATAGTCCATTCAGCACGCCAATTCCATCGTTCTCAAGGCCGATAGGATAATAAAGGATTTCACCAAGAAAACGCAAGAGGTAGTAGGCTACCTCTTTCAGCTGAACAAATCAGAGACCGTGATAAAGAATCAGCTGAATAAAATCAAGGCTTCCAGGGTTACTGAGCGGAAGGCCGAATTGATACAACTCAATCCAAAGTCCTCGTGCTACGATACCTGGACAATCCATTGTTCTATCAAATTAGTGTTTTGTTTAGTTCTTTATTTTTGATTGAAAAACGACCGATCATACTCCTCCATCCCTAAGATGCATTAGAATATGGTTTGACAATTTGAAAACTATTCTTAGTGCAATACTTACCCATAAGAGCTGTAGAAATCAATGATTCAGGATTTGAAAAAAATTCGTGTAGCTTGGTTAGTTAACAACGCTTGGCTTAGACATCTAAGATCCCAAAAGCCTAGTGCTCCCATCGAATAGAAAAGCATACCTATAGGCACCACATTTTGACTAACCCTAAGATTTCGAGCGCTTGCATGCCACCTGATGATGACATGGTACTTACTTCATCTTTAGAATGTTTAAAGGATTGTTTAGAGTTGCTATACAAACCCATTTTGGCCACAAAAAAAAAAAAAAAATGTAAAAATGACCATTTACCCCTGGACTCATTTTTGGCCAAAAACCAACTTTTTAATCTCAAAAAGCCTGATTGTGCTTTGATTGATTGTATTTTTCAAAATAAGTGACCCATTTTATCAAAACATTGATTGGAATGCAATTTGAGTTTACTTGTGCCACAAACAAGCCAAGAGCATAGGACCATGTACTTGTGCATAGATGCATGGCATGTGTACCAAGGCAAAATGTGCATGCACACATTAGATGTAAGTGCGACATTCTTTGTATGTACGCATGATCATTACGCATGCGCACTTGGTTTGTACGTGCGTACATTGAAGCATCGTAGAGTTATTTTTGCTAACTCTGTTTTGGTGCATTTTTGGTGGAAACGGTGGAGAGGGGAGTGATGAAACCCTAGAAGGGTTCTAGAGACTTCCTCCAACTCTATAAATAGAGCTCCTCTCCCTCTCTTTGAAGAGGTTAAGAAATTGAAAGCTTTTCTAATATTTTTTAATCGCCAAACACCTTCTTTTTTCTTTCTCTCTCTTTGACCCTAGCTTCAAAAACAAAACACTCCAAGGCAACTCTGAACTTTGGAAAACATCCTAAGGCTTGAAGAACATGAACCCTAATCAAAACCTAAGCTTGAGGGAGGTTTGCAAGCAAGAAAATAAGGTTTTCTCGCCTTTTCTTGTGTTTTCTTCAAAACAGCAGGTAATCTCTCACCTTTTCTTTAACTTCAGTATCTTTTTAGTCTCGATCCTAGTATCCAAGACATGTTAGATTCATAGTTTACCATTCCATCATATAGTTCTTTTATTTTGTTAGCTTTTTTGCCTTTCTCTTGCATATTCTAATTACTTCATCAGAATAACATGTTTTAGGCTTTCTTTTAATCATGTAATAAGAATGCATAAGCCCGGTTTGAATCATAATATCATTAGTTTATTTTATGTTTTTTTACTTGTTAGTTGTATTTTGTGCATAAGCTTCATTAGTAGTCTCAAACCGGGCCTAGGATCATTCTTGTATGTTTAGTTGCATGCTTTATGTCATATTTATTTTATGTCTTTCATGTAAGAGGTGGAAGAGGGCATCCAGATAAGTGTCTTTATCCTCCTTGGCAAATATGTGCTATTTGCATTGTCCTTTAAATAATGCAAATTTTTATACTCCTTGTATGCAAAATTGTGTATTTTGTATGTTTACTAGAATATTGTATATTTTAGGTTATGTTTAAAGCCATGGGTTATCAAAACCCACTTTTCTTTGAAATTTTTTTTTTATTTATGTAAATATGGTTTTATTCATTTAATCTAAAAGTATATGATATTCACTTTCCTTCAAACCACATAGTTATGAATATTAGGTCCAAAATGAATTTTTGAGAACATTTAACCACTAAAATTATAAAATAGAGATTGAGTAGAGTCCAATTCTCGGATTGGGCAAAAGGGGTGCTTTCATGTAACTGGCCTTCCCCTTTTGTAACTAAGCTCCCAAACCTAAAATATTCTTGGTTATGACGGATTAGGCCTTAACTTAGTTTTCATCATTAAAGGTTTGTTAATTTCTCTTTAAAATTTAAGTGGCAACTTTACGTCAATAAAGTAAGTTGGTGGGGAAGCAATGTCTTAGACTCGAAAATGGCACAACACCCACAATTGGCAACTCTACTGGGGACTTAAGTTAGCTTGACTTGAAATTTTTTATTTTATGAAATTAGTGGTTAATTGTTAATTGTATTGCATCATTTTAAAACTAAGGAAACCTACATTATTGCATAATATCCTAAACACTATTCACGGGCTATGTTATGTCAATAAAGCAAGCGTTAGATTATACTATTAGTACTTGTTTGATCATTTCCTTGCAGAATGAGAGGTATATTGATTGTGATAATTGATGTGCCCTTTTGAAACCAAACCTACCTTTTGCATATAGAGAGTATTAGCACCTTCCAAACTAAGACAGGATACACACCCCTCTAGGATTGCAATGTTGCCTTTTTTGTATGATTTAGTGAATCTTAGATCCTATTTCTAAATTAGGATAGGACAACCCTACTCGCAAATAGGCATGAATGCAAGTTATGTGCTTATGTGATATCTTGTCATGAATGGAAATGGTTTGGTTTGATTTCAAGATCCATAATTAGAAAGATAGTAATTTCATTCCAAAAATTTGAGGAGTTGGAAATGGCAATCATTAGACTCTGGCACAATCTAAGTTATTTGGGACAATAATTCAATTACAAAAATTTGGGGAGTGATTGGATTCTGACTAATTAATTTTAATTTTTCCTATGTACCATAATTTAGTACATGCAAAGTTTCATTTGACTTTAAGTGAGAGACATCCAAGTATTATAGATTTTCAATCAAAGAATCATTACCAATAAAATTTGAATTTTGAAAAAGATTAAATCTTCATTTTCCAAATGTACAAGCATAACTGGATTTGTTCAAACAGGAAAAAGAAATAAAAATCGTCTAAATGATGACAAATAAACAGTCTCATCTAAATTAAAACAAAATTCTAATTCTAATTTAATCTAGACTTTAATTGCCTCAACATATACTTTATTGTCATCTCCCACGTAAATGAACCTTTTGACATTCACTAGCCAAACAACTCCTTAGGCAACTCTGTAGTAACACTAATGTGAATAGCAGTTCCTGTATTTATTTATCTATTTACCAAATTGTGCAGGAAGTGAACTCAAAATGAGATACACATGAATTTTATAAGAAAATTCTAGCTTTAGTGCTCTCATTCTGGTAACAAGATTAGACATCTCTATAGTGTACTCTTTTTTATTTCATTTGTCATTATACCGCATGGTGACAAGTTTGGTAAAAAGCATACTTGCCTCCACCTTTTCCGATGCAACAAATCGGTTTGCAATCTAGCTAAGAAAATTCTTAAGATTTCCTTCATTAGACATTGCACCTCGAATTGTGTCAGAGATAGAGAACTTTATTATCATAAGACTTACATGATTCAAAACTTCCCACTTTTCATATGTAACTTTATATCAGCTACACTTTTTTTAGTAAGTGCGGAAAACTCTTCAACATGAAACGTATAATTCAAATACATACACCAAAAAACAATAGCAACATGTTCTTTTCAATTTTGTAAAATTACAACAATTAAGAACTAGAATACTATTTAAACTCACATATATAAAAGATGCATTCACTTTATATAAGACAAAATAAATCTTACAATTAATAAATGTTCCATCTACCTCGATGCATTGATAAAAATATAACCATAATTATTATTATCAAGCCAAAAAAAAATGTCTAATTGAAGGGGCAATTAATTAGACTATAGGACATTAACTTTAATAATAAAATATTAAACCTTTAGCAATGGGCCCTCATGAGAAACATAACGCATCATTACAATCTAATCTTTGGACAAGTATTATAACATGCAAGTGGTTTTCTCCTAAGAAGGCTAATTAATATGAGTAATATAAACATAGGTTTTGCCAAACAATAAGTCTCTTTTGGACCGACTATTGAATGCATAGATTAATCCCATAATTATATCACCAATATTAATTACCTTATACCGTCTATGATCCGGCCAAAATAATAACCTTGCTTTGGGCTGGTTAGTACTCGCATGGATCTTGACATAACTCTATGCAATCCAAAACTTTCACCTCAAACTCAAGAAAATTTACATGACAAAGACCACTTAGGCGGTATGTCACTTCAATTATCTTAAGTTTTAGGTATGAATTGCGAAGAAATCTTTATGCCCCAAAATAATTTAACTTCAATATTCTGTATTCAAATAAATAGTACAATCATAACTATGAAGCAATATGGTCATTGACAGCACCACAATAATAACAAGAATGTATTCATGTAATGAATCTGATTATAATAAAATCATGGCCAAAAAAATGTTCTATACGTGATAGCAACGATACAATCTTATTTTCTTATTATCATTACTACCAATAATAATAAGAGAAAACAAACCAATTAAGCCTTTGCATTGCACTAATTCTCTTACCACACCATGTATGTGTTATCACGATCGTACAAAAACACGGAAGCATAAAAAATGAGTTTATATATATATATATATATGTTGTGTTATCATGATCGTACATAAACACACACTACAAGAAATATGGAATTTAATGGCTTTTTTAAAACACCACTTTTTTTAATATTTAATGGTGTTTTATAACGTTACATTTTGTTTTAATTAAAACGGTATCGTTTTAACTAATAGAAGACGTTTTTTAAACGCTTTCAAGTGTTACAATGTTATCCCTCTGTCTCTCTCTCTGCTCAGTGAGAATCATAACCCCTCTCTCTCTCTCTCTCTCTATCTCTCTCTTCAAACCCTCATTTTGAATCTTGGAAACCCTTCAGCCTCAGAGAAACCGATCCCTCAAATCTCTTACTCACTCGATCGCTCTCTCTCTCTCTCTCTATCTCTCTCTCTCTCTCTCTATCTTTAGCTCGAGGATTTATCTCAGATCCAATCTCATAGTGATTTCGATTTCGAAGTTCATTCTCTCTCTCGATTTCAAAGCTCCACCGCCACCACCATCTGCATCATCGACTAAGGTGAGTACCACTGTCTACAATCTCAATTTCGTATTCTCTTTCTCTCTCTTAGGCTCTTCCTTTCGTCGATTATTCTCCTAGGGTTGACAATCTTGAATCTCCTTCCCAAGGTTTGGATCAACTCTCATTTAAAAATATATGTTTAAGATTTGAAATTTCTCATTCAAAAATATTTGTTTGAGATTCGAAATTTCTCATTTGGAAATATATAGTCTTTTCTCATTAAAAATTTTCATTCGAAACAATATCCTTGTAGATGTGAGATTTTCATTTGAAAATACATGTTTCAGATCTGAGAGTTTTTATTCGTTTCAGATCTGAAGACTCGCTAGGAATTATTATTTATTTTTTTAATACTTTTGAGTAATTTGTTAATGTGTACTATTGCTGTTAATAATGTCTAATAATGTTTTTATTATATTCAAACAACTTGTCCAATTCTCATAGATGTCTTATTTTGTTTTAAGTGCAAGCATTTGGAGTACCACCTTAGCACATGACAAAAGTGAACTTAATGTCATAAAGTAATAGTGTGTCATGATCTGCTCATGCCTGTAAATATTTTTAATTTTTTGTTATGTCATAATTTCCATTGGTCAATTTTGTATTTTTCTAAAAATATTTATAGTTTAATTGGTTCCAATTTATTTTGAATGTTAAAGGTGATCAATTTGGAAAAAATTCTAATTAGGTTCAAATATTTTTTATTTTGAAAAAAAAAAAAGAAGAAGCTTTTAGCTACGTTTTAATAAAAACGCCACTTTAAGTTAGTATGGGCAACTTCTATGTTGGCGTTTAAAAAAATGTCGCAAAAGATCTTGTATGGCGTTTATAAAACGTCACTAAATTATAGCAACGGCCGTATTCTCGACGTAATTTTAAAATGTCGGTAGATGTTTTGGCGATGTTTTTGACAATTTTAACGACATTCTTAAAACACTAAAAAAAAAATCAATTTTCGTGCAGTGACGGAAGCATAAAAAAAGAGTTTATAAATATGATTCGTACCAGAAAAAATCTGAATAGAAAAAGCTCATAATATAAAAATATATTGTCATCATGATTTTAATAATAAATAATAATAAAATAAAAGAACAATACATGAAGCTATAGTCTTTATATGGCATTCATTCAGCATCACGTAAAACATGTTCTTGCCATGGACACCATTATCTCGATATCACAAACGGCGAAAGAAAATACATTGGGAATAAAAACAAATCTTATATTTCCTTCAATGAGCTGACAAGAGGTTTTGATATTACTGGTGGGATTTTAAAAGAAAACTAAACCTCAAAAATCTCAAATCAAATTAATAAATGAAAATAATAATAATTGTGTACCAGACGTTATTGATAGAATTAATCTGAGCGATAGACTTCTTGGTGGTTATATCTTCCACTTTAAAATTTTATTCTTGTTTCTCTCACATACTGATAGAAAAATATGAGATGGAGGTTCGGGTTGGAGCAGTAAGGATTCTCTATTCCCCTGTCCAAATCACTCACAACTATTTGATATGTCTTGGGATTTTCAAGTCTTGGGATTCTTATATAATCCAATAGTTGTGAGTGATTTGGTAATGGAGACAGGGTTATTTAGAGAGAGGATCCTTGTGTAGGTTGGATTGGAGATCTTAACCATATATTTGTAAAGGCCCAATTTCATATTAGCCCATCATAAATAAATGAAATTATAAGTGAATTTAAATTGGTCTCTACACATTGTTTGGTCCGTACTCCTTTAGTGCACATAGCATGAAAAAAAATATGTACTATTAGAGATGTCTCTATGATTCGGTTATGTTTTTATATGGATTATAATTTAATGGGCCTAACCGACACCATTCATACTTCATTTAACAATATATAATGTATAATTACTTGATCTATATAAGCCTACCTATAAAAAGTTTCTTACATTATTTTTTATTTTTTCCCATATGTATTTGTGGGAGCCGAATATCAAGCGTTCAGGCTGAATATCTGGATGAAGATGGCCCAGGAAAGAGAATGTGTTCGGCTCTAATCTAGTCGATCGACCATAAAGCCGAATATTATAATTGGCATTTTAACCAACCGGACAAAGGTGGAATAAATAAACGTGCAATGGACCAAAAGTGGACCCAAAAAACATAAGGCCCAAGAGAAAAAGATATAAATAGGATAACATCAGCCAAGGAGAGGTATGTGAGAATTAGTATGCTTAACTTAAGATACAAGCAATCAAGAGAGTATATACTGACTTATCCGTCGGAGTGCTAATTCCGACACCCCCAACCAGAGTGTTCATTCCTTTTCAGGTTATTAGCTGAGGATCTTGAGCGTCCCATTGGATCCAAAGAGTATTTCCAAACCACTTCCCCACAATTGGCGCCGTCTGTGGGAATACTCAACTACATCCATGGCGGGCATAACGGAAGATCCTCCGATAGTCACTGATGAAACCACACAGAGATATGACCTCACCCCGACAAACATGCTTGGATCGGAAACTATCGCCGCAAGACGTGCCTTGAACTTTGGCTTACTTGCCCAAAACTCACCCTCGACCTCAGCCCATGAGACAATGCAAGTAATCATTGAACATGCAAAGCAAAACGAATAGAGGTTGGAAAACATGATCGCTGAGAACGAGCATCTCCGTTAGGACTTGGCCTTAGAAGTGACAAAGTCCAAACAAGCTGTACGCCAAGATCCGGGACGACCCCTAAGGGAAGATAGCCGACGATCTCGAGCCCGAAGATAAGATAGTGACACTGGTTCTGACTCATTATCCCCAAAGCCCAAAAAGAAGGGACAAGTCGAAACCACCAGCTCCTCCAAAGAGAGTCCATGAGCACACCATAAGTGAAGACGACATGGTTCAGATGAAGAGGACCAACATGATCCCTTTGTGCGGCAAATCGCAAAGGCAGTACTACCTGAAAAATTCAAAGCCCCATCATTCACCATATACGACGGAAAGTCAGATCCCACTGACCACATCCGTCATTATAAGCAAGCTATGACGCTGCATGCAGACGACGAGGCCCTCATGTGCCGAATATTTCCGAGCAGTTTGGGACCGTTGGCCATCAGATGGTATTATAAATTGGAAGTGGCATCGATTAAGAGCTTGCATCAACTCAAAAAATCCTTCAGGGCAAGGTTCATCACCAGTGAGGTCCAGCCGAAGCAGGCCGACTCCCTCTGGGAAATGCAAATCCAGTCAGGGGAAACATTACGGGCGCATTTGGCGCGCTATTAGGAATGCTTCAATCTTGTGGATGACGCCTGCAACGACTCCATGGCCATCACCACCTTTAAGATGGGGTTGTATCCTGATAGTGCCCTCCACAGTTCCTTGACTAGAAGGCCCCTCAAAACAGTCTGGTCGTTGATGAAGAAAGTCGAGAAATATTGCAAAGTTGAAGATGACGCACTGCGGGTCAAAACCGGGAAAAACGCCATCAAGATGGCCCCATCTGAAATTATTCAACCGATAAGTTTTGTACCATCACAGAGCCCTAAACCACGTAGCCGGGCCAAATGAGACAAGAGAAGTTCGCGCCGATCAAATGACCAAGGCCCCCGCCGAGCCAATGAACAACTTCAAATGGATAATAGGCGTGCAAGGCGCGCGGACAAGAAGTATACGGAGTTGTCAGAGCCGATCAACACTGTTATGACTAAAATTCAACATCTACCGTTATTCAAGTGGCGCCCAAGATGGTGGGACCTCCCGACACAAGGAGACGGGATAGGCGATGTGAATATCACAAAGATCACGGTCATGATACCGATAGTTGCTCTGCCTTGAAAGACCACCTTGAGGTGTTGGTACAAGACGGTCAGCTCCAACAACACGTCCGAAAGAATAACTCAACCAAAACAGTTGCCCTAAGGTAGGATTCACCTCCGTTCGGCGTAATCCATATGATATACAGCCTACCGACAGCTCCCACCGTGCATTCAATTCAGTCTCATCATGGCCCCCAAAAGCAAATCACACCAACAAAGCGGCCCTGCGAAGCTCCAAGTATTACCTTCAACGACTCTGATTTGATCAGCGTGACACTCCCCCACATTGACCCATTGGTCATCAAACTACGCGTAAATCAATTCACCGTTGAACACGTTCTCAGAGACCAAGGGAGTACTTCGGAGGTTATGTATTACAAGACCTTCATCAAACTCGGGTTCACTGAGTCGGACCTGTCTCCGGCTCCTTATCCATTATTCGGCTTCAATGCTAATCCAAAATACCCGTTGGGCAAAATCACACTACCAGTCCGAGCGGGCTCCCGAACAGTAGATGTGGAATTATTGGTCGTCAAGCTGCCTTCACCGTATAATCTTATTATGGGACGAACTTGGCTGCATGCCATGCATGCCGTGCCCAACACCTATCACCAACTACTACGCTTCCCAACTAAACGAGGCATTGAACAAATCCGTGGTTCCTAGAAATCGACACAAGCATGTTATCTTCTTGCCGCAAAGACACCAAGAGAGCTGGAGGTGAACTCTATTGAGGTGCCGGATTGCGAGAGCTTGGATGATGTTGGACGGCTTCCAAGTGAAAAGGCCACGGAAGCCCTAGACCGAGTTGAAATCAACGGGGATCCTGACAGGTTCTTCATGGTCGGCGGCTTCCTGAATAAAACGGACAGGCAGCAGCTAATTACCTTCCTGCTTGGCCACCTTGATGTATTCGCATGGTCGCCGTATGAGATGCCGGGTGTAGATCCATCTGTTTCTGAGCACCGCCTAAATGTTGACCCCAAATGTAAGCCGATCATTCAGAGAAGTCGGCGGTCAATCGCAGAGCACACTGCTACCATTGTTGAAGAAGTTCACCGCTTGCTTGATGCTGGGGCAATCCCGGAAGTGACCTATCCTACATGGCTGTCGAATATTGTGGTAGTAAAGAAGAAAAATGGAACTTGGCGTGTCTGTGTGGACTTAACAGATTTAAATAAAGCTTGCCCCAGTCTCCCCAGAATTGATCAACTCATAGACGCCACAACACGTCATCAACGTATGAGCTTCCTCGATGCCTACAGAGGCTACCATCAAATCGCCATGCATCCGAAGGACCAAGACAAAACTGCATTCCTCACCCTAAGAGGAACCTATTGTTATAAGGTTATGCCTTTTGGGCTGAAGAATGCAGGGGCAACTTACCAAAGACTGGTCACTGCCATGTTCAAGGAGCAACTCAACCGTACTATAGAAGTGTACATTGATGATATGGTGGTTAAGTCAAAGGAAGAGCAAACTCATCTGGCCGACCTGGAAGAGACATTCGGCATTTTACGCAAGTACAAGATGAAGCTGAACGCTTCCAAGTGTACATTTGGGATTGGATCCAGTAAATTCCTTGGCTACATTGTCAATCACCGAGGCATCGAAGCCAACCCGAGGCAAATCATAGCAATCTTGGAACTTGACTCCCCTCGATCAACGAAGGAGGTTCAAAAGTTAATGGGGATGGCCGCCGCACTCAACAGGTTCATCAATCGTTCTATAGACCACTGCCAACAATTCTTTCATACCCTACGGTAGGGCAAGGCTTTTGAATGGACCTCTGAGTGCGAAGCCGCTTTCAACGGTCTGAAGACCTACCTCCGATTAGTACCACTCTTGACAACACCTTCGGCAGGTGACGCGCTCATCCTGTATCTGGCAGTTTCCGACTGGGCTGTCAACGCCGTACTGTCAAAGGAAGAGCTCGGGGAGCAGCGCCCAGTGTATTATGTGAGCAAGGCAATGGTTGATGCCGAAACACGATACCTTACGTTGGAAAAACTCATCCTAGCCCTCGTCATGGCAGCAAGAAAGCTGATGCATTACTTCCAGGGGCATACCATTGGGTTTCTAACGGACCACCCCCTCCGGTCAGTACTCCGTAGTGCAGAAGTGTCAGGGCGCGTTTCAAAATGGGCTCTTGAACTTAGCCAGTACGATATTCAGTTTCTGTCTAGAACCTCAATCAAGGGACAAGTGCTTGTCGACTTTGTGGTCGAATTCATTGGGGGTCTTGTCGACTTCAAGGCTGATGAAATTCAACCTAAGCTGGACTGGAGAATTTATGTTGGGGACATTTAGCAATTGTACTGTGATGGATTGTCTAATCAACGCAGCAGCGGGGCTAGAGTAGTGATCATGGCCCCCGACGGAGCAATAATCGAACAGGCTGTCAAATTCGACTTCGAAGCAACAAACAACGAGGCCGAATATGAAGCCCTGCTAACTGGCTTACGGAAAGCACTTCTCCTGGGTGCTCGACGTTTGCTTATATTTTGCGATTCGAAACTGGTGATCAATCTACTAAAGGGAGAGTACGCTGCCAAAAACAACCATATGGACGCTTACATGAAAACGGCAAATTCCTTGCTGGCAAAATTTGACCATCATGAGCTAAACCAAATTACTCGTGATCAGAACACACATGCAGACGCCTTGGCTTGCCTAGCCTCTCCCATTAACTTAGAGATTAAACGGACAATCGAAGTGGGTTTCATCCGTAAACCAAGCATTGGCCCTTTGGAGGAACTCCAAATCAATGCCATAGAGTCAGGTCTGAGTTGGATGGACTCCATTACAGCATTCCTATCCTCCGAACAGCTCCCATCGGATAAGAAAGAAGCACACAAGCTGCGAAACAAAGCCCTGTAATACTATTTGGATCTGTAAGGAAAACTTTACAAAAAATCCCTTTCTGGCCCGTACCTAGAGTGTGTTAATCCGAACAAAGTCGAGGGACTCTTGACTGAAATACATGAAGGTAGCTGTGGTGCCCATTCTAGTGGGCACTCTTTAGCCCATCGAGCTATGACACAGGGGTATTATTGGCCGACAATGAGAGCTGATGCCGAATGTTACGTGAAGAAATGTGAACAGTGCTAGAAGTTTTCTCCCTTAACCCATCTGCCTGCTGAGGAGTTAAGCTTTATAACTAGTCCTTGGCCGTTCACCCAATGGGGACTTGACATCGTCGGATCGCTGCCTCGCGTCTCAGGCAACAAGCGATTTTTGATCGTCGCAACAGATTATTTCACAAAATGGGTAGAAGCGAAGGCACTAACGCACATTTGAGACACTGATGTGAAGCATTTTGTATGGAGAAATATCATAACGTGATTCAGCATCCCAAGAGCACTAATCTCAGATAACGACACCCAGGTTCATTGTGGTGTCTATAGAGAACTGTGCAGCGAGTATGGTATTTGGCCCTATTTCTCCACCCCAGCTTATCCACAGAGTAACGGCCAAGCTGAACCCTCCAACAAAGTCATTCTGGACGGCATCAAGAAGAGGCTAGAGAAAGCTAAAGGCAGATGGGTCGAAAAATTACCAAGTGTATTGTGGGCTCATCGCACTACTCCAAGACGGTCCACTGAGGAAACGCCGTTCGCTTTGTGCTTCGGAAATCAAGCCATCATCCCCTTGGAAATCGGTCTCCCAACCTTGAAATCTAAAGTTTTTGATATGGGCCGAAACGACATGATGTTGGCCTTGGATTTAACTCTGATTGAAGAACAAACAGACCGTGCCCTTGCATCCATGGCACGGTACCAACAACAGCTCGCTAAGTCATATAATCAACGCGTTCAGCTACGTCACTATGTTCTAGGCGAACTGGTCCTGAAGAAGGCGCTTCCAGCTGCCAGGAATCCAGCTGATGGAAAATTGGGTCCTAACTAGGACGGTCCCTATTAGATTGACTCAATCGCGAGAACAGGGGCATATCAGCTCAAAGACATGTCTGGAAGAAGTCTGCCACGCCCTTGGAATTCCTCGCATATGCGTAAATTCTATCATTGAACCCGACCTGTGGGGAAAAATATTTGTTTTGAATAATTCACCATGTACACATTTCGTTTTTGCAATGCAAAGTCTCTTATCCCCTCACTGTGAAATTCAACTCGTTGCAACTCTCAAGCCTCCATATTCAGAGCTGATTAAGCCTCCGGATTCGAAGCGCCCTTCGTGGATATCACGATTGGCCAAAATAAGTCTCCGGATTTGTAGCCCCATCAGTGCAAGACGCTTTTGGGCCGATTACGCCTCCAGATTCAGAGCGCCCTTCGTAGATGTCACGATTGGCCAAAATAAGTCTCCAGATTCGGAGCCCCATCAGCGCAAGACGCTTTTGGGCGAATTAAGTCTCTAGATTCGAAGCCCCATCAGCGCAAGATGCTTTTGGGCCGATTAAGCCTCCGGATTCGAAGCGCCCTTCGTAGATATCACGATTGGCCAAAATAAGTCTCTGGATTCAGAGCCCCATCAGTGCAAGACGCTTTTGGCTGATTGAACCTCCGGATTCGGAGCGCCCTTTGTAGATATCACGATTGGCCAAAATAAGTCTCCGGATTCGGAGCCCCATCAGCGCAAGACGCTTTTGGACCGATTAAGTCTCCAGATTCGGAGCCCCATCAGCGCAAGACGCTTTTGGGCCGATTAAGCCTCCGGATTCAGAGTGCCCTTTATGCATATCACGATTGGCCAAAATAAGTCTCCGAATTCGGAGCCCCATCAACGCAAGACGCTTTTGGGCCGATTAAGCCTCCGAATTTGGAGCACCCTTTGATGATACCACAATACACTGCAAAAATGAAAGCATGCAAGCATTCAAAATAAAATGTTCCATTATGTTGAACCGGCACAAACCGTATAAACAGTAGCTCACACATGCAAGCATTTAAAATGAAATGTTTCTCTAAATTGGTCGATTGGCAGAAAGTGTATTAACACAAGTTCAAGAATGCAAAACAAAGTATTTTATTAAATTAGCCAATAAATACATAGTTGGCGCCCAATTTGCATTGGAGCGTTTACAACATGTTCAATTTTATTCGGCATTGCCCTCGTCGTCGCTCTTCTCAATTTCGAAAGCGCCAAAAGGAAATTGATGACGTTGGTATAATGGCAATGCCGATTCAATGCCCGCTTCTTAGAGAGCCTCCATGGCCTGAAGTGCCTTGATCCAACCGTGCTTAAATCCATGATTTTCATATCGACAAACTTCCTCAGCGAGTTTTTTCTTGGTCTTCTCTATCCCAACTTTCTAGCCATCATGGAAGTCTTTGTCATAAGCCCTCCCATTCGCGGCCTCTATCGTAAACATGCTCGGTATATCCCGATCGACAATTGCATAACTGATAAGCCATTGGGTCACTCTTTCTTCCACAATTGGGTTAGCTTGTCCGGCTAGTTGTGTCTAAGCGGCTTTGACCTTCCTTAGCTCTCGCTCAGCCGCTTCTGCGCGAGCTTCCAAGTTTCAAATGCGTTCATCCTTCTTCTCTATTTCACGTCACGCAGCACGAAGGCACATGCCGATTTCATAGGCGGTGTACAGCCCTTTCACTGCTCCATGAACGCCCTCTCAAAACACCTCGAAGTCAGGTTGACCAACCATCGACTGCTGGACTTCTCGCAGAAAAATTTGTCGTGCAAATTCGACTACCACGTTTGGATCGTGGGCGATGGAATCTGCCTCTGTCATCGGTTTGTTCCCGATGAAAACTAAAAAGCTCAACGGGTGTGGTGGCCGACTGGCCTCACTATGCAAACGAGGGGAGCTCCCCCGTTGGCGCTTATCCTTCCTCGGTGACCTGCTTCGTCGACACGGAGAGTGGCGCCTCTCATGCTCTGCAGACGCCCTACCTCCTGAACGGGAAGGCTCACCACCGCAATTCATTGCTGAGTCCAGCTCAGCCAGCATCCTACCCTCTCCCTTGCTATTAAAGAATAGTCTAGTTGACATTCACACTTTTCCGACCACGTCTGACGGACCGAATTGAGTTGCTTTTTGAAACATAAATGAAATCTTCCCCCCTTTTTTAGTCACTCAAGAGTGCACCACACTCCCGAGGTGACCTCATCAATGCGCGCACCCCATAAGCCATCGATATTCGACGTTATTGATTCGTTCCAAACTGGGGCAAGGGCAGATTCGTTAATCTTAACAGCTAAAGGATGGCCAATCGAATCGGCTGAATCCCTAAACCCCATGGCCTTATGCCAAAAGGATCACGTGCCTCAATCACCTCACGAACCGTCGATATTCGGCGTTCCGGCTCACAACTAAGGCAAGGGCAGATTTGTTAATCTTAACAGCTGAAGGACAGCCAATTGAATCGGCTCAATCCCTAAATCCCATGGCCTTATGCCGAAAGGATCACGTGCCTCAGTCATCTCACGAACTGTCGATATTCAGCGTGCCGGCTCATAACTAAGGCAAGGGCAGATTCGTTAACCTTAACGACTAAAGGATGGCCAATCGAATCGACTAAATCCCTAAACCCCATGGCCTTATACCGTAAAGGATCACATGCCTCAGTCACCTCACGAACCGTCGATATTCGGCGTTCCGGTTCATAACTAAAGCAAGGGCAGATTCGTTAATCCTAACGGCCAGATATTTGTGCCGAAAGGATCATGTACATTCATATGCAAGTGTATGCTCATGAGTTTATTCAACTAATTTGAAAGTCTAATCGCGAAGATACGCCGCTATCTCTTTAGCAATATTTAATTTATTCATCTTTTTAATGGAATGTTTATCTACCGCGCAATAGATAGCAGTAGTCTTATCCAAAATAGTGAAAAGCAATAATCTTCATTGATAACAACAATTGCGTACAGGCAATAATGGAAAGAAAGGGAAATTTTCATTTATAAAGTGAATACAGATAGTCATCATTTTATACATGAAGATTACCCCAAGTAAATAGAAGCCTACTAAGAAAACAAAACATGTTTACAAAAACATACACTGAACTTCCTAACAAAACTAAAGTGTCGCCCAAATCAATCCTCGGGGTCAGACTCAAGCGGCTCAACATCCACTTGCTCGTATGGAATCGGTATGGCCAATGTCACATTAGCGGCAACAAGGGCTTTGAGCCAGTCGTGTTTGAATCCCTGATTCTCGAATTTGGGGACTTCTTCTACATAATTTGCAAGGGCGGCACTCTTCCCAACCTCGAACGCTTTGGAAGCCTCGGAGTCGGCTATTTCCTTCGCCTTCTTCGACTCTTCTAGTTCGGCCTCCAGCTTGGCAATCACTTCCTTGGCTAACTTGAGCGAACCTTCGCTCGTATTTGCCCTCTCCTCAGCAGCCAATTTGAGCTGGTCACAAATCCGCGCCCTTTCCGCCTCGGCTTCGGCCCTTGCACTTTCCATAGTTGCTCTCGCCACCTCGAACTTGGCCCTGCTTCTTTCACCCTCAACTTTTGATTTTAAACGGCCAATTCATTCAATGGCATCATGCTGGTGGCGGCCTATTTTGGCTATCCTTCCGACCATCTGCAAAACAGAGTTCAAACCAAAACAAAACCAAAGCAATATATGCAGAAAGTGGAAATTAGCATCAAATCACATACCAGAAAAGCCGACTGAGCGGCTAATGCTATTGCCAACGAGTCCGGTTCTGCCCGAAAGGCTGCCTTGTCAGCCGGCAATGAGACCGAGGAAGCCAAGCTCAGCGCCACGGCTGGATCTTTCAAGGCCGACACATCAATGGAGATCAGCACGTTTTTTATCTTCGGTTGAACAACAAAAGTCGCAACCACATCTGACTCCTCTAAGCACGGCCGTTTGTCAATGGGATTTTCCTCATCGCCGACCTTGCTCTCGGCGGAACGTTTCTCCCCCATCTGATCTTCATGGCTTTGCCACTCGACTTCCTGCACCGTCTCGGCCACGTCAATTTGGGCCGTTTCTTTTATAATAATAGGCTCAAGGGATTCAGTTGGAGGTTTGAAACGGATGGTCTCGGCTCTCCGCCGGGCAGCCATCCGTTCGGCGTTTTTCCTTTGTGCCATTTGCGAAAGCGTTTCCCCAGCCATGTCCTCCGGATAAGAGCCAAGGAGATCTCCCAGACCAAAATATATATCTTCAAAATAAATTTCCCCCTGGCCTGAAATGGAGAGAGGGTTGTCCTGGTTAAGGCCTGCTGCTTCGAACGCTGAGTTAAGAGCCTCGTTGACTTCTTCAGCTTCTAAAGCAAACTGGGTCGGCTGTTCGGCGATCACCTCGATTACCAGCTCTTCTGCTTGGTCCGAATCAAAAGCTTCGAAACCGATTCGCCTAAGGCTTTTGAAGCAAAGGAAGATAAGAGCCGTGAGATATTGTTTGCCACATGGAATCGGGATGTTTTCCGCGGCCGAGAAGGTTGTATAAGTTGGCTCGTACCTCAGAAGTATATGGGCGACTCTCATCTGCTTCTGGATATTGAGACGGCCAGAAAATTGGAGTGCGGTTTTGATTGCTGCAAGAACCGTGTCGTCAACCGAAACTAGAACTTTCTTCAAATGGTTGCCTGCACAAATAAAAAGATTACGTAGAGAGAAAGCCGAGCAAACGAAGACTAGATAAGCGAAAGAAGCTACATGGCAACCTGGTTCACCCCTACGTCTAGGTATAGGGTCTAGGCGGTCTTCGCCCTCGCCGAATTCCCATTTACCTCGGACAATGACCATTACATCATCAACCCACTTGCTAGAGCTGGTAAGCATAGTTACCAAGTGATGATCAGTGTCCATGGCCCTGAGAAAATAGCGCCCTTGCCAACCGGAGAATTTGGCCAAAGCATAGCAGTGCTAGATAGCGGGAATGCCAAGGTTGATCCTAAGGCGCCGGTTTAACTCTATGATCCTCATTACGATACGAAAAAAGTTTATATTAGGCTGGGAAGGGATCAAACCCCAATGGTGAAGGACGGCCCTAAGAAATGGGTGTAGGGGAAAACGGACCCCGCCCTCTGCAATTGACAGAAGAGGAAAGATGATTGTACTCTCATTAGCCCTCTCCATATCAAGAGTGTTGTCCGTCACGAGGGATAAATGGACATCATCAAGGATACGAAAATGGCGTCGAAACTCAGTAATACGATCCGCAGAAAGGAGGTCTTTTAAATGCTTAGCCATCCTAGCAAGTCTAAGGAGTACGCTAAACTGAAAATAAGCAAGGAAATAGGATTCAAGAAGAAAATAAAAGAGAACTTACAAGATGCAGAAGAGAAAATGAGAGACAGAGGGAAGTTGCAGAGGACGCAAAGGCGAGTAGGTATATCGTCGATGACCAGAGGTTCGAATATTTAGAAAGCATGTACTCGAAGAGACAACAAAGTTTCAAATCATAATAAATGAAGAGAGCGTACGAAGAGGCGGGAATATATAATAGCGCTTAGAAAACGTGTGCTCTGACACACATTGAGATAAGTTTAGCCGCCATCCCTTTGGATTCTCAAAATCGAGTAAACATGACGTATGAAACCAAACATGCCGAATAACCGAAGTTAATAGGATGTTTGGGGGGCCATTGTGGGAGCCGAATATCGGGCGTTCAATTAGGTCGAATATCTGGATGAAGACGGCCCAAGAAAGAGAATGTGTTCGGCTCTGATCTAGTCGGTCGACCATAAACTCGAATATTATAATCGGCATTTTAACCAACCGAACAAAGGCCGAATAAATAAACGTGCAATGGATCAAAGGTAGGCCCAAAAACCATAAGGCCCAAGAGAAGAAGATATAAATAGGAGAACATCAGCCAATGAGAGGTATGTGAGAATTAGTAGGCTTAACTTAAGATACAAGCAATCAAGAGAGTATATACTGACTTATCTATCAGAGTGCTAATTCCGGCACCCCCGACCGGAGTGTTCATTCCTTTTCAGGTTATTAGCTGAGGATCTCGAGTGTTCCATCGGATCTAAAGAGTATTTCCAAACCACTTCCTCACAGTATTATATAAAACAATCATTATTAGTTTGTGGCACAATCTTAAGAATTCTCGAAACAAGAATAATTTCTCCATGAACACAAATGGTATGTTTAGTTTGGCTTTGTAGAGTGATTTTGGAAAAAAAAAAATTTTAAATTTTGTTTGATTTGTAATTTTTTCAGAATAATTTTTAAAATTATTTTTTCTCTTTTACACATCAATCAATTTGTTTTGAAAGAGAGAGAGAGAGACAAAGAGAGAGAAAAGAAAGGAGCGTGGGTTGGGATTCGAGCAAACTGGCACCAGTTCATTCCACTGAGTCGGGCCGTTTTTTTTGAGTGGATGAAGCATTTTTTAATTTATAAACAGAGAAAGATTAAAAACGTAACGTATTGATTATTAGAGTATTTAATGAAATCGTTAGAAAAATATCAATAAAATATAAAAAGAATCAATAGTATAATTATAAATATATTTTTTATATTTAATTTTTTTTAAATTAAAAATCGAAAACTTATCCTATTAGAGTATTTAATGAAATGGTAAGAAAAATATCAATAAAATAAAAAAAAATTCAATAGTATAATTACAAATGTATTTTTTATATTATAAAATTTAAAAAAAATAAAAAATTGGATCAATAATTTGCAACTCAAAGACTACACAATATTTTGCAATTGTATACAGTATAGATCTAGCCAAAAATCCTATTCCATGATCTTATTTGATTTTGAGTCTCAGAAAAAATTCACTAACATAAAGTTTTATGAGTTGTTTCTTTCTGTTTGGTTTGAAATTTTCAAAAATAGTTTTTTGAATTTTAAATTTGTATTTTTGTAATTTTAGTAATTTTTAAAATATTTTAATCATTTTTTTTAATTTTTAATTCAATTAATCTTGACATATTTAAAAACTACAAAATTAGTACACAGATCTTTAAAAAATTCATTGAATACAACAAATATGAATTTGTACTAAATCTTTGTATTTTTTGTATTTGGTAAATTTTTTAAATATTTTTTTTCACAAATATTATACTTTTTAAGTAGGGATGTAAGAAAAATTAACTAAACCGATTGAACTGAATCAAACCCTCTGTATTTAGTCTGTATTTTTTTTTAAACAAGAATTGGTTTGTACGGTTTTTTAATTTGAATGCTTTGAATTTTCGGTTTGGTATCGATTTAAACACCTTATGTACCGAACTAACTGAAATCATTTCAACATATATTGTATTTATAATATATATATATAATATTTAATAATATAATGATATTAATAACTATAATAAATTATTAATCTCAATTAATTAACCCTATCATCTATATAACCTAAGTTAGTATACCCTTGTTATATATAATCTTAACTCTTAACTCACTATTTTTGAAATCTTAGTATTTTTATTATTTTTTTTGTTTGTATTTTTGTTAATCTTCAAATTTAAAAAAAAAAAATTATTAAATGGATGGATATGATATAATTGAAATAGTTGACAAATGACAACTTTAATATTTTTACATAAATAAGTGACTGTACTAAAAAATGATTTAAATTTAAAAGATCATAAACCAATTAAACAGTATCAAACTAAACAGTTTTAATTGGCGCAGTTCAGTGCAGTTTGATGGGAAAAGTATCCTGCATCAGTATTCAAAATAATAAAACCGAAATTATTAGTTCGGTTAAAATTTTATTTAAATATCGACTATACCGAACCTATTATATCCCTATTTATAAGTGTATCTATATTATACATATCTAAAAAATTAAAAGTGTACTTAAAATATTAAAAATTCATTAAAAATGAAAAGTAAAAAATTTAATTTTGAAAAAAAAGAAAAAAAAGAAAGATAATCAATTCTATCCCTAAGACCATCTCCAACCCTAGTACCAGTTTGTCATCAAATTTAAATTTGATAAAACACGTTATTTTTTGGGTACCAACTGTGGCCTCAAGCCTGTATCAAACGAGAGGAAAACAAAAAATTTCATCAAATCAAAGGAGCGTTTAACTTTTCATCAAATCTTGTAGGTGACCATTGGTAGACGACTAGATGGATGGTCAGGCGGACAATCGGATGGACAACTTGAGAAAAATTTGATGAAAATTTACTCTAGACCAGATGGCGGGGTAGGTTTGATGAAACAATTGGAATGCATTATATCAAATCAAAATTTTAATCAAATTTAATTTAAAAATTAATGAAGCATTAGAGATCCTCTAACACAAAAGGTAATGGATCACATATTGAAACAATTTCCTGTTTAGTTGAGTGATAATAATGGCTTTGAACAGTTTGGTCAAGGATTTTCATAATATTATAGACAGTAATGCTATATAACCAAAAGATGTTGGAACAATCTTTTATGTAAAATAAATAACTTGAAACAAATTAAATAAAAATAAATAAATTACTTACAGAATTTATTTTACTGAACCAAATGAATAATAAAAATATCAAGTCGAATGTGTAACACTCTGTCCTTAAGACAGATTCACTCCGCTATGATGCTTATGGACAAATGGCGTCTATCTCCCAGGATACAATGATCTTCACAAATTATAGTAGCACTCCAAACAATTTATACGGCGAACAAAACCTGTGTTCTTACTCTCTGAATTTTTCCTAAAATAATATGAAGATTATGTCATGCAAGAGAGCAAAAGTAAAAGAAAAATGAAGAATTTTGGATCTCCCCAAATCTGCTGGAATGCCAAGTATTTATAGGGCCAATGGTGACTATTCAAAAATTCTGAACAGGTATGCAAACCGCCGAACAGGTACAGTAATGAAATTGAACAAATAGTTTTGAATTTTGAACAAATATGTTAACTGCAGCAGTTAAAAAATCGCTGGACAGTTTTCCTGAACTGTTTGAACAGTTTTGAATCTGTTGAGATTGGACCGGTGGAAGTTTGTTTAGACTGAAAAATTTTGGCGTTAAATTAATTTCGTTCTGAAATTCAAATAAATTTTGTCCAAAAAATTAATGTTAGAACCGACCCAAAAACGACGTCAACTTCTTATTCACTCATAAATGGTTTTGACGAACCGTCTTCACCTTGTGACTTGCCACGCGGCAAGGAATACGTCACCTTTTTGAACCCATCTCAAAAAACGTGTGGGACCCTCTCTATTTTGGGCTCAAAGTTGGCCCAAAATAAGCCTATAAAACTAAATTTCCAACAAAAGATTCATACATAATTTTTATATAAACAAAAGATTTATATACAATTTTTTATATATAATGGTATGCCTCATTATTATAGATTATTCATTTCAAAACAAAGCACCATTCAAGAAGATATGTTGTCTTCCATACTTTCATCTCGTCATAACTCTCCATTCCCCTCTTATAAATTTTAATTCGGATCCGCACCAATGATCTGAATTATCTATCTCGTAAGTTTCATAATAAAGGTCATCTATGCAAAAAATGAGCTTCATTGGAAAATTATAAATGCAGGAACAAAAAATATTTTATTTTATAAAATTGATAGTTTAAGTTTACAATCATATCACTACTAAAAATCAGACTTTTTGCGACGGTCTCAAACGTCGCAAAAGGTCCATATATCGTCGCAAAAGACCTTTTGCGACGGAGCTGCAACGGAAAATGGGGGGTGGCGGAAAGGGGCGTGACAAAAAGTATTTGCGACGGTTACAAACCGTCGCTTTCTTGTAGCGACGGCTAATCAATAGTTTTTGCGACGGTTTCGCCTAACACAAAAAAGGAAAAAAAACGACATTTTTAGTGACGATATTGATTGCCGTCGCAAAAAACCTTTTTTAGCGACGGTATTTGCCATCGCAAAAAGTTTTATTAGCGGCGGTCGAAAACGTCGCCAAAAAAGTAGTATTAAGTTAATACCGTATTGGCAACAGTTTAAACCGTCGCAAAAGATTTATTTGCCACAGTTGAAACCGTTGCAAAAGATTGAAACTAATATGTATATGCGTCAGGTTAACCCATCGCTAATAAAATATAAGAAAATGAGAATTACATTAGCGACGGATTATTATTGTGGCAATAAAATTATTTTTTATAAAATCATATTTTATTAAATATTCCCTATACAAATTATTAATATTTTCTAAAATACATCCACATCCACATCCAAATTCACATTCAAAAAATCATATACCAAGAATAATATATGTACCTTGTAACAATTGTCAACCAAATATTCTTTACAAAAATATATAAAATAATCTCTAACAATACTAATAATTTTCGATATTCAAGAACTCAAATTTTTAATATTGACAATAGAAATAAAAAAATAAAAACAGATATAGTGTAGCTTGTTTTGATATCAATACTAAGTTCCCATATCGATATGTGAAGATATCATGTACTCAACAGGTTTGCATCTGCAAAACGAAACAAAAAAGAAAAAAAATCGTCATTTATAACATAATTATTTTCAAGTTTACAGAAAATGTAAAACATTTGATATTTTTTTCAAAAAATAAATAAATAAATAAGATTGTAAACTCTAATATCGATATGCGAAGATATCATCACGTACTCAAAAGGGTTGCACCTGCAAAAAAAAAAAAAAAAAAAAAAAAAAAAAAAATCATTTACAATATAATTAATTTCAAACTTACAGAAAATGTAAAACATTTGATATTTATTTCAATAAATAAATAAGTAAGATTGTAACATATACATGAATCGAGCGCCACAAAATGTATCTTCTCCACATTAACGAACTGTGTGAGTGAATTTCCGATCACACTGCCCTCCTTAGTGATTCAGCAGAAGAACACAGGCAGAGTAGACGGCTCCTTGTAACCTGCACAGAAGGAAAAGACTCCGGCGGTGGTTTCGACCACCCGGGGGTACTCCGACGATCAAGTCAGTATATCTCTCAAGGATAATCAAGTACTTAACTCACTAGCTTGAGCATAAAAAACGTACCTTAGACCCATGGGGGTGCCTCTCTTTTATAGCCAATCCAATCCTAGTCCCAACAGGAACCCGGTCCTAATGGACTTAGGACTCCTGCTAATCTAGGACTCTCAGTGGAATTAAGACATACTCCCTAAGAGTTTATCTTTACCCCAAACTGAAGTCTTCCCCCAACCTTGGACTCTTGTCCACATCCAGGTTTGAGCTTCCTCTTCATTCTAGGACTCTTGTCCTTTATCCGCTTATCTCGGATTCCGATATCTTCGGAGGTATCCTCGGCCTAGCCGAGATAACCTCGACAACTACCATAACACGGGGGAACTCACGACACTTCAGTTTCACCTCGGCCACGTGTTGGTACTCAGAAAATATATCCTAGCGCCCCTAGGTTCTATTACCTCGGCATTCTGAGGTGATGGAACCTATCTTCGAATTTTATCTCGCACATCGGCCTAAGAACTTTTTAGCCAAGATCATTCATTCCAGGACGGCATGTCCTCTTCATATTCAAATCAACTTCCTTACGTGTATGAGCTGTCATACACCAATCTTCAACCATTCTGAGGACGCGTTTCACTCTTACTGGTCCGTGCCAGTGACGCGCCTACAAGCCGTCTTTTCTCTGCGCTGGGCGCGCATGCGTTACTAAGCGTCATTATTCTTTGTTTTGCCGCCGCTTCACTTTTGACAAAAACGTTTGTCTCTCTCTCCTTCGCTTCACTTCTGCATTTTGAAATTCTTGTTCTCTCTCTCTCTGAAGCTTTTTTTCTTTCGAATCCTCCATTGCCCCAAGCTCGAAGCTCTGCATTAGGTCTGCCTTTGCCATTTCTGTGGAGCTCAAGCCGCTGTCGCCTAAGTCACCTGACCTCGGCAGGACTCATCTCGGCTTCATCCTTTCTGGTAAGCCCCTGTTCCCTTCTTTTCCATTTCTTTGATCGTTATTGGTTTTTCTCGCTTCTAATGTTCTGTTTGTCATGTAATTTTTGAATCATTTCTTGATTTTGCATCTGAATACTTGCACCATCTCACTTCTGTTTTTGGCCTTCCACTTTCTTGTATTCCTGAATCTGAAACTTCTTTTGCTTTCCTGTTTTCCAGATTTTCTGCCTTCCATTCTCATTTATTCGTAGATTTAAGTTTGGGATTTGTTGTAGAACCATCAATCTCTAGGAAAGAACTGAAACAATCAGTACTTAGGTTTTAGCCGAGGTCCTTAAAATCCTTAAGAATACTCTGTTTCTGTAGCCAAACACTTATAAAGACCATGGGTGTGTGGAAACATAGGGTGGATACGCCCACAAAACTAGAACACTTTAGGCAAGAATTCTCCATTCCAGGATGACGTCCAACTCGAGACTAGCCGGGAGGAGGACTCCATTATGCACGATGGCGATAAAATGCCTTTCCTCAGTTGCCTTCGCGTCGGTGTGGACTTAGGTTCCCTCTTGATATCCTCTTCCGCGAGGTCCTTAACTACTACGGCCTCAACCCCATGCAACTTACCATAAATGCCTATAGAACCCTTATCGAATAATAGCTTTAGCTCGGCAAGAGGGTGTTAGAATCACTCTTGCCGATATCCAAGATTGTTACACCATGAGTGCCCTTAACCTTAAGGAGAAAGGTTTTGTATATTACCTCAAGCCGAGGTCTACCGAATATAAGATTGTAGCCGAGCTCCAGACTCCAACAAAGGGGCTCTTGAGGATTATCTTATTGTCACTTTGGAACTGGAATTTGGCCTGTGAAGAAGTCCACCTTTTCCTCTCCCACGAACAGAAAGGAGGGCAAGGGTAAGAGCCCATCTCGAACTACTTAGCTGCTTTTTCTTCAATTTTCCAAAATATTTTATCTGTTTCATGTTTTGTTCTGTTTTTGCAGACGTCACGACCTCCCAAGGACTTTCGTCACCCTACTTCCTCGAGTTCGAATCAAAAAGCTCTTGGACCTCCCTCTTGAAAGCATAAGGCCCCTTTGGTCTTGAACTTCATCCCCACATATACTTCAAAGTTGCCCGACGTTCCAAGACAGAGGAAGAGGAGCACCTCCTCATCAATCGCCTCCATGAACAAGTTGCTTCCACGTCTGAACTATCCAAGAAAAGAAGCGCCCGACGCAGACTCGTCCAAAACAAATTGAAATGGAAAACCAAGAAAAGCGGTGCTCAATCTCTTGGCCGACTGCCAGATGACATGGAGGATGAGCCACTCAAACTATGCCCCCACCAAAACCGAAGAGAACCAAGAAGGCCCAACCAAGGCTAAGGCTCTTGAAGGCGATGCCGAGGCGAAGATGCTCCGCCAATCTCCCGGCTAGCGGAGGCGGGAAGACCACCTATGCTCTGTGAAGAGGTCGCCGAGACGCAGCCTCTCTGGATCTGGGTCCACGAAAAAAGCAAAAGCCTTCAACCTCGGGATCGGGGTTCCCAAAGTTCCTGAGCCCAAAATTACACTTGAGGACAGGCGGTTTATGCCAATGAAAGCGCCTCGGCGTTAACGTCGGCGTGGCACTCAAAGATGGCGTTCTCATCGAAGGTGATCTTGAGAAAAACTCCAAGATCGGTGAATACAAGAACTATGCCCTCATGTTGCAACGCTACGTCCAAGTAAGCCTTGAACTTTGATGATCTTGTTTTATCTTCATACTTGTAAAACATCATTTTCACTCTGTAATAACCTTTGTCTTTATGAACTGTCGCCGTTCAACATGCCCACGCCTTCTCTGTAAGGCATTTGAAACAAGGAGGAGCTCTCAATTAAAGAAGGAGTTTGCGCCTTCAAAAGACCCAAAAAGAGATCAGCGAGGATGAAAAAAGCTGGAAGAAGCCGAGGCGCCACAAAGGCCCAATCACTTGCTCTTCAAAAGGCTGAGGCGTTTAAAGCGTCAAGGAAGTTGCGGCCGAGAAAAGGAAGCCGAGGCTAAGAAGGCCGAGAAAGAGCTTAGGGATGCTCTGGCCACAAAAAAGGCTGAAATCGAAGCTGCCTACAACCAAGGCATGGCAGACGTTGCTGAAGACTACAAGCTTCAGGTCAAGCAAGCTTGCAACAAAGGATACGTCCTAGGTTGGAATGCTCTGACCAAAAAGCTTGATCTTCCAGTCGACTCGCCATGGCGCAAGACTGAGAGCCTGCGTCTTCCTTGCCCACTTCCTCCATCTCCAAGCCAAGATGAATCTGAATCTGAAGCCGAGGATGAAGATGAAGAAAAAGATGAAGATAAAGATGAACCCTTGGTGAGGAAGGCCAAATCCCCTCCCAAGGCCGACCAGATTTTGGACCTCACTGGGGATGAACAGGTCGAGAAGCAATCCAAGGAAGCTGGCTCAGTTCGCCTGTCTTCTGATATGCTTCTAATTGGGAGAAGTGTTGATGAAACCTTAGCCGAAATCGACGCTGAGGTTGCGGCTGACAAACACTCTGAGGTCGTGGCAAATAAAGAACACGGGGTTCAAATTTGAAAAGATGCAGAGGTTGTGGACCCAAAGACACCGAGGTGGTTCTTCCAGAACCTTCCGAGGTTCCATAACCAACCTTCTTCAAGTTGAAGAAGGATGACCTTGACGCTTTTTGTTTTCTTCTATTTCTTGTACTTTGTTTTCTTTTCTTTGTAAGTTGTTCATACGTGGCCGATGTGCCTCTCTGCTTGTAAACAACTTATTTATCAAATTGTTTATTCTTGAATGCTTCGGGCTTTTAATTCTTCTTTCGCTTCGAATGATTCTATACTTAGAATATTTTGCATGATTTCGATTCTTCCTTTTTGCACAATCTCCTCGGGTAACATACCTCGGGCATTACACATAAATTTTACTTGACAAGAGATCATCTGCATTATTTCAACAAGTATAGACAGATACTATTCAATGTTAACTTTTCTCAAGTTCCAAAAGGCCATAAATAACAATTTCAATTTGCCTTTCTTGTAAATTGATACAAATTTCAAAAATAATCAGTGGACTTTACTCAAGTGTTTAGACAATAATCTTTACTCAACTTGTAAATTGCTACAAATTTCAACAAGCGAGGTCAAGGAATCTTCTCGCTTAACTTTAACTTGTAAATTGCTACAAATTTCAACAAGTAAAGATATGAATTTATCTCGACTTAACTTTAACTTGTAAATTGCTACAAATTTCAACAAGTAAAGATAAGGAATTTATCTCGACTTAACTTTAACTTGTAAATTGCTACAAATTTCAACAAGTAAAGATAAGGAATTTATCTCAGCTTAACTTTAACTTGTAAATTGCTACAAATTTCAACAAGTAAAGATAAGGAATTTATCTCAGCTTAACTTTAACTTGTAAATTGCTACAAATTTCAACAAGTAAAGATAAGGAATTTATCTCGACTTAACTTTAACTTGTAAATTGCTACAAATTTCAACAAGTAAAGATAAGAATTTATCTCGGCTTAACTTTAACTTGTAAATTGCTACAAATTTCAACAAGTAAAGATAAGAATTTATCTCGCTTAACTTCGCTAAGCATTACTAATGTCTTCTCTCTCAATGTGAACCTAAGTTCCTCTTGGGTTCTCATTATTCAAAAACAACATCGTGCCAAGTTGTATAAGTTCAGAGAAATTCTGCTAAGATTTTATTTATCATATCGGCAAGAAAAAATCAAACAATATCTAATGATAGAAAAACTTTAAATTACAAGTGTTCCATGGTCTAGGCAATGCTTTGCCCTCATTATCTTCGAGCCGGTATGCCCCATTCCCTAACACCGAAATTATTCTGTAGGGGCCTTCCCAGTTTGGGCCAAGTTTGCCCTCTCTGGCATCCTTCTTATTGCCGACCACTTTTCTTAAGACTAAGTCGTTGACCTGAAAATCCCTTGGATTGACCTTCTTGTTGTAAGCTTTGGCAAGCTGTTGCTGGTATGCTGCAAGCTGGATCTCTTCTTTCTTCTAGTAGGTCCAGATCTCGGGCTAAGAGCACATCATTAGAGCCCTTCTCAACTCCTCGTGTTCTCGATCCTCGATGCCGATCTCCAATGGAATGATCGCCCGTGCCATAAGCCATGGCAAAGGGGGATTCCCCTGTTGATCTTCTCGGCGTGCGATATGCCCAGAGCACGTTGGGCAATTCGTCTACCCACTTCCCTTTGGCTGCCTGCATCCTCTTCTTTATTCCATCTAGAATGACCTTGTTTGATGCTTCGGCTTGCCCATTACTTTGGGGAAAGCTTGGTGTTGAGAAGTAATTTTTTATCTTGAATTTGGCGCAAAAATTCTTGATGAGTTTGTCACAAACCGTGTTCCATTGTCGGCAACGATTGCTCTTGGAATCCCAAATCGGTAATGATGCTTTTCGGATGAAGTTCTTCACATCCACATCTCGGATTTTGGCAAGAGGCTGCTTCTATCCATTTTGTGAAGTAATCCGTAGCCACCAAGAGGGTACTTCCGTTGCCGGTTGCTTGGGGCAATTTTCCAACAAGATCCATGCCCCATTGGGCAAATGGCCAAGGGCTGGAAACAGGATTCAAGTCAGCAGCTGGCTGGTGTATCAATGGTGCAAACCTCTGACATTGTTCACACTTCTTTACATAGGCTTCTGCATCTTTCTCCATATAGGGCCACCAATACCCCTGGGTAATGGCCCTATGTGCTACCGATCTGCCCCCTGCGTGCCTCCCACAAACTCCTTCATGAATGTCGTACAGAAAGTCTTCGACTTGAAGAGGGTGTACGCACCTTAAAGAGGTCCAGTGAAGGATCTTCTGTACAGATGTCCTTCTGTCAGACTGAATCTTGCCGACTTCAATCTGACCTTGTGTGCTTCCTTCCGATCTTCTGGCAGCTTGCCTTCTTTTAGGAATGCAACAATTGCATCCATCCAGCTTGGTCCCAAATCCGCACATAATGCTTCTTGCATTGCGTTCGGTGGCTCTATGCTCGGGCCTGGTAGGTAGTCAATCATTATTGTCCTTGTCTTCCCGGTTTGTACTGAACTTGCCAAATTGGCCAACGCGTCGGCGTGGTTGTTGTCATCTCGGCTAACCTGAAGAAGTCGGCAGTTTTGAAACATGTCTGCCAGCCTGATGACTTCTTTTACGTATGCCGACATTCTTTCATCTCGGGCAGCAAACTCTCCTGTAGTTTGATTTACTATAAGTTGTGAATCACAAAAAATAATTACCTCATCCGCGCCTCTGCTATTGCTGCCTTCAATCCGAATCAATGCTTCATACTCGCCTCATTGTTCGAGGCCTTGAACCCCGATCGAATTGATCGCTCCAATATCTCCCCATCGGGAAATTAACACTACTCGGCTCCGCTTTGCGGTTTGAGCTCCCATCAACAAAAAGTTGAAAGGAATTGCCGATGTAAATCTTTGCCGCAGGTGAAGTTTCTCCTTCCTTGGTTCTTTGGCTTTCGGCTGGGCTTCTCTTTCCTTGTCTGGGCATCGTTCATCTCGGCTCAACGGAGCCCGATGTTCGATGTATTCTGGTGAGAACTCGGCCACAAAGTCGGCCAAGACTTGGCCCTTAATTGCGGTTCTCGGCCTAAACTCCAGGTCATATTGGCCCAAAACAACGGCCCATCTTGCAATTCTTCCAGTCAAGTCTCCTTGCTGCAACAAGGATTTTAATGGGTGCTCTGTCAGAACCACTATCTTGTGAGCCTGAAAATAGTGGTTCAGCTTCTTTGAAGCCATTACCAAGGCCAGCATTAATTTTTCTAATGGCAGATACCTTGTTTCTGCGTCAGCCAAGGTCTTGCTCACATAGTAAACTGCCTTCTGTTCGCCCTTTTCTTCTCGGATAATCACAGCACTCACTGCGTGCTCTGAAACTGCTAGGTATAAGAACAGTTCCTCCCCAGGTTGAGGCGTTGAGAGGACTGGGGCCGAGGTAAGGTACTTCTTCAGGTCGGTCAAAGCGGCCTCGCATTCCTCCGTCCATAAAAAATCTGTGGCCTTTTTCACCAGATTGAAAAAAGGTTTACACTTGTCCGAACTTCGGCTTATAAATCTGTTTAGGGCTGCGGCCCTTCCAGTAAGCATCTGAACCTGCTTAGCCGATGTCGGACTCTGTAATTCCAGAATGGCCTTGATTTGATCTGGGCTGGCTTCAATGCCCCTTCTTGTCACCAGGTACCCCAAAAACTTACCGGATCCGACTCCAAACGCGCATTTCGATGCGTTTAGTCGGAGCCGATATGTTTTAAGTATGTTGAAGACCTCTTCTAAGTCAGCGAGATGATCCTTCGGTTCCTTGGTCTTCACGACCATATCATCGATGTAGACTTCCACAGTTCGGCCAATCAAGTGTCTGAACATCTGGGTCACCAGCCTTTGGTAAGTTGCTCCTGCGTTCTTCAACCCAAAGGGCATGACTCTGTAACAGTACAGACCCTTGGGAGTAATAAACACTGTCTTCTCCTCATCCGGGGGGTACATGGCTATCTGGTGATACCCCCTATATGCGTCCAAGAAGCTCATCCTACCATGTCCAGATGTGGCGTCCACCAACTGGTCGATCTTTGGCAGAGGGAAGCTGTCTTTGGGACAGGCTTTGTTCAAATTTGTGAAGTCTACGCAGACCCTCCACTTGCCATTCTTCTTTTTTACTACCACGGTATTTGACAACCACGTTGGATAATTGGCTTCTCGGATGGCCCTGGCCTCTAGAAGTCTAGCTACTTCCTCTTCCACTGCTTCGACGTGTATCAACGTCGGTCTCCTGGCTCGTTGTATTACAGGTTTGGCCGACCTGTCAACGTTGAGTCTGTGGCATGTGACCTCGGGGTCGATGCCAGGCATTTCATAAGGTGTCCAGGCGAACACCTCAATATTTTTTCTCAGAAAGGCTTCCAACTCCCTTTCTTCTTCTCCGGCTAATCCTGTGCCGAGAAGAAAGAAGCGTTCCTCATCACCCTCTTGGACGAAGACTTTCTTCAATGCTTCTTCACTCTTCTCGGTCGGCTCCTTGCCGACATCATCTAGGACTTTCATGTCCTCTTCTTCAACCTCTGCTTCCGCTGGTTCTCGAATGCTGCAGGTTAACTTCATTGCTGCCATGGAGCAGTTTTTCGCCTGCAACTGATCTCCTCTGATTTCCTCAATCCCATGTTCTGTTGGGAATCGCAGCGATTGATGCAAGGTGGAGGAAGCCCCATTGCATGCAACCACGGCCATCCCAGGATGATGTTGTAAGGCGAAGGCGTATCAATCACAATAAATTCTGTCCTCACCTTCTTTGTGCCAGCTTGTACCTCCAAGCTTGTTGCGCCTAAAGGCCACGTCGGCGTTCCATTGAAGCCGACCATCGGGCCGTTTGACTGTTCCATGTCATCAGGGTGAAGGCCTAACTCCTTGTAGCATCTGACATACATGATGTCGCAGGAGCTGCCTTGATCAATCAAGATGCGTTTCACCTGGCACTCCCCAACCTGGAGGGATACTACCAGGGCATCATTGTGCGGGTCTTGAACCATGTCAAGGTCGGCCGTGAAGGTTATCATAGGTCCTCGGCAATCTTCAGGCCGAGGTCTTTTCAGTCCGACCTGGTTGACATGCTGCAGATGTTTCACCCTCTGCGTCTCCCCCCGTATGTCGTTTTCGTTCACCTTTGAGTGGATCACGTTAACCACCCGAGGTCCACCTGCCTGTGGTTGCTGTGCTGGGGGGGGCGGGGCTGCTGGTGCTTGAGGCAACCGTGCCTGTTCTTCCCTGGTTCGGGCCTCATCCACAAGATCTCTTAAATGGCCTTGTCTGACCAGATCTTCTAAGTGTGCTTTAAGGGCCCTGCAACCCTGAGTTGGGTGGCCCTGCTCATTATGGTAGGCACAACGCCTACCGAGGTTTCTCCCATGAATTCTCCTTGTGCTCTTGCATACAAGTAGGGTGATTTCAATTTGGTCAAGGACCTTTTGGATCGGAATTGAAACACCGCTGCCATCGCTTGTTTAGTCCTCAACTCGCTCTCTGCTCGTTTTGTCCATTGTTGCCTCGGCCTCTTGGCCGTTGCCTTTTTCTGTCTTTGTCTCCTTGTTCCCCGAGGTATCCTCCTCGGCTCGTGCATACTTCTCAATCCTCGCCATGAGCTCTTCCATACTCTTCGGCAGGGTTTTTGCTAATGACTTCCGCAGTCGACAGTCATCCTTTAGGCCGTTCTTGAAAGAGACGACCGCCACCTCTGGTTGCACTCGGTATTCGATTGAACACCTCATAGTACCGCTGCGTAGGCTCGAGGCTCTCATCTTGCCGAACTTCAGGGCCAACAATGCATCCACCCTCAAAGGTTGCAGTTTGTTTGTTATGAACCTGGCCCCAAACATCTCGGCCAGGCCTTCCCAGTTCTTTACGCTCTCCTTCGGTAGTTTGTGGAACCAATCTGATGCAATCTCCCCAAAGGATGAAGGAACACTTTGCGAGCAACGGCTCGTTCCTCAGTATAACGCCATTGAATTCAAAAATAATCCAACATGGAAGTTAGGGTCTGACTTACCATCATATATCTGGAACCTCGGCATGCTTGCTGAATCTTTTTGGTGCCACGAATTTGTCCAATTCCACCGAGAATGGAGTCCTCGGCTTAACTGGGGAGGTTACTTCGGCTCCAGCATTCTCCTGTTTCCTCTTGAGGTAGTCTCTCAAGTCCTCTTTACTTCTCCCTGCAGCCCGGCTGTCAATGGACTTCAGCCTTTTTGGCGCACTACTCTCGGCCTCATGGTGGCCCCTTTTTGATCCTTCTCCGCAGGACGCATCAAAACACAACACCCGCCCCGGAACATGCCGATGTTCTTTGGGGTCTGCATCCTTCTCACGATGTGTCCTTCGGGACTCTTCTCTCCTCGGCTCTTCTCGGCCGACCTCCCTGGATGGTCGGTGAGAGTGCCTTCCGCTCCTCGTATGCTGAGGGGCTTCGGGGACTTCTTTCCGTCCCTTCTTTTGGGCGTTTGCTGCTGGCATTGGTGTGTCCTGCAGCGGGTATGGCGGCTGCATGACATTATTCTGCATCATAAAGTTGACGACCGATTGAAGGTCAGCCAGTTTATGTGCCATCTCCTTTACTTCTTCATCCCTCCTCAGACATCTGTCTTTCCAGGTCTGGAGGTCATCCTCGTTGTAGTACTTGCTCTGGTTCGCTTTCTTTGATGTGTCGCCGTCCTGGCCGACGTCTTTTTCTGCGTGATTCTGATCACGAGTTTCTTCGTTGCGGTCGCCTCCTTCCACGTTAGGATCGACAGGTCTTCCACTCCCAGATGGAGTGTCGTCCCCAATATTTTCCTTCTGCGCGTTATTAGCCATCTACTCTTCTTTCTTTCCCACAGACGGCGCCAAATTGTGTGAGTGAATTTCCGATCACACTGCCCTCCTTAGTGATTCAGCAGAAGAACACAGGCAGAGTAGACGGCTCCTTGTAACCTGCACAGAAGGAAAAGACTCCGGCGGTGGTTTCGACCACCCGGGTACTCGACGATCAAGTCAGTATATCTCTCAAGGATAATCAAGTACTTAACTCACTAGCTTGAGCATAAAAAACGTACCTTAGACCCATGGGGGTGCCTCTCTTTTATAGCCAATCCAATCCTAGTCCCAACAGGAACCCGGTCCTAATGGACTTAGGACTCCTGCTAATCTAGGACTCTCAGTGGAATTAAGACATACTCCCTAAGAGTTTATCTTTACCCCAAACTGAAGTCTTCCCCCAACCTTGGACTCTTGTCCACATCCAGGTTTGAGCTTCCTCTTCATTCTAGGACTCTTGTCCTTTATCCGCTTATCTCGGATTCCGATATCTTCGGAGGTATCCTCGGCCTAGCCGAGATAACCTCGGCACAACTACCATAACACGTGGGGAACTCTGCTGACACTTCGGTGTCACCTCGGCCACGTGTTGGTACTCAAAAAATATATCCCCACACGAACTTAGGAGGATTTTCACCGATGTATGCAGGAATTTCCATCGACAGCAAACGGGCCTTCACAAAGGACAAGCCCTGCAAAACACAAATGTTGAAAGGAACAACCAGGCGTCTACCAGGGGGAACAACAGACCCATCTGTAGGTGGTTCTCCTGAATTCGCCAATGGCCCTGACAAGAAGATTGAAAAGGGTAAACAATACGAACACGCCTTTTTATCAAACTCAACGTCTATGTAAAAAAGTGTATCAAAAGCCGTAAACAATCACTAATATAGATTTGTGGGATATCACAGAATTAGTCAATCACAAGAGAAAAAGGGGAACTTCAAATTAAGCAAATACTATGATAACAGATGCAAGAGAAACACACAAAGAGGAACTTCAATTAAGCGTTCAAACATTTTTACCCAAATAGTGTCTTCAGCCATATATTTGATGTAATTGTTGCTTAAAACTAGGAACTGAAAAAACTTAGAAACACCAAGATTACAAGAGCAAAGAAATTATATTAATAAAATATAATAAGCAAAAGTTATTTTCTTATTACAGTTGTGGTTGGAAAATTACCTGCATAGCGGATCAACAACATTGGGCTGCTTCCATCCTTAGCTGGCCTCCCTGTGCTTCCAGATATTTTTGTTAGCAGTATCAGTGTCAACCAAACCAAGCTGCCACGCTTTTAAGGTTACTGATATTGTCACTTCCGCACTAGGTTTCAAAGGAAGGGCACTTTTTAAAGTTTCATAAGGGACTGATAAAACAGACTCTTGGTTTTTTCCTGATAGTGATATATGTGCTGTTCTCTTTGGAATAGTACCAAAGATTAGCCAAACTAATCCACACATCACGAATCTCACCTTCATATAAAATGATGACTTCATCACCACCTACAACGTGTGACACTAGCAATGGCGGAGGGTACCACGTAAATATTTGGAATCGATACATTTTTCAACTGCGGACCCACGGCGGATGAAAGGGTTAGAAAGAACAAGACCTTGTGCTGCTCCAAGGAGTAAGTTATCAACATCCTTAAAAAGGTGTTCAGTAATTACACCAAAACAATGAACCATGCATCCAGGAATTATCACTGGCCTCATTTTAGTTGGAATTCCTGACAACGTGATCACTTTCGAAGAATTAGTTGGGAGATTTACACTAGTTGGAAAAGAATTGAAGTTTCCAGAATGCACTGACAGATAGATGCTATAAACCATTAAGTCAAACCCACAAGGATTTGCCTATTCCACTAACACCTGGACTGGCTCTCTAACAACCCAAATCAGCTCATGCTTACTGCTATGATTTGGCTCTCCTTTGCTGAATGGTGTATAAATAAAAGGCCCTGAGGGACCAGATCCTGCCCACCAATCTTCTCTAGCTGGATTGCGTTTTATGATGTCTATTTGTGAGGGATAGAGTGGAAATGAATGCAACCTGGAAGCATTTAAAAAGTTGACAGCACAAATAGGTAAACGCCTTTGAAAAGAAAATGTGAAAAAGTATAGGAGGGATCCAACAATGATTTTTTTTTTTTTTTGTTGGGGGGGTGGACGTGTGATCAATGTCGTTTTTTTTTTTTTTTTTTTTTGACACAATCACCAAGGGTTCCATCCAACTAGGCTGCCCCAGTTTGTTCAATGTCCTTGGTTATATGTTTAGCCAATTGAAGACATTTAGCATCTTATAATTTTATCTTGCCAAGGAATATGTAACGACAGGACCGTAATAAGCACTAAAGAAAACTTGATTCTTGCTCAATACTAGAGAAGTATTAAACCTACAATACAAATACCTTATAAAAGGTGAGGCAGGATCAACGCAGCGAGTTCCTAAAGGGAGTCTATCAGCAGAATTTGCAAGTTCACTCGCAAGATTATTTTGCCCAGGAGGAGTAATTAGAGGAGAATAAGATCGAAGCAGGCAGCGTCTTGTACTCCATGCAAAGAAGAGGATCTCCAGAACAGACAGCAGACACCAGTATCTCTCTTAGAACAACCATCTGCAGGGTGCTCCAATGGGACTCAAAATGTGAGACTATGGAGTGATGATGCGTTTTCCCACCATCAACATGAGTGGATACAATTTCCTTAAATAAAGAAAGAATAGATACAAATTCAGAATGTGGAATAATTAACTGAAAACAGTATAGAACCTGCTGATCTATCACACCATGTCAGTTCTAACCAGACCATCCACTGCAAAGCTTCTCTATCAAATTTGGAGTTCTGACCAATATTGAACTTAATTCAATCTGTGAATGGAAACTAACAACTTCACAAGAGGTCATGCTGTGTACCATGAGAAAAAGAATTTAATTTTTTGGTGGGGATGGAAAGGAAACATTACAGTTTTCAATTATTAAATTTTTTTTTTTTTTTACCATGTGCACTATGAAATGTTAAAAATTCTTATTCTTACATTTGCAATAATACTTTTTTGTTGTCATTCAAGAAATCAAATGTATAAGCATACCATAATCTCCTACCTAAAATTCATCAGGACCTTGTTCTAGAGAAAGTGGTATGGGATAACCATACATGAATAGAATTTAGCATATGCACATTAGCATGGTACCTTATTCGAGTAAGTAGAAGCTGATGCAGCATTTTGTTTGTAAATAAAACGACAATAAATGTTTATTTTTACTAGCTTTTCAAAGGCAAGCTCCCAAATGTGAAAAGTTCATACCAAATGCAAAAATTAATGGCAGTAGTCGCATAATCATATATGCCAAACCATACTTTTAAAACTCACATTGGGAAGAGAACTCCTAGCAATAGATGCTCTACTTTGAACACGATATGCTTTTGTGGTCATTGCCAACACATGCAAGGCACTGATAGTGGCCAGTCTATTTTCTTGTTGCAAATACAGCTGAGCTACCTGCCTTGAAAAAAAGGTAGCTTTCTGGTGATAGCCTAGAGTTCCAAAAAGATGAGCTACTTCAACATACAATATTAGTCGGTCACTGGCATCAATCAAAGATTTCGCTCCATCAGCAGCAGCTGTCAACAACTCCACTACATCCTTGGCCAGCTCACGTCTATCAATAAACAAAATATTTTAAGTGAAAAACCAATTTTAAAAATCACAGTAATACAGAAATCCTTAGCTTATAACTACATTTCAACCTTCTACATTGTTCCCTAACCCAAGGAATAAAGACACATCTATGGGGATCCTGACCCATAATTGAAGTGAAGACTGCGTAATTGACTGGTTTGGTGATGTTTAACAATTATAGAATAATGGCAATAGGAATTAATGAAAAGTCGATAACTTACTGCAGAGATAAAATGAAAATTTTAAAGAATGTGATCTAGCAAGTGTAGTCTGTTATATGGTACCTGAAATTTACTGGTACCAAGGTCCAATTTAAATCCAAACTTTCCATATTGCTGGTCATCTTTAACTGTCAAAATTTTTTAAATGCCAATGTGATCATTTGAGCTTCACCGAATTTTAGCTGAAGTTTAAAATAATTAGTCCAAACTTCTAGCTAAAATTATTAAAATATTGAAATGACCTTGTTTACCCAAATGTGATCCAAAATTTGACAAAAATCCAATCCAGAATTTGGGTCCAAAATTCACTTAATTTACGTAGATCTTAAAATATTAACTAAATTTACAAGCATTAAAATATGATGGCAGGTAGAAGTATTAAAATCTAATGTCTTTTTTCTATCTTTTTGCCAAAAAATTAACATCTGTACAATTCATACCATAATAAAATGTAGAATAAAATGATGCAGGCAGCATTGTATAAATAATATAGCCTCATTAATTTATATCTATATATTGATTGCACATTTTGATCAAGAGATTTTGGGATATCATCCCACTTTTACAGGCTAAATTCATTCAAGTACAATAGTATGTTGCAGTCATCACCCTGGAAGATAGGTTAAACAAGCCTACCTGCAGAGAAATCTTGCCAACTTCAAAGTAGCCTCGAGTTCAAAGCTTAGGGGAGATATTCTGCATACCAAATAATTACAAAGATAACCATCAAGAGGGTTACATATTACAAAGAAAATAATACAAAAAATGTAGAAGGGCACACGCTACACATTTCCAAAGAACCCGCACTTTATCATAGAGAACTTGTTTCCAAGTCATATATATTCCATTCAAATGCCATAATTTAAAGATAGTAATTTCACATGAACTTGCAAGAAAGTAAAGCCAGATTAATACTTCAGTTCACATCAAGAACATTCACATAAGTTTGTCCATAAAAATATCAAGGCACAAGTAGACGATTTTCATGATAACAATTGTTCAAGTCCACATAATTATTCTACTTCTAAGCTGCTGCTTAATGGTCACGAGTCATTCCCCCTTATTTAGTGAAGCCAAAATTGAGAATGGAGCCAATGATGGCAGCTGAAGAGTAGTATTGCGTATGAAAAAATGTAACCATGCAGCAATATTTTAGCCCATAATCAAAATTCTCAGTATATTTGATGTCAATGTAAATCCAGGAGCAGGATTATGGAGCGCGAGTATCATGATTGATTTAGTTTTCAACCAAAAACAAGAGAATAAAATATGAAAATAAAATAATTCCAAAGACCGAGACTAGAGTGTCAGTTTACAGTTATAGAACTTACGCCTTCATAGTTAACAGGGGCTTTCTGAAGCTTTGGGTCTGTAGCTGTAACGTTCTCCAAATGTTTCAGCATAGCCTCTCCATAATCCTGGAAGGACCTGAAAGCACCAATGTATTAATTAAGCCATTATTACCCGAAAGCATTTTTAGCCAACAATTACAAAATACAGTAGCATACCCTCCTTTAAGATCTGGATGACTCTGATCAATCGTTAGTCTAAATTCAACAGTAACAGCAGGTTCCTCTAGACTGTCTACCAAATCAGTCAAAACTTTGCTGCCGCCACCTACTCCTGAAGCTCTGGCAGATGCAAGTTTATTCAAGAGCTTCACCTGCAAGTAGTGCCAAATGGAAGAGGGGAAGAAGTAAGAGGAAAAAGAAAATATTGAAAAAACAGAATGTCAACTTTGCACAATGGATAAATTTATCGTGTTAGGGGAAAAAAAATCCTATCTTTGCATAGTGAATCGCAAGTGTAGAATGTTAAATAAATTTCATAACCACAGTTGCAATTCAAGCCTACCATGAGGTATGCACCATCATCAAGCCAATGATTTTCCTTCAGAGCTCCATGGCCATCGGTTTCAATAGCCAGTGAGACTCCTCACCAACCGAAGTTCTCAGAACAATATTTCTTTTAGATATAAAATCAAGTGCAGAGTTACACACTAAACAAAATGTACAATGAAAGAAGCATATGTAGTTGATGCTATCATGAACTGTATAATTTCCTTTCTGGTTTTCCTTTTATCCTCTTCCATCAGTGCAGACAAAAACTACCACTAACGTGCTAAAAGCGTCTCAGGTGAAAACTGGACAATAGGGATCCATCTAACAAGAAAGCAGGCCCCTCAATTAGGAACCACTTTCATCTGTAGATATCATAACATGAGAGGTGTAGGCTTCCTGTTTAAGAGAGGATCGTTGAAGGCCTAAGGCTAATAGTACTTTTTCCATTTCTGTTGAAAAGCCAAAGATCTAAGAAATAACTCAATACATGGTTAAATAATGCACAGCCACACTTTCAACTCTGCGATTCAACTAAACCCCGGTGCAATACCAGCTTTAAAGAATCAATCTTATGAGCTCATATCACAATCAGATGCTTTACTTTTAGTTCCTAGTTTTTTATGATGTATTTTATTTCCTTACTGAAGACATTTTCTCCTCTGGTTGTACTCTCTTTTTTGGAAGATAAAAGATTTCAATCTATGAAGCAGAAAGTTCAGTTGGACACATCACTTGTTGGTTCTGAGAAAAGTTCCAAGTCATGTACACAGGAATAAGGTTCTCATGATGCCTTTGGTAGTGGTTAAGTTCAAGACATTCTCAACCATAGTTTCTCTTAGACTTGTAAATGTGGAATGCAAAGCTCCATGAAATTCATAAATTGTTTCACAATGAACATTAAATATTTCCAAAGAGTAGCAAGTAGTAGTAGTAATGAGTACCAGACGAATTGCTTCATCAATGACATTTTTGTAGCCTCTTTTGAACCTATGGTGCTTTCCTCCTGTGAGAAATTATATAAAGTTATGAGCACATTAATCATAAGAAAGGAATCAAACAATCTAATTACTCTTACCAAGTTTCTTTTCAATAAATGTTGTTAATCCATCTGAAGTAACACTGTCTGTGACAATTGTTGTTCCTGGATGCTAATAGAACAAAACACAAAGTGAATACAACTCGCAACAAATACTTTTTTTCCCCCTCATTTGGGAAGATTCAACAGGACCCAAAGTTCAGGATGTAAACAACTACAGTTTTATACGGACAACTAACTAAAGAAACTTACTTCCTCAAGAACAATGGCTGACATTAATGCAATCAGACGATTCTGATTGAGCTCACGGCCGCTGGAATCCACAGCAGCAGATCAGGGAGAAAGACATAGTCAGGAAAATACATGACATGCATACTAGATTAACGCATGGATTGTAAAAATCGTTACCTGTCAACATCCGTATCAAAGATAATTCCCAAATCAGCATTGTTATCAAAAACTGACTGGGTGATAGCTTCCATTGCTAATTTACTTCTTGGCAGGGAAAAATAAATAAAAACCTTAAACAAAAACGAAAAAACTAGAACGAACAAAAAAAAAGGGAAAAATTCAAAAGAAAGCAATCAAAAAATAAATAATAATTGAAAAAAAACTAGTAACAAAAATGAACAAAAGCAAAACCATTTTTCCTTCAAAAGTAGAACAAGAAAGAACCAAAAATGGGGGGAAAAATCAAAAGAAAGAACAATAAAAAAATCAAATAATAAACGAAAAAAACTAGCAAAAATGAACAAAACCAAAACCATGTTTCCTTCAAAAGTAGAACAAGAAAGAAAAATTAAAAATGAGGAACAAAAACGAAACCAATTTCACAAGATTCAAAGATTTCAACTTTTACCAACTCACATTGAAGAAAAAAAAAAACCCAATTCCACAACATAAAAAACTAATTTTGTCGGTTCTTAATCAAAACCCTACCTTTTCAATTGAAATCCCCAATGATTTTTTTTCCCTCTGAGATCCCCAAATTAAAACCCTAGTTTGAATCTCCAAACCTGATTTAAGGGAGGAAGTGTTATTCTTCACTGAGTCTCTCGTCCCTTCCTTTCTCTTCGTCTTCTATGTAGCAGTTGATGTGGAAAATCAACTGATCTATCTCTATTTCAGGTCGATAATGCCAAAAATCGACTGATCTTACTCGGTTGAAGCTCAAAGCTTAAACTTCAATGACGACTGGGTGAGAGGGAGGGAGGGAGATAACAGTGAGATTATGGTAGAATATTGAATTTTTTTTTTTTTTTTTTTCAGGAGATTACAAGAGAGTTTGGGAAAATGGGGAAATAGGGAAAGTGGGAGGCGGGTTTGGCGCGAATTTAGGGATTACCATCTGCGACGCTATTAAGGCCCGTCGCAAATGAATGAGCAAAAAATAAACTTTTGCGACGAATTGCCAAAAGAGTGTCGCAAAAAAAAAAGGCCAAAAAATTTTTGCAATGTTTAATGTACCGTCGCATATAATCTTACTTTTTTGCCACGAGCTTAGTTTTTCTGTCGCAAAAAAAATAATTTTGCGACGTCATTAATTGCCGTCACAAAAGCTTGCTTTTTGCGACGGCAATTAAACCGTCGCAAATTGTTCCGTGTCAAATGCCCCTTTTTCTAGTAGTGTATTTATCATTTATTTTATAAAACAAAATGTGATTTTTTTCTTAAGTTTATAATTTTTCAATAAAACTCATTTTTTGCATTGATAATTTTTATTAGAAAGCTTACGAGATAGACAGTTTGGATCATCAGTGCAGGTTCAAATTGGAGCCCACAAAAGGAGTATAGAGAGGTACAAAGAGATGAAGGTATAAGAAATGAAGATATGAAGGTATAAATTTTATATACGAATTAAATTTTTCTATTATAAAATTTAATTTTTTTTTCATTTGAGTCAACAACTTTCCCATTTACTTTTTACACTATCAACAGTACAATAAATTCAGAATTATCTACTCAGAAACAATAATAAATTATTCAAATTTATTTCACTCGTAAATCTCACATGTTATCAATTTAATCTCTACTACACATACCTATTCTAAGTCCCTAATTCTGAGATCGCAAACTTTTCCACACAATATTTATCCATTGATAACAGTATATATATCTTGCTGCTGTGCACAAATGGGAGCAATGGTTCTTCTACCCGTCCGTGATCAATCTCTTTCGTTGTCACTACTTTTGATGACACTCACCATAAAATTTTATAGTAGGTATTTTTTTATTTTTTTATTTTTCACCAATTACTTTTTGTAGGTGGTTCTTAGATTTTACAGAGTCACAAAAAGTGTAAGAAGTTTATAGTTTCTGATCTACTAATTTTAGGGAAATTATAAAATAAAAAAAAAAAACAAACAAATTTCAAGGTTTAATCCTCACAACAAAATAAATTTTATGTTTTTTATTTTATCAATTTAAACCCTAATGTTTTTAAATATAAACCATTCACCTATTATTCACCTATTGTTGCAATTAAAATTAATAAAATATATATATATATATTAATTATTAAACTCAATATCAAGCGTACAAAAAATGTTTAAAAAGTCATTTTTCGTTGAGTTTAATGACTACAATACATTTTTTTCATCAATTTTACGTAATGAAAATAAGTAGGTAATTTAAATTAAAAATAAATGAAAAGATTAAAATTTAAATTGATAAAATTAAAAATTTAGGGTTCATTTTATCACAAAGGTCAAATATTATCTTGTTTGCTTTTTCTAATTTGAATTTTCACAATTTTTGGTCTTTTTGAAAGTTATATATGATTAAATAGAATTGTAAATTATGAATAAGACGAAATAAGTGTAAGTTCTAGTTATAAAATTTAAGAGTAAAATCTGTGATTTTATTTTTAATATGAAAAGTCTCTACCGATATCTCGCTTTAAGGGAATCTTCCTTCTCCATCCATTAAATTTTTCATCACACCATATCCATGCTGTGTAATATGTGTATTCTTTGAAGAAGACTTGTACATTTAAGTATGAAGAGATATTAATGTGGTGTATTTAGAAACTTCCCGGTTTAGGTCAGGACGAAGGTTAGACCAGCCCTAATTAAAATGTGCTACTTTTCACAATTTTTTTTATCACAACAGCAGGAGGACCGTTAATATAATGCATGTACATTAATTGAGCATTGCTATATATAATTACATTTTTCCTTCTTTTTCTCACACTTAGACCCAAAGTACTAAGACCCATATTTATAAATGCACATAAGACCCACTCTGGTCTGTTTCTTTCGTTGGTTTCTCGCCAATTCTGGAGTGCTAATAAATAATAAGATGAGCTTTTTAGTGCCAACCTAGTTGGGATGATTTAACTCATTGTGATACTTTTGCACTTCCCTTTTCTTTATTGGTGTAATTCTTTTGTACCATGTACTTGATCCTTACATCAATAAAGTTTCTTTTTTGCCGATCAAAAAAATATAAGACCCACTCACTGCATTATATATAACATTTTCCATATTAATTAGTGCACACTGCATAAATATGTAGACTGGTTCCAATTTTTACACGGATGAATACAAGATACAGGTTATCCATCAGCTATTCAGTTCATGGTGGAGTTGATTCTCTACAAGGTTTGTAAATCGTTTTCTTATGTAGTATATAGATAGAAATTAGTATTGGAACAATCTTCTGTGTAAATAAAATAACTTGAAATAAATTCAAACAAAATAAATAAATAACATACCGGATTTATTTATCGAACCGAATTAAAATTAAGACTAAGTCGAGTGTGTGACACTCTGTCCTTAAGACAGATTCACCCCACTACAGTCCTTACAGTTGAGTGGCGTCTATCTCCCAGGATACAATGATCTTCACAAATCTGTAGAAGCACTTCAAACAAATTTGTTCGGCGAATCAAACCTGTGATCTATACTCTCTTTAATTTATTCTAAAACTAAATATGAAAAATAAATGCACTAGAGAAAAATTGGACAACAATGAGACGAAATAACAGACTAAATTTTCCTACTGTTTTTTCCCGACCCAAAGACTGCTGGAAATAGGTATGTATATATAGCCCACTTGGTAACCTTTAAAACTTACCCGAACAAGTACTGTTTGAAAAGAACAAGTGCACCACTTATTCAAACATTGATTTTGACCGTTGCAACTTTTGAACATATTTTTCAAATAATGAAAAGTGATCCGTTGGTCAAACACAATAACTGTTTGGAACTTCATTTAATAACTATTTCAAATATATATATATATATATTAAACTATTTGAATAGTATAATAAACAAAGGAAGAGGTACAAACTTTAGGAAATCACTTAGGAACTTAAAATTTGAATTTAAAATTAAATTAAATTCCCACAATAATTTTTATTGAAAAAATTCAAATGAATTTTATCTAAAAAATTAATGTTAGACCCGCAAACGACGTCAACCTCCATTTCACTCATAAATGGTTTTGACGTTCCGTCTTCACCATGTGACTTGCCACGCGGTAAGGAACACTTCACCTCTTTAGACCCACCCCAAAAGACGTTTGGGGCCCATTCAAATTTGGGCTCAAAAATATGCCTATATAAGACCATTTTTCCAACAATCCCCCACATGAATGGAATTTGACGGAGAGAAAATGCAACAACATGACCTAATAATAGAGAGTACAGAAATTGGAAATATTCTGCAAAAGATAGGTAGCTTTTGACTTTGAACCTTCCCTTGTGAGACACTATTAGATTTACTAGCTAAACAGTGAACAAGATGTCTTGAACTGTTCAGCCGTTTGTGTAAAGCAAGACAATAGAACCCACACAGTATATCTCAAAACACAGTTTAATTCTCACTATTGTGTTCATTTTGGCTCTGAACAGCCTGGTCTTTCATGAGTGCTCTAAAGACTTGTAACCCTTCACAAATCTTATAGAACCGGCCCAGTTCACACTCACATAAGTGATTCTTATGAAGAGTATCTTGCCATACTTCACTAGGTTTAGCTAGATATAAGAATCATTAAAATTTTACTTAACCTCAAACGCTGCAGACATCACTATTTCATCGAAGAAATGGGTAGGGGTTAGACTCCCTAGTGATCCTTCTGAGTCATTCACAACTCGGTTGTCCCTTTGAACCTAGATCTTGGGATCTCCAGTCAACTAGGTTGGGTTGCCGTTGTAGTAACTCTTATTTAATAGGCTTAAGTCCCATTCCCCTCGATGAATTCTCAACTAACTCTCTTGCTAACCCTTTGGTTAGTAGATCCGCTATATTGTCTTTAGACTTAACATATTCTATGGAAATAATTCCATTAGAGAGTAGTTGTCTCACGGTGTTATGTTGACGATGAATGTGTCATGACTTACCGTTATACATATGACTCTGTGCTCTACCTATAGCTGATTGACTATCGCAATGTATGCATATAGCAGGCACCGGTTTTGGCCATATTGGAAAATCTTTAAGGAAGTGGCGAAGCCATTCTGCCTCTTCCCCTATTTTGTCTAAAGCTACGAATTCAGATTCCATAGTAGACCTAGCAATACAAGTCTGTTTGGAAGATTTCCAAGATACAGCCGCCCCACCAAGAGTAAAGACATACCCACTGGTGGACTTCGAGTCTCTAGTATCCGATATCCAATTTGCATCACAGTATCCTTTAAGTACTGTTGGATATCTAGTATAATTTAGCCCAATGTTACGAGTAAATTGGAGATATCTTAGAACTCTTATAATTGGTTTCCAGTGTTCTACTCCCGGATTACTCGTATATCTACTTAATTTACTTACTGCATAAGCTATATCTGGACGAGTGCAGTTCATCAAGTACATTAAGCTTTCAATAATTTGGGCATACTCTAATTGAGAAATACTTTCCTGTACATTCTTAGAAAGATACAAATTAATATCTACAGGTGTTCTAGTAAGATGATCATCATCTTTGCTGAATTTGTCAAGTGTTTTCTCAATGTAATAAGATTGTGACAAAGCATATCCTTCCGATGTTTTGATAATTTTCATACCAAGAATTACATCAGCAATGTCCATGTCCTTCATGTCAAAATGTTTATTCAACATTTTCTTAGTAGTTTTAATCATATCATTATTACTACCAATGATGAGCATATCATCTACATAAAGATATACAATGACATAACCTTTGTCTGTGTTTTTAATATAAACACATTTGTCACACTCATTAATTTTAAATTCATTTGACATCATTGCCTTGTCAAATTTCTTATGCCATTGCTTTGGCGCTTGTTTTAAACCATATAATGATTTAATCAATTTACACACTTTCTTTTCCTCCCTAGAACAGAAAACCTTTGGTTGTTCCATGTAAATTTCTTCATTTAACTCACCATTTAAGAAAGTGGTTTTCACATCCATTCGATGAATTTCTAGATTGTATAGAGATATAATGGCAATTAGCATTCTAATGGACGTTATTTTAGTAAACGGTGAGTATGTGTCAAAGTAATCAAGACCTTCTTTTTGTCTAAATCCTTTGACCACAAGTCTTGCCTTGTATTTGTCAATTGATCCATCCGTTTTTAATTTTCTTTTGAAAATCTACTTGTACCCAAAAGGTTTACAACCTGGTGGCAAATCTATCAATTCCCAAGTGTGATTTTGTAATATGGATTCAACTTCACTATTGACAGTTTCTTTCCATAAAGGAGCTTCAGGACTGGACATAGCCTCTTTAAAAGTTAAAGGCTCATTTTCTAACAAATATGTTAGAAAATCTAGACCAAAAGATTTTGAGGTTCTACCACGTTTACTACGCCTAGGTTCCTCTTCCTCATTTTGATCTAACTCTTGCTCTTGATCATGTTCTTGATCACTACTAGTAATAGCATCAAAAAATCTCTTCTTATTACTAGTCTCTTATCCAGTCTTATTTGGAAATACATGTTCAAAGAAAGATGCATTCCGAGACTCAATAATAGCATTTACATGCATTTCGAAATGTTTTGATTTATGAATCAAAAACCAATATGCACTACTATTCTTGGCATAACCAATGAAAATGCAATCAATGGTCTTAGGACCTATCTTAGTCTTTTAAGGATTAGGAATAGCCACTTTAGCCAAACACCCCCACACTTTTAAGTATTTGTAGGATGGTACTCTTCCATGCCACAATTCATAAGGTATTTGATTTATTTTCTTTCGGGGTACTTTATTTAAAATATAATTAGCAGAAAGTATTGCTTCCCCCCACAAGTTCTGAGGCAATCCAGAACTAATTAACATGGCAATCATCATTTGTTTTAAAGTCCTATTTTTCCTTTCAGCAATTCCATTTTGCTGAGGTGAGTAAGGAGCGGTGATTTGATGAATTATTCTATATTCTTTACAAAATTCACTAAAAGGTTATTCATATTCACCACCTCTATCACTTCTAAGTTTCTTGATTTTCTTACCAAGTTGATTTTCAACTTCATTCTTATATTGAATGAAAGTTTCCAAAGCTTCATCCTTGGTTCGAATTAAATAAACATAACTATATCTAGTATAGTCATCTATAAAAGTGATTACATACTTTTTCCCACCTCTAGTTTGAATTGATTTAAAATCACAAATGTCACTATGAATTAATTCAAGTGGTTCCGTACTTTTTTCAATTGAATGAAAAGGAGTTTTAGATAATTTTGCCTCAACACAAATTTCACATTTATGATTTGAATCAATATCAAATTTAGGTAAACATTCCATATTAATTAATCTACCCAAAGATCCATAATTAACATGTCCTAGTCTACCATGCCATAAATTTGAAGACTCAAGCAAGTAAGAAGAAGATGTAGTATTATTAATAACTGAAGGTATAATGGTCATTACATTTAACTTGAAATTGCCATCAGACATGTAACATTTTCCTACATACATCCCATTTTTAGTAAGTACAAATTTATCACTCTCAAATACTAGCCTAAACCCATTCTTACTAAACAAAGATCCGGAAACAAGATTCTTACGAATGTTCGGTACATGCAGCACATTGTTGAGAGTGAGTTCCTTTCCTGATGTCATCTTGAGAACAATCTTTCCTTGTCCTTCAACTTTGGAAGTTGAGGAGTTGCCCATAAAAAGTTGTTCACCATTGTTCACTATAGAATAAGATGTGAACATCTTTTTGTTGGCACAAATATGGCGAGTAGCACCAGTGTCCACCTACTATTCTTTTGGATTTCTGACAAGATTTGCCTCAGAAATAACTGCAGAAAGATTGATGTCTTCGACACTATTGGAAATATTGTCCACTTTGGTCATATGGGCTTGAGTAGGCTTCTTGCTTGTTCTTCTTTTGCTTTTGCCTTTGCTACGGCAATCTTTGGCCCAATGTCCCTCTTTGTCACAGATGTAACATTTGCCATTAAACTTGTACTTTTTATTATCTCCCCCTTTAGAGCCTTGTGATGAATTTTCTCCATAAGACTTTCGTTTCTTGGTTTTTGAAGCATGTTCCACCACATTTGCCTTAGACTCCATAGGATGCTTACCAGCCCGCTTTTCAGAATTGCGGTTGTCCTCCTCAATTCTCAAACGCACAATTAATTCGTCCATAGAAATTTCTTTGCGCTTGTGTTTGAGGTAATTCTTGAATTCCTTCCAGCCTTTTGGTAATTTTTCAATTAAGGCTGCAACTTGGAAGGATTTACTGAGTGACATGCCTTCTGCGTGAATGTCATGCAGAATGAGTTGGAAATCTTGAGTTTGGCTGATAACAGTTTTTGAATCAACCATTACAAAATTCAAAAATTTGCCAACCACAAATTTCTTTGAGCCGGTATCTTCCGTTTTGTACTTTTTCTCCAACGATTCCCAAAGTTCATTTGCTATCTTGATTGGACTGTAGACGTTGTATAATGTGTTGTCAAGTCCGTTCAAGATGTAGTTCCGGCAAAAGAAATCGGCATGCTTCCAAGCATCAACCGCAGTAACCACTTGTCTGTCGGTTTCATCCTCTTTGAGGATAGGAGCATCTTCACGGAGGAAACGAGCTAGGTTTAGAGTTGTAAGAGAACAACATTTTCTGTTGCCATCTTTTAAAGTCAATTTCTGAGGACTTCTCTGGCTTCTCTCCATAATTTATTGGTACTGTCATCACAGGAGAGGGGGTTGGTGCAATCGCAGCCACCACAGTAGTACTTGTTTGGGTATTAGTTTTAGTAGCTATCAATTCTAATATATAAAACAAAATTATAATTAGAATTTACACTACATAGAAAATTAAACCAAATTCACAGAATTAAATTCTATAAAAATAAAAGAAACAAGAATGTTACTTTTATTTTCCAATTAATTTGAAAATAAAATAAAAAATTTATTTAAACAAATTAATTCCACACAGAAAATTAAATTCTGTAAAATAAAGAAATAAAACTATAACTTTTATTTTTCAATTAATTTGGAAATAAAATAAAATTTTATTTAACCAAAATAATTCCACACAGAAAATTAAATTCTGTAAAATAAAAGAAATAAGAATATAACAGATTTATTTTTCAATTAATTTGGAAATAAAATAAAATTTTATTTAACCATATTAATTCGACACAAGAAAATTAATTTCAGTAACACTTCAATAATTAAAATACTGAAAACAGAATTTTAATTAATGAAAACTCAAAAAATAATTTCTAAAAACCAAAAATAATTTTCTGACAAAATTCCACAAAAATATATTCTGAATTGTTAATGACACCAGTATCGTACTATTAGTTGTCAAAGAAAATAAACAGTATATTACTGCTATCTGTCAAATAGCATATAATCACTATTTGTTTTTCCAACCAGAATATTATTTTGTAAATCTACAGAAAATAATTTTCTTAAAAGAAAAAAGAGAAAATGAAACAAACGAAAAATTTTGCAAACAGAATAATTCGAATCTATCTTAAGATTTTTGGAACAATCTTCTATGTAAATAAAATAATTTGAAATAAATTCAAACAAAATAAATAAATAACATACCGGATTTATTTATCGAACCGAATTAAAATTAAGACCAAGTCGAGTGTGTGACAATCTGTCCTTAAGACAGATTCGTCCCGCTACGGTGCTTACGGTTGAGTGGCGTCTATCTCTCAAGATACAATGATCTTCACAAATCTGTAGAAGCGCTTCAAATAAATTTGTTCGGCGAATCAAACCTGTGATCTATACTCTCTTTAATTTATTCTAAAACTAAATATGAAGAATAAATACACTAGAGAAAAATGAGACGTAAATAATGTAATCAATTTTCCATTTGTTTTTTCCTGACCCAAAGACTACTGGAAATAGGTATGTATATATTGCCAACTTGGTAACCTTTAAAACTTTCTCGAACAGGTATTGTTTGAAAAGAACAAGTTCAAATATTGATTTTGACCGTTGCAACATTTGAACATATTTTTCAAATAATGAAAAGTGATCCGTTGGTCAAACACAATAACTGTTTGGAACTTCATTTAATGACTATTTCAAATATATATATATATATATATATTAAACTATTTGAATAGCATAATAAACAAAGGAAGATGTACAAACTTTAGGAAACTACTTAGGAACTTAAAATTTAAATTTAGGCCAAGTTTGGCATATGTAAAAAAGCGAAAAAGCCAAAAAGTTACTCAAAAAATTAAAAAGTTGACACTATTCACCAAAAGTCAACAATTACGGCTGCACAACTCTCAATCTTAATTTTTCCTTATAAATCAATTTTTACAATTTTTTATTACACATTTTTTCATAAAAAGTCAAAAGTTAACTCAAATATCCACATTTTCTTTTTCAATTTTTTAGTCCAAAAAGACAAAAAGTGCACTTATTTAGGACATCCCAAACAACCCCTTAAAATTAAATTAAATTCCCACAATAATTTTTATTGAAAAAATTTAAATGAATTTTATCTAAAAAATTAATATTAAACCCGAAAACGACGTCAACCTCCATTTCACTCATAAATGGTTTTGACGTTCCGTCTTTATCGTGTGACTTGCCATGCGGTAAGGAACACTTCACCTCTTCGGACTCACCTCAAAAGACGTTTGGGGGCCATTCAAATTTGGGCTAAAAAATATGCCTATATAAAACTATTTTTCTAACAATTAGAATGAAATTAAATTTTAAATTTATTTATTAATTTAATTAAATTATAAATTACATAGATTAATATAAATCTCGGTGTGCAATCAAAGAAAGATAGTAAAAAGACTTTTATGTTATGACTGGGTAAACTAAACCTTTTTACGTGAAGGATCGTAATGATAGATCATTGCTATAAAACGTATAGGAACAAGAAGTTTTTATCGGAAATGTCTACAAATTCTTGTAAAGTCCAAAATGACGACGCAAAAGCCAACAAATGAGCTTAAAATCGCGAACATGACATCTGTGGCATCTAGATGACATTGCAAGAGTTTAAATTTCAATGGTAGATAAACATCTCAGTCATAGAATTATCTTCACATTTTTATTTAATTTAGTCCACACATTTGCTTATAAAGACAGAACATAAGGCATCAAACATGACATTACTCACAGTTGTTTAGAGATAAAATAAGAGGCTTTGTAATTGAAAATGAGAACCTCAACTTTTGCTATTATTTCCTTGTTTGCAGTCCTTTTACTACATGCAGTTTCATGGGCAACTTGTGATTCAGTTAATGAGCCCTTTCTTCAATGCCTTGAAAACCATTCGAACCCATCTGACCCAATCTCTGCAGTTGTCTACACTCCCAATAATTCTTCATACTCTTCTGTTTTGCAAGCATACATAAGAAACCTTCGATTCAATGAGTCAACCACACCAAAACCCCAGCTTATAATTACTGCATTGCACGAGTCTCATATCCAAACAGCCATTATTTGTGCTAAAAGAATTGGTCTGGAGATGAGAATCCGATGCGGACGCCATGACTTTGAGGGCATCTCATACTCTTCTGTGAATCCATTTTTCATCCTTGACATGTTCAACCTTAGATCCATCAATGTCAGCATAGCAGATGCGACCGCTTGGGTTCAGGTTGGTGCTACTCTTGGGGAAGTCTATTACAGGATTGCTGAGAAAAGCAATACCCATGGTTTCCCTGCAGGAGTTTGCCCCACTGTCGGTGTTGGCGGTCATTTTAGTGGAGGTGGATATGGTAACATGATGAGAAAATATGGTCTCACAGTTGATAACATTGTTGATGCTCAGATAATTGATGTCAATGGCCGAATCCTCGACAGGGAATCTATGGGGGAAGACCTGTTCTGGGCCATTACAGGAGGTGGAGCTTCTAGCTATGGAGTGGTTCTTGCCTACAAAATAAAGTTGGTTGTTGTCCCTGCCATAGTCACTGTTTTCCAAGTCAACGTGACTCTACAGCAAAATGCAACAAATATTGTTTATCGGTGGCAACAAGTTGCTGATAAGTTAGACGAAGACATCTATATTAGACTCAGCATGCATGTTGTAAATGTAAGCAGCGAGAGCGAAGAAAAAACAATAACTAATGTATTTATCTCCTTGTTCCTTGGAGACTCCAAGAGACTCCTCTCTCTCATGAATCAGAGCTTCCCTGAGTTAGGTTTAAAACAGACAGACTGCATTGAAATGACGTGGGCTCAATCTATCCTCTATTGGACTGGCTTTCCCATTGGAACACCAGTCAATACTCTGCTAAGTAGGATTCCTCAACCACTGACCTATACCAAGTCGAAATCCGATTATTTGAAGGAACCAATTCCAAAAGATGGGTTGGAATACATATGGAAAAGGATGATCGAACTGGAAAGGCCAGTGTTGGCCTTCAATCCGTACGGTGGAAAGATGGCGGAGATCCCAGCATCTGATAAACCATTTCCGCATCGAGCAGGAAACATATGTAAGATTCAATACTCGACCACTTGGAGTGAAGATGGAGTTGAAGCAGCAAACCACTACCTAAATTTGACGAGAATGTTGCATGGTTACATGACTCCATATGTGTCTAAGTCCCCGAGGGAGGCATTTCTCAACTACAGAGATCTTGATTTGGGTATCAACCACAATGGCCCTAATAGTTACACTGAAGGAGCTGTTTATGGGATCCAATATTTCAAGGATAATTACCACAGGTTGGTGCAAACAAAGACTAAGGTGGATCCTCATAATTTCTTTAGAAATGAGCAAAGCATCCCAACTCTTCCGTCTTCCCGGAAGTAAAGGGACGAAGACTATATAATATAGATCAAGCTTATGTGTCATTTGTATGCTTCATAATTTGTTTTTGATTGCTTAAACAAAGAGAAATAACTGGGCGTTCTATTATAAGAACGGCCAAAAGATAATTGAATAAATAAATAAATGAAATTGGACTGTATTCCATTGGTAGCAAATATTCTGTAGTTCTGGAACACTATATGAGATTGTGTATGGGTCGTTTGTTTCATGGGATTGAGGCGTGAGATTGAACTCCATGTTCAATAAATTTACTAATTTACTGTTTGGTTAATTTGGTGAAGATTGGACTATAATCAAATACGCATTATTTCTGACTAAATGGTCTAGGGACTATTTATTTAGGGCTAACAGTCCATTGTATTTTAATTTTAATTTTTTTTTTTTTTTTTTATCAGCAAAAAAAGGAATTTTATTGAAAGTAAAACGGAGTTACATTAATAAAAATGTTGTATGCAAAAAGTATCACAGCAAAGCAAAATGATCCCAACTAAGTTGGTACCATTAAGCGAGCCTAATCATCTGCTAGCATGACAACGAGTTGGTGAGCAACCAATCAAACAAAACCAAACAAAGCAAGAAAACAAAACAAGAACAACACCAGCAGCAGCAGCAGCAAAACACTTAATTAGCCTATTCCTCTGCTACAAAACTTGATTTGTTGCAAGTTGAACAAGAAATCATTGACAGAGAAAGGAAAACCTAAGGCTAAGGCTCTAGCCCACAAGGCTACTCTAGTTTTAATTTGATCACACAAGCTTGAAAGATGTGGTTGAATACCTAAAAACACCACTTCATTCCTATGCTTCTAAATGGACCAAAAAATAGCACGTGGTTCCCAACTTTTCTTTCAAATCTGTTACCTGTAAAACCAACCCACCACTAAAACTAGGGCTGGGTATAGGGTTATCAAAACCGCACAATCCGTCCAACCCGAACTGATCTGCATACAAATGGGCAGTTTCACAGGAACAATACGGGCGGATACGGTTTGAAATATGTCATTGTTGTGAGCTGTGGACGGGTTGTGGGTTTTACCCCCATCAACAAAAACCCGCCTGCATTTTGATTTTTTTTTTAAAACCTGAACCGTTGATTTCATTCATCCTATCCGCACTTAGACTATAATATTGATGCTATAATTGAACTTTAATATTCATTTACTCATTGGTAAATTTTTCATATACTCAACACATTTTCTTACTATATTGAGATGCAATATATACACATTTGTTTATCTTTTCATTACTTTATTCCTTTACACCTTTTTTGTCGAAGGAATTATGAAGATCGAAGATTAAATTATATATTTTTTTCAGTTTGCTTTTGTGCAGGGTTCGTCAAACATATGCATGGAATTGGAATTTTTAAAAGTTGGATGTGATTGATGGAGTTTGCGAGTTCGCAAATGTTTTCATTTTATTTAATGTGTTTGAATTAGATGAAGTTTGACAACAATTTATTGTTATTTTATTATTGCATTTGGATGAATGAAAAAGTTAATGAATGTTGATTCATTAATTATTAATGTTGAGCATTAATTATATTTAATTTAGTGTTTTTATTTTATAAGTTTAAATTCATTAATTATTAATGTTGAGCATTTTAGAAAATCGGGGAAAAGGGCCCAAAATAAATATTCACAAAATGGGGGAAAAAAATGCCCAAAGATAAATTTTATAAAGAAAAACGTCTAATCCGCAAACCGCCTGCACATCTGCTAACCCTATATCTGCACGAACCGCAACCTGCACTACGGGTGGTTGCGGGTTTAATTTTTCCCGAACTGCATATATGTGGGTGGGTCCAAACTGCAAACCGAACTGTCCAAAACCGAACTGCAAGCATCTCTAACTGTAACCCTCCTTCCACTGATGCACGCATTACCCATTGTCCCCCCTTCCACTAAAGTGAAATATCAGCCCATACCCTTCAAACAAAAGGACACCACAGCAAAACATGATTAACCAACTCTGCTTCAGTTTTGCAGAACACACAATGGATGTTATCAATGACAGGGATGACATCAATTCGATGTAAGAAAGTAGTAGTTTTTAGTCTTTGCTTATAAGCTAGCCACACAAAAGATTTAACTTTAGGAGTGGATACATTCTGCCAAATCATCTTAGAGATAACACCAAAATCATTACGTTACAAAATGTTTTCACACCACCTATAAACTGATGAGATACTGAAACAACCAGAATTTTCACCCCTCCAACAGAAAGCATCATCCTTGTCAGCTTTAAGATCACAAGCAATGTTTACAAAAATAACCAATCGAAAAACCTCTTCCTTTTCCCAAACTCTAAGCACTCTATTAAAGCATTCCTCCCACTTTGGTAGACTCATTCTTAATTCAAGAAATTGCTTAACTAATTTCTACTTATCATATGAGATACTATAAAGTCTAGGAAATTCATCTTTTAAACATCTATTTCCAGCCCACTTATCTTTCCAGAAAAGAGCCATTGCCCCATTACCAACCAATATATGGGGTTGTGGATAAAGAAATTTTGAAGATCAGGATTAAAGGTTGCCACAAAGAGTATATCTTCCAAATTCGAGAATGCATCTTGGAGGCTTCCCTAGTTGGGTACCACTTGCTTTCTTGAATGTTATACTTCCCACATAATACTTTCTTCCATAACAATTTTTCATCTCCACCAAACCTCCACTACCACTTAAGTAGTAGGCAAGCATTAACATCTCCGAGACTCTTGATGCCCAACCTACCTTCAATCACACTCCTAGTAAGTTTAGACCATTTGACCATATGTATCTTGCTCCTAATCACTGACCCATCTCATAGAAATGCTGCTTGAATCTTGTCTAACTCTTTAGCTACCCCTTCAGGCATTTTAAAAAGTGAGAGACAATAAATTGGAAGACTAGACAATACTGCCTTGACAAGAGTTAGCCTCCTAACAAGTGACAATATAACTATACTCCTCTAGATATTGATAGGAAAAATAGAAACTGTAGCTCGGCTTTTTCGCGCCCCCTTTAGGAAGTTCGAAATGAAGCCTTACAGTTCGAACTCCCACGGTTCTGAATCTAATCTCACAAGTACAATGTGAAATTAATAAGCACCAAAAGTCCAAATTCGGCAAATCTTTTGGAAAATCGATTTTGAATCAAATTGCCAAAAATGGACTGCTTTGCCAGATACAGAGTCACCACCTAAATATTTTTGAAAAATCTAGGAAACCCATGACTTGTGCCAGAGGCTACGTATCCGTCATCATCAAAGTTGCCTTGGCTCAGGAACTTGGGTACGAGAGGGGAAGGTCATGAATACATTTGAGCACCCCGCTCGCCCGATCAAAAGATCGGCCTCTACTAATCATGATATGATTCTTATCTACATTATATGCTCTTGTTCCGGTTTATTAGGTTAGCATTACTATGTGATGCATGTACACAAGGTATAGACTAGTTTGTTTAAATTAGAACCATTCAATTTCATGTTTGTTTTTTTAAAAGGGTTTGATTTTGTCACTTAACAAAGTGGATTTAAACGTACATTTATCAAATTGTTCCAATTCAACCAACAAGCCTTCACCCACAGGCATTCAAACAGTTTATCAAGTAAGCATTTAGCCTTATGGCAAGCATGCTAGCCACGACAATCACTCACACTCATGCAAGTATGCTAAAGCACTAAAAACTCACTTAGTACTCCAACCCAAGATAAACCAAAAGAGTTAGAAAAAGTGCATGATTCCTAACTATACAAGATGGCTAATGCAACACATGCAATAATGCAACTAAAATAGGCTCGGCTACTTAACATGTTATTTGCAACAATTTGATAACATGCGTTTAAACATGTATTCAACGAGGTATTGAAACGACAATGCTGTTAGAATGATGCGCCGAGCCTCGGGGCATGTAATACAAATGAATGGATGCAAACATGCGATATGCTAAACAAAGCATGATGTCCCTAATCTAACCATCAAAAGCAGATAAATAAAAGGGAGAAAGACGTGGGGTTAGAAGACATACACGTTATTACATTATGCTCTCATGAAGGAGAATCCGAATGAATAAACTCGTTAACTAGCTAACTAATTCAGCTAATGCTAATTAAGCTAACCATTACAAGCCAAAAGAAATTATCTAAACTACTTAACTAATTATTACAAAACTTGAATTAATTAAATTAACTAACTTCTAAGCTAATTTAATTAGGAATTCAACTAGGCTAAGCTAATTAAATATTACAACACAAACTAACTTAATTAATCTAAACTAATTAAATAAGTACAAAACAAACTAATTAGCTACAACTAATTAAGTTCAATAAATAAATGGCTAAATGCTAATTAACCTAATTAACTATTCCTGGTAAGCGAGGGAGGCCCATGCATGCTCGATTTTCACCCGAAGAACGTCCACTGTTTGTGCTCGGAAGCCTCTATTGCACAACACGTACACTGTTTTCCTACTCCAGATCAACTCTACCATGCTTTACAAGCACACTGCTCAAAATTCATTGGTGACCGGCAGGCCAAAAGTGGTGGCCGGCCGGCCACCATTGAGGGGTTGCCATCCAACAGTGATGGCCTGCCAGCCAGTAACAGTGGTCGGCCGGCCACTGGTGATGCTCAATTCCATACCGCAACAGAGAGCGAACAGGGCAAAAAGAGGGTATTCTCACAAGTTTTTTGTACTGTGTATCCCTCCTTATCATCAAAACATCTGAAAGGAGTGATACACTTGGTCTTCAAACCATCAATCAAGCAATTACATTGCATGATGGCTAAGGAACCAATTTGTACGAGCTAATAAATGCACAAACAAGACTCAAGACCATCACCCTATCATGCAAGATCAAGGGCAATGGAGACCTGGGAAACTTGACACATTTCATCACTTTGAGTATGAAATGCCGCAATTTTTCTTGTGTTCAATTAATGTCTGATTGAACATATCAAAACACAACCAAATTCTTATCTTTGCTCACTTTTAGTTTCAACTTTACTCATTTTAGTTTACCAACCATCCTTTAACCAATTAAGACCAATGGTGAGTAAGTCCTCTAAAAGAGAAGGAAGTGTCAAACAAGGGGTAGTTTAAGGAAAGAGAGAGGTGTCATGCCGTTGGTAATGAACCCTGAAAAGAGGATTAAACCATTAAGCAATGAATCTCAATCTCAAGCTTAAACTATCCTAAGGTTAAAACAATCGTTAAAGCAAACAAGGAGTGAAGAAATAAGGGAGGTTGCAGAGGTTAATGAGTGCTGAAATTAAGTGAGAAAAGCACTAAAACATGCAACCAACTCAAACAAGTAGTGTCTAAAGGCCTAAAACACCAAGCTTGTGAGGACTATTACACTAGAAACATGCAAAACAAGACTCACATGACTTAACCAACCCAAAACAGAGTTAAAACAATCCAAATTAGAGATTAAAACATGCTAGAATTAAGCTATAAATGGCTAGAAAATTAAGCTAACACATAGAGTTAACTAGGCTAGCAAACAAGACACAAAGGGGGGGGGAAGGCTAACCCCTCCAAATTTGGGCTTCAAAATATGATTTTCACCACTGAAATTACTCTAAAATTCAATATTTAAAAGCCAAAAAAAAGATGGTTTGAAAGTATGAAACAAAGGTAGAAAGGCCTTGAAAGCAAGGTGTAAAAAAAGGTGAACCACCACTCAACCCTTATTGGCCTTAAACCATCAGTTTTAGCCTAAAAATAGAGAGTTTAAACAGTCCAAAAATAGTGCAAAAATGTGCTGGAATGAAGACAAAAGTAGCTAAAACAATAAGTTAAAACATGGAGCATGTTAAGCTAGTAAACAAAGCATAAGGAGTGGAGGCTACCCCCTCCATTTTTGAACTTCAAAACATGATTTTAGCCACTGAAATAACTCTGAAATTCAGTATTAAAAAGCTCAAAAAGAGTTGACAACAAAGTGGAAAACACAAGGGCAAAGGCCTTGAGAGCAATGTGTAAAGAATGGTGAACCACCTCTCAACCTTTAATGGCCTTAAACCACAAGTTTCAGCCCAAAAATACAGGCTTTAAACTGCTCAAAATCAGTATAAAAAATGGAAATCAAGCGGTGTAAAGATGGTACAAAAGCAAGAGAATGTATACCTCTTGAAGAGGAATGAATCCTTAAGTCACAAACCACCAATTTCACACTTTCAAGTGCTTCAAGAGCTCAATTTCAAGCTCAAATAACCTCAGCAAAAAGTTCTCTAGGTTTGGTTTAGAGTGTTTGGGCAAAGGCTATGCAAGTTGAAAAAGAGAGAGAGAGAGAGAGAGAGAGAGAGAGAGAGAATTGTGGAGAGAGAAAATTGTAAAGAGAGGATTTTTTTGCTTCCAAAGTTTTTCTGACCTTGAAATATGAGAGATAGGTCAAGTATATATAGAAATATATGAGCCATAGCCGAAAATATCAAACCAAAAATAGCTGGAGCTTTGTAGAAACAGTTGGAGGAAAATATCTGCAAAAAAATCTGTTTTTTGACATTTGTGGCTGGCAGGCCATCAATGATGGACACCAAAACACATTAGCAGACGGCATCCCCCCAAAAGTGGGTCAATCTACTCAAAAAAAGGTCAAAATTTTCACCACTGGTGGCCGGCAGGACACATTAGTGGCCGGCCATAAAAATCTGCTTCCCAAGCCCAATTTCAAATGGGCATATCTCCTTTATCCGAACTTTGTTTTAGGTCATTCTTGAGTCTAAATTAAAGCCCTGGAAGTCTACTTTCCAATGGAGGCAATCTAACATCTAAATTCTAAGTATACAAAGAGATATTCCTATTTTAGTGAAGGCTACTCAGTTTTGTCCTAACCGGATTCATGCCTAACTTCTCCCAAACTAGTTTTCTTCCCTCTCCTCCTATTTTCTTCAAATCCAAACCTATAAATAAGAAGTTTTGAAAGATTTTTCTAAGATTTCACCTCTCTTTCATTTATTTTTACTTTGTCCTTGCTCAGTTTATCAAAAAGCGCAATAGTTAACAAAGTGCGAGCCTCGGAACATCGTAGAAGCATTTTCAAAAATATTTTGAAAGAGAGGGTTTTAAGGTCTAAAATAATTTGGCCAAAATGGTTTTGGTCAAAAATGGGGTGTAAGGTTGGGATTAGAATCCCTCCTTGTTGAAGAAATAAAACGTTTGTACATCGTGACTTTCATCATCGAGTGATCAATTAGTAGCGCCCAAGTCGTAAGGGCAGTCAAAAATGGAATGTCTACAGAAAACTATATTTCTGGTCCAATCACTACAAGAAAAGAGCTTATATAACATAGAGTTTTTTGCAACGACACTTATCCCCATCACAACAAGTAGTCTTTTGCAACGACAGTTTACAGGGTTACCAATAAATAGCTAGCGATGGTAGTTGCCCCGTCACAAATGAGCATACAAGAAAATGTGTGTTAAATATGGAAGTGTTTGCGACACCTTGTGTACCGTCGCAAAAAACAAATTTTTTGAGATGGGAAAAATTTGCTGTCACAAATAGTGGACAAATTGTGACAGCAATTGTCCATTGCAAATAAGTAATGTTAAATTTATCATTTGTGACGGTTTAAATATGCCGTCGCAAAAAGTAATGTTAAATTTTAGATATCCCGCTCTTTTAACCCATTCGCGCTTGTTTTCTCCAAAATCCCTAAAACCTTTGAAGCAAAAATACCCCAAACCCTTGAAGCAAAATTCCACCGGCGTATACTCTCTCTCCCACTCAGCAAAATTCCACTAGCAAAATTCCACCAGCGTATACCCAAAACCCTTTAGCCTATCTCACAACTACGCCGACGATGAACGGTTAACGCCGAGCAGTGAGCAACGACGGTGAGCAGGAGTGACGACGGCTAGTAGTAGTCGGTCTCAATCACACCTCTCTCACTCACTCAATGAGTGACGACACTTGTATGCTCTCTCTCTCTCTCTCTCTCTCTCTCTCTCTTACATAGACGTATATAAACTAGACACATTCATCTTCTTCTAGACATGTGGGTGGGGATGAGAAGAGGACTTGTCAGTGATCGAACTTCTTCTTCTTCTTCTTCTTCTTCTTCTTCTTCTTCTTCGCAGTGTCTGAATTCTCGAACACATCACGTCTCTTCAATTTCAGAGTCAATTTCGTAATTCTTATAATTAAATTATTAAAATCCTAATATATATATATATATATATATGTATGTATATCTGGGTATATTTGTGGTGTGGTACGAGGTGGTGAAGAAAATGAAGAAGAAGGAGAAGAAGAAAGTGAGACTCGTGAGTTGAGATCATCAGAATGAATTGTGAGTCAGTGATGAGTAAAGGCCCTGGGTTGAGCGAGGGGTGATAATAGGCTGGGAGCCGTATTTTAGTGTTTCATGTTCAAATCATTATTTATATATTTTCCCTAATTTTTATATCGTATGTACATTGTATATATTCTGCCTTAAATATTTTGGTAAGAAAATTTATTATATTCACGCTTTTTGTGAAGTATAGAACTGTATCTACTTTATTTTATTTTAATTTTACATTAGTTGGTTAGGTTTCTATTTGATTGTAATTGAGTAAACATAATTTAAATAATTTTTTTTCTGGCTCTTAAAGCCTACAATGTTCTGTGCACCTATTGATGTTCTAGACATGTTGAATTAGTGACAGAATACTTGGTATTTTGTAGCATTTTTATGTCCCATGTGTTATTGTATAAGTATTTCATTTATTTATGTTCTCAATGTAAACTTCAAAGTCAAGTGCATTTTCTTTGGATATGATTGCTTTAGTCTGTTATCAAGTTATTGGTTCTCTCACCAGATCACTAAATAACTGAATGGGATAAGACCACCTACCGATTTGAGAGAAATTGGACAGTATCATGATGCATGAATATGTAGGTATTATATTTAGAGTTATTTTGATGTTTAATTTTGTGGATGTGTGCAGAAAATATATTTGAGAGAAGTATAGACGATGGATAAGAGTTGGATTGATTTTCCAAATAGGATGTCGAGGGAATACATTAATAGGATTGATCAATTCCTAGTGTTTGCCTACACCAATAGGGTTGAAGGTTTGATGATTAGTTATCAGGAAATATGAGAATCGATACCATCTTATACGAGAGGGTGTATGGGAACATCTAATTTTGAATGGTTTTTTTAAAAAAAGTACAAACATTGGATTAATAATGCAGAATCTTAAGTATCTCTGCATTGTAATCGAGAGAATGAAACATTAGCTAATTTAGACATTAGAGATGATATAGCTAGAATGATACAAGGGGCTATGGGAAATCCACCTGCCGGTACAAGTGTTGAGGGTAATGAACCACAGGCACCTAGTCCCCATGCATCTGAACCTCAGCTCAGTCCAAATGCAGAGACTGCAAAGTATTTCAAACATCTTCAAGATGCACAAAGTGAATTGTATCTGGGTTGTTAGAAGTTCACGTCTTTGTCATTTATTGTTGTACTTCTACTTCTACATCTGAAGGTGCTTAATCAGTGGACAGACAAGTCTATTGACATGTTGCTTGAGTTATTAAAGGAGGCATTCCCGTTAGGTGTGAAACTCCCGGACTCATATTATAAAAATCAAAAGGTCACAACAGATTTGGGCTTCACATATGTTGACGGCCCAAAATCTCCAAACGGTGTCGGATTAGCTTAAAACTTGGCACACATGACCGCCTAGGAATGAGAGACTTGTGGGAAAAGAAGGGACTTGTGTCGGATTCCTGGTTTGGGAGCTAGAGCCAGATTTCGGTCTCGGCAAACTAGTTCCTTAATAAACTTAGAATTCGAGGTGTTGATGCCCAACAATCACCAAACGGGGTTAGATTAGCATGAAACTTGGCTCACACGACCGCCTAGGCATGAGAGACTTGTGGGAGAAAACAAAACTCGAATCGGATTCCCGATTTGGGAGTTAGAGCCGGATTTCGGTCTTGACAAACAAGTTCCTTAAGAAACTTAGAATTCGATGTGTTAATGCCCTAAAATCACCAAACGGTGTCAGATTAGCATGAAACTTGGCACACAAGACCACCTTGGCACGAGAGACTTGTGGGTAAACACAAGACTCGAATCGAATTCCTGGTTTGGGAGTTAGAGTTGGGTTTCAATCTCGGCAAACTAGTTTCTAAAGAAACATAGAATTCGAGGTGTTGACACTCTAAAATCACCAAATGACGCCAGATTAGCACGAAACATGGCACACACGACCGGCCAGGCACGAGACACTTGTAGGAGTAGACGAGACTCGAATCGGGTTCTCAGTTTGGGAGTTAGAGCTGTATTTCGGTCTCGACAAACAAGTTCCTTAAGAAACATAGAATTTGAGGTGTTGAAACTTGACACTTGGAACCCCAAAATCAACAAACGGCGTCGGATTAGCATAAAATTTGGCACACACAACCGCCTAGGCACAAGAGACTTCTAGGAGAAGACAGGACGTAAATCGGATTCCCGGTTTGGGAGTTAGAGCCAGATTTCGGTCTCGACAAACGAGTTTCTTAAGAAACATAAAATTCGAGCTGTTGCCACCCGAAAATAACCAAACGGTGTCGAATTAGCACGAAACTTGGCACGCATGACCGCCTAGGCACAGGAGACTTGTGAGAGAAGACGGGACTCGAATCGGGGTCTCGATTTGGTAGTTAGAGTTAGATTTCGGTCTCAGCAAACTAATTCCTTAAGAAACTTAGGATTCGAGGTGTTGACGCCCTAAAATCACCAAACGATGTCAGATTAGCACGAAACTTGGCACACACGACCGGCTAGGCACAAGAGACTTGTGGGAGAAGACGGACTTGAATTAGAGCCCCGGTTTGGGAGTTAGAGCCAGATTTCGGTCTCGGCAAATTAGTTCATTAAGAAACTTAGAATTGAGGTGTTGACGCCCCAAAATCACCAAACGGCATTGGATTAGCACGAAACTTGGCACACACGACCGTCTAGGAACAAGAGACTTATGGGAGAAGACAAGACTTGAATCGGGTTCCCGGTTTGGGAGTTAGAGCCGGATTGCGATCTCGGCAAACTAGTTCCTTAGGAAACTTAGAATTCAAGGTGTTGAATCTCCAAAATCACTAAATGGTGTTAGATTGGCACAAAACTTGGCACACATGACCGCCTAGACACAAGAGACTTGTGGGAGAAGATTGTACATGAATTGGGTTCCCAGTTTGGGAGTTCAAGTGGGATTTCGATCTCGGCAAACTGGTTCCTTAAGAAAATTAGAATTTGAGGGGTTAACATCCCAAAATTACCAAATGGTGTCAGATTAGCATGAAACTTGGCACACACAACCACCTTGGCACGAGAGACTTGTGGGAGAAGACGAGACTCAAATCAAATTCCCAGTTTGGGAGTTAGAGCCAAATTTCAGTCTCGGCAAACTAGGCCCTTAATAAACATATAATTCGAGGTGTTCAATCTCCAAAATCACCAAATGGTGTCGAATTGGCACGAAACTTGGCACACATGACCACCTAGGCACGAGAGATTTATGGGAGAAGATGGAACTAGAATCGGGTTCCCGGTTTGGGTGTTAGAGCCAGATTTCGATATTGGCAAACTAGTGTCTTAAAAAACTTAGAATTTGAGGTGTAGACGCCTCAAAATAACCAAACGGTGTCAGATTAGCATGAGACTTGGCACACATGACCACTTAGGTAGGAGAGACTTGTGGGAGATAACGGGACTCGAATCAGGTTCCCAGTTTGGGAGTTAGAGTCGGATTTCAGTCTTAGCAAATTAGTTCCTTAAGAAACTTAGAATTCGAGGTGTTGACGCCCTAAAATCACCAAACGGCGTCGGCTTAGCGTGAAACTTGACACACACAACCGACTAGGCACGAGAGACGTGTGGAAGAAGACGGGACTCGAATCGGGTTCCCAATTTGGGAGTTAGAGCCAGATTTCAGTCTCGTCAAACTAGTTCCTTAAGAAATTTAGAATTCGACGTGTTGATGCCCTGAAATCACCAAACGGCGTCAAATTAGCATGAAACTTGGCATACACAACCACCTTGGCATGAGAGACTTGTGGAAGAAGACAAGACGTGAATCGAATTCTTGGTTTGTGAGTTAGAACCGAATTTCGGTCTTGGCAAACTAGTTCCTTAAAAAGCTTAGAATTCGAGGTGTTGATGCCCCAAAATCACCAAACGATGTCGGATTAGCATGAAACTTGGCATATACGATTGCCAAGGCACAAGAGACTTGTAGGAAAAGATGGGACTCGAATCAGGTTCCCAGTTTGGGAGTTAGAGCTGGATTTCGATCTCAGCAATCTAATTCCTTAAGAAACTTAGAATTCGAGGTGTTAATGCCCCAAAATCACCAAACGACATCAGATTAGCACAAAACTTGGCACACACGACTGCCTAGGCACGAGAGACTTGTAGGAGATGACGGGATTCGAATCGGGTTCTCGGTTTGGAAGTTAGAACCGGATTTCGGTCTTGGCAAACTAGTTCCTTAAGAAACTTAGAATTCGAGGGCTTGATGCCCCAAAGTCACCAAACGGTGTCGAATTACCATGAAACTTGGCACACACAACCACCTTGGCACGAGAGACTTCTGGGAGAAAATGAGACTCGAATAAATTTCCCGGTTTGGGAGTTAGAGCCGGATTTTGGTCTCGACAAACTAGTTCTTTAAGAAACTTAGAATTTGGGGTGTTGACGCCCGAAAATCACCAAACGGCGTCGGATTAGCACGAAACTTGGTACACACGACCGTCTAAGAATGAGAAACTTGTGGGAGAAGACAAGACTCAAATCGGGTTCTCGGTTTCGGAGTTAGAGCCAGATTTTGGTCTTGGCAAATTTGTTTACTTAATTATCTTTGTAATTGTATAGTTGTTAAATTTTTATGTTTTTTTTGTAATTAACATATTTACACATAATTTGATTGTCATTAATTATTTATTTATTTATTTTGTTTCCAAATATTGCCCGAATAGGTGTTTGCTTTTTGTGGAATACATGCCTGTGAAGAATTCGACTAACTTTTGTTTTTCTTACTTACGAAGAATGATGAGGAAAACTTTTGTTTTTGGTTTATGTTATTTTGAATTGTGAATAACATTACGTACTTAAACATTATATATGTATTATACAACATTATGCAGTGGGGTAATTTGCTAATGTTTAGTTATGAATGCAATAATATTTTTATTATGGAGAAATTATTATTTCTATACACGAATTTTTATATTATTATGCAATTATTGGTTTCTTTTTTAATTTTTTTTATTCATTTCATACAGGTAATTTTAATATTTTTAATAAATTTATTGCAGGTTTTTTTATTTTATTTTTTGCGACAGCACCATACCGTTGCAAAAACATTAGACCTAAAATGTAAATTTTTGGGCGACATAGGCAATGCTGTCGCAGAATAGTTTTTGGTGACAGAGGCAATGCCGTCTCAAGAAAAAAAAAACCATTTCACGACAGGTTTTTTGCCATCTCAAATAAATTTTTTAGCGATGGTAGAAGCATTGCCATTGCAAAAGGTCTCATTTTTTCACATATTATAGGCGATAGTAAAACGCCGTCGCAAAAAAAAAGGCGACAGCGACATGTCGTTGCTAAAACTTTTTAGCAACACCCTCTGTTGCGACCTCCCCTTTGCCGTTGCTAAAAGTTATTTGCTGTCGCTAAAAGTTTTTTTAGACGGCATTAGGTGTATTAGCGACGGCATTTTGCCGTCGCAAAAAATCAAAATTTTTGTAGTGGATATAACTATGAACCACAAACAATTTTGGAAAAGAAAATATGAATGCAATATAAGAACTAGTTGTACAACTTACATTTCTTTATCAACCTGTTGCATTAGTGCATTTTAAACAGTCCATTGTATTACAGTCTACCCTTATTCCGTCCATCCAAACAAACACCCTCATAGTGTTTCAATTCAATACGTAGGTGAGATATGATATTAAATAGTTAGGAGACAAAAAATGATCCACTTAGTGTGTTGCAATTTTTCATTAATAAAAAATACCATGTAAAAAATAACAACCCAAGGTTCTTTGAGTCCTTAAGTTAAATATCAAAATATCTTCTTAGATTTTTGAAAAATTTGAGCTTTTAACAATAATTTTGTTAAAACTTTTGCAATGGTCATAGACAATAAATTAAGCGGTTTAATGATTAAATAAGCCCTCTGTGTAAAAAATGTCACATAATATTTCAAAAATATCTGATAATTTTCTTATAGCACACTAGCAAAATGATAAAGGATTCGTATATCCAAGATTTAAATTCAGTGCAACTTTTTCTGTGTGGCATGGCAATAATTTTCAATTACTATTATTATTATTATTATTATTATTATTTGGTTCACCAAAAAACCCCGCAGAAGTACTCTTGAAGTGAGCAGGCAAATTTGACAATCTACTTGAGGTATGTATAGCAATATCAAATTATAGTGGCTACAATACAAAGGTGCATTAGAGCATCTCCAATAAATTGTTAAAACACATGTTATTATCAAAATGGACTTTTCTTAAGTGTGCAATTGCACACCATGTGCCACTTACATAAAAAGTATAAGTGTAAGGTGTAAATATAAGTATAAGGTGTAAGTGTAAGGTGTAAGGTGTAAGTGGGTTGCATATGGTGTGCAACCTCAAAAAATGTGTAAGTGTAAGGTTTAATTTTTCACAAAAGGTGTAAGTGTAAGGTGTAACTGTAAAGTGTAAGGTGTAAGGTGTAAGTTGCACACCATAACCAAACCCTATCAAAATATAACAGTTTGGACAAAAATGAGTGTTCTAGTGATATGCTATAGCTGTTGCTAAATTTGGTGTTTGCCAAATATGCCAGCTCACCCTAAACAAACTACTTCTCTTCCTTTCCTCCCTCACTCTCTTTTTCATCATTTACCAAAAAACCTCCAAAACATAAAATTTATAATAAAAAAAAATAAAGAAAAATAAATTCACCAAATTTTTAGAAAATCATAATTCACCAATTTGTTTATACAAATTTGGTATTTTTTTAAAACAAAATTCAACAAAATTTGCTCAACAGAATCAGACAACAATAACAACAACAATCAAACAAATTCAAAGCAATCCCAAACAAATTTCAAATGATCTGAGAAAATCTCAAGAAATCTGAAGTGAATTTTAAACAAAAAATACGTGGATTTTAAGATGGTTAATGGATTTCATATGATTTCAGCATTCTAAGAAGTTGTCTTCATCTTCTTCATTTTCATCTTCTTTAGAAAGCCGATTTGATGCTTTGAGTTTTGATTCAAGAGTTTTAAGGGTTTCAAATTCTTCTTCAAGTGATTTCAAGGGTTTCAACCTAATTTAATCAAGGCTTTCGGTTTATCTCAGACACAGATCGAAGATACAATAGGGTTTCGATTTCAAGGGTCAGGGCTTAGAGAGAGATATAACAAAGAGTTAAAGAAGTTGAAGTCGAAACCCAATGTTCTATTGAATAATGCTTTGTGATCTGCGATTCTTATTGATTGATCGTCACCGAAGATGAAGAGAAAGAGAAAGAATGAGAGGCATAGTTGTGGTGATGAAAATCTAATGCTGGTGGTAGAGAAGAGACGAGAGGCTTTTCCCAAAATAAGCCTTTTTTGTATTTTATTTCCCAAACTAAGCCAACTTCTGACGTATTTCCCAAACTAAGCTAAAGCGCCATTCCGATTCGCGCTTTTATTGTTAGGAGGCAAAAACTTGATGAACAGGAAAATCGCTATTAGAAATAGCGATTTTAATTAAGAAATCGCTGTTGTAAATAGCGTTTCTAACATAAAAAAATTTTGTGAAGAAAACGCTATTACTAATAGCGCTTTTACTGTGCATATAATTATTATTATTTTTTTTTTTAAATGCCATTTCAAATGGCGTTTCTATATTCAACCAAAGCACCAAAGCCAACCCACACTCTGACACACACACACCAATGGCACACCCACACCACTCAAACATTAAAATAATATAATTTATATATATAATAATAATTTATAATAATCAATTATATAATTTTTATAATTTTCGTAAATATAAATTATTTTTAGGCTATGGATGGTTTGATTTATAATACGTATGTATGTAAGGATAAAAATTTTTATTATCAAAAATAATTTTTGCAATTTTTATTATCAAAATTAATTTATAATACGTATGTATTATAAAATTTTTTATAATAATTTATAATACGTATGTATTATTTAAATCTTTACATTTTTTATTTAAAATTTTTATACAGCAAATCCATTTTAAAAATAATTTATAAAAATTTATAATTAATACGTATGTAAATAATTTAATATGTATCTTCACATTTACATTTACAGTAAACCCATCTTCACACTTACATACGTATGGTTTAAGGGTAAATTTTTTGATAAATGACTTAAATGATAAATCAAACCATCCATAATCTAAATTTTTTTACCCTTACATACGTATGGTTTAATTAATTTATAAAAATTATTGTCATACGTATGTAAAAATTGATTATAAAAATTGTAAAAATTATTTATAAATTGATTATAAATTATTTAAAAATTATTATCAAAAATTAATTATAAATTATTATAATCTTTAGCCCCTCTCTCCCTCTCGCAAAGATTATTTAAAAATTATTATTAAAAATTGTAGATGGGTAAAAAAATTTATAATAATTTATATTTACATACGTATGACAATAATTTATGTATGACAATATTTATACGTATGACAATAAATTATTATACGTATGAAAATATTTACATACATATGACATATGTATAATAATTATAATAATAATAATTTATAAATAATTTTTGTAATTTTTATAATTGATTTTTACATACGTATGACAATAATTTTTATAAATTATTTAAACCATACGTATGTAAGGGTAAAAAAATTTAGGTTATGGATGGTTGATTTATCATTTAAGTCATTTATCAAAAAATTTACCCTTAAACCATACGTATATAAATGTGAAGATGGGTTTACTGTAAATGTAAATGTGAAGATACGTATTAAATTATTTACATACGTATTAATTATAAATTTTTATAAATTATTTTTGAATAATACATACGTATTAAAAAATGTGAAGATAGGTTTACTGTAAAAAATTTTAAATAAAAAATGTAAAGATTTAAATAATACATATGTATTATAAATTATTATAAAAAATTTTATAATACATACGTATTATAAATTATTTTTGATAATAAAAATTGCAAAAATTATTTTTGATAATAAAAATTTTTGCCCTTACATACATACGTATTATAAATCAAACCATCCATAACCTAAAAATAATTTATATTTACGAAAATTATAAAAATTATATAATTGATTATTATAAATTATTATTATATATATAAATTATATTATTTTAATGTTTGAGTGGTGTGGGTGTGCCATTGGTGTGTGTGTGTCAGAGTGGGTTGGCTTTGGTGCTTTGGTTGAACATAGTAACGCCATTTGAAATGGCATTTAAAAAAAAAAAAAAAAAAATTATATGCACAGTAAAAACGCTATTAGTAATAGCGTTTTCTTCACAAAATTTTTTTATGTTAGAAGCGCTATTTACAACAGCGATTTCTTAATTAAAATCGCTATTTCTAATAGCGATTTTCCTGTTCATCAAGTTTTTGCCTCCTAACAGTAAAAGCGCGAATCGGAATGGCGCTTTAACTTAGTTTGGGAAATACGTCAGAAGTTGGCCTAGTTTGGGAAATAAAATACAAAAAAGACTTATTTTGGGAAAAGCCTCAATTTAGTATTATATATTGACAAATTATAGTAATAGCAATGTTATTATAACATTTGCCATTGAAGATACTCTTAAAGATCTGTTTTTGGCTCAAGTTGCTATATTATAACTATAACAATACTTTCAGCAGCTTCATTAGAGTTGCTGTGGTGACTTCTTTATTAGCTGATTCCTTGGTATATAATAAGAGATATCAGCCCTGTTTGGTGCAGCTTAAAAGCTGTTTATTTCAGCTTTCAGCTTAATTTAAGCTATTTTGATGTGTTTGGTTTAGTTTATAGCTTATAGCTTATAGCTTATAGCTTTTTGGAAGTCAGAAATCAGCTTATTCTTTGAGTGGGGCAGGAGATGCTTAATTTATAAGTCAGAAATCAGCTTATGTTCATAGTTATAAGCTATAAGCTGTTTAGGCATAAGCTATAAGCACTTTTCCATAGCTCTACCAAACAGGGCCATCATTTAGCCCAAAGACTTAAGGCGTGGCCTAGACTGGTATCTCGGGTGGGTCCGCCCAGTCCAAATAAGATTTGGGTTGGATCTAAGCTTAGGTACGTCTACTCGCTCTACAGTCCCTTTTGTTATATATATATACACTAGTCTATCATACGTGTTATGCACGAGATAATTATAAATATTTATATTTGTTTTAATTTTTTTTAATATATAAATTATGTTTTTAAAGATTTTTTATAAAAATAATTTAACAATCTTTTCACTAACTATAGTGTACAGGAGAAATTGAAAAAACTACTGCAGTAACTATGCACGACTATATCTATAATTATTTGTATGAGGGGATTTTAAATGCTAATCAGGGATTTTGACAAAATCTATAAATGCAGGCATATGGATTGGAAAAAGTTAATAAATGTTGATCAGGGAATTTTAACCAAATCAATAAATGCTAAGGTTTTTTTTTTTTTAAAATAAAAAATTTAGAAAATTAAGATTGAGAGATTGGAGCTCCCACAAGGCTTGAGGTTTAGAAACTCCCTTTTTCTTAATATATTTACAATTATCTATATATGTGAATTGCGATTTTTATTTATTTATTTTTTTTAAATGCCTTCTTTTTTTCCTTTTTTATATTATATTAAAGTTTAATATTTTGATAATAATCATATGTGTTTGACTTTTTAAGGAATTCATATGTGTTGGATTTCAAAGAATTTTTTTTATGCTTGTTCTTAATGCATTAAAGTGTTATTATGAGTGTAAGACTTGGGGATTAAAAGAAGTTAATAAATGCTAAGGTTTTTTTTTTTTTTAAATCAAAAAATTTAAGAAATTTAGATTGAGAGATTGGAGCTCCCACAAGGCTTGGGGTTAAAAACTCCATTTTGCTTAATATATAATATAGATATATATATATATATATATATCTTTTCAAAACTATGATATATTATATAAATCAACTAGGTCTAGCTTAGTTGTCCATCATGACTCTTCTAATCGATTAGTCTCAAGGGGGAGGTCATGAGTTTCACTCTCTCTTAAGAGGAGTTGAATTAGGGGGCAAAGGGTGGGGAACCCAACTCCTATAGATGATAAATGTTAATCTACCAATTGACAACTGACTTTCGCCAAAAAAAAGGAAAGAATATATTATATAAAATTACTACATTGACCAATTGTTTTTATCATTTTTATTTATCATTTGACCTGACACACTATTATTATTAAATATTAATATTGCATATGTAAGGCCTGTTCAGCTAATACAATTATAATAAAATCAAACATAATATATAAATATAATCATTATAGGCTTTCTAACATTACACATTAAATACAAGAACTATAAATATACAATGTTGCTTCACAGAGGGGAGGAAAGACAACATGCAAGCTTCCATGCTAGATCTTGCTGAGAAAATTAAAGATCCAGAAATGAAACTCAAATTTTTCAAAAATTGTTATCAACAACAGAAAGCTAGTACTTAACCACCTATAATTCCTATAAAAACTTACAACATGAAGGATATTTTAACTAGAACATAATCCTCACCTATTACTGAAAAACCAGTTACCATTTAAGACTTAAAAATGGAAATAAATGTTTTAAAAACAGAAATTAGGCATCTTCAAACTACCAATCAAGTTATACAAGCCGATATACGTCAGCTTAAAACTGCAAAACAAAAAAGAATGATATTGCCCTAGAAACCTCTAAACAGAAAGAAAACCAGTATTTAATGCTAGTTAATTAGGTTACATTTCGGAAATGGTATATCCGTATTACTTTTGTTATTAAACCCGATTTTATTATTAAAGATGCAGTTGCCCTTGTTGATAGTGGAGCTGACATGAATCATATATAGGAAGGATTAATTCCAACCAAATATTTTCAGAAAAGTACCAGTCACTTACTAGTGCCAGTGGTAATTCTATGCATATCAAGTATAAACTACCTGAAGCTCTAATTTGTAATTAGGGTATTTGTTTATCCACATCTTTTGTCCTTATCAGAAATATGTCTCCAACCATTATTTTAGGGACACTTTTTTATGTCTCTTAATGCATATTACTAAAATCGATCCTATAGGCATTCATACGACTATCAGCAATCAACCAATTATTTTTTAATTTATAACAGAACCCTATACAAAAGAAATGGATCAAATTTGTGATCTAGTTACTTTTAAAGAAAAACAAATTAATTTCCCTCAAACAGAAATTCGTTTTATTACAACTGAACAAAGGTTGCAACAACCTTCTTTATAGGATAAGATCAAGTTAATTGAAAAAGAATTTCAAACAGAAATTGCAGCGATATTCCAAATGCTTTTCGGGAAAGAAAAAACCACATTGTTTCTCTTCCCTATCAACCTGATTTTGATGAAAAATTCCATCCCAACGAAAGCTAGACCTAGTTAAAAAAAAAAAAAAAAGACAAACAATCTTGAACTTTGCAAAATAGAAATTGATTCTCTCCTTCAAAAAAAATCAATCAGAACCAATCACTCACCTTGGAGTTGTACAACATTTTATGTTAATAAAAACACAAAAGTAGAAAGAGGTGTGCCAAGATTAGTAATTAATTACAAACCTCTTAATGATGATTTTAAATGGATTTGATATCCACTTCTGAAAAAAAAAGGCCTTTTAGATCATTTACAGGATGCAATTATCTTTTCTAAATTTGATCTTAAATCAGGATATTGGCTAGTACAAATTGCTGAGCAGGATAGATATAAAACTGCTTTTACAGTTCCTTTTGGGCATTTTGAATGGAATGTCATACATTTTGGGTTGAAAAATGCTCTTTCAGAATTTCAGCATATTATGAATGATATCTTCACTCCTTACACATAATTTGCTATCTGTTACATAGATGATGTTCTTGGTATCAAGCAAGGCTTGACAAGGGGTGAAAGGTATGTTGTGGTGGCTCCTTATAGGGTATTTTGGTTTGACAAACCAAAAGGTTAAGTGCAACATCATTCTATATTATAATTATCAACAATGATAGAGAGCCCCTTTTTGAAGGATCCCCACAACCCTCAAAGTGATCCACACCATTCATGATGTGAGTCCCACACATACATGAGTGGGCCCTACACATACATGAGTGGTGTAGATCACTTTGGGGGTTGTGGGATCCTCCAAAAAATGAGACTCACACATTTTTCTATAACTATTTATATTTATAAAAATTATGTTTGTCAAGCTTAGGCAAACAGGGTTTTTACACCTTTGTTTATTGCAGACTCTTTTTGAGGAATTGAGAGAATTGATTGCCGTAAAGGATACATGTAAGGTGGTGTATTTGGATTTTGAATATGAATATATATATTTTGTAGAGAGAAAAGAAAACAAGAGGGAAATGTAAATGAAATTTAAGATTCTTTTTTCACATTTTTTTTTATTCGCCATAAATTTTTATCCAAATCTAATACCCAAGACACGTTGATCAAGTACACAAATTTTTTTAAAATTTTATTATAATGGTAAAAAACTCTTGGTTTGATTAATCTGGGGCTATATAACATGAGGAAATTAATTAAGCAAACTAATAATGGATTGGAAGAATATTACCTAACTGAATTAGAAAATCGACAACAAAACACAAAATTTAAACCCACAATTAACTATTGAATCCATTATGGTAACCATACCACCCAATTAATTATTTAATACTCCTGAATTATTAACTTTGTATATTGATGTGATGCTTTCAAAGTAATTAATTATATGCCAGTTACTATGGCCATACGGTCGATATAGTGGTTCCCAAGAAAATTCTATATTTGATGGACTGTATCAATGGACATATTTATATGTATTATGTATATGTATATGTATTACTCAAAATCCGTTCAACCATTCATTGGGACTATAACGATGCTTCTAATTTGGGTTACAATTAGAAGTTTTAACAGTACCAATCAGGGAAGCCTATAATGAATGGCATGTTGCATATTTCCATTTACCAGTAAATAAGGATATTTCTATCACTAAATCCTTAGTCCATTTCACAATCCTTTTTGGTATCCCATGGATTTTGAGATGGGACTTTTAGTGTAATTACCAGAATAAGATCTCACGTCTTAAAAGAGTTTTCTTTGTAAGATGGTGGGATAAGGGTATGAACCCTACTTTACCAGAAACTGTCCAGAAAATTACGGCACATTCTCAAGCTTGTTGTGATGCTGTTCCAAAAACCATTCCCAGGCAACCAATTACTCAAAATCCGTTTTTACAAATTTAAACAAAATTAAAGCAAAAACATCCCGATTTGTCCGAAACAGAATTAATTATCAAAAGCATGGACATGATACCAAGTTCCTTATGAACATCTTACCAGATTTTGAGCCAAGTTTATACATATACATAATACATATATATAATAATTAAATTATACATATATTGTCACACACAACTAATGGCAGAAGAATCCATCACAACAGTAGCCAATACAGTAGCTTCTACATCAGAAACAACAGAACTAGTAGCCTACCAGGATGTAAAGGAAGCCCTTGACAAATGGACAATTCCAAAAGTAAAACCAAAAACAACTTATAAAATTGGAACCTCTGATTTTACTAGTAGGAAAATTATTAAAACTTTTGAACATAAAGTTCCTTTACAGAATGACGATGAAGTAATTCAATTACTTCAAATAAAGGATTTTGCACCTTTTCTAAAAAAATATAAATATGTCCACTTAGGACTTGTCCATATAGCTTTTAAACCCCTAACTCTGTTAGGACAAAACACCAGTCTTACTTGTACACTCCAAGGTGGCAGATGTCTTGATTGGAGAGCTTCTTTAAAAGGAGCTATTGAAACCAGTTTATCTCATGGACCAATATACTTTAATATTTACCCAAATTTGAGTATAGCACTTATAGACCCTAACCTATCTAAAGTTCTTAAACTAAAAATTTTAACAAATGGTTATCAGTATTTACCAGGATCACCGCCGTTATCAACTTTTTTTAGAACTCATCTTAGGGTTTTAAGTACATTAAATCCATATATCAGAAAATACAGTGAATTAGGACAAACTATCTTAATTGACACTAATCTCTTTAGTAGCCAGGTAGCTATTCCAAAAATGATTCCTTGGAACAATATTACTTTTCTAGAAAGATGGCAAATACCCGTCAGACCAATCATCAGACAAACCTTAGATGATGTTATTCTGACACACGAAGGTAATGTTTATCTTAAATTTCAACGACCTCTCACCTGAAGTTTATCCAGTATGAGCCATCACTCTTCTAATCTATCCTATCGCATAGATTTTCCAGAATCCTCTAAACATTCTATGTCTGAACCAATTGAATCTGTTAACCAAGGAATGCCTTCCAGACTTTCTAGTAGTTAGTCTTTTCTTGATCCTCGTCATGAAACCTTAATTCAGGGTATTCACATATCTGAAAACCAAATTCTCCATGGAGTTTATAAAACCAAAAGGCCTGAGTGCCCAATCGCCAATGATATGAATTTTGAAATTTAATGGATTTTACACTAGGCAGTGAAATAAGGAAACAATTAAACCAGGATTTTATGCAAGAGAAATATCATGAATTTAGAGTTTGGTATTTTAATAACCACACTACATTTGAACTTCAACAGTTAAAAAATCAGTATTATTATCATTTGGAAAAATATCAAACTCTTAGACCTTTTCCGGAATGCTTTTATGAATTCAGTATTATTATGGAATTCATGTCAAGATCCCAGCTTAATGTATTGGAAAATATACAGAGAACCTAGCAAACAGTAGGTGGTCAACAAATAATCTCAGTTCATCCCCCACCACAGTCTTTAGAATTAGCTCCTAGTGATGTATCTCATCAACCGTTAGTCATCACAGCTTATGTAGAAGCCCCTACCAGAATGGCTTAGAAAGAGTCCTTACAAATCAAAGATATTATACCATTAATAAAACATAATAATTATACCAATTTATGTTTTCAAACAGTTGGTAAACAATTAATTCGAATTGAAGAAGCCATTGATACTTTTAAAAACAGAAAATGGTACCTATGGCTGTTTCCAAACTCGAACCAGTAAATATTAAACCACCTTTAGAAGTAACTAATTTTAAGTTACGTTCTCATTAGAAAATAATGAATTTATTAATACCCTTTTGAAAAAAATGAATGAGTTAAATTTAGTGAAATATACACTAGGACAAAGTTCTATAAATATGTTGTCTGCATAGGAATTACATCCACTGGACGAAGAAATTACCCACTCTCTCATTTATGAGATCCAAAATAATTTTCAGGATATGTAATCTGTCAATCATACTATCTTCCCCAAACAAATAGGAAGAACAGCCTTAACAGGATCAAGTAGGTATTATTATCATCGACCTACTCCTCAAGATCTTCTTTATGAAGAAGATTTCTTTCATAGCCAGGACTCCTATCATGGAAAAACCATGTATGAATGGAATTTAGATGGTTATTCTGAATATCAGGTATTGGAGTTGATACATAAAATTCTTATGTATTCTACAATATGTAAACAAAATAATAATTCTGATCATCAAATAGCTAAATTTGTTGTTAATGGATTTACAGGCATCCTTAAAGAATGGTGAGATAATATTCTCACTTCTGCTCAACAGAATGAAGTTTTAAATGTTGTAAAAATTGAAACTGATCCGACCACTAATACTGCTGTCCACAAAGAAGATGTAGTACATACTTTAATTCAAACCATTATACATCATTTTATTGGAGCACACTCAGTTAATAATGACCGTACTCGTGAAGTCCTCCAGAATCTTAGATGTCCTTCTTTAACAAATTTCCATTGGTATAAAGATGTGTTTTTAATAAAGGTCATGCAGCGACCCAATGCTAACAGTGATCATTGGAAAACCAAATTTATTGATGGCCTTCCCACTCTTTTTGCAGAAAAAGTCTGAAAGAAATTAAGGGATCACCATGACCGTATGGCCATTTCTTATGACCAGTATACCTATGGCCAACTTCTAAGTCTTATTATCGAAGAAGGTCTTTCTTTGTGTAATGACCTTAAACTTCAATACCAATTGAAGAAACAGAACCTTACTGGCAAAAAAGAGTTAGGTGAATTTTGTGATCAATTCGCCTATGATACCAAAATTCAATATTCATCCGAAACCAGAAAACCACATTATAAAAAGCCTTCTAAACAGTATCGTAAACACTATAAAAACATAAAAGTATCCCTCTAACCTCTTATTAGAAAAAGTTTTCTCCTCAATCCAGCCTACCCGTAACTAAACGAAAAACTTCCAAAAAAGATGTTAAGTGTTGTAAGTGTGGGGCAATCGGTAGACAGGTGCTTACTTGCCTTCATCTTCCTAATCCATCATGCAAGAAAATTTTTGAAAAAGATGTTTCTAACCAGGGTTTTGGTGGTATTTTATCAGTCTTTGACTTTGATATTGAATATATCACAGGTGAACATAATTCTTTACCCGATTTTCTAACCGTGAATACTTGCAAGGCCTAGAAAACTCATGACCAATAGAGGCTAGAGCCGTAGAGGCCGTGGTCGGGGATCAAATCCCTACCAAACAGAATTCCCAAGGCTTCGAGCCTCAAATAGTAGAGGTGAATCTAGTCAAACGGTTAAGGATATTCTTCTTAAGCCTGATGAACAGTATACAGCAAACAGTATTTCTGAGGAAACCGTTCTTTATATTGAACCAACAGATGAAAAATGGAGGAAAGATCCAAAGGAAATCAAGCGTCAGTATCTTACTACGCAGCAATTTCCTTCTCATTTTGACCAGTATCAATGTGTTTATGAACAAATACTCATTGAAACAGCAGCCGCGAAGATCAAGCATACTTCGCATGATCCCTCCAAAACAGCTAGTCCTATCCAGTGTAGTAAAATACTATCCGTAATATTATGCCCATTACAACTTGGGGCGTCCATCCGCATACCACCCATCAGCTTGACATCCATATCCGAGAAACTTGGTATAGTTATTCGTATGGTTCTTGGCTTTTTGATCAATTTTCTCTGGTTGAGTCAAAACACAATTTTCTCTAGTTTGATCAAAACATAGAGAAAATAATAAGTAAACCAAAGAATTTGGAAAAGGCGAGGAATGATGTTGGAAGAGAAAAGAGAACTGCCACTTAACACTCTCATGTGTGTAATTTTCTCTAGCATGTTTAATTTTCTTTGTGATATTCAATTTTCTCTAGATTTCTCTAGTTTGAACTCAGAGAAATTTCAATTTTCTCTGGTTTGAATCCAGAGAAATTCTTTGGGAAGTTCAGAATTTCTCTAGGAAGAATTTCTCTCAAAAGTCCAAAGAAATTCTCTGGATTGAAATTTCTCTAGATCGATGTTGAGGAACCTTAGACAGTATAAAAATATTGAATATCCTTTATGTTATAAAATCCTAATACTAGGGACCCTAAAAAAAAATTCCCTATAATTTTTTAGGGATTAAACAAAAATACTTTACAAATATAGGTAATAGTGTAATTATAAATAAATAAAAAAATTTGAAGATGTGCCCCTCCTAGTCCTTACTTCGCTTTGTCCCTAGCCACAACTACTACACCATCACCACTACCATAAATGCTACCATGCAACTGCCACCACAACTACCATGCCACCATCTCTACTACCACTATCATTGTAATACCATTTCCTCACTTTTAAAAATAATAATAATAATAATAATAATAATAATAGTTACGAGAGTGCATAAGACTTGAACCTATGACCGTTGATTGATTGACATAATAAATAATATTTTCACCACTTAAACAACATAGAAGATGTGTTTTCAATTCAAAATTAAAATTAAAATTAAAATTTTTATTTTAAGCACACTCATCAAGACATCAAAATTAGGTTCATAGGGAAAAGAAACAATGTGTTTTTTTCTTTCCCAAAAAGCATTTGGAATATCGTTGCAAATTTCTGTTTGAAATTCTTTTTCAATTAACTTGATCTTATTCTATAAAGAAGGTTGTTGCAACCTGTGTTCAGTTGTAATAAAATGAATTTCTATTTGAAGAAAATTAATTTGTTTTTCTATAAAAGTAACTAGATCAAGAATTTGATCTAACTCTTTTGTATAGGGTTCTATTATAAATTCAAAAATAATTGGTTGATTACTGATAGTCGTATGAATGCCTATAGGATCGATTTTAGTAACAGCCATTAAGAGACGTAAAAAAGGTGTCCCTAAAAGAATGGTTGGAGACATATTTCTGATAAGGACAAAAGATGTAGATAAACAAATACCCTAATTACAGATAAGAGCTTCAGGTAGTTTATACTTGATATGCATAGAATTACCACTGGCACTAGTAAGTGACTGGGTAGTTTTCTGAAAACATTTGGTTGGAATTAATCCTTCCTGTATATAATTCATGTCAGCACCACTATCAACAAGGGCAACTGCATCTTTAATAATAAAATCGGGTTTAATAACAAAAGTAATACGGATATACCATTTCTGAAATATAACCTGATTAACTAGCATTAGATATTGGTTTTCTTTCTGCTCAGAGGTTTCCGGAGCAATATCATTCTTTTTTTGTTTTGCAATTTTAAGCTGATGTATATTGGCTTGTATAACTTGATTGGTAGTTTGAAGATGCCTAATTTCTATTTTTAAAACATTAATTTCCATTTTTAAGTCTTGAATGGTAATTGGTTTTTCAGTAACAGGTGAGGATTGTGTTACCTTCATGCTGTAAGTTTCTATAGGAATTAAAGAAGGTTCAGTACTAGCTTTCTGTTGCTGATAACAAATTTCTATAAATTTGAATTTCATTTCTAGATCTTTAATTTGCTTAGCAAGATCTAGTATGGATTTCTGATCATCTGTTAAAACATGAATACTAGGACCTCCAAGGTCCAAACCATTCATTTCAACAATGAATTTCGAATAATTTATTTCAGAAATATGATTCAGATTTGTAGAACAAGAGCAATTAAGTTCTGGTGTGTCTAGTTCATCACTAGAGGTAGATGGAGAGCATAGCTCAACCAGTCCATCTGACTCAGAGCTCGTGCATGTTTCTTCTTCAGATAAAGTTTGTAGTAACTGTTGAGTGATATTTGGGTCTAGTGACATTTCATTAATTTTCTGTTTTAACTTAGATCTACATCTATTAGCATAATGACCAGTTGCCCCAGACTTATAACGTTTAACATCCTTTTTGGAAGTTTTTCGTTTAGCTAGGGATTTGCTGGTTTTAGGAGAAAACTTTTTCTGATAAGAGGTTGAAGAAATACATTTATGTTTTTTTATAGTGTTTATGATACTGTTTAGAAGGCTTTTTATAATGTAGTTTTCTGGTTTTGGATGGATACTGAATTTTGGTATCATAGGCGAATTGATCACAAAATTCACCTAACTCTTTTTTGCCAGTAAGGTTCTGTTTCTTCATTTGGTATTGAAGTTTAAGGTCATTACACAAAGATAGACCTTCTTCGATAATAAGGCTTACAAGTTGGCCATAGGTCTACTAGTCGTAAAGAATGGCCATACGGTCATGGCGATCCCTAAATTTCTTTCAAACTTTTTCTGCAAAAAAAGTGGGAAGGCCATCAAAAAATTCTACTTTCCAACGATCACCGTTAGCATCGGGTCGCTACATGACCTTCATTAAAAACTCATCTTTATACCAACAAAAATGTGTTAAAGAAGGACATCTAAGATTTTGGAGGAGTTCACGAGTACAACCATTATTAAATGAGTGTGCTCCAATAAAATGATGTATAATGGTTTGAATTAAAGTATATACTGCATATTCTTTGTGGACAACAGTATTAGTGGTCGGATCAGTTTCAATTTTTACAGCATTTAAAACTTCATTCTGTTGAGCAGAAGTGAGAATATTATCTCACCATCCTTTAAGGATGCCTGTAAATACATTAACGACAAATTTAACTATTTGATGATCAGAATTATTATTATGTCTACATATTGTAGCATACATAAGAATTTTATGTATCAACTCAAATATCTGATATTCAGAATAACCATCTAAATTCCATTCATATATGGTTTTTCCATGATAGAAGTCTGGCTATTAAAGAAATCTTCTTCATAAAGAAGATCTTGAGGAGTAGGTCGATGATAATAATACCTACTTGATCATGTTAAGGCTATTCTTCCTATTTGTTTGGAGAAGACAGTACGATTGATAGATTGCATATCTTGAAAATTATTTTGGATCTCATAAATGAGAGAGGGGGTAATTTCTGAAAATTATTATGGACCACATTCTCTAAAGTCAATACCATGGTATTTCTTTCCAAAGTTAAAACACGGCTCCCCACTATACTAAGATTATGATGTCCTAGGAGGTCAAACCCAAATTCAACACCTTTTATAACACAGACTTACTCCATAACAAATATTCTCACCATTAATGATGGTACTACACCTCTAATTTAAAATTCTAACAAAATCATACTTTCAGTACTTCAATCCAATCACTACTACAGCTGCTCCACCCTTGAAAATAATTTAACTCAGAAGGTCATTCACCGCAGTTTACCCAATGAAATTAAAATCTACTTCTTACAATTGCTCAAGTCACAAAACAATAACACCAACCATCATATCAAACCTTTCATTAAAAATCTATACAACTCAAGATGAAAGGGTATACTAGCAAATACTCATAGTTATAGTCACCTTGAAATTTTCTCCTATGCCTCGAATCAACTCACTCCTAGTCAAGCTCTAAAGATACAACCACAAGTTATAGTAATACTCATTCACTTTAAGAAATTTCCAAGCCAATAATAGTCACTCCAACACAATTTCCATAACTAACCAAATTAAAAAGGCACTTCGTACCATTTTATTTCCTAACAAGGAGTCCACCAAGTAACTTCTTATAAGATGATACCTTTACAAACGTCATGAAATAAAGTTGAAATGAGGGATCACCCTCTAGTAGGCATAACTATATATCTTCTAATTAAGAAAACCACTTACCACCAAGGTTCTGAAAAGCGGTTACGGTCGTCGTAACGGTGGCGGTGGCACAGTTACAGTTGCGGGGTGTAAAGGCCGTAGCATAATGATTGCGGTAATCGGAACTGTGAATTTTTTTATTTTTCACACAATTTGAAAAAAACTTACCGATACGTATATTTTTTTTTTCCATGATCATATTTATTGTGTTTAAAATAAATATTGATCAGTTTTTGTAAATTTTTAAGTATGATCCAATATATTTCATACTTTTAAATCACTATAAACTGAGTTTTTTACATTTTATTTTAATAATCAATGACTTTATATTATACAAAAAATCAATCACTAACTATTATATATAAGATAAACAATGACAAAAGTAAGAGAATAAATAAGAGCCTAAATGTATATATATACATATTTTAACCAAGCCAAATAGATAATGACCACACTTATTATTATTATTATTTTCAAACAATATATAGATAAACACACACAAACAAAATGGTTGAGTGACATCAGCTGAATAAAATAGCATAGGTCTTAGAGTTTCAACAAATCAATAACATGTTCTTCATCTTCCTTCTTCTCTCTCTCTCTATCTCTTGCTCTTCCATCTTCTCTCTTTATATTCCCTCTTTTCTCTATCTCTCTTTCTCCATTTTTAGCTTTTTTGTGTGTGTTTTTTTCGAAAGAAACAATTTGGAACTGTTATGTAACTGTGCATAACAGGCCATTACGGCTGTTACGGCGCCTTTACGGCCGCTACAGCAACCGCTACTGCCAACACACTTGTGAATGTCAATCACACTGCAAAAGCAGCCGTAATGGGTGGTTGTAACCACCACAACCGTTATGTAACGGCGTTACGTAACGGTTGCGGCCGCTTTTTAAAACCTTCCTTGCTACTAAAGGTCAAATACATCCAAAGTAAACCCAATAATCGTATTTGATCAACCTACCCACAACACATTTCTCACCACTCTTATAGCAAAATAAAGGATCAATATAAGGAGTTCACAGCTCTTACTCCAAGGATACCAACAAAAAAAAAAAAAAAAAAAAAATTGTAACTAAAAGGCAAAGGTTACAAAATAACTCCCATTTCAATTGCATGAAAACACCGTCGTCACACACACCAAACTTAATCCAAAATACTCACATACACTTCTCATATGCACAATTTCTATCCTTTAGGTAAGAGTGATTCTATGAATCAACATCAAGTCAACTAGTTTTACTCCTACGTGGTGTTCACCAAAAACTTCAAATAATATGTTCTAAGTTCATTCTGGGCTCTTTCACGACTAGGTATACAACTAAACCATATTTCAGCGCTCCAAGTCGATAAGCCAACTCACTTCAACACCTATTCTTTAAACCCAACACACCATGGAGCTTACCCCAAAATTAGCACACAACACTACATTGGTATTACGGTGATTCATAATGCCTAACTTATACTTAACAATAACCTGCTGACACCATCCACATAGTACTAAGCAACGATACAATCCCTTAGGCCAACTAACAGTTCCTATCTCCTATCAAGTAAGCACTTCACAAATTTTTTATTATTATTATTATTATTATTATTATTATTATTATTATTATTATTATTATATTTATTTTTTTTCCTAGTGAAACAACTACAAGGCTAGCATGATTCACGTCAAGGTTACATGAACCAACAATCACATTGTCCGCCTGAAACCAATAGTCAAACCATTCCTATATAAGATTTCCAAAAGCAATGATCGCGAGGCATATTCCAACCATTTATTCCGAAGAAACTGCTAACATTTCCACAAGAGTAAGGCACATCCAAGTCACCCAAGAATAAGTTTCAAGACTAAAAACAACAACAAAACATCCTCCATACTAGCTCCTTCCTCCAAGGAAATAGTCTAACCAAGAGAGATACAAAATACCATCACTAACAAATGCTCTCAATTAAAACCAAAGGTAAGGAATCGTCGTCTTTTACCATAGGAAACCAAGTACCCTTGAATACGAGCTAACTCCAAACATTCAAGATGGGACGAACATAAAACCAATTGTAATGGTAATGCTACATTGACCCACTAGCAACCTAAAATCTCCTCCATGCTCACAGTATCATGGGAAAACTAAGTCAACAGCTTACGCTCCCAAAAACAATTTAGATTACTCTTACTCAAGGAAATCTCCACATGTGCACCCCAACTAGTGACTAACTTAACATAATTCAACCTCATAGATGAGATATAGGCACCACAGTTTATCTTTACCTTATTATTAGAAGCTATGTCATCACAAACACTTCTAAACCCAATCAAAATACTTATGTACACCTTTAGCCATTACGAAACACCGATCTAACTTCAAAAATCAATCCAACACACTTTAGTCACACGCTTCATTGAACCATAATAACCTCCCAAGTTAACTCTAAGAGCTTCTTCTAAGAACATTTATTATGCCATCACGACCTCCGATATAATAACTACACCACTCAATTGACAATACTCTTTTCTACTCAAGCACTCCAATAATCAAGCATCAAGACCAATTACTTATGCACTACACCATAATTTCTAGAGAGCAACCAATTCTAGCACTCAATATCTCAACCGTTAATAACAAATCACTAGCCCTCAAGTCACCATCTCTACTACCAGAGATTCAACACCATTATTACAACCTCTTTCACTTATTATCCACAGTCTAATTTATCTCAAAACTCTACATTTAACTCACTTTCTAAAAAAATTCTCTTCCAGATTCCAAATTAGCCAAATTCTCAATCAATCAGTCTCTGTTCACCCATCATAATCCCTACCGTGCCATAACCACTCACATTGCCACAAAGGATTCAAAAGTATTACTGCCTCTCAAGACATGCCAACCACCACCAAGGCAAACCTATGCCAACTCACAATCAATGCTAACACCTAACCCATGCGACATACACCAAGGTGCCCCACTCAAGATTTTCATGCTCTACACGCCATCCAAACTAGTATTTACACAAATATCTACTTTTACATAAGACCATCCACATTATCATGTAATCACATAAAGCACATACATGTTACCCTCCTAAGACACTAGCCAATCCCATGGCAATCAAGGACCTCCAAGTGGAAAAGGCATTGATTAGATGCCTTTCCAAAAGGATCTCGATGAGTGCAACGGATAGAAACTATATCTCAGAAGTTAACCCTATACACATATAACCACATATATACACAAGGCACGTAAACTTCCCATCCTAGCCTAGGAATCCCATTGTGACAAAAGTCACTTCCCACGAGACTAAGGTATTCGAACCTAATACTCTGATACCAATCTGTAAAGCCCTGCTATTTCATACATGAATCCATCACAACCAATATAACAATTTACTCCGAAAGCCATCATGTTCACTGAACTAAGATTTAAATTTACAATTTCCATGTTTACATGTCCATGAAACCTTGTACCCAACTCCAAGTTCAACAAACAAAATGACAATTACAAAAGAAGAACCCTTTGGGTATACAAGACAACAACAAAATAGATCTAACAGTACTACTACAAAACTATAAGTCTTTGTAGCACAATATTCTTAACTGTCAATCCCAACACAGCTTACTTCAAGTCACCACTGTAGTTGTACAACATTATTTCTTAAAAAATAAAATAGGGGTGAGCAACTTGCCCAGTAGGAATACATTTAACCAAGTATTTAATTATTTGAGCAAGCTTATGGCATCATCGAGACAAAATAATCTAAGGAGTTTAGTTATACATGTAATCTTCATCAATTATGTAAATAACATATCAACTATACAATATCAATCACCTTTCACTTCCTTACAACCAAAACAATTAAACAATTACATCAATAGAAAACAGACCATGAATCTCTTGTAAGAGTCCAACACCAGTTGCTTTTGTTTTAAAAACCATCCCCCATATTTGCTGACTATTATATGGCAGGAAGTGGGCACCCAAGAAAACCATCCGTTTTTCTACTTTTGTTGACTATAATACGGCAGGACTTTGTGGACACCCAAAAATATTTTTCCTACATTCATCCAGCAATAAACCTAGACAGGGCATTTAGGCATCTTTTAAACTCCCTGCGCGGGTGCCAACACAACACCACATTTCCAAAAATGACTCTTATCCGGACTCATGCACAACTAACAATTCAATCACATTTTATTCCATTAACAAGCATCCAACATTACAAAAGAAAGGAATACAACACAACATTCAAAGTAAAATATCATCCAAGCCACAATTCCTTTACTATATCAACATCCACATCTCTCGTCTCTTTATTATTCACAATATTCCATGAATAAAAGGAATTTCCATTCAATTTAGTGTTTTCTACTCAAATTGAGAATTTAGGGTTTTACCAAATTTGGGGGTTTTTCTCCTTTATCATAGATGTATTTTTTAACAACATTTATATACATGTTTTCAAAAAAAAAAAAAAAAAAAAAAAGGAGTTAAGAAATTTCAAGAAAAAGTCAAGCAAAATGGTTTATTTATGTAAAACATGGATTTAATCCAACAAGATCCTCAAATTAGCTCTTAAGTCACAACAATACCCTCAAATCTCTTCAAAATAAAGAAATGCTAGGGTAAAAGTATCCCTACCTCAAAGAACTGATAAGAAGACTCAGAAAAACCCAAAGTTGATGAAACCTCGAAGCTCTTGGATCCAAAGAAAGCCCTTAACATGATCTACAACCTTTCTCAAAGGACCCAGGTGAGAAGATGCTTCTAGGTGAGTAGATCTAAAGATCCAACTGGGAAAAAGTTGAGTTTAGAGAAAAAGAAGAGAGACTCATGGTTTGAGAGGAGAAATGAGAAGAAAATAATAAGAGAGAATTATTTTGGGTCTATTTATAGTAATAGAAAAGTAGTCCTAAGGTTATTGAAAAGAATAAGTCCAAGCCCCAAAAACTAGGGCCTAGTCGAACCCAAAATTCTGGAAATAACACGTAGGGGTCAACCCTTAAGATAATGGTGTCGACTCGTGAGAAGAAAAGCTGAGACACTAATATTTGCTACAGACAACGGTCGACCCTTGGAACTCAAAGTGTCAACCCTAAATTTCAGCAGCTAATTCCAGATTCAACAGCATACAAGGGTCGATCTTTGGAACCAGTGGTATCGACCCTAAAAACCAATAAAGACACCAAGAATAGGGCAACAAGGTGGTGTCGACCCCAAGAACCCATGGTGTCGACACCAAAACAGAATTTCTAAGTTCCCAACAAGTCTGAATCAAATTGTACCCCTCCAGAAATCAAGATACAACAACTCCAATAGATTAAAGCATACAAGTGTTACACACCTCATCAAGAGATAATCCTAATTTTGTACCAAAATGTATCCTAAACAGTGACTTCCTTATAGATATAAGATATGTGCTCATCTTATATACATATATATAAACTGGAATTGCCATTACATGCATATACATACACATTGATTGATTAAGGCTTTGAAACTAATGAGAGAGAAAGGAAAAAATGAAAAACATATGAAACCCCTAAAATCAAACCCATTTAGGACATCAAAACCCATAAAACTTTAGAAATTAAACCACTTCAACCAAACCAATTTTTCGAAAGCAACACAAAATTAAATTGAAGAAATCATAAAAATCGTAAAGCAAGATTTAGAAAGGGGGAAATAGAGAAAGGGGGGGAGAGAGAGAGAGACAGATAGACAGACAGAGACATAGACAGAGAGCGAGAGAGCGAGCGAGAGAGAGAGAGAGACAGACAGACAGACCGAGAACAAAAGAGAAACTATAAGGAAGCGGCGATGATGGTGGTGATTTGTAGCAGTGGTGGTGGCAGTGTGCGACGAGTGGTGATAGCAATAGTGGTCTACGCTAGTGAAGTGGGGTGAGATTTGGTGATAAGAGACAATCTGTGTGTAAGAGAGAGAAGAAATGGATGTGTAAACAGAAAATAGGGTGGGTGTGAATATTAATTCACTTTCCTCTAAAATTGTTATACCTTTAGTGACTAAAATATTTATTTTTCAACAAATAGTAATATATAATGACTAAAAATTTGGCAGCCCAAGCTTAATAATGGCGACTAAAATATTAGTCGCCAAAAGTAGTAATAATTTGGCGACTAATTTCTTTATTTGTCAGAAAAAATTGAGTATACCACAACTAACTTTGTTTTCGTCACCAAAAAAGCATATTTGTTGACAAAATATTTTGGTAGCCAAAGAGTAACAATGAAAATGTCGCTGTTATTTGGTGACTAAACTTTCTTTTGTTAGAAATAATTGGTATATGACGACTAATAATTTTTTAGTCACCTATTATGGAATATTTAGCTACTAAAATTTTTTTTAGTCGCCATTAAGTAATATATCTTGACTAAAAAAATTTTGTAGCTACAGTCTAAACAAACACCGACTGATACATTTTTTAGTAACAAAAAGTTAACTTTGGTGACTAAATTTATTTTAGTCGCCAATAGTATAAATTGTTGTAGTGAAAGCTTAGCCATAGAGGGGTGATATCTGAGGTTAGACCTAAAGAGCAGACCCTAGAGATCAGTCTTAGGTGGTGCTACATAACAGGGCCACTTAACTATATAGCGGTAAGTTGCAGACTCACACAAAGACGAGGATTCGAACCCACACTCCTGACATTGGGTACGATTCGTCCAGGCCTGGATGTTTCATCCTACAAACCATATGTGCTGCATCTGGGGCAAACCCTAGGAAGAGTAGAACTTGGGATCTCAAGACTTATACATCAAGATCTTACCAAGTTGCCACACCCCCTTAGGTAACTTACTTTTGTAAAGCTGAAACTCCTTTTCCCATACATCCAAAGCTATAACACTTTCACTTATATTAATGTCATTTTTCTATATCTATAAATAATTTAGCAGAAAAAACATGTTTAAATTGTTAGTCAATAAACATAATATTTAGTACAAATATTATCATTAAGAGTAGAGAACAAAGGTTGTGAGATAGTTTGGAAGTCGCATGCTTACTGTTCTTAAACTATTTTTCCTCCTCTCGTGAAGGCCCAATCAGACTGAAGCAGTTCTAAGATAAAATTCAGTTTGGTAACAACGTCTCTCATTCACGACCACCAAGAGACTTGAACCATATCACGAACCAAAATTGCCTAAAACAACACTATACAATATAGAGATTGCACTATGAATATTATATAAACCAATGTTCTCATTAAGTAAAGTAAAAATAAAAGCAATTTTCTCTCATATGAGAGGAGTATATATCCAAGACAAATGGTTTAGAGCTATTTATAAAGAAGGATTTGTAAGATCAACATTTTTTTTTTTTTTTTTATCAGCAAATAAGAATTTTATTGATGAAAACTCCGAGAACAAGCTACAAGAATAAAATATCAATAAAGAGAATGAGTGCAAAGAGTATCATAACAAAGTAGGGCAATCCCAACTATGTTAGCACTGCCAAACTAGCCCAATCATATGCTAGCACAACACAAAGTTGGAGGGCATCCAACAACCAACAAAAACACTCATAAAAACTCATAAGATCAACATAAGAACTCATTTATGAGAAAACATATCACATGGTCTGCAATATGAGGAAACATGTCACTGATTTTATAATATTTGTGTTGTTCATTCCATTTGAGAGCAATTTCCCCTTAAATTTACACTGGACTGTTTTTTTTTTTTTTTTTTTAAAAATAAAATAAAAAAGGGCTAGCTGAGTTAAGTTTTGAAATGAAACTTTGGATTCCAAAGTTGATTTGGAAGAATGCCCTCTCCCCCAGAAGTTCAATTCTTCTCCTGGTTAGCATGGAGAGAGAGGGTGAAGACCTCTGTATTCTTGCCAAGAATTGGAGTATTGAGTCAAAATGTTTCCACCACCTGCGTGCTTTGTAAATTCGATGATGAAACTGTGGATCATGTGTTATTGTTGTGCTCATTTGTTTGGAGGATCTGGTCCGATATTGTTAAATGGAAAGGTCTCTCCAGGTTCAGTCAATGACTTGCTTCAATGGTGGTTAGGATTCTAGTTTAAAAAACTGGAATTTCATATTAATCATTCCCTTGGTAGTTTTGTGCTCACTTCGGAAGCATAGAAATGAGTGTCTTTTCAATGGTCCCTGGCCAAGTTTGGAGGAAAGATGTGAGATTACAAGAGTCCGAATCACGCTTTGGTGAATGATTTTATGTTCCACCTTAAACAGATTAGATTTTGGTTTGGGAATTGCAGGTGATTCCCCTGGTTGTATTTTTTGCTTTCTTCCTATTGTGCGGTGGAGTTGGAACCTCTCTAACTCCTCTGTTTTCTTTGTTTCTCCCCACTAGGTTTGCACATGATTGGTCTTGCATTGGGTGCCAACCTAGTTAGAATGTAATGTTTAGACGATGATAAATTTTTGTGTTTTCAGATTTTCCTGATGTATCTGTTTTATTTTATTTTCTAATAAATATTTCTTCATTTGCTAATAAAAAAAATGAATAAAGAAATAAACCAAGCCAACTTGTGCAACTCACCTGCGAAGTCTAACAACTAAATTAATCGAACTAATAAGAGCAATGAGCATCAACAGTGGACAAGTTAAGCAGCAATTAATATCAGCTGCCAAAAGTTTTATCCAGTAAAGTTCACATTTTCCTTCACAATGGAATGGTTAAAGGGCAAGCTAAAGGTGTAGTAGTGAACTTGGAGGGAGGCAGAGTGGTGGTTGGTGTAAATAAATAAATAAATAAATAATAATTGATACATCGAATTTGAGCCCGCTTGAATATTTTAGCACATTAGTTGCATTTCACTCCGTCTCTAAATTAACAAACTATTGACACACATCTTTTAGTCTTTTTTATTTTTCTATTTTTTATCACTTTTTGATAGACTAGTTGGGTGCATGTGTGCTGCACGTGGTTTTCATCTCTTTTATTTATTTATTTATTTTAAGAAAGGGTTTTCTTCATCTAATCTAATCTAATGTAATATAATTAGTTTTTAAAAATCTTTGTTATTTGTAGTTGTCCCTGTAATATAGAGAACAAACTTTAAAATAGCATGAGCATACTAAACAATGGACCCCTTTGTAAGTATCTTGTATAGACAATTTAGCAAAATCGTGACCAAAATATAGCATATATAAACTTTAAAGGGCAAATTATACTAACGGTCCTGTAATTTAAGACTTGTGTCGTTTCAGTCCTTAACCTGTCAATTGTGATATTAACCTTAAATTTTGAATCTCGTTCCAAATAAAGACAATTGAAGAAACCGTTTTCTTTACAAACAAAAAATGTTCCATTTCAATGACAAAGTCATCAATTTAATTAAATATAAACTAGTTTGATAAAAAAAATATGTTAAAAATTTATTTTAAAATTTTTAAAAATTAAACCCGCCAAAGATAAAATTATATAAAAATGATAAATCTTTTACACTTTTATATTTTTATTTTTTTATGAATTTAATTTTTAAATATGTGTTTGGACGATGATCAAGTAATGTGTGGTTGTTTTTATTGAGTTTTTGGATAGTTATCATGTAATAGATGGTAGTTTTTCTTATTAACTGATATTTTTGGATGGTTATCATGTAATGGATGATTATTAGGTTTTAATGTGTAATCAATATGTCTAATATATGAAATTTTTTTGATTTAATGAATTGGTTTAATAAGCACATCAACGTTATCGCCATTTTATTTTATCTTATTATTTTTTTTAGAAAGGACGTTGACGCCATGTTTGACTTTTGAAAAAATAAAAACTAATTTAACGAAAATAAATATAAAAACTATTTAATTTTGAAAAATATTTCTACCCTCCCAAAAGATAAAATTATATAAAATGATTTGTTTTTAAAAAATTTATTAATTTAATTTTTAGTTTCTCAGAAAAAATTTCTAAAAATAAATTTGAAAACCAAACCAAACATAATTTTATAACCAAGAAAGTGCAAGCATTATTCATTAAAAATAAGGCCATTACATTTTAAATAACATACAAGTTAACCAACACAAAATAAGTTGTATGACGACTTTGTCCTTGAAAAGAATTATTTGCAAAGGAAACATCTTTGATTGTCCTTATTTGGAATAAGATTCAAAATTCAGGATGAAATATATCACAATTGAAAAGTCAAGAATTAAAATGACACATGTTGCAAACTACAAGAATTATTAGTGTAATTCACCCAAATTTAAAAATACAATAAATATGTTCTTAAATACATAATGTCACCAAAATAGGGAAAAAGAAAAAAAAAATTGAATAAAGAGTTTTTGGGACTGATTTTCTATGCATTGAATATCCTACATAATGAGAAAGATAATATTATTCATAAGAATCATTTATGGTTCATGTAGAAAATGTGTGAACTTTATTTTGTAAGAAAATGAATTTTACCTTAATGTTTCAATCCATATAGAAATTGCGTAAGTAATTTCTTTATATTTATAGACCCATTGTTATGAGTGTATTCAACTTCATTGTTACTTTACATTATCAAAATCTTTTATACGAATTATAAGTAATTATATGTTAAAATTTATCAAAGAATTAATGTAATAGGCTTACTTTTACACCATTAAGTTCTTATCATAATTTTGGCCATCATTTGATTTATCACTTTTATTATTGTGATTAATATGTGTATACAATAGAAAATAGAAAATAATAATTTTTTTATGCAACCATATTGAACCACTGAGAGAATGAAAAGAATTTATCTTGAAAGCAAAGTTCGTTTATATATCAAACTCAAAATGTTTTTATTTTATTTTATTATTGTTATAAATAAAAGCATGATAATTGTAAGCTGTAACCAATGCACTAGTTTGTGTTTAAATTTAACCCTTCTAGATTATATTATTACATATATACAGTGACCATGTATTTTTGGGTCAATTTGACCGGAGATATATATAGAGACATATTCAATTAAAAATAATATATTAACCAAACATTATTTAGTTTCAAACACGAACAACAAATTAACTTCTTCTTTTTTTTAAATAGAAATTAAAATAATAATAAATATAATAAATAAATAAAAGAAAATGAAGCTTTCAATCTTTTTGGTAACTTTAAATAAATTCAAATTTCAATTTCGATATAATTATAGAACAAATTATACATTTGTAAATGATCAAATTTGGGAGTTTAATTTCTCATTCACTTTTTGCATAAATAAATGTTTGTTGTTAATCTACATATAGAATAAATGAACACACTACAACATAAATCCATTTAAAAAGGCTTTAATTTCCTAATTTTGGCTAAAAATGATATAAAAAAAAAATAAAAATCATGGAATCAAAAATCCAATGTAAATACAATCACATTGTCACAGTAGATACACAACTTTGATAGAAAGAAAAATAACATAATTGAATTAAACCACGAGTTTGGAAGATCTAGTAGACCTAAGATTAAAAAAAGGCCATATGGGTACCAAGCGAGACACAAAATCAGATCATATTGGTTGCTTAGGATGAATTTGAACAACATCAACTTCCCACAATATCCAATCGGTGTGGCTCTTAGGAATATCATGCATGGTTGAAGTCCTCTATGGCGGTAACCTCTCATTTCCGCAAAGGTAGTTACTGTACCATGGTTTCAGACAAAGTTGAAACCCATCTTGAATCCATTTTATTGAGGAGCATTTGAGAAACTCTCTGACCAGTCATGCCAAGGAAGTACTACTCGTCGGTTGCAATGTGGTACTTGTCATAATAACTCTTGAATCAGATGATGATGTCGATACCATCACCTCTGAACCTTGCATAGCCCCTCGCTGTTGATAAATCACATTCCTCTTGTGCACAACTTCTTTACCGCTCGCTCACAACTGGTCTCATCTTCAACAACTTCTTATGAACATTATGACCATCATATTCTAGCTAATTTTATCAAGTATTAACCAAACTCTTACCAACTAATTTGCAACCCATGCCCTAGTGCAACCATTCATACCTTCAATTATTTTCTCTTTTCATATTCAACAAAGTTTTTTTTTTTTTTTTTATGTATGTGGTGAAATGGATGAGGAATGGGTGTATGGCAAGAAACGATGCTACACTAGCCATGGGTGAGAGAAGAAAGGGCAACAACGAGGAGGGATGTCCCCGAACATTATACTTCTGAGAGACAAAACCATTACCTTTTTTCTTCAATGCAAAATGAACCGTTGAATAGCCAAAATGATGAAATGGCATCATCTCATTTACAAGACTAGACAGTCCAATTTTTTGGTAAACTGCAAATAAGTAAGTCCCTTGTTATAGTAGTAGATAGATGGAAGCAATGATTTGTAATTTTCTTTTTATTCAAATGTGACAATGCTTCATACTTGCTATTTCATTCGAAGCTAATTATAAAGAAGATATTTTCGGAATAGAAGAACAGCAGTAGAATTATTAAAAAAAATAATCATATTATGATATTTGAAAGTGTTTGGTCGTTTAGTAGATATAGGTTGTTGTGTGATGTTGAACAATTTGAGAGGGTATTTTCGAGATACGAAAAAAGTAAAAAACATATCCAAATATTGAGTAGGCCACAATCATAGAATTATTTTTAAAAAAATAATCATATCACGATATTTGAAGGTGTTTGATATTTGAAAATGTTTAAATTCTAGAAGGTGTTTGGTTATTCGGTAGATGTAAGTTGTTGTGTGATGTTTAATAAATTTGAGAAGATATTTTCAAAATACGAAAAAAGTAAAAAATATATGTACTCTTCAGACTTTTAAAATTAAAATAACACACTCTAAATACACAAATTTTAACGACTTCTATATGAATGTTAGAACGAAGAAAGCTGTTATTAATTTTATGTACAAATGGAAAACAAATAAATAAAACTTAGTAGGCCCATTACATACAATTAAATATGCTGCATTGAGCACTCACGGTAGCATAATTTACATGAAAAAAATTCTTGAGACAATAACTATTTGTTCATGCATTTTTTGTTTTTGTGGGAGCTGAAATTATAGTAGCCCAAAGGACACGGGTCCTAGTAACATAGCCCAACACAATTTGGCCCAATTTGAGGTCAGCCCATCGGACAGATCTACTAGGCTGAATTAGAGCTGAGTAAGGTTGGATAAAACAATCACCGAATAACAGGCCTCAACGCTTGGTAGCCGAGCAAAGTAGTTCAGATAAGCCAGCATCTTGCCCAGTTGCCAATTCTTCTCCATAAAGTGCAATGGGGAATGGGCTTGACAGGGGATGCATAGTAGAAGATAAAAACCAGGAGGAAAAACACTATAAAAGGAAGAAGAGAACTTAAGAATGAGGTAGGTTCTAAACAGTTTACTTATAGAAAGGAACAAGCAATATATTTAAGAAGAAAACTAACTAGATCGTCGGAGTGCTAATTCTAGCACCCTTAACTAAAGTTGTTTTTCTGTTTCAGGTGATCATTAATGTTGTGTTTGGTTGGGGGATTTGGGGAGGGATTTGGAAAGGGAAAGGGAAAAGGTGTGTGAAACTATGTGAAATATAGACATGTTTTATTCACATTTCACCTACCTTTTCCATTTCCCTTTCCAAATCCCTTCCCAAATCCCCCAACCAAACACAACATAAACGGATTGTTCCAGAATTTGCTTAGATAAAAGAGTATCCCAAATCCACTCCTTCACAGTTTTTATGATAAAAATGTTTATATATAACAGAATATTGATTGATATGTAACTAAGGGGGGATAAAAATATATATAATTAAGTTTTGGAAGGACTGCTAATGATTTTTAAATTTTCATAGCAATGATACTCTATTTTTTATGTATCGCATGATACTCCAATACACTACAATTGATACTACGAACCATGCTATTGACACCACAAATGTGGTTGTTGCCAAGGCAGAGACAATTATTTAGTGCATCAAACAGTTGTATTATGACTTGGCAACGATAAACTGTTGCTGGGCTGCCCATATTCAAATCCCATTATCTAGTGATCAAAGGTAAGAAGAAAGGTACAAAAAATAGTTCTAGACGCTAGTTGTGGATGATGACAATTCAGCCCAAAGCGACTTAGCCCCAAACAAGCCCAAAAGGGGGAGATCAGCCTAATACTTGAGAAGAGTTTGTGCAGCTATAGAAAACCAAAAGGAGCCGATCGATCAGCCTAGATTAGCACAATTCGATGATTTATATGGAAGGACTTTTCTTAAGTGTGTAATTGCACACCATGTGCTATTTACACAAAAAGTGTAAGTGTAAGGTGTAAGTATAAGTATAAGGTGTAAGTGTAAGGTGTAAGGTGTAAGTGGGTTGCATATGGTGTGCAACCTCAAAAAATGTGTAAGTGTAAGGTTTAATTTTTCACAAAAGGTGTAAGCGTAAGGTGTAAGTGTAAGGTGTAAGTTGCACACCATAACCAAACCCTATATGAAATGATCTCTATAACGATGTCGATCGTCCAATGAGGTAACAAGAAATCCAATGGCCAATAACGGGGTCTTTTGGGAAGAGGATAAAAAGTCAACTTTTAATTTTTTATCCATTTTAGGTCATATCACCTTTCACATTTTGTACTTACAAAAAGGCAAAATAGACTAAAAAAATTAAAAAATTAACTTTTTATCAACTTTTCAAAACAGTTCAACAAGTGCAAGTTGATTACCAATGGAATGATCTTTGACAAGATGTCGATCCGATGAAGTAATAAGGGATCCAATGGCCAATAACAGCTGAACGTTGAATGTTAATTGGCTATAAAAGGAGGACCATGCAAGGAGGTAAGGGCATGGAACGGTACACACTAAAAACATCATTACATTTACTAAATTTTGCTTTTTATAATCTTGTCCGATCTCAATGCTAACTTGATCGTTAGAGGTCAGGAGTGATCTCTAACTTTGGATAGTTTCTTGCACAAGCACAGTAAGGCGCCTTGTCTTGCTAATCCTTTATGGAGATACATTCACCATCCACAATAATATCTTTACTAAATTTTTATTAGAAGTGTAGGACGTTAAATATAATTAATTGTCAAAAAAAAAAAAAAAATTGTTTGGTTTTGAGTTTTTGAATTTTTTTTTTTCCTTAGTGCATTTTTTTTATATTTTAATCAATCTTTTTTTAGATGTACCTAATCTAAGTATACTTAATAAGTAAAATATTTGTGAATAAATTTTAAAATAATGCAATAACTATAAAAATATTCTAATTTTTTGTATTTAATGAATTTTTATGTGTACTTTTTAAGTATATGTAGTTTAAGTAGATCAAAAACTTTTTTTTAAAAAAATATTAAACTATTAAAAAATTTCACTAAAAATTCAAAAATATGAATTAAAAATTCAAAAACTAATTTAAAAAATTCCAAAATCAAACAAAGTGAATGATTGAACACCAAAGAATACTTAAACACATCTGCTTTCAATAAATTTTTTAATATTTATAACATTGCCGAGGGTACACAGGATAGATTGTGTTTGACATTTCTTTCAGTGTATTTTTATGCTGTGTTTAGTTAGGGAATTTCAGAAGTGATTTGAAAAGAGAAAGAAAAAATATTTTATGTTGTGTTTAGTTAAGGGATTTGAAAAGTAATTTGAAAAGAGAAAGAAAAAATATTTTATGCTGTGTTTAGTTAAGGAATTTGAGAAGTAATTTGAAAAGAGAAATAAAAAATGTGTGTGAAATTAAATAAAATATAAGTATATTTTATTCACATTTCATCTACCTTTTCCATTTATCTTTTTAAATCGCTGCTCAAATTCTCCAATCAAACACAATATTAATGTATTTAATTATAGTTGTCAGTGAACACATTATATTGGCAACCATAATTTAGAGATATGCTATGTCATGGGCCAATTCGCACAAGAGAGTAGAGAATGGCACAAGCTGAATTTTCTTTCAGTTTTTTTTGGCAAAATGGTCGATCTAGTGTTTTTAAACGGTTCCGATTTATAACTGAAAAATAATAAAGCTTGAATGTCCCGAGTTCTTTGTACACCCCCATTACTTTGTACAGGTCATTCCCGTTTTCACTCACAAAACTCACACATTTGATTTCAAATAAAAGTAGCAATTCTCTCTCTCTCTTTCCTTTCCCTCCTTCCTCTGTTTCTTCTTCTTCCTCTTCTTCTTCTTCTTCTTCTTCTTTTGTATTTTCTCTTCTTCAGTACAAGCAACAACAACTCTTCCCCTAATCGTCTCACTGAAAATTAGTAGGACTAATTTTGATTTTGGGATTAATCTTCTTCAGTACAAGCAAGAAGAGATCGAAACTAATTCAAAAGCAGTGGGATTGATCAAAACAAAATTATTTTACCCAATCAAAATCAAAAAAAATTCTGTAAGTCAATGTGTTTCAAAACCAAAATCAAAACAAAATCTTCTTCAGTACAAGCAAGAACCCAAAATCAAAATCATTTTACCTAATCAGCAAGAACCCAAATTTACTTACAGAAAAAGAAATTGATTCATTGATATGTTTCGTTTGGGATGATCTAGAAAACAAGATTGAACCAAACCCAAAATCAAAATCAAAATCCAAAATCAATCCCAAAATCAAAATCACCAAACCCAAAATCAAGATCTAGCTTCGGCCTCTCCGTCCACAGTGATCTCCGTCCCGTCCATGGCGATCTCCGTCCTCTGTTTCCCCACCTGCGCTGATCACTGTCTCCTCTGTGTATACGTGTGTGTATACACAGATCTGTCACAGATCCTTTATCCTTCTTCTCCTCTCCTCTCCATCTTTTGTCCTTCTCTTTCTTTTCTTCTTCTTTTTTCTGTCTGTTAAAAAAAAAAAAAAAAAAAAAAAAAAGGGAAGAGAGGAAAATAAAATAAAATAAAATAAAATAAACATTACCTAAAACGATATCGTTTTGAATAGTCAAACCATTCAGACTAATTTCTTTTTTGAGTTATCAAGCTTTATTGTTTTTTTAAATAACAATGATAGAAACTAGTAATTTTGGAGTGCTAAAAAGATCACTAATGACATGACATTCAATAAAAAAATATATATATATATAATACCAAAATCAAAACATTAAATCATTCATGACGAAATCTATTACCACATCATTAGTGATAATACTAATTAATACACTCACTCATTTTCTTTTTTTAAACATCGAGGAGTCCACAATTCACGTATGTGATCATTCGAACACGCTCTCTTTTGCCTTTATTCATGAAGTAATTATTAAATCAACATAATTAAAATATAAAAAAATTTCATATATAATTATGTGACTTATTTATATGGATAAATTATATTTTTAATTTTTATAATTTGACTCAAACTTCATTTTGATCTTTATTGTTTTAAATTAAACAATTTGATCTACACATCTTAAGTCTAGTTTTAATTTGATCATTCAGTTTAATTTAAAGGTTAAAATTAAAAATTTTGAAATATTTTATTAGTCTCTTAAGTTATACACGTATTTACAAACAATTGAACTAAACAATCAAATAAAAACTAGACTTAAAATATATATGAGGCAAACTATAGGAGAAAAAATATATATAATTTACCCTATGCATATCTATTCATTGAAAATTAAAAAATATCATTAAAATTCATATGACTTCTTTTTTTCTTTTTTCTTTTTTTAAATAAGTGATAGATTTATATGCTTAGCCATTTTCTTGTTGATATACATAATTCCAGTCAATCAATACAGGTCACAAGAAATTAATTATATGATTTTAATTCCATAACAAGTGGGATTGTGGAAAATCAAAAATACTCTACTGTACGGGAAAGAAATTCACCTTCTCGTATAATCCTGTTGATCAAGTCTGCGCTTCTTCGTACGATGTCGTTCTGCTACCTGAAAACACAAACGTGAGCTAACCGGCGGGTGGTGTGCCGGAAACCTCTCCAATGCCTAAGTCAGTAAATAAGACAAATAGACAAAAGTCCTGTGTATTTAGGAATCAAAGTTGCATTACCTCTCCAAATGTGATATTGGTGAGCTTTTATAGGTTTCGTGTGGCACAATCCTAGTAGGACTCTTACTCCTCCATGCAGAGTCCTCCTAGGATTCATACTCCTGAGAGATAATGCTTCTCTCAACACTCCCCTCACTGCTTAAACCAAGTGAGATGGTTTTACCACAGCCGAACTACCTTACGACCGAAGTATCATTGCCATGTTAGACTAACCGGAGTGACCAACCTATACGCTAGTCCGGCTCTGCCTTACTGTCTCCTACCTCGGCTTCCCATACTACGACCGAGCTATCCATAGAAGATACTTACCGAACTAACTCAGGACAGTTAGGAAGATAGCTTCTCTTACTTCGGCTAGAAGACCCAACCGGGATAACCGTAGCGCTCTCCTGAACCGATATAACAACATTCTTCCTTGACCGGGCTAATCGTGACCGAGATAACACACTTCCGCGACCGGACTACTTGAATGAGGTCTTTTTACTCTACTTTTCATACTCTGGCTCACACCGGTCCATTACTTAGCCTGGCCCAATTTACCTGTATAAATTACCCTCACAATTGCCCCTTAATTCCATATGCGCAGCATGATAGGGATTACCTGTTTAACAACCGAACTAGAGTTTGCAAGCCTTTCCAGCCGAGCTACAATCCTATAGCTATTCCGGCCGAGCTGAAAACCTTTTAGCCTCTCTAGCCGAGCTAAAAACCATTTAGCTTATCCAACCGAGCTAAACTTAAGCCGAGCTGGGCACGTCCGGCCAAAACGTCTCTTCAATTACAGCAACTGAAACGCTTCCCTTTCCAGTGACAAGTGGCAGCCTTTGATTGGCCAATCCCAGCTGTCGCGCCGCCCTCGTACTCCGAAATTTTTGAACAGTTCCCGCCTTATGGTTCAACTATCAAAACAAAAACCTTTTCATTTCTGACTCATTCACCATACTATTCACTCTTTCTGCTTTCTCCCTCTTGCTCTATTGCTTTTCAACGTTTGCAACTGTGAATCTTGCTTCGTGTTCTTCATCACTGCCGTTGCTTCCACTTCCAGCTTCTCTGCTTCATCTGGTAAGTTTTGTACATCCATCTTGCTTTCTTTGTTTTTGTCCATTTGCTGTGTGTGTTTTTACAAAACACTTCTTTTCCTTATTGCTTTATTTCTTCTGAAAACACCATGTTTAGAACCTCTGGTACTCATGAAATAATCTGTAGAACACTCCCTTTGATCCAAAATCACACACAACCGAACTAGTGAGTTGTTTGTAGTTGTACATAGATTTAGGCAGACTAAAACCGAACTAGGACTTGCACATATACCAGTAGTTTCAATAAGACCTCCTTCTGGTTTATCTTAGCCGGAGTAAATGAACCGAACTAGGTTTGAATTTAATATACTTGAAAAAACTGGCCCTCGACCGAGCTACTGCTTCGGGGCTAAGCCAGCTTTCCCAGTTTCTAAACCGAACTCAGAAAGCTGCCCCTTGATGCCCAACCGGAGTAACAAAACCCATAGGTAGAACCGAGATAACCAAATCATCCTGCCGAGCCGAGATAACAAACACCTTGTAGTAACCGAGGTAGATCCTGTAGTGCCCTATGTAGCCGAAGTAAGACTTCTCTTTTCTTGCTTTGTTTTGTAGCACGGTCAACAATCTGTGCTTAACACCTTGTTTTTCCACTTTGCAGACTTTAGGTTGCCCAAGCCATGCTCTTGAGCGCTCGACCGAGCTTCTGAGCACAACTTCTCAACCGAACTAATTTATTCTTTATTTATACAATAAATGGGGAAGTATAGGTTTTTAGTAGAAACCCCAGAAGGCCTAGCCGAATTCCGAAAAGATTATAAGATACCTGACGACGTGCACCTTACCCTAGCCAAACCAAATACCATTCCATAGGATAACGAAGGCTTTGTACCCTTTACCCTGCTTTCAATAATAGAAACCGGACTGAGATTCCCAGTCCAACCTCTAATTTGTGAGTTTCTTAGGCAAACCAGACTATGCCCAACCCAACTCTCCACCAACTCCTACCGAATCATAATGGAAATAGCCAAACTAAACCGCCAAGCCGGTCTAAACCTCAGCCTAACCGAAATATTCCACCAATATTCCTTAGGTTCAAAAGAGGATGGGTGGGTATACTATTTGAGAATATGTCGCCGACGTGAAAAAATAATTAAGGACACACCAGATAAGGACTTGAACGACGACGATTTTTTCTGGGTCTCTGGGAATTTTGAAGATCATCAAGCCCAGATTCCTGGCCGACGTATAAATTGGAATAAAGGGATACCTGGTATAGTTACTTCGGTTTTCCATGAATTTTTATTTTTGACTTCGGTTTCCAATTTTAGACCGGACTAACAGTTGTCTTCTTCATGCAGACTCAGCCCATATACATTCATTGTACAGCCACCCCAACCTCGGTATTCTTCGCGCCGCACTACGTATTCAAGAAAGAAGTTGGGCTAAACTTCTCAGCTTTGAGCCGACATACAGATACACCGGTCGCCGAAAAGTGAGAGTTACTGACTTTCTTCTTGAAGAAGCACCTGAACTGGACCCATCCTTGCTCCAGATAAACCTAATCCTACTCACAGCCGAACAAGAAATGGCAAAGAAGAGAAGGCTGAAGGCCCTTTTGACCGCAACAACTCCAGCCGATGTACAACCAACCGACCAAACCACTGAGATCGTGGTGGCCCTTCCATTCCAGCAGCCATCTTCTTCTCGCCGAAACAAGCGTGCCCGGACTAGCCAAACTGAGCCACGACCTGTTGATGAGGACGAGACCATTCTGCCACCAAGTCCTCCCCCAAACATTCAACCAAGCCCCCAATCGGAGCAATCAGACTGAACTGCCTCCTCCTCCAAATGGGTTCCCGAACTGACCTTCAACAAACGAGATATCACCGCTTCTGATTCGCTTGTCACAGAGAAGGACCACTTGATGGCTTTTAATCTAGCCAAGTGTGTGCCTTCCAAAAGATATGGAGCACCACTACAAGCAACTTAACACCGAACTGAAGTCCATTCGGTCTTCAACCAAGTCCATGATCCTGGTAAATAGCTTTCTTCTTGCTATGTAATTTTTTTCCAACTTTCAGTCCAGCTAAAGTTACTTCTCCTTTGCAGGCCATCCAGAAAAACCAAGTTACACACAGGAAGGTCATGGAGCTTAGGAGAAATACTAGGGAGGCCATGGCAGAGGCCGAATCTAAAACGGAAGAGCTAGAGGAAGCAAAAAAGTAGCTGGCCGAGCTACGTGCTGAGAACGGTCGACTGACCGAAGTGGTTAATTCGGCCGAGGCCGAAAAGCAGAAGGTGGCCATCGAGGCAAAGGACAAGTACCTGCGCATGCTGGCAAAGATTGAGAAGAAAAAAGACACCGAGATAAACCAACTGAAAGTCGGAATGAAGAAAGCCGAAAAACGAGGCTTTAAGAAGGCCGAAGACGCATACACCCTCCAATGCAATGCAGCCAAGGATCTCTTCTTTAAGTGCGGCTGGAGGAGTGCGGTGGAGCATCTCGGTTGTTCGCCGGACACAGATGTCCACAATGCTCCACCGTACTCTATTCCAGTTTCACTGTCACAATATGTTGCTGATCTTCAAAGGCAATTTCTGGAAGGGTCTAACAACGATGAAGATGATGATGATGATGAGGATGAGGAGCCAACCATTACTCCGGTCGTCAATGGGCAATCCATCGATCAAACAGCTCGGTTAGAGTCAGCAGTTGAAGACTTGACTGATGAGCTACCGACTGATACTGTGCTGCCGATTGACACCGCGGTTGTCACGACCCAAACCCGCCCCTACAGGTTTGGCGACGTAACCAGCCAGTAATCCGTGGATTACCTACGGCCTCCAAACAGAATAACAAATAATAAGGGGGCTGCGGAAGCAAATACAGAAAGTAAACAAGGTCCAATGAGCTGTGATGACGTACATGAGACAAAAAATTTTAAACTTATTTATATACATAACATGCTAGTCAACGTACACCAATATTTACATAAGTATGCCCCAGGATCCGACATTACAAAACATAACCATTAACTAGCATGATGTGCAAAACTGCCCAACCAACAGGCTTCCAACGGAACCTCCTCGGGAGGCGCGACAGGTGGCTTGACCAACACAAAAGCGAGCGAGGGCCATCAACTCTGGCCAGGGTCCGGTGCCGGCTCACCTACATATATATAGTAAACTGTGAGCGAAAGCCCAGTGAATAATAACAGAGTAAAGGGGTTTTAATGAACGATGTCCATCACAGAATTAGAAATCAGAGTTCATATCAGAAACATAATCATGTTCATGTTCATATTCGTATCAGAACGGATTCATGTACTTGTACAACATCATTTCCATAATCAGGTTTGTAACATAATCATACGTGGTACATCCAATAGCATTCACAAATCTGATGACCCATAAAGGGACCTGATGACCCATAAAGGGACAGCCTTGAAGGCTTTCTGATGACTCATGTGCACAGAGACGTTCTGATGACCCATAAAGGGACCTGATGACCCATATAGGGACCTGATGACCCATAGAGGGACCTGATGACCCATAAAGGGACGCATATCATGTAGTGCTAAGGATGCCACGATTAACTTTCAGAATCTTGGACAATCATTCATTCATTTCCAACATATCATAGCTTTCAAAGAATCAATCATTTCATATCATAGTATACTGAAAATACATAGCATTGAACATAACTTTACAAAGTTATTACTCACAGTGGGCGTTGATTCAAGTAGACGAAGTCAAGAGGGGCAAACGGGTTGCGGCACGTGACCTACATAACATATTACGGATACACACTTGAAATACGCATTTCCAATTGCACAAAACTCACACCAATGATTCTAAGTGTATATCTAACCCCTTACCCTCAATATGGAGTCCTAAACATGGCCTAGGAATGTCTAGGATGGAATGTGGATGCAAAAATGCCTTAGAACACATTTTACAAAAGTTGCTGAAAACAGGGGTCTCGCTCGAGCGAGCCTTCCTTCGCTCGAGCGAGCTCCCAAAATCAAAGGGTTCGCTCGAGCGAACATTCCCTCGCTCGAGCGGTCTGATGAAACAGTAAAAATACTGGATGTTGAAATTTTCCGCGCGATGCTCGCTCGATGCTCGCTCGAGCGAGCTTCCAAAATCAAAGGCTTCGCTCGAGCGAGAACTCCTTCGCTCGAGCGATCTGATGAAAAAAAAAAATCTCGGATGCTGCAATTCTACGCGCGATGGTCGCTCGATTCTTCGCTCGAGCGAGATTGCAAAATAAAAGGGCTCGCTCGAGCGAGGAATCCTTCGCTCGAGCGAGGAAGCAAAATCTGGAATTTCCAGATTTGTCTTCCAAGTTCGAACCAAGCATTCAACAACCCAAAACTCAACCTCTTGGGCCCAAAATCTGGAAAAACACTTTAAATACAATGTATAACAAGTTTCAAAAGCCAATTTGCACATGCAAGGGCCAAGAGTGAGTCAAATAAAGTCATTTTTCAAACCCATTTCAAGAACAATTTGAAAACATGAAATGTATGAACTTTAAACCAAACTCAAGCTTCAATTTCTTGCTCTAAAGAGCTCAATAGTTGGAGGACAAAATGAAAACATGGGCTTTAATAACAATATGAGCATGCATGTACAATTTACCAAGAATTCAACTTCAAAATGTACTAATATGGCCATGCATGCATGAACTAGGCTCCAATTCAACATTCTAAACCCATGTCCAACTTCAAACTCCAATCTAACCAAGGATCATACAAGAACAATTTGAACTCTAGCTCAAGAAAATGAAATTCCTACCTTAAGTTCTCAACTTCAAGTGTGGAAGCTCAAACTTGCAACTCTCCTACCAATTCTTCTAGCAATTCTTGTTAGAATCAAACTCCCCTCACACTCTCTCTCTCTCTAGTCGGATCTGCTGAGCAAAATGGGGCTGAAGAGAATGTTTGCTAAGTGTAATAGGCTCATGAATAAGATTAAACAATGGCCACCCAATGGCATTTCTGTAATTAAGCTAGGTTCATTATTAAAATGTTATTTAATCAGTTTTAAACATTCCAAATCGAATTTTAATTGAACCTACCATAAATTCACATAAAATCTAACTAGTCTAAAACACTAATCAATTTCGAAATCGGGCGCCGATAAGGCTTCCAATTTACAGTTTAAAGCTTAAAACACGAACAGATATTCCGACACCGAACAGATAGAAACACATAAATCATGCAATGCACATGCCAATTAAATTCCAGATTTTTCCCTTAACTATTATTAGACATAATTAAGTCCCAATTAGCGTTAATCAGGGTCGGGGTTATTACAGTCTTCCCCCCTTAAAAGAGTTTGGTCCCCAAACTCAGGTTACCTTCATTTGGAGTCAATGTCGGGTCTAGAGGGAACAAATCCGGATATCTTTTCTTCATGTCTTCCTCAGTTTCCCAAGTCGCATAGGTTCTCCCGTGATTCTGCCAATCAACCTTCACCAACGGTATTTCCTTGTTTCTCAGCCTTTTAATTCTTCGATTCACAACCTGAATAGGCCTCTCTTCATAGGTGTAGTCATCTTTCAAAAGTACATGCGTCGGTTCAATAACGTGGAGTGGATCTCTCAAATATTCCCGAAGCATCGATACATGGAACACATTGTGCATATGTTCCATCACCGGAGGTAAGGCTATTCGATAAGACACCGGGTTGATCTTTTCAAGAACTTCATAAGGTCCAATATACCTCGGAGCCAATTTTCCTTTAACACCAAATCGGGTTTGACCCTTCATCGGGGTCACCTTAATGAAAACATGATCCCCCACTTCATATTCCCTTTCTCTTTTTCGAACATCAGCATAGCTCTTTTGCCTACTCTGTGCAGTTTTCAAACGCCGCATGTCGATTTCACTTTTTCAGTTGTTTCCTGCACAAGTTCTGGTCCCAACAAGGGTCTGTCACCCACTTCAGCCCAACATATTGGAGATCGACACTTTCTTCCATACAAAGCTTCATAAGGAGCCATTCCAATACTTGAGTGATAACTGTTGTTGTACACAAACTCGGCTAATGGCAAGTAGGTTTCCCAATTTCCTTGGAGATCTAGCACACACATTCTGAGCATATCCTCCAGAGTTTGGTTAGTTCGTTCAGTCTGGCCATCAGTCTGTGGGTGGTAAGCACTGCTCAATCTCAATTCTGTTCCCAAAGCCTGTTGCAAACTCTGCCAAAATCTTGACACAAACTTCGAGTCCCTGTCAGACACAATAGACACTGGCACTCCATGCAGTCTCACAATTTCAGTCATATAGATGTTAGCCAGTCTATCAGCGTTATAAATAGTTTTAACAGGCAGAAAATGTGCAGACTTAGTCAAACGGTCAACTATAATCCAAATAGAGTCCATACCTCGAGAAGAACGAGGCAATCCCACAATGAAGTCCATGGTGATGTGCTCCCATTTCCATTCCGGTATTGGGAGGGGTTGTAGCAAACCAAATAGTGTCGATGTTCACTTTTAACTCATTGGCGGTAGACATCTAGCCACGAAGTCTGCAATACTCTTCTTCATCCCAGGCCACCAAAAATTCTGTTTCAAGTTGTGGTACATCTTCGTGTTCCCCGGATGCATAGCAAATCTACTACTGTGAGCTTCGGTCATAACACGTTTTCTCAAGTCATAGCAATCAGGCACACAAAGACGGTTCTGAAATTTCAGTACACCATTTTCAAACATAAATTCGGGCCTCGGTTTCGAATCAAACTCCGCTATAATCTTTTTCAAGTGGTCATCTTCACATTGTTTCTGTTTGATCTCATCAAGAATAACAGGTTGAGCAGAGATAGCAAATGTCAGTCCATCTTGTTCCAAGTCAGTCGACAAGTCTTTTCGGCTAGATAGTGAACATGACACCGTTGCACCAGATTTTCGGCTCAAGGCATCCGCTACAGTATTAGCCTTTCCCGGGTGGTATAAGATTTGCAAGTCATAATCCTTGATTAGTTCCATCCATCGTCTCTGTCTCATATTCAATTCCTTTTGGGTGAAGAAATATTTCAAACTTTTATGATCGGTGTACACTTCGCAAGTTACCCCATACAAGTAATGACGCCATATTTTCAAAGCAAACACTACGGCTGCCAATTCAAGATCATGTGTTGGGTAATTCTTTTCATGAGGTCGGAGTTGTCTAGAAGCGTAGGCTATCACTTTCCCACTTTGCATTAGCACACACCCTAAGCCTTTATATGAAGCATCACTGTACACTTGGAACCCATCAGTACCATTTGGCAAAGTCAAAATGGGTGCAGTCACTAATCTGGTTTTCAACTCTTGGAAAGCTGCCTCCCTCTGACCATTCCAGTCAAATGGCATGTTTTTCTGAGTTAATTGAGTCAATGGCAAGGCAGGCTTTGAGAAGTCTTTCACAAATCTCCTGTAGTAGCCTGCAAGTCCCAGAAAACTTCGTACTTCTGTCACATTTGTAGGCCTCGGCCAATCCACAACAGCTTCAATTTTCTGAGGGTCCACAGAAACACCATTTTTGTCAATCACATGGCCCAAAAATGCCACACTATCCAGCCAGAATTCGCATTTAGACAACTTGGCATACAACTTCTTTTCTCTCAATATCTGTAAGGCGGTTCTCAAATGATTCTCATGTTCTTCCCTATCTTTGGAATATATCAAAATATCATCAATAAATACAACAATAAAATCATCCAGGTATGATTTAAACACTCTATTCATAAGATCCATGAAAGCGGCAGGTGCATTTGTCATCCCAAACGGCATTACCAAGAATTCATAATGTCCATATCTAGTTCGGAATGCAGTTTTCTCAATGTCTTCGGCTCTAACCTTTAACTGATGATACCCAGACCTGAGGTCAATTTTAGAAAACACTTGGGCACCCTGAAGTTGGTCAAACAAGTCATATATTCGGGGTAAGGGATATTTGTTTTTGATAGTCACTTTGTTCAATTCCCGATAGTCTATACACAATCTCAATGACCCATTCTTCTTTTTAACAAATAACACTGGAGCACCCCAAGGTGAAGTACTCGGACGGATAAAGTTCTTGTCTAATAATTCCTGAAGTTGGGTTTTCAATTCTTTCAATTCAGAAATGGACATTCTATAAGGAGTCTTGGAAATAGGTTGTGTCCCCGGAAACACCTCAACAGTAAATTCAATTTCTCTATCAACTAAATCCCCCGGTAAATCAGTTGGAAACACATCAGGAAAGTCACAAACAACAGGGATTGTTTCTACAATAGGACTGTCAGAGGATGTAGTTAATATGCAACATAAATAACCCCTACAACCCTTCCTAAGCAACTTTACAACTTTCATAGCCGAGATTAAGTATGGGGAGGAACTACCCCATTCCCTCTAAAAATGAATTCAGGCAGACCAGGCGGTCTAAACACAACCGTTTTGTTTGCACAATCAATGGTCGCACAGTACTTAGTCAACCAATCCATCCCCAAAATGCAATCAAAATGATGCATGTCCAAAGGCAGTAAATCCACATACAATGTCATATCACCAATCACAACGTCACAAGCCGGATAAAGATGAGTGCACATCATAGAATCCCCAAAAGGTGTAGATACAGATAATACATATGTCAGATGTTCTAGTGGCCTAGTCAATTTTCGGGAAAAAGCATGGGATACGAAAGAATGCGTAGAACCAGAATCTATCAACACATATGCATATTGAGAACATACAGAATGTGTACCTGACACCACAGTATAGGTGTTTGGTACGTCACCTGGCACTAGGGCGAATACTCGACCTTGCCGTAGAGGTTCCTTCCCAGCATTTGCCTTTGCATTTGGTTTGGCCGTAGAAGCGGACCCAGCTGAACTTGTCACGGGATGGTTGGCGTTTTCGAACCTAACGGGGCAATCCTTCATCATATGACCGGGTTTCCCACATCTAAAACAGGCGCCCAGAGTTCGATAACAAGTTCCCTTGTGTCTCTTGCCACAGTCCGGGCAGGTCAGTGTAGTACCACTATTCTAGCTTGAGTTGCTGTATGACCCTGTGTTCTGTTTCTTATTTCCAGAAAATGAACGGCCCCTTTTAAAGTTATTCCCGGATCTTTTCCCTGTCCATTCAGTCCGTGGAGCGGAAGTTTGTTTCTTTGCCGCTAGAATAGATTCTGCCATCAACGCCCTATCCAAAACGCCCACATATGTGGGTAGATTCAGAACTCCTACCCTATCCAGTATGTCCAGATCCAACCCATCCTCAAACTTGCGGGCCTTTTTGTCTTCTGTGTCTACCATATGAGGAGCAAACCTAGCTAGTTCAGTGAACTTGGCCTCATACTGTGCCACAGACATCTTGCCCTGTTTAAGTTCTTGAAATTCCGAGACTTTTCGGTTTCGAAAGCACTGCGGAAAATACTTGTCATAAAAGATTGCATTGAACTGGGTCCATGTCATATTTTCGTGACCATTTCGAATTAATAACCACCACCTGCGAGCTTCATCTTTCAGTGTGTAGGTAGCCAACAAGACTTTCTGGGTTTCAGAGCAAGGGAACACCTCATACAACTTTTCCATCTCAAGCAACCATGTTTCAGCTTTCAAGGGCTCAATCCCACCATAGAACATTGGCGGTTTCATTTTCAGGAATTTCTATGTCAAGTTAATGATTTCACCGTTATCAGCTTCAACCTGTACTGGCGGAGGTGGAGGGGGTACGGGTTGTTGTCTCTGTTGTTGCATTACCACTTCGGTCAAGGTTGTCAACATTTGTTCCATTCGGCTCATACGAGCCTCAGATGTTTCACTTTCACCACTTCCCCCTGGGTTCTCCATTTTACTATACAGACATTAAAAGATATTAAGCATAGGCATCTTCAAGTATACATTCAATTTTAATGTTCAGTTGTATTACCACACACTCACCCATGCAAATGGAATGCCCCTAACTCTTACTAGGACATCCTAAGCTCATAAGGACCCGTGTGTGCGGTACAACTCGTGCTCTGATACAACTCTGTCACGACCCAAACCCGCCCCTACAGGTTTGGCGACGTAACCGGCCAGTAATCCGTGGATTACCTACGGCCTCCAAACAGAATAACAAATAATAAGGGGGCTGCGGAAGCAAATACAGAAAGTAAACAAGGTCCAATGAGCTGTGATGACGTACATGAGACAGAAAATTTAAAACTTATTTATATACATAACATGCTAGTCAACGTACACCAATATTTACATAAGTATGCCCCAGGATCCGACATTACAAAACATAACCATTAACTAGCATGATGTGCAAAACTGCCCAACCAACAGGCTTCCAACGGAACCTCCTCGGAAGGCGCGACAGGTGGCTTGACCAACACAAAAACAGAACAGAGGGCCATCAACTCTGGCCAGGGTCCGGTGCCGGCTCACCTACATATATATAGTAAACTGTGAGCGAAAGCCCAGTGAATAATAACAGAGTAAAGGGGTTTTAATGAACGATGTCCATCACAGAATTAGAAATCAGAGTTCATATCAGAAACATAATCATGTTCATGTTCATATTCGTATCAGAACGGATTCATGTACTTGTACAACATCATTTCCATAATCAGGTTTGTAACATAATCATACGTGGTACATCCAATAGCATTCACAAATCTGATGACCCATAAAGGGACCTGATGACCCATAAAGGGACAGCCTTGAAGGCTTTCTGATGACTCATGTGCACAGAGATGTTCTGATGACCCATAAAGGGACCTGATGACCCATAGAGGGACCTGATGACCCATAAAGGGACCTGATGACCCATAGAGGGACCTGATGACCCATAAAGGGACGCATATCATGTAGTGCTAAGGATGCCACGATTAACTTTCAGAATCTTGGACAATCATTCATTCATTTCCAATATATCATAGCTTTCAAAGAATCAATCATTTCATATCATAGTATACTGAAAATACATAGCATTGAACATAACTTTACAAAGTTATTACTCACAGTGGGCGTTGATTCAAGTAGACGAAGTCAAGAGGGGCAAACGGGTTGCGACACGTGACCTACATAACATATTACGGATACACACTTGAAATACGCATTTCCAATTGCACAAAACTCACACCAATGATTCTAAGTGTATATCTAACCCCTTACCCTCAATATGGAGTCCTAAACATGGCCTAGGAATGTCTAGGATGGAATGTGGATGTAAAAATGCCTTAGAACACATTTTACAAAAGTTGCTGAAAACAGGGGTCTCGCTCGAGCGAGCCTTCCTTCGCTCGAGCGAGCTCCCAAAATCAAAGGGTTCGCTCGAGCGGTCTGATGAAACAGTAAAAATACTGGATGTTGAAATTTTCCGCGCGATGCTCGCTCGATGCTCGCTCGAGCGAGCTTCCAAAATCAAAGGCTTCGCTCGAGCGAGAACTCCTTCGCTCGAGCGATCTGATGAAAATGCAAAAGTACTGGATGCTGCAATTCTACGCGCGATGGTCGCTCGATTCTTCGCTCGAGCGAGATTGCAAAATAAAAGGGCTCGCTCGAGCGAGGAATCCTTCGCTCGAGCGAGGAAGCAAAATCTGGAATTTCCAGATTTGTCTTCCAAGTTCGAACCAAGCATTCAACAACCCAAAACTCAACCTCTTGGGCCCAAAATCTGGAAAAACACTTTAAATACAATGTATAACAAGTTTCAAAAGCCAATTTGCACATGCAAGGGCCAAGAGTGAGTCAAATAAAGTCATTTTTCAAACCCATTTCAAGAACAATTTGAAAACATGAAATGTATGAACTTTAAACCAAACTCAAGCTTCAATTTCTTGCTCTAAAGAGCTCAATAGTTGGAGGACAAAATGAAAACATGGGCTTTAATAACAATATGAGCATGCATGTACAATTTACCAAGAATTCAACTTCAAAATGTACTAATATGGCCATGCATGCATGAACTAGGCTCCAATTCAACATTCTAAACCCATGTCCAACTTCAAACTCCAATCTAACCAAGGATCATACAAGAACAATTTGAACTCTAGCTCAAGAAAATGAAATTCCTACCTTAAGTTCTCAACTTCAAGTGTGGAAGCTCAAACTTGCAACTCTCCTACCAATTCTTCTAGCAATTCTTGTTAGAACCAAACCCCCCCCCCCCTCTCTCTCTCTCTCTAGTCGGATCTGCTGAGCAAAATGGGGCTGAAGAGAATGTTTGCTAAGTGTAATAGGCTCATGAATAAGATTAAACAATGGCCACCCAATGGCATTTCTGTAATTAAGCTAGGTTCATTATTAAAATGTTATTTAATCAGTTTTAAACATTCCAAATCGAATTTTAATTGAACCTACCATAAATTCACATAAAATCTAACTAGTCTAAAACACTAATCAATTTCGAAATCGGGCGCCGATAAGGCTTCCAATTTACAGTTTAAAGCTTAAAACACGAACAGATATTCCGACACCGAACAGATAGAAACACATAAATCATGCAATGCACATGCCAATTAAATTCTAGATTTTTCCCTTAACTATTATTAGACATAATTAAGTCCCAATTAGCGTTAATCAGGGTCGGGGTTATTACACATACACGCTCAGGTTCAAAGACTCCATGTATTACGTTGATGATGCCTTGGGGTGGGGCGTCGATCGGCATCCCGTTGGGGTTGTTATGGTCCTGGGGGCTGGCTGTGCCCCTCCCTCTATGTATTTGTCCAGGTGGCCTGCTACCACCAACTCTTCCAGATGCTGCCTCAATGGCGTGCAATTCTCAGTACGGTGCCTATTTTCTTTGTGGAAGGTGCACCGTGACCTGTCGTCGTAGTCCTTCTGGGCCTCGCCTAGCTTGGCTGGCTACTTGACGAAAGGCTCGTCTCGAATCTCACTAAGTATTCGGTAGATCGGTTTCTTGAATACCGTGGTTATGGCAGTGCGGACTCTCAACCATCTCTTGTCCTGGTCCTCGCCGTTGTCTCGCCTGCCCCGTCCGTTTCGGTTCTGGCAATCTACCGTATTGACCTTTGCTGAGGTCTTCTTCTCTGGTGCTGTGGTCGCACCAGATTTTGCTTTGGCACGAGCGCCATCCTCTTCTATCCTGATGTGCTGATGCACTCTCTCCATCAGGGCCTCCATGGTGAGGGGCGGTGTCATGGTGATAGAGTCCCTTAGTCTGTTCCCGACTGGAAGGCCTCTTTTGTATTGCGCAATGGCAAGATTGGTTGGGCAGTCCCCAATCTGGTTGAATGTCTCCCAGTGGCGACTGTTGTATGATCTTAAGGTCTCCTTGTCGCCCATGTCGATGGAGAGTAGCTGGTCGATCTCCACCGAAGTTTTAGTGTTTGTTCGAAACCTTGTCACGAATGCCTCCGCCAATTGCGCCCAGGAGGCTATGCTGGCCTCTGGAAGTCTCTCAAACCATGTTAGGCCTAGGTCGCCAAGGCTTGAGGGGAATAGGATGCACATCAAGGCCTCGTTGCGTCGATATACCGCCATAACCTGGCGAAAGTGGCTTAGGTGTGAGTAGGGATCCGTCTTCCCTTCGTACGTGGTGAATTTGGGCTGTAGAAAGCCTGACGGTAGGGGTGCGTTCTCTATCGCTGGGACGAATGGTGAGGTTTACAGCCTGGCCAATGCCTTGTCCGTTGGTTCGTAGGCGGGGCGCGGTATTGGCATTCCAACCTCGACGCTTTCATGCGTCCGGGGAGCCAACCGCTGTAAGGCTGAAACTCTGTGTGGATCGCGCGCCCTGGCGTCCTCCTTCCATCGTGCCTTCTCTTTTAGCACGGATCGTAGGTCGGACGATCTGGGCAACTCCGTCTATCTAGACCTTGTCTGGTGCATATGCGAGGGCCAATATGTGCTTCCCTCAATGTATGACCTCTCAGACCTCGTCCTCTCAGACCTGGAGTGACGAGTCCTGGAAGATCTGGATTGCGTGTCGCCTGTCCTGAGGCTTTTGTTCTCTGCTTGAGAGGGTGTACAATTCCTACTACGACCCTCTGAGTGGCGAAGGGGCGTCTTGTTGTTGCGCCCCTCTCCTGTTGCCACTTCTTTTCCTTTTACCTGGCGCTTAAGAGATTCCATGTCCGCTGTCATTCGACGAATCAACTCGTCTTGTTCCCTAACGTGATCCTCTAGAGCTTGAGGATCAATCATGCACCTTTGTCTTTCTGGGCTTTGCGAACGAGAGGGATGAGGGCTGTTATTTTGCCTTCGTCCCCTTGCATCCCTCCTGGAATTCTGTCTTTGCGGCTCCAGGTTCGCCTTGGGAGTGACCAAGGGTAGGCCTTCGCGCCTTGCACCCCCATCTGGAGTTTGTCCGTCAATGGCGGACTGAGGTAACTCTTCATTGTTCGCCATTGATGTTTGAGAGAAAAAGCTTGATCAAGAGGTTTTGTTCTTGTCTGAGTTCCCACAGACGGCGCCAATTGTACGGGAAAGAAATTCACATTCTCGTATAATCCTGTTGATCAAGTATGCGCTTCTCCGTACGATGTCGTTCTGCTACCTGAAAACACAAACGTGAGCTAACCGGCGGGTGGTGTGCCGGAAACCTCTCCGATGCCTAAGTCGGTAAACAAGACAAATAAGCAAAAGCCCTGTGTATTTAGGAATCAAAGTTGCATTACCTCTCCAAAGGTGATATTGGTGAGCTTTTATAGGTTTCGTGTGGCACAATCCTAGTAGGACTCTTACTCCTCCATGCAGAGTCCTCCTAGGATTCATACTCCTGAGAGATAATGCTTCTCTCAACACCCCCCTCACTGCTTAAACCAAGTGAGATGGTTTTACCACAGCCGAACTACCTTACGACCAAAGTATCATTACCATGTTAGACTAACCGGAGTGACCAACCTATACGCTAGTCCGGCTCTGCCTTATTGTCTCATACCTCGGCTTCCCATACTACGACCGAGCTATCCATAGAAGATACTTACCGAACTAACTCAGGACAGTCAGGAAGATAGCTTCTCTTACTTCGGCTAGAAGACCCAACCGGGATAACTGTAGCGCTCTCCTGAACCGATATTACAACATTCTTCCTTGACCGGGCTAATCGTGACCGAGATAACACACTTCCGCGACCGGACTACTTGAATAAGGTCTTTTTACTCTGCTTTTCATACTCTGGCTCACACCGGCCCATTACTTAGCCTGGCCCAATTTACCTGTATAAATTACCCTCATATCTACCTATGACAATAACATTACAACCTACAACTCATGGTTTTAAAAACCGAACTGGACTGGCCGGTTCAACCGTTTGAACCGCCGACCGGTCGGAGTTCCAGTCCGGATACACCCACTGAACCGGTCATAGTGGAAAATCGGTCTATTTTGAAAGAACCGAAAAAACCAACGGTCAAACCGCTGAACCGGTCGACGCGGTTCCCATTCACTGGGTTGATAAAACGAATTTTTTGTTTTTTTATTCTTTCTTTCTTTTGTCTTTCTTTCTTATTATATATATATACTAGGGATGACCCGTGCCTGAAGGCACTACCAACAATTTGTTTGGTGTCACGTGCTACGAAACTCAATGATAATAAATCAATTCAAAATGGTAATGTTACTCCGACTTAAAACTTCACATATAAGAAATTGAAATTGTTTTTGCACATTGAATTAGTGAAAGCATTTATAAATTTCAAATAGCAAATTTCAAAATTAAAGTCCAAAAAATGAATTATGTATTTGAATGTAGCATATGCAAAGAATCTAGAAATATTTGCTAAACTTAAAAGTCTAAATAGCAAATTTTAGATTTTTATCCACGTCAAAATCACACACCTATACACTATAGCAAGTTAGAATGTGATAACCTTCAATAAAAGAATGTTATTGAATTAGTATTATAACTGGTAACTCTATCGCTTTATCAGGTTTAAATTCCTTCAAATAAAGGTCAATGAACATTATGATACAAAAGAATCATCCTAGCTAACCCAAAAATAAATAAATAAATAATTTAACATGAGAGAGCCAACCAACGACACACTGGTAGAAGCAACGTAACCCAATGTTTCTAATATGGATCAATGACCTGCAACAAAATCACTCGCTTAAATTCGCTTCAAAAAACCAATAGCTATGAAAAATCACATCAAAATGCATATGAGAAATCGGAAGAAATTGTAATGAAGAATAATTGCATCAAAAGAAACTGTAACATGAAAAATAACATGAAAAATCACATCAAAATACATATGAGAAATAGGAAAATCAATAGCTATGAATTAAGAAGAATTAAACATAACTATTATGGTCAATTGAATTATGTATGCATTACTAAAGTAAACAAATGAGAATAGACAATTGTATGCATTACTAAAGTAAACAAATGAATAGAAAAGCAAATAATAATATAGAAGGATCAATTAAGAATGACGATAAATCATACAAACCTCCAAATAGAATTAAACTCAAATTTTGTAAGGGGAGCGAATAATTTTCTTTATTAAGACTAAGAGAGTCTTGTTATAAGGAAGAAGAATTTTTGAAGGTTGTAAAACCAAACAAAATTAAATTTTTCAACAATTAAAGCCTACCTTGTGCGAAGTATCCATTTTTGGATGATCATGCTCCTTTGAGTTTCCATCCCTGTGATAATGCATAACTCATTTTCTAGTTGAAGCATTATGTATAACAATTAGTAGTTCATTTAATGTTAATGGACAAATCTAACTAAAATTAAACCCAAGGTTAATTAAATAAAATTAACTGTACTATTTTTTTAAACAAAGATTACAACCAAATACTTGTGCTAGTTCATTTATCATTTTAATATTTTTGAAATCAAAACCATTCAGAAACACATTTAAATCTAACCCATTTTTTTAAAAAAATCATTACATGAAGATAGGTTTCTAAAATCTAAACCATTTAAAAAAATTATTACATGAAATTCACAGCTTTTCCTCACCTCATAACCAACACCACATTTGCCTCAAACTAATCAATTGACCTACCTACTAAAAAAAAAGGGAAAATAAAAAGGGAATACATACTTTTCATTTTCTAGGTGATTGATAATATGTTGTATACTCCAAATCAATCACCAAGAATTTGCCCACAACATTTAAGAGAGCAATTCACCAACATTAAGGGTTGAAAGTGAAACCACCTTCTTCTTCACTTATGAGGTACCATTATGCATAATCATCCAATTAAAAGTATAAAGTATGTTTAAACGACTTCAAGCACAAAGTAAGTTTATGCCATCACTTATTACTCCAGGATGACTAACTAATAACATAGATGGTCTACTAAATTAATTTAGTTCCAAAACCAAATATTTGAAGAAAAAAAGAAACAACCAATTAGCTTAAAACTGGCTTTTATTAATCTAGACCTCTTTACTGTTTTTCTTTTACAAATTCTTTTATAGACCTCTTTGAACCAATCTTAGCATTGTTTATAGAGTCTTACAAAATAACTGGCAAAGCTAAAGTATAATTTTTTTGGATAAATTACAAATACACCCCTGAGGTTTGCTTAAAATACGAATCGTCCCCTGTGGTTTGAAAAATTACAAATGCCTCCCTGTCAGAATTTTTTATTTAACAAAAATAATTTAAAAAGTGAAATTTCTAACTGTTCACCGATACAATAATCAAATTATCTGAATTATTAATTGAAATAAAATTTTAACATTATTAAAAATTGTTAATTAACTTAATGATTTATTAATAAAAGGACATTTATTATGAAATTAGAAACCTTAGAGGACATAATGTAATTTCTAAAACCACAGGGGGTAATTTGTAATTTAAGTAAATCTCAAGGGGTGTGTTTGTAATTTACCCTTTTTATTTATTTATTTATCACAACTTACAATCCTAACTCTGAAAATAAAATAAAAAATGAGAGGAGGAGGAGGAGGAGGAGAAGAAGAAGAAGAAGAAGAAGAAGAAGAAAGAAAGAAAGAAAGAAAAAAAAAAAGAAAAAAAAAAAGAAAGGAAATAACAGGCGCAACTCTTGTACAAAATAACAGATGATTTTCACCCAATAAAACAAAAATATATTGAGTTAAGAGTCACAGGGGTAAAGGGAAGAAGAAAAAAAAAATTGACTCCCATCCAATCAAAATTTTAATTTATTATAATCATATTTGTTTGTCACATCTATTTTAAAATGAATATACAATTGTGCCTACAGTGTTTAAATTTTAAAATGAAAATTTTAATTGATTATAAGCATTGGTAGAGTTATAGGGTGTGGAAAAAGCAGTAGGCAAAGTTATTCTATTGAATCAACCTGATCTAAATTTCTTTTCCACCCCCAAAATCACCTATATCAAGAAGAAAAATTACAATAAAAAGAAACTCCATAAATACACTTCTAGTTCCCCAAACAAAGATATAAAATTGTGAAGAAAAAAAAAAGGCTCACTTGTTTAATGGGCTGTTGTGCCATTGCTCTCCATTTCTTGAAAAATTCACTAATAGATCCACACAACACTTCCATTCATTGTATAACCTGAATTTTTCAAGTATAATCAAAACAAAGCAAAATCAAACATAAAGGCATTCTAAACCATGCTAATTTTCAAAATTATAGTAAAAATTATCACAATGATTATCATCAAAATTGTATGAAATTCAAAAATTAAAATAGAAGGCCCAAGTTATCACTATAAAAAAATCAAGTACTCGCTCTTCGTAGTTCTGAACCTAGCTAATAATTCAGAAGATAACAACATGTAAATGAAACCTATCTAATAAAAATTTAAGATTCTTAATTTTCACAACATGTAAAATGAAGCCAAGTTGAACAATTGATAAGCAACAAATTATTGACAAATCCATCAATGGAAGGCAAACCAATTACCTAATCAACCATTGCGGCAAACAAAGTCACAACAACTTTTTATGAGCTAATCAAACACTCCTTCAAGCTAAGGCATATGTACCTGAAACAAAAGGAAGAATAGAAAATATAAGCAAGCAAGCTCCATTATCCAAAATCAACCCCTTAAAAATTGCCCATTGTTTGTTATGACACCAGATACGTAGGAATTAAGAATAACCTCTCAAGAGAATTCATAATCTCATAATAGAAGACAGAGAAGTTGAGAGCAAGGCCAAGACGAATTGGGTGTGTTGAAGGGAGATCTGTATTTGCAGTGGTAGAAACAGCCTAAAAAAAGAAAAAGAAAAAGAAAAAAAGCATCAAGAAGACACATCAAGTGAAGGTTAAAAACAAAACTATGTCAATATGCAGCAATTCACTATGCATATCTCTAGTATAGGATGTCAAGACAATTGATCAACATGCCTCATAACCCTTCAGTGATTGTTCAGCAACCTCTTTTCTTTCCTGGTCAATCTTAAACTCAGCAAGATTCCAGTAGTAGTCACCTTTCCTGAAGTAATCAGAACACAGAGAAGATAAACTTGCTTCCAATTTGGAAAGGAAAGAAAAATATGAGAAAAATAAAAAGTCACATTCAAGGTAGGCCCCAAACCAAATTGTGTTAGTATTAGAAGTATCAACTGATAAAACCAAACGACGCTAACTAATGTACTTCAAAAAAACAAAAATAAAAGAAGCACACTAACTAATAGGAAAAAAAAAAATCTAAATCAACAACCAACATAAATAATTATTACAAAACCAACTATAATTTGACAACAAATTGAATTCATCTTGGTAATGAAAAAAAGAAAAGAAGCAGAGAATAAGATTCTAAGCTAGTTTCCATATTAAAAAGTAACAAAGACTAACAATTAATGGTGTTCTACACAAAATTGGAAACCAATATGATGAATGTAGACGAACCAATATGATTAGTGGTGTTCATATACTATCACCACAACCATATATGTATTAAGCATACTACACTGCAAGTAAGCATACTACACTGCAAGTAGACAAACCAATTTTCTAATCATTAAACCCATACCTACTATTTTCAATGTGTTTGATGGAGGTTAGTTTAGTATAGGATGTCAAGACAATATATATCAACAACCAATGTAAACAATTATTACAAAACCAACTTTATATGCAATAGTAGCTTTCCCTAAACTATCTGTTTCAATTTTTAATATATATCATTAGTTTTTCAACTTAATTGGTCTCTAAGTGCGTTACTCGAAGCTTAAACTTGAGTGAAAAAGATGCAGTTATGATGGCATGACTTTAAGAACATGTGAACATTGTATTTGCCTATGCAAGCCAAATAATGTTTTATGTAATAATTGCAGGCTCTAATAATTAGTAAATGTTTTCATAGTAGCAAAAGCAAAACCAAGGAAGATCTACAGAGTTAATTTTCATAGTTTGATGCTCAATACGGATCAAACAAATTTGATGCTAAGCAATTGCGAGTACCCACAAAAATCATAGATGGGATAATGACAGTACCCTCACAAAAATCAGACACCTAAACTACAAAACCAAAAATTACTATCAAACAACAAAACAACAAATCCAAATAATTCCTTCAGGATTCAGAATTTAAACAACAAATCAAAATTATAGGCAAGAGCAAAGAAAGTGAAAAGGCAAACAACGAAGAGTGAATAAATCTTACCGGCAAGAGCAGAGAAATGGAAAAACACAACATAATCAACAACAACGATCGGGAAAAAATATTGTACAGCGAGTTCGAAGTCTTACCTAAATGAGAAACAAATCACATAATATACATGAGAAACACAATCAAACCCAAATGAAAAATAAATCACATAAAAATTTAGACACCCAACGAAAATCCAAATAAAAATTTTGAGGCATTTTGGAGACCCATTTTACAAATCACATAGTGAATGCATATAAAGAGACACATAAAACAAAACAAAAAAAGCCGAAAAAGAAAAATAAAAAAAAATAAAAAAATTGAACCAAGAAACCCTAGATATGTCTAGAAAAGGGAGGAAAAATTTGAAGACGATACCGATCTCTTTTTCGCTGGTTGCGTCAATCGATCTACCTTGTATTTGATCAAACAGTGCACTCGAATCAAAACCAAGAAGGGGAGTGGATAGAAGAAAGAGAGAGAGAGAGACTGAAACAGAACCAAAGAGAGATTTACAAAACGGCCTCTTTACTGTTCATCCAAAAGTATAAAGCAAGTTTAAAATGCTTCAAGCATAAAGTAAGTTTATGCCATCACTTATTACTCCAAGATGACTAACTAATAACATAGATAGTCTACTGAATTAATGTAGTTCCAAAACCAAATATTTGTAGAAAAATCAAAACGGCCAATTGGCTTAAAACTGACTTTTGTTACTTTAGACCTCTTTACTGTTTTTTTTTTTAACAAATTCTTTCTAGGCCTCATTGAGCCAATCTTAGCATTGTTTAACTGGCAAAGCTGAAAGCATAATTTGTTTTTTTTTTTTTTTTTATCAAAACTTACAATTCTCACTTTGAAAGTAAAAAAAAAAAAATGAGAGGAAAAAAAAAAAAAAAAAAAAAGAAAGAAAGAAAGAAAGAAAAGAATAGGCTCAGCTCTTGTAAAAAATAACAGACGGTTTTCACCCAATGAAACAAAAATATATTGAGTTAAGAGTCACAGGAGTAAAGGGAAGAAGAAGAAAAAAATTGACTCTAACCCATCCAATCAAAAATTTAATTTATTATAACCACATTTTTTTGTCACTTCTATTTTAAAATGAATATACAATTGTGCTTACAGTGTCTAAGTTTTAAAATTAAAATTTTAATTGATTATAAGCATTGGTAGAGTTATAGGGTGTGAAAAAAGTAATAGGCAAAGTTATTCTGTTGAATCAATATAATCTAAATTTCTCTTCCACCCCCAAAATCACATATCAAGAAGAAAAATTCCAATAAAAAGAAACTCAATAAATAAACTTCTAAAATTGTGGGGAAAAAAAAGGCTTACTTGTTAAATGGGCCGTTGTGCCATTGCTCTCTATTTCTTGAAATATTCACTAATAGACCCACACAACACTTCCATTCATTGTCTAACTTGAAATTTTCAAGTTTAATCAAAACAAACTAAAACATCTTGTTTTTGAAAAACAATAAAATCAAACATAAAGGCATTCTAAACAATGCTAATTTTTAAAATTACAGTAAAAATTATCACAATAATTATTATCAAAATAGTATGACATTCAAAAATTAAAATAGAAGACCCAAATTATTAGCATAAAAAAATCAAGTACTCGCTCTTTTTTGTTCTTGCTTCTCTACCGTCTCTGAACAAAAAACATAAACTGCATGTAGCTAATAATCCATAAGATAGCCAACATATAAAATGAAGCCTAGCTAGTAAAAATTTAAGACTCTTAATTTTCACATGTAAAATGACGCCAAGTTAAACAATAGATAAACAACAAATTATTGACAAATCCATCAATGGAAGGCATACCAATTACCTAATCAACCATTATAGCAAACAAAGCCATAACAACTTTTTATGAGCTAATCAAACACACCTTCAAGCCAAGGTTTAAAAATTATTTACTATTAATCATGGTTAAGGTGGCAAACCCATAGGACTTCTAAATGAGTTAATGGTCATAATAGAACATACAATAGATCCTATGTTTGAATCTTATAGTCTGTCAGATAATTCCAATACTCATACTTAAGGACAAAATTTAAGGGAAGCATATACATATATATATCCTTTTTTATAGTTGGTTAAGTCTGATTGCTACTGCCTTACTTTTAGAAGCATTTTTTTGAAAGGAATAACCTTTCATAATCATGTAAGTAAACCATCAAAGAAACAAACAGAGAGATAAAGCAAATTTACAAATTTGTATCATATGCATGGAATTAGGTAGATGATTGAATCAAATTATCAACTAAGCAATGAAATGCACTGTTATCAACTAAGCAATGAATTAGTAGTGGAATTCACCAAATTATAGAAAGGAAATACGAATCATAATCAGAAAATTTTAACTAATTCAGAAAAGACAAAAATCGAGGAAATCTCGATATCATAACAATAGAGAGTTGAGTGAGTATACACATATTGACATGAATATTATTTCAAATAAAAGCTTAAATTTAAACCATGAACAGTGACCAACCTCAAGAAAAATTAGCGCAAAGTTTGAAGTTTTCGGATTGAATTTCCTCATTTGGAGCTGCAAAAGGTCCCAAAAGGTCTAGACCTTTCACTCACTCTCTCTCTCTCTCACACACACACACACACACACACACACACACGGTATTGATGGTTTTCTCTCTCTAGAAGTTGAACCAACCAACCAACTCTTGGCAGAGAGAGAGAGAGAGGTTTTTTTTTTTTTTGTCTAGCTTGGTTCACAGCTTTTGCTGCTTTATATATACAGAGACTCTGTCAAGAAATGTGAAGCTCTTCTGACTTGAAAAAAAAAATTATTGGGATGATTCCCATTTCTCCACAAAATCAAACCGAAAACAAAAATATGAGAGAGGATACCATCAACTGGATTTGTTGTCTGTAAATTCCATTGAAACATTTTAACAAACACTTAATAAGCAAGAAAGATAGAATGGTTATCAAACATAAAAAAAAATGGCACAACAACCATTCAATAGAGTAACTCAATACAATCCCACTACTAAAAATCAAAATAGATGGGATTCGTGGAACCCAACTAACTCTTCATATATATGTGTGTATATATATATAAGAAAAATCATATATATATATATTAAACTTGAACTTAGCCGAGAGAATGCATTAAAAAACAGAGGGAAAATCATTGTGTATGTATATATATTATTAACTCTTCTATTGGATAAAAATCATATATAAATCAGAACACAATACATATATATACACACATATAAATATATGTGATTTATATATATATATAAAAACCATATGTAAAAATCTGTGTGTATATATTGAAGATTTCTCTCGGCTATATTTTACAAATCTGTGTAAAACCAAATCTGTGTGTATATATTTACAAATCTGTGTGGTTCAATAATAAATCTGTGTGTATATATTTACAAATCTGTGTGATTTCTCTCGGCTAAAAACAGAGGAAAAATCCTCATATTGAAGATTTTAATATATACACACACACATATATATATACACACAATATATATTCACACAATAGATATTAGAGTATTACCTTTACTTTGCAAACAAAACCCTACTAATCACCCATAAGGTGGGTTTCATGTTGAAGAAACTGACTTAAGGTGGGTTTCATATTGAAGAAACTATGAGAGAGAGAGAGAGAGAGAGAGAGAGAGAGAGCTCTGACCTATTGAGAAACTGATGAGGCCATGGCATTGAAAATCCTCCCCTCCAATCTGTGAGCCCTGAGAGTGAGAGATGAGGGAGACAGCTGAATTTTGAATTTTGAATGAGAGAGAGAAGAGAAAGAGCCAGCTGAAGACAAAGGTATGGAAGGAAAGAATGTATATCCACCGTAGGATGTGAACAAACAATCTCAATCATTGAAAGATAATTTGTTTCTTGGACATTTTGTAGCCGTTGGATTGAATTAATCCAAGGGTTCACATTTTGACAAAATGACAAAAGTCCCATCACAATTCAAAAACTATCCTTTCTTATTATATAGATATATATTATATATTATATATTATATATATATAATAAAAATTTAATTGGAAACTCTCTTTCAAGAGTCTCCTCTTGTGAGGAATCCTATTGAGAGCTTGAAATTATTGTGAAAGTCTCTATCTATTTATAAGAAAAAAATTCTTCCAAAAAAACTCAAGAAATCTATATGGGATTCAATCAAATTTATTGGACGAAAATTCAAAATTTTGATATCCCTCCAAAATTTTTGCTCTTCTTTCAATCAAATTATTTGAATTAAAATCATATGGAGGGAATATTGAATATTTGATTTTTTTTCTTCCAAAATTAAAATTAATAATATTTTTAAATATATTTTTATATTTTTTAATAAAAAAAAGTATTAAGAGAAATATTTAAGATTATTAAAATTTTTAATTTATAATTTTATTACTTATATTCTTATTTAAATATAATTTTAATATATTTATGACGTTACGGTTCGATTCCGGTTCAACCCGACGGTTGAACCGGTGACCCGTCCACCCGATTATTTTTCCGATTCACTCACTCATCCGATTTTTAAAACATTGAGCAGGAGCGGCCACGCTTGACAGATCTAAGTCAAAATTTTAACAGGATGCATTTTATTTTTTAAAGAACATAATTTTATCCTTTCTTATTGAGCACCTTTGGGGAGTAATTCCAAGCATACTTTTCAATTTTTACAAATTCAAATAAAGAAAAAAGATATATTTTTTATTTTACTTAATTTTTTTTACCTATGAACTCTACTTTATTTTTTATTTTATCTATCTATCTATCTGTACAAATTGTTTAAAGAGTCTCGTAATGCTTTTGAAATGTAACTAGTTTGAAATAATTTTGTTAAAATAGTTGTTGTACGAGTATAGTAGGATGAATCTAATTAGAGTAGCTAACAAGACTCTTTTAAATAATTCTTTGGAGATGTCGCTTTTCTTCATTATTAATTCCTTGAGTAAGGAGGATTTTTCTTAAACTTTACAAGAAAAATATATTTTGCGTGGGCATTTGGTAAGTAACTTGGAAATTCGAAATCTTGGAGGGTCTCATATACTATTAACTATTTTCTTCAGAAAGTGTAGGGAAAATGTCTATTTTAATGAGCAGTTTATTCGTGTACTCAAACAAGACTTTTACTTTAGCTAGTTGTTTTAAAAATTAAGGACATTTACAAACAAGTTTAAATTTATTAACTTATACTCCATTAAGTTTTAAATAAAATTTTTTAGATCTTCAAGTCCTATTAAATTTTTAATAGTTAGAAATTGCCCTTCAACCAATGATTGTTCGTCATTTATGATTATCTATAAAAGAATATAATAATTTCACATTTATTTTGATTTTCAAAAGTTTAAAACATCAACTTTCAAATTGAAAAAAACAAATTATGTGAAAAAAAAAAAACAATTGTGTTTGGTTTTAATTTTTTGAATTCAGTTTTTTGAAAACTGAGTTTTTTATTTTTAGTGAATATTTTTTAAATTTTAAGATTTTTTTTTTAGATGTACCTTACTTAGATGTATCTAAATAGTAAAATATTTGTAAAAAATATTTTAAAAAATTAATAAATACACAAAAATATGAAAAATGTATTGAATCTTCGTTTTTTTTTTTTTTTTTTTTTTTGTATTTAGTGAATTTTTAAAAGATGTTTTTCACAAATATTATACTTTTTAAGTGTATTTATGTTAGGTGTGTGTACGGGGGCGAAATATCCAGTGCTTTCCGTACTCCTTGAACTTAAGCTTCGCGTGACGGTGTCTAACCTGGAAACAGGGAAACGATGAGCTGCCCGGCGGTGGGTTGCCGGATAGACCCTCCGACGATCTAGTCAGAACACTTGTGGAAGGAGAATGCCGTTAGAGAGAGAGAGAGAGAGAGAATGGTTCAGATAACATACCTCTAACGTTCATCCTTCATTCCTTTTTCTAGGTTGGCCATGCAGCCTCTGGATTGTGCGCGCACTACCTCTGCTGTCCTTCCCTGGACAGGTGGCAGCGCTCACCTCTCCCCACCTTACGCGTGTAAAGGCCAAAACCCCCAAATAGTACGTGTAAGACTGCCAAACGGTATTGACGCGTGCCTGCAGCAGATTTCCTCTCCATCACGCCATTGGTCCAGGTAGCACACTTCATCGGAGTACCACGACCGGCCCAATCCTCGGAGAGAATCACAACCACACTCAACACGACCGAGCCTCCGAGCTAGCCGGCCAGGCGTACGCCGACCACTATCCCGGTCCAAACTCATTCCGGGCTAACTGAAGATAAAGCGTGCTGGTCCTCTTTTCGGCCTAAATTCATTCCGGACTGCCATTAGCTCGGTTGTGCCACGCCAATGCGTATCCAGCCAAACGTCCATCAAGTCACAGCTCGGCCAGGCCTTCGTCCACACCTAGTCGGCCAATCTGCCTCAGTTGTGTACGACAGGCCGGAGTACCGCGCCCATTGAGAAAATAGCTTGGCACCGTGAGGTCTGTCATAACCCACGTTACTGTAGCTCGGCCGTACTGCCTGGTGCAAATCTCCCCTCTCGATTGCCCCTTAATCCCATCCGAGCCAATCGTGATTGGGGTTACCGCCATGACCGAGCTAACGGTCCCTGAGTTGCGCCAGTACCAAGCCGAGCGTGGTTAGGGTCAAAGCCGTTACCGAGCTATCCCATTTGGTCTGTCATTGAATTGCTTCAGTAGTCTCGTCAAGGTTCGTACAGCCGTACTGATAGCCGTCCTCTTGATGCCACGTGGCCTCACGCCATTGGACCGTACAGCTCCATAGCTGTCTTTCCATGCTCGAAATTCAAACGGTAGCCACCCTTTGGGTTTCCCACCCTTTTAACATGCGCACGAGGGGTCATTCTTGCCCCTTACTGTTTATCTCCTCTCTTGAGCCAAAACCCTAGTTTCCTAACCCCCAAACTTCTACCATTGCCGACCTCACTGTCGTTACTGCCCATTTGCTTCTCTAACGCTCATTTTCGCTCCTTCAGAAGCTGTAATCAAGCTCGCGAGGATGAAGTGCGTTTGGCACCTGGTATTGGTAAGCTTTTCTACCCATATTTCGTATTTTCCGTCTGTATTCTTCAAGCTCTTCATTTCTTTGTTTCTGTTCTTCGCGTTCTTTGCTTGGGACCGTTGGTACTTCCTCTCTCTGCGTAGGCCTGTGTGCCCCCCTAGTCTCCCTTAGCTTGAACGAACGAACCCTATTTTTGGAATGAACTGAACGAACCCTGAGTAGGACCGAGCTCAATCCTCATTTAGATCCATAAATAAGACTTAGCCGAGCAAAAACTTATTTGTGGCTTCTCATTGAGGCCGTGACCGTGCTGGACATAGGGAGCCAGAACCGAACTAGGAAGGCCAAATCGGCCAGATAGTCGAGCCGAGGTAGGGAGTCAGACCGGTGAAATACAACAGAGAATTTTTACCGAGCTAGGAGTTCCACATAGAAGCCGTGCAATTTAAGCCGCGCTAACCCTTGGGCTTATTTTTTCATAATGCAGAACAAACTAAAACCGACCAGGCCCCTTCAGCGTCATTACCGGTGAAGCTCAACGTCTGAGCAAACGTACAAAATTTTTCACCGAGATACAAACTAAGTAACCAAATAAATAAGACCGGGATAAATGGGGAAATATCGGTTCATGGTGAGCTCTCCTGGTGCGCTAGTCGAGTTCCGTAGAGAGTACAGCATCCCAGACGACGTCCATCTAGAGCTGGCCAAGAAGGGAGATACCCCATGGGGCGAGCTAGATAAGTGCCCCTTCACGGTCATGTCCATAGTTGAAGGGGGACTTCGCTTCCCGGTCTAACCCTTGATTTGTGAATTTTTTAGGCAGACAAGGCTTTGTCCGACCCAAGTCTCCAACAACACATACAAGATAATAAACGGAGTGGCCGAGCTGAATAGAAGACTCGGTCTGAATCTCGACCTCGTCGAGATATTTCACCAGTACAACCTTAGTAAGAATAAATGTGGGCTTTGCTGGTATCTCAAGGTCAAGAAGGGCCGAACAAAGCTCATAGAGGGCAATTCAGATAAAGAAATAAATGACGATGATTTCTTATGGGTGTTCGGTCGTTATGAGGACACCGAGGCGCCTATACCGGGTTGGTATATTAAGAAAGACTTTGGGAGTGTTGGTGAGTAGCTCAGCAAACCACATTATCTTTTTTTTGCATTGGCTTTCTTCTTGCCGGTCTAACACTTGTCTTCTTTTTGCAGATTACAAGCTCTTGGCCGAAGACTACTCCCGAGCTAATCAAGAGGCCATAAGAGTTTTGCTGCGTCATCCGGCCGAGGAAATTGAGTCTCCAACACTACTCGACTTCGAACCGACCTATCACTACAGAGCACCGCGCAAAAGCCGGGTCACCGACTTTCTTCATGCGCCCTCCCCAGAACCATATCCAAATCTTCCACTGATCAAACTTGTCCCTCTCACCACCGAGCAAGAAATGGCCAAAATCTGGGCAATCAAATCGATGATCACTGGTGAGTCGAGCGACTCCCAGCCACCAGAGGCATCTGGGGGGACTTCCTCCACTCTGGTTGCACAAAAGGAGAGGGCTGTGCTGGCTCTTGCCAGCGAACAAGCAGCTGGCCGGTCGAAGAAAAGACCGAGAAAAGACCAAACCATGCAGCGTCTTGTCGATGAGGACTCAACCGAACATGCCTCCACCGAGTTGGGGGACCAGACCGAGCAACCACTCAGCGAGCCATCCAAAAGCCCAAGTGCCCCCCCGATCTAGGCGCCCGAGATCAAGTACAAAGGCTGGGCTGTCTTTGCGGCCGATTCACTGTACGCAGACAAGGATTACTCCCTCGGTTTCAACATGACCAAGGAGCTGATCCTTCCCGCCGATATGAAGAAGCATGACGAGCTGTCCGACCTGAAGGTGCTTCGCTCGGCGTCAAAATCTATCGTATTGGTAAGTTCTCAACTCCTTTGTTCAATGAGTTATTGCTCGGGTATTGCTCGATTTTCTGAATTCTGACCATCTTCATTTGTTTTCAGGCTGTGCAGAAGAACTATTTGGCCCACGAGTGAATGATCGCCGTGCAGTAGTGTTTGCGGGATGCCATTTCCGAAAACAAGGCCAAAACAGCCGAGATAGGTAAGTTGAAGGCCGCGCAGGAGGCGGCAGAGGCTGAGCGCGACAAATTAAGCGAGCAACTGGCCCAGGCTGAAGAAGGCAAGCAGCGGGCTGTCAAACTGGCGAAGGCGCGTTATCTCGCCAAGCTGCACAAGCTTCATGATGCCCACAAGACCGAGAAAGACAAGGCGGATGAAGACGCCGAGGATCGGGGGTACGCTCAGGGCGAGAAAACTTATGAATGGCAAGTGCAGGCGACCAAGGACATCTTTTTCCAGTGCGGTTGGAAAGCTGTCGTGGAAAAAGTTGGCCTTGATCAAGATGCTGAAATGTTCCAAAACCCTCCCGCTGCCTTCATACCGCCCTACATGCAAGCATATGCCGGCGCCGCCCAAAAAAGGCTCATTGAAGAGGTAAAGAAGGTAGCCGAGGAAGAAGCTGCAGCCGAGCAACCGGCCGAGCAAATCGTTGAGGAGGAGGTTGTTGCGGTGGAAGGAACTGCGGACGAGGCCGAGGAGAACATGACCGAGGAAACCGTTGAAGCCGCCGAGCAAACAGTGGATATAGGATTGGATTGATGCTTTCCCATCTCCTTTTTGCTTTGTTTGTTTCTTTTTTCATTCTTGAATGTAGCCGGGCTTGGCCCCACCTTTGTAATGCAATTTCCTTTATCAATGAAAATTGAACTTTTTGCTCGTTGATCATCTATTTCTGTTTGGTTGCAACGTACAAAATTTCTTCATTCAAATGTTCATGAATCACAACTAGTAGGTCGGCTATGCCGCGTATTATGCCAAGCTAAAACCAGAGTTCCTTCAATTTTTAGATGAACGACGCCATTTCATTTGGCCGAGCTAAAATCAACTCGGCCCCATAAATTGGGCAATGTGTGAACACTTAGATTCGGCGAGCGAAAATTCAGCTCAGACCTTGTAGGTGCAATAAAACACTGATATTTCGAAGTGACCGAGCGAAATCAACTCGGCATGCAAAGCATCAACACTTAAAGGGGCCAACCTAAATCGTCTTTAGAGGTTTTACAAACACCCAACATGTCATTTGGGCTGAGCAAAAATCACCTCGGCCCTTCTGGGCTTGATAACACACCAAGTCTTCTTTTCGGGCGGGCAAAAATCAACTCGGCCCTAAGGGAAGTTGGACAAATCGCCAACATTTCATTCTGGCCGAGCAAAATCAGCTCGACCTGTAGATTGGGCAAAACACCAATATTACATTTAAGTTGGTCACGACGCCAACATCTCAATTGGGCGAGCAAAAATCAGCTCGGCCCTTATGCAAATTGGACAATACACCAATTGTTTCATTAGACAATACACCAACTGTTTGTGCGGTCTGTTTCTACACCGACGAGATGAAATCAGTTCAGTCCCGCTCAGGTTGGTCTCCTTGCCCTGGCCTTCTCAGAGGTCTAATATTCTTGTAATGTCAGTGTACAGGAAGACACAGTATAAAGCAAAAGGGAAAGCTATTTTTCATTACAAAAAGCAGTGCTATCCTTACATAAAATGCCTGAAGGCTAGAAGTTCAAAAGGCTATGTAACACAAACGATAACATTTCAAAAGTAAAAGATCTTAAGGTTGGCTGCATTCCACGGCCTGGGGATAGCTTAACCATCTAAATCTTCCAGATGGTATGCCCCTTTGCTTGCCAGGCCAGTCACCTTGTATGGCCCTTCCCAATTTGCACCAAGTTTTCCTTCGCTAGGGACTATTGTGTTACCCATCACCTTTCTTAAGACCCAGTCCCCTATCTTAAATAGCGTTGGATGCATAGCCTTGTTGTATTTCTTAGAGAGTTCTTGCTGATAGACTGCTATGTGGATCAGAGCCCGTTCCCTTCTTTCCTCGGCTAGGTCAAGTTCCAATGCCACTGCTTCATCGTTCAATTCTGGCTGAAAACTCTCATACCGGATAGTTGGCATACCAATTTCCAATGGGATGACGCCCTCCATGCCATAGGCCAGGGCGAATGGTGTCTCCCCAGTCGATCGCCTCGGCGTAGTGCGATATACCCAGAGTACATTAGGGAGTTCTTCAGCCCACTTTCCTTTGGCTTTCTCAAGCCGCTTCTTCAGCCCGTTCAGGATGGTCTTGTTTGAGGCTTCTACTTGACCATTTGACTGAGGGTAGGCCGGTGTTGAGTTGTAGAACTCGATCTTCAACTCCTCGCAAAATCCGCGAAAGAGTTTCCCATTGAACTGAGTCCCATTATCCGATATGAGGGCCTTTGGTATGCCGAAGCGAGTGATGACGTTTTGCCAAACAAACTTCTTCACATCTTTTTCCTTTATGGTTGATAATGGCTCAGCCTCAACCCACTTGGTGAAGTAGTCGGTAGCGGCGATGAAGAACTTGCGGTTGCCCGGGGCAGCTGGGAGTGGCCCCACAATATCCAATCCCCAAAGCGCGAACGGCCAAGGACTTGTAAGAGGGAGCAATTCTCTGGCTGGCTGGTGGATTTGGTGAGCGAATTTCTGACACTTTTCACACCAGCAAACATATTTCTGCGCATCTGCCTGCATGCATGGCCACCAGTAACTTTGGAAAATTGCTCAGTAAGCCAAAGATCTGCCCCCAGTATGGCTCCCGCAGATGCCCTCATGAATCTCATAGAGGAAAGCTTCCACTTTGGTGAGATGGACACACTTTAGATATAGCCCGGTAAAAGACTTCCTGTACAAGGCTCCGGACGGCGAGAGTCAAAACCGCTCTGACTTGGCCCGGATCTTGTTGGCCGCCTTCTTTTCTTCTAGTAGAATTCTATCTTTTAGGAAGGCGATGATGGGGTCCATCCAGGAAGGTCCCAAGTCGGTGCAGAGTACCTCGAACACTTCTGGCTCCTCAATGCTTGGCCGAGGTAAGAATTCTATCATCAAGGGATTAGGGAAAGATGTTTGCGTAGATGCAAGGCCGGCCAGTTCATCAACTGTGTTATTTTCTTCACGGTTGATTTGTTCCACTCTAATGGCGGCGAACTTCTTGATCTCTGCGCGCACCAGCGCCTGGTACTTGGCCATTCTTTCATCCCTGGCTTCATACTCCCCAGAGACCTGATTGACCACCAATCTGGAGTCGCTGAACACCATGAGAGCCGACGCTTTCATCCTCAATGCACTTCTTAGTCCGGCAAGGAGGGCTTCATACTCCGCCTCATTGTTGGACGCCGGGAAGCCGAGCATAATTGCTTGTTCGATGACCAGTCCGTCCGGTGAAGTCAACACGATACCCAGTCCGGCGCCATGTCTGTTGGATGCCCCATCGACAAAGAGCTTCCACATCTCGCTAATGAACAACTTCGAGTAATTAGATGGGTTTTGCAAGCTTCTCAACTCCCAGGTTCCGCTTGGTTCATTCTGGTCTCTTTCCTTGTCCGGGCTGGGTCCGTCTCTCAATGAGTTATCTGGCTTCTTTAGTTTGGCTGCTGTTTGCCCTTCTTCCACTTGCGAGCCAACACTTGTCTCCATTGCCTGAACCACGGGCTGTGCCAAGTTCGCGCTAGCCAAATCAACCGGGCAAATTGGATGCATTCCAGGGGCAAACTCCGCCACAAAGTCTGCAAGGGCTTGAGCCTTGATTGCGGTGCGTGGTCGGAACTTGATGTCATACTGCCTTTATTCCACGGCCCACTTCGAAATTCTCCTAGTGAAGTCTGCCTTTTCAAAGAGCACCTTAAGTGGAAACTCGATCAGCACCACTATTGTATGGGCATGAAAATAGTGCGCCAGCTTTCTCGAAGCCATCATTAGGGCCAGGGCTAACTTTTCTAGCGTAAAATATCTCGATTCAACAGGGAACAATGTCTTGCTTACGTGGAAGATGGGCAGGTTCTGGATGCCTTCAGCACAGACTAGGATGGCGCTCACCGCATGTTGAGAGACTGCCAAGTAAAGATACAGTTCTTCACCTGGTTTTGGCGTGACTAAGATAGGGGCCGAGGAAAGGTACACTTTTAGATCCGCCAGTGCACGGTCACATTCATTATCCCAGAAGAACTTAGCCTTCAAAGCTTTGAAGAAGGGCCTGCAATGACCTGAAGACCGGCTTATAAATCTGTTCAACGCGGCTGCCATCCCGGCAGGATGTTACACGTCCTTCGTGGAGTTTGGGCGTTCCAGCTCTTGTATGGCCTTGATTTGGGATGGGTCAGCTTCAATCCCTCGGTTTGTGACCAGAAAACCCAGAAACTTTCCGGTGCCGACTCCGAAGGCGCATTTGGAGGCATTCAAACGAAGCTTGTGGTGTTTAAGTATAGCAAACATCTCTGCTAGGTTGGTGAGGTGTTGGGACTTCTCTTTACTCTTTACCACCATATCGTCGATGTAGGCCTCCATGGTACGACCCAGAAGGGGAGCGAACATCTTAGTCACCATTCTCTGAAAAGTTGCCCCGGCATTTTTCAATCCGAATGGCATGACTTTGTAACAATACAGGCCTCTAGGAGTGGTGAACGATGTGATTTCTTGATCTGGTTCATACATGGCTATCTGGTGGTAGCCACGATATGCATCCAGGAAGCTAAACCTCTAATGGCCAGCGGTCAAGTCCACCAGCTGGTCGATCCTTGGACGGAAAAGGTGTCCTTTGGGCATGCACGGTTGACCATCTTATAGTCAACGCAGACTCGCCATTTGCCGTTCTTCTTCGGAACCACCACCGTGTTGGATATCATGGAGGGTATTGCACTTCTTCTATGGCCCCAGCTTCCAATAAGTTCTTCACTTGTTCTGCCACTACCTTGGCATGGTGTAAGGCTGAGCGGCGTGTCCTTTGAATGACTGGCCGTGCATTAGGGAAGACATTCAATTGATGGCAAATGAAGCTAGAGTCGACGCCAGGCATATCGTAAGGCATCCACGCAAAGGCTTCCATATTGGCAACCAGAAAGTCAACATATTCATGTCGCTTGGCGCTGGACAGGGATGAGCCCAAAAGAAAGAACTTGGACGGATCATTTTCATCAACTCGCACCTCCACCAAATCTTCGACCGATTTTTCCTCGGCCTTTCTTCCTACGTTTTCCAGGACTTCCTTCCCTTTCGGTCCTTCGATCATTTGAACAAACCCTTTGGCGGCCCGGCTGCCGTTCACCGCAACGAAGCACTGTTTCGCCATCACCTGGTCTCCCCAAACTTCCTCTATTTGCTCGGTCGGCGCTGGGAAGTGCAGAACCTGGTGGTAGGTTGATGCTACTGCTCGCATGGTGTGCAACTAGCCTCTGCCCAAAATTAAGTTGTAGGTGGATGGGACCTTGAGCACCCAGAATTCTACTTGCTTTACGACTGAACCCACTTTGACCGGCAGTATGATCTTCCCTACCAGCCATTCTGGCTGAGAGTTGAAGCCAACTAGAGGAGACGTCGCAGGGGCCAAGTCCTTGTACTCTAGCTTCATTTGCTTGAATGAGTCGTAGTACATGATTTCGACGGAGCTCCCCTAGTCGATTAAGATCCTCTTGATGTCGAAGTCTTTGACGCGAAGGGTTACCACCAAGGCATCATTGTGGGGCATCTGAATTCTTTCCAAGTCCTTACTTGAAAAGGTAAGGATGTCCTTCTCCTCGGTCCTCCCTTTCTTCACAGCGGGTTGAACGAAGAGCACTTCCCTCATGTGTTCAGCTTTCTTGATCATCCCTCTAAGCTCGCAGACCCTTGCCGGTTCAATGATGCCATGGGTGACGTTAATTATGCCTTGGGGCACTGCCTCTAGGGCGGCTAGGCCGTTTGGCTCGGTTTGTCCCAATGGTGCGGCTTTCATACCCCCATCTATGTATTGGTCAAGATGTCCTACCACCACCAGTACTTCCAAATGTTGTTTGAGTGGCAAGCAGTCCTCCGTTCAGTGTCCCCGCTCCTCATGAAAGGTGCAACGATACCTAGAGTTGAAGCCTCTCTGTGCACTCCCCAACTTGGCCGGCCAACGGACAAAAGGTTCACCTCGAATCTCACTCAGGATGCGGTAAATAGGAATTTTAAAGACCATGGTGATACCGGTCCGTGCCTTCAATTTCCTCTTGGCATCCTCCTCTTCATCACGGGGAGCGTTAGCTCGGTTGTTTCTGCAACCCTTGTTTCTATCATCACGGTTTGAGCCACGACGTTGATCTTTTGACCGGTCGTTTGGGCGGTTGTCCTCCTGCCCGACCGAGTGAACCTTCCCCGCCACCCTTCTGTCCGCCGCGACCGGATTAGCCTTCTCGGTCGCTGAGGCGGCATCATCCTCCACACAAATATGCTCATTGATCCGCTGCATCAAGGACTCCATGGTTTTGGACTGGTTCATAGTAAGCGAATCTCGCAGCCTATGTCCAACTGGGAGACACCGCTTGTATTGAGTGATCGCTAGATTGGTAGGGCAGTCGAGGATCTCGTTGTAAGTTTCCCAGTACCTTGCATTGTATACCTTCAACGAACCTCCAGATTCCATCTTGACGCCCAGGAGATGGTCGACCTCCTTTAATGTTCGAGTGTTAGTTTTCAATTTGGTGACGAAGGCTTCCGCTAGCTGTTGCCACCCCTCAATACTCCCCTCCGGGAGCCTCTCAAACCACTTCAGGCCCAGTTCTCCTAAGCTTGCTGGGAATATGAGACACATCAAGGCGTCATTGCGCCGATGTCCAGCCATTACTTGCCGGTAATGACTCGCGTGCATGTACGGGTCCGTCTTGCCATCGTACAAGGTGAACTTAGGTTGGTGGAATCCGGCAGGGAGTGGTGTCCTCTCGATTTCTGGAGACAGCGGCGTAACCGTGAGTTTTTCCGGTTCTTTGTCTAATAGTGCAGGGGCCACTACCCTGGGCGCTGGCATCGCCACTTCCTCACTGCAATGGACTTGGGTGCTCAACCTCTGCAATGCCGACAATCTCTGAGTCGCTCGACGACCCGCCCTCTTCTCTAAAACATCCCGCAGGTCTCTGGAACGGGTGGAGAAAGAGTATCGCGACGTCGATGATGGGCGCAAGGGATGGTAGGTGCTGTCGCGAGTGTGGGATCTGCCCTCTCTTGGGTCGGAATCTCCAACCCCATAGTTCCTGGTGATAGAGAGAGAGTGCGTCCTTTCCTGGTGGCGACTGCTAGAACGAGGAGACGGGGTGCGCTCACTGAGGTTGCCCTCTCTAGCAACATCCTTCCCCTTAATCTGGCGTTTCAACACCTTCATCTCAGCCGCCATCTTGCGAATGAGGGCGTCTTGGTCTTTGAGTTTGTGCTCTAGGCGCCGCGCATGGGACTCCCCCCGCCATCGACGGCCCTCTGGACTCTTCGAGCGGTCGGTACTCCTCTCACTCTTGTTTCACGCGCCTCGTGAAAAAGTCTTTAGGCTCGTGTAGACACCCCATTTTTGACCGACCTTAAGACTCAGACGTCACCGATTGAGCGCTCGGTGATGTTGCATACTGTGCTCGTTCAGAAGTCTCAGAGTTGCGGCCGCGCGCCCTGCCTCCGGGCTTCCGAACTCTCTTTCGTGCCTTGTCTCGGTTTGCGAACCAGACTCGGTTTTCTCTGTTTTCTTTCCTGAGGGAAGGGAGTGGTCCCGTAGACTATCTCCCAGTGGCCGTGAGCTACTTTTTGTGGCCGTAGGCCATTTTGCCCTTTTCGGAGCCCGGTTCCCGGTTTTCGGAGCCGTTAGGCCGTGTGCCTCGGTTCGGGACCGCCCAACCATCTCCGATTTCTCCGGTTTTTGGCATGCATCTCATTTACTCCCATTTAAGGGACACTGGGGGCTCAGAAACCCACTTCGCAGCCGAACACCACTTAGGTGCGGCCTTCATTTTCGGGATCCCGAACCACGCGGTTTTGGCCCCGAGCATTCATTTTGCATCAATGTCTGTTCATTTTTGGCAGACACCTCTGTTTGGTCCTTCCGAGGGACACTGGGGTCTCTGAAACCCACTTCATGACGAACACCACTTAGGTGCCCTGGCCATTTTGGCCCCGAGCATTCATTTTGCATCGATGTCTGTTCATTTTTGGCAGACACCTCTGTTTGGTCCTTCCGAGGGACACTGGGGTCTCTGAAACCCACTTCGCAGCCGAACACCACTTCCGGTGCCCGGCAGCCCATTTTCGGGATCCCGAACCACGCGGTTTTGGCCCCGAGCATTCATTTTGCATCGATGTCTGTTCATTTTTGGCAGACACCTCTGTTTGGTCCTTCCGAGGGACACTGGGGTCTCTGATACCCACTTCGTGGCCGAACGCCACTTTCGGTGCTCATAGCCCATTTTTCGGGACCCCGAACTTCGCGGTTTTGGCCTCGAGCTTTCATTTTGCATCGGTTTTTGTTCATTCTTGGCAGGTACCTCTATTTTGTCACACTGAGGAACACTGGGGTCTCCGAGACCCACTTCGCAGCCGAACACCACTTAGGTGCATGACCCACTTTCGGGACCCCGCGCGGTTTTGGTCCCCGAGCTTTCGTTTTGCATTAGTTTTTGTTCAATTTTGGCAGGTACCTCTGTTTCATCATTCCGAGGAACACTGCGGTCTCAGATGCCCACTTCGTGGCCGAACAAAATCTTTTCTTTTTGCCCTCAAAATATCTAGATATTTTGCCCTCAAAATATCTAGATATTTGAGGCAAGATATTTCAACCCTTTTGGCCCTCCTTTTAAGCCCTCTCTCTTGTCCATTCCAGCAGCTGGCCGAACCTCATTTTGGGAGGAGAAAAAAATCCTTCAAGAACACTTAAGCTTAAACCTCCATTTTCATAGCAAAAAAGCTCCAAATTTCTTCAAGTCTTGCATTATTTCTTCACCAACACCAAGCCTCACCATCTCCACTACCATTCCAGCAGCAAGGAAGTGTTTTTCAGAGGTTAAGAGTCAACAAATTCAAGTCAAGAAGCAAAGAAAGAAAGATCTTCAAGGGTAAGCATTCAAATCCCTTTTTCTTGCATAATCTTGAATCAAATTTTTACCCTATTTCCTTTTGTTTTTGGGGCTCAGACCCCTACTGGTTTTAGGTTTATTTTGAGCCCCTCTACAACTTTGTAGAAGGGCTCAACTTCATTTGGTGTTTCCATGATATACTTGTTTCAATATACACCTTGTATGTCACAATCTTGAATGCTAGTTTTAGCCTCTTTGCATTTGTTTTTGGGGCTCCGACCCATACTGGTTTTGGGCCTATTTTGAGCCCCTCTACAACATTGTAGAAGGGCTCAACCTCATTTGGCCATTCTATATACCACCTCTCTTGGAAATTCACTTTAGGCCCTAAATCTTGCTCATTTTGTAGCCTTTTGTGCTTATGGTTTTGGCTCTTGGTCAGAGCTAAGAGGGGTCTTATTTTGACCCCCTTTACATGTTTCATCAAGAATGTTTAGCTATTTGGTGAATGCTTTACATACTTTTCATTGTAGCCCTCTTGGTGGCCATATTTTGCATGCTTTGTTAAGCTTATCTTTGTTCTGTTTTCGGCCTTCATCAGGCTTGGAAATAGTCTTAAAATGGCCTCCTCTTCATGTTTTATTAAGGGTCTTAAGCCATTTGATGTTTGGCTTTGGTACTTCATGTTGTATCCATCTTATTTTCCGTAAAATTGCATGTTTGTTTAGGCCATTTTAGCTACTGTTTTGAGCCTCCATCAGGCTTAGATAGTGTCTTTTTTTGGTCTATTCTACACTTTTTGTCAAGGGTCTTAAGTGGTTTGGTCATTGCTCATGATACCTCTCTTTATAGCCCCTTTTTGCATGCTATGTTTAGCATATATACATACTGATTTAGAGGTTGTCATCTCTTGAATTTGTGCATATTTTTGTTCCATCTTCAATGTTGTAGAACTGATTTTTTGGGTTTGAGCATTGTACATATCACTTGCTTTGTAAATCCTCTCTTTTTCCGTATTTTTGCAAGCTATTGTTGTCATATCTATGCTTACAATTTGGCCATGTTTTGTACTGGAAAGATGCTATTTTTGGGGCTGCCTTGCTACTGTTTTTGCTGTCATGTGCCAATTTTGCATGTTTAGCATAGCCGTAGGCCATTTCGGGCACTTAGAATTGCATTTCGGGATGATTTCATGCATTGATTGTCATTTCGTATCATTTCGGGGCTGTTTTCCCCTTTATTTAGTGGCTGAAATTTGGTTTGCATGCTTGCATATCATTTCCCATGTCATTTTATGCCTTAATGCATTGCCTCGGTTTGCGTGCCCGTTTGCACGCATTTCGAGGCACTTCATTTTTATCTGACGGCAGCCTATGTGAGTGTGGTTGAGGCCCTCTCATGTTGGCGTAAGCCCAATTTGCATTTTCATGCTTGTATGCCATTGCCTCGGTTTGCGTGCCCGTGTGCACGCATTTCGAGGCACTTCATTTTTATCTGACGGCAGCCTATGTGAGTGTGGTTGAGGCCCTCTCATGTTGGCGTAAGCCCAATTTGCATTTTCATGCTTGTATGCCATTGCCTCGGTTTGCGTGCCTGTGGGCGCGCATTTCGAGGCACTTCGGTTGTATCCGATTTTCATCTCATTTCAGCATTGCCTCGGTTTGCATGCCCGTGTGCACGCATTTCGAGGCACTTCGGTTTTATCCAATTTTGCATTGCACATCATCGCCTCGGTTTGCGTGCCCGTGTGCACGCATTTCGAGGCATTTCGATTTTATCCGATTTTGCATCGCACATCATCGCCTCGGTTTACGTGTCCGTGTGCACGCATTTCGAGGCACTTCGGTTTTATCCGATTTGCATTTCTCATCATCGCCTCGGTTGGCGTGCCTGTGGGCACGCATTTCGAGGCACTTCGGTTTTACCCGATTTCTATTTTATCATCGCCTCGGTTTATGCGTCTGCGTGCACGCTGCCGGTTTCGGTTTTATCCGACTTGCATTTCACATCATCGCCTCGGTTTGCGTGCCCGTGTGCACGCGTTTCGAGGCACTCTGTTTTATCCGCTTTGCATTTCATGCCATCGCCTCGGTTTGCGTGCCCGCGCGCACGCTTTTCGAGGCGTTTCATTTTCATCTCATTTTCACAGCATAGTGCATACTAGGTTGTATCTTAGATTGCATTCATACATTTCCTCGATTTGCGTGCCCGTGTGCACGCATTTCGAGGTTACTCATTTTCATGGCATTGTGCATGCTATATCACATGTTTGCTGCATTTCATGCATATCATGCATATTGCACGGGAAACGAGGCACGTTTCGTACTCCGAGTGACGGAACGGGTCTCAATTCCCAAAGTCGCCGACACTCCGGATTACCCATGATGGAGTTAGGTTTTGTTATAGCATTCATCCGCATTCATCCCTATATTGAGTTGTGCAATCCGATTCCTCGGCCATCATGCATCGGTATGCGTGATTGGTGGCACGAGGATCGAGGCATGCATACATTTGTGAAGTACATTGCTATGCCCTTTTCCTGCTCTCTGTTACAGCAAAATCGAGGATCAACAACTTTTCGGAGTCCGGCGCGCCTTTCGAGAAATACTACAAACAGAGGCTAATCAGGGCATCCCAGTGGATTTCCACCCGAAGCAGCCCAGCATACACTATACATCAGAAGCAAGGCATCCCCTGGCTTGCATGCCAGTTTTTACCGCTTTCCAAGTTTAAATTGTTAATCTGTATTATTCTTTCATTTTCGGACTGTATTATTATTTTATTCGAACCCTCTGCGCGAGGGCAATGTTGTAATAAGGGTGTGTGAGTGTGATATATGTCTTCCAACCCCCATTTCTTTCTCCCTTTTATTTATCCGCTTACAATGGTTAGATATAGGGCATATTTCAATTAGCATACAGTATGACAGCATGTTTGCATCATTCATCTGTATTACGCATATAAGCATCGGCGCATCATATTTCAATTCCAAATTGAATACATGTTAACTGTAGCATCATCATATGCCATGTTTAGAATAGCCGAGCCTGCTATAGTTGCATTTTGCATGTGTTGCACTAGGCAATTCTGTATACTTAGGATCATGCATGATTTCTAATCAGTTTTCTGTTTTGGCTTGGAGTACTCGGTGAGTTTTATGCTTTAGCATCCTCGCATGCGTGTGAATGTTGCCATGATAGCATGCTTGCCATGAGGCTATATGCTTATGTGATATAACTGCCTTGAATGCCTGTGGGTGGAGGTTGAGTTATCTGAATTGGGACCATTCACTGATTGTTTGTTAAGCCCACTAGATAGTGGCAACATCACTGTTTTCTAAGCCCACCTGAGGGTGGCAAATCCGCATTTTAGCCTACCTGCGGGTAGCACCATCACACCATTTTCAAACAAACAAACATGAAATGTTTTGTTCCAATTCAGACGGCCCAGTCTATACTTGTTTGCTGCGAGCATCACATAGTAACCTAGGCTAACAAACAGAATAAGAACGCACAAAGTTTTCAAAAACAGATATCATGGTTAGTAGAGGCCGGTCTTTGACCGGGCGAGAGGGGGTGCTCACGATGTGACCTTCCCTAATCGTACCCAAGTTCCCGAGCCAACTTTGGTGATGACGGACACGTGGCCTTCTTCCGAAGTCGGGGTTTCCTAAATTTCCCATTTTAAAAATATTTAGATGGCGACTCATTATCCGCAAAGCGATCCATGTTTGGCACTTCTTTCAAAAAAAATCTGTTTTCCTTCAAAACGATTTGCCGGATTTGGACTCTTTGGTTCAAGATTGAGAACCGCAACAAAATCGAGTCCGAACTGTAGCGAGGTCCCCCGCGGGCGTTGTTACAGCTCGCTATGGCTGGAATATTCGGGAGGCCTTCTCTCCGTCGGACAGACTCTGGTGTGACACCATCAACGACGGACAGTGGAGTCTCGTCGTTGTTAGCCATGGAAACAGTCGAAGAAGCTTGAAGAGCAAGGTTTCGTATCAAAGACTTCCCACAAACGACGCCAATTGTACGGGGGTGAAATATCCAGTGCTTTCCGTACTCCTTGAACTCAAGCTTCGCGTGACGGCGTCTAACCTAGAAACAGAGAAACGGTGAGCTGCCCGGCGGTGGGTTGCCGGATAGACCCTCCAACGATCTAGTCAGAACACTTGTGGAAGGAGAATGTCGTTAGAGAGAGAGAGAATGGTTCAGATAGCATACCTCTAACGTTCATCCTCCATTTCTTTTTCTAGGCTGGCCATGCAGCCTCTGGATTGTGCGCGCATTACCTCTGCTGTCCTTCCCTGGACAGGTGGCAGTGCTCGCCTCCCACCACCTTACGCGTGTAAAGGCCAAAAACCCCAAATAGTACGTGTAAGACTGCCAAACGGTATTGACGCGTGCCTGGAGCATATTTCCTCTTCATCACGCCATTGGTCCAGGTGGCACACTTCATCAGAGTACTACGACCGGCCCATTCCTCGGAGAGAATCACAACCACACTCAACACGACCAAGCCTCCGAGCTAGCCGGCCAGGCGCACACCGACCACTATCCCGGTCCAAACTCCTTCCGGGCTAACTGAAGGTGAAGCGTGCTGGTCCTCTTTTCGGCCTAAATTCATTCCGAACTACCATTAGCTCGGTTGTGCCACGCCAATGCGTGTCCAGCCGAACGTCCATCAAGTCACAGCTCGGCCAGGCCTTAGTCCATGCCTGGTCGGTCAATCTGCCTCGGTTGTGTACGACAGGCCGGAGTACCGCGCCCATTGAGAAAACAGCTTGGCATCGTGAGGTCTGTCATAACCCGCGTTATTGTAGCTCGGCTGTATTGCCCGGTGCAAATCTCCCCTCTCAGTGTGTCTAAAAAAATTTTAAAAAAATTGCTTAAAATATTAAAAAAAAATATTGAAAACATTAAAATACGAAAAATAAAAAAGTAGAATTTTCTGAAAATGTTTTCTTAAAACCAGAACCAGAACCAGAACCAAAAAAAATGAACTATTTTTTTGTGCAAAACTGAAAATTTTATGTCTATAAAGGAGCATGATAATGGAATATTGATGTGCAAAACTCAAAAAAAAAATAAAATAAAATAAAAAAAAAAATTGATAATGTTCTCTGTTTCAAAACTGAAAAAAACTGTTAATATTCTTGGTTTTATTAGATAATTGAATTAAACTAATAAGTAGAAGGGCAAAAATATTTAATCTCATACTCTGTTTTTTTATCAGCTACAGAAATAATTATCTAGAACATTACTATGCAAAATTGATAATGTTCTTAATTTTAAAAATTGAAAAAAAAAATTGCTAATATTCTCAGTTTTACTAAATAGGACTTATTAATTTAAAAAATCTTAAATAGGACCTGAGCTACCATAACATTTGTAAATAGGACTTTTAAGTAATTAACTCTAAAAATTATTCTTCTTTAAATTACATTCTCAATTTAGAAAGAAAAAACAAGGAAGAGAGAAAGCAAATGATGAAGATAACTTATTTTTTTTATATTTAGCTAGTTACTCTCCAAATGTAACTAATTGACAATGAGAGGCAAAATGGGAAGCATGATGTCTAACTTGTTCAATAAACAAAATGAAGAAAAGACTAGTTAAAATGGTAAAAAAATGTCCATTTAGCTAGACTATTTAAGATGCTCTTACATATTGTTTGGGAACTTAGGAGTAAAAAGAAATAAAATGATTACTTAAGTTATAAGAGAAGAGAAAAGAAAAGAAAATAAATGAAATAATTGTAATTTATTTTCTTTTTATTTGGATAAGTAAGAAATAAAAGAAAATAAATAATTGTGATTTCTCTCCTTATTGATTGGTTAGATTTTATAAGAGAAAAAAAAGAAATTATTTTATATTATATTACCAAAATAACTTTTTTATATTTTGTCACTATATAAGAATATCATTCTACAGGAGACAAAATTGGTATTATAAAAATATAATAATCTATTAGGTTTTTTTTTTTTTTCTCTCTCTCTCTCTCTCTCTCAATCTCTCCACTTTTGGAAAGATTGAAAATGAAAGTTATAAAAGAAATGAATTTCTCTTCGTTTCTCTCCATTTCTCCTCATTTCTTTCTACTTAAGTTATCCAAATAAATAAGAAAAATACATATCTTTTTATTTCTTTTCTTCTCTCTCCAAATCACTCAATCCAAACATAATGTTAGAGAATCGCCTTAATGATTAGTCAACCCTATTTAGGGATCCCGCTTTACACACATTTCTAAGAAATAAAATTTTCGGTACATGCATGTAAGTTAAAGGTTGGCTTCACAGAATCACTTTTGCATCGTCACTCGGCTAATTGAATTGACATAGAGTTAAGAGTTTCATTAAAGATGTCCACATGAAAAAAAGAGGTGTCTGTACATATATGTAGGCACCTCTTTGGACAAGCTACGAGCTTATCGTGTTCCTATTGAAAAGATTGCAAGGAACAACGTCAAGCAAAGTCGTCGCCTTGGCCCCTTGAATTTTGTCTAGATATGGCTCTCAAATAATTTTCGAAATAGGGCTCCAACATAATGTCCATTTTTGTATGTGGTTTACTAAAAAAATAAAAATATTACAAATGAAAAATCATTCACCATTACCAGATAATTGTTATTCTATAAATAGATTAATAAATGATCATTCCATTCAATTTCATTTTATTCCAGTGAATCAAATATTACATAATAGTATTAGTAGTTTTAAAATAAAACTTTATAAAAAAAATTTAAACAATTAAATTGATGAATTATTTAAAAGTAACAAATAGTTGTTTGCCAAATGCATGAATTATTTATAAAATATTATTTGACTACACCAATTACAATTGTTGTTGGAGAAATAAATTTCTTTTTTTTTTTAAAGTTGAAGTTTATCAAAATTTTCAATTCAATCTATTACATCAGGAAAAAAAATGCGAATAAAAATGCGGTTTAAAATGCGGTTTATCCCATAATATTTGGAAATAACCACATAACCTTCACGTGATTTGTGGATTAAAGTGCACCATTAAACATTTTGTCAAACTTAACAAGTATGAAACATGTAGCAGACATAAGAAAGTTATATGCTTATTTTCAAATTTTAAGGAGATAAATCGCACAAGAAATAAAGCACACGAGTTAAAGTGCACTTTGCCTTAAAAATAAAAAATAAAAATATAAGAATATTTTAATATTTTCATTAAATTGTTAACAGATCTAACGATATATTTTAGTTCACAAATCACCAGGAATTATGCGATCATTTTCATAGATTAAAAGAACAAATCACATGATCCAACCCATGAGGGCAAATATGTATGAGAGTTTTACTTCCGATGTACCCAAATATATATATATATATATATATGTATCTATGAGAGTTGGGCTCCATTTTTTAGGTTTGCTTTGGGCTCCAAAAGAATCAAGGTTGGCCTTTTAAGATCATAAAGAGAGGTTTTAGGCACCGGATAAATACATTAGGAGGGTCTTAGGTACTAACAACAATCTATAATGAGAATTAACCCTGAAGATATAATATGCTTTGGAAATACAAAAAATAATGTTAATAATAAATATGACCAGAGTTTGCATATTACTAAAGAGTCTGCAAATATAAATAGTGCGTGTTCTAGTTTAAATAATATTACAGATATTATGTATTCTTAGTTTTCTAAATTAGATAAAAATCAAAAAATAAATCAAAATTATTTAAAAACCAAAGTTGAGTTTATAGAATCTAAAATAAACAATTTGGGCTCTATAATAAATATTGACTTAAACAAAGAAGCAAAAAACCAAATAAACAATTTGGTGACAAAATTAAAAACTATATCCTTTGTAAATAATGATGGAATGAATAGTCCATGAGATAATTACATTCCTTCGCTATTTTATTGTAACGCCCTCATAAATAAACCCATAATACATAATATTAACATGCGGAATTATAAAGAAATAAAGTATCTTATTCTATTCATCAGAGTATTACTAAATAAAGCATTACATGTAACATCAAAATAAATGCCCTACGGGCTTACATCTTGCCAACCCAATTGTTCGAAACACGCCCAACACATCCTAAAACTCGTCCAAATAGAATTAAAGGATGACAACAACAACAATATGACAACGGAATCCACGGAACATAAGTCCGGATACAATAATCAAATAGGAAAAGACCGGGGTCGCTATATTTATGGTATAGAAGATATTATGGTACTTCAAACCAATACCTGTAATACGACTGAATATGAAAATATTGTTGAAATATTGGATTATTGGAGAAAATTAGGTATTGATGAAAGAAATAGGCTACTAGATCAGATAAGAGAAATTTATCTAGAACATGAAGCCCTGTTACAGCATTTTAATTATGATATTAATATGGCAACTAATGATGATAACAACCAATCATCCTCATCAAAAGAAATATTAGATCAAGATATTTCACCAGAAATAAATAAAGGGAAAAGAAAGGCAGAAGAGCCAATTGATCCCGAATTATTTGGCACATGGGGAGATGGAGAAAATTTTGATTTTATTCAAACAAATGAAGTTAAAATAATACTAACACTGAAAGTACCTCCAATCCTACACCTGACCAGTAATATCTAGAAAAAAATAATAATCATAAGTATCCAATAACTCAAAATGGTACTTATTTAGACTTATCTCATGTTCCATTTAAGGATCAGGAACAAACAATTGATGATTGGGCACAATCCTTGTCCATCATTATTGCCAATTATAAAAATAGTTGGTCACAGGAAAAATTCCTTGATTATATTGCAGCAACTCTCCAAGGAGATATGTTGTAATGGTTAAGACAGTGGAAAAAAAATCTGAAATTGAAAAAAGTTAAAAAATAGCTTTGTTGACAAATTTTCTCACACTTGACACAATTTTAGCTGAGTTTGCAAAAATCAGAAAAGAAAATTTATGTGGTTTGGCAGGAGATACTAATTTGCAAGCAGATACAAATTATATTTTGAATAAATTCGAACTATATAATATTTGTTTTTTTGAAAACTATGTTCAAACTTTAAAAAAAAAATTATTATCTTATTGATCCACCAGCAAATCAACCCTAGCTAGATCAATTTTTCTATAAACTCCATAATCCATGGGATGATTTATGTATTAAAACATATCCTGATTTTCTCAAAAAAATGGGAAAGGAAGAATATGATAATCTTGGTTTTCGCATTAATTATGTTCTAAGACTGATAGTAGTTCGGTGTCTAGAAGCAAAAGCGAAAAAACAAATAAAAAATCAAAATTTCAACTCACAATACGATAAAAAATGTTGTGATAAAATTTTAAAAGAAATTTGGAAAATTGGTTGTAATATATTTCTTAAACGAAAAGGATTTTCTAAAAAATGCAGAAAATATAAATAAAAATATTGGAAAAAGAACAAAACTTTTTCAAAAAAGAAAAAGTATATTCGAAAAAAGAAACCAGTAAGTGTTTCAAAAAAGAAAACTTGTAAATATTATATTTCTAACGAAGAAGGTCACTATGCACCAGAACGTCCAAAAAGGAGAAAAAGTACAAAGAAAATTATCAAAGTTCTTGAAGAACAAGATTTTGAAATAATATATGGTGAGGAAATTTCTGATGAAGAATAAATCTTATACAAAATTTCTAGTGATGAAGAATGTTCAGATGAAGAACTGAACTTCATGATGACTAATATTAATCGTCAAGAAATATCTTAAGAAACAGATAGTATATCTCAAGAAGAATTACAGGCAATTCGACTTAAAGATGTAATCGGAAAAGAAAAAACTTTTATAGACGAAGAATTAGCAAAATTCGAAAAAATACAAGAAGTTGCTGTTCCAGAAATTTATAAACTTTCAAAATTCAACTTCTTTTCAACGAGAGTGTTTGAACAATACAGTGGTAACACTCAAGCAAAATGGTCAGAAGAAAGAAATATTGATATTTCTTTTTTTGATAAGAAAAAGGTTGCAAGATGGAAAAAGAAATATCCTGAAATTCAATATATTCATATTGGATTAATTCAAATAACCATAACAGCCTTATTTCCCCAAGGGATAGATACTCATATTTTGTCAGTGATTTTTGATAAAAGGTTTTCTGACCCAATAAAAGCAATCATTGAAGAAATTCAATCTAATTTGGCTAATGGAGTAGTTTGGTTTAATGTTAGACCAAATTTCTTTATTTCCATAAATGATCCTAATCTTGAAGACACAGTTAGAATAAGAATTAAAACATAAGGATTTGGAATGAAATCAAATTCCCATGATTTGGTTATTCGTTGGAAAACAATTCACGAATTAACCAAATTCCCTTAAACAAAAACAAGATCAAACGATAATAAAATCGTTGAAATCTTTGAACCAATACCATTTGACATGGTAATACAACCTCCTCCAATGAATTGGAGCGATTTAGAAGTCCCTCAACAATAGTTACTCCATGACTTAGTAGGACAAGGAAAATCTTCTAAAACAAAAAATCACGCACAATTACAAATGCAAGCATTAGGAAAAAAATTTATAAATTGAAAATACAGTTCCAAAAATTAAAAGATCAACTTCTGTATTTAAAAAAGATTTTCCTAACAAATCATTTTCAAAATTAAGCATTGGAGAATCGAGAAATAATTCTAATCAAGAATCAATTACTTCAAACAATGTTCAGATTCCTATTTTCCCAAGAACAAGAAGACAATTTGAACGTATTAAGTCTGCATATATGTATCATTTTCAAACAAAAAATGATGATGTTATTTTTTCTTCTAGCTAAGGAAAAAAAAGATATACATATATATTAGGAACATTTAATTTTTCAGGTTATAAACCCTATAGTCTCAATGTTCTCATAGATACAGGAGCTACAGTTAGTTCATATAAATGGAATGCCATTCCAAAAAAAAAAAAAAATGGACATTAATGAAACATCCAATTTTGGTTACTAGAATTGATGGAAACCATATTTCCATACAATTTAAGGTTAAAAATATAACTATTTGATTAAATGATAGCAAGTTCATTATACTAAAAATTTTATGTTTTCCTTATATGCATGGCAATTTTCTTCTTGGAAATAATTTTATATATAATACCTTCCAATGCAAATACAGGAAAAAGCCATTTCATTAAGTATAAATAATGTCTTAATTCATATTCCCTTGTTAGAACAACATAAATATATTTGTGATAAAGAGTTTGCGTCCGTGCCGCATGGTGATTTAACCCCAATTATCAAAACCATTGATGAATCATACTGGATTTATAAAATTTTAGAAGAAAATTTTAGTGAACATCTATTAAAACTATGGCAACATAGCCCATGTTATTGTAGTTTAAAATTGAAAGACCCTAATGTTATCATTAGAGTAAGACCAATGATCTATACTAGACAAGATATAGATGAATTTGATATTCAACTTCATGAACTTTTAGACAAAAAGTTAATTGAAGAAACTAGAAGCCCTCATTCTAGTCCAGCTTTTATGGTAAGAAACAATGTTGAAATTAAAAGAGGAAAAGCCTGAATGATAGTTAACTATAAACGGCTAAATGAAAATTTAGAATTTGATGAATATTTTATTCCACGAAAAGATGTTTTGATTAACTTAACCAAATGATCAAAATTTTTTAGCAAATTTGACTGTAAGAGTGGATTTTGGCAACTTCAATTAACTGAAGAGTCAAAAAAAATTGACAGCTTTCAGTACACCTAGAGGATATTACCACTGGAATGTAATGCTTTTTGGGTTAAATATAGCACCACATGTATTTCAACAGTGGATGAATACAATTTTTAAAGATCTTAAAGATTGTTATGTAGTTTATATTGATGATATACTTATCTTCTCTAAAAACAAGGAGGAGCATGAGAAACATTTAAAATTACTTTGTGAAAAATTCCAAAAACATGGAATTATTTTGTCTCCAAAAAAGATTGAACTAGAAAAAGAATCAATTGAATTTTTGGGAATAATTTTAGACCAGAAAGGTTTAAAACTACAAGAACATATGTTGTCCAAAGTACGAGATTTTCTTGATACTCTTGAAAATATAACACAATTACAAAGTTTATTAGGCATTTTAAATTATGGATGAAATTTTATCAAAAATCTTTCAAAAATAGAAATTTCTTGGTTAATCAAATTAAGGAAAAATGTTAGTTTTGAATGGACAACAGAAAATGTTGCTTTAATTAAACAAATTAAAGAAAATGTTAAAACTTTACCATATGTTTATCTTCCTTAAACAGATGATAAATTGATTTTAGAAACAGATGCCTCAAAAGCATACTGGGGATGTGTTCTTAAAGCAACACCAAGTAATTTATGGCATGATAAAGAGATACCTTTATCAAAAAATGAGATTAGACCAAGAAAAAAATCCAATACCCATAAAATTACAAAAAGAAGATTTAATTTGTGGATATAATTCTAGAACATTTAAACCAAATGAACAGAAATATATTATTTTTGAAAAAGAATTACTTGCAATAAAAAGTTTTCATATTTATTTAGCCCCAAAAAAATTTATTATACACACTGATAATAAGGTAGTAAGAGATTTCTTAATCAATAAAAAACCTATTGAGCAAGGAAGATGATTAGCCTGGTATAATAAAATTTTTGAATATACTTTTGAGGTAGAACATCTTAAAGTTACTAACAATTTTTTTGCAGATTTTCTTAGTAGAAATTGTTTCAGAAAATTTTAGTAATTTTAATTTTTGCAGAAGACCTCTAAACCAAGAGGAAACAATGGACAAGGGTAAACAATTCGCTCAAGGAGATTGGGTAACAATTGCTAAAAAAGCAATTCCCAGACAAGAAAGGGTTTCTGTTGTATTTGCAAGAAAACAACTTGGAATTTACAAAGACTGGAATGAATGCAATAAGCAAGTTTGCGAATTTTCAGGAGCCAATCATAAATCATACGATAACATGACCAAAGCTAAAAAAAGCTTTTTACAGTGCACCAGCTATACCTGTTTATCAAAAGAATTTTTGTCAAATGAGAACTAACCCAATTCTAACTAATATTCAGACATCTAAACTAGATGAATCTGAAATAAAAGATTTTTTCAACCTTGGTACATCCAGAGAAATTTATATAGAACTCAATGGAGTTTGGAAAACTCACATTGTAGAGAACAAAGTGAAATTTTGAAAACACATGGGAGTTCTGGCCAACAAATTAGCTGAGCAAACAGCTAAATTAAAAGATTTGCAAAATCTTTGTTTCAATATCCTTAAACAAATGAATTGGAATGAAGATTTTAATTTTGAAAAAATAAATAATTTTTTTCAGCTATCAGACCTCATATCAAATGAGTTTTCTGATCCAGTTTTTGAACAAATAAAAAGAATTTGTCTTTTTGAAAAAACAAGAACTTTGCTTCCAAAAGAAAATTTTCTATTAATCAAAAATCGAGTTGAGGATTATTGTGATAAGATTAGACAAATCTTAGAACGATCTTATGATAAATTAAATCTTAAAGATGGAATTCCCAAAATAACCATCATGGCAAATCATGACATGTAGTATTTTGAAGATATAGATTGGGGAATAACTAATCAAGTTATTTTCCAAATTTTAGATCCAATCCAATGGATAGAATATCCAATGATCATCAAAGCAATGCTCTCATGGGTAGTAAACGATGGAGCAAATATTTTACTTTCTAGATCTCTAGCACCGTTGGTTGGCGGGAATGAGAACATTTTTTCCAACCATACCAGATTTGGTATCTTGAAGAAACTGAAGATTTTGAATTTGAAGATGATTATTTAGATGAAGATCGCGCGGAGAGAGCTATTGGAAAATATTCAAAAACTTTCTTTGACAGAATATTGGATAGACAGTCTAATATCTGTTTCACAAGCAACGTCCAATATCCATAGCTCAGCAAAATTGCCATTCATGGTCATGGATGGTAGAATACTATTCGTAACCCATTTTCCCATAATCAAAGGTCTCCTACACAAATTAATGAGGCTCTTAACATGTTATTAAACCTCAAAAAGAGAAATAATTTGGATCTTCCGTTGGAACTAGCCACGACTGCAGATGATGTAGAACATTTTCGGAATGAGTAATACAGTCAAGATCTTGCTTCCCCTCTATCAGAGACTAATGAAGAAAATCACAATCTCATCAACCAGATGGAAGCATAGTGGACCCCACTATCATATGCAGCTATCTCCTGATCAACTACAACCTTATCCAAGACATGTGGAGCAACCTACATTATTGGGCGGAAAGAGGTCAACCAAATCCTTTCAGCCAGCGCTACGCGACAAATAAGATCAACCAAATCTTATCTGTTTCAGTCTATCTTTTTGAAAACTGAGGAGGGTAGACAATCATGTATATAATTGTAGCATATGTATATTTGTATCATGTATATAATTGTGGCATCGTTGGAGTTTGTCAGAACCTCCATAACTATATGTCTAAAAGTCATGTATAATTGTCAAAGTCTAAGTCTAGGCTAGTAAACTTTTTATAAACTTTTTGAAAGCTTTGTTGGAAAAATGGTGTAATATAGGCTTAGTCTGGGCTATCTTTGAGCCCAAAATTGAGTGGGTCCCAAATGTCTTTTGGGTTGGGTCCGAAGAGGTGATGTGTTCCTTGCCGCGTGGCAAGTCACACGGTGAAGACGGTACGTTAAAACCATTTATGAGTGAATAGGAAGTTGACGCCGTTTTCGAGTTCGTGGAATTGAACATTTAAGTTTTAAATGTGGGTTTCCTTATGAGGCTTGTCCCACATTGAAACTTTAAAAGAGCTTTGTTGAGTATATAAGCTCTAGTTTATAACACTTGGGTTGGGCCCCAAGGGGCACCCCAAGTTTGTAGAAGGGAGGAGTTATGGACAAAGTGAACCTTAGCCCAAACCACCACACATGCGCGCTACTTGTAGACAGGCCTGCGGGGGGACCTCGCTACAGCTCAGACTCGATTTGTGTCACGGTTCTTAATCTTGAACCAAAGAGTCCAAATCTGGCAAATCGTTTTGAGAAAATAGATTTTTAGAAAAGAAGTGCCAAACATGGACTGCTTTGCCAGATACAGAGTCGCCACCTAAATATTTTATTTTTGAGAAATTTAAGAAACCCTGACTCGTTTGCCTAACGCCACGTGTCTGTCATCACAAAAGTTGCCTCGGCTCGGGAACTTGGGTACGATTGGGGAAGGTCACTTCGTGAGCACCCCCGCTCGCCCGATCAAAGATCGGCCTCTACTAACCATGATATCTAGTTTTGAAAACATTGTACGTTCTTATTCCGGTTATTAGCCTAGATTTACTATGTGATGCGCACAACATACAAGTATAGACCGAGTCGCCTGAATTGGAACAGAACACTTCATGTTTGTTTTTGAAAGATGGTTTGCTACCCGCATGTAGGCTTAAAATGCAGATTTTGCCACCCTCAGATGGGCTTAGAAAAGATGGTTTTGCCACTATCTAGTGGGCTTAAGACACACAGTCAATGCATTGTTCCAATTCAAGTAACCCAACCTTCACCCACAGGCATTCAGGCAGTTATATCACATAAGCAATTAGCCTCATGGTAAGCATGCTATTCATGGCAGTCACTCACACGCATGCAAGGATGCTAAAGCATAAAACTCACCGAGTACTCCAAGCCAAAACAGAAACCGATTAGAAATCCATGCATGATCCTAAGTATACAGAAATGCCTAATGCAACACATGCAAAGATGCAAACTATAGTAGGCTTGGCTATTCTAAACATGGCATATGAAATGCTACAACTAACATGTATTTAACTTGGAATTGAAATACAAATGCAGTTAGTATGATGCGCCGAGCCCGGTGCATGCAAAACAGATGAATGAATGCAACATGCTATCATACTGTATACTAATTGAAATATGCCCTAATCTAACCATCATAAGCAGGTAAATAAAAGGGAAGAAAGACGTGATGTTGGAAGACATACATCACACTCACGCACACTTATTACAATTATGCCCTCGCGCAGAGGGTCCGAATAAATATACAGTCCCGAATAAAAGAATAGTACAGTCCAAATAATACAGTCCAAATATGTACAAATTCCTAATTAATTAACAAATTAATTAAGAAAACAATAAACTGGCATGCAAGGTGGATCGCCTTGATTCCGCCCGGATGATGAATGATGCATGTCCGGTTGTTTTCGCATGAAATCCACTGCGATGCCCCAATTAGCCTCTGTTTCGCAATGGTTTTTTGGAAAGCGCGCCAAGCCTCGGAAGACTGCTGATTCTTGATTTTGCTGCAACAGAGAGCAGGAAAGGGGCATAGCAATGTATTTTCACAAATGTATGCATGCCTCGATCCTCGTGCCACCAATCATGCATCTCGATGCATGATGGCTGAGGATTCGAATTGCACAACTCAATATGGAATGAATGCACATGAAAACTTAACAAAACCCAACTCCATCTTGGGTAATCCGGAGTGTCGGTGATTGGGAAATTGAGACACGTTCCGTCACTCGGAGTACGAAACGCCCCTCGTTTCCCGTGCTCGGGCTAACTCCTATCCCAAGCACAATGCAATATGCATGACATGCATGAATGCAAACTAAGATACAACCTAACATGCACAATGTTATGAAATGGCATACACGATGCACGAGGTAACATGGCATACACAATGCGCTAACATACAACCCTAGCATACACAACGCTATGGAATGAAATGGTATACACAATGTGATATGGACTTACACTAACACAAGTGGACCTCAGCCACACTCACATAAGAGGCCATTAGATGAAAATGAGACACTCGAAATGCGTGCACACGTGCACGCAAACCGATGACCGACCCTAAGGCACCGAAATGCCACTCTAACAAGATATGGCAAGATATGGAATATGGCACACTATCATGCAAATTTCAGTAGCAAAATGAGATGCAAAACAGCCCCGAAACATGGCAAAATGGTACCCGATGCATGGAACGAGTCCCGAAACATGAAATTAGGCATACGGAATGACCTATAGCTATGCAATGCATGCATTATTTGAACATGAAGTGTAGAGACAGAAGCAAGGAAGCCCTAAAACAAGCATGTTTACAGTTTAAAGAAAGGCCAAACAGTGGGCACAAACAGGGCTAAACTAGCATACAAAAATGGCCCCGAAAGTAAGATAATGAAGCAACTAACAGATGCTGGCCCTAAACAGAGAAGGGCCCTTCTACAATGTTGAAAAGGGGCCCAAAATATGATATTTTACAGTTTATGACAAACCACAAAAACAAACACAAGTATGGAAAAATTCTCATGCAAGAAAGGGGCCAAAATGGAGACAAAGAAGCAACTGATGCATGCTGGTCCAAAAAAGGTGAGGGCCCTTCAACAATGTTGAAGAGGGGCCCAAAATATGACCTTTAACAGTTTAGTACCAGACCCAAAACAGTATACAAGTATGCTCAAAATTCCATGCAAAAATGAGGCCAAAAAGAGAGCTACAACACAAAGTATACAAAAGATGCCTCAAACAGGAGAAGACCCTTAATGAAACATGGAGAGAGGGTCAAAATAGGACCATTTCCAGTTCGGACCAAAGTCCAAAAACAGAAGCACAATTGGCTAATAAATCATGCAAAAATGGGACCAAAAGATGGATATCAAAGCAAGTGACACATGGAGGATTCAAATAGTAATGAGCCCTTCTAAAATGTTGAATAAGGGCTCAAAATAAGCCTATTTACAGTTTACAACATGCTTCAAAACATATTATACATAGGCCTAAAATGCTACACAAGAAATAGGCATACAAGGGAGATAATGAAGCAAGTGCCACAAGGGAGCCTCAAAAAGTGAGAGGCCCTTAAACAAACATGAAATATAGCTCAAAATAAACCTATCTCTAGTTAGGGTTGGAGCCCCAATATGCAAGCACAAGGAGCTAGAATATAGACCAAGAAAAGAGCAAAAAGAGGGAAAATGAGACTCACCCTTGAAGACTAGTCTTTCATCAACTCTTGGTCCAAAATCTGAGCTTTCAACCTTTTCAAAAGAGTCCCAAAGTGCTGGAATGGAGGATGGAGGTCTTGTGCTATGAGTTGGTGTGTAAAAATGGTGTAAGAATCAAAGGGTTTTGATGGTTAGAATGTAGAGAGAGAGAGAGAGAGAGAGAGAGAGAGAGAGAGAGAGAGATTTAATGTGAGAGCTCCACAAAAAAATTTTTTAACCCCTAAAACACAGCTAGGGGGTTTGTTATATAGACACAAGAGGGTGGAAAAGAGGGGGAAAAATGGGGGGGAAATGAAATTCAAATTTCCCCCCAAAATGGCCATAAAGTGAGATATAAAGGCAAGTGGTAGCTGTTGGTTCCAAACGGCTGAGAGCCCTTCAACAAAGTTTAAGAGGGGCTCAAAATAAGACACTTTGTAGTTTACAACCAAGTCCGAAACAGCTCACAAGTAAGTCTAAAATACCATGAAAAAATAGGCCTAAAAGAAGGTTTAAACACAAAGTGTAAAAAGGGAGTTTCAAACAGAAAAAGGTCCTTAATAAAACATGAAAAGGACCTCCAAATATGACTATCTCAAGTTCGGATCGGAGCCCAAAAATACAGAATGAAGGTTTGGGAGCCAAAAAACGCAGTTCAGGGCCCCAAAAGTGGGCTGTTAGGCACCGGAAGTGGTGTCTGACCATGAAGTTGGTCTCTCGGACCACAGTGTCCCTCAAAAGGGAGGAAATAAGGTGTGTGCCAAAAACCAGAGCAAACGGAGGTGGTTAAGCGGTCTCGAACCAAGGCACACAGCCGACAGCTCCGAAAGACCGGGAACCGGGCTCCAAACGGGAAAAATGGCCTACGACCACAAAACGTAGCCTGCGGCCACTGAGAGATGGTCTACGAGACCTCTCCCTCCCTTCGGGAAGAGAAAATAGAGAAAACAGGGCCTGATTCGCAAACCGAGGCAAAGCACAAAAGAGTCCGGAAGTCCGGAGGCAAGGCTCGCAGCCGGGACCCCGCTACCTCAGAACGAGCACAATATGCAATATCACCGAGCGCTTAATCGGTGATGTCTGTGTCTTAAGGTCGGTCAAAAATGGGGTGTCTACACTACTGCCGTCGTCCGTCCGGCTGGGTCGAGCCGTGCCGTGCCAGGTGTGGGTTGGGTTAGTTCTAACATTAATTTTTTGGACAAAATTTATTTGAATTTTTTCCAAATTTCTTACGGGAAAAATTAATTTAAATTTTGCACTTTTATAATTTAAATTTGAATTGAAATTTTTGTTCAAAATTTGTGCCTCCTTCAGTCGAAATTCCTTACAGAATCTACTGAACAGATTCAAACAATTTATTATAGAAACTGCTAGACAGATAGATTCAAAACAGTTGAATAACTGTAGCAGTTACCAACAGATTTGTTTAAATTTTGACTATATATCTGTTCAAAACAGTGTACACCTGTTCGGGTCAGTTTGTTGTGCCTATAAATACCAACATTCCAGCAGTGTTATAGGATCGGAAAAACAGTCTGAAAATAATTCTTTTGCTGTCCAAACTTTTATCTTTGGTGCATTATTCTTCATATTAGTTTTAGAATAAAATTTAGAGAGTTAGAACACAGGTTTGGTTCGTCGTACAAATTGTTTGGAATGCTACTACAATTTGTGAAGATTATTGTATCCTGGGAGATAGACGCCACTAAACCGTAAGTACTGTAGCAGGGTGAATCTGTTTTAAGGACAGAGTGTCACACACTTGACTTGGTCTTTTATTTTTTCATTCGGTTTGATAAAATAAATTCTGTAAGTTATTTATTTTATTTTGTTTGATTCAGTTTCAATTTATTTTATTTACATAGAAGATTGTTCCAATAATCTTAAGACAGAATCGAATTATTCTGTTTATAGAATTTTTCATTTGTTTCTTTTTCTCTTTCTTATTCTTACAAAAATTATTTTTTGTGATTTTATAAATTAATATTCTGGTTGGAAAAACAAATAGTGGTTATATGCTATTTGACAGATAGTAGTAATATACTGTCTATTTTCTTTGACAACTAGTAGTAATATACTAGTGTCATTAACAATTCAGAATATATATTTGTGGAATTTTGTCAGAAATTAATTTTGATTTTTAGAAATTATTTTCTGAGTATTTATTAATTAAAATTCTGTTTTAGTGTTTTAATTATTGAAGTGTTACATAAATGTAATTTTCTGTGTGGAATTAATTTGGTTAAAGAAAATTTTATTTTATTTCCAAATTAATTGAAAAATAAAAGCTACATTCTTGTTTCTTTTATTTTTACAGAATTTAATTTTGTGAATTTGGTTTAATTTTCTGTGTAGTATAAATTCTAATTATAGTTTTGTTTTATAATTTAGAATTCATGGCTACTGAAACTAATGCCCAAACAAGTGCTAGTGTGGTGGCTGCAATTGCGCCAACCCCCTCTCCTGTTATGACAGTACCGGTAAATCACGATGAGAAGTCAGAGAAGTTCTCAGGAACGGATTTTAAAAGATGGCAACAAAAAATGTTATTCTATCTTATAACTCTTAACTTGGCTTGTTTTCTCCGTGAGGATGCTCCTATTTTAAAAGAGGATGAAACTGACCGGCAAGTGGTTGCTGCAGTTGATGCTTGGAAACATGCCGATTTCCTTTACCGGAACTACATCTTGAACGAACTTGACAACACATTATACAACATCTACAGTCCTATCAAGACAACAAAAGAACTTTGGGAGTCTTTGGAGAAAAAGTATAAACGACTCAAAGAAATTTGTGATTGGAAAATTCTTGGACTTTGTGATAGTTGATTCTAAGACTATGATCAGCCAAATTCAAGATCTCCAACTCATTCTGCACGACATTCATGCAGAGGGCATGTCTCTCAGTGAATTCTTCCAAGTTGCAGCCTTAATTGAGAAATTACCACAAGGTTGAAAGGAATTCAAAAACTACCTCAAACACAAGTGCAAAGAAATGTCTTTAGAAGAATTAATTGTGCGTTTGAGGATTAAGGAGGACAACCACAATTCTAAAAAGTAGGCTGGTAAGCATCCTATGGAGTTTGAGGCAAATGTGGTGGAACATGCTTCAAAAACCAAGAAAAAAAAGTCTTTTGGAGAAAGTTCATCACAAGGCTCTAAAGGGGGGGAGGGGGAAATAAAAAGTACAAGTTTAATGGCAAATGTTACATCTGTGACAAAGAGGGATATCGGGCCAAAGATTGTCGTAGCAAAGGCAAAAGCAAAAGAAGAACAAGCAAGAAGTCTGCTCAAGGCCATATGACCGAAGATGACATCAATCTTTCTGCAATTGTTTCCGAGGCAAATCTAGTCGGAAATCCTAAAGAATGGTGGGTGGACACTGGTGCTACTCGCCACATCTGTGCAGACAAAAAGATGTTCACATCTTATTCAGTAGTGGATATTGGTGAACAACTTTTTATGGGTAACTCCTCAACTTCCAAAGTTGAAGGACAAGGGAAGATTGTTCTGATATCTGGAAAGGAACTCACTCTTAACAATGTGCTGCATGTACCAGACATTCGCAAGAATCTTGGGTATGTTTGGTTTGAGTTTGGGAAATGAGTTTTAGAAAAAAATTTTCCAAAATTTGTTTGGTTTGAGTTTTTTCTCAAAAAATTTTCAAAATCACTTTCTCTCTCTTACACATCAATCAATCACTTTTTCTCTCTCCTATCTCCTTCTCAATCACTTTTTCTCTCACACACATCTACTCAATTCTCCCAAAATATCAAATCATCCCAAATTCCTAAAAAAAATTTGTCTCTCAAAATATACAACCAAACAAACCAAAAAAATTTCTAAAACAACTCTCCCAAATTTTTTTCAAAAATAACTCTCCCAAAAACAAACCAAACAAGCCCCTTGTTTCCGGATCTTTGTTAAGTAAGAATGGGTTTAGGCTAGTATTTGAGAGTGATAAATTTGTACTTACTAAGAGTGGGATGTATGTAGGAAAAGGTTACATGTCTGATGGTCTTTTCAAGATGAATGTAATGACCATTGTGCCCTCAGTTATTAATAAAAGTACATTTTCTTCTTACTTGCTTGAGTCTTCAAATTTATGGCATAGTAGACTAGGACATGTTAATTATGGATCTTTGCGTAGATTAATTAATATGGAATGTCTACCTAAATTTGACATTGATTCAAATCATAAATGTGAAATTTGCGTTGAGACAAAATTATCCAAAATTCCTTTTCATTCAATTGAAAGAAATACGGAACCACTTGAATTAATCCATAGTGACATTTGTGATTTTAAATCAATTCAAACCAGAGGTGGGGAAAAAAATATTTTATCACTTTTATAGATGACTATACTAGATATAGTTATGTTTATTTAATTTGAACCAAGGATGAAGCTTTGGAAACTTTCATTTAATATTAGAATGAAGTTGAAAATCAACTTGGTAAGAAAATCAAAAACTAAGAAGTGATAGAGGTGGTGAATATGAATCACCTTTTGGTAAGTTTTGTAAAGAACGTGGAATAACTCATCAAACCACCGCTCCTTTCTCACCTCAGCAAAATAGAATTGCTGAAAGGAAAAATAGGACTTTAAAAGATATGATGAATGCCATGTTAATAAGTTCTAGATTACCTCAGAACTTGTGGGGGGAAGCAATACTTTCTGCTAATTATATACTTAATAAAGTACCTCGAAAGAAAGTGAATCAAACACCTCATGAATTGTGGCATGGAAGAGTACTATCCTACAAATACTTAAAAGTGTGGAGGTGTTTGGCTAAAGTGGCTATTCCTAGTCCTAAAAAGACTAAGACAGGTCTTAAGACCATTGATTGCATTTTCATTGGTTATGCCAAGAATAGTAGTGTATATCGATTTTTGATTTATAAATTAGAACATACCGAAATGCATGTAAATATATTATTGAGTCTCGGAATACATCTTTCTTTGAACATGTGTTTCTGAATAAGATTGGACAAGAGACTAGTAATAAGAAAAGATCTTTTGATGCTATTATTAGTAATGATCAAGAGCAAGATCAAGAGCAAGAACAAAATGAAATTGATGAAGAGGAACTTAGGTGTAGTAAACGTGCTAGAACCTCAAAGTCTTTTGGTCCAGATTTTCTAACATTTTTGTTAGAAAATGAGAATTTAACTTTTAAAGAGGCTATATCTAGTCCTGAAGCTCCTTTATGGAAAGAAGCTATTAACAGTGAAGTTGAATCCATATTGCAAAATCACACTTGGGAATTGGTGGATTTGCCACCAGGTTGTAAACCTTTTAGATACAAGTGAATTTTCAAAAGAAAAATGAAAGCGGATGGATCAATTGACAAATACAAGGCAAGACTTGTGGTCAAAGGTTTTAGGCAAAAAGAAGGTCTTGATTACTTTGACACATACTCACCGGTTACTAGAATAACGTCCATTAGAATGCTAATTGCCATTACATCTCTATACAATCTAGAAATACATCAAATGGATGTGAAAACCGCTTTCTTAAATGGTGAGTGAGATGAAGAAATTTACATGGAACAACCAGAACGTTTTTCTGTTCCAGGAAAAGAAAAGAAAGTGTGTAAATTGGTTAAATCATTATATGGTTTAAAACAAGCGCCAAAGCAATGGCATGAGAAATTTGACAAGGCAATGATGTCAAATGGTTTTAAAATTAATGAATGTGACAAATGTGTTTATGTTAAAAACACATAGAAAGGTTATGTCATTGTATGTCTTTATGTAGATGATATGTTCATCATAGGTAGTAATAATGATATGATTAAGACTACCAAGAAAATGTTGAATAAACATTTTGACATGAAGGACATGGGCATTGCTGATGTAATTCTTGGTATGAAAATTACCAAAACATCAGAATGATATGCTTTGTCACAATCTCATTACATTGAGAAAATACTTGACAAATTCAGCAAAGATGATGACCATCTTGCTGGAACACCTGTAGATGTTAATTTGTTTCTTTCTAAGAATGTATAGGAAAGTATTTCTCAATTAGAGTATGCCCAAATTATTGGAAGCTTAATGTACTTGACGAACTGCACTCGCCCAGATATAGCTTATGCAGTAAGTAAATTAAGTAGATATACGAGTAACCCAGGAGTAGAACACTGGAAAGCAATTATGAGGGTTCTTAGATATCTCTGATTTACTCGTAACATTGGGTTGAATTATATTAGATATCCAGCAGTATTTGAAGGATACTGTGATGCAAATGAATATCAGATACAAGAGACTCAAAGTCCACTACTGGGTATGTTTTTACTCTTGGTGGGGCAGCTGTATCTTGGAAATCTTCCAAACAAACTTGCATAGCTAGGTCTACTATGGAATCAGAATTCATAGCTTTAGATAAAGCTGGGGAAGAAGCAAAATGGCTTAACCACTTCCTTGAAGATATTTCAATATAGTCAAAACCGGTGCCTACTATATGCATACATTCTGATAGTCAATCAGCAATAGGTAGAGCACAGAGTCATATGTATAACGGTAAGTCACGACACATTCGTCGTCGACATAACACCGTGAGACAACTATTTTCTAATGGAATTATTTCCATTGAATATGTGAAGTCTAAAGACAACATAGCGGATCTACTAACCAAAGGGTTAGCAAGATAGTTAGTTGAGAATTCATTGAGGGGAATGGGACTTAAACCTATTAAATAAGAGTTACCACAACGGCAACCCAACCTAGTTGACTGGAAATCCCAAGATCTAGGTTCAAAGGGACAACCAAGTTGTGAATGACTCAGAAGGATCACTGGGGAGTCCAACTCCTACCCATTTCTATGATGAAATAAGTGAAGTCTGCAGCGTTTTAGGTTAAGTAAAATTTTACTGATTCTTATATCTAGGTAAACCTAGTGGATTATGGCAGGATACTCTTCATAAGAATCACCTATGTGAGTGTGAACTGGGCCGGTTCTATGAGATTTGTGAAGGGCTACAATTCTCTAAGAGCACTCATGAAAGGCCAGGTTGTTCAGGGCCAAAATGAACACAATAGTGAGAACTAAACTGTGTCTGGGGATATATTGTGTGAGTTCTATTGTCTTGGTTTACACAAACGGCTGAACAGTTCAAGACATCATGTTTACTGGTTAGCTAGTAAATCTGATAGTGTCTCACAAGGGAAGGTTCAAAGCCAAAAGCTACCTATCCTTTGCAGAATATTTCCAATTTCTGTACTCTCTGTATTTAGATCATGTTGTTGCATTTTCTCTCCGTCAAATTCCATTCATGTGGGGGATTATTGGAAAAATGGTGTAATATAGACTGATTTTGGGCCATCTTTGAGCCCAAAATTGAGTGGGCCCCAAATGTCTTTTGGGTTGGGTCCGAAGAGGTGATGTGTTCCTTGCCGCGTGGCAAATCACACTGTGAAGATGGCACGTCAAAACCATTTATGAGTGAATGGGAAGTTGACGTCATTTTCGAGTTCGTGGAATTGAACATTTAAGTTTCAAATGTGGGTTTCCTTGTGAGGCTTGTCCCATATTGAAACTTTAAGAGAGCTTTGTTGAGTATATAAACTCTAGTTTGCAACACTTGGGTTGGGCCCCAAGGGGCACCTCAAACCGTCCGGTCAGGCCGAGCCGTGCCGGGCGCGGGTGTGGGTCGGGTCGATTCTAACATTAATTTTTGGGACAAAATTTATTTGAATTTTTTCCAAATTTCTTGAGGGAAAAATTAATTTAAAATTTGCACTTTTATAATTTGAATTTGAATTCAATTTTTTGTCTAAAATTTGTGCCTCCTTCAGTCCAAATTCCTTACAAAATCTGCTGAACAGATTCAAACAATTTATTACAGAAACTGCTGGACAGACAGGTTCAAAACAGTTGAATAACTGTAGCAGTTACCAACAGATCTGTTTAAATTTTGAATATATATCTATTCAAAACAGTGTACACATGTTCACTTCCTCTTAAGCACCTGTTCGAGTCAGTTTGTTGTGCTTATAAATACCAACATTCCAACAGTGTTATAGGATCAGAAAAATAGTCTGAAAATAATTCTCTTACTGTCCAAACTTTTATCTTTGGTGCATTATTCTTCATATTAGTTTTAGAATAAAATTCAGAGAGTTAGAACACAAGTTTGGTTCGCTGTACAAATTGTTTGGAGTGCTACTACAATTTGTGAAGATCATTGTATCCTAGAAGATAGACGCTACTTAACCGTAAGCACCGTAGCAGGGCGAATCTGTCTTAAGGACAGAGTATCACACACTTGACTTGGTCTTTTATTTTTCCATTCGGTTCGATAAAATAAATTCTGTAAGTTATTTATTTTATTTTGTTTGATTCAGCTTCAATTTATTTATTTACACACAAGATTGTTCTAACAAGCTTTGCAAATTTGGACATATGTATTTGATAGTCTAACCCATTAGGTGGGTATTAATTTTAGACTAGACTTTTTGGTTTTGTTTTTTTATGGAGTTGTATTCTATAAATTGGCTTTCAAGCCAACATAATAAACAATGTAAATTCTGTCCATCTTTATTGCCCAAACTTCTTTTTTTGTCTACCTTATCTCTAACTCCATAACTCTTTCATAATTCCATAATAAAAATAGTGAAAAGCTCCTTTTCTTTTTGTGTTTGTAATTGGTATCAGAACTTGGTGAAGAACTTTAGAAAGTAAGATCAAGCGATGTAAGTATTTCTTTCTACGTCTAAATTTTTTTATATATCTAAGTGTGTATGGTGTGCTTTATGTTATAAATAAAATAAAATAAAAAATTCTCGCCAAAGTTGTTAATTGTGTATCCATTATATTTTATATCTTCATAATTATTTGTTTCATTTATAGTTGTTGTAAAACTCATATGCTTAGTGTATGTCAAAGCCCATATACTCATTAAGATCTTTTGACTATTGACCATAATTAAGCTATTGTCAAACATTTTATTTCTTTTCCTTGACTTGGAAAAATGAGTACTTCATAGTCAAAGAAATTTTATTTTCTTAATTCGATGTTTTGATGGTATTAAAAGGTGGGCTTTACTGTCAAACTTTTGGGGATTCTATTTACACCTAAAAAATTATTAAATATTTTTAATTTTTAAATACATTTTATTTAATTATTTAAAATTTTATTTTACTATCATTACATCCTATTATTTTTCTCAAATTACCCTCAAGGTAAATCTAAATAATAACTAATAAACAAACTAAAAAAACTAAATTATTTCAAATCTTTTCAATACATAAAATAATTTTCAAATATAGAAAGAAAAACCGATCTTATAAGCACATAAGCATTATAAAAATAGAAAAAAAAAAAACTTTTACATTATAAATTATCCACAAGAATCCTTGTGGAAAAGTAAAAACTAAACTTATAAGCACATAAGTATCAAGCATTGACAAGAAAGAGTAGTTCTCAAATAATGTACTATTGAAATGACAAAATAAGAACAACTCAAAAATATGTTATTGTTAATTTAATTACTAGGCCCTTTAATTTTTGTCAAAAAATGATATAGAAAATAATTGATGGTGCTCTACAAAAATTGTGAAACCCCTTTATATGAATACTTAATCCTTTTTGATTGGTTGTTTCAAAAAACTATTTTGATTATTACTCTCATCCATTATTTGATTTTGTTCAAACTTTCTTCTAAGGTTTAGGGTTTCAAAATAATAAAAAGAGTGCTGTTATTAGCACCCCATAAATTATTTTGGAACCCCAACTTTTAGCCTTTTTTTTTTATTACAATAATAACCTCAAATAAAATTACTAGAAAAGACATCATTTATTTTGGGACACACCATCTCACAATCAAACCTACACACACTACATCATGAATTTGAGTTTATGAGATCACCCACCTCCATCACCACCTATCTATCGTTCCCAAATCTCACCTTCAAAACCTACCCACCATCAAAACCTTGAAAATCCTTTGACGGCAATATTCTGGCGATAACAGTAGCAACCATACAGGGTTGGTCGGACCGGAACCAGGCCGGTTCCCGGTTCGACCGGCCGGTCCGGTCTGGGTTTGAAAACCTTGGTGTAGGGCACATTTTAAAGTTGTTCTTTAAACTTAATGATTTATAACACTTGGGCAACAAGTCTTGACACGCCAATATGTAACTCGCAGAACTTAAATGTTGTGTTACTGATTTCCTCTAGTTTAGAGAAAAATTTTAATCATGAAGAAATGTCAAATCGAAGGTTTATACCCCAAAAAAAAAAAAAAATAAATAAATAAAAATTCAATTTGACCATATTAAAAAAGCGGAAGGTAAATTACCTGTGGAGTGGGGTGGGAGGAGAGAAGTCACTATAGTAAAACTCAATTCTGCGCCAGACATGAATTCTGCTATATCTGTCTTTGTCATCATAAATGATTATATATCAATCTGACTCACTACTAGAAAGTTAAATTACAACATAAATGATCCCACTACCAGGGCGAGGGCACCCTAAATCCACATATTGCCCAATTAGAAGTAAATCAATTATTAAATTGATGGATGATTGATTATTATCCATGGATTGATACGAGAACTTGCAGTATACATAACCAAGTGGTCTAGTTCAGTTGACCAGAATTCTTGAACCTCACATGGAGGTCAAGGGTTCATGTCTTTCCATAGGCAAGATTCCCCTCCTCCCCATGCTATGATTTCAAATTTTCGAAAATTAAAAATGAAGAAGATATTACCACTTGCTGACCGGGAACCCTGGCATTCCAAATTTGTATAACAGGATGCTTAGCTCCGGATTGTATTCCAAAGCTGCAATGGTTGTTGTCACACTTGATTAAAACCTTTGTTAAGTATCAAATGAAACAATACCAGAAGCATGTTTTTCTAAATTTTTTTTTATTGACTAGAACAGAAATGAGTGCAGCAAGTATTGAATGATGTTCTCCAGAAACTTATCACCAGTGACTGCAAGGCTAGGACAATCATCATAGTTATTTTTTCCTCTGATTTACTTGAACAAAAATACTTAAGCATTATGTTGCACAGATGATAGTTAATTAAAGGAAAATGCAATATAAGTTACCACCACAGTATATTAGATTTGTGAATCATAAACTAATGTTTTTACTATGTGATTTGCCATGTAAAAGTACTCTTATTTGTTTGTGTATTGTCATATTTGTGTCCTATTTTCTTAATATTTGATAGTTTCAATGTTGGATTGTGGTGGTGTCCTATGTCTGTCCATGCTTCTTAGATGTTGGCCCATGTTGTGTCTTTGTGATGACTTGAACATATTTGGTGGTGACACAGAATGCATGTGAAATTATGGTCGCTAAAAGGAAAATGCAATATTGTATAACTATGGAGACAATACTAGGCCTTAGTCTTGAATGGGTGGATAGTCTTGAACGGCTGGATAGGAGGCCTTTGTTGTGGAAATAAATTAAATACGTGAATAAATTTTGATCACTTGATCTATGGACCCATGCAAACCTGTTTGCTTGCTGTCCATGGAATGTGAAACAGAACTACAATTCACAGCTACTTGATTTGAGAGTGTTTTCATATTTAAGAAGTTGTTCTTTGCTTGATTTCATCTCATGGAGATTATTCTATGTTGTAGATATTTGGAGTCCTTGTGTGGAGAAAAAGGGTAAAATAACATTCAAGCAGGTGATTATCTCTCTCTTTGTTAGTTATACATGTGATCCACATTTGTTCCCAACTTTGTCTCCACAAGGCGAATACAGAGCTTCTCATAGATGGAAAATGTATTGCGTGTATTGCAGTTCCTATATGGGTCAGCTCATGTCCTAAAGCAACCATTATTCAGATGAGCTTGTGAATTAGCCTTCGCCGAGTCACACTAGTGGAAACCATTATATTTAAGAGGAAGAAGTATGCTTCGTACTCTTTTCCTTAGTATTCCCTTATATTTATTATACTTGGATAAGGTTTAAGTTGTGTATTCTTGTTTGGTGCATATGGCACAGTTGGGATATTCCATTAGGCAGGCTATTTCAAACATGGATGAGTTTGAGGTGAGTAATCTACATCCTCCTGGGTTCAATGGCCATGTCAATCTAATCCGTACATTAACCTTAGAAAATTAACCACAACAATAGATTTTTCTTGTAATTTTTTCGAACTGAAGCTTTGTTTTACTTGACATTTGTAGATCAATGAACTCTTCAAATTATTTGAGACCGATAGTGATGGAAGGATCAGCAAGGATGATTTTATTGCCTGTTCTAGAAGAAATCCGCTGCTCATAGCACTTTTCTCTCCCCAGTTAATGCACAAGAACTTGTTTGGAGTCGATGATACATAGGTGGTTAAAGGAGACGGTGTGATGGATGATGGGTTGATGGGTCAATTTTTGTTGTAGCTTTGGCCCTGTGAAACATTTTGGTTGTTTCACAGAGGACTTAAGTGAGGGTATAGATTATCTACATATAATTCTCCTTTCTTTTGAAATAGCCACTTCAAGTTACTGTGGTTTGTTGAACAAAATACACTGTTACGTTTGTCGTCAAAATTAACAGTGTATTGCATGTGCGTAAGTGTTCAAATAACAAGGGATTATGTGCACAGATAGGGATAATGAGATTATTTAATTCTATTTACAAGTACTGGTAATAGAAGTTAGGACTGTGTTTTAGATTTTAATCCATAAATCACATTGAGTTAATTGTTTACTTCTAAATGACATGGGTATTATGGGCACATAATTTGCACTACACAAAGAAAAAATGAAATTTGCTCTTTCATTTTTTTGATAAATTACAAATACATCCTCGAAAGTTTGTCTAAATTGTAGTTTACCTTTGGTGGTTTCGAAAAGTACAAATTTCCCCTCATCAGAGTGTGTCTATTAACAGAGTTAATGGAAAAATGAAAATGACCCTCTTTTCCGTCCATAATTAAAATTACCATATTATATCCATCTCTCTTTTATTTGTCCACTTTTATTTTTCTCTCATCCGTACTGTTTCCTATCTTTATCCCTCACTCGTCCCTTTTCCTTTCAAAACCACCCCTCGAATTTCTTTAAACAGTTCTCTCTTTTCCTCTCTCACAGCCACCACTCGAATTTCTTTTAAGTACTTTAAACAGTTGTACACCCTTTTCCAACCACCCCCACTCCCTTCCCTAACTTAGCCACCCACTAACATCCCCTCACTGGACCTCTCTACCATCCCTGCCCTAACTTGTACTAGGAGGAAAAAAAAAAAAAAAAAAAAACCCTCAATGTTTCATCCCTTCCACCAAATGGATCTTGTTTCAATATCGATAATAGATATCATTGCTATGATTTCAAGGTAGGAACTAATTTTTTCCCCCTTACTTTTTTGGTCTTCGGTAAATGCTTTTGTGACCACTTTTTTCCTTTTGTGTGAGACCTACCATTATTATTCACTTCTACCTTTTATTTTGACACTCTAATTGGTGTTTGGGATAATTACAAAAAAAAATTTCAGAGTTTAAGCCTTCTAACAAAACAAATCTTGAGATTTTAATTTTGTCAATTTAAATTCTAATCTTTTAATTTATTTTTAATTTAGACTATTTGTCTGTTTTCGTTAAGTGAAACTAACGAGAAAATAATATTTTAATTATTAAACTCAATATAGGTATATATGTAAAATGTTTAAAATACACTTTCTATTGAGTTTAATGACTAAAATATTCATTTTTTTTCATCAATTTATTTAATGAAAGTAGGCAAATGATTATGATTTAAATTGACAAAATAAAAAATGCAAGGTTTGTTTTGTAAAAGACTCAAATCCTAGGGTTTTTGTTTGTTTGTTTGTTTGTTTTTGTTTTTTTCCACGCTACTTTCTTTTTCTCTATTTTTCCTTTATTTATTTTATTCCTTTTCTTTCTTCCTATGCTTTTTGATTGTTATGGATATAACATTAATTAGAGTGTGGACATAAGTTGCAAGTAGGATTGCTAACGAACTAAACTTTTCATTGAGTTCAACTCGTTTAAAGCTCGCTTATTAAATGAACGAACTTGAACTCGATTTTTAGGCTTGTTTATCGATCGAGCTGAGTTTGAGTAGTCCCAAGCTCAACCAAGCTCAGCCAAGCTTGTGAACATAAATAAAATAAATTAATATTTACTTTTAATAATATATCAAATAATTTTTTAATGATTTATTTTATTTTTTTGTTTGTGTTTGTTATTTGTATAAATTTACATATTTGATTGATGAAATATTATTAATATAATTATTCTTGTATATTTTGTTCTTAATTTTCTATTTTTTTAATCTTAATAAGTTAATTAATTTAATTTTAATTTTTTTTGAAGCTCGAACTTGAGCTCAAACTCAGCTTGTTTATGTACTCGAGTGAATTCTAGCCGAGCTTGAGTTTATCAAATATTTGATGAGTTGAGCTTGAGATCGATGATATTTGTAATGCCCCAAGTTTTATTCCATGAATACTATTACCAAATTCCATATTAGAGTCCATTTCCATAATATAAGTGCGGAAGCAAAATAATATTGATTAAACAATAAACATTCTCTCTCATATATACAATGATGAAAGTTCAAATACAATAAATTACAACAGGTGCCCTTAGGCTTACATTGATGAATATAAAACAAAATAAATAAATTAGAAAGGATCAACCATCTTTACAAAACATTCGCATTCTGCCTACAAATATTAGGCCAACAAAAAAGAAGACTACTTGGTCTTAAACAATCCTTCAAACTTCACACCTGAAAAAGATTTCAACAATGTGGGATGAATAATAATGTCCAGTAAGAATCTCAATGATTCTAAGCAATAGCATTCTATAGATATATATGATCATGAATGCTTTAACTTAATATATATATAGTGTTGTTTTTCATATCTAAAATATACAAATGTAAGTATGCTTTTCCCAAGGAACCATTCTTTACATTTCAAGAAAATCATTTCTTATCTTAGCGACTCATCATTAACAATTCAAAGAATTACTCAACTTTATTTATTTTCGATTTAAGTCCACACTTAGCCGATTATACTCTCATTCTAATCATATATCAAACGTAACATGTATATTCTCAAACATAATCCCATGGATGTACAACACTACTCCGTTTACATGCCTAGATCATCCACTAAATTAGTACCATTATGATGCAACTAGTTACAATCGCAACATAGCACAACGCTATTTCAACTATATTCTCAATATATGTACTCATCAACTAGGATCTCAACAGATATATATACACTAATGATAAAATGACAAATAAATTAGTATCCCGTTGTCTCACCAAGCCCCACATAACAACCATACTTTACCAGTTGTTAGTAAGAAGGAACGTGTTACCTATGTATAGGACAACCTGGTTTACCGGTTGCTAGCCGGAAGGAACACATTACCTCTATATTGCATCAGCCTGCTTTACCAATTGCTAGCTGTAAGGATCGTGTTACCTCTATATAGCATCAGTCCACTTTGCCAGTTGCTAGTTGAAAGGATTGCGTTACCTCTATATAGCACAATCACATATCACAAAACACAAGTTTCTCAAATTTCTCAATTACTTCCACTCGTTTTCATCTAATTACATAATTACACAATCTCATAACGTTTCCACGTCTTTCTAAATTACGCAAATAAATCCACAACATGGAACACATAGAACCTGTTCTACAACATTCAACACCAATCCTCTATCAATGGGTAAGGACAAAACCTCTAAGCATTTAATAATATAATTTCTTATAATTAAAACAATGTGGTTCTCATAACATTTTCGTACTTCAATATTATCAACAGTATTGACTAGATTTATCTCAGCGAACATAATATCGCATAACTTCATTAATCAATTCCATTGATTCCCATCTTCAACAATTATAACATAAATCATTTTCATGACAACCTTTTATCTCTCCTCTCCCCATTTCACATGCTAATTTCACAATAATCAATATGGCTCAAAAGTTATTTATAATCATCAACTCTTCTTATTCCACATTTTTAGTTTATCATACTTTATTTGGTTCAATGTTTTAAAATCATCATTTCTTCTCATTTCTCATAAATGTTAAACTAAAATTTAGGGCTTTTTACTTTAAACATTAGAAACATGTTTCAATAACTCACAATTACCAAATCAACAATAAAACATGAAATTAAACTATTTAGTTCAAAACCCTAACTTCCACCATATCCATTTTTGAAAATCTCTTATGAAACATCATGTTTTTCATGCAATAGAAAGTACTACATATCTATCTTTAGAGAAGTATAGAAGAGAATTAAGGAAATCCCTACCTCTTAAAGTGAAGAGGAGAACCAAGCACAAAACCATCAAATTTTGAACTCAACGGAAATCAATCTCCACTGATCAAAACTATGCCCTCGACATGCTCGTCATTTTGGCCTTAAAGACTAGTATCAAAATGTTGTTTGATTTGTATGGATTGAGTGAAATGTGAAGTTTGGTGTTGTCTTTAGAGAGAAGGGAAATGAAAGAGGGTTTAGAGAGAGAGAGAGAGAGAGAGAGCAAAGAGAAAAATGAGAAAAAAATAGAGGGGATCAGTTAAAAGAGAAGTTGGGTACGAAAGACCAAGCAAAAACGTGAAATGCTGCACGCAGAGGCTCTTGCCGCGCATATGGGAAACCCCCGTTGCACATGCGATACATGGTAGATAGAAACCCCCATGTTGCTCCACTTTGCCGCACGTGCGGGCCTACCTACAATATGTGCGGGACTTACCTGGTGGTCAGAAATATTCCTAAGGCATTCCCGCACTCGCCTGCTCCGTCCTTGACCCTGAAACTCAAAAATTCTATTTTTCTCTAACATCAAAAGACTAAATCAGGTTAATTTCTCAAATGTCGTCACAACAGAAGATACTTAAGGCTTCGAAAAGAAGAATGACAAGTCTGAAAAGGAACACTCAAGTCGGATCAACAACCCAGGACATCACAATATTAAGCTCGACTTGAGCTTGGCTCAAGTTCGAGCTCGACTAATTCTCAATAAACAAGCCTGAACACTCAAAATCTTGGCTCGACTAGGCTCATTTACAGTCCTAGGTAGAAGCGAATACTAATGGTGAGTTTCATTAGGAAAGAAGAAAGTAGTTACAAAAACATTAAGTAACTCTCTCCCCTAGAAACCATAACAATGATGTCTACTTTATGTGTGGCCATTACTTCTTTTTTTTTTCCTAGTCATTTCTCTACATTTCATTAGCAAATTCTCAAGTTCGAAAAACAAAAAATTGATTGAAAGTAAATACATCTGAACTCAATACAACTCATATTGACTCCTATGAAAAGTGTTGATGTTGGGTAAATAATTTTAAACTAAGCTGGTGTAGACACCCCATTTTTGACCGCCCTTAAGACTTGGGCGTTTTATTCCAAACACCTGATGATGAAAGTTACACTGTGTAATCTTTTGAATTCTCAGCGAAGAAATTTGGATTCAAGCTCTAATCCCAAACCTTATACCCCATTTTGACCAAAACTATTTTAAACCTTAAAACCCTCTTTTTTCAAAATATTTTTCCAAATGTTTTCACGATGTTCCGAGACTCACATTTTGTTTAAAATATTGCACTTTTTCGGTAAACCGAGTAAGGACAAAGTGGAAATAAATGGAAGGGAGGTGAACTCTTTGAAAAATATTTAAAAAGCATCTTATTTATAGGTTTGGAGTTGAAGGAAATAGGAGGGGAGGGAAGAAAACTAGTTTAGGAAAAGGTTGGGCATCAATCTGTTAAGATAAAAATGAGCAGCCTTCACTCAATTAGGCATATCTCTTTGTACACTTAGAATTTGGATGTTAGTCTACCACCATTGGAAACTAAACTTCCGTGGCTTCAATTTAGACTCAAGAATCGCCTAAAATTGAGTCCGGATGAGGGAGATATGCCCGTTTGAAATCGGGCTTGAAATGTAGATTTTTGGAGCCAGCCGAGTCCATTTAGATCCGGCCGTGGCTCATTTAGAGCTGGCCGAATTTCAATGAAAAATAGTGAATTTGTGCCTTTTAGAGCCGGCCTTTCATTTTTGGGTCTGGCTGTGTGTTTTGGAGGCCGGCCGACTCTCAATAGCGCCAAATAGACAGTTAGTGAGAATTGGACAGCTAGCTTTGTTTGAAGATATTTTTCACTAAATTGGCTCAAATTCTATAAATAGAGCCCCTGCATTTAGAATTGGGGGTTAGCAAATTTTCTTACGGCTTTAATGACCCATTTTCATCTTCAACACCTTTCTTTATCTTCAAACCTTTTTCAACAATACATACATAATACATACACCATTAGAGCTTGTTTTTGGAGCTTTTTGTTGAGATTTCAAACTAAATTTCAAAACTTGAGGGTGTTTTGAATCAAGCTTGTTAACTAAGAAGCATTCTCTCTTTCAAGAGGTATAAGCTTGTCGCCTTTTTCCTTACTTTCATTTCAATCTTTTTCTATCTTTTTCTTGTGTTTCCCTACTATTTTGGATCCATTCTAAGTGTTGGAATTTGAGGTTGAATAGCTACCAAAGGTAGAAAGGTTTAACACCATTTCTTGCATCTTATGCCCTTTGTTCTTGCACTCTTTTCTTTGTTTTTTATACTGATTTTCAGAGTTTGAAAAGGCTGAAAAACATGGTTTAAAAATCTCAAAAGTGGAGGGGTTAGCCACATTTCCTTGATTTTGCTTATTAGCTTTATATCTCTTGCTTTTGTCTATCTTTTTGTGCTCTTTAAACACACTTTTAGCCACTGTTTTTGGGCTGTTTTGGGACTATTCTTAGACTATTTTGCAAAAAGTGGAGGGGTGGTTAGACTTTGTTCCATAACTTTTTCTCTACTCTTTTTACTTACTTTCTCCTCTTTTTAGCTACTATTTTTTTACATTTCAGGGACTGTTATGGGTTGTTTAATTCATTTAAATAGTTTATGCTTTGAATATCATACTTGTTGTGTTGTAAGTCCTCATGGCTTCGGTTGTTTAGACCTTAGACATCGAGTCATTTGAGTTGATAGCTTTATTTACTTATTTTTCATGCAAAGAGTTTCATTTTAAATAATCAACTTCACATAATCATTTTTGCACCCTCCCTCATTTCTTTTTTTCTTTTGTTCGAGAGCTATTTCAAACAAGTGCTTGTTGTTCAAGGCATGAGAAAGAGATATCTATGCTCAATGGCTTAATCTCTACGAAGGTTCATCGTCAATGGATAATCTCTTTTTCATGCTATGGATCACTTCTCGTTTGATACTTCTTCTCATTTAGTGGACTTAAACATCACTTCGGACAAATTGATTAAGTATTTGAAAGGACTAATAAAAATTGACCTAAAATCAATGAAACCAACATAAAGAAGATGAATAAAATTGGTTGGATTCGGCCGAACGTTATGCCGAGTCCATCGTTTTGAGAATTTTCACTTATCAATCCATGACATTTTGACGAAACTTGAAGCGTGTTTATCTCCTTCTTTGAGCCTCCATGATGAGACGGAGGGGTGGTCGTCTTCATTGCATTTATTAATTATTTTGTCCAAATTGTGTTCGAAATCATCAAGCCATCAACTTGTGCCAATTAATTGTTTCAGACTCGAATTCAAACTTCTCTTGAGTTTTATGATAGAGGAGAATAGAAGGGACAAACAAGGCCTAGAAAGGCTTTGTCTACATTGACCTCATCTCAGAGCACAAAACATTTTTTGGCATAAAATTAGGGCACGTGCGACACTTTTTTGACCCTGTTGGGTCTCATTTGGGGCCGGCCGGCTCCCAATGTTCAGTAAGCAGTGAATTTTTACAGAAACAGAGGGAAAAAGCTAAGGGTGAAACAAAGCGATCTGGGCAGACAGAGCAGTTTCTGGACATAGTGCATGCGATCATTATGCATCCTTGCTATTGTTTGAGTTACTCATTGTAATTATGCAATCTTATTATTATAATTATTATTGATGTAAATATTTGTGATGCAATTATTATTATTCTCATAATGCCCTTGTGGTAATAACTTAGATAGCTAGTTGATAACTTAGATATCTAGTTAGTAGTTAGTTTAGTTAATGTAATAGTTAGTTTATTCAGACACTGGGACACCCATCCGAACCCTCTTGTATGAGGGCAAATATATAATAATCATGTATGTTTTCCAACCCCCATTTTTTTCTCTCTTTTATTTACCTGCTTATAATGGTAGCATCATGTTTCCTTAGCATTTCTTAGGTTTGCATACACTCGTCTAGCATGCATAGGGTTCGGCATGTCATACTAATCAATGTCAAATTCAATTTCTTACTCGAATACGTGATTTATCATGTCTTGAATCGGATCATATATTATGCTAGTAGCCGAACCTATTAATTTCATAATTATATGTGTTACATTAGTCATGTTGCATTGGTTAGGAGCATGCATGTCTTCTAATCATTTTGCTTTGTTTGGCTTACCTCGGAGTATTAGGGCCTCGTTTATTTTGGGGTATGAGAGGGGGATTGGGATTAGGATAGCTGTGAGCCCCATTTAGTGTGCTGTTTGTTTACAGAATTGAGGAATGGACTGCTAAGCCGAAAGGCTTAGGATAGGCCTTGCAGATGAGATTCAGATGGGCCTCAAGGACTTGGTATTAAAAAAATAGTCCGGCGGACTAGAAATTTTTTATTTTTATTTATTTTTTATTTTATTTTTACATGTCAGGCATTTTTTTTAAACATTAATGTTTAATTTTTTGTATTTTTTGTTAAGTAAAAATCATTATTTTATTTTTTTTATTTTTTTTCTGAAGATTTTTTATTTTATTTTTATTTTTTAAAATTGTTTTACATGTTGGGCATTTTTTTTTAAAAAACATTAATGTTTAATGTTTTTGTATTTTTTATTTGTTTTATTATTTTATATTTATTTTATATAAAAATAATTTAACAATCCCTACACTAACAACTATCATCAAAACAAACACAATTTTACTTAATCCCCTCACTATCAATCCCCTCACTATTAATCCGCTCACTATCAATTCCCTTCATTCTACCTCTGAAAATAAATGAGGCCTAGGTGAGTTGTCACGACCCAAAATAGGGGCTAATCGGAATCGCGATCGGCCAGCGCCTCATCTCGCACCCTAGGTCTACTACTAACTAGTTTAGAGAACAAATAAATAAATCATCGCAAATGCTAGGTGATTACATTTAGCTAGAGCATTGCTATAAATTCATAGAAGTCATAAAGGAAAGTTAAGTTATAACAATAACTTGGCCCTATGCCAACAAAAGAGGTAATACATGACTTATATAAAACTATAAGTCTAGAATCCATCCCAGGTCACGAGACACCACGAAAATAGGCCTTTGGTTATCCACTAAGCATTCTCCTTACCAGAAATGGGTTAGCAACACACCTGTGAGCTATAAAGCTTGTGAGAACATATTTACACAATTTATAAGTTTGCCACGGTTCAAACATAAATATTTCAAGTTTCAAGCATAATTGTTCATGTTCAAAAGCCCAATGGCTTAAAAGACAAAATAAATGCTCTTATATATATATATATATCAAAATATACATACATATGTCCATTCGACTGGATATGTTGCCAGAGAAGTAGGGAGCTACCCATACTAATATCAAGTGGTCATGATCATGCCAAGGGATGATGGCCGTGTCCCAACAACCACCCTTATAACGTCTCACCCGTTGGTATCTTTAATTTCCCCCAACGTCTGGGATGTTCCGTTCGAATGTACATTATTACATTTGCAAGAGTTTTATAACAATGTCTTAACCATGGCTTCATAAAAACAATATGTATATAAGCAATACGTATGAGTCAGCTTATCCGAGTTAGCTCACGTTTTCTAAAACATAACATGATTTTCGAAATGTATTAAAGGTACTTTTCCAATCATAGGCATACTTGCTAAAGTTCAAAATCATATGTTTATTCGGTTATTCATAAATCAATGCAATCTCATGCTCCAAAATAATTCATCGGTCAAAGCATGTCATTATATTCAAATACATATAAAAAGCGTAAGCATGAACTCACCTAAATGTACACGAAGTTTGGTAAAATCAACTAGAACCGAGATCTAAACACAACGTATGAAAAACTACATTATAGTAGGTCTAGGAATTAATTATAGGCATGAAATAAATATTCAAACCACAATCCCAAAGTGTACAATTTAAAAGGGGTCCTTCTCTTATGGTCCAGAAATTCTTAGTTTGCAGCACTTTAGATTAGAGGCTAAAATCCTAATCAAAACACTTTAAAATATTCTGAAATTTTACAGGGTGATCAATCAAGATGTTAGGAAACTTTTTCATGGGGACTTGTGTCCCAAAAATGCTCATAAACAAGGTAGAATGCCAGTAAAACAAAGCTGGTCTAGATTCGTTGCAGTTTCTAAAAAATCATTTCCACAACAATCTAGCCGTTGGATCGAGTTGAAACAAATTGGGTTGGAAAGACAACACTCTAATTTAACTCTGGTCCAAAAATCAACTGTTAAAGTGGCCTAAATAGTTGTTGACGAATTTTCAAAGTAGACTGTCTGTTCAGGAAAAAAAAAACTATTTGCTGGGTAAGATCCTTGTTTTGAGCTTTAGCCTCATGGTTCATTGCAACATGATATCAATGGGAGGAAATAAAGTCTAAATCTGTATTTTAGGATTTAGATTCATGGTTCATTGTAACATGAAATCAAAGGAAAGAAATGAAGGCTTTAACTTATGGAATTGAAGTAGATATAGAGAGGAATTTACCTAGACTTGAAGCTTGAAGAACAAAGATGAAAGTGTTTGATTTTCTCTCCTAAATCTACAGATTTTCAGCAAGAATATGAAGTTTCTGCACATATAGGATATATATAGGAAGAAAGGGGTAGGTAGGATCAATGGCTAGGATTGAATGGTGAAGTATGTGGTAAAAAGGGGAGTGAGATGGATATATCTTTCACCTCACGAAGAAATTACAACCATGGTGGCTGATTTTACCACCACAAATTGCACTGCTCGGATAAAACGCAGTGCGCGGACATCCGGGCTGTTTGAAAATCGGTTCAAGAAAAATTCCATTTAATCACTATTGGCTAGTTTCGACATTCTGAGTTTGATGGTGTGATCCATTTTGCCAAAAAAAAAATATACATCTTTATGAGTTTCATTTTTGACACACTCGAAGAGGTTATCAGTTATTGTTCTATTGTAGGTCCGCCCCGGCTGGCGAAGTACAGATAATATTTATTAATATGACATTGATGGACTTATTAATATGAGATGTGACCTCCGTTCATTGACGGTGTCAAACAAAAGGCGAGAAGTTGGGTCGGGTCTTCACATCCTTCCCACCTTAAGAAGTTTGGTCCTCCAAACTTGACCGAAGTACTACATTAACGTGTTATAAAAAAAACATTACCTACTTCAAAAAGATGCGGGTAGAGAATTTGGATGTCCTCCTCTTTTTCCCAAGTAGCCTTTCTGTTAGGATTATTGTCCCACCAGACCTTCACTAGAGGTATGACTTTGTTTCGCAATTGCTTCACCCTTCTGTCCATGATACGAATGGGCTGTACAATGTAAGTTAGATTCGGTTGCACTTCAGCTGACTCAGGCACTCGAACATGTGATGAGTCCAGCACATAAGGTTTTAGCATCAAGATATGAAAGACGTCTTGAACTCTGGCGAGCTCCGGTGTTAATATGAGTTTATATGCTACAGGTCCGACATGCTCAGTGATTCTGAAAGGTCCCACGAACCTTGGATTCAATTTTCCTTGCTTCCTAAATCGAACGACGCCTTTCAAAGGTGAAATCTTCACAAATGCTGAGTCTCCTATATTGAGATCAAGTTTCCTCCTTCCGCTATCCGCATAACTTTTCTATCTATGTTGAGCTATCTTCAGGCGGTCCTGGATGAGCTTGATCTTCTCCGTTGTTTCCTCAATGATGTTTGGTCTGATTTCTTCTTCCATGATCTGTTTCTCCCCAACCTCAGTCCAACAAATTGGCGATCTACATTTCCTTCCATATAAAGCTTCATAAGGTGCCATCCCGATATTCGCCTAATAACTATTATTGTAGGAAAACACTACTAAAGGTATGTACTCTTCCCAACTGCCTTGAAAATCCATCACGCAGGCTTTAAGCAAGTCTTCTAGTGTCTGAATGGTCCGCTCAGATTGTCCATCGGTCTGCGGATGGAAAGCTGTACTGAGGTTCAGCTTTGTTCCCCTAGCTCGTTGAAAGCTACTTTGGAAATCTGACACAAATCTCGGGTCTCAGTCGGACACAATAGATATAGGTACTCCATGTAGTCTAACTATCTCTGTGAAGTAGATGTAGGCATAACGGTCGACTGAGAATGTCTTTTTGACCGGCAGAAAATGAGCTGACTTTGTCAATCGATCGACGATCACCCATATCATGTTGTTTCCTTTCAGTGTGCGTGGTAGTCCCGATATGAAGTCCATCGTGATGTGCTCCCACTTCCATTCGGCTACAGGTAGAGGTTGAAGTAGTCCTGCTGGCTTTTTGGTGTTCTGCTTTTATCTGCTGACACTGGAAACAACTCCTTACATATTTTGCTGTCTCTCTCTTTATTCCCCTCTACCAATACACGGTCTTCAAGTCTTGATACATCTTGGTGATCCCTGGATGAATTGCAAGTCTAGACTTGTGCCCGTCATCCAAAATCTGGCATTTGACCTCTTCTATGGTCGGGACATAGACTCTACCCCGAAATTTCAGAATTCCATTGGTAACTGTGAAATCTGGATGTGGTTCTGTTGCTAGTCTATCTCGAACTTTTTCTAATTCTGGATCCTCTTTCTGTCTTTGTCTGATCATTTCAGTTATGGCGGGTTGAGCAACTATGGCATTGCACGTGGTAATCGATCCTGGAATTATCACTTCCAATTCTATTTGATCCATCTCTTCTAAAAGTGTTAGTTGCATAGTGAGTAGGCAATTTATCCTCCCTGTCAATTTCCTACTCAGTGCGTCTGCTACCACGTTAGCTTTTCCTGGGTGGTATTAAATGTTGACATCGTAATCTTTGATTAGTTCTAACCACCGGCGTTGCCTTAAGTTAAGCTCCTTCTGGGTAAAGATGTAATTTAGGCTTTTATGATTAGTGTAGATTTCGCACGATACTCCATACAAGTAGTGTCTCCAGATTTTCAAGGCAAAAATTACTGTAGCGAGCTCCAGGTCATGAGTTGGAAAGTTCCTTTCGTGTGTCTTCAATTGTCGTGAGGCGTAGGTGATGACTTTTCCATGTTGCATTAAAACACATTCCAAGCCTTGTCGTAACGCATCGCTGTAGATTGCATATCCATCGACGCCGTCAGGAAAGGTAAGGATCAGTGCCGAAACCAATCTCTTCTTCAAGTCCTGGAAACTCTGCTCTCGTTTTTCGGTCCAAACGAACGGTGTGCCTTTTTGTGTTAGCTCAGTCAATGGCACGACAATCCTTGAAAAATCTTGCGCGAATTTGCAGTAGTAGCTAGCTAGTCCTAGAAAACTTCTAACTTCAGTCACGGTGGTGGGTCGAGGCCAATTGACAATTGCTTCGATCTTTTGTGGGTCCACTGAAACTCCATCCTTACTGATGATGTGTCCTAAGAATGTGACACTGTCTAACCAGAATTCACATTTCTTGAACTTGGCGTAGAGCTTTCGCTCCTTTAGCGTCTGTAGAACCTTTCGCAAGTGTTTTGTATGTCGTTTTTCATCCTTGGAGTAAATCAGTATATCGTCAATGAAAACGATGACAAATTCGTCCAAGAATAGCTTGAATACACGATTCATCAAGTTCATAAATGCAGTAGGTGCATTGGTCATGCCAAAAGGCATCACAAGAAACTCGTACTGATTGTAACGAGTACGAAAAGATGTCTTCCCTATGTCCTCGGTTTTCACCTTCAGTTGATGGTACCCTGACCATAAATCAATCTTCGAAATACACGTGCACCTTGCTGCTGATCAAATAACTCATCGATTCGAGGTAGTGGGTACTTATTCTTTATTGTAACCTTATTTATTTCCCTATAATCAATACATAACCTCATTGTTCCATCTTTTTTCTTAACAAAAGGGACAGATGCTCCCCATGGGGACGAGCTCGGTCTAATAAAACCCTTGTCAGGTAACTCTTGTAATTGAACTTTCAGTTCTTCAATTCAGCTGGGGCCATCTGATACGGAGCTTTGGAGATCGGTTGCATACCAGGTGCAACTTTAATAGAAAACTCAATCTCCTGATCTATTGGCATTCCAGGTAGATCCTCCGAAATGACTTTCGAAAATTCTCGAACCACAGGAGTAACAGATATCTTTGTATCTTCTACTGGTGACGACAAGATGCTGTACAAAAACCCATGACAACCCTTCCTCAGAAGTCGTCAGGCTTGAGCCGCGGATACTAAATACGGAGGTGGAACTATGCCAACCCCTGTGAAACGAAAGTCCACATGACCCAAGATTTGAAACTCAACACACTTATGTGCACAGTCGACAGGGGCATTGTTGGCAGACAGCCAAACCATGCCAAGGATAACGTCGAAGTGACCCATCTCCATGGGAATCAAGCTGACTGTTAGATGATTATTATCGAAACGCACATCACAATTTGTATATACAGTTGAGCAACAAATACTGCCACTCATGGGCTGAGAAAAAATCAAATCATAACGAAGGGGTTCGGGTTTCTTAGGTAGTCTCATGGCAAAATGTGATGCTATGAATGAATGTGTTGATCCGGAATCTATAAGAGCATAAGCCGATAATGAACAGATAAACAAGTTACCTGCAACTACCATTTCTGTGTTCTGCACATCTCCTGGTATTAAGTCAAAAGCTCTGCCTTGTCATTGATTGTTCACTAAGTTAGGTTCTGCCCCAGTTGCCTGCACCATGTTTCTCCCTAGTGGTACCACATTCGCTCCAGTTCGCACCAATTTAGGACAATTCCTTTTCATGTGTCCCCCCTCACCACAGTTGAAGCAAGTTCCAGCAGCTTTGTGACATTCTCCTGAGTGGAAGCTACTGCAAGTGTTACACTTAGGCACCTTGTTGCCCTAATTGTTATTCTGCCTCCCAACATTGGATGGTCCCGCATTCTATTTTTTGGGTGGAAAATCACTTGACTTCTTCTCATCAAAGTTGTCAAAAAGACGCTTCTTCTTCTCAGTGAACTTCTTCCTGCTGTTGACATTCCTCTCCACGATCATGGCACGATCAACTATGTTAGCGTATGTAACCAATCGTATTGGCAGTATGACATCACGGATGTCAGGGTGGAGTCCCTCTACGAACCTTCGAGCTTTTAGATTTTCTGTGCTAATCAGGTGTTTCCCATACTGTGATAGCCTGGTGAATTCTGCTTCGTATTCAGTCATCGACATCTGTCCCCACTGCTTCAGTCGATAAAACTCCGCACACTTTGCATCCTGGATGGACCGAGGTATGTATTTCTCTCGAAAGACGACCAAAAATCGGTCCCAAATCATTGTCGGCTCGGTCTCTTCCTTCATCTCCCACCATTGCTGAGCTTCTCCTTGCAGTAAATACGTGGCTAGTCCGACCTTCTGGGTTTCTGTACAATGAATAACTTTAAATATCTTTCTCAGCTCTGCGACCCAAGCATCAACCCTTTCAGCTTCTATTCCTCCCGGGAAGGTTGGAGGTTTCAGCTTCAAGAATTCCTTCAAGTTGAGATCTTCCCGTTGAGGTTGTGCCACATTCCCCAACTGTGGGCCCTGGGCATTGTTAGTCGATTGTTGTTGTACTTGAGGTGGTGGTGGAATTACTTGAGGTGGGTTTTGTGGAGGTAGTGGTTGTTGCCTTTCAGCTTGGGCTGCAGTGAAGAATTGCTCCATCATTCTTTCTAACCGATCGAGACGGCTTGAGTCACCAGCTCCAAGAGCTCTCGCAAGATTTCCTCGAGTGTTCATCCTAAAATTCAACGTGTTAATACTAAGGTGGGATTTCGATGAGTCATTACTTGTATTGTATCATAGAGATAAGGAAGCTGGAAACGAGAAACGTATAACAAATAAGAGTCATCATAACTATGCATCCATTTATATATATGTACATATATCCATGAGTTGATGTACACGTGGTCAGCTTTACATGGTGGTTACAAAATATGGTATTATGTTAGAATGACGCAATTACCAAAAACACTTAAGCGCCACAAAGCCCAAAACTAGTTTGCCAACATCCCAAAAGGCATCAAAACTAATCTAGGCTGAACATGTTAGCATCAAGGCCCCTATTACATACAAAATATAAGTATAGTTGCCCAGTCTATATTCCCCCCCACCAGGACTAACTAGTCATTAGATCCATCCGACTCGTCGCGAGACTCAATGTCATAAACCTCAGGTTCGTTAGGGTTGAACTCAGGTTCTTCCTCAGGTTCTTTTTCAGGGTCTTCTTCTATGTCATCATCCATTCCATCTTCAGTAGGATCCTCGGGTTCATGAACTATGGGGACCACAGGTGCCACTTCTGGTACTATTTGATCTCTCCCGTCTCCATTAGCTTCCACGTGGTCAACTTCTTCTCTGAAGAACACTGGGTCATTACTAAACGTGAGCACTTCTTGCCAAATTTGCATGTGGATACGAACACGGTGAATAACTACCGCCCTCTTCATCTCTGGAGTGAAAAGAACTTCCTCTTGGCTAACGAAAGCGATTTGGTTGTAAAAGCGTCGACGTGCTTCACGGAGGACTTCCTGATTGTGACGAGCTAGGTCTCGCGGTTCGACACCCCAATGGCCCTGCTGAGCCTCGCGCAATCGATACCCTTCAAACTCGTCATAGTGAAGGATAGGCTCCATGTCTTGCAGTACACACAAGACATAAATCTTGTAAGTACCAGACCCAAGGCAAATATATTGGTAAGGAGGAAAACTACAGTAACCTAAGGCTGTAGTAAGGTTTCTTAAAGTATCTACCCCAAACAGGTCACCGAATGAGACACTTAAACATGTAGCATACATTGAGTGTCGTAGTGCAAGTGTCTTAGTGCTCTGTGGATTTAAGGTTCTCTAAACCTACAGCTCTGATACCAAGTTGTCACGACTCAAAATAGGGGCTAATCGGAATCGCGATCGGCCAGCGTCTCATCTCGCACCCTAGGCCTACTACTAACTAGTTTGGAGAACAAATAAATAAATCATCGCAAATGCTAGGTGATTACATTTAACTAGAGCATTGCTATAAAGTCATACAAGTCATAAAGGAAAGTTAAGTTATAACAATAACTTGGCCCTATGCCAACAAAAGAGGTAATACATGACTTATATAAAACTATAAGTCTAGAATCCATCCCAGGCCATGAGACACCACGAAAATAGGCCTTTGGTTATCCACTAAGCATTCTCTTTACCTGAAATGGCTTAACAACACACCCGTGAGCTATAAAGCTTGTGAGAACATATTTACACAATTTACAAATTTGCCATGGTTCAAACATAAATATTTCAAGTTTCAAGCATAACTGTTCATGTTCAAAAGCCTAATGGCTGAAAAGACAAAATGAATACTCTTATATATATATATATATCAAAATATACATACATATGTCCATTCGATTGGGATATGTTGCCAGAGAAGTAGGGAGCTACCCATAATAATATCAAGTGGTCATGATCATGCCAAGGGATGATGGCCGCGTCCCAACAACCACCCTTATAATGCCTCACCCGTTGGTATCTTTAATTTCCCCTAACGTCCGGGATGTTCCGTTTGAATGTATGGTATTACATTTGCAAGAGTTTTATAACAATGTCTTAACCATGGCTTCATAAAAACACTATGTATATAAGCAATACGTGTGAGTCAACTTATCCCCATTAGCTCACGTTTTCTAAAACATAACATGATTTTCAAAATGTATTCAAGGTACTTTTCCAATCATAGACATACTTGCTAAAGTTCAAAATCATATGTTTATTCGGTTATTCATAAATCAATGCAATCTCATGCTCCAAAATAATTCATCGGTCAAAGCATGTCATTATATTCAAATACATGTAAAAAGCGTAAGCATGAACTCACCTAAATGTACACGAAGTTTGGTAAAATCAACCGGAACCGAGATCTAAACACAATGTATGAAAAACTACATTATAGTAGGTCTAGGAATTAATTCTAAGAATGAAATAAATATTCAAACCATAATCCCAAAGTGTACAATTTAAAAGGGGTCCTTCTCTTATGGTCCATAAATTCTTAGTTTGCAGCACTTTAGATCAAAGGCTAAAATCCTGATCAAAACACTTTAAAATATTCTGAAATTTTACAAGGTGATCAATCAAGATATTAGAAAACTTTTTCATGGGGACTTGTGTCCCAAAAATGCTCATAAACAGGGTAGAATGCCAGTAAAACAAAGCTGGTCCAGATCTGTTGCAGTTTCTAAAAAATCATTTCCACAACAATCTAGCCGTTGGATCGAGTTGAAACAAATGGGTTGGAAAGATAACACTCTAATTTAACTCTGGGCCAAAAAGCAACCGTTAAAGTGCCCTAAATATTTGTTGACGAATTTTCAAAGTAGACTGTCTATTTAGGAAAAAAAACTGTTTGTTGGGTAAGATCCTTATTTTGAGCTTTAGCCTCATGGTTCATTGCAACATGATATCAATGGGAGGAAATAAAGTCTAAATCTGTATTTTAGGATTTAGATTCATGGTTCATTGTAACATGAAATCAAAGGAAAGAAATGAAGGCTTTAACTTATGGAATTGAAGTAGATATAGAGAGGAATTTACCTAGACTTGAAGCTTGAAGAACAAAGATGAAAGTGTTTGATTTTCTCTCCTAAATCTACAAATTTTTAGCAAGAAGATGAAGTTTCTGCATATATAGGATATATATAGGAAGAAAGGGGTATGTAGGATCAATGGCTAGGATTGAATGGTGAAGTATGTGGTAAAAAGGGGAGTGAGGTGGATATATCTTTCACCTCATTAAGAAATTACAGCCATGGTGGCTGATTTTACCACCACAAATTGCACCGCTCGGATAAAATGCAGTGCGCGGACATCCGGGCTGTCCGAAAATCGGTTCAAGAAAAATTCCATTTAATCACTGTTGACTAATTTCGACATTCTCAGTTTGATGGTGTGATCCGTTTCGCCAAAAAAAAAAAAAAATATATATATATATATATATTTATGAGTTTCATTTTTGACACACTCGAAGAGGATTATCAATTATTGTTCTGTTATAGGTCCGCCCCCGATGGCGAAGTAGAGATAATATTTATTAACATGACATTGATGAACTTATTAAATATGAGATGTGACCTCCGTTCATTGATGGTGTCAAACAAAAGGCGAGAAGTTAGGTCGGGTCTTCACATGAGTATTTTGTGTTTTAGCATGTCGCATCGTATGTTTGTGTTGCCATACCAAGCATGTTTTTCATGAGATTAAATGCTTAAGTGATATACCTGTTTGAATGCTGGTGAATGAAGGCTAATATCGAAAATTGGGATAAATTGATTAATGTACATACAAACTCACCTTTTTAAGTGACGCATATTAAAACAAATTTTCAAACAAATATGAAATCAAAGAGTTCCAAATTTTGCTAATTAGTCTATACTTGTGTGCATCACATAGTAAAAATAGCTAATGACCGGAACAAGAGCATATGATGTTAATAAGAATCACATCATGATTAGTAGGGGCCGATCTTTGATCGGGCAAGTGGGATGCTCAATTCATGACCTTCCCCTTTCGTACCTAAGTTCCTGAGTTGAGATACTTTGGTGATGATGGACTAATGGCCTTTGGCACGAGTCACAGGTTTCCTAAATTTCTCAAAAATATTTAGGTGGCGACTCTGAAATCTGGCGATACAGTCCATTTTTGGCATTTTTTATTCAAAATCGATTTTCCAAAAGATTTTTCAAATTTGGACTCTTTTGTGTTAGCCGTTTTACATTGCAGTTGTGAAACCAGATTCAGAACTACGGGAGGGCTAGTCGTATCCGAAAGGAGCACGAAAAGCAAGCTACAACTGGCTAGTTGATCATTGAAAATTGTTATCCATTCTAACAATCTTGAAGTATTATCTTGTTCATTAGCCAAATCGGAATAATGATTTTTTTTTTTTAAAGATTGGTCAAAAATTAAAAATTTGAAAATGGTAAAATATATACTGCACAATGCTCTCAAATGATATAAAATTACAAATAAAAAAAAAGTATATATACCTTTTTACATAAAACTAGTGGATTATTCCATCATGTGATTCAAGTGAAATCTCTCTTAAAAAAAGAGAGAAAAAAAAAAAAAAGAAATTAATATTTTCAACTTTGTTAGTCAGAATTGTTTGTAAGTTGCTTTAAAAAGCTACTTTTAAAATAATATGTTTTTTTAAAAGGGGGACTTATGGGCCGATCCTATTTATCGGACTTATTTACCTATAGGTCATGTTCATTTTTTCACCTATCAATATCCCTAAAATGCCCTCCTTTACCCATAAGATCACTGATCTATCAATCTATCATAGACAACTATCAGCCATTGAAGGCCTACTTCGGCTATTGACGACCACTTCTGACTACCGCGCGACCACCTTCGATTGCTGTTTCTGATTGTCGGTGACCACCACCGGCCTCCGACAACCCTTTTGGACATTATCTTTAATTGTTGGCAACCATTATCGACCTCCGACAATTACCTCCAACCTCCAACACGTCACTACTGTCACTGTAACGCCCTCAAATAATACTCACTTGACATCATATACATATATGTACAATAAACCAAGACAATTACAAAATCAATTCCAAGAGTTCTCTTTCTCATTAAACTATAGATTAATAGTTACAAATCTAATGTGAATCCTTACAATTCAAAAAATTAGAGAAAATTATAACAAATGCCTCATGGCTTACAAGTTTCTAGATCAAAGTTTCGAAGCAACAAAAGGACTCTTAGTCCCCCCCCCTCCAAAAAAAAAAAAAAAAAAAAAAAAAAAAAAAAAAAAAACAAAGAAGCATCATGTGTTAGCAAAAACAAAAGGTTGGACCACTTCTAATTCATTGTGACAGTTGCTGCTCTACAAGTCCTAAAAGTTGTTGGATAGGAATGAACAATTGCCCAGTAGAGAATATATTTAATTAGGTATATCAACATTTGATTTCAAATATGCATGACCATGACCTTTATCCATGGACGCTAATTTCCCAAGTTCATATTACAATGCACAACATTTCACATAATTCCATATTTCTCTATCCTCACATGGATGGCCAGTGGGCACCTCAACTCTTCCACATTTGTCGTTCTCACACGATTGGGCACGTGGACACCTCAAAACATTCTCACATTTGTCGTCCTCACGCGGCCAGGCAAGTGGGCACCTCAATCTCCCCGTGTGGGTAGTACCATATCACAGAACAAGTAAATTACCCAAAACTCAATCTTTATCAAATAAAACGGATTTCAATATGTTTCCAATCTACTCACTAATTCCTCTTCAACTATCAACCAAGACCCATGAACAACATATAAGGCTTCAGAAGAAAATTAGGGGTTTTCCTATCATTCATTCATTTTCCTCAATTCATGCTTTTATCTTTCATTAGTAAAGAATCAAATTCTTTACCAATTTTAGTCAAAACTCACTATCACCACTAATATCCATATATATGTATGTATATATATATCACCTATTCCAAATCATGCATCCATACCATAAGATTAATACACATTTAAACCAAAATATAGATATACGAGAGTAAAGTATTCCTACCTCAAGAGTTGTGAAAGGAGAGATGAAAATCCAAGAGATGAACTTCCATAATAATGAGATCCAATCGTTTAAAATGTATCCCTTGATAAGATAAACAACTTTGATGAAGGAGAAAGGATGGATTCTAGCTAAAAATAGATGAAATCTATTGTTTAGGAGCTAGGGTTTTCAGAAATGGGGTTTTTAGAGAGAAGTAGTGTGAAAAGTTGAGTCCAAAAGTGTTTAGATCGAAATTTAAAACAGATGTCCCGAATAGACTGCTCAAGTGAACTTTCCACCACTCGAGCGAGGTCGTCAAATTAAAGAGACCGCTTAAGCGAACTATACACCGCTCGAGCTGTAAACACAAGGCCTTAAAAGTTTTGCAGTGCTACAGTGAAAATACTGGGAGTCTCAATTCTACGCTTGAGCGATCACTTGACCACTTGAGCGGTCCCACCTACAAACAACCGAGATATAGGAAGCCTCACATATCCACTTGAGCGACCGATTGACTGCTTGAGCGGTCACCCAGAATAAATTGTTACAGTCACCACCTCCTTAGATCTAATGGTGATAAGAGAAAATGATAAGAAGAATGATGAAGATAAGAAAATAGATGGATGAGGAGCCCTTACCAAAAGTTCTTATTGTTCATTACATTCGCAAATCAACACAAAGAATCAAAGAGAGATTTAGTGATAAATTTGTCATTGACTGTTTGCAAAAAAGTTACAGAAAGCAAATCTATTCATCATCATCAAATCAACACAAGAATCAAATGCATATTTAGTGACAAATTTATCACTCTGATATATATTAAATCATGTTTGCAACAGATTCAGTTTGAGATGAATAAAGAGTGAAGGAAGGAGATAGAGAAAGGTGAGATTTGGAGAATTGTTGTTGCTTGGAGTCATTTGAAGTTGATTTCACCATGGAAACAACTAGATCGGTGTAGATCTGGAACATTTGAAGTCACTGAAAAAAATGGTAAATAATAAAGATACAAAGACAGAGAGTAGTGGTAGCGACGATGATGCATCTGCTATGGTGGGGTGTAGATCAGAGATGGTGGAGTATAGATCTGTAACAATGGAGTGTAGATTGGAGATGGTAAAGTGTAGATTAGTGACATCACAGGTGATTGGTGAAAAATGGTGGTGGATCGGAGATTGTGGAGTATAGATCCGCGATGGTGGAGATGGTTGGTGAACGATGGCGGTAGTGGCAATGGCGGACAATGGTGACGGTAGTTGGTGACAGTGACGAGTGGACGACTGTGGCAACAGTGGTGGTGTGGCGACAATGGCAATAGACTGTGGTGGTTTGAAGCTCTTTAGAGAGATGGTGGAAAAAGAGAGAGAGAGAGAGAGAGAGAGAGAGAGAGAGAGAGAGAGAGAGAGAGAGAGAACAACTTTCGGAAAAATGGTGAAAAATGAGAGAATATAATAGAAAAAGATAAAATTAATGAGGATTAGTAAATTCAATGAGGGTAATATAGGTATTTTAGGACTTGTTGGTATCTAAGTCTATTAAGTAGGATTGACTGGTAATTAATTATTATTCCCCTACTTTTTTATTTTATTTTATTAGGATATTTATTCATAAATCACTCTTTACCTACTTATGTTCTACTCAGTCTAAATTATTTTTTCATATTCCAACAAGTCCTATGGGTAATATAGTTACCAAAATACCCCTAATAATAATATTCATACTGTCAATGTGAATGTTCACATCACTAAGTTGCTAACGGTTCAAAAAATATTTGTAAGAGTAAAATTCATAAAATACCTTAAATATTAGGTGGATCAAATGTCTAAATAATAGGACTTACTGGAATATAAGAATGTGTTATGGACTAATTGGGATACAAGTACTTGAAAATAGATTTTCTAATAAAATTTTCTTTTTTATTTTATGTTATAAAAATTATATAAAAAAATAAAAAATTGACCCAAAAAAAAATTGTTTTATGAATTATTTTGAAGGAATTTTTTGTTTTTGTTTTCTAAACACTACTTTTTAACAATCAGTTTAACCTTATTCTATGCATACCATATCATAAAGAATGTTATAAATTTTTTGTAGTGAAAATTATAAATGTTTGTGGTAAAATTAGGAATGACAAATATGTATAATCTTAAACTAAATGTTATGAATTATTTTTATTAGAAAAGTTATGACAAGTTGTGATATTTATTGCAAAATGTTATGGTTAAATTGCATACATTATAGGGTATATATGGTATTTGTGGGATCTCCTTTGGAGGGTATCTGATGGGCCCGATAGTTCACCCTCGTCTAGTTTCATGAGTGTCCAATGTGAAACAGAATGAGAGTAAATTTATAGGAAATCTATTAATCACAAGAAATGCCAAATATGGACTATATCACCAGACTCAAAGTCACTACCTAATCTTTTGGAAAAAGTAGGAATCCCGTGACTCGTGCCGAAGGTCACTATCCGTCACAACCAAAGTGTCTCGGCTTGAGAACTTAGGTATGAGGGGGAAGGTCATGAATTGAGCAACTCTGCTCACTCGATCAAAGATCGACCTTTATTAATTCATAATATGAGATTCATTACCAAGATATGCTTATGTTTTAATTATTAATGCTACTTTAGTAAATAGAGCAAACAAATATAGACTAAATCACTTGTGTTGGAATGCTTTGATCCCTAGCGTTTCGAAAAAGATTTAAAAATGTGCAACTCTAAAGAAAATAAGAGTTCACATGCATAAAGATCAAAACGCTAGGGATCAAATGAAAATGCCTCCATCCATTGGCAATCAAAGAGGTATCTCAAATAAGTACGTAGCCACATGGTAGAATGTTAGATGTGATAAAGAAAAATAACACACAAGCAAGATGTCAAGATGAAAGAGGCTCATCTAGTACTCCTCCGCACTTGCTAAGTGCAAAAATGTTAGAAAACATGCATAATCTTAGATGCAAGAAATTAATCCAAATACATACACAAAAATGTAACCAAAGACTCGACTACTATCATATGACATGTGGCGTCCCAAAAATCAGGGACATCAGGGAATATATTAGCAAATAAATATAGATTTTTTTTTATTTATTTTTTTAAAGGTTAGGAAATGTCACTAATGAGTCATTTGGTCAATAACCAAGTAAGATCTCAGAAAAGACTGAAGGAATCAATATAGTCTCCCTTCAAAGTCCAATATCCTTATATAGCAAAGCTACCTTTTTAACAGATATTAATAAGGTATTAACACATGGTCTACATAAGTTCATGGAAGGATAAAGATAAGGACAAATTCACCAAAAGATATATGTATATATAAGCGAAATAATAATTACAATGTTATAACTTAGTTACAAAACAAGAAGTTCCATCAATTTTACATTCCTAAAACAAAGAAAAGCCTACAGATGGACTTAAACAAAGATAATCTCTAGCTTCCTCTATAATAGCCAAATATCTTCAAATGTTTTGGTTTCGTCTTCGTCCAAATAATCGTCTTCAATACCTGGCATGAAACGTTATGAGCTTAGAATGCCTAGTAAACGAACACATACCCCATCCATTTTTCTCAATTCAATATACAATTACAACAATGGCATGGTCATATCATATAGCAGAAATAATAATTAAGCAGAGCTTATAATAAATTTTAGTTATGAGGAATAACAATTAATCAAGTTAGTTCTAGGAAACTCCCTGCGAAATGCCATTCCTACCCAACACTTCAAGCATGGCTTTAGGCAAACTGGTATCCTTTCATGCTCACCGTTCCAGATGCCCCACTCCTAGGGTTATATACCCATGTCATGTCATCTTGGAATATAAGATAGTCACAACTCGTCGCGGCCACAAAAATTTTCATTTGTGTTCTGGTCTACCACAAGAATTCTCATTTGTGTTCTGCAAGACTTGGTCCACCACAGAAATTCTCATATGTGCCATAAGCATTCTCATTTGTATTCAAGAAGACCACTGCGTGGCTGACATAAAGGACCGTGTTCTAAACCTAAGCTAACTCGAGTACCGCCACACAACTTGTGCAAGACTTTTATCTTCAATTAGGGAAAGTATCCTATCAATCCATACAACATTATCTCATAAAATTATTCAAGTGATCGAAAACCCAATATCACCCCTATTAAGTTTTCCATTGAGTTAGATGTTTTAAGTTAAGGTTAGAACAAGCTATTGAGACAATAATTTCTATACACATATGAGTATCATCAAAGTACCATGGTAAAGAAAAATACACATAACAATGTAAAAATCATACGAAGGCCCAAACAAGTGATAAGAAGCACATTTATGAAATTAAAAGCATGAAATCATCAACAAACATAAATTTTCAAATTAGATACACTTTAAAGATCACAATCTAAGAGACATTTTCAGATTTTTCCCGAACTCGGCGTTTCCATAGTTTGTAGAGAATTTTATCTAGTTTCTAGATCATCTTTCAGAAATGGGATAGCTTTCCTAAATTTTTAGTTTTTTAAGAAATGCTCTAGCACTATCCAGATTCGTTAACTGTTACGAAAATCAAATTTTCTCTTAAACCACTCACTTTTTTTCAACAAAACGATTTTTAATTGAAATCTAACACTTTAAGGAAAGTTTTGATACAAAAGTGAGGTCAAGAGAATTTTTCTATATTTTTGTAAAATTTTTGAAAGTGAGCTGAAATATAGGTCTTTCTTGCACAAAGCTTGAAATAAGAAGAGTAATAGAAAAATAGGGCAACCATGAGTAATTTTGCACTCCTTTTATGATGAAAACGTGCTAAATAGTATAGAAATAACTCAGATTTATAGAATGAAGGTATGATTTTGGAAATAATGTGAGAAGTGGGTAGAAAAAGATAGTTTTGCTCTTATTAAGTGAAAATATAAGTAAGGAAGGAAACAAGGCTCTAATTATTTTATTCAAACACAAGAACACTATGAATACGCATCTGAAAATGATACATTAAACCTCTAAGATCATGTATTTGAATGAGAAAATAAAAGAGATGGTTTTGTTGTGGCAGACTTGTTTGCCTAAGGGTGGTGTTGCGCAAGCTTGCTCACTTTATCTTCCTCCTCCTCCCAAAAGCTTTCACTTTCTCTCTCTCTCTCTCTCTCTCTCTCTCTCTCTCTCACTTGCTGAAATATAGTATGTCTGTGTATGTGTTTAAGTGTGTAGAATATGCAAGGAGGGGGTGGTCCATTTATAGTGAAAAATGTCGTGAAAGGTCCTAAATACCCTTGGTTGTGATGGAATGGAAAAGTTTTTGATTTAGTTGGGGAGTAATGGAATAGAGGTTGCTTAAGAGAGTTAATTATGGTTTCAAACATGATCTAGTTTTGATTTAGCTAGGTTAGAACTAGATTAAGAGGTGGTACAAGACAAGACTCCAAGAATCAAGGGTCTTGGTAAAAAAATATTCCATAATTCACGCTAGTTATTCGCAAAAGTACACACTAGTATATCTATATGGCCAGCCATGTGGGGGTGATTTCGAGAGATTTTTCAATTTATTTTTGTGCACAAAATCATATATATATATATTGTAGATATTTTGGTAGAAAAATTATTATAATAATGGATTGCACGCATTATATATATAAAGAATGATTTGGGGCTAAAGTGAAATTTTAATAAAGTATGAGGGCATGAGCTTGATTAAAATATCTATTGTAGATGTAGAATTAGTTAAAATAATGATAGGAAAAATAATTCGGTTTGTATCATCTCACTTTGAATTAAAAGGTGAATAATCGCACGAAAATGGTAAAAATCAAAAACTAGGGTTTTGATCTATTAATCTTAAATTAGAGAGTTAAATAATTAATACTAGAGTGTTAGAATTGATTATTAAGCTACCGGGATCGATAAGGGTTTGTATTGGTTTGTCTACGATGTGTTTTTGCTTCTAAGGTTAACTTTGTGATAAGGTGAGAATTCATGGTCTCAATTGAATAATCTCAAGGTTAGGGTTTCAAAAGAAATTATGAAAATTGGGGTCTCTACATGACATGTGAACCATCACAAAACATGGGATTGTGCACAAAATCACATAAGAAATGATAAAATACTAAGTATAATGAGCCTAGTCCTATGCATGAAAAATGAATACAAAACATGAACAATGATGAATAAAGAAATAAAAATATGATGCCAAAATATGGAAAGTACTAAATAAAAGGGATAGAGAAGAAATAGAAGAAAGAGATGAATATTCATGCATCAAAACTAAAGAAGCAATCTAGTAAAAATGATGACAAATAAAGGGATTAATTACACTAATAAAACTACCAAATGAAAATATGGAAGCTAACAAGCAAAAAAAAGCTAAGAAAAAAGTTAATGAAAAGAAAATGAGCCAAAGTGCTTCTCTAACATAGGAATGTAAGAGAGAAGCACTAATCCTCTTGAAATGTCACTAGAAACTAGACATGATGAATTCATCCTCAATCATCATGAATGGTGAGAGGATGAAATCCATCTAAGCCATGGAAGCTTCATAATGAACACAACAAAGAATCACAATCTCAATCACCAAAAGATGAGAGAAAGAGTAGTAAATAATGAATATAATCTATCCCTCCTAACATGAAAAGGGTGGTGGAAGAGATAGATTGGCATCCTTAATCATCAAGCAAATATGAATTATTACATGATGATTGTGAGACCATGAAATATCCTCTCACATAGATTGTTCGTGAGATTCAATGAAGATAGTTCCATGAACCTGCAGGAGATAAATATGGTTGATGCCACCCAACCGAGGTTACCGGCCGGGGATACTTCGATGATGAAGTTAGAATCCATGAATGGAGAATCAAGAATTGTAAAGCATGTTTGGTGTGAAGTGCAGAGAAAGATCATACCTATATGCCATGAGGTGCCTTCCTTTTACAGACGAGGGGTGGGCTGAATAAGCCCAATAGTTGGCCCCTTGGCAAGCCTTATTTAGGTTAGCCCAATAAGTTGATATATTTTTTTCTGGCTCCCACAATTGCCCCAAAACTTTCATTGTTTTCGGTAGAAGGAATAAGAGTTTTTATTGCCGAGTTATGCTGTTCAAATAGATGTCAGGTCCCTTGACAAAGAATACATTTGATAAATGAATAACATAAATGAATGAATGACCGGATGAATGCATGTATGTATGAATGTATGTACAAATATATGTATATAAGGAAGAGAGGTTAAATAAATTATGGTGATCATAGTATGAAATTATAAATCATAACGATGGGCCATGATATTGTTACCTCCGGGCAAGGGTCATAGGCCGCTGTATTATGACCCCTGGGCGAGGGTGTAGTATATTGCCGAGTGCAAAGAGCGCTTTAAAATATGGACTTTCGTGCCGAGCTAGAGATATTTCTATATGCCGAGCACGAAAATGATTGCCTGAACCAAATAATGTAGATTAAATAAGGTAGATATATCAGCCAAAAAATGGACTACGGTATTATTACCCCCAGGCGAGGATGTAGACCGGCGGTATTATAACCCCCGGGTGAGGGTGTAGGCCGTGGTATTCTAACCTTCGGGCGTAGGTGTGGGCTGCGGTATTATAACCTCTGGGCGTAGGTGTAGACCGCGGTATTCTAACCCCCGGGCATGGGTGTAGGCCTTTGCAGATGGTGCTCCGTGCTGAGTGCAAAGATTACGCTGTACTCGGATACTTTTGCTGATTTTAAGTGGCGATCAAGTGCCAATATTGCAAGGATTTTGAATAATGCATCATGTATCAGTGATGGCCTGTACCGAATGAGGTAAGCGTGTTAATCGCAAATAATATTGCTCTTGTAAGGAATTGCTAAGTAGATATTGGGCCGACTATTCAATTGCCGAGTAAATTTCAACCGATTAGCATTGCTCGATTTGTGTGTAGTCTAATGTTGACTTGCCCTATTGTTTTTGAATGATAGGTTAGTCGGAAGGAATGTAGATTGGACTTGCCCTATTGCCCTATGATGCGGGGCAGATTCGGCTTGGGTAAAATGATGGCGTGCAAAAATATGCAAACTATTGACTGCCAAGTCCGAACTGCTGATTGCCAAGTGTGTAATGTATTGCCCCAAAATTGGCGCTTGCTTGAAGTGATGTGAAAAGGAGCGAGAGTTTGTGACTCAAGCAAATTTCCTTGTAATGTTTGTACTGAGTTGGCCGAGTATGCATGCATATCAGAGGTGCCGAGATGATGATTGACCAAGGTAATGAAATGAATGATCAGGGAAGATGGAGGATTATTTCCTAGCTCCAAGATCCTGCTGCTGAAAGTGCATGTTGATCGGATATACTTTGACCGTGGATTTTGCATTTAATGTTCTCGATTGGCTGATGCCTGGATCTCAATATGCGACTCAGAATTTGTAGAATTGGATTGTATGGATGTGTTCAAAAGGCTCAAAATAGCTAGAAACAATTATTGGATCGTTGGAATCGGACTCTTAATTGTGTAGTTTTACCCAAAATGGATTTGAGAGCTCAGATCAATAGGGTGTAATGCAACCGCGAAGCACATGATAATTGCTGCATAGCTTGCTGGGTCGTCTTCTCCAGCGAAACAATTCACTTTTTGGGCAAACTTTGATTGGCTTGTATGACTTCGTTTTAGCTTTGATTTTGATGCGGTTTGTTGTGTTGGACTTATTTCGATGAGTACTTCAAATTGGTATAATCAAAACCTGATTTCGACAATGTTGAAAATTACAAATTTTTTTTTTTTTTTTTGAAAATATGGGCTGTTGCGCAACTATCGGCAAGCGTTGGTTACTTTGTTGCTCCTCTAGTTAGTGGCTTTGGACTCCTTGAGTCAACGCAAAGCCTTTGGTATTGTTAGATGTGGATTTTGGTAAGCCGATGTGCTAGTTTTATGCCGAGATCGTAGTGCCAAACAAGTTGTCTATGCTAGATAAAATGCAAAGTTGATATTAATTTGCTCTTGATAACATGCCGAATGATCTGCGGATTGCAACGGTAACATACCAAATGAGTTGTGAATTGATAATATGCGGGTTTGTAGTTGCCAATACGCCAAGTAAGTTGCCAAATATGCCAAATAATCAATGTTACGGATTTGTTTTTGCCGAATAATGTTGAATTAATAATGGGGCGGACTAATTTTTCCGAATAAAGGTATGCACTGCCGAATAATGTTGAATTAATTTTTCCGAATAAAGGTATGCATTGCCAAATAGTGTTACTCTACTGCCGAAAACTACTTGGCCCAATAAAACGGCATTTTTCCAGCTGCTGATGATTGGGATGTGGAGCTTGGTGCCGAATAAACTTTTGATGTTTATATTGTGCCAAATAAACTTTTGATGTTCATATATTCTTTAAGGAAAAATATACTTTGAAAGTCGACACCTTTAAGGAGTTTATATATACTCTGAAAGTTGCAAAAATATTGTGGCCGAATAAAAGAAATTCATGTTGTAGGTCTTGCCCCAAGTAACAGTAGATGGCATGAATGATCGGTGAAGATTGATAATTGCAGCTTAGCTCCTGGAGCCTGCTGTCAAAATTGCATGCTAATCGGACATGATTTGACCGTTGATCTATCATTTAACGTCTCCAATTTGCCAGTTTATTGATCCCAACTTGATACTCGAAATTCACAAAATTGGACTCCAAAAATGGATTCTACACAGTGAAAACCTTGAGGGTAGTCATGCCTGAAGTTATCGAACCACCCGATTAACCCGAACGCGTTAAGATGCAACGGACCACCTTGTGTTGAGAAGCGCACAATAAATCCTAATGCCATCTCCTACCTACAGCAGGTCATGAAATGCAGAATTTTTAGATTCAAACTTTTGACTTTGAGCCCCTATATCTCCCTCGTTTTAAATCTGATTGGCCTCATTTTTTTGGCGTTGGATTCATCACTTGGCCTAGTGTGCATTCCACTATTCAGACGCGTCGTTCCACCTCGAATTAGATGCCGTTGGACCTCCGAAAGTTGACCAAAAATAAGATTGGTTGATTCTTTGTGTTGTGTGTTCAAATTGTCAACGTTGCGGAGTAATTAATGTTAAGGTTGCGTAATGTAAGAAGTAACTCGGCAAACTTTATGCAGCTAAAGATTTGTAAACGGGTTGTGATTGTCGATAACGGAAGTGTTACGGGTCCGATGGTCTATTGCCGAGCTTGACCAAGGTGGCTAAAGCCATTGCTAGAAAACAGTTCCGACAAGATGATGACATGGCCGAGTGACACGGGTGATCTCGCCGAAGAATCTTGATGTGATAGGGAGAATGATCTTTGATTTTATGTGCTCGGCAAGGGTCATTCTTTGCCGAGACTACTACACGATTTCGTTTGGTGAGTTCGGCACATGGATTATTTCACACTCTTAGTTGGCGATTTTTCTTAGTTTCACGGTGTGCCGAAACACTTGGGCACCAACTTGATTTGCCGAAACAAGGCAGTGGAAGTATTGATCTTTGATAACTCGGCAAGAGGAATTTGGCTATTTGTTATTTGCCACAAGCATTGATCTTTGGTTGTCGACTCAGAAAGATGAATTTGGTTTTGTTGAGTTTGGCAATTTGAGCGCGAAGCTTGCGGAGCGAAGTTGCTGAATACAAGAATGAATTACTGGAGGAGCCGAGCAGCCTTGGTGTTCTATTTTTCTTACCGGTTATCTTCCTAGAAAGGAGACTGTTATTGAAGCTTTAAAGCACGGTTATTGATTTCTAGAGAGAGCATAAACCATCATAGTGTTGAAGTGTTGTTGATGGGGTTGGAACTCGGCGATTGATTGTTGGCTGATCAATCTGTGTCGGCGACGAAGGATTTGAGAAGTCGAGGAAATTGTGTACAAAGCTTGTGCATAGCCGTAGATCTTCCGATGTACTCATTTGCTGTGTAGAAGTCCGGAGAGCAAGACCTAATTGTTGATCCTTTGCAAGACTGAAGTTGCCGAACTCAAGTTGGGGCGAGTTGGTCATTCGGCTTTTTGAATCTCAACACAATTCTTTAATTCCCTTTAAATGTTAGCACATGCACATGTACGTATATTCCAAGAATCAACTTTTGTGAGGCGATAGTGGAATAAATAATGTCCCAGGGTGGGTTTGGACAGGTAACCTGTTTTGTAAGGCCGAAAAGATGTTCTCACAAAGAAAAGTATGAAACCCATTTTTAGAGAGGGAAAATCATGACTCAATTGTAGATTTAGGAGCACTACTTTGTTTTGGTTTTTGTTTTCGCTGGTTGTAGCAGGCAAAAATTGATAGTGAACAAACAACCCACCATGATTGGCATCACAGATATATATTATATGTACATAGATATGCATATTGCGAATCAAGTTCAATCAGAATGAAAATAGGAGACCCAGCCATGGGCCATATTATATGGAATTGATTTTAATTTTGTAGCAAGTGCACTAACCTCAATTCAACCAGTACATGTTTACTTATAGTGATATGTTTATTGTGTTCTTCGTTGATCTTGTTCAGTCTTTCCCACAGACGATGCCAATTGTGAGACCATGAAATATCCTCTCACATAGATTGTTCATGAGATTCAACGAAGATAGTTCCATGAACCTGCAAGAGATAAATATGATTGATGCCAGCCAACCGGGGTTACCGGCCGGGGACACTCTGATAATGAAGTTAGAATCCATAAATGAAGAATCAAGAATTGTAAAGCATGTTTGGTGTGAAGTGCAGAGAAAGATCATACCTATATGCCATGAGGTGCCTTCCTTTTATAGACGTGGGGTGGGCCAAATAAGCCCAATAGTTTGGCCCTTAGCAGGCCTTATTTGGGTTAGCCCAATAAGCTAATATATTCTTTTTTGGCTCCCACAATGATCATAGAAGAAACTCAAGTGATGGAAGCAAGGATCAAAACAAGCAAAAATCCATCATTCTTATCATGGAATTGATCATGAGAAGATGGACTTCCTTGATCATCAAATGATGATCGTGGAAGAAACTTGCAAGAATATAATTAAAATCAAAGAAATGAGAGAGAAACTACATCTCTACTCATGGAAAAGAGTAAATAAATACTCAAATCCATGTAAAAAAATGGTTGGAGAGATTAGATTACAAAGTATTTCTAAGTGGAAGCCATGTATGGCTTCAAAGAAAATAATAAAGAAAGTAAGAGAAAGAAAAAGAAAATGAAAGCAAGTAAAAAAATTATCAAAACTAAACATAGGGTGAGACTAATACCCTCTATACAAGTCCATAATTAATTAAAATAGCCAAAGAAACTTAGAAAATAAAGTGTTTGGGAGGTGACAAAATGGGAGAGAAAGTGTAAGAAAACAAGAATTCAAAGCTATCAATAAATCTTACAGAGGGGTGGCAAATCCCCTCCCTTATCTGCAAGCCCAATCACATGTTAATCATTATAGAATTTAGAATTAAAGAGTGTTTGGCAAGAGAGAAAAGAAAAGAAAAGAAAATGGAAGAGAAAGTGATGAGAAAGTTCAAGAGATTACCTCAAACAAATGAGGAAGAGCTCTTTGGTTGACAATCCTCACTTTCGGCACCCTCAAGTCTTTGAATTTAATTTCTAATCTCTAGCAAAAGCTTCAATTCTTCAAGCTTAAGTGGAGTTGTATGTATATGTGTAACGCCCCGAAGTAATAACAATAACCCATCTCATAACATTCTTTAAAATTGATCAATAACATCATATTTAATAGTCCATTCAAAATCCTTGATCATACAAAAGATGACATGTGTATCTGAATTGAAATAAAACGAGAATCGAGTAATTTTATGCCATAGTGGCTACATCTTTCCAAGTCAATGCTTGGATACACCAAAATGAGTTCAACTCAATACAATTAAATCTCAAGGCTTGTACAAAAATAATTACATCAGATAAACAAAATGAAGCCCTTGGCTTCCGTCATCCCAAGCTATATCTATGGTGGAGGCATATCATCAGCACCTGAAAGTTGTGTTCCACATAAGGTGAGCTAAAGCCCAGTAGGGATACTTTAACACAATATATGAATCTTAACGAAGCCATAAGGTGGATACATATGCATGCCAATTCTCAAACGTTTTACATTTCCATCTCAAAACAATGTAATACCAGATTATATATCAATCCATGAAAGTAACCTTTTATATAAAAAAAACAAGGTCATGGATACAAAATACCAAGAATCTCTAGGTACATGTTTGCTAGTAGGTTGTACAAGCACTTCCAAAGCTATTTTACCAGTACTAACTAGAAGGATCGATAGCGCAGGTTTAGGGACTTTCACCAAGGACACACATGCCAACATAATAACCACAACCACACCCCTAACCAGATTCACCAAGCTATTCACCCATTTTTTTTGAAAATAGTACATTTTCAATGTTTAAGTACAAAATAGTGCACAATATGCAAGATGCATGGGCAATTAGTTTCCATTCACATAATCCTCATGCCATTTCTACAACAATTAAAGCCATCCTCCACTGATAGTCCAAAATAACAGATATTTCTATCAATAGATAGCTTTCAACAAAAGATATAATCTCATCATTTTTCAAACGGGAGTGATATTACGTATCCAACTCCACCATTATCATCAACATACACATTTGTTCCATCGTTTCAAAAACCAAATATCATTTCCCTTTTCTTCCACAACCAAATATCCATGATTTTAGAACAAAAATCCCTTTACTTTCAAAAATCAAATTTAATCCCCACAACCTTTCTGAAGTATCCATTTGAAAATCCCTCTTTCACATTTCAAAATCAAATCCTAGGTTTAACCCAAAATCCCCAAATCACTAGATTCTTTCAATGGACAAATAACTAAGGTAAAAATCATACCAAATGTTGAATAAATCCCTACCTCAAGATTAGAAGACAAGAGAGTGCAAGGGTTGAAGTTTGGCAGAGCCAAAAATGAGATTCTCTTTGATTAGAGGGAACCTTCAGATGAGCTCTACCTTTTTCTCCAAAGAGCTATAGTGTAGAAAACAATGGGTGAGGGTGTATTTGAGGTTTTAAGTAAGAACTAGAGAGAGAGAGAGAGTGTGAAGAACTAGGGTTTGGAAATGTTTAGAGAGAAAGAGAAATGAAAAAGTGATTCAATTTTACCTGTTTCCAAACTGATATATCCACAGACTGCTCGACCGAATTGTTTAAAGAGAAAGAGAAATGAAAAAGTGATTCAATTTTCCTTTTTTCTGAACTGATATATGCACAGACTGCTCGAGCGACCAAAGCACTGCTCGAGCATCAGACATAATAAGTGACACTGCTCGAGCAACCAAAAACACGGCTCGAGCGTACAATGACCCCCTCCCAGAAGCTCAAACTTGTAAAAGAGCGCTCGAGTGCAAAAAAGACCGCTTGAGCAATCTTTGAAAAACTAAGCCCCAACCTGTTCCAAACGCAACAATAACTCCTAAACAACCAAACTGAACTGGCAATAAAATGAAAATGAAATGAACAATAGTTAAGGCATGTATTCTTGGATTCAAAAGAAAAAAATGTGTCGGGTCTAAACTGGAATAGTTATAATCTCCTCCCTTAAGGAATTTCGTCCCCAAAATTTAACTCAAACCAAAAATCGCCAAATTTAAATCAAACCATTGATCATCCATACTTGTAACAATGATAAACAGAGTCTTTCAACATCAAATATTATAATTCAACTTTCTAAAACCTTTATAGTGTTTACATTTCATAACATGAATAAGATTTTCAATACAAGTTTCAAATATTAACAAATAGGTCTGGATACTTCCCATGGACTTTCGCCCCATGCTCTCAAGTCGCCTTCTCAACCCCATGGAGTCGCCATAACACCTTAGCCAATAGAATAGTCTTGCCGTGCAAGACTTGGTCTTGAGTATCTAAAACTTGTACCGGTCTCTCCTCGTATGAGACATCCTCATCTACCTCTAACTTGGTCCAATCCAACACATGTGAAGGATCAGGTTTGTACTCTCAGAGCATACAAATATAAAACACGTCATGAACCCTAGAAAGTTGGGGTAGCAAGGCTAAACGATAAGCTTTTTTCCCAATCCGCTCTAAAATCTCAAAAGGCCCAATAAATCAAGAAGACAACTTCCCAATCTTCCCAAACCTCATCAAACCTTGTCTCGGTGAAATTTTCAGGAATACATGATCTCCTACCTCAAAAGATAAAGGTGTTTTCCTACGGTTGGCATAGCTCTTTTAGCAACTCTGAGCCAAACTCTACCAAAGGTAAATGCCTCTCCTACAACCCTTAAAATCAAGAAGACAACCCCAAAGCATGTCCTCTAAGATTTGAATGGTTCGCTCGGACTGCCTGTTAGTTTGAGGATGAAAGGCAGTGATAAACGTTAATCTAGTGCCTAAGGCATTCTGTAGGCTCTGCCACAACTGACCCGTAAAACGTGGATCTCTATTTGAAATGATAGTCACAGGGACCCCAAGAAGTTGAACTATGTCCCTAACATAAAGGTCAGCAAGATAATCTACTGAGTCACTCGTGCGCATAGGTACAAAGTGTACTGATTTAGTTAACCGGGCGACTAACACCCACACGGCATCATTATCCCATTGAGTCCTCAGAAGAACCATAACAAAATCCATCATGACATGCTCTCATTTCTACTTGGCTATAGGTAAGGGTTGTAACAAACCCGCTGGTTGTTGATGTTCGGCTTTCACTTGTTGACAAGTATGGCACCTTGAAATAAACAAGGCTACGTCTCTCTTCATCCCCTCCACCAAAACTGGCGACTAAGGTTGTGGTACATCTTTGTGCCTCCCAGGTACACCACAAGGCGTGAATGGTGAAACTCTCGAAATACCTCCTCCCTACAAGATTCTGCCATGAAAAGGCGGTCTAGATATCTCACACTCAAGTTAGAATATATGTTCATGCCATTCTCTACTTTTCCACTAGATATCTTCCCTCGGATAGTCTCTACTTCATGATCATTCCACTGTGTTTCTATAACTCGGCTCACTAGTGTAGGTTGTGCAACTACAATGAACAAAATGACTGACTCAACAGACTCGCCAAGATGTAAGTTAAACTCGCTAATAGTACTTGCCAGAAAGGGCACTATACTTGCCAAGAAGGGCACTCTACTTGCCAGAAAAAGGCACAACTGAAGTCAACAACAAAGGGTTGAAAGCTCTCTCATCCTCCAAGCAGCGAGGTATCAAGCTAAGTGCGAAGCATGAATTGGAATGGATCGAGATATTCCACTCCCTTATCTAGACAGAGCTGATCACGTCCAAACTCCCCAGCAGAGCATCGTCAACCGATGTCAGCTACATATTTGCTACACACCCAGTTGTGGCGCAACCCCTCTGTGGGAAAGTTCACTATTGTGAGCAGAAGAAGAATCTAGCGGAATGCTAGGGGAAAGAACTCGCAACTTCCTGTTTATCCATCAACCACCCAGGGGAGGGATAAAAAATGAGAGATTGAAGAATAGAGAGATGTGCGTTGAGAGAAAAAGTGAGGAAAGCGCTTTTTCAAAAAAAAAAAAAATAGGGCCTGAGGGCCGAGTGATGTGAGAATCACAAATGAGAAAGGGTGGGAAACAATACCCGAAGAAACTGGCTCCTCGTGAATTGAAAGGTCTCTTGCCATTGGAATACGTCTGAGTGTTGTATGTGTTGTTTGGTTTGTCTCGATTCTTGTTTTGAGTTGTTTCGAGTTGTTTCTCGATGTGTTTAGGTTGTTTACCTTTTTGTTTTCCTTTGTTGAGTCATTTTGGATGTGGTCAGTTGTAGGCTCAATACCCAGTTAAAAACTCATCTCTTAATTTCAAAATGATTCATTTTGTGCTCAGAGTGCTGTGTCATTCTCCACATTTGTGCAAAACAGGATTTGTTCTTTCGTAAAACTGTAGGGTTCAACCCAAGTCATATGAGAATAGCAAAACCAGGACCTATCTGAAGCTATATGGGTTCCAGACTACAAAGCAAAAGAAAAGAGGAAAAATTGAAGCATCTGAATTTGTTTCAACTTCAGAAGTTCCGAGATTGCATTTCGGATGCACCACTTCAGGCCTTGTCAATGCTCCGAAGTGTGAGTGTGCCTCTACTCCAAGCTCAAGCCTGTTTCAAAGCCAGAATGGCAATCAGATGTGCTCTCCCTGAGTACCATTCCCTGTCAGAGTTACCTTGGCTTTGCAATGAGGGAAAGTTGTGAATATGATTAGGAAGAAAAGCGGCATTCGTGGTTTCCCCAGCAGATGTTGCTCCTTGTCAGTATTTCAGAACCCTTGAACTGTGAGATAAAGGTAAGTGTTCGAACAACACAATGCAAGGGGAGATCCTCATCAGAGTAGAGCGGTTCACCGCCACTCACCCCATGAGGTGCTTTTTAAAGCACCGCTTTGTTTTTTTTGCATTCCTTAACATCATGCGTTGTATTGCATTGTACCTATCAAGTTTCTTTTTCATTCAGACACAGTATTTTGTGTGCTGATCATTCAGAGAAGTTCTGGTTCAGTTTGACTGTTATCTTTCTCCCCTCGCGTTTGGCGTGCGTTTGGGTACCTTTCTCCTCTCGCGTTTGGTATGCGTTTGGACATGCCCTTCTCTTCTCGCGTTTGACACGCGTTTCGATGATTGCGCTTTCTTGCTCAGCCCTTTCCTCTCTCGCGTGTGATACGCTGAGAGGTTTTTTTTCCTTTCCTCTCCGGCGTGTGATACGCTAAGAGGTTTCCCTTTCCCCTCTCGCGTGTGATACACTGAGAGGTGTGCCTCACCACTTATTGCATTGTTATGCACGCTCATTCATTCTGAAACGTGGGGATTTGTCCCTATGTTTCTTCTCATTTCCGAAACATGGGGATATGTCCCTATGTTTCTCCTCCTTTCCGAAACACGGGGATATGTCCCTATGTTTCTCTGTTTTTCCGAAACACAGGGATATGTCCCTATGTTTCTTTTTTTTATGAAACACGGGGATACGTCCCTATGTTTCTCCCTCTCTCCCTTTCCTCACATGATTTCAGCGTGTTTGGAATTTTATCTCAAGTTGCGTCGTGTACGCGCCTATGCGGTTTGTTTTCGGACCTCCTCTCATAATTTCAGCATGGTTTGAGTGTCCTTTTTCTCACACGATTTCAGTGTGTTTGGAATTTTATCTCAGGTTGCGTCACGTACATGCCTGGGCGGTTTGTTTTTGGACCTCCTCTCACGATTTCAGCGTGCTTTGAGTGTCACTTTCCTCGTACGATTTCAGCGTGTTTGGAATTTATCTCAGGTTGCGTTGTGTACGCACCTAAGCGGGTTGTTTTTCGGACCTTCTCTCACGATTTCAACGTGGTTTGAGTGTCCCTTTCCTCACACGCTGAAATCGTGTTTGGAATTTATCTCTCGTTGCATTGTGTACGCGCTTGGGCGGGTTGTTTTCGGACCTCCTCTCATGATTTTAGTGTGGTTTTAGTGTCCTCTTTCCTCACACGATTTTCGCGTGTTTGGAATTTATCTCAGGTTGCGCTGTGCACGCTCCTGATTGTTTGTTTTTCCTCCTCTGATTCCAGCATGGTTGGAATATGTCCTCCTTTGCATCTACTGTACTATCTGTTGCACATCGCACTATTTTGTGCACTTTACTTGCATTGTGCATGCATTTTATCGCTATTTTGCACATTGCATTGTTTTGTGCACTTTACTTGCATTGTGCATGCATTTTATCGTGCTATTTTGCGCATCGCACTATTTTGTGCACTTTACTTGCATTATGCATGCATTTTATCACGCTATTTTACGCATCGCCCTATTTTGTGCACTTTACTTGCATTGTGCATGCATTTCATCGCACTATTTTGTGCACTCGCGCTGTTTTGTGCATCGCGCTTTCTTATGCATCGTACTGTCTTGGGCATCGTGCTGTTTAGCGCATCGCACTGTTTTGTGCACTCGCGCTATTTAGCACATCGCACTGTCTTGTGCATTCGCACTATTTTGTGCAATTTACTTGCATTGTGCATGCATTTTATCGCGCTATCTTGCGCACCTTACCTGCACTTGTTAGTGCATTGCATTTTCATGCACCCCTTCCACCTACGTTGTCAAGCACTTTTCACTTGCATTGCTTTGCATGTTTCTAATGATATTGTACCTGTTGAGTTTCTTTCTTTTGTAGGCACAATATTGTATGTACGGTTCATTTGAAGCTGGCGCGACCAGAGGAACCAGACGGTATTATATGTCCTCTACATGAGACGTAGCGAGAATTATATAATTCTCTTACATCCTTTCTGCATGTAATGTAGTTTGGTTCATATTCGTTTTCTTAAACTGTTGCATTTATTGTGTATACTTGCTTCATTACAGCTTTCTTTACATGATCATAAGTTATGTTCGGCATTGTGTATAGCATTTGCATTTTGCCCCTGCCTGCGAGCACATCTCTTTATTATCTTGCATGTTTGTCTAAGTTTTCGCCCTTGTCAAAAATGGGTCGTCTCTGGGCTTTGACATTCACTCCCATCACTTATTGACTTCCGAGTTCTGTCAAAGAGGAGCAACTGTAGACACCCAATTTTTGACCGACCTTAAGACTCAGACGTCATCGATTGAGCGCTCGGTGATTGTGCATGTTGTGCTCGTTTCGAGGTTTCAGAGTTTTGGCTGAGAGCCTTGCCTTTGGGCCTCTGAACTCTTTGCGTTTTGGATCGGTTTGCGGACCGAACCTTGTTTCTCTTCCCTGGAGGGAGGGAGTGGTCTTGTAGACCACCTTTTTGTGGTCGTAGACCACTTTTCCCATTTAGAGACCAGTTTTCGATTTTCGGAGCCTTCGGCCGCGCGTCTTGACTCGGGGCTGCTTAATGTTCTCTGTTTAGCGTGGTTTTTGAACCACACCTTGTTGCCTCTGCCTAGAGGAACACTGTGGTCCGGGAGACCACTTTTGTAGTCGTAGACCACTTTTGGTGCCGGTAGACTAGTTTTTGAGGCTTTCGACTGTGCGCCTTGCCTCCCGAACTTTTGTCTTGCATCCGTTTTGATTTGTTTTTGGTACAAACCTTATTTTCTGTACAAACCTTGTTTTCCTTGTTTGGAAGGTGGTACAAGGGTGGGAGACCACTTCTTCCCCTTGGAGACCACTTTTCCTCTCGCCAGCCAGTTTTCTGGTCTGACAACTGGTTTTCTTGGTCTTTGGGCCACCTATTCTGGTCGGCCACCCCATCACTAGCTTATTTTCAGTGTGCTGACTCTTTCCCACCTTGGCCGACCACTTGTTATCTTGGGAGACCACTTGTGGTGGTCGGCCGACCACTTCAAGTAGCTAGCCGACCACTTCAAGTGGTCGGCTCCTTTTTGACACATTTTTGGAGATATTTTCTTCCAGTTGGCACAGTTGGAAGGCACTAAAACCCTCATCCATACATCGAGGGATGGCCTTGAGCCCTTAGCTTCCTCAAGAAGCTTGACCTTTTGTTCTCTATAAGAGAGAACCACCTCCTCCCTTCTCTAGGTTCAGAAATTTGAGGCTTGAGAGTTATACATACATACTTGTATCTATCTTGCTCTTGTTCTTCATTTTGTGCTTCAAAAGTGTAGTTTTGCCATACTTTAACACACAAACACACACTCAAACACCATCCTTTGGTTGCTGAGGCTTCTTGAGGTTTATTTTGGAGTTTTTGTGCTGGTTTTGGTTCAAAAAGTGTGCTCGAGTTACAGTCTTGAAGAGGTTCTACAAGGGTGAGCTTTTAACCTTTTAAACCCCTATTCTTGCTTAAGTTTTTGGACCATTTTGCATGCTGATTTAAGCTTAACTTCCTACTGCAAAAAGTTCTATTTTTCAGTCCTTAAAATGTTTGTTTAAAGTCACTTTTGTGTTGGGGGTAGTATACCCCCTCTTAGGCCTTGTTTGGTCTTGTTCTTGTGCCTTCTTTTTAAGCTATTGGGATCACCTTTGCATGACCTTTCTACCACTGAAATCCAGAGGATTTTTAGTGGTGGAGAGGAGGTTTTGGGGTCCCAAATAGGAGAGGGTCATCCCCCCTCCTTGTATTTTGAATACTTGCTTCATATACCTCATGTTTGAGTATGTTTATTAAGCTTGTGTTGGCTTGTTCTTAGCATGTATTTGGGGTTATTTTAGCATGCCTCAAATCTGTTTTGACTTGGTTTGGTCATTCCATGCATGCCTTATACACTTGTAGTGTAAATCTTACAAACTATCTTTGTGTGCCTCATGTTTGAGCATGTCTTTCTAGCTTGTTTTGGGGCCATCTCAGTAGGTTTTTGGTATTGTTTTAACATGCCTTAGATCTATTTTGGGTTGGTTTGGTTGGCTTTTGCATGCCTTATACACTTGTAGTGTAAATTTCATAAACTAGTCTTGTATGCTCCATGAAGTAGCATGTCTTTCTAGCTTATGTTGACTCTATTTCAGCATGTTTTTGGTGATATTTTTCCATGTCATACCTCTTTTAAGGTTTGGTTTGGTTGGTCCTTGCATGATCCATGCACTTGTAGTGCATTTCCATGAACTAGCCTAATGTGTGCCATGCTTTAACATGTCATTCTAACATGCTTTTGGCTTAACTCTAAGAATATTTTGTCCATGTTTTAGCATGCTTAAGCTCTGATTTGTGTTTTTTTGGTCATACATGTCATGCTTTGTATAGCTATAATACATTCTAGCTTGTTAGCTTTGTGTATCAAGTCCACTAGCATGCATTACTTGGCCTATTTCCATGATTTGGCATCATTTGGAATGTGATTTCAGTCCATGTTTCATGGTCTTACTCTTACATCTTTCACTTATTCCATGCTTTGAGGAGTTGGTGTTTTATGCTCTTAACATGAATCATTGCGTATGCCTTCATGCCTAAGCTTGCGAGCTATCATTTCAGTGTGTTTTTTGGGGTTATTTTGCCATGATATAACTCTGATTTTTGTTGGCAAAACCATCTCATGCTTGGTCTTAATAGGTGTAGTGTAATCTACCTTATTTGCCTTACATATTCCATGCCTTATGCCCTTTATGCTTGCATATTTTGGCTTCCTTCCATACATGTTTTAGACTCATTTTGACATGTTCTAGGACTATTTTGTGTTGCCTTCGCCATATGCTTCATGTTTTGCATAGCTATAGTGTAAGTGCCTAGGCTAGTTTCAAGCTTTGGGTACCATAGCATGCTTCATTTGTGTTGTGTACATGATTTGGCATCATTTACCATGACATTTCAGAGCATATAGGACTGGCATGTTCCTATTTCTTTCATGCTTTCAGTGCCTTTGAGTGTTATGCATTGTTGCCTAGTTTGTGGCCTAGCATGTATGCCATCTTGCCCAGGCCCTTGAGCCCCTAACTTAGCATGTTTTGGTCATTGTCTTAACCTATTTCAACTCTGTCTATGGTTGTTCCATGCACTTGTGCCATGTATTGCATGCCTCCTTTGTAGTCCTCTTTGTTAGCTTTAACGCTTAAGGACCTTTGCATGCCATGCTTGCTTTGTTTGAATGATTTGGCATCATTTCATACCTTATTTCAGTGCATTGAGTGTTGTTACACTTCCATGTTTATCACTCCTTGAGCACTCCTGAGAGTTGTGCTTTTAGGCCTAGTTGAATGGCCAATGCATTGTGCATGCATGCCTTGCCTTTTGTGCCTTTATTTTGATGTTATGGCCACTGTTTTGGGCATGACTGAGGTCTGTCCATTTTGGTTTAAGTCCATTGAGTATTGTGTATGCCATGTTACATTGCATTGTGCATGTTATGTTGTTATTTGCATTGTGCATGCTATGTTCTTGCTCGTATTGTGTATGCCATAATCACATTGCATTGAGTATGCCATGTTATTCATTACATTGAGTATGCCATGTTGTATTGCATGTTGTTGCATACTTGTCCCTTGCATTGCATGTTTGCATGCTTAGGTTGCATTGCATTCTTGCATGCTTAGGTTGCATTACATATTTAAACATGCTTGTTGTTGCATTGCATGTGTTTGGATTGGGTATTAGTTCAAACACGAGAAATGAGGGACGCTTCATACTTAAAGTGATGAAACATGACTCAATTCTTGGTCGCTGACGCTCTTGATCATACATGATAGAGTTTTAGGCCTTATGTGTTTATGTGTGCATTCATTTCATATTGAATTGTGCAACTTCGCCTCTCGGCCATCATGCATCGAGATGCGTGATTGGTGGCCCGAGGGTCGAGAATCACACTCCCTTGAGCTTATGAAATGATAGGAAGGGTGGTTGTGCACACATATCTTGCAAATACATTGCCATGCCCTTTCTTGCTATCTATTGCAGCAAAATGGAGTCTGGCAGCAACAATTGGTCGGCCGACCAGTAAACCTGGCTGGCCGACCACTTTTTCTGGTTTGTAACAATAAAAGGTGGTCGGCAGGTGGTCTCCCTCCTCAACAACTGGTCGGCCACCCTCCCACAGGTTCCCATGGTGGACTTGAAGCTTTCTGGAGCTTGGTGCAAAGTTCTGAGAACAATTGCAAACAGAGGCAAGTTGGGGCATCGCGACGGATTTCTGAACGAGGTAACCAGGCATGCATGCACTCTTCTCCCTCTGAGGACCTTGTTTTACTATTTTACTTAGCTAATTTGCTTAGCTAGTTTATGCTTTGGTTCAGTACCTAAAGTAGTTAATGCATTTAGCTGCTTATTTGTTTTGTAATAATTAATTAGCTTGTTAGTTAATTAGTTGACTTGTAATAATTAGTTTAATTAGCTTAGATTAGCTAGTTAGCTTCTTATTTGGACCTTCCGTCAAGAGGGCCAATTGTTGTAATAAGCGTGCGTGTGTGTGATACTTGTTTTCCAACCCCCATTTCTTTCTCCCTTTTACTTAACCGCTTACGATGGTTAGTTTTAGGGCATGCGTTCATCCATTCATCTATATTGCATGCACCGGGCTCGGCGCATCATACTAACTGCATTGTATTTCAATACCTATTTGAATACATATATCAAGTTGCATTTCACATGACATGATTAGAATAGCCGAGCCTATTCTAAATTGCATTCTCGCATGTTTTGCATTAGCCATCTTAACATGAACTAGGATCATGCATGATTTCTAACTAGTTCTTTGTTTTGGCTTGGAGTACACTGTGAGTGTTTACGCTTTAGCATACTGCATGTGTGTTATTTGTTGCCATGAAAGCATGCTTGCCATGAGGCTAACTGCTGATTTGATATAACTGCCTGAATGCCTGTGGGTGAAGGTTGGATTGCTTGAATTGGAACAATTCATCAAAATCCATGATTTAGCCTACTTGCGAGTAGCAAACTTCAAATCATTTTCAAAACAAACATGCAATGTTTTGTTCCAAATTAGGCAATCTAGTCTATACTTGTTTGTCGTGCGCATTACGTAGTAAGATTAGCTAATTAACCGGAATAAGAACACATGTGTTTTGAAAAACAAAATATCATGCTTAGTACAGGCCGATCTTTGATCGGGCGAGTGGGGGTGCTCATTGCATGACCTTTCCCTCTTGTACCCAAGTTCCCGAGCCATGGCAACTTTGGTGATGATGGACACGTGGCCTTTGGAACGAGTCAGGGTTTCCTAAATTCCCCCCAAAATTAAATATTTAGGTGGCGACTCTATATCTGGCAAAACAGTCCATGTTTGGCACTTCTTTATAAAAATCAGTTTTCCAAAACGATTTGCCAGATTTGGACTCTTTGGTGATTTATCGGTCTCACATTGCACTTTGTGAGATTTAGATTCAGAACTGTGACATTGAGTCCGAACTGTAGTAGCTAGAGAACAAAACGAGATTCGCGCCCTCGCAGGCGTGGAGCCCGGGGAGTTCTCGGGGCGGGTGCAAATCTATACGGTGCCCTAGAAATTGGTGTCATACTGGGTATTAAGTCAATGGAGAACTCAATCTCTTGGTGTGGTGGCAAACTAGTAAGATCTTCTGGAAAGACGTCCAGGTATTCACAAACTACCCACGGCAAATCAACTCGGACCATATCACTCTCATTACCCAAGAAAGTTACAAGAAGAAAATTAAGCTCGTCTCGACCACGTGAGTCATACACTAGCGACAAAACTCTATCTGTTTTGTCCCCCAGAAAATAAAAACAGTTACCACTCGAGATGCACACAGTAACTCTCTGACGGTAACAATCTATAATTGTATGCTATGAAGACAACCAATCCATGCCTAAGATGACATCGAAACCCGACATGTCTAACAATACAAAAGAAAAAGGAAGACGGCAACCGGTAATTTCTATCTCACAACCGTGACATTCCCGGTTAAGACACCCTTACCCCCAACTGGTAACTTAACTTAGAGCAGAGATGCTAACCGAGCCACTTCTAACCCTAAAACCGATGCAAATGTAGACGAAATGAAGGAATGAGATGCGCCAGTAGCAATAAACACATTGGCAATAGAGTTGAACAAAAAGAAGTTACCTCTCACTATGAAAGGCGTTGGAAACTGATCTGGCATGGTAATAGCATACACATGCCCTGTGGGTCTCTGTTCTATCTGCTCGCTCTTCGGAGTATACGTTTGATACACTGATTGAGCCAAAGAGGCTCAATGATTGGCCCTTGAGGCCTGTGCTAAATGGTTAGGCTGATGACTTTGTGTCTATCTCGAACCAGACGCACTAGATGTGCCACTCGCATAAGGGTAAAACCTCTTCAAGTGCCCCAACTGCCCACACTGATAACAGGTAGGCAGTTGCCCTCTCCTTCGACTCTGGCTTTGAGGACGAGCCAAAGACAATGCAGACTGTTGCCTTTCTCTTTTCTACGGGCAAACGGAAGACTTGTGGCCTAACTGACCACACTTGAAACAAGTTATCCCACCTTGATTACACCTCCCTGAACCATAACTCAGTATAGGAAAAGTGAATCTGAACTGCGATGTCGGGGACTACTGTGGGGTGGAACCCCTCTGCCTTTTTTTGTCCCGAGTTTCCCCCTTAACCTATTGGCCCCTCTACCTGGAGCCCCTTATCCGCTCCTCCTCAGATTGATCACGGTCTCTAGATGAGCTACGACCACCTCCACAAGGCCACCGTAATCCCTAATCATAGACCCGACTACCTTGAAAAGGAGTCTAGTCCTCAACCTTTTCTTAAACTTGACAGAACGGGGATCCTCTGTCGCCACGAGTTCTAGTGCAAATCTAGAGAGGCTAGTAAAAGCAGCCTCAAACTTGGCTACAAGTGTGTTCAGTTGCTTGAGCTTTAGGAACTAATCTCTCAACTTATCCATAGTAGTGGGAGGCAAAAATTTGTCTTGGAAGGCGTTGACAAAGCCTCCCAAGTCACCCTAATGCTTCCTCGCACATACTTCCACCATTGACTCTCATCTCCTTTTAACTGGAAAGATGCCAAGGTCATCCTCAACCCGTCGTCCTTGATGCCAAGCATCTCGAACGTCTTCATCATCTGCTCAAGCCACTCATCTGCCTTCAATGGCTTTTTCAGATCCCCTAAAAACTCATCTAGATTCGATCGAAAGAACTCCCTCTTCAGAAAAGATAGCCCCATCTCAGCAACATGGGCTTGGACTTGACTCTCAGCTTGGAGAATGTCCATGGATTCTCGTAAAGATCCAGTCATTTCACGGGCCAACGAGCCCGTGGCTTGCTAACCTACTGGCTTGGCCACGTTGGTCTAACTAACTCCCTTATCTTGAGTTGGAATATCATCCAGTAATGACACCTCTTGCCACTTAAGCTTGCCATGACGGCCACCACCATATCCACGTCCTGACATCCTAATAAAGGTAACACAATAGATTAGCACATTTATAAATATGCCAAAACTAATTCACTCATGTCCTAATACGATGGATAACAAATAATTCACTCCATATAAGCACCTAATCACATAAAAACAAACAAGACTTCTAACATTGCCAAAAATGATCGTCCCGTGACATTGCCAGAGTTTCAGTTAGAAATAGTAGTAATCAAGTGCACTTCTAACAAGACTTCTAGAAATTTTAGGCCTAATCAATATCTAAGGAATTAAATCCCATACTCATCTAGTAACCTAAGCATGTTATCACATAGCATACCTGTAGACCGCCCCGAACACCGCTCCGCGCGCGAGGGCGTGAATTGTAGTTCTAGCGACTACAGTTCAGACTCCTATCACGGTTCTGAATCTAATCTCACAAAGTGCAATGTAAGACTGATAAATTACCAAAGAGTCCAAATCCGGAAAATCGTTTTGGAAAATCGATTTTAATCAAGAAGTGCCAAACATGGACTGCTTTGCCAGATTTCAGAGGTGCCACCTAAATATTTTATTTTAGGAAATTTAGGAAACCTTGACTCATGCCTAAGGCCACGTGTCCGTCATCACCAAAGTTGCCTCGGCTCAGGAACTTGGGTACGAGAGGGGAAGGTCTTGAAATGAGCACCCCCGTTCGCCCGATCAAAAGATCAGCCTCTACTAACATGATATGTTGTTTTTGAAAACACATGTGTTCTTATTCTGGTTATTAATCTAACTTACTACGTGATGCGCACAGCATACAAGTATAGACTAAATCACTCGAGTTGGAACAAAACATCTCATGTTTGTTTTTGAAAGTGGTTTGAAGTTGCTACCCTCAAGTAGGTTGAAGTGCGGATTTGCCACCCTCAAGTGGGCTTAAAACATGATGATTTGTCACTTCAAGTGGGCTTAAAACTCACATTTTGATGAATTGTTCCAATTCAAGCAATGAAGCCTTCATCCACAGGCATTAATGCAGTTAAACACTTAAGCAGTTAGCCTCCTGGCAAGCATGCTATCATGGCAATCACTTACACTCATGCAAGGATGCTAAAGCATAAACATTTATAGTGTACTCCGAGCCAATACAGAAAACTACTTAGAAAACAATGCATGATCCTAACTATACAGAATGCCTAATGCAACACATGCAATATGCAACTAAGTAGGCTCGGCTATCTAAGATGGCATATGAATGCAACACTTGATAACATGCTTTGAAACAAGTATTCAAGTAGGTATTGAAGTACAATGCAGTTTGTATGATGCGCCAAGCCCAGTGCATGCAAGACAAATAAATGATGCACGCATGCAAAGCATAAGGTATGCTAATTGAAATATGCCCTAAACTAACCATCAAAAGCTGATAAGTAAAAGGGAGAAAGAAATGGGATTGGAAGACATGCACACACGCACGCACCCTTATTACAAAATTTGCCCTCTCGACGGAGGGTCTGAATAATAAACTAACTAGCTAATCTAAGCTAATCAAACTAAGCAACTAATCTAATTAAGCTAATTGAACTAGTTATTACACAACAAATTGAATAACTAGCTACAACTAATTATTACATCACTTTAACTAATTAACAAATTAATTAAATTACATAGACATGCTAATTAACAAGTAAGCATTAAACTACACTACTCAGCCCTGCTTTGGAAAGTTGAACAATGCATGCACTTGGTTTCTCGCTCGAAAATCCATTACTATGCCCCGAATTGCCTTTGTTTGCATTTGATCTCTAGAAGGTGCACTGACCTCTAAATAGCTTTTACTCCAACATGGGAACCTCCTGGTGCATTGTCGACCAGAAAATGGTGTTGTAGACCACCTGTAGACCACCTGTAGACCACCTAAACATGCTGCAGACCAGAAAAAGTGGTCGGCTAGCTACTTTTTCTGGTCTGCCGACCAGAAATTTCTGCCAAGCTCCAATTTGCTGCAACGGAGAACAAGAAGGGGCACAGCAATGTATTTGCAAGGTATGTGTGCATAACCACCCTCCCTATCATTTCTTAAGCTCAAGGGAGTGCGGTACTCGACTCTCGGGCCACCAACCGAGCATCGTAATGCACGATGGCCGAGAAGCCAAGTTTGCACAATTCAATGTCAATGAATGCACAAATAACACATAAGGGCCTTAACCTCTATCATGCATGATCAAGAGGGTAGGCGACTGAGAAATGAGGCATGTTTTATCATTTCAAGTATGAAACATCCCTTGTTTCTCGTGTTTGGATTAATGTTCAATCCAAACACAATGCAATGCAACAACATTCCAAACAACATGCAAACAACATGAGCATGTCAAGTCAGAGTCCTTAAGCATGAAAGCTAGTGAAGGATACAACACAAGGGCTATGTAATGCAATGCTCAATGGATCAAACCAGCCCCAAACTGACTTCATGCATGCCAAAATAGTGGCCAAAATGCTCTGAAATGATGGCATGAAAGGCAAAATAATGATGCTCATGCAATGGCTCATCTACTAGGCATAAGGGTCAACTCTCAAACACAATCAAATAGTGACATGCATGAAGATATGGCAATGCTATATGCTCTGAAATCAAGTGTTAAATGATGCCAAATCACATAAACACACAAGTATAGCATGCAAGAAGCCCTCAGGCACAAGGTTACCAAAAGGAACTACACAAGAGTCATGCAATACATGACACAAATGATAGAACCAACCATAGACAGAACTCAATTAGGTCAAAACAAAGACCAAAACATGCTGAGATAAGAGCTCAAAAGCCTAGACAAGCATGCATACGCATTGGCCCATAAACGAGGCACAAAGGCACAACTCTTAAAAGTACTCAAAGAGTGAAAGAAATGAGAACATGGCAATGCAATATGCTTTGAAATAACATGTTAAATGATTTCATGGCAAGCAAACATCTCAAACAAAGCATGCTAGAGGCATCAAAACACATGGCTAGTCAAGCCCATTGCACTACAGCTATACAATACATGAACCATATGGCCAAGACAACCCAAAATAGTCCTAGAGCATGTCAAATCAAGGCCAAAAACATGTTGTAGTAGAGCCAACACATGCTAGGATAATGAGCTAAAACAACAAGCATGCAAGGCTAGTAAGTGAGATTTGCTCTACAAGTACAAGATGAAAACCACAAGTGGCCAAACCGGTTGAAAACAGAGTTGTATTATGACAAAATAACACCAAAAATACACTGATATGGTAGCCCAAATGCTTAGACAAGATGGCATACATATTGGCTCATATTTAAGGCATAAAGCACAACCTTCCAAAAGCATTGAAAGAGTGAAAGATGTGAGGGCATGACCACACTTCATGCACTGAAATCACATATCAAATGATGCTAAATCATGCAAATAGCCCAAGCAATGCATGCTAGTGACCTGGAAACTCAAAGCTAGTGAGCAAGATTGCACTATGGCTATGCAAAGCAAGACATGCATGACCTAAACAACTTAAAATAGAGCTTAAACATGGCAAAACATGAGTAAAATCTTGCTGGAGTGGAGCCAAAAATATGCTAGAATGATGGTACAAAGCATGATGCATGTTAGGCTAGTTAGTAGAATTGCACTACAAGTGCAAGGAGCATGCAAGAGGTAATCAAAACAACCCTAGACAGAGCTATAGCATGCTAAAGTAACACCAAAAACTTGCTGAGATAGGACCAAAATAGGCTAGCATGATGGATCAAAGCATTAAGCATACAAGGCTAAATGGCAAGATTACACTACAAGTGTAAAAAGCATGCATGAGGTGATCAAACCAAGCCAAAAAAGTGTTATGCCATGCCAAAATAAGGCCTAATACATGCTAAGATGGAGCCTCAAGGAGGTACAAAAACATGCTAACTTGGTGATCCATCAACACAAGCACACAAGAGAAGAGGAGGGGGGACAAACCCCACCCATTTGGGGCCTCAAAACACGCTTTCCACCACTGAAAATCCACTGGATTTCAGTGGCTAAAAGGCCAAGAGAAGGTGATCTCAAAGGCCTAAAGAGGTAGTACAAAACAAAACCAATCAAGGCACAAAAGGGGGTAGACCACCCCCAACACCAAAGAGGCCTCAAACAAACACCTTAAGCACTTGAAAATAAAGCATTTTTTAGTTTAGAGTTAAGCCAAAAGAACCATGCAAAGTTGGCTAAAGACTTAATCAAAACAAAGCTTTAAGGGGCTAGTTTCTTACCCTTGAAGAACAAGGACAAAGCAACAACTCTAGCAACTTTTCTGAGCTAAAACCAGCTCTTGAGTCCAAGCACGACCCTCAGGTACCTCAACAACAAGAGTGTGGTGTTTCACTAGGTGTTTGTGTGCAAAAGTGTGAAGAAATGGCACTTTAAGCACAAACATAGAGAGAAAGGAAGAAGTATAGAGATAGAGTGATATGTATAGCCCTAATGCAATTTTCTTAGCCTGAGACAAGAGGGAGGAGGCTCCCTTATATAGAATTCCAAGCTTCAAGCTTGTTGAACAAGCTAGAAACTTAGTGCAATCCCTCCATACACGTGTATGGAGGATGTTTTCTGTGCCCAACAGCTGGCACAGCTGGCATGGAAAATATCTGCAGAAAGTGCAGGAAAGCTGCCGACTACTCCCACTGGTCGACCAACCAAAAAAAGTGGTCTCCAAGGAAAAAAAGTGGTCGGCAAGGGGGGAAAGGTGGTTTGCACAAAGAGAGGAAGGTGGTGGCATGGCTGCCGACCACTTTAGATGGTCCACAAACCACCCACCCTAGCTGGCAGACCAGAAAACTGGCTGGTAAGGAAGAAAAGTGGTCTACAAGGGGAGAAACTGGTCTACACCCCTGTTCCACTCTCCAGGCAAGGGATAAGAAGGTTCGGTTCAAAACTAAACCAAAAAAAAAGCAAGACAATAGTCCGCATGGCAAGGCACTCAGCCAGAAGCCTCGAAAACAAGTCTACGGGCACAAAAAGTAGTCTACGAGAGGGAAATGTAGTCTACGACTACAAAAAGTGGTCTACAAACCTCTGTTTCCCTCTAGGCAAAGGCAGCAAGGCATGGTCCAATAACCAGGCCAAGAGGAGAACGTTAAGAGGTTCCAAGACAAGGCGTACAACCGAAGGCTCCGGAAACCGAAAACTAGCCTACAAGAGGGAAAAGTAGTCTACGACTACGAAAAGTGGCCTACAGGCCTCTCTCTCCCTCCAGGTAAGGTCAACAAGGCATGGTCCACAAACCAAGCCAAAACACAAAGAGTTCAGAGGCCCGGAGGCAAGGCACTCAGCAGAAAACTCCAGAAACTCGAAACAAGCACAAATATGCACAATCATCGAGCGCTCAAACGATGACGTCTAAGTCTTAAGGTCGATCAAAAATGGGGTGTCTACAATACCAGGTCTAGTTTAATATCATCTAGCGAGATAACCCATTGTGGTAAAAATCACATCCACGATCCTAAAGTATTCAAACCTTGTAGCTCTGATACCAAATTGTAATGCCTCGAAATAATAACAATAACCCATCTTATAACATTCCTTAAAATTGATCAATAACATCATATTTAATATTTCATACAAAAGGTGACATGTGTACATAAATTGAAATAAAGGAGAATCAAGTAATTTTATGCCCTAGTGGCTACATCTTTCCAAGTCAATGCCTGGGTACACCAAAATGAGTCCAACTCAATACAATTAAAGCCTAAGGCTTATACAAAAATAATTACATCAGATAAACAAAATGAAGCCCTTCGTTCTAAGTTCTTCCAAGCTATGTCCTTGGTGGAGGCATATCATCAACACCTAAAAGTTGTTTTCCACATAGGGTGAGCTAAAGCCCAGTAGAGATACTTTAACACAATATATGAATCTTAACGAAGCCATAAGGTGGATGCATATGCATGCCAATTGTCAAACGTTTTACATTTCCATCTCAAAACAATGCAATACAAGATTATATATTAATCCATGAAAATAACCTTTTCTATCAAAAAACAGGACAATGGATACAAAATACCAAGAATCTCGAGGTACATGTCTGCCAATAGAGTGTGCAAGCACTTCCAAAGCCATTTTACCAGTACTAACTAGAAGGATCGACACCTAATCATGGGTTTTTGGACTTTCACCAAGGACACACAAGCCAACATAATAATCACAACCACACCCCCTAACCAGATTCACCAAGGTATTCACCCATTTTTTTTTCTCAAAACAATAAATTTTCAATGTTTAAGTATGAAACAGTGCTCAATGCAAGATGTATAAGTAATTATTTTCAATTCACCTAATCCTCATGCCATTTTTACAACAATCGAAGCCATCATCCACCGATAGCCCAAAACAGATATTTCTATTCAATAAATAGTTTCCAACAAAAGATATAATCTCATCATTTTCAAAATAGGAGTGATATTACGTATCTAACACCACCATCATCATCAACACACACATTCGTTCCATCATTTCAAAACCTAATATCATTTCCCTTTTCTTCCATAACCAAATTTCCATGATTTTTGAACAAAAATCCCTTTACTTTCAAAAATTGAATTTAAGTAAAGAAATCCACCCTTTTAACATATCTTAATGATAACACATCCCCACAACCTTTCTCAAGAACCCATTTGAAAACCCATCTTTTACATTTCAAAATCAAACCCTAGGTTCAACCCAAAATCCTCAAATCACTATATTCTTTCAATTGACAAATAACTAAGGTAAAAATCGTACCAAAGGTTGAAGAAATCCCTACCTCAATATTAGAAGACAAGAGAGATCAAGGGTTGAAGTTTGGCCGAGCCGAAAATGAGATTCTCTTCGATTAAAGCAAACCTTTAGATGAGCTCTACCTTTTTCTGCAAAGAGCTATGATGTAGAAATCAATGGGTGAGTGTGTATTTGAGGTTTTAAGCAAGAACTAGAGAGAGTGAGTGAAGAACTAAAGTTTTGAAAATGTTTAGAGAGAAAGAGGAATGAAAAAGTGATTCAATTTTTCTTTTTTCTTTTTAACTGATATATGCACAGACCGCTCAAGTGACCAAAACACTGCTCGAGCAACCAAAAACACAGCTCGATCGCACAATGACCCCTTTCTAGAAGCTCAGACCTGTAAAAGACCGCTCAAGCGCAAGAAAGACCACTCGTGTGAAGATACTCTACTTCTAGAAGTTTTGCAGACTGTTAAAGATTGCTCAAGTGCAAGAAAGACTGCTCGACCAAACAAGAAGAAAACTGGACATCAACTCTTTGAAAAACTAAACCTGTTACAAATGCAACAATAACTCCTAAACAACCAAACTCAACTAGCAACAAAATGAAAATGAAATCAAAAGAACAATAGTTAAGGGTATGGATTCTCGGATTGAAAAGCAAAAAATGGGTTGGGCCTAAACTTGAATTATAGAGAGAGAAATTGAGAATTCAAAAGCTTTGAGAACAATTGGGTGTCTCTATGCTCTTGTAATTCTTCTAACCTCTCAATACCTTGATAGAGAGATGTTTTTTAGGCCAGGAGGTGCCTTGCTCTGCAATTTCCCTAAGAATGGCGGATGAGGTGGGACCTTCCCACATGCATGGGGGATATCTTCTAGGAGCTGCTCTATTTGCTACCAATGTTGTCCGGCCAGCTAAAATATATCCGACCAAAACTTTACTGCACGACCAATATAAAAGTGTATCGGCGTGCAACAAAGTTGTTCAGCTAGGCATATTTTGTACGGCTAAGGTCAAAATGTGGTGTAAACAGTGTATTTCCAAAGCATTCTTTCCCTTTCCACTCATTTCTACTTTGCCTTTGCTCTGTTCTCAGAAAGTACAAAATTTTGATTTGAAAAATGAGCCTGAACATCATAGAATGATTGGATTCTGCAAGCCTAAAAATACTTTGAAAATGGTTTTAAAGGTCTAAAAATAGTTGGCCAAAAATGGGTATAAGATTGGGATCCACTTTCGAATATAGCTTTTGCAGAAGATATCAAAGTTTTACGCATTTTGATTTTCATCATCAGGTGACTAGAGAGAGGTGCCCAAGTTTTAGGGTCGGTCAAAATTAGGTGTTTGCAGTACGCAATTTTGTTTGGTTTGATTTTCAAAATCAATTTTATAAAAAATAAATAAATAAATAATAGAACTTCAAAAAAAGTAAAATAAAACTAATTTAGGGTAAAAAATGAAAAATGAAAAATGCATATTGTTTTCGCATGGGTTTATCTTTTATGATAACAGAAATATTAATGTTTGAAAATTTTAAAATATATTTGGTAATTCTTAGTTTTTGAAAATTAAATTCCATTTTTTATAAAAAAAAATTGTGAAAACAAATTTAAAAAAAAAAAAAAACTAAACAAAGATTAAATACACCCAGGAAAATATTGGACATTCCATTTCTTAAACATTTCATTTTTAAATTTGTAATTTCTCTTTTATTTTTAGGTAAATTACAAATATATCCTTTGAAATTTACTTAAAATACGGATTGCCATCCTGTGGTTTGGAGAATTACAAATACCCTCTTGTTAGAATTTTTTATTTAACAAATTTAATTGAAAAATAAAATTCCTAATTGCTCTCCTATACAATAATAAAATTATCTTAATTATTAATTTAAATATGCTTCTATATCATTAAAAATTATTAATTGACTTGATAATTTATTAATAAAAATAGCCATTTATTATGAAATTAGAAACTTCAAAAGATAATATAATTTTTAGGATCACAAAAAATAATTCGTATTTTAAGTAAATTTTTATAATTTTTCCTTTATTTTTTAATTAATTTTACCTCTGCCACCTGTTAGCATTTTTTGCTGGAAAATTGAAATGCTTTTATAGTCAAAACTAATGGTATTTTCCCCAAACCCTCCAACTATAAGACCCTGGAAAAGTCTACCATAAAAATAAAGTAATTTTGAGATATCGTACATAAATAAATGTCAACCACCATTAGATTTAGATAAGGGACAACCTTGACCATTAATAGGCAAATGATTAATAGTAGGCTGGAAAACCAGCTTGGATTTCTATAAAAAGGCAGTTTTGAGTATTTTTAATATAAAAATATATAGGATTGACTTACCATTGTACTATGTCATATTTACTATGAGATAATTTAGAGCTTGTAATATTAGCACTTATTTTTTTTGGTCAAATCATTTTTTTATTTTTTAACATATTTTTTTTATAAAAAATAAAAAAATATACTTATTTACAACATCTCAAATATTCTTGGACTAGTGTATAACCTCACGCTTACGATTAAAAACAACAAAAATACACCTTCAAGAAGGATTATTGGTTGAAAAGGTAACAGGTAATGCCTTAAAAATTGTGGTAAACTAAATTAATTGGAAATAGCTAATTACATTTTATATTTGGTTGCTTCCACCACATATTTTATTTATTTTTATAATTGTTTTTTTTTTCGTGTGGTTTTTTTACGGCACAATAAAAAGTGTGACAAATAAAATGTATAGTATTTTGGGATCTCCTAAATGATTATCTGAGCGTACCAGAGAATTCAAACCCTCATCTGGTTTCATGAGTGCAATGTGAAACAAATCAGAGTCCAAATCTGAAAAATTCATAGAAAATTTGCTATCACAAGAAATGTCAAAAATGGACTGCACCACCAGACTCAGAGTCGCCACTTAATCTTTTGGAAAAACTAAGAAACCCATGACTC